>CM068367.1:290043113-292443113 GCA_034769895.1 Magicicada septendecula
CTACTTTAATTAAACTTTATTAATTAAACTAACATTTTCATTACGTACAACGTGAAACTCCGTAGCGAAGCACGGGTATTCTGCTAGTCATGTATAAGAGAAAATATATCGTGCGTGGCAGGCAAGCGTATCTCAGTTATGTACTGTTTACGTTTCCATTTTATTATTATCACTACCGCAATAAAAAGGCAGGGAAGACACACACACACACACACACAATTCGCGTTATTTCTGGCCTCATTCATGTTTATTTTCTTACATTTGCACGGTTTTTAAATGGAAAGTGCCGAACCCATACCAACATAACGCATGCAAGCCGAAAAAGTGTCCAGCGTGTATAGCGATTTGCTTCCTGTGGATCGCTGGGCAGTGTAACTGCACGTGTTTACAGAGGAACGATTCATAGACAGATTTTTCGTCTTTAGGGAATGAACCCTCTGCAAGATGCTGAGGGTCCATGAGTGGCTTCGGAGGGCTCCTTCTTTTCCGCGTGTTTGTTCTGTGAAACGTACACTGTAGATTCGCAGATTTATTCTAAGCAACGCTCAATAGGAAATGTTGAAAATTTTTGTCCACGGTGAATCCTCATACACACAAAACCTGCTCTGATGTTTTAATTACGGACATCATAATATTAAAACTTTGGAAACTGGAGCACTACTTAATGGAGGTCAATCATTAACTTATACAAGCCATTAATTTTATGCATATTTTTTATATATATGTGTACAACGTTATCGGCAACAAAGAAGTAGTTTTTGTTAAAATTCCTTCCCGGGATATTTGGCCGTAGTCCAATGTTTTCTACAAAACCAGACGTTTCGGCAATGCCATTGACTTCCATCACCAGTGAAAATCGAGTGCGATAACGTGAGGTGGTATATGTTAGTGACCACAGTACTGTGGTTAAGGCTGAAGCAGTAAGTAGAAAGAAGTAGTTTCTACGGTAATATTTCATTTCGAAATGATTTTAAAAATAAATCTTAGAATATGGAAGTCATGTATGGTTCTCCATACCGATTTTTACTTCCATGTTCCTTAAGGAAATGGAAGTATGGTGATGGCAAAAAAAATCGTGTTCGAGATTATTGCAGATTCTGATTGTACTACACTCAAAACATGAAAAAAGTCATTTTTCGAAAAGTGTCTGTGTGTGTGTCTGTGTGTGTCTGTGTGTCTGTAGATTTTCTTTGGCAAACGATAACAGCCGCAAATTCAAACAGAATCAAATAATTTTCTGCATACAGCCCTGATTTGCAGAGTACTCGCGACCTGTTGTTTTTAGTGAAGATCAGTTGAGGGAAAGGGGTAGGTTACCTGCAACGGTTTTTTTTTATCATGGGTAATTATGTTTGTTTGGCAAACGATAACACCCGCAAATTCAAACATAATCAAATAATGTTTCGCATACAGCCCTCAATTGTAGAGTTCGCATGATCTGCTGATTTTGGTAAAGATCGGTTAAGGGAAAGGGGTAGTTTACCAGCAACGTTTTATGTTTTAACAAGGGTATTTTCTATGGCAAACGATAACAGCCGCAAATTCAAAAATAATCAAATACAGTTTTGCATACAGCCCTGTATTGTAGAGTTCTCAATACCTATTGGTGTTGGTGAAGATCGGTTAAGGGGAAGGGGTAGTTTACCGGCCACGTTTTTTATTTTATCAAGGGTATTTTGTATGGCAAACGTTAACAGCCGCAAATTCAAACAAAATCATATAATATTTTGCATACTGCCCTGAATTGTAGTGTTCTCAAGACCTGTAGTTTTTGGTGGAGATCGGTTAAGGGAAAGAGGTAGTTTACCAGCAACGGTTTTTTATCAAGGGTAATTTTTTTCTATGGTAAACGATAACAGCCACAAATTCAAACAGAATCAAATGATGTTTTGCATACAGCCCTGTATTGTAGAGTTCTCAATACCTATTGGTGTTGGTGAAGATCGGTTAAGGGGAAGGGGTAGTTTACCGGCAACGTTTTATGTTTTAAAAGGGTGTTTTCTATGGCAAACGATAAGAGCCGCAAATTCAAACAGAATCAACTACGTTTTTGCATACAGCCCTGTTTTGTTGAGTACTAAAAACCAATTGTTTGTGGTGAAGATCGGTTACGGGAAAAGGGTTGTTTATCGGACACGTTTATTGTTTTATCAAGGGTATTTTATATGGCAAATGATAACAGCCGCAAATTCAAACAGAATCATATAATATTTTGCATACAGCCCTGAAATGTAGAGTTCTCAAGACTTGTTGGTTTTAGTGAAGATCGGTTAGGGAATAGGGTTGTTTACCAGCAACAATTTATGTTTTATCAAGGGTAATTTTTTTATGACGAACGATAACTGCCGTACATTAAAACAGAATCAACTACTCTTCTGCATACCTTTTTGAATTATACAGAACTCAAGGTCTGTTGATTTTTTTGATGATCGGTTAAGGGAAAGGGGTAGTTTACCGGCAACGTTTTATGTTTTAACAAGGGTATTTTTTCTATGACGAACGAAACTGCCGTAAATTCAAAGAGAATCAACTAATGTTTGCATACAGCCCTAAATTGTAGTGTTCTCAAGACTTATTGTTTTTGGTGAAGATCGGTTAATGGAATAGGGTAGTTTACCAGCAACGTTTTATGTTTTATCAAGGGTGTTTTCTATGGCAAACGATAACAGCCGCAAATTCAAACAGAATTAAATAATGTTTTGCATACAGCCCTAAATTGTAGTGTTCTCAAGACCTATTGTTTTTGGTGAAGGTCGGTTAATGGAATAGGGTAGTTTACCAGCAACGTTTTATGTTTTACCAAGGGTGTTTTCTATGACGAACGATAAGAGCCGCAAATTCAAACAGAATCAAATACGTTTTTGCATACAGCCCTGATTTTTTGAGTACTAAAGACCTATTGTTTTTGGTGAAGATCGTTTAAGGTAAAGGCGTAGTTTACCGGCCACGTTTTTTGTTTTATCAAGGGTATTTTGTATGGCAAACGATAACAGCCGCAAATTCAAACAAAATCATATAATATTTTGCATACAGCCCTGAATTGTAGTGTTCTCAAGACCTGTCGTTTTTGGTGAAGATCGGTTAAGGGAACGGGGTAGTTTACCTGCAACGGCTTTTTATCAAGGGTAATTTCTTTCTATAGTAAACGATAACAGCCGCAAATTCAAACAGAATCAAATGATGTTTTGCATACTGCCCTGATTTGTAGAGTACTCACGACCTATTGTTTTTGGTGAAGATCGGTTAAGGGAAAGGGATAGTTTATCACCTAAGTTTTGTTTTAAAAAGGGTAATTTTTTTATGACGAACGATAACTGCCGAAAATTCAAAGAGAATCAAATAAGTTTTTGCACACTTGCCTGATTTCTAGAGAACTCAAGGTTTGTTGATTTTGGTGAAGATCGGTTAAGGGAAAGGGGTAGTTTACCGGCAACATTTTAAGTTGTAACAAGAGAAATGTTTCCATGACGAACGATAACTGCCACACATTCAAACAGAATCAAATATTTTTTTGCATGCATCCCTGAATTGTAGAGGACTGAAGGTCTATTGATTTTGGAGAAGATCGGTTAAGAGAAAGGGGCAGTTTACCAGGAAAATTTTATTTTAACAAGAGTAAAGTACTTAATTTTTATAAATAAAGTATCCTGATAAGAAGCTCATAATAATCCACTGTAGAAACGTAGATGAAATACCTATAAATGAAGAGATTAGGTGAACGGGGTGGGGGTAATTTTCTATTACTAAAAATTATAGTTGAACGGGGAGGGGAGAATTTTTTATACGTGTACTACGTTATCGGCTACAAAGAAGTAGTTTTTTGTTAAAATTGCTTCCCGGGCTGTTTAGCCGTAGTCCAATGTTTTCTGTAAAACCAGACTTTTCGGCAGTGCCATCGACTGCCATCATCAGTGAAAATCGAGTGCGAAAACGTGAGTTGGTATACGTTAGTGACCACAGTACTGTGGTTAATGCTGAAGCAATAAGTAGAAAGACGTAGTTTCTATGGAAATATTTCATTTCGAATATGATTTTAAATATAAATCTTAGAACATGGAAGTCATGTATGGTTCTCCATACCGATTTTTTACTTCCATGTTCCTTAAGGAAATGGAAGTATGGTGATGGCAAAAAAAATCGTGTTCGAGATTATTGCAGATTCTGATTGTACTACACTCGAAACATGAAAAAAGTCATTGTGTCTGTGTGTGTGTCTGTCTGTCTTAGATTTTTTCTCTATGGCAACCGATGACAGCCGCAAATTCAAACAGAATCAAATAATTTTTTGCATACAGCCCTCAATTGTAGAGTTCTCAAGATCTGTTGTTTTTGGTGAAGATCAGTTAAGGGAAAGGGGTAGTTTACCTGCAACGTTTTATGTTTTAAAAGGGTATTTTCTATGGCAAACGGTAAGAGCCGCAAATTCAAAGAGAATCAAATAATTATTCCTTAGGCTTTCACGGCCGGTGTCATTTGAATTATGAAAGATATCCGGGCTGTTTGGCCGTGGTCCTTGGTGAAAAACAAAACCAAACGTTTCGGCAGCTCCACTGGCTGCCATCATCAGTGGTATAAAATTTCTGCACTTTGGGTGTCTACGTGCAGGCCCACAGTACTGTGGTATAGACTCCACAGTACTGTGGGCCTCCACGTAGACACCCAAAGTGCAGAAATTTTATACCACTGATGATGGCAGCCAGTGGAGCTGCCAAAACGTTTGGTTTTGTTTTTAACCAAGGACCACGGCCAAACAGCCCGGATATCTTTCATAATTCAAAAGAATCAAATAATGTTTTGCATACAGCCCTGAACTGTAGAATACTCAAGACCTATTGTTTTTGGTAAAGATCGGTTAAGGGAAAGGGGTAGTTTACCTGCAACGTTTTATGTTTTATAAGGGTATTTTCTATGGCAAAATATAAGAGTCGCAAATTCAAAAAAAATCAAATAATGTTTTGCATACACCTCTGATTTATAGAGTACTCAAGACATTTTGTTTTTGGTGAAGATCGGTTAACGGGAAGGGGTTGTTTACCTGCAACGTTTTTCTTATCAAGGGTAATTTGTTTCTATGGCAGACGATAACAGCCGCAGATTCAAACAGAATCAAATAATGTTTTGCATGCAGCCCTGAATTGTAGAGTTCTCAAGACCTGCTGGTTTTGGTGTAGATCGGTTAAGGGAATAGGGTAGTTTATCAGCAACATTTTATGATTTAACAAGGGTAATTTTTTCTATGACGAACGATAACTGCCGTAAATTCAAACCAAATCAACTACTCTTTTGCATACCTTTTTGAGTTATACAGAACTCAAGGTCTGTTGATTTTGGTGAAGATCGGTAAAGGAAAAGGGGTAGTTTACCAGAAACATGTTATGTTGTAACAAGAGAAATGTTTTCATGACGAACGATAACTGCCGCAAATTGAAACAGAATCAAATATTTTTTGGCATGCATCCCTGCATTGTAGAGGACTGAAGGTCTATTGATTTTGGTGAAGATCGGTTTAGAGAAAGGGGTAGTTTACCTGCAACGTTTTATTTTTTAACAAGAGTAATGTACTTAATTTTGATAAATAAAATATCCTGATAAGAAGCTCATAATAATCCACTGTAGAAACGCAGATGAAATATCTATAAATGAAGAGGTTAGGTGAATGGGGTGGGGGTACTTTTCTATAAATGAAAATTATAGTTGAAGGGGGAAGGGAGAATTTTTGATGTATACTACGTTATCGGCAACAAAGAAGTAGTTCTTTGTTAAAATTCCTTCCCGGGCTGTTTAGCCATACTACAATGTTTTCTGAAAAAACAGACGTTTCGGCAGTGCCATCGACTGTCAGCATCATCGATTGTCACAATCGAGTGCGAAAACGTGAGGTGGTATATGTTAGTGACCACAGTACTCTGGTTAAGGCTGAAGCAATATGTAGAAAGAAGTAGTTTCTAAGAAAATATTTCATTTCGAAAATGATTTTTATATAAATCTTACAACATGAAAGTCATGTATGGTTCTCCATACCGATATTTACATACACTTTTCGTGTATTATTTTGCCTTTCTATTAAAAAATTAAAACTCAATATTTATTTGTAACTAAATATGATTATAAATATAACAATTACATTGATAAAGGTGCTTGCTACTTAACACTAAAAAGAAAAAGCATTTCTTTTTAATTACAAAAGAGTATACAAAATTAAAGAGGAGACATCAACTGTAGGCCTATCATTATTAGATAAGATGACTCTGTTTTCTGGCTTTTCATAGTAAGATTCTTACTGCCTTTACAGACTAGTTACGCGGTATGCAGGGGTACTTGAATTGTTCTGTGTAGTTAATATCATTTTATTTCACAGACTTCGTTTCAAATAATCTCTAGTAGTTTCTGCTCACACTATGCCAATCCTATAGTTATTAAATATATTTAATGCATACCACAGTACTAACGCAATTAAATTTTTAAATACCTTCAAAAACAGTACACAAGTAGTTACAATGGGGTAAGACAGGTATTTTGTGTAATAGCCTCCTACGAACTCAAAACACGTTACAGCTGCTTTTACTGAAATCTTATTGATTCTTTTACAAAATCACTTATAGTGAGGAAAACATCATCAATTACTCAATATTCAGTTTATTTTATATTTAGACGTAACGGATTTTTATTGACTTCCGAAAACAGAAATCAGTAATGTTGATTTTTTAAGTGGAAAAGTCTTTTTTCTGTAACTTTTGTTGAGATATAACTACAAAAAGGGTCTCTTTATACCTCTTCCATCATGATGGAGTCAACGTATAAAAGTCTCAAGAGTGGAAGAGCTTTTATTTTTTTTTTTGTAATGAAATGTAAACAATATATGAATAATAAAGTTAGAAATCACTGCAAAGTTGATGTTAAAATGATATCTTAATAAACATCTCATACCCCTGTCTATTTACTCTACGTTCTTAACCTGCCTGCACCTCTTCCCTTTCTGCGTTTATTTTAAATAACATTCCTACAAAGGTAAATATAATCTTATGTTTGTCTCTTATAAATCTTTATAATACATTTAAAGTGTAGGGTAGGGTGAATTCTTAAGTATTGCTTTTACGCGTCCTTTTTTACTTTATGTTTGTTTAATAACAATTGTATAGGGAATACGCTGAAGGTTAGTATCCATTAAATGACAGCTTAAGTGCCCTATACACAGACTAAATATTCCATACAGACTCAAAAGAACCTAAAAAACATATAGTGATAAATTTGTAGAAATTCATAAAATTCATTGAAGAAAAGACATCTTAACTGAAACTGAAAACTGAAAACCGAAAACAAAGATCAAAAGTCTGAAATTTTTATTTACATACCAAATCATTATTAATGTCTACTAATCCTACGCACATTTAAAAAAAAATGTCTTCTTATGTCTTTAATCATAAAACTGGTTTTCAGCAGTATTCGATTGTGATTAACTGTGTACTCTACTCTTCATTTCCTCATTTTCTTCATTTCTTCATATTTCCTTCATTGTAAGATTCACAATTTACATCATCCATAATTTTCTTTATGTACTGCAGCCTTGGTCTTCTCTTATATCCTTTACCTTCTATTGTTCCTTCCATTTCCAATTTTATTAGTCCATCATGCCGCACTCTATGTCCAATAAGTTCTACCCTTTTCCTAATTTTGCTAATTCAACAAACACCTGTCATTGACTATTCTGTTCAGCACCTCTTCATTTGTAATTTTGTCACACCATTTTATTTTTAAAATCTTGCGATAACACCATGTCTCAAAGCTGTTAAGTTTCCTTTTCTCCTTAATAGCTATTGTACACGACTCGCAACCATACGTGGGAATGCTCCATATAAAACTCATTAGTAAACGTTTCCTTGTTTTAAGGGAGATGTTACTTTTCTCTAGTATTTAACTTGTTGTTAGTATAAAAATGTAGTATAGACTAAAAACAATTTAAAATCCTGATTCTGCAAAACAATTTCGAGATGAATTCTGACACTACAGAAGCATGACAGAGTTTTACATCTATCCTCTAAAACTGGAATGTATACAGCGTGATATACTCCGTTGTATTTGCAATTGTGTTACTGGTAAACACTAGTTATACACGCCAGATATTAACATTACCCCTCACAAGTCTTTTTTTAAGGTAAATACAATATTAAAATTGTAAATTGATATTTCGCTCCAAATTAGTTTGTTTTATTTTAAGAAGAATTTTAGTAAATACTTTTATCTGACAGTAAGAGTTTGTGTTTTTCTGCCACTAATCTTAATTGACATGCACTTTGCGGTGAAGTACTTAGTTCCCATGCTTTGAGTTACATAAGTTGACGTGAACAGTGTCTAATGAAATTACAGTTTTACTCTCATTTTTGATCGATTTATAAGAACATTCTAGATTTTGAAACATTATTGTTAATACGGCATCGTTAAATCATAATAATCAGTGTCAACATAGTTTATTTTGTAAGACCCAAATACAATGTATTGCCAGCAAATCTACTTGCAATGTTCAACATTATGATGAAACACACATCTTTTCCCGTAAGTTTTCCTGGCAAATTATTATTATTCTTGAAAAAGTTTTACTTTTAACTTATACTATAATATTTTTATACACACTATAAGAGCTGGTTAAGAGTTGATGATGAAACGTTATGATGAAACACACATTGTGCCGGGATTTGAATTTTCCCGGCATGACTTAAACGTAGAAGGCCGCCAATGTGTGGCAGTGGGGCAGCCCAGCTATCTTGATCAGTGAGGCCGTACCGCGGTACGGCGATGTAATTCACCAACCCGATTTCCTTTTTCTGTGGCATGGTCAGTTAGAAGCCTACAAGCTGCCTCATTTCGTCTTCAGCCTTCCGACTGGGCGTTTCGTGGTCTGACGGCGTGGCAAACTACTTGTTCAACTTACTATGAGTTCGTAAATTTTTAAAGTGTCTCAGGTGAGAATCATTACATTATTCAATGTTAATTAATGATGGGTATGTGAGTTATGTTTGTGTATGTGTGTGTGATCCAAATGTGTAAAGCCATTTTATTGTGAAACTTTCTACTGTAAATTAAATTATACGTTACTTCCGGTATCTGGGAGCACGTGGCAACTTTGCACTTAACTGCCTAGATAAAATTTAAAAGTAAATGTAAAAGTAATTTAATGTAAAGGTTTTTAATTTTGTAAATGTTAATGGGAATGCAAATGTGATTTTCAAGCTTCCTATTACACAGAACAGTATTGCTAATGACAGAGTAGTAGTGTGGATAGAAATGTGAAAGTGTGTGTGGTGGTGTCTGTGTTAAGAGGCGAGAAAGAGTTGGGTTAGATTTATTTTCTGACGGCCCACTACAAATAAAAAATGTTACAGGGTTCCCGTACCGCCGGGAGAAAGGGAAATGCGGAGATGGTGGCACCAACACCCGTCACCATCTGCAGAGCTGTGTACTAGAAAGCTTCCCAACGCCGTCAGATTGAGAAATACCAGCACCACTACTACACTCATCATCACAGGCTCTAACTGGTATCACCAATTCTTCAAAAGTACTGGTGGGAGGATTCCATTTACTAAACCTCGACAACAACACTCCACCAGTTTTCAAAGCATAAAAAATATAGCATACCTACAAACAGTATTTTCATATTCATAATGATTAAAATTTTGTTAGAACAAGTCCTATGGACGTATATTTGTGCTTTATATTATTAACTATGTTAAAAAGATCCACTTGTTATACTGTTTAATTAATTTTTATTGTTAATAATATTGGTAATTGTGATTAATACAAATTGAATATATATATATATATATATGTGTGTGTTGCTAAAATGAAAACTGCTATGACATATACAAGAATTGAATCGTTTGAACACTGTACCAAACATGTTATGATGATGAAATGAGGAAACACTAATAAAAAGTTGTTATAATTTAAATAAGTGTTTTATTGCAAGTCCTGTCACTCTGGGCTCCAGCACATTTTCGATCCATCTAGGCCAAGCGTCTGGTTTTTTAATTTTACGTAATGGCCGTAACTGGGCCGTTACAACATCTTTTCCCTTACGTTTTCTGGCAAATTATTATTATTCTTGAAATAATTTTACTTTTAACTTATACTACAATATTTTTATACACACTATAATAGTTGGTTAAAGAGTTGAAAGTAACTCGGTTGAAACCATAAGATGTTAAATGACGATGAAATTTTGAGTCAGTGAAGAGAATTGGATACTTCAAGGGTCCGGCTTTGGAACGGAAGAAACTGCAGGCCAACCAACCTAGGAATCAAGGAAAAGAAGAGTATTTTTAAAAGATCAAAGATAAATAAATAAATAAATACCTAAAAACGGCGGTTATGGGAACAATAAAAAGAAAATAATTTAATTGAATATCAAAATGGTTAATATTGTTACGACAGTATTACGGATAACTTTAACTTACGGAGTACAAACTGTACTAACAGATAGAAATAAACAAAGCTCTTTATACAATAATTCAAGTTAAATTTGTTCAGCACACAAGAATAAAACTCACCTTATTACAGTTTTGCACTAATTTACTCAATAAACATTTTTTCTAACTGAAACAAACATTCAGAACCGTAGTAGCAATATCCCAGATCTACCAGAACTTGGCCGCTTCGAAATCCAGTATTTATACCTCGGCCGCCTTCCGTTGGGGTAGCACAGCGGGCCTCGATGCCGGCATAATAGTCAAGAAAGGTTTAGAAGGGGCGTCTCGAATTACCAAGAGCATTATGTAAATCTGCCACGCAGAATGATCTCCAAACATCTGGAACAGCTTCATGTGTTGCCTCTTGTAAAGAGTGGCGTAAGCATTTTTGTTATCTTTCAGCTCAGTGTGGAAAAGCAATATTAATAAAAATATTTGCAAAACAGCTCCTGGAAAATTTTAAACCTAAATGGATAACACAGTTGGAAGAAAATTATTTTTATGTTATTAGCTATTTATTATAAGCTACTTGCTATCAATAAAATTAACAAGAAAGATTGGATGATGTAATTAGCAAAAGGACTTGAGTAACTAGTAAGTGGTTTTTTTGCTCCCTAAAATTTTACTTCAATGTATTTCCATTAACAGTGCAGGTGGGTAGTTAGCAGGTATCACTATGAATAATTAGTAGTAGTATCACTTCTTTCACTATGGTTAGTGAAGGTAGTTTAGCAGGTGGTTACTGCTTAAAATTACTTACAATTTTAATTTAGCATGATTTTAAGTTAGCATGCATGTTTTCAATGGTGTCCAAGTCATAAGTATGAATAGACAAGGTAACCTTTTTCAATCCAACATGTGACTTCTTTTTTATATTCATGACGCGTTTCGAAGCATATGCTTCGAAACGCGTCAACAATTTACAAAGGAAGTCACAAGACGGATTGAAAAAGTTATAGTTTGTCCTAACAATTTAATTTTTATCATTTTTCTACTTATGTCTCTTTAAAATTAATTATCTTCTGTAATACTGATACTAGGCCTACTCTGTTATTCCACATTCTATCGATCTTCGTATTCTCTCTTGTTTCATCTTGCTCCAAAATACACTTAATGGTTGACCAAGACATTAGAAGAGTAAATGCCTTAATAATTTATTCATAGTTTACTGAACAGTAGGCAAAATTGCATTATTAATATATAGGTCAATGTTCTTCTTCAACAAATTCTGAATGCGTTAACTAAGAAACAATAAACGTCTGAGTAACACAGGCTTATAAAAATTTGGTTACTACGTCTTTACCCACATTTTGTACTCGAAATTTAACGCACGAGACTCAAAAGAAACGGTTTTTTATCCTATGGACAAAAACGTGAGTAATTTTTAAACATTGTTGATTATGGTCCAAGTCACGTTTTTGATAATAAATTACCTTATTTCAAATCCGTCCTGTGACTTCGTTGCGTTGTTTTTGTTGTTACGCGTTTCGGGAACTATGTCCCATCATCAGACGTATCACTCGGGAAGAGATCGTCAAATATTAAAATTCATAAAAGTACGTTATTTAAACACACGTGTCCAACTCGGTGCGCACCGTGTAACGTTCGGTCTGATACTGAATTCTTGGACTTCGAGTTATTGCCAGGTTGTTTATCTCAAGCAAATGCAACGCGGTGTCGTACAGTGGGTTGGATTTAAAATTCAATTTATCATTCAGTATGCCATCATGGTTGTTCGTGCTGTTATAACTTTTGTATATTTCAAACTCCTCCAATGCGTCCATGTAGTGACCCTTGTTACAGTAATGTAAAGGTATAAGATTAGACCTTAAATCCGTGTAAGTATGGTTGTTTGAAATCAAATGGCGTGCGTAATTTGATTTAATGTTTTCAAGTGAATATATGTTATTTAAATTTTTGCGTGGTGTGTGTTCTTAGAATCTTTTGACGAAATTTTGACGAAATCATGTGAGTAATTTTCCTTATCAGCTGCTATGCTTTCAATAAAAGTCACACAATTAAGTTTTAGTACTCTACAAATACTCTTCTCGCTCTCGATCAGAACCAGTAAAATTCAAAATGCCATACTGCGAGGCTGTCTGGTTCTAGTATCAGTTTATAGTATTTTGTTATTTTATTTTGTTTAAATGGTTGGCTTTTTAATAGTGGTTTTAATACGAGTCGATTATTTACGGTACTAGTCGCATGGGGAAACGAGAAATTTAAGTGAAATTTGTTTTTAACTTTTAAATAATTTTACTTTATCTGTGTGCCCGTTTCACAGGAAAACATTATTGGTTAACGTATGTGTTAGATATATTTCATCTTAGAATGAATTCCCATATGTTGTTCTCGCACACTCAAGTATAACAAACGAGCTATTAACGTTGTAACATTACATTTGGCATAGCTTGATATCGTACCAGATTTAATGAAGATCATGGATAAGAAACTTAACAAGAAGAAACATATCTTTTAAAAATGATAGTGAAGATGAACAAATAACAACTTTAGACTGACTTAGACTATAACTGACCGTACCCAAATTAATGTTTAGGTAAAGTGATGGAAAATACCCAGATGATGAGATAAAATTCGACCAATTACAATAATAATACCTACGAATCCAGACAGCATTATGGACCATTACTATCAGGAAAACAAATTGTTTTGTTAAATGTATTATACAATATAGAAATAATCAAAATACAAATTGAGGGATAATAGGCCCAAATACACAATAGAATGTAAAAAGAAAATACTAGCAAAATGTTAACTAACCAATATAATTGAATAATACAAGAACACAATCATTATAGATACATGGAAACATACAATTAAAATAGTGTGATTAAGGGTGGACCTAATGTTATAAAATAAATACTGTACAAACAAAGAAGAGATTATTGTGTAATAAAAATAAATAATAAAATATGGACAAAAATACAGAAATGCCAATCCATGTGTAAACAAGGCTTAAGAAATAATAATTATCAAATGTATATGACAAGATGAAAAACCCAGTAAAAGTACCTAGTACAACAAAGGCTGAACTGTCTAAGACAAATAAAAAGATATAAAATCATTATTAAATGATTAAACTTTTTCTTTTAGTGTTTGAAAGTAAGAATAAAGTTGTGTTTATGTTATTTATAGTTTTGTTAGGTAATGAGTGGATGATAGGTCTTATGCAGGATTTATGTAACCAGGCATATACAGATTGTTTGATCACAAAATGTGAATTATGTTTTTTATAATGTTCCAATAATAATTATTGGTGTAATTTTAAATAATAATACTAATAGAGTTGTAGGGAGTAGTTTTGATGGTAGTTGCATAGTTAATAGGTGTTACAATAACAGAAAATAGAAATTTAACATGTCAAGACCTAGGCCTATAAAAACTTTGGAATTTTGTAAATTTTAGGAAATACATTTAGAATTTTATAAAACAAATGTTGTAATATGGATAGGTTTATAATTAATAGTATACACAGTAAATATGGAATCGAAATAATCAGTTTTAAATTATTTAAGAAAATTCAAATAGCAAAAATGTAACATCAGAATTTCGTAAGCAAAAATAGGCATGTTTGGTGTCTATGTGTCACAAATGTTAAGACCAAAATAATGATGCTATTAGTTTTAAATTCCCAATTAGTATAACAAAGTTATACTAATTTAAAAGTTTTGGCCAAGTTCATGCAATAAAATAATGAATTTGTATGACAATGTATATCTGAATCAACCAACCAGATTTCAAGTTTTACCTTAGCAACCGAAAATTCAGATAAATAAAATAGGAACTTCTTTAACAACCATCATTGAAAACAGACGCGTTTTTATAACGTCTTAGCTAACTATATTTTAATAAGAGGAAACCTATACCAAACATAGTAAAACGAATCAGGACAGTTATTGAAGAACATTAGAGGAACCCAAGACCAACAAGATCCCAATTCGGAAGAATTTAAATCCTGGAAGAAGAATTAAGGAAGATTTGGACCCCATCTTCGTCCTGAACGAATAAAAGAAGAGGATCTGGGTGAATCTGTATAATTTTATAAACTTATTTAACAACAACATCCACATCTGAGCACACGAACCACTTAGAAATCTAAACAATAAAAAACCACATACACTATAATATACACCAACTCTAAAGAACACTTGAAGATGACACAAATTGATTATTACACCTTTTGAATACCAAAAAACTGAATTACAACTAATAAATATCTAAAACCTTTCATAACCTAGAACTGTGGACAACACAACCACAACTACTAGTTTGCACTATAAAACCATCAAAACCTTTTTATATCCTTATCTTGTAAAGTTTTTATTTTGATTTTAAGAGTTGTATTAATTGTTTAACCATAACATTCGAACCGAATACGCCCTGAGATTATTTTATTTAATAGAATAAAAACAACGAGCATCATTATCGAGGTTGATCCCAGCATAGTTATTAGTAACTACCAACTTATAAGCGAAGACGACATAATTTTGTCACAATTTGTATCAAAATAAAGAAAAAACGAGAAACGTAATTGATCAATTCGTTTGAATAAAGATTGATTAAAGGAGTACATCTGTTTGGTTTTTTTGCATTATTATTACTGATAAGATTAAAAGATACGATAGCACAGCAAAGCGGACGGAGCGACAGTTGTCAGCTCCGAATTACGTCACTGCTTTGAACGCCGAGGCGGGAGCGAACGGCGGAAATAGTGGAATACAACAGTAAACGAATTTACTTACATCTTATTATTCAACAGATAGTCGAAGCTGGGTTATAACGTATGTACTATGTCAGGTTCCCTTAATCATTAACTAGACGCTATAATCTTACTGATTGAACAATAGGAAAGGATTAACTGTTAGGATTATATGTAAGTCACGCTTTCAGAGAAATAGGCCTATTATAAATCTTTTTGCCTATTCTGTTACAAAAATAGGTTCAGTTAGTAACTACAGTGTAACAGTGTTACAGACATTATTAAACCTCGTATAAAAACGTTTGGAGATATCACTACGTTTGTTTCCCATGAAGCTCGTTATCAGTTCTACAAACTTAATTTCCTAAAGCCGGATTACAGTGAGCCACGTTTTCAATTCTCCTAACGCTATTGTTCCTGTGCCTTTCTAAAGCACCCCTTTCCATTCTGTGAGTTTTTTGTTTCTTATACTCCTATAACCGGGTTTCGACATGTTCGTTAACTCTATAACACTGGTAACTATGTCTAAAATTTAAATGCTTCACTGGCGTAAGGAGAATATAATCTCTTTATTAATTTCCCTTCCACATAAAAAACTAATACGGCTTTACGGAAGATGCTCACGTTCTCTTTAAAGTATAATGTATAGTATGAGTTGTGTGCTCTGAGGACAACAAATTACTGACCACAAATAAATAATATACAGAAGACATAAGACGGCTACACATAAATGTTTTATTTTTTTTAAAGAATACTTTTCAGAACAACGGTATTTTTATGACCATGTTCAACTTTCATTATTCTATGTTAAAATGAATTTCAGTAGTATGTACCGATAATACGATAATTTAGCATAGTGGCTTAAGTACCTCTTACTTGTGGGAGGGGGTAAGACTAACTTCTGAGAGAGATGAGACTAGCTTGAAACTTGAAGGATTCCTCTTTTTCCTCAGGATGAATGACAATTTCACAATAAAAGATAAGTATTCAAACATTTACGTTATTTACCAGATGTTGAGTGATTGTAATTCTTAAGAAAATCCTAACTTTCTTTTATTGATTTAAAATGTTTAACTCCTTTTATTTCTACAATTATTTGTAAGCATTATTTCAAGATGCACAACTGGCTTAGAAACAGATCTACGTTACTTGATAACTGAACTTTGCAGAAAAAATTTAATAGGTCTGAGGGGGGTTGAATCCCTTGATCCCTCACCGTAATACGCCACTGATTTAGGCAATAGTCAATTATGAAAATGACAAATTCTTGTTTCACTATATTATGTTTATTTCAATTTTATCTGATTGTTGATTGCCTTTCGTTTACTTTTGTGATATGTCAGTTTCTCTACTTGTAAATACTTTATTTTCCATTACTCACTTTTACTGACTTATTCTTGACTTTATTGGCAGTTGGTTTTTCCATAGCGTTTTTTCGTTGAACTTTTCTTCTAGTGTATTTCCTATACAAACTTCTATGGTATACACTACAAAAACTAACAACTCTGTCCGAGTCCCAGAATGTTCAACGCTCATATTTTCTAGCTCCTCTTAAATTATTTTACTGACTTTTTCCATCAATTTATTTTTAATATACCTCTCCAAATTTATATCACAAAAGCTTCAGTACTTTTCCCAAAATGATTTAATTAATGAAGATATAATGGATGCTGTACCAAACCTACTACCGTTATTTACGTATATATTTCAAAAATAGAGCTTAGGAACAAGTTTTCTATTTAATTAATTGCAAAACACGGATGCAAAAAAGTTGCTTAAAAACAGTTCTGCTTACCTGCATCATGTAGGTACTTAAGGTTTTGTTTTTGTATTTTTTAAAACTGTACTTTTAATAGGTACATTCTCAA
Source organism: Magicicada septendecula (assembly GCA_034769895.1). NCBI lineage: Eukaryota > Metazoa > Arthropoda > Insecta > Hemiptera > Cicadidae > Magicicada > Magicicada septendecula. Next base: position 290,060,162 of record CM068367.1, read on the forward strand.
TTAGACGTTCATAAAAGGAAAGGCTTTTAAATCAAACTAGCTTCCCTGTTGTGCTTGAAAATTGATATGTTGGTTGTAAGCAACACAGATTCGTCGTAACCGATAGGAATAGTATTGGAAGGAATTTCTACTGTAACACTCGAATACACGCTTACAGTTCTGACTAATACCCACGACTGAACTTTTCAATATTTCACAGACTGTAACTAAAGATGTAAGTTCGTTGTATCATATGTTATTTTTAAATTATTATAAAACCAATTCAAGTATTTTAAATTTTTACTAGCATATCTAAACAGGGTGATTTAAGGTATATATCCCTTTCCTCAGTTCACAACACATGAATTAAGTGTAAGTGAAAAACCTAACTAAGACGTGTTAAAGAATTGCATAAAGTGTTCTCAAATTTATATAATTAATTTTCAAATATATAACAAATAAAAATAATTTTTGTATTTTCAAACACGAAAAGTAACAAAATATCATTTACTGAAAGATATTTAACTAACATTGTTTTCTTCTTATACCCAATAATGATTAAACTTCATAATACGATTTTAAAGACATTAACGTTTTTCTAATAAAGTCTTTACATATAGTATTTAAATACTTGTTTCTTTTATAAATAGTTTTAGATTGCAACGTTTACTCCCTGTGATTGCTGGAGTTGTACAAAGCAATAAAATTGCTCTTGGTCTCATCAATCTACAACTGTAGACGAAAGCCTTCTAAAACACCTTCATTTAAATCACAAGTCGGTTCGATTTTATTGCCAAATGTTTTATTCTTTGGCCCACTACAGAACAAAAGTTTTATTCCTGTGTTTTAGACTCAATGAGCTAACAAATAGAATACATATTTCACATTTTCCTATTAAACAGAAACTAATTTTCATTGAATAAAACGTATTTCAAGAAAGTTAAGTAAGCATTCCGTCTTAATACGTACTAAATAATATTACCTATCTTTTTTATTGATAAGTAAAGATATACCACACCATATCTAAACCCGTTTTGAAAATAAAATTGTTAATATATCTGTAAAACGTATACATTACGGTGAACATTAATAACAATTACAAGTGTACAATTCTATGATTCTTCTCTTGTAATCATATTTTGTTCACAAATGTTTCAGAATGTGTTTTATCATTATAAAATTACAATTTTTGTAAGTAAAATGAATTCTACGTTCATATAACGTAGAGTGACGTATTCACACAAGCGCACGGTCGCGTGTTGTTTTACAAGTACGTTTCTTTCAAAAATGTCTAAAAAGTCTTACGTTCTTACCAGCAGATGGTCAATGAAACTTATAAATTTATTTATGAAGTATCATGCAAACTGCTGAGTGTACTTTGTACAGAAGAAAGTTACTTAAGTTCCTATCATGACTTTTTTATGATGAGATTATAACTATCTGTTCGTTGCTGAATGAGGTAATCTAAGTCAAACCCTTGCCAATAAAAGATACTTTAATGATAAGGAAAAGGATACATATAAAATGTATACATATAATATTTTACTGTCTTCAAATTTTCTTTGAATAAATTTTTTTATATTATCTCGTCTTCAGATAAGACTGTGACCAAATGCTTAATTGAATATAGCTGCTCAATTAACACAAATTAGTTTGAAACTTTACTTATGTGTTCAGTAGCGTTTTGTTAGTTTTATTAGATTCCTGTGTTTGAAACTCTTCATTCTTGTTCATCCTTAAACGACTATACTTGTCTACTATTAAGTTTGAGAAACACAGATTTCATCGACGGATATTAAATTCACATTATCAATACACAGCGATGTTGGTCTATTAATGGAAGCTAAATACAGCGCGAGTCAACTGCAACTATTCAACCCAACAATAAGCTGGTCGTTAGTTACCGCTAGCTTTACACTAACCACAGCCAAAAGTTAAACCACGAGTATTACAGTTATGTAAGATCCTATACATCGTACGTAACTACACGAGCCACACAAGTCCACAATGGAACCTGTCCGTAATCAGTCTTTAAAACGTTTTTGTAATGAAAGTGTGACGGATAATATGATAAAAAAGCAATGATACACGTATTACACTTTACGGTAAATAATGTAGGCGATGAAATAAAAAGTAGTAAGTCAATTTATATTATCACTACTTTTAAGTGATATTACTCTGCTAAAGATATATACGGAGATAAGGTAATAAGATAAAGATGCTTTCAAGCATTAGCTCACGACATAGTACTTACTATTTTCTTTTCTGCTCGTCCATTTCTTTATTCACCTACTCTTCCTCCTCCTCCTCCTCATCCTGCTCCCTCTACTTTTCTTTTTGTTCGTTTTTAGTTTTGTTACACTCTTCACGTTGTTAATTATTATCTAAACATTTTATTTAACAGAAATAGCATTGTTATATCCATATAATCATCGCCACCTTACCACCACAATAAACATAACCATCACAGTCGGCGTCGTCGTCATATTACACAAATTTTTATCAATTACTATTTTTATACAGATTTATTGCCGCCGTTTTAATAAATATCACTTAGTAGGAGCCAGAAAAATTAGCAACGCAAGAATTTTTCTACTTCAACAATTGAGTGATTATTTTTTAGAGCAAATTTTTGAGCATCTTTTTAAATATTACACGTATCATATAAACCTATCATGCAAACACGCATAGATGCGCATACATATTATTCATATTATGCGTATTATGATATTATTCCGGATGATTCAAAAGGTGCCATATGTGCACTGGTACTCTCCGATACTACTCTGCATCTTAGGTGTGTTGTGATTATAAAAAATGCCGTATGTACAACAGTGTTTTAGACGAATTTATGCAGTAATAGTTTGGCTGGACACTGCTTAGTAAAATCTAGAGTAGCCTGAAGTTGTAGTATATGCCCCACGACAAGTTTTTAATCGGACCCAATGAATTGCCAAAGTTCCTGACAAGTGAAATAGCTTTGTGTTTTAATTTCGCTAACTACTCTGTGGGAAACTACGTTTTTGGTAGCTAATATAATTAGGTAATTAATTAATTTGGTAGTTAATTTAATATAGGTTGCTGTGTCCTAGCAGCTGTAGTGTGGGTAACCTGTTGATTGAATGATGCTTCTGCGGGCTTAGTTTTCCCGTTTGTACCGTGAAATGTCTTTCCCTAAAGTTTACACTGTTACAGACTTCAATTATCTTATCTTCTCAGTTTCACAAGATTTTTAAAATTTGGTTTCCACTATTGCAGACATTTGAATCTTCAAAATATATGTTGTCCTATGGTTGTAACGAGTAATGTAAGAGACAAAGCGCTGACACCTCAAGTTACTGTAAAGGTATGCTAATTCCCGCCTTCGTTCATTAATGTGCCTGTTATTGACCTGGCACATCGTTAAGAGCCATTAAGCTTTGAAATCTTTAAGAGCCGTTAAACTTTTAAGTCGTTAAGAGCCTGTTAATAGCGCCTCCCATCTCAGTAACTTATCTTGTACTTTCGTTCCTCTTCTACATGTATCCTGTCCCTGAAATTTCGGAGTAGGTAACCTATTATCCGGTTACTGAGTTTGTACTGTTAGGCCTACTTGTTGGTGTATAATGCGGGCTAGATTGGTTGTTATACCTTTGATAAATATGAGTGTAGCGGTGGTTGTTTCTGGATCCTATGTGTCTGCGTTGGGTGGTTTCCGCAATGTTCAAGAAATGTACGACTATACATATCAATCATAGTCCTTGTAGTTTTGGAGTATTCATTCATTCTGTTGGAGAGATATTCAATAATACATCTCTCCGCAGTAACGGATGAAGAAAATATGTATATCATTGTTATAGTCGATAGCTAGGCCATTCAAAATTGAGAGATTACTACAAAATCGAGCATTACTTAACAATGCTGGTTTCCTTTACGTAATACCAGTGCTTCTCTATACTGATCAATAATGGATTTTCGCGTCGGCAATTTTCAGCTACGGTAAAACATTCAGAAGACGATGAAAACTCCTCTAAAATTCTGAAAATATGTTACGTATAAACAAGAATTTTGATGACTGGAATCAGCGAATACTAACACTGTCACCAGTTTACGTATAACAGTACAAGAAACAGCCGGTAGGACTCTCGGAAATCTTGTTTTATTGAGTAAATTAATAGTTACCGTTGATGATTAAATTACTGAAACAGATTTCAAAAATACGAAAAACCAAATTCTCCAGATAATCACAGAGTAACAGCTGAAACTGTTGAATGAATAAATCTAAAATTTAAAAATACTTAAATGTTGTTTAGTAAGTACACTGTAATGAAAACAGGTTCAATTGAAGTGAGAATCATGTTAGTAGTGCTGATAGACACAACCAAAATGATAGTCATGATTAAATATCTACAGATGAATTGAAAAAAAATTTTTTTTGAAAGTACAATCTTGCCTAACAGTCACATTCGCTTACTCAATCACGGTTTATATTGACAAAATACGATCAATGAACTACAGGATAACAGATCACCTATAGGCACTTCAAGCCGTAAATAAACTTCAAGCTGTAGAATGATAATGACAAAATCACATAGTATGCTATTTTTTAATTATGAGAAACGTTTCGATTCATAATTTGTACAAACTCTTAACGATTTCAAAGCTTTAAAAAGTAAATACGGAAACACTAACCTTCTTGTTTTACGTGGTGGTACTATATTTTGCTGACAATATGGTTTGATACGTTCAACAGTTTGTTATTCTCATACTCTCAGTGTCTCATATTAGAACTGTATTATTTCTGGCAACACAGCAGATGCGGTACCGTTTATGTTGGATCACAGACGTTCACAACATAAACTGTGACAGTACAAATAGGGAGACTAATAAAATAGAAGATGAAACTTGAAAACATTATACGTATGACAAACAGCTACAGTAACACTTATCTCAAAGCGAAATATCATACACCAAAAGCAGAACAAGTAATTCACACACACACACACACACACACACACACACACACACACACACACACACACACACACACACACACACACACACACACACACACACACACACACACACACACCACACAAGATTCTATTATTGTCTATAGTAAGGCACTGATTTAACCAGGTATTCTGTAACTATAAACAAGTAAAAATTAAACGTATATTATATATTTAAAGCGTTTTATATAATCGATAACCTTTACTGATGCTAAAACAGTATGATGTGTTACAAAATAAAATTCTTTTATGTTATCAACAGTAAATACACACGTGCCAGAATTTCCAACAAGCGTGATCAGAATATTATAGACCAGAGCGTTTCTATATTAAAACAATTTTGTTTATATAATTTTATAGTAACGCAAGATAATACAAAATTTTATATTGTGTCATCGTTTAAGTACAATGTTGTAGCTTTTTTAAAATTATACATTCCGAAGGGTGACACTGAGTTGTAAATCATAAGTAATCAAGCCTTAGTACTTTTATAATTATGATGTGTAACATAAATTATATAAATACATAATAAATCACAGTATACAGTGACAGATCGGGTTCATATAAATTTAATAGTGATCAAATAAAAACCGATTTCTGTTCTTGAACATAAGGGTTAAAGGGTTATTATTTTTCCTAAATTTTCAATAAAAACTTTGTTTTATGATATCCAACTTTTATTTATTTTTTCTTTTGAGAAGGGTGAACTATATACTTCAGGCTGACAAGTGCTTATAGCATACTGAGACTTTCGCTGTTGTGCGCGCGTATGCACGCACACACACAGGTAGGCTTATATATAAAATAATATAAAAACATTTTCTTTATTCAGATTTAAAATGAAGCAAGCGATTTAAAAATTATATAAACAATAATTACCGGTAGTATAGTATTGTTAAAATGTTCTTAAATAAGTTTATATCTGACTACTGTTCAAGCATATTAGTAAACGTTAAATTGATTATAAACAAGTACGCACATTATTACGTTATTGTTAGCAAATATTTAACATTTTGTATTTTATACCTTAACAGTGAGCAGTAATAATATAAACTGTGATGGAAGATAAAATGTTTTTAAGTACATTTGTAAACGGATGGAGAGCACAATAATCGGGGTCTTAGAAAACGTTTGCTTAACTTGTGTTCAGGTGAAATATGATTAGCTCATTGCAAATATGAAAAATTGTGTTTACTGATGCTAAGCAACGGAATACGATTCAGCAATATAATATGTTCCTTGTGAAAATGATAAAAAACTGTACTACTTTTAAGCATTAACAGAGTGTACAAACACTTGCCATTTGTGAAAAAGTTAGCCGTTTAATAAGGAAAGTTGCCTACTTATTTTTACTTAATGAAATACTAATTTATTTGTTTTGTGCTGGACATACAAGACACAGGTGTTTGAGTTAGTGAAGCAAAAAACTATTTTTACCGCTACTTAGTTAACCATCAAAGTTTACCACAAAACAGACGGCAAGTGCTGCACTCTGTTTCACAGGCAATTCTCTTTGAATATAGCAATCAAGATTGTTTTTTGTGACATAGTGCCAGTACCAATAAGTTAATTAGTTTTTAAAATATGTAGGCAGCTGACACTTCCTGCCCATAACTTCTTTCATGTTAAACATATTAATCGCGTGACCATATAAAGTTAATATCTGTCTTTTAAATGAAATCAAATGAAATCCTTTATAGTATTCAGCGCGTACATTTATTTTGCACTTTATATTACAGTAATTGCGTTAATCGCAGCTGTTTGCCAGTAGATGTAGATTGGATTAAAATTAGAAAATGAAAAATAAGTTTATTAATGTACACAAAAACATCAAGTAGTATGTATTTTATGAAAACATAATAAAACTACGTACATGACCTAATGTTTTCTTATTGACTTTAGTAAAACTATTTTACAAGGTTCTGAATATTATAGGTTATATAAAACAAAAAAGTATTTAGAAAAATCTGATAAATGTGTGAAAGCACGTTTTACTTTTCATAAAATAGCAGGGCGCCAGGTTATTTTATCTCTCGTCTAATTCAATGAATAATAAAACCATACCATTGTAGAATTAACTCTAAAACTATAGAGCCCAAATACTGTTAAAATAATACTAGTGAGACCGGTTGGAAACAGATTGTTGTAGAATTCGCATGACAATTCTTAACCAGGTTACTAACGTAAGCCTAAAGCAATACTAAATTTGTGCAACAGCCATTTCATGAGACAAGATCTATAGCTCGCTGAACACGAAGCAGTTTGTAAATGTTACGGTTACGTTAACACAGAAACTAAATATATATATATAATTATTTAAAAACATTTTAATAAGCACTATAAAGAGATAACAGGCTTTTAATTATTACAAAGAGTTATATTTAATTCTACTGTATACGTTTCATTTCACTCTGCGGTAACACGGTGTTCTTTAAAAAAAAAATTGGCTGTCACGGGACTCCCGGCAGATGTGAAACATCAAAGTTGATGGTAGAATTTATAATTAATGAAAACCAATAAAGAAATATGGAGTAAAATAAATTTAAAAAAACATAGAATTTCGTTAATAAAATCAATATATTTTTCTTATTATTCTAATTATAATAATAATTACAGAATATAAATACAAGAGTTTATTTTTATCAAGAGCCGATTTACACGTAGAGCAAATTTTAAGTGTAGAAATATCTTGTATATCAGTTATTCTGTTAATAATATTTTCATGTGCAGATGTAGGTTTCTTCAAATCTCTCTCAAACCAAAGTCTATCACAGATTGAGCAAGCGTGTCCAAACTGATTATTTTTAAAGTTATCGATAAAGTATTTGTGAGCGAATTTATGTAAATGAAAGTTACTGTAAGAATTAGAATTTTGACCTTCTGTTGTCTGAAAAGCTGCTGTTGTTGTTTCAAACCATGTCATTTTGTGTTTCTTCAAAATGTTGTGTATTGTGTTGTTGTGGAGTGCTGGTGAAATTCTGTGCTATTTCTTGTATGATAGTATCATTCGAAGAATTCAAACTTTGTTGGTCATTTGGTGTTGCTTTCGTAATTTGTTCAATAGCGTCTATGTTGTTTATATTACATTCTGTATGTATTCGCTGTACATTTTGTTGACGTAGCCTGCTGTCTCTTCTCCGCTCTTTAATTTCTTGTCTGTTTCGCTCTCGATAATTACGATTACGTTCAGCAGGAATCGACTGTGAAATATTTTGCTTTAGCCTACTGTCTCTTTTGCGCTTGTTTATTTCTTCTTTGTGCCTTTCATAGTATCGTTGTTGTCTCTGTGTTTGTGAATTTGAACTTAGTTGATTATTCGATGTTGCTTGAGTAATTTGTTCAATTTCGTCTGTGTTCTGTACATTAGATACAGTATGGATTTGGTGTGAATTTTGTTGACGTTGCCTGATGTCTCTTCTTCGCTGATTGATCTCTTCTCGGTGTCGCTCTCGATACAAACGACTACGTTCAGCAGCCTTATTGTCCACTCTAAATTACAAATATAATATTTTAAAAATAATGAAAACATTACTAAATAAATATTTGTAATAATAAAATGTAAGATAAAAAAAATATCAATACCTCACTGGTACGATATGCCTCGAATTAGATGTATTTTGGTCATTGTTAGTTTCAATTATAATATCACCTATCTCTTGCGTTGTTTGTGTACTGAAAAAATAAAGTAAAATTTTATTAGTTTTAAATTTTTATAAAAATAGAAGCCACACACACAGAGAAAGGAGTTAAAACACGTGGATGTATATATCTCGCGTTTTGTGTCCGCATGCGCAGAAAATAAACCGCTTGTTGACATCAGTATACACATTTCTAACCTCAAATGAACAAATAAAATAGAATAGTAATAAAATAATATATTAACAGATGATTTACTAACCTTTGGTTTGAATCGGTAGATTGTGTTTCGTAAAGCAAACGTTGTGCACACGTATTAGACATTTTATTGCAGCCTGCACTTTGATCGTCATTAATTATTTGTTTCTTTTTGGTCACTTGATCGTTACTGTCACTCATATTTCGATTCAATAATATTGTCACTGATTCGAAAACTTTTAAGCACTTAACAATGTCCTTTCAAAAACAATAATATTAAGGCCAAAGAAAGACAAAGTGTGTATACAAGCGGTGAACGCGTCAAGTATACTATAGTCGAATAGAAAGGCACACGCAGTACACAACTCACACAGAGAAGCAACGAAGTGTATAGTATACGCGCACGCACACACAATGGAGTCGAGAGCGGCGGCGTAGAGGGGGCATGACGGCATAAGAGAGCGTCATGCAGTTTGCCGTCACGGCATACGAGTCGGTTTTACTGCCAAGGCGCGCCAATAGATGTTTCACATCAAAAAACAGTCTAAAAATAATAATTTAATTAGAATTATCTGAAAGTATATCTTCTTATTTTAGTGTATAACAATAGGTCTGTAGATATACATGATATCATGATACATAAGGATGTATGTGATTCTTTTATTCTCAGATCTAACATAAAAAAAATTTTCTATGCATATCAAATATAGTGTATACCACAGAACCATAGTATTATATACGTAGCCATTACATCAGTCTTTGTTTTACTAATTAAACATTATGAGCAGGTTATACAAATAATGAGAGAAATAAAACACTGTAAATAACGTTCTAAGTATGATTAAATTATTACCTCTTGGCGTAATTAAATTAAAATTGTATATATTATTACCTTTAATAAATCACAACATCTTGCTGAAAAGAATGTTACTTTACAAACATATCTATACGATTGTTTAAATTGTTAAGTATATTACAAAACTTATTGTAGGCGTGTACCTCTGTTACTTTACGCATCGCAGCCTACTGATTGCATTTAAGCATAAACGTAAAATGTTAGATTCCAAATGTCTTCTCAAGGGTGAAAAGTGAAAACGTGCTAACACACTAAAGTAAATCAACAAAATCACAGTCGAAATTCAATAAGTTACTATCTAATACCATTTTCTCTCCGAGACTGGCTTTGTTTGGAAAGTATCAATCTTGTTTGTTTGCGGATACATTTTCCCTTTGTTCTCTTTTTTTGAAGGCTCCTTATCCTCTGATAAATGATTTGTCTCGCATTTTTGTCGTTAATGTGATTTCTAAAGTACAGCATATAATACACGGGCCTCTACGTGACTAATTGGTCTGTTATAATAACCAGCGTAAGGCATTCACTTATTTTCAGTATTTATTTTAATATTACAAACGCCACATACAACCTTTATTAAGTAAATCATCCATATTGTGTTATACATCAAGTAGCCATTATAAACACATGATTAAAACGCCATTAAATAATGTCTGTTTTATTACGTCGAATACAATTTTATGAAATTAACTTCTAATAACCAGTATATTTTTTTAAATTAACGTAATGGACGTAAATTAACGTATCATACATTTGGACTAAGTTTTTGTTCATTACTTCATCTTCTTTAAACTAACGAATTTTATCAGTCGGTGGAAGTAAATAAAACGTGTACTTATTTTTACATAAATTTTTGTCACGTGTTATTTTGATTTCTGACAAAAAATTGAGGTCTAACATTTACGTAGAACTAAGAAATAAAAAAGAATAAGAATTACATTGACTAATAGCGCTTCCTATATAGCACTAAAAGTTAAAAAACATTTTCTTCTTTACAACAAAGCAATAGAGAAAATCTTAATGTATAGATCAGTTGTATTATTACTAGAATATTTTCTGTTCAAGTAACACTTGTTATTTTCGTTCTTTGTATTACTTTAATGTTATTTTTTAAGAATAGTTTACTGCTCCAAGTATACTTCAATTGGAATTTTACTATATATAAAAGCTGAACTTTCATAAACCATCTGTGAAAACATCAGAAGTTTCAAAGTGAAATTTTATCATAGGTTAAATTGTTATCATAGGTGGCGAACCCCTTGGGTGTGCGTAGACTTTTATTTCGTGAAATGTGAAGGGGGTTCAACGAAAAAATAAAAGAAAAAGCCTTTATATTATCGTTATAAATTACTTCATAACAACATTTCTCTATTTATAATTATTGATTCACACTAAAACCTCTGGTGATACAGATTCTTATAGAAAACTTGCGTCGTCAAGTTTTTATAAATTAAAATAAAAACGTCAGGTTTGTATACTGATTAAAATAAAGTATACTTGCAGAAGTAATCTAGTCATGAAAAATGTTATTAGAATAGGTTTTTTCCACTGTGATTTCTCTCCTTTCATTACAAGATTGTTATTGTTTTTATAGACTAGTTGCACAGTATGCTGGACCATGTGAATTGTTCTACAAAGTTAGTATCATTTTGTTTCGCAGACTTCTTTTGAAATAATCTCTCTTATTGACTCCTCACATAATGCCAAACTTATATTTAACACACACTACAGTACACTACAGTACTTATATTTACTGTACTAAAGTAAGTACAGTATCAGCAACGCAGTTTTGAAATACAAAAACATTTCAGGCGTAGTTATAAAATAAAAACATTTAAATTGTATTATGTGTTCGTACAATCTAAAATCACATTGCAGGCGTTATTTCTAAAATCATATTGCTTCAACTAAATAAAAAAACATTTTTAATGATATTCAAAGTGCTAGTGCTCGTCCTAGGCTTAAGTAAAGCAATGTCAACTACTGAATACTCAGTTTTATTATTCCGACGTGTGACGCATCTCTATTGATTTCCGAAAACAGAAGACAGTACTATTAATATTTAAAGTGAAAAAGTTTCTTTCTTTAATTTTGGTTATGATTTTAATACAATATTGGTTTGTAGCTGTGCCATACAGCTTTATACCTTATCCATCTCGATTATAGAAAATCTCGGAAGAGGAAGGACAAAAGCCTATACTTTATTATGGTAATGAAAAGTGGAAAATATATGAATAATACAGTTAGAAATCACTGCAAAAATGACATTTTTTTCAAAAACACATCTTTATAGACACCCCATATCCCATTCTATTTACTCTACGTTCTAAATCTACACTTCTCCATTTCTGTGTTTATTTTTAAATACACACCAATGGAGGAAAATATAATCAATGTTTGTATTTTAAATCTTCATAGTACACTAAATTCGTACACTGGGATGAGTTCTTCACGTTTGCATTCACACTTCCTTTTTTACTGTATGTTTCTTCAATATTGTTGTTTTGTAAGTAACTCGTAAATAATATTTGTGGTCGCTGGGTATTTTAAACGGTAATCTGAAATTGTCGATAATTGTTTGGAAAATATAAAGCCAATCTTATAAAAAATTATACAGATTATTGGCAGGTCGTATCCAATCTAGTATGAGACGATAGAAGTGCATAAGTCTGGAACAATATCAGTATAACTAATAAAGGATTTCCAGGTGTATATGTATTTGAAAGTTTAATAACATTTATGTACTGAGTGAGCTATAAACAATACACACTAAATGGCACCTTAAGTATTTTATATACAGATTAGTTATGGAATATAGACCTATAATTTCCTAAACAACATAATAAAGATACACTTGTACGAAATCACATGAAGAAAGCACATTTTAGTTATCTTCAATAAAACTGAAATCAAAGGTAAAAGTTTGAAACATTTATTTACATAGCGAAACACTTTTCTAGTCCTCGGTATTCCATTAATAACCCTGGTGGTGATAACCCTGCACATGTTATAATCTGCATAACATTATTTCTATGCAATTCCATTACGTTTACATGAATCAACAATATATATATATATATATGTATATATATATAAGTATCTCGACATTTCTTGCAGTAATTATATAAATTTTGTATATAATTGTTTATCAATTTGTTTCTTCTGCAAGTAGTATAACTTCGTATATATTTTTTTTTTTTAATATTGCAACACGTCAAATATATTGCAACAGATCAAATTTTAATCGGTCGATCGAATTATTGCAACACGTCGATCGGTTAATTACCGCGGAAGATATAGCGATCACACGTTATCACACCCGCACACGCCCACAAATTCACTCAAAAAATACATGACAATAAAGAACGTCTTTTTACGGAGAACTTGGTATACTCTACATGCTTATCCATTTCTAAATACAAAACTTACCGCTAAAAGACAAAGTATTACGTAAAACCAATTTAAACATGAAAATGCTCGTCATCCATGTACTCTGATACAAACAACATAGCTTATCATCCTGTGTTCCGTTGCAGGATTAACCCCACCACGTGTAAAAAAGAATTGTTTATATGGAATATAAAAATTATTTTTTTTTTCTCTTCCTAACGTAAATTGACATAACTTCCTCCCAATAATAATACTCATCCAAATAATAACATAATAACTTCAAAAATCAAAATAAATGTATAGCTTCTGTCAAACACATTCCTCAACTGTCACTTTGACAGCCGTAATGTAAACAAACAAACGCACGTGGCTAGATATCAACAACAATCCTGAACACAGATAAGCATATTACACTTCTGACGTCATTTGTTTAAGTTTATGTATACCATAGTACATCCATACATTTTTCCCACACGATCACAGTTGTTCTTACTCTACACATATTGTTATACAATTTCCTACCAGTCATTCCACCTGTATCCTGGCATTTGAGGTTTAATTATCTTTAACGTAATATTTTCATGGAAATTCATGGAACGTAACGTAAAATGCATGGAACTTCCCTATCACCCTGTTTGTATTTGAGTTTGTGGCAATGTATGTATTTTTACCCACTTGTTCCGATAAAATATATGGGCCGTTCTATAATCTAAAGAATTTGGCTGCAGTATTATCTTCCCTGTGGCCAACATATAAAGCTCGCAGGAGTATCTTCTCTCCAGTTTTGAACGTTACCAGTTTGTGACCCGCATTAAATTTCTCCGTCCGTTCTTCGGCACACCTTTTAATGCGTCTCCTGGCCTCTATCTTTTTAACCAAATTTGGAATAAGCAAATTCTGCGTTGCAATCCTCCTGATGCACCCATCCCAGACACGCTTTGGCATTTCCCCGTTTTGTAGTTCGGTAGATGTAAATCCTGTCATGTCATTGTAATTCCCGTTGATGGACGCCTCGAAAAACTCGAGATAATCCGGCCACCTACTCTGGTTGGTATTACAATAAGTGCGAAACAGACGCCCTAACTCCCTGTTGACCCTTTCGGCGAGGTTACCTTGCGGTCTCCGGATTGCTGTCAACACTGCCTGTACATTGTGCTTCTCTAATTCGGACTGCCACTTCTTGTTGGTGAATTGCTTACCCTGGTCAGATAGAATTTTCTTCACCGGACGATATTTTGGAATGTATTTATTTAATACATTTAATACTGCCATCGTGGTAGGTCGTCCAATTGCTTATAAACTTACGTTCTTAGAAAATGCATCTGTGCAAACAACCACATTCTTCATACCCCTTGCAGCACGTGGTAGCGGACCTAAAAAATCGATACACAGTAGATCATTCTTATTCTTGGTAATGATGTTACCCATCTCCATATAGGTGTGTTGATTTGGGTATATAGCTGTCTGGCATATGTGACATGTTCGCAAAATAGACTTAACTTTCCTTGCCATGTTCAACCATACGAAGTCTTCCCTCATCCCCAAATAACATTTATAAGCTCCAGCATGAGCAAGATTTTCATGACAAGCCCAAGTTAAATCTTCTACGAGATCATCAGGAACCATAATCTTCCATTGTCCGTCGATTATTTTATACAGTACATCCCTGTCGTTTCTATATTTCGGGTTGTCTTGCCTTTGTATTTTTTCATTAGTTTTTCTTAATTTTGCGTCCTTCTTTTGTTCAAGATTTATCAATTTTAATCTATTTCTTACGTTATCTGGTAATGTATACTTGACTGCTAGAATTTTTAAAATCGATTTAAGTTTACTTAAATTATTATGTAATTGATTCTCTTGACCAGCTGTCTGCTTATCGGCCGTGCACTGCTCGTGGCTCGTTATCTTATCCATGCGATAAACAGCTGGTTTCTATAGCATAGCATTCCGACCACCTTGCCCTACAGTATTGTGTGTACGACCTAGGTTAATTGTATGTTGTGTATTTTTAACTATGGATTCTAGCGTTTTATTAGTAAAATCAATTGTAGCGTGTATTTTCCTTAATGTGTCAATGACTATAACGTCGTACACTATATTTTTGACTATAAAAACGGGTATTTCCATTTCCATCCCTTGTGAATTTATTGTGATAAGTGCTTGCTTATTAACAGATTGTGAATCACCTATGGCTGTCGTGACAATTGCATCGTTGACAGGTGTTTTTTTTAAATTGGTGTCTGTGTTCGTCGATAAATTCCTTACTGATTACAGAAATTTGAGCCCCAGTATCGAATAATATATTACCGACACATTCATTAATTTTCGCGCCCACAACCGTATCATTAGCATTCTTATTTCCAACATGTTCCACATCATCATTAACATAATTACTATACTTCAATTTATCTTTAATATCTTCAGAATATAGGCCTGAAACAATGTATACACTCTTACCACTAGTATTGTTCACATAAGATTTTTGACACTGTTGTTCGTTATGGTATGTTTTATTAATTGCCGATACATTACTCTGACTGAACGTTTGGAAATTAGGTTTGTTTTTAAATTGTTTTGGTTGTTTTTGCTGTTGTTATTGTGGTTGTTGTGGTTGAAATTGTTTACGAGCCGGTTCACTATTATCATTACTGTCAACATTATCCCATTTGGTTAACAATAGGAGTAGTTCCTCCAATGATTTAATATCTTGTGTAATTACAGCCATTTGAATACCGCGTCCGAAATGATGGGCTAATTTATTTACCATCTATGGCTCTGACATTTCTGGTTCTAGATACTTCGCACGAGATATGAGTTGGATTAAATAATTTTCTTTAGACCCTTTTAAACTGCAATACCTACCAAACTCCAGATGTATGCGTATTTTTCGCTGTATCTCGCTGTTCCAGTATCTCGCCCTAAAATGTTGTACCAGATCTTGATATGTAACTATTTTATCTTCTACTACCGTGAACGACAAGCTGCAGTACCCTTTAATCTCCTGACTACATAGTTTATTTTATCCATCTCACTCAGGGTGTCGCCTATTACGTCCATGTCTCGCTGGCAGTTTTTCAGGAAAAGAAAGCAGATTTTCACTATCTTTACCGAAGAATTTCAAGTGTGAATTGTTTTCTTCTACAGTTCTATAGACGAACGTGGTCTGGTTCGCCGTGGTCGAGGTATTCTGGAGTCGGGTCAGCTGTTTTTCCAGCTCATGTATTCGCTGATCTTGTTCAGCTACAAGCTCACTTACCGTAGATGTGTTTTGAACTACTCTTTCCTCTATCCCAGTGATTTTAGATTCAGTCATTGATGCGAGAAGATATTTCCAAAGCGGTCTCAATATTGCTGCGACTTATTTCCACCTATTCGCCTATACGTTTTTCTGTTGACTCTAATAGTTGTTTATTTTGTTTTGCCTGGTCATGAACGGCTGTATAAATTTTTTTATTCTCATCATGAAGTGATTGTAGCGACTTATTTTGCTTTAACGCTTCATCTATACCAACTTTATTTTCTTTTGAGAGTTTTTGCATGTTTGCTTTATTCTCTTCCGACATTTTCTGCATATTAGCTAGGATTGCCGCTAATGTATTCTGTAATTCTTGTGATTCGGCCATATTGATTTATTTATTTTTTTTAATTTAATAAATATTATATTTTTTTACTTATCGTAACGGCACTATTTTTAATACTTATTATTACTAATAACGCCCGTATATATGTTATTTATTATTATAGTCCAGTATCTCAATCAAATGTAAACAAGCTTAATCTAACAAAAATATAAATAATAATTCAATCTCCACATAGATAATTTACTACTAGTGTTCAAATATCTGATAAGAGAGAGTATTCAAACTTTTGTCTACACTCCTTGACAACACAGAACGGCACACACAAATAGTTTAATGAATTTATTTTATACACACTCAAATAATATTTTCTTTTTTACAACTAATGCAAAAAAACGGGCCCAACGTTGGCCAGCGCCAAATATGCTTATGCAAGAGATCAAATTTTATTATACTAATAAGGATATAGTGAGTGTGTACAAATCACAAACAAGTCTATTATGGAGGAGATGAAAAATTATTTATTAAACACACAAGTATATTTTTAAAGAGTATAATATTTATGACTAAATTTACCTCAAGATATACTTTTTTCCTTTAGGAACATGTTTCGGGAGATCTTGTTCTCCCATCTTCAGCCTTCGCCATCTTCTTTCTGGTGAAGTATTTGTGTGTTGGCTTCTGGATGTTATTGAGGTAGTTTGTTGTTGTTGGTCTTTGGTCCTTTAAAGTTGCATTATTGTGTGTGGTTGTGGTATCTGTTTTTGTATTTTGTGTATTTTCGATGTTGAGTGCTTTGAATATTGTGTCATGTTTTGTATTGATTTGTATTTGTTCTGGTATTAATTTGTTTTGTGTTTTATGTTTGTAAATCTGTAAATTTTCCCAAATGTTCATTATGGTGCCTTTGTGTGGTATATGTTTTATTAGTGTTACATTGGTTATGTCTGGGAATTCATGTCCTGTGTTTATTGCATGTGTGGCTAAATTGGATTTATATATATTTGATTTTTTGTATGCATTTAGGTGTTCAAAATAACGTTTTTTCAGCTGTTTTTTTGTTTGTCCTATATAACATTTATTGCAATCTTGGCATTCAATTTTGTATATACCGTTGGTTGTTGTATTATCTTTGTTCTGTGAACTATTTAGATTTTGTAATTTATTTTTATTAGTTTTGTATGCTATTTTTATATCTGTGTTTTTAAATAGTTTTAAAACCGAAGACTTCATCAACAATAATAAATGCGTACAACTAGATAAAAACCCAACAGAAAACTATCTTAAACAAACAATAAAACTAATAAAAACAAATAAAAACATTTTCAACAATAAAAACATAGACATATATATAAACAATAATCCAGAACCACCTAAAATGAACAACCTAATAAAAATACACAAATTAAACAACCCAATACGTCCATTAATCAATTTCAAAAAAGCTCCTACATACAAAATAGCAAGAATAATAGCAACAAAACTAAAAAGTAACCATCTAACAAATAACCATCATAACATAAAAAATACACACGAATTAATAGACAAACTAAAAATAATAAATATAAATGAAAATACATTTTTCACATCATATGACATAACAAACATGTACACTAATATCCCAGTAGAAGAAACAATTGACATAATAATAAACAAACTTATAGAACAAAATGAAAACAAACAATATATAACCGAAATAAAAAATAGTCTCCAACTAATACTAAAACAAAATTACTTTGAATTTAATAGCAAAATTTATCAACAGAAAGAAGGTTTAGCAATGGGATCACCATTATCAAAAAAAAATAACAGAAATATTCCTACAACACATAGACACCAAAATACAAAATATCATAAAACACATGACCCAGATGGCATATGGATAAGATATGTAAATGATGGACTATATGTATCAAATAACAAAAACACAAATGCAGAGAACATACTGAAACAAATCAATAACATACATCCCAAAATACAATTCACAGAAGAAAAAGAAAAACATAACAAAATCAACTATTTAGACATAACCATCACAAGATACAACAAACACATACAATATGCAATATATAGAAAGCCAACTTCCACTAACATCATTATACCTAACCATTCTGACCACCCACCACAACATAAAATGGCAGCATTTTATTCATTATTTAACAGAATGTACAAAATACCCCTAAACAAACAAGAAACTGACAAAGAAAGAAATATAATATACCAAATTGGTTATGCAAATGGATACAATAAAAATACTATGATCAAAATAGAAAATAAAATCAAATACAAAATAAAAACTGAACAATTAAGAATTAATCAAACTGAACAACACATAAATAATAACAACAACAACAAATGGGCCACATTCACATATATAAATAATAAAATGACAAAACTAACAAAACTATTTAAAAACACAGATATAAAAATAGCATACAAAACTATTAAAAATAAATTACAAAATCTAAATAGTTCACACAACAAAGATAATACAACAACCAACGGTATATACAAAATTGAATGCCAAGATTGCAATAAATGTTATATAGGACAAACAAAAAAACAGCTGAAAAAACGTTATTTTGAACACCTAAATGCATACAAAAAATCAAATATATATAAATCCAATTTAGCCACACATGCAATAAACACAGGACATGAATTCCCAGACATAACCAATGTAACACTAATAAAACATATACCACACAAAGGCACCATAATGAACATTTGGGAAAATTTACAGATTTACAAACATAAAACACAAAACAAATTAATACCAGAACAAATACAAATCAATACAAAACATGACACAATATTCAAAGCACTCAACATCGAAAATACACAAAATTCAAAAACAGATACCACAACCACACACAATAATGCAACTTTAAAGGACCAAAGACCAACAACAACAAACTACCTCAATAACATCCAGAAGCCAACACACAAATACTTCACCAGAAAGAAGATGGCGAAGGCTGAAGATGGGAGAACAAGATCTCCCGAAACATGTTCCTAAAGGAAAAAAGTATATCTTGAGGTAAATTTAGTCATAAATATTATAGTATTATATACATCATGAAACGGACCGTAGCAGAAAGTGATTGAAATTTTTAAAGAGGTATATTGCATTATAAATTGTCATGTATTGTAATTTGCAATTATAGTTTATAAATTTCGATAATATATTGGTTTAACTTGATTGAGGCTACGATCTCAGTACGTGCAATCCTCCGCTTCCTACTGCCGCTCCCGTCCTGGCGTATTCTTCTTCAGCGTCACTTCTTCCTGGCGTCCTCTTCATCCTGGCGTCCTCTTCGTCCTGTCGTCCTCTTCGTCCGGCGTCCTTTTCGTCCGTCGTCCTCTTCGTCTTGTTGTCCTCTTCTCAAATATGTTAAACACATAATGCTTAATATTTTCGTAATTAATATGTAAATTTTATCAATCTCAGGGTGAATATGGGTATCAATTTAATAAGGTGTATTAGTCGTACACCTTCCATGCAATATTGAAGTGTCTTTATAATCCCTAAGCGGATATCTTAAACTTACACGAAAAGCACTATACTATACTATAATTATATTTAAATAATTGACCCACTCGGCTCTGGACGCAGAACTTCGTACAGAATACCAAGGATTATGTTAAGTTATACTTCTCTGTTCGCTCGAGAACAACTCTCTCACGCACGAGCACAACTTCACTTTGCAACTTCTACAGACAGACTGTGTCGATCTTTACTCTACAGAGAAATAATGTTACTGAATTTAGTGTATTCCGATTAATGCTTTCCAAGTCACATGATTAATGCTTTCATCAGATATAAATTTTTCCAGAAAGAGTTTGTATAAATATGCACTAACTTGAATTTAATTATCTACAAATTTTTTGACCCTATTAATGATAAGTGTTTCAAATTGAGTTTTTCCTACGGAAAAAACCATATTTGTAAAATAGTTATGAACCATAGAGTACACATAAATTGAAGCTATTTACATAAACAATTCATTGTCAAAGTTTCACGTCGATCGGTTAATTACCGCGGAAGATATAGCGATCACACGCACACGAGCACAAATTCACTCAAAATATACATGACAATAAAAAACATCTTTTTACGGAGAACTTGGTATACTCTACATGCTTATCCATTTCTAAATTCAAAACTTACGGCTAAAAGACAAAGTATTACATAAAACCAATTTAAACATGAAAATGCTCGTCATCCATGTGCTCTGATACAAACAACATAGCTTATCATCCTGTGTTCCGTTGCAATATATATATATATATATATATATTGTGGCGATACATATCATCACCATGCATATAAGAACTGTTAAGATAAAGAAACATTGTTAACTAGTACTAGTGTAAATGATATATGAAAGGAAACTTACTAATAAGTGTATTAAGCAGAGTATTCTGGTTCCATGTTAAAACAAAACAATGGATGAAGAAAAATAAATGTTAAAGAAATGTAATATCGTAATTATGGTGAAAATTAGAAGAAGAAAACTTAATAACGTGATAAACCCAATAGATAAGGTAAGTGAGAGGTATAAACAAGTCCAACGATGAAAATAACCAATTAAAATAAGGACATACAATAAGCAACAAGACAGTGAAGACCACCTCAACTACAAAATACCATAAATGCATGAAGAACTGAAAATAACAATAACAAAAGAAACTAAACTAAAAACATGTTAATAACCAGGTAAATTATAAATAAGAAGTACTCCATAAATTAATAATAATAATTAAAGAGAAAAGATCAGATAGTAGGTAAAGTTATAGAAAATGCAATACAATGGTATAAATAATAGTAAGAAATATGTGCAGTAGTCTAAGAAAAATTGTAAAAACTTATATTATAAGTTTGTGGGAGTGGAGTGGAGTGATAAGTGTACAAGGAAGGAAATAGTGTTGATCAAAGATCATGTTATAAACCAGTGAGGAAGGGAGAAAGTGAAGTAATGGTCTTATGTATAAACTAATACACATTAAGATCCAGTAAATAAAAGTAGTATGTGGCTAAAGGGTTCTGTATGCTCAGGATTTATTATGTTATAATTAGTTATTTAAAGGGTTTTGTATACCCACAGGATTTATTATGTTATAATTAGTTATTTAAAGGGTTTTGTATACTCATAGGGTGTTATGTTAAGATTAATTGTTAAAAGGGCTCTATATACCCAGGATTTTATTACTTTAGAATTACTTGTTGAAAGATTTGTTAATTTTTCAAGAACAGTAGTTGTAAAAGCTGTTCATAAACGTCAATATCAGGTACCTGGTGAAACATCATATTATGTAAAAAAATCATTGTAAAGGAATGGCAAAATGCTAAGCCCATAGGCCAAAAGAGATGAGCTGAACTGAAACAACGCTAAAATTTCTAAAATAGTTCTAACCAAACCAAATAAAATTAAACAGAAGCCTGTTTGAAACAGGTAAGGTATTGATAAAATTATATGTCAAAACCCACAATAGAAATAACCAGATGAATAAAAAAAGTATTGATAACACATCAGGCAAGACATTGAGCTGACATGTTGCTAATATTATTGTTATTATAAGAAAATTATGCATAAGTATTGTAAGGGTACATATCTTCAACATACATTTATGAAGCAACATGATAAGTAAAAAATACTACATGATTAACACTATGAATAAAAAGGGATGAGTCAGAGATAAAGAAATAGGTAGTTAACATAATTATGCGATCAAACAAATAAAGATAATAATAAAAGTAACCTCTGATAAGAGAAATGTAGCAAGCAGCAAAACAAAACTCGAAAAAACAATAGTACAATGCGATTTAACCATAATAACCCAATAGATGGTAAGTGAGTAGGTAGAACCAGCCCCAATACCAGTGATAGGACATATAAACGAAATAAGTAAAATCAAATGAGAAGGTGAATGAAAAGAAAACAAACAATATATGAATGAAATAAAATGAGAAGAAATGAAAAGACACAAACGAATAATATAGAACAGAAAAGGAGAAATGTTACACTCAAATAAAGCAACGAAAAAGAAGTCAATAAATGATAAATGTAAATGGTAATTATTAGTACCAACTAATTAATCAAAGTAAATGATAAGTATTAAAATCCAATAAAGTAATGACAAACTAAAAGTACACTAACCAAATAAATGGAGAGTAAATATAATAAATCACTCTATAATGATATGAACTTGTTAACAGTATAACTAACCATTCTAAAGTGAGAGATAGTTAGATAGTAAACATGAGTAAGTGAGAACAAGAATTTAATGTTAGGGAATACACACTGGTAACACTTAAATAATATAAAAAGTGGAAAGTGTAAGTGTAAACCCCACAAAATAAATAGAAACCCTATTGATAGGGATAGACGCCAAAAAACCAGTGATAAACACTAAAGGTTAATGGTGAACAGTGTTAGTAAATAAGGATATTGTTATTATTAAGATTAAAATTAATTGTAGGTGAGGAATACAAGGATATTCAGGGAAAAAATCCCAGGAAGGGTCAAAATGTTAGTGTTACCATGGTTAGCTAGTAAAGATTAGAATAGAAAAATATAGTAAATAATAGAAATGCAAAAACAATAAATATCCTATGTTCTAAGGGATAGTTAATTAACTAAAGTAAATGACGTGATGATGTTTATCACCAAAAAATAAATAAGAGTAACAAATTGTAAACAAGAGTAGCATAATAACTGTTAAAGAATTGTTTGATTAAGTTTATGAATAGTAATATGGCTGAAAGAGTTACACAGACCATAAGCCTAAATGTTATGTTATATTTTATAGAGAATCGTAAATAATAAACTATGGCAATATAGACAAGAAAGTAGATAAATTCATGCAAACATCATAATACTAGAAAAGCAGTTAGAAAATAATAGACAAACCATAATATGGGAACTAATGAAAACATACAATTATAATAAAACTGACCCAAAACAATTCAACAAATAAACAAAGCATTTGTAATACAAAACAAAACATGTATAAAGGTAAAATAATATGTAATTCATATAAAATAAGAAAATATAGTCAATTACTACCTAGGCCTATGAAATGCCTAACTGTAAGAAACCAATAACAACAAATTGTAAGAAATTAACTATGGTATTTGCAAATCCAAGGCAAGTAACTAGTCAATGATAATTAGTGAATCATTTTAAGAGATAAGTGTTAAATTAAGGACATAAAATAAGAAAGAAATGTAATTAAATAATATAAACATAACTGTCAAAACACAATACATAAGCAAACCCAGCTTTGTGGAATGTCAAACTGATCTTTGAAAGAAAATACGAACAGTTGTGATAATATCTCATACTTAAATAAGAAGACCGAAGAATAATAGCAATCAGAAGATATATAATCATTTTGAATAAAAATTCAAATATTCTAACAATGGGCTTAAGTCATGAATAGCCAATCAGAATCAATCAGTTACCATGACAACTGAACGTTATTTATGAATATTCCGTTAGAAACTGTTAATTCCAAAGTGACGCTCAAGAGGAATAGACGCCAAGCCGTAAATGGCCCAATTTTTAATTTAAAACAATCAAAAGTAACCAAATTTATTAAAATGAAGAATCAAACTACCTGATGAGGAACTAATACATTCAACCTAGGCAACAGACCAGATTAATTAAATCCAAATTAATTTTTCGATCAACTAATACGAAAAAGACGCAAGGCGTGATTGAATCCCAAGATGACCCAAACTAATTCAACTGAATGACACTACACCTTAAGTCAGCTGATTGATAAGTATTGCTGAATTACCCGAATTCAAATTAAAAATTCTCTTTAATTTTTTCACTACACTTTGAACTCTCACTATAATCTGATGATCTTATTTCTTTCAAAGATTAATTGAAAAACAAAACGCTAAACTTATGTGAACGAGACAAATAACTTGTACAAAAATTACGAACTATTGAAACACACTTTATAACACTTCAAGAACAAATTGTAATTACTCCTTATAGTATACTGTATAAGTACCAGTAATGTAAGGCAGTGTTCTTTATTGTAATCATAACTGATCCTTTTTCGTAAACCAAAAGAATCCAGATTTATTGAACGAAAAAAATTGTAAAAAGTAAACATTTTCTGTAGACGCCATGTCTGACTAACTAACATCGTTCAAAATCGATTTCGCCAAGCCTTGAGAATAATTGTCTCACTGTCGGAGCAAATTTGTTTAATAACAAAATATAATTATTGTATAATACTAAGTGATTGCTAATCACAATTTAATAAACTAGTACAGAGTCGTAACCACTGTTCTTTATTCCATATGAAATTGTGTTATATGATTTGTGTTTACTAGGGACGAGCGACAGTGGCGGTAAACGCTAGACATCGGAAACTCTGCGAACTACATAATCAATTCGCACGCGGCGGGAATAATTGAAAATAGTTTGGCGCCAACCGGGAGATACAACACTTATAGAAGAACAGGTAAGGATTCCACTCGAGTGTACTGGTAATTCGAAGGATCGCTGTGGACATCGTCAGCGTGAACATAAAGTAACGACCAACGTGTGAGGCGGACACATCAAACGATACATACACATTTTCAGAAACGATAAGAATCTCGTTGTTACAGTATTTAAAATTGTAATGTTATATATAATATAGAAATATCAGACATTATTGTTAGTAATAAGTACAACCCTATTAGAAAATATTTAAATAGTAAAGAAGGCAATAAGAAATGTTAAGAAACAATATGTAAAAGTCTAAAAACTTAAATTTATAAATGTGATAAAATAAGTGATACTGGGCCGAAATGGGCCACATAAGGTATCAAAATACTTCTATTTTCCCAAACGACAACATCGTACAAACCAAATTTAAATTAATTTAAAAATAAACAGGGAGTAACTTGAGGTGACAGATATAAATTTCAAAGATTTCGAATAATTAACGTCACGTGACCGGGGTCAAGGAAAGATGGACCAATCAGAGCACACAAAAGCGTGGTAATAGCCGTTAGCTAAACGGATTTTTCGAATTACTCTATTGTTAAATCTCAGACTGAACAGATCAACTCCGTGTAGTAGAGAGTCACATTTCGATGAATAACCAATAACCAAAGTAAAATATAATTAGATGCCAAAACCAAAATAAGAAAAAACATTAAAAAATTACACAAGCAAACCGTACTAATAGAAGTAATTGAAAACCAAATGAAAAGATGATGGTCAACTTAAACTAACACATTCCAAGTATGAAAAGAACGTAACTGCAAGTTGGTGAGATTGAATAAACTAATAACGACATAACCATACCATACAGAACACGAGAGTCACCAAAAAACACTGTTAAACCAGACACTTGTGAACTTTAACAAAACTTTATTCAGCAACATTGTGGACATAACGTTATTAAAACACTATTTAATTTAAAGACGAAGCAGATTTGAGGGAAACATAGGTCCAGGCCGACGGCCATTTTGATTGACAAAATTCCGCCATTTCGATTGACGTTTGGAAGAGAACCGTGAATAGTAGTACACTTTAACTTAAACATTATTTTAAATTTATTAGTTATTAAGAATGTTGATTAACCAATTGAGGCATCGAGAAGCCAAGGGGGGTAAGTGACATTTTTCTAATTTTGGGAAAATGAATGTCAAAGTTTGAAGTCTATGATAAATCCAGAGTAAATGGTTTTAGGTTCATGTTTATGTTTTATGTTATATGAACCTTTTTTTGTTTCTTTACAAAATTTGTATTCATTTTAACCAACGGTACCCTTGTTCTCAGGGATTTTCTGGTAAGGTACAGCACTTACCGCCCTTTACCTCCAAACAATAAGGTTAAAAAGAAAAAAATAATGGAGTTAGCTTACAAAAAGGTATATTTTAATACAAAATCATTGTAATTATTTACAAAAATAGACTTTAAATGGCTAAAACGTGTTTAACTATGATTCATCATCCGTAAATAAGACATTATCACTTTCTTCTACTTTAACTTCACCATTTTCTTTTTCATCACTTGCAGATTTCTTCTTATCATTCTTGGGTTTCTTACTTATTGGATCAGCTATTTTAATATCCTTATAGAAGCTATGATAGATAGGGGGTATGAAATCAAGTAGTTTCTGAAGGTCCTTGTATTTCGGTGGTTTTATGGCATTTATTTTAGCTTCACGTTTGAGGTCTGTTAAAGATTCACCATGATTAACTGGTGGTCTTCCCTTCTTTTGAGGCGGTCTGAGGGATCGTTTTTCGAAGGCAACATGTTCATTGAAAGCAGTTTTAAACAGCAATGTAAAGGGATCCTTCTTTTGAAGGCGGAACCAAACCATATTTGTATGCCTACAATTTTTGAGAGCAGAAATTTGTCAAGATGATCTTCTAAGGAGGTTAGAAATATTCATTTGTCATGTCTACAACTAAAAATTTCCGCTTGCTTTTGTTACAACTTGTCGCCTGAACAAATGCCTGAGCTTCACATGTTCTTTTTGCATTTTCAACAACTGCAAAGTCCTGATCACATTCCATAAAAGAATGGCCAGGGACAAAAAAACGATGATCCACTGTCTTGATTTTGGTTTTGGATACAACATAAGACCAAAATCTTATGATCAGGGCACTCTTATTCTGTCCCCCACAGTTATCGCTGAATGCGACAACTTTTTTGACATGTGGAGGTAAATTTTCAATATATTTTAGTAAACAGGATGCGATCTCCAGACATCCTCGGCCACTTTGGCCTTCATGCCACATGAACATTGTCGCCTTATTAGTTTTTAAGTCATGGACACAAAAATTGTAAGTCCATAACTGTCTACAATAAAACACCTTAATACAAGTCAGATGTGGGGTTGGGAGAGTCTTTTCTAAATCGAAACATATAACGGCAGTAGCCTCGTCATCCCTTAAATTATTGACAGCATCTGTTTTAGCTTGCTTAGCAACTTCCGCTTTCCTAAGATGAAATTCTTTTTCAATTTTGTATGCATTGAAACTTTCTAAGTTGTTTCCAGAGTTGTTTCTTATCAGATTTTCAAGTCTGTCACAGGTTGTGCATGTATCAGTGTGCGGTTTTTTGAACTTCAAGTTGAAGTTGTTATTAAAAATGTGTCTATAGAAGGAGTCTGTAACAGGCTCAGTATTTTTTTCAGCACAAAATTCTTTGTACAGATCAATAAGTTTTCTAATATTTAAATGTGAATTGAGATATTTTTGAGTTGGATGCCTAGCTCTGGTATAGTGACTCACATACTAAGGAAAACTATTTATATGCTCTTTTACTAAATTAATCCTTTCTGCTGTGATTTTCTTTGCAGGTTCCCTATGCCCCCTTTTGTCTTTTGAAGGAACAACACAATTTTGACCCATTATTGCTACAATATTATCAATTCTTTTCAAAGATTCCCCAATCGTTAAACGAAAGAACTCTTTGCAGACTCTTTCACCACATAGCGTGTATTCTGTACTTACTTTCCTCTTTCTAACTTGGTCCCCCTTCTTTTTCCTTTCAGGCTCACTTAAAGTAGTTGAAGAAAAAATAAAAGAAGTTTGCAGATCATGGTTACCTAGATTCCAGTATTCAGCAAATACCTCTTTCCGCTTTTCATCAGGAATTTTCCGTTACAATTGAATCTGCATCTATGAGGATATTCCTTCAACATTCTGGCAGCATGAAGCTTTCCTTTTCTATCCAGATATTCTTTTTCTAGGTTTCTATTTTTGTGCGCTTTTGATCTCTTCCACAATGGTTCTCTTCTAAATTTCTTTCTCGACTCTCTAGTCCTGGAACATTGTTCTCCTTCCAATGTCGAAGGGCGAGCACCGCCGAACGACGTCTCCTCGATCACATCTTCCCCGCTGTCACTACTTGAAAGGTCTGCAACAAAAAGAACAACAAGGATAAGTAGGCCTCACTCTGCTAAATATAGATTGTGGCATGATAGGTTATATTGGCAGAGAATAGGTTACAATAGCGTTAGTAACGCTCGACTAGATATTGATACACTTAGGTTAATCAAAGTTGCGACACGCTAGGAGATTAGGTTAGGTTAGATTACAGTACATTAGAATACGGCTAGTTTATTTTGAGACAAATTATTGTCGTACAATAGGATAGGTAAGTAAAGTTAGGCTAGATTTTGATAAGCTTGGTTAAGTTAGTCAAAATTGCAATTCGCTAGGAGGTTAGGGTTTCAGTAATATGTTTTTTGATCTTACCTTCTTCCCTAAAAGCTTCAATGTTGTTCATAATACGGTCAAAATCCAATCTTCTCTTTTTACTTTTATTGCCATCTATGTCATCACCAGGTTCATAGGTTTTGTCATTGTCACTATCTGAAAAAAAAAACTGTAATCATTTTAAGTCTTGTAGCCTAGGTTCATCTAGGTATCCTAACCTAATTTATATTATTTGCTATTTAACTAATAATATCGGGAGACCGAGCTTTGCTCGGCTTGTTTTCGGGGTTGTCTGAAGTTAATGTTAAGATTTTTTTTCGAGTCGTTCATGACAAGTTGGGTGAATCCGATAATTATGCAAGATTGTTAATTTAAACATTTTTTTAACAATTTGCAAGGTAGATGGTCAATCCCGCCAACAATGATCGTTTTTGGGGTTGTCTGAAGTTAATGTTAAGAGTTTTTTCGAGTCGTTTGTGATAAGTTGGGTGAATCCGATAATTATGCAAGATAGTTAATTTAAACATTTTTTTTAACAATTTGCAAGGTAGATGGTCAATCCCGACAACAATGATCGTTTTCGGGGTTGTCTGAAGTTAATGTTAAGATTTTTTCGAGTCCTTTGTGACAAGTTGGGTGAACCCGATAATTATGCAAGAATATTAGTTAATTAATTAATTAAAATTGACGTTTTATAAAATTTTCAACTTGGTCAATGGATTCCTCATGCCAAAAAACGGCTACATACCAATTATCAGAAACTTTCTTAGAGTAGTTTTCAAGATAAAAAAATGACAAGAAAACAAACAAGCAATTTTATCTCGTTTAAAGATATTAGATTATTATGAACTAAGAGAATAAATCTTTCTTTGTTTGGGATTATGTACCAAACAAAAAAAACTGTAAAAACAAAAACAA
This sequence comes from Magicicada septendecula, assembly GCA_034769895.1. Lineage (NCBI taxonomy): Eukaryota > Metazoa > Arthropoda > Insecta > Hemiptera > Cicadidae > Magicicada > Magicicada septendecula. The sequence goes on from CM068367.1 coordinate 290,089,895, forward strand.
TAGGCCTATCTAGGAGAAGAAAGTTTAATATTTACCATCACTGTAGAGGTTATATTCGTAAGTGTCGTCCATTCCGGTCATCTTTGAGCTGTTTGAATCTCTATTATTCTTTGACATTATTGCAAAAATATAGCAATATATGTTTAACAACTAAAACTTTAAAAGGAAAATGTTAATTCTTAAACTTACAAGCAATACAAGGCACGTTGTGTGATGTAGCAGCATTCCACTCAACCAACAAACCAGCAACTGACTGGAAAAATTCAGAGGCCAATGGAGGTAAGTGTCATTTACCTTCTTTGGCCATCAAACCTTTAACTACCTCTCTTGGCTTCCAAGCAATCATCATATTTTTGTAAGTAGTTAAACTTTTCACCACCAGATCGAAGCATCTATTAGAGATTCAGTTATATCCCTTTGCCAAAAAGTTTTCCTATACATTAGCTACCAGACTCTAGACTTAACTCTAAGACTGAAAAATGTCACTTATCCCCCTTGGCTTCTCGATGCCTCAATTGTAATGTATTGTATTTTATCCTGAAGCATTTTCTGATCTTTCCTAACAGCTCAAAGAATGCACAACCTGATATTAAAAAATAATATTGTATTTATTTTAAATATTTTTGTTAGAACTTTGTACTGTATTTCTGTATCTGTGTGTTGTAATCGCCGCATTGCGGCACGCGCGGATGACGTCACTTTGCTTATCAAGCGCCGCCGGCAGTCAGCTGGTCTCACGGTGGCCAATTTTAGTTCAGTTACTTCAGAAGCTCCGAGCTGTGCTCTCGTTAAAATTACTATTCCAGACGCGGCTGCTGGATTTCATTGTTCAATAGTTCATCACATGCAACTTGCACTAATTTATTCAGACGACCTTCGTCTATCTATTTGTGAGTTTGACGTTTATTAAAACTCAACTACCAGGCGTTATGCCAGAAAACATCCGCACGTGTCGGCAATAGCATCGAACACTTAAGATTTCCAATAAATGGATTTATACAGCTTTAATACAGTCCACTTCATTATATTTCAAAACCAGCCCTTTCCATTTAGCGTCTTTGGAACAACTCTAGAAACTTCGAGAGCTTCCAGCACGCAACATTTTTGGTCCGACCGAACCGGATTTCTTATTTTTCGTCCACAAGCGACAATATTTTCTGGTTAGATTAGATTGGGTTTTATTTCCACCTTATGGGCAACACTGTGGATTACTACTTCAAAACATTTATTTCATTAGGCAAAGGTCCTAGATCCCGAAATAGCTTCAAAATTCCAAAACCTTCAAATTTAAATTGCTGACCGTGGCATACCATTTATTACCGAAAAAATGACTTCAAACAAGTGACTAGCAAAATACAACAGAACGGCTGAGTCAACACGACAGGAATCGTCAAGGCAGTTAGACAGTAGCAGCAATTCCACAACTGTAATGTACGCTGATATACGATGACGGACTTCATCAAACCAGCATGAACAGGCGGGTCACCAACAGCACAGGATTGACGGACGAATCCCGATCGGAACCAACAGGACCACAGCAGTCCGTAACACGCTAGAATTTCACGTGACTATGAACTTTTACTTATATTTAAATAATGTATGGACATAACGTTCTAAGCAATATTTTATATTTAACAGTTATTTTTGACACCTTTGTGTAAACACACACCATCATTATTGAACATACGTTCGTAACTAGTTAGCAGCTCATTGTAAGTTCAAACATCAAGACAAGACTATATGTATTATTATTATTTAAATTCATAATTTTAATAACTCTTAAATTCTAACAGAGGTTGTTTTAATAGAGATAGTAAGCATATGTTATAGCAAGTATTGTATTCATCTACATAACGATCGCTAGCTACCGCAACGTATTCAGATTTATCAAAATTTAAGTCTATGGTTCACCTGCTCTGCGCCAAATTAGTCTAAATTATATTTTAAATTGTAATCATGGCGGATGTAAAAGCTTTAATAAAAAACGAGGCACCATTAAAGCTTCGATATCCCGCGTAAACACCTTCGCGGAAATTTCGATTTGGAAACCAGCGATCATCATGCGCTGAAAATAAAACTTCGGCATTTGATGGAATTATCCACCAAATACGATGAAATACAATCTCAAATCGAATCCGAGCAAGCGGATTTTGCATTAGCGAGTGAGAGTCCAAACTGAGGACGATCTTTGTAACATAGAATGTAAGTTGCAACACTTGTTGGAACAAGCAGAGCATATGAACCAAAAACCCTTAATTAATGCTGAAAGTAAGCATCTTAAACCCCCTCCCATTCAGTTGGAACCGATTAAATTACCTCGGTTTGCGGGAAGCATTATTGAGTGGCAGCATTATTATCATATCTTTCTCGAACTAATACACGTCAGAACCGACCTGACGGACATACAAAAACTACACTATTTGCACTCGTCATTATCTGGCGAGGTGCTTAACGTAATAAAGTCACTGCCAATCACTCATGAGAATTACGCGGTGGCTATCGATCTGTTGAAAAATAGATATGACAGTAAGCTAATTGTCTCCGCCCATCATGTCGGGAATGTCCTGGCCGTACAATCGATTCAACAAGAATCCCAAATTAGCGTATCCAGATTCATTGATGAAATAACAGCCAATTTCAATGCATTAAATAACCTCAACTTGCCAGTAAACACATTCGAAATCATTGTTATTCATTATTTAGGTAAAAAACTTGATACTTACACTCTCCGGTTGTGGAAAGAGAGCTTGTCAGAACATAAATTCCCTGATTTCAATAATTTTATAAAATTTCTAAACACACCCAGACAATTATTACAAAATCTTGATAGCGCAACTACTTCATCGAGCAAGTTAAATAGCAGTGATAAGACTCCTTATAGCAAGGCAGTTAAACCGATAAGCGCTCCTAGGGGGGCATTCCATTCTCATGTCGGAAATAATTTATGTAAACTATGTAACGGGAAACATAGAATTACTGATTGGTTACAGTTTACGTCGCTTGCTATCTCTGAAAGAAAAAAACATCATAATAAAAAACAAATTTTGTTTAAATTGCCTTCGTCCGGGTGACGAAAGTTCTCAATGCCCATCAAAATTTTCTTGTAGAAAGTGTGCAAAGCGTCACCACACCATGATTCACTTGCCTAACAAAGATGGGTCTTCCATTAATAACCAATGTTCACTAAAATTGCAAACGAATAAGTCAATATTGTTATCTACCGCTGTCTGTATGACAACTAATCAGGCCGGTAGAAAGTTCCCAGTTAGAATTTTATTGGATTCCGGCTCGCAAGCGAACTTCTGCACACTGGATTTCGCTCGTCGAATGAGACTTCATTTGGTCAAATCGCAATTGCCCATAACGGGTATAAACAACTCACTGTCCCAGGCTGACTTCAGTACAAGAGTAAAGCTACATTCTCGCTATAAACCTTTTACGTTAAACGTGCATTGCGCCGTACTTCCCAGTATAACTAATAATTTACCGGCGGAATCGTTCGATCTTGCCTCTTTAAATTTACCGAAGGACGTATTCTTAGCTGATCCACACCTCCACTGCTCGTCGCAAGTCGATGTATTATTCGGCGCTCAATATTATCTGCAATTAATCGAACCTATTAAATTTATGCGCGGCCCGCACTTTTCTATAATTCAGGAGACTAAACTAGGATTTATTCTAGCCGGTAACTTACCTTTCAATGTCGACATAACTAAAACGGTTTCATCCTTTATGGTCTGTAAGGATGATAGTCAGATTTCCTCGCAAATAAAGGAATTCTGGAAAATGGAGGAGATCTCTAGTCGTGATCCCTACTCTGAGGACTCGGCGTGTGAAAAGCTTTTTGTGACAAATACTGTCCGCAACCAAGAAGGGAGATTCGTGGTATCCCTGCCTCGCAGGTCAGACAAATCTCATTTGGGAGATTCTCTTCGCGGAGCAATCCGCAGGTTCCAGTCGCTAGAGTTTAAGTTCAAGCAAAACCCTGCCCTTTAAAAGGGCTATAGCGAGTTCATGCGTGAATACTTGAAGCTTGGTCATATGTCTCCACTTAATGATTACGATTTGTCGCTTGACAAATCAGACATTTTTTATTTGCCTCATCACTCAGTCTTTAAGGGCTCTAGCCTAACCACTAAGTTACGTGTTGTCTTTGACGGCTCCGCTAAAACGACAAATAATTTGTCCCTCAACGATACTCTGATGGTCGGTCCCACTATCCAGCAGGATCTGTTCTCAATCATGGTTCGTTTCCGTACCCACCGATACGTACTTATTGCAGACATAGAAAAGATGTACCGACAAATTATGGTTAACCCGAAGGACTCCAATTTGCAGCGTATCGTTTGGCGTGACGCACCACATAAGGAACTACAACATTACGCTTTAAGGACGGTTACGTATTGGACTGCTAGTGCCTCTTTTCTTGCAACTAGATGTCTGGCTCAGATAGCCAACGAAAATAAATCCGACCACCCTATGGCTTGCTCAGCCATAGCTAATGATTTTTATGTTGATGATCTTATAACGGGATCGGACGATCCGAACGTGTTATCTAAAATGAGGTTCGACATCGTGGATTTGCTAAACAGATATGGTTTTACTTTACATAAGTGGTTTTCTAACGACCAGAATATTATGGCCTCTCGCGCCCACGTCTCCCATGACTTTAGCAAAGGTCAAAGCGTGCGTACATTGGGAATCCAATGGAACGTTAACAAAGACAGTTTTTTATATACCGTTCGGGGTGATGACAGAACGGCCGTGTTCAACAAAAGAAGCGTGTTGTCGGTCATTGCAGGGGTTTACGACCCGTTGGGTCTTATTGGTCCCATTACGTTTTGGTGCAAGCATTTTGTACAACAGTTGTGGTTGGCGGGCATAAGTTGGGACGAACCCTTATCTGGCTCATTATCAAATAAATGGTTGGAACTCTACTCTCAATTAGTTTCCGACACTCATTTTAAAATTACGAGATCGGTTAAGAGTCTAAACAATTATCAAATCAGTTCATTACAGCTTCACGGATTCGCCGACGCGTCGGCTAAAGGTTACTCGTGCTGTATTTATGTGCGGGCGGTCTATTCGAACGGCGCCATATCGTCAAATCTGTTGTGCGCAAAATCTAGGGTCGCTCCGCTGAAACAGATATCGCTACCCCGGCTTGAACTTTGTGCTTGTTTATTGCTAGCGCAGTTAACTTCTAAGGTTTTAGACGCGCCGTCAACTACAAATTTGACGAACTATGTCTCTATTCGGACTCGATGATAGCGTTGCATTGGATACATCAACAATCTTCCCGCTGGAAGGTATTTGTAGCCAACCGTGTCGCGGAAATACAGCGTCTTATTAACCGGGGAACTTGGCATCATGTATTATCATCTGACAACCCTGTCGACATTTTATCACGCGGTTGCCTCCCTCGTAGTTTGCACAGCCATCCTCAATGGTGGCATGGTCCGTCCTGGTTATCCCATGAGTCATCATCATGGCCCATTAGCGCCTTCGACATTCATGCGCCCTGTACTTACCCCGACCTTGAGCAAGAAAGTCGTAAGCAGATCCAAACCTCACTAATTGTCCCCTCTTCCACCCCCAGCTATATTGAAAATTACTCATCCCTTACAAGACTCATTCGCGTCTTCGCATATTGCCGCAGATTTATTCGCAACTCTAGGCTCTCGGTTGTTGACAGGGGCACTTCCTTTTTGTCTGCTTAAGAGTTGCATAGTACACTTTTGTTTTTTGTTCGCCAATCTCAGCGTTTGCACTTCGGCATAGAAGTTAAGGAGCTCGAGGCACATCGCTGCATTCCCCGCAGCAGTAAAATTCTCTTACTCAACCCCTTCCTGGATGACACAGGTATTTTAAGAGTGGGTGGACGCCTGCAACTCTCCCAACTTAACTACGCGGCTAAACATCAAATAATTTTGCACCCGCACTCTCATCTCACTAAATTAATCATTGAGTATGAACATACCCGTTTGTTGCACTCTGGGGTGCAATCAACCCATTCTTCTCTCAGACAGAAATATTGGATTATTAACGACAAATCTTATATCCGCTCAGTAATACATAAGTGTATCATTTGCTTCCGTTACCGTGCTAGAGGCGCGAATCAATTATTAGGTCAGTTACCCCCTTCCAGGGTCACGCCTGCAAAGCCATTTTCCCAAGCGGCCGTGGACTACGCCGGTCCCGTACCTTTACGCCATGGCGGGCAGCGCTCAAAGTCCACGTCAAAGGCATATATCGCGTTATTTATATGCATGTGCACAAAGGCCATCCATTTAGAACTTGTGTCAGATCTTACCTCCAACGCCTTTTTAGCGGCCTTAAAATGGTTTATCGCGCGCAGAGGCATTCCCGCGCAGATATTTTCGGATAATGGTACGAATTTTCGTCGTGCCAACCGCACCTTACAAGAATTGTACAAATTTTTAAATTCTAAGGGAGTTGAGTAATCTATTCAGGAGTTTTGCGGTCTCCGTGGTATCAAGTGGTCCTTTATTCCTCCCTCAGCCCCTCATTTCGGTGGTTTGTGGGAAAGCGGTGTGAAAAGTGTTAAATATCATTTACGTCGCGTGATCGGCGGTACTATCTTGAATTTTGAGGAGTACTCTACTATTCTCTCTCAAATAGAGGCTTGCCTTAATTCACGCCCTTTATTTGCTGTGTCCAACGATGCTAATGACCCTAAACCTTTAACTCCCGCTCATTTCTTGGTCGGGGCTCCACTGACGGCACTTCCGGAGCCCGACTATACCCAAAGCAATACTAGTCGTTTGGGCAGGTGGCAGCTGCTCCAAAAATTTACGCAATCCATCTAGAAACGATGGTCCAAGGATTATCTGCACCAGTTGCAGCAACGCAACAAATGTCGCACGACGTTAAGGAATTTAAATGTCGGACAGCTTGTCCTCATTCTAGACGATAATTCCCCCCCCCCCACTTCAGTGGAAGCGAGGGGTAATTACTAATGTTTTTGCGGGCCAGGACTCCATAGTGCGCGTTGCTGAAGTTCACACCGCGCAGGGTATCTTACACCGGCCCATCCACAAATTATGCCCCCTTCCGGCGGCAACAGACTAGTGGCAGGGGCGATCATACAAGTCAATTGTATCATTATCGTTGTAATTATTATTACTACGTTCGGATAGCTATTATTGCAATAGTTACTGCGTTTTCGTTGTATTATCAATTATTTATATTTGTTATTGCATTGTTATATGATTATATATTCAAACTTTGAGAATTATTATTGTTACTTTATTGTGCCAATTATTGTATGTATGCATTGTATTTTCCAACGGTCATTTATTATTGAATTTTGTGATCTTTATTATACTATTATGTACTTTTAATTATTATGTCAGTCCTTATGTATTATGTATACTCATACACTCATATTATGTATTTTTACATCAATGGGATATGTCTACCATATCTCCATGTACTATGGAACTTTGATATCATTATACTAATGCTATACATATACATTGTTATGTCTTTATTATTTGTATTACTATATTGAAGCAGTGTTCAAGATAGTTTCTCTTATATAAATTAAGGTTTGTCACTTACGTTTTGTCAAAGGTTAAATATATGTATTTAATGTCCATATGTTCATGCTTCAAGAGAGATCATGTTTAGTTATGTAAAGACTTGTTTTTATCATGATTTTTTTATTTTGTACCTTTTCTGGTACAGAAATTGTTTTGTTTTGCCTTTGAGCTCTTTTGATAGCTTAATGAATTTTGTTATTTACAGATGTTTATGTTAGAAGTGATTTACTTTAATCCAAGAGTCAATTTAATGTATAAGTCTTTTAAGTATATTATGTATTGTTTGTATATAACATTTAATAATAATTTGTAATATACTGTTCACAATTAATTAAATTTAAAATCGTCCCGATTTTGAGCGGGCAGTATGTTAGAACTTTGTACTGTATTTCTGTATTTGTGTGTTGTAATCACCGCATTGCGGCACGCGCGGATGACGTCACTTTGCTTATCAAGCGCCGCCGGCAGTCAGCTGGGCTCACGGTGGCCAATTTTAGTTCAGTTACTTCAGAAGCTCCGAGCTGTGCTCTCGTTAAAATTACTATTCCAGACGCGGCAGCTGGATTTCATTGTTCAATAGTTCATCACGTGCAACTTGCACTAATTTATTCAGACGACCTTCGTCTATCTATTTGTGAGTTTGACGTTTATTAAAAATCAATTACCGGGCGTTATGCCAGAAAACATCCGCACGTGTCGGCAATAGCATCGAAAACTTAAGATTTTCAATAAGTGAATTTATACAGCTTCAATACAGTCCACTTCATTATATTTCAAAACCAGCCCTTTCCATTTAGCGTCTTTGGAACAACTCCAGAAACTTCGAGAGCTTCCAGCACGCAACAATTTTATTGTCCGAGTCGAGTTTGGTGAGCGAGTCGATACGGTCACTATCCCGTTCGATTCACGAACCATTGAACTGACCCAGATTATAACATCATCAACTAAACTAATTTATTAATTTGAAAAAGCATTTTATTTTTTAAAGTGAATTAAGATAAAGGATTTTTCGGTGATAAATAAGAAGAGCAATACGGCGAGAGTGAAGAACACTGAGAAATTAGGGAACAAAAACCAGATAACCTATAAGACTGAGTCGAATCATCAATCGATTGTGGAAACCCAAACAATCTATTCTGGTTTTTAAGAACAATTACTTTGGCGACATTTTCAACACAGTACGCACGCGAACACCGCTCTAATAACCGTATACTCTACTCGATGACGACCTGTCATTACCTGATCATTCCTTTTAATTAAATAAATAAAAAACAAAGTAATAAAAAATAATAAAAAATAATTCAATAATTTGATAAATATTAATCTTTTTCAACTATTAAAATTCAAAAAAGACAAGATTCACGTACACAGAGTTATTACAATATTGTTACGACAGCACAGAACAATCTACGCGTTTATCGAATATGCCAGAAGGATCTCGATGTAAGCGTGTGGTGTACGTGCTACTAGACGCATTTTGCGAGAATTTTCTCGACTGTGCCGGGCTTCGCTCGGGCGCTCGGACTGTGTCAAGGCCGTAGTAATTACGTAGTTCACGAGAGATAAGACGCAGTTTGGAAGCTTCTGGTGTGTGAGCGTGACTACATCGGACGCTCGGGCATACATCGGGTAGCGGCCTTAGTTTTCAGTTCCATGCGAGATTTTGGATAGTGCGGTTCGAGAGTATTAGTGCGATATATTTACAGAGCGGTTCGGTTTATTACTGTGTACGTGCAAGTAGTTAGTAGTGAAGTGTTGCGTTTTATATTCGGACGGTATAATTGTAATACAATTGAGTTTTAATATTTGTGGACATTTTATTGCGTGTGTACAATTTTCATTTGATTTGTTGTAGAGACTGTGTTGTTAATTACGAACTGTTTTGCTGTAACAATTAAAGGTGTGATTAGTGACTTAATTGGTGTCTTGTACTTATTTTGTTTCCACTGTACCTACGACGATCGAGTAGACCGTCGTAACAGTGGTGTCGGAACTGGGATAGAACGGTTAACAGTGGAAACAGTGGACGCTTTGTACAAGACGAGTGTGATTCGTAATTAATCAGTAAACATGGATCCCAGTCAGATGATGGAAGCTTTACAAACACTGCTGCGGCAGACACAGGAAGAAGCAGAAAGACGACAAAAAGAAGAACGAATACAAGAAAGAGAAGAAGCTGAGGAACGTCAGAAAGCACTAATGCTAGAAACAGAATAAAGACAAAAAGAGGAACGTAAGCAGGAGGCAGAGGAACGTAAACGTGAAGCAGGTGACATTAAAGCATTAATTCATGAACAAAAGCAGATGCAAGAACATACTACCGCAGAATTGGGTCTCCTACGTGGTGACGTAGGTGAATTACGAGGTGAGCTCAACAATCAGATTACCAGAATATCTGACGTAGAAGAATCCAGGTCAAATAAAATAGCTAAAGTAGAAAAATCTGTCTTGACTGTGGAAGAAGTTATGTCACCAAAAATATCTGCAGTAGAAAACTCAATGGCAAACATAAGAGAACAAATTAAAATTGAAGTTGAACAGTGCATGAAGATTCAACCAAAACAAATTTCTGAACAGACTGTACCAGTGATCAAGACAGAAAAAGACACAGAAAATAAGTTAACAGAGAAAGTCACTTTGCCTGCAGTAGGGACAGTTCATGTCAAAGCTCCATCCTTTGACGGAAGCAGTCACTGGCAACGTACCTCCGCCAATTTGAAGCTGCTGCATGCGCAAATAATTGAACAGAAAAAGACAAGGCTGTTTCACTTGTTCTTGCATTAAAAGGACCCGCGGTAGAACTACTACAGAAAGTGCCACCTGACAGCCAGAACACCTATGCCGAGTTGATAAAAGCTCTGGAATTACGGTATGGTGATAAACATTTGCGAGATGTGTACTGCACCCAGTTGAGAGCAAGGCGACAGCATTCCGGGGAAAGTCTTCAAGAGTTTGAAGCAAGTATCGACAGACTAATTAGACTGGCCTATCCTGAAGCGCCAGAAGATTTTCGAACGCGTTTTGCGATGCAGACATTTACTGCCGGTGTCCGAGATAACGAACTACAGCAAGTGTTACGAATGGCAAGACACCAGAACAGTGCGGACGCCCTGGTACATGCTTTGCAATTTGAGGCCGCCAAATCAGCGTCTGGTTGGACAAGTCATAAAGTGCGCGCGCTAAAAGATCGCGACGGCACAGACGATGAGGAAGAAGAACAAGGAACAGAAACTCGACGGTCGGCGCCACAGAATAAAATAAGAAAGGATGGAAGACCGAAGTGTTATCGATGTGGGAAACCTGGACATCTACGAGATTGTCGGGTTAGAATTCAGCAGCAGGGAAACGAGCAATAGTCGGTGCAACGGGGCGTGTACTAACTGGAGGAACGAAGCCCCTAGAGAATACGCAATTTCTACACTTCAGAAAAACAGCGGGAGCTTGGTAGTTACCGGATTTGTTCAAGAAAGGCCAACCTCGATTACAGTTGACACAGGCGCAACAGTTTCTATTGTGCGCCTCGACGTGGTGAAAGATCTCAAGCCAATCTGGTGCTCTTGCAGCTTGCGAACAGCTACTGGACGGCCTGTAAAAGTGTATGGAAAAGTGGAGATACACCTACGCCTCGGTCGACTTGAGTTTAATCATCAAGTACTTGTTGCAGACATTGTGGATGAAGCAATTCTTGGTGTGGACGTTATGAACGCATACGGATTTATAGTCGACTTCAAAAACAATGTCTCGAGAATCGGAGGCGAAGAGGTAATGCTATCAACAATGACGACAGCAGAAAAATCGATGGACGTCATAAACCAAGTGGCCGTAACTGTTCCGCCAAACTCCGAAAAGATCATCATGGTTAGAACTGCGGTAGATACTAGGGGCAATCAGTGCTCTATATTCGAACCCCAGGTAGTCAGCACACCGGGCATACTAATTGCCAGAAGTTTAGTAAAACCTGACGAAACCGGAAATGTACCTATTAGAGTGGCGAATATTTTGGATCAAGCTATCACTTTACAAAGCAATACGCTCCTAGGCAAATTGACTCCTGTGGCCTGGGTAGCCGGAATAACGCAACGAAGACCCAGTTCTTCGGATACTTCTAAATTACCAGAGGAACTGCAAGAATTATTGAGCAGATCTTCTAACGACCTCTCAAGTGGTGAGGTAAAAGAACTCGGACAGTTTTTACACGAATTCAAAGATTGTTTTGCAGTTCGGGGACAGTAACTGGGAAGAACCTCTCTTGTGCAACATCGCATCAATACCGGGGACACAACACCGATACGCCAACCTCCTCGAAGGCCTCCATTATCTAAACAAGAGGAGATGTCTCGGTTAGTACAGGACATGTTGACAGAGGGAGTAATCGAACATTCGTCAAGTGCTTGGTCTTCCCCTGTAGTGCTGGTAGCGAAGAAGGATGGTGGATTGCGTTTCTGCGTAAACTACCGGAGGTTAACTGACGTTACAAAGAAAGACTGCTATCCATTACCTCGCGTTGACGATACATTCGACACGTTGTCCGGAGCACAGTGGTTTTCCACATTGGACCTGAAGAGTGGATATTGGCAAGTGGGTCTTCATCAAGAAGACAAGGAAAAGACCGCTTTCTCGACCCCAAGTGGCTTATTCCAATTTAACGTCATGCCATTTGGACTCTGTAATGCACCGGCAACATTTGAGAGATTGATGGACCTGATACTCCGAGGCCTGACGTGGAAAACTTGCCATGTTTACTTAGACGATGTCATAGTGATCGGGAAGACTTTCGAAGATCATTTGGAAAACCTTAAGGAAGTTCTAACTAGAATTCACGGTGCACAACTGAAGCTGCGCCCGAAGAAGTGTTCTCTATTCCAGAAGGAAGTACAGTATTTGGGCCATCTGGTTTCGCCAGCGGGCGTTAGCATGGATCCTAATAAAGTAGACACCGTAAGAGACTGGCCAGTTCCGAAGAATAAACACGAAGTTCGGAGTTTCCTGGGGTTATGCTCATATTACCGACGTTTTGTGAAAGGCTTCGCTACTATTGCTAAACCACTACATGAGCTAACGGAAAATAAACGAAACTTCCAATGGTCGAGAGAGTGTGAACAAGCATTTAGAACGTTGAAGATTGCATTATGTTCGCAGCCAATTCTCACTTTTCCAGCTTTCGAAGGGACGTACATCGTAGACACAGACGCAAGCAATAATGGTCTAGGAGCAGTTTTGTCTCAAGTGCAGAACGCTGAAGAACGAGTAATAGCGTATTACAGCAAAACGCTTTCTAAACCAGAGAGAAATTATTGTGTTACAAGAAGAGAGTTGTTGGCAATTGTCAGAGGTTTGGAGCACTTCCATAAATATCTCTATGGGAGAGAGTTTTCACTACGTACCGACCATGATGAACTTGCATGGCTCTTGAGATTTAAAAATCCGGAAGGACAGTTGGCAAGGTGGCTCGAACGTCTGCCAGAGTACAACTTCCAGGTACAACATCGGCGGGGGCGCCTGCACGGTAATGCAGATGGCTTATCACGAAGACCATGCCCGGAAGACTGCCGACATTGCCACAGAAAGGAAGAACAAAACTCAAGCGAACATGTTCAAGCCGTCACTGTAGATTTCCTGGCTGATGGCTGGATGACACAAGACTGTCGACAAGAACAGATGACTGATGAAGACATTGGACCGATCTTGACAGCGAAAGAGGTAGGTCGCCGCCCGGATTGGCAAGATATCTGCCATGGTTCCGAAGTGCTGAAGGGCTACTGGGCACAATGGGAATCTCTCACCTTAGAAAACGGATTGCTGAAAAGGGCTTGGGAAAGTGCCGATGGACGAGACGTGGTCATGCAGTTAATAGTTCCCCGAAGTAAAGTGCAGGCTGTTTTGAAGGAGATGCATGATGGAACATCTGGAGGCCATCTTGGCGTTAACAAAACCCTTGACAAAATACGGAAGCGATTCTATTGGCTTCATCTTCGCCACGACGTAGAGGAATGGGTTCGGACGTGTGAAATATGTGCTGCAAGCAAGGGCCCACAAACCAGAAGCAGGGGTAAAATGAGACAGTATAACGTTGGACAACCTTTCGAGAGAATTGCCATGGACATTGCTGGACCATTCCCAGTTACTGACGATGGAAACCGGTACATCATGGTTGTAGGTGACTACTTTACTAAGTGTGGGTAGAAGCCTACGCAATTCCAAATCAGGAGGTTACCACTGTGGCAAAGCAGTTAGTTCACAACTTCTGTTGCCGTTATGGAGCCCCTATGGAAATCCATACGGATCAAGGGAGAAATTTCGAATCAGGAGTGTTTAAAGAATTATGCCGTCTACTTGGAATTCGAAAGACCAGGACAACGCCTCTACATCCTCAGTCGGACGGGATGGTTGAGAGATTCAACAGGACACTTGAGCAGCATCTTTCGAAAGTTGTTGACGAGAACCAAACAGACTGGGACCAACGTATACCACTATGTATTCCACATGCCACAACGTATTCCTTATGGCGTATAGGTCATCAGTACATGACACAACCGGCATGACTCCAGCAAAATTGGCGGGAGATTCGTCTTCCTGGGGACTTGATGTTTGGATCACCTGAGACTCAGTCCCAAGAGCCAAAGAACTATTCCTCGCAATTAGAAAACCAACTGCGAGAAATGAATCGCTTGGTAAGAGGACGGCTGAAGATTGCCAGTGATAAAATGAAAACTCGGTATGACATTCGCAGCAATAGTGTGGGTTTCCAAGAAGGAGATCATGTCTGGTTGTTCAATCCAAAGCGCCGTCGTGGTCGCTCACCTAAGCTTCAGTCTAACTGGGAAGGACCCTACACTGTGAAAAAAAGAATTAACGATGTTGTTAATTGGATTCAACAGGAAGGACAGCGAAAGTTCAAGGTCGTCCACCTAGATCGCCTGGCTAAGTACAAATTTAGAGACGCTTTGCCAGTTCGGGACGAACAGGCTTAAGGAGGGCGATGTGCTACGACAGCACAGAACAATCTACGCGTTTATCGAATATGCCAGAAGGATCTCGATGTAAGCGTGTGGTGTACGTGCTACTAGACGCATTTTGCGAGAATTTTCTCGACTGTGCCGGGCTTCGCTCGGGCGCTCGGACTGTGTCAAGGCCGTAGTAATTACGTAGTTCACGAGAGATAAGACGCAGTTTGGAAGCTTCTGGTGTGTGAGCGTGATTATAAATACATCGGGTAGCGGCCTTAGTTTTCAGTTCCATGTGAGATTTTGGATAGTGCGGTTCGAGAGTATTAGTGCGATATATTTACAGAGCGGTTCCGGTTATTACTGTGTACGTGCAAGTAGTTAGTAGTGAAGTGTTTTATATTCGGACGGTATAATTGTAATACAATTGAGTTTTAATATTTGTGGACATTTTATTGCGTGTGTACAATTTTCATTTGATTTGTTGTAGAGACTGTGTTGTTAATTACGAACTGTTTTGTTGTAACAATTAAAGGTGTGATTAGTGACTTAATTGGTGTCTTGTACTTATTTTGTTTCCACTGTACCTACGGCGATCAAGTAGACCGTCGTAACAATATATATATATATATATATATATATATATATATATATATATACACACACACACATATATTTGTTCTCACGAAAAATTTTGTTAGGCAATATGTTCGAGGTAGTTCCGGAAATGTACTTTTGGTTTCTGTTATTTTCAATCTCTTTATTTTCTTATCAAATTATTTGCTTGCCAGTAGTTTCTTTATTTCTCAGAGGCTTTATAAGCGGAGAAGTAATGTGAGACATTATGGCATTTTATATTTTAAGCCAAATAATTTAATTTTTAACATCTACATTATGTTAATGTATTATAAATGAGGGGGACTATAATTTGTGGAAAATGTATTCATTACAACTGATTAATTTAGTTTAATTTTTAGCGCTGGTCTTTTGAAATTAGCAGCAGCAATTTATTCGTTAATTTTGATTCGTTTTTATGACATAACTGGAATAATTCCGGATCCATTATTTAAAAACTTATCTTTTCAAACAAAATTTCAACTTATAAATTTAAAAATACTTAGTAAAAACTGCATATAATTTTTGAATTTAAGTTAATTTATTAAATAAAGTTATTATAATAATAATTATTATTTTTATTATTATTTATATTATTAGCATTTTGCTTATTTATGTAAGTACGCTTTTAACTAAAGAGTTAAACGTCTAATAACAGGAACTATACCATATAGACAGATTTATGCATTTAATTAATTGTGTTACTTCGTCCTTAGTGTTTAATGTACACTAGTTTAATAATGTTTAGCAGGATAGACAATTTATGCTATCGACAATATTTTGTTAATACTGGTAACGTACTGGTACTTGTTACTCTAATAACAAGGTTTATTAGAATGTTTTATCCAGTCAGTCAGTCGATGTTGTTGACTCCTGTAAAGGGAACAATTGTAGATGATTTTAGTCTTTCCCTTCTTAATAAACCGTTGCCTTCCGAAAACAAGTGAATATATTGATTTGACACAATTATCGAGAAGACGCTCTCCTTCCTTCTGGAAGAACTTTATTGAAACTCTGACTAAGTTATCTTTACACTGACTTTTACTATAAAAAGTTGTATACACACAGCACAGGAGAGCGTATTCTAATATTAACAGTGAACTCTGTGGCTGACGACAAATAATTTGTCTCATTAAATATTACTATTAATTGGACATTCTTTATGAGTATTCTTGCTTTGTTTCTTGTTTACATGTACATACAGGCTCTAAAGATACTTAGACATTGCCGCCAGTATTACAGTATTAAACCAGCTAAATTACGGCAAAATTAAATGAAAGGCAGGTAATCTCCGTTAAATAAAATAAAATTTATTTACTATTAGCTCGCATATTATTTTAGCGTCTTCTTTAAACATACAGAATTTATAAGTACATGAGTACTACAGTTTTGATGTCACAGCCCTTGAAACATAACATTTTGCAAGTCAAGTTCATCTGTAGTGACCCTGCTAATAATGTTTATTTATCTAAGTAGTAACTGACTGCAGAGACTTCAGAGTCCTTGATAGTAGCTAGTCAAACTTAAGTTAACACAAGCAGACTTCCAGAAAACCAGTATAATTTCTATTTTTTTTAAGATACTACACAACACAGTGGTGACTAAGGCTATTCAATATTCAATATCCTGATTTTAAACATTGTAAAGGAATTCTCTTTGTATTAAACGAAATCTAATATTAGTATTACATGTTACCGGTAATGAAATTTGTAAAATTCATCTTATTCATGAAACTGCGGCTGCTTATAATAACTATACCTTAGAAAACTCTATACCACTTTATTGAGTTGCTGGTACATACGTTTGGATAAAGTGCAGTCGTAAATACACTACTAAAAATGTTTGGTTAATAAAAAGTTAACATTGAAATGGTGAATGCACACAAATGTTAAACTATAATAATCTAGTGACTAATAATAATTAATAATTGATTATAATACTTTTTTTTTAATTAATCCAATATGAATGAATGACTGTATTAATAAATTATTTTTAATTAAATAATTTATCAAGTAGTAGTTAACCAATAACTAATAATTAATAATTAAAATAATCAAATATTATTAACTACTAGTTAATAATTAATCAATTTGTATAATTACTAATAGTTAAAATTTAAATATTAAATGCTTAAACAAATATAACTATCATGCCAAAATAAAGCAGTTCTTGCTTACGTTACATTAAAATAATTTAAACGTTATAAACACTATTAACAAACGCACAGAGGCACACAAACATATTTTTGCGCATTCTCTCAGGTGCATTTAATATCAATTGGACATAATGATACGACACAGATACCGACCGTCAACAGTTGAATGTCAAACGTGTAATGGGAAAGTCAGCTAAGGTTGCCTAGTGAGGGGGGTGCATGTTAGCTTACGGTTTTTGATAACGTGGAACTGATGAAAGATTTGTGTTTAAAGATAAACAAGTTTGTGATGGAATCAAAGAAGTATATTGTTGATATCATGAAGTATCTGAAACGAGATTCTAACTGTCAGACTATCTACACGTACGTCAGTTACTAACTAATTTATGACTTCGGGAACTCCTAATCCGTCAAGAAAAAGAAGGAATGAGTTTTCTTTTGGCTGTATGTAGAAACTTAACAACTCCAGTTTGGTTGAAAGTGAAGTAAGATGATTAGCAAATTGAGATCATCTCAATGTGCTTTTCAATGTTGATTGATGGGTCTTTTAAACGGGACTCCTGACTAACCAACATACACAGAATTACAATTAACACAACACAACTTATAAACATCACTTTTTTCCTTATATCTATTTCATCTTTAGTATCACATAATTATTGATCAAGTTACGGGGCTGATTTTGTATTAGGCGTGGTATTACAATTATGCATCTTGAGTATGTATCTTATGCATTTAGAAATATTTCCGAAGAGCTATGGAGATCCAGATCTAGCCTTTACCATTTGGTTGGTTTCTATAACTATTTGCGTAGTTCACGAAATTTCTTATACAACATAAAATAAATTAATATATTTTATAAACAAAATTTTGTTAAAAAGTCAATTTTCATGTTTGATGCAGTTGTCCGTTGTAAACGTTACTGACACTGGTGGGTAGTGCTTTCGCAATGTTAGGTGGCTCCAGGTAGATTGGTGAACAAGCGTATCCATATAATTGTTCATCAAGTCAGTTTGACGTTAAAACGTTTAACAAACTCAAGTCGAATGCCATACTCTACGTTGTACAGTTCTTCACATGCTACTTGGTCGTATCATCACACACGAGAACGTAACGCTGTGTTAACACATTGCTGGTATGGCACTTACCTCGCACCGTCGTGTTTCTAGAGAAAAAAAGTAACCCACCATTACAACATGAATTGACTTTTCTGATATTAGATAAGCTAATTTTAGGTACCCATGTTCTTAAACAGCAAATTGCAATGTTTTTATTTTCTTCGTGCCAGTGGCTTTTACTTAACGCTGGATACTGATGCATGTCGCCACACACACTTACTTGTATTGAACGTTTTTGCAAGGTGTTCGTTCCATTTTCAAACAATCAGTAAGTTTTGGGAAATCTGATAACTGGCGGCGGCTGTAGTTTATTGAAGACGCAGTTCGCCCATTTTGACAAATTCCCGTCTGTAGGTGGTCTGCTGTTTAAACGTTTTCCTCTACAAATTACCCGATTTTAAATCTGTAACGTCTTCCACTCTCAAGTAAGAAAGAAATTGCACATGATACTTTTTTGAGAGTAAATTGTACAGGCTTATATAATGAATATAATTGTATATAATTATATATAAATACAATGCATATAATTGTATGTAGTAATTGATTTGTATATACGTTTGAAGGGTGGAATTTAAAACCACCATTATTTTATCCACTAGTTACCTACAGAAAATTTGTGTGTGGCAATGACAAAACCGCTTCGATGGTAAAGAATGTAAGGTCGGTACTTTTAAACTCTGTAGTTTAACCACCCTAATCATTACTCAACAACATAGTATTTCTGCTACATTTTGTGTACAAGAGTCCCATAAAGTAGATAATTTTTCACCCTATTAGGGACTGATAATCGCATTCATCCATGTGCAAGTGACTGAAAATTTAAGGACAGGTTAGGTAATCCGGGCTACTAAAATAAATTAGCAACTTCAAAACAAATAACTAATTGTAATACAACACAAATTTGTTTATTTGTTTTCATACAGACTATTTAAATATACTCCATTAATTTCTGTTTTTTATCAATTGTTCATAAATAAGTAGATAAATAATTAAATACTCGCCGCACAAACATGCATTTAATTAATAAATTAACTGTTTTAATTTCGTCGTCGTTGTTGTCTTCATCATTATCACCACAACCACTACCATCACAACTGCCATCATCGCCTTCGTCTTCGTTGCCGACGCCATCATAATCATCAAGGTCATCGTTAACTTCAAGGATTAAGCTAAATGACTATCAGTCAGTGAAAACTGATTTAACCCCCTCTTCGGGTGTCCTGATACTCCTTTCCACAAGCGTTGGGCACACGAAAGCCTGTTTGAGAAAATTCTGTTGTCACCAATCCGGTCCAAATATTAGTACTTGTGTTGCTTATAGTCGAGGAGCATCTTATTTAACTTGAGGTTATATAATTCATCCCGAATATCTTTGTTCTCTTTAGTAAGGTATACCCAAAAGCCTGGATAGAAAATTAACTTCCGATGAAACAATTTCCTTTTGTTGTTTTATTATAACAATCCAACTTTCAGAACTGTACATTCCACCGTACCATAAAGTTTTAGAATTTCATTTTACATACCGCCAGCAGCATATGAGTATTCTTTATCCTGTTCCGCTCATTTCATTAAATTTATTTTTCTCATTATTTTTCTCCTATTGGATATGAGATATCACAACCTAGAAGTTGAAGACATTGATTTGCTAAATACATTAGTTTGTAATTGTATATTTTTCCTGATCCACGGAAATTGAATATGTCCCTAGCCCACGAAAAGCTAAGACTTCTGTTTCCTTAATCGGTATTAACATTTCCTAAAGTCATAACATTAAAGCTTTCACAGCCGGTGTCATCTTCAGTAAAAGAGCGACGGTTTGGAATCGCGTCAGCATTTAGTCGCCACAGGAGCAG
The DNA here is from genome assembly GCA_034769895.1 of Magicicada septendecula. Lineage (NCBI taxonomy): Eukaryota > Metazoa > Arthropoda > Insecta > Hemiptera > Cicadidae > Magicicada > Magicicada septendecula. Next base: position 290,110,145 of record CM068367.1, read on the forward strand.
AACAGAAGACCCACTGAAGATGACTGCCGCAGCTACAGTCGAAACGATATTACTTTGCATGTGAGTTGTGTTGTGGTTATAAAAAAGGTCGTTGTGGAGCAATGTTTTAGACGAATTTCTGCAGTAATCATTTAGCTCGATCCTGCTCAGTAAAATCTAGAGCAGCCTGAAGTTGTAGTGCAGGCCTCATCGCCATGCCTATCAAATTTCTTATCGGATCCAATGAATTGCAAAAGTGCTCGACAGGTGAAATAGCTTTGTGTCGTAACTCCGCTTTTACTCTGTGGCAAACTGCGTTGTTGGTATTCATTTATAGGTTGCTGTGTCCTAGCTGTAGCGTGGACAGACTGTTGATTGAATCACGTTTCTGCGGGTTTAGTTTTTCCCGTTTATACCGTGAAATGTCTTTCCCAAAAATGTTCACTGTTACAGATTTCAATTATTTTATTTTATCTTCTCAGTTTCACAAGATTTTTAAAATTTGGTTTCCACTATTGCAGACATTTGAATCTTCATAAAGTATGCTGTCCTATTGTTGCAACGAATTACGTAAGAGACGAAGTGCTGACACCTCAAGTTACTGCAAAGGTATGCTAATTCCCGACTTCGTTCATTGACCTGGCGGTTATTGACCTGGCACATCGTTAAGAGCCGTTAAGCTTTTAAGTCGTTCAGAGCCGTTAAGCTCTTAAGTCGTTAAGAGCCTGTTAAGAGCGCCTCATATCTCAGTAACTTATCTTGTACTTTCGTTCCTCTTCTACATGTATCCTGTCCCTGAAATTTCGGAGTAGGTAACCTATTATCCGGTTACTGAGTTTGTACTGTTAGGCCTACTTGTTGGTGTATAATGCGGGCTAGATTGGTTGTTATGCCTTTGATAAATATGAGTGTAGCGGTGGTTGTTTCTGGATCCTATGTGTCTGCGTTGGGTGGTTTCCGCAATGTTCAAATAAAAAAATGTACGACTATACATATCAATCATAGTCCTTGTAGTTTTGGAGTATTCATTCATTGTGTTGGAGAGTTATTCAATAATATATCTCTCCGCAGTAACGGATGAAGAAAATATGTATATCATTGTTATAGTCGATAGCTAGGCCATTCAAAATTAAGAGATTACTACAAAATCAAGCATTACTTAACAATGTCTGTTTCCTTTACGTAATACCAGTGCTTCTCTATACTGATCAATAATGGATTTTTACGTCGACAATTTTCAGCTACGGTAAAACATTCAGAAGACGATGAAAACTCCTGTAAAAAATCTGAAAATATGCTATAAACAAGAACTTTGGTGACTGGAATCAGCGAATACTAACACTGTTACCAGGTTACGTGTAGCAGTACCAAGAAACAGCCGGTAGGACTCTCGGAAATCTTGTTTTATTGAGTAAATTAATAGTTACCCTTCATGATTAGATTACTGAAACAGATTTCAAAAATACAAAAAAAAACAAATTTTCCAGATAATCACAGAATAACGGATGAAACTGTTGAATGAATAAATCTAAAATTTAAAAATACTTAAATGTTGTTTAGTAAGTACACTGTAATGAAAACAGGTTCCATTGAAGTGAGAATAATGTTAGTAGTGCTGATAGACACAACCAAAATGATAGGTATGATTAAAAAATCTACACATGAACTCAACAAAATTTTTATTTAAATTACAATCTTGCCTAACGGTCAACATTCGCTTACTCAATCACGGTTTATATTGACAAAATACGATCAATGAACTACAGGACAACAAATCACCTATAGGCATTTCAAGCCGTAAATAAACTTCAAGCTGTAGAATGATAATGAAAAAATCATATAGTGTGCTATTTTTTTAATTATGAGAAACGTTTCGATTTATAATTTATACAAACTCTTAACAATTTCAAATTTCAAAAAGTAAATACGGAAACATTAAACCTGTTGTTTTACGTGGCGGTATTATATTTTGCTTAGAGTTCAACAGTTTGATATTCTCATACTCTCAGTGTCTCATATTAGAACTGTATTATTCCTGGCAACACAGCAGATGCGGTACCGTTTATGTTGGATCACAGACGTTCACAACATAAACTGTGAAAGTACAAATAGGGAAACTAATAAAATAGAAGATGAATACTTGAAAACATTATTACACGTATGACAAACAGCTGCAGTAACACTTATCTCTCAGCGAAATACGAAAAACTCGTACCATACACCAAAAGCAGAACAAGTAACACACACACACACACAGCCAAGATTTAATTATTATCTATAGTAAGGCACCGATTTAATTCTGTAACTATAAACGAGTAAAATTTAAACGTATAGTATATATTTAAAGCCTCTTATATTATCGATAACCTTTACTGATGCTAAAACAGTATGATAAGTTATAAAATAAATCCTCTTATGTTATCAACAGTAAATACACGCCGTCCTGAGTTTCCAACAAGCGTGATCAGAATATTATAGACCAGAGCGTTTCTATATTAAAACAATTTTGTGTATATAATTTTACAGTAACGCAAGATAATACAAAATTTTATATTGTGTCCATCCTTTAAGTACAATTTTGTAGCTTTCTTAAACAACATTCCGAAGAGTGACAATCAAGCCTTAGTACATCTATAATTATGATGTGCTACATAGATTATATAAACACATAATAAGTCACTGTATACAGTGACAGATCGTGTGTGTGTGTGTGTGTGTGTGTGTGTGTGTGTGTGTGTGTGTGTGTGTGTGTGTGTGTGTGTGTGTGTGTGTGTGTGTGTGTGTGTGTGTGTGTGTGTGTGTGTGTGTGTGTGTGTGTGTGTGTGTGTGTGTGTGTGTGTGTGTAACAGTGATAAAATGAAAATTACTTTCTGTTCTTCAACATAAGGGTTATTATTTTTTCTAAATTTTCATCAAAAACTTTGTTTTATGATATCCCATTTTTATTTTTGTTTGTTTTTTTGAAAAGGGTGAATGATATATGTCAGGCTGACAAGTGCTTATAGCATACTGAGACTTTCGCTGTTGTGTGCGCGGGTATGCACGCACTCACACAGGTATATATGAAATAATATAAGAATATATTATATATTTAGATATAAAATGAAGCAAGCGATTTTAAAATTATATAAATAGGAATTTTCAGTAGTATAGTATTTCAAAAAGTTCTTAAATAACTTTATATCTGACTACTGCTTAAGGATATTAGTAAATATTTAATTGACAATAAACAAGTACGCACATTATTATGTTATTGTTGGCAAATATTTAACATTTTGTATTTTATACCTTAACAATTAGCAGTAATAATATAAACTGTGAAGCAAGATAAAATATTTTTACATACATTTGTAAATGGATGAAGAGCGCAGTTAACGGAGTCGTCGAAAATGTTTTCTTAACTTGTGTTCACGTGAAATATGGTTAGCTCATTGAAATTATGCAAAATTCTGTTTACTGACACTAGGCAACGGAACATGATTCAGCAATATAGTATGTTACTTGTGAAAATTATAAAAAACTGTACAACTTTTAAGCATTAACAGAGTGTACAAACCCTTGCCGTTTCTGAAAAAATTAACCATTTAAAAAAGGAAGTTGCCTACTTATTTTAACTTAATGAACTACTAATTTATTTGTTTTGTGCTTCACATATAAGACACAGTGTTTGAGTTTGTGAAGCAAAAAACTACTATTTCTACCACTATATACTTAACCAACAAATTTTATCACAAAATAGATGGAAATCGTTGCACACTACTTTATAAGCAATTCTCTTTGAATGTAGCAATCAAGATTGTTCTTTGTGACACAATGTCAGTACCAATAAGTTAATTAGTTTTTGAAATACGTAGGCAGCTGACTCTTCCTGAACACAACTTCATTCTATTCTCTTTCACGTTGCACATATTAATCGTGTGACCGTATAAACTTAATATCTTTCTTTTAAACGAAATCAAATGAAATCCTCAGCGCGTACATTTATTCTGCACTTCATATTATAGTAATTACGTTGTGTTACTCGCACATGTTTACCAGTAAATGTACTGATTGGACTGACTTATTTTCCGTTATAAATATATAACAAATTATCTCTCACATAAATATACATTAACATGTACACAAACAACATAACCACAACTCCATATAACCACATTACCAAATTATTAAATAAATTTCAGACACGAAAAAACAACTAATGAACACAAACATGAATATATACTTCAATAGACAATGCCAAAAATATAAATTAATACCTAAATACATTAACATAAACACAAACAACAAAAATATGACTGCACAAAAAACAATAATACAAGCACAAAGATTATGGATATTGTAGCACAACGAAGTTTTTACCTTGTTCTACAAAATAAGATAATATATGAAAGGAAGGGAAGAAGTTATCTAGAAGGAATAATATCAACTTAAATAAAAATCAACAGAAAAGTATTTACAATTATAAACAAAAGAACTTGACAGAACTAGAAAAGTCAATTTAAAGGAATTATATGTAGTCAAATCAGAGCCATAAAATGTTGAAAAATAAATAATAAGAGTATCATATCAGAATAATAATTAGTGAACCCAGTAAGATATGAAGTAGTGAAGAGTAATAGCCCAGGACAAATAAAATAGAAATGACAATTATAAGATATGAAGTATTGAAGAGTAATGGCCCAGGACAAATAAAATAGAAATGACAATTATAAAATATGAAGTAGTGAAGAGTAATAGCCCAGGACAAATAAAATAGAAATGACAATTTTAAATTGGAAGAATAATAGCCCAGGACTAATGAATTGAAGGGAAATAATAATCCAGATACCCAAAGATCTATTATAAAGACAAAAACCTCTAGAGCAGCAAATAAATGTTTCAAGGGAAATTAAATTCGATTAACTATATCAATTTAAAGGAAATGATTAGCCCAAACAAGAGAATCCAATGCATATAATTAAAAATGATGTAAAAATTATTTATACTTAGAATAAATGTGATTAAGGGGAACACCCCAAACCAATTTGTCAAAAAGGACAACAAAAGGACTATTATTAATATAAAGTTTTAATGTATTTATTTATATAATTATTTACCATGTTATGTTATTATTGTTTGTGATTACCATACAAGTTATGTTGATGCTAGTAAATGCTAGATGTTAGAATGTAAGAGTTTATTGTATTTTAATCATGTTAATTAAGATTATGTTTTGTAAAGTAAGGAAAGGCAAATTAATAATTCAAACAAACCAGAAATAGTGGATCAAAAAATAGGAAACTAATAAGATGAATTAATAAGAACTTTGCTAGGAAAATTGTACACTGATGAGCAAGACAAATTCAAGTCTGACCATACAAATCTAATCAAAAAATATAAGTTAATAGAACCCAGACTTATTTGATGTAAATTACCCTATTAAATATACAAATACATTATCATAATAATAACCACGACCTATAGTGGTGATGAGAGGAATCAACATGTGAAATTGACTTAAAATAGATGTTTGTACCAGATAAGGCCATAGTCAGTAAAGTGTACTAGTAAAATGCAAATAATTTTTTAAATGTGTAAAATAATAGCCAGATGTAAATTTGGTAAATTACAGATATTTAATTAGGAATCGAATGAAAAGTAAATTGTAAAATAAGACATATTTTAAACCAAGTAATAGGTAATTCTGTAAGTCAAGATAAGGCCTACAGATAAATTTCAAAGAATGTAATTCAGAAGCACAGTTCAAACCAAAATAGGGAAAATTTAGTATTAAATTGTATAAAATAAAATCAGGAATATTGTTATATAATTAAATTTACATAAAGTTACTAAACAAATAATTTATAGCCATTTAAACATAAAAATGTCAATATTTTGTATATACAAGATTGAATTCAAAGACAACAGCTGATGGCTGAACAATGAGAAATGATACCGAAATATTATAAATCTTATATATGAAGGAACAAAAATCAGTTAGTTGATTGTTAAAAGCCAAAAGAGATAGACGTGTCAAAAGACTTCTCAAAGAAATATTAACGAAAATTTTATTAACATTAACCGAGATATATGACGAAGCTATATGAAGATAAATAGAAGTTGAATTAAAGCGAAAATACTATAATATCAGTCACTGAACATTTAACTAGATTAAATAATATTAAATTAAAACGTCACTTCATCTAGACACGACAGCAGAACAAAATTGAACTCAAATAAACGTACACCGAGTGAAGGGAACCTTTTGGGACATAACACTACTATTACCGAACCAAAACCTAGTGGGTAAACAACACTACACTCTACCACTCGTGGATCGTCCAAGAACAACATCACTGGAGAGGAAATAACCAGCAGAGACATTTATTTGAAGAAAGAACTCGTAGCTGAATTTACATCTCAGTTCAACTCATTAAGGCAGCCATTTTTGATTCCAGTCGAAGAGGATGCCGGTAACGTGACGAGTGACGTCAGCAAAGTCAACAGTACCGTAATATCAACTCTTTATATACATTACACTTTATCATTTTTGTCTGTTTCATGAATATGTTTTTTAATACCTTGTAAGTATTGAATTCTCTTGCCTTTCCTGACTATTTCTACAGTTAAAAGAACCTTATAATATAATAATTACATTGAAATATTCTGAATATATAAATTAATCGAACTGTAACTTTTTATCGAATCAGATTCAAGCCGTTGCGGCAAATTCAAATAATTGTTTGACGAATAAACTCATTTATTGTTTTAATACTGTTTTATTTATCAGCTAAGCCTTAAATTGAATTACTTTAATTATTTAAGAGTAAAAAGTGAACTTCTTAAGTAGACGAGCTAGAAGAAGAAGAAGAACAGATTTTAGATTGGCGGCTACATGCAATCGATACGGCTTAGATAATCTATTTGAGGTGAAGAAATAAATAATTTTACATCAGAACACACACAGTCATTAAACAGTATATTTTTTATTAATTGAGTCTAAACAATTAAAAAACAACTACACCAATTAAAATTAATTAAATCAATAAAATATATATATATAAATTAAATTTTTGTTATTAACCAATTATTATCTAATTATCCAATTATATATTATTTGTATTATTACAAATTGGCGCTCAACTTTAGGGGCTTAAAATAGGAATTGGTAGGACTAGATAATAAGGATAAGTTGCTCAATTTCCTATTTTTAGCTTGGCAGCTGTTAACAAGTCAGGAAAGCGATCGAAATGCGAAAGAGAGCGACGTCCAAGAAAAGGGCTGCAGAACCCGAGGAGGAAATAGACATGGAGAACAAGGAAGCGACTCCAGTGGGAGATATGGAGATGACATTACCTCCGGCGGAACCAAACCAGCACGCACTCCAGGAGAAACAATTTGAAAATTCAACCACAACAGAAGATACAATATTGAATAAGATGATGGAAATGTTGCAACAGATGAGTAAGAAAATGGAAGAATTGAAGGGTGACAACAAATCCATGAGCAAGAAAATGGAAGAGAAAATGGAAGAGAACAACAAATCGAATAAGGAAGAATTCAAATCGATAAAGGAAGGAAAGGAAGAATTGAGTAACCAAATTGGAGATACCAATAAAAAAATTGAAGAAAATAGTAAGAAGATGGAAGATGGCAACCAACAGTTGAGGGAAGAGTTAAGAGAGAATAGTAAAAAAATGGAAGACGACAACCAACAGTTGAGGGAAGAGTTAAGGGAGAATAGTAAGAAGATGGAAGAGAAGATGGAGGAAAATAATAAGAAAATGGAAGAAAAAATGGGGGAGAAGTTGGAAGAATTGAAAGAGGATAACCAACTATTAAGAGAAGAATTATGGGAGGTTAACCAGGAAAATATGGACAGATTAGACGGAAAGATAGAATCATTAAAGGAAGAGTTGAGTCAGAAAATAGTGGAGAACAATGAAAGAATCAGCAAGAAGATAGAAGAGGAAATAACAGTAATAGAACAAAGGATTACAAAAGCTGACGAAAGATGTAGTCAGACTGAGCGAGAAGTGCAGAATCTTAAAGCAGAAGTAAACACCAAAGTACAGAGTTTTAAAGCGGAGGTAAACACCAAGGTTACCAATATAGAAGATAAACAAAAGGAAACACGTGAAGAATGGGAAAAAGTGAAGAACCGATTCACAGAAAAATGTGACGGGATAGAAGCTACCGTTACCAATATAAATGGCCAGGTTCGCCAAAACCAAGTAGACATAGAAACTTGTCTGAACAGACCAAATAACATTACCCATTGTTCCACTGCAGAAAACCGAGAAGGGGTTAATTTCAGGTTGTACCAAAGAAAACCTATGGAATTTATATCTCGTATAGAAGAGTATTTTGCTAAACATAGAAGTAACCGTTGGAGTACAAACAAGGAAGTGCTCGACGAGTCATTTAAAGAGATGACCGATAATTGGTGGACGGCCATCAGAGATGATATCGCTGACTATCAAATGTTTAAGAGATTATTCAAGGCCAAGTATTGGTTGGAATCGACGCAAAATATAGCAAGAGACAATATATGCCATGGGAAATATAACCCATATTGGGGCGTGGCCAAACACCTAGAGCCTCAAATACCCGAGGAGTGCCTAGTCAGTAAATTGTCCTATCACTACGAGGAGGATATAATCCGAGCACGAAGGAATAGTCAGATTAAGACCGTACAAGCTATGACGGAGTTACTCGAGATGTACGAGCATGAAGACTATTACCGACAGAGTAGAAAAAGAAACGACAGACCAGAATTAAGGAATGGTGGTAGCTACATGAATAATAGTCAAAATAATGCGAATAATAATCATTTTAACCCCTCGAACCGAAATAATAATTATTATAATAATAGTCGCAACAGTAATAATAATAATAACAATAATAATTACAACCATAATGGTGGAGGTGATAACAACCAATTAAACAGAAATACCTATTATAATAATAATGAAAACAATAGAAATAGTCAGAGAATTTCCAAACAAAATAATAATTACCCTTATCAGAGTAACCATAGAAAATATCAATCAGGTGGTAATTATAATAATAACAGGACATTCCGACCGAGGGTGAACTTCATAAGAGCAGTAGGCATTGGCCAACGGAGGTACCAAAACCAAAGGAGGAATAGTTTCCATGAGGACAGAGGACGACAGATAAACCATGAAGGTGATGATCGGGGAAATTATGTACGCAGACGAAGTTCCAGCCTGGAAGACCAAAATAGACAGCGGAGAAATAAAGTGAAATTCGACGATCGCGGGGAGCGACAGGAACCAGCCCAAGATTTTCAAACCGACGTTGCAGTCGGCCCAATCAACAATAACACTCCACCTTTAAACTAGAGGAGGCGGTGATAGACAATCACGACCCTTCACTGCTTCTATCTACTGGGTATGATCTAGATTTAAATGAACAACATGAAAATAAGAAAATTACAATCATTTATAATAATTACTTAAAAGATATCAGAACAGAATTGTTGGAAGAAGATGATATAAAAATTGATAATCAAAATAACGAAATAATATATGTAATGGCAGACGTAGAAGGTATTCCATCGCAAATCATGATAGACACCGGAGCGAATGTCTCAATAATTAGCAATAGCGAGTTAGACCGTATACAACAGGAATGTCATCGAACATTACCGGTACTACCAATTAATAATGTTGTACTTATAGGCGCCACTGGTCGACAAAATAAAACGATACGTAAACAGGTATCATTAAATGTTACAAGTAAGGGGGTAAGTTTGGACATGATGTTTCTCATTGCAGCTGGATTACCGTTTAATATCTTGATCGGGTGCGACTTGTTGAGAAGAAACTCTGCTGTGATCGATTTGTGTAGAAAGAGTATGTCATTGTTTTCCGGAGACTCAACATTGGTCGCCGATTTAATAAGTAATGAAATAATAAATTCCCAACCGGGTCAAAATAGACAGAATGGATTAAATTATATAGAGGATAAATCATTATACAATAACTTAATATACAGGGAGAGTGAAGATAAATTGTGGACACAGAAGATACAGGAGATACGAGATTTCCAACCCGAAAACCAGACGGAACAACTAACAGAAAACCAAATAGATCGCTTGATAGAAATATACGAGAAATATCGTGCTGTATTTTCTGATGAGCCCGGGAAGGTCAAGAATTATCAATGTAAGATCCGATTTAGGGAACCAGTAGAGTTCAATCGTAAATCCTACCATATAGCGCAGTCACTGAAGGAAGCTGTCCGAACTGAAATTAATAACATGATCAGCCGAGATATAATAGAAACCAGTCAGTCACCATTCACCAGTAAGATAGTGGCTATTCAAAAGAAAACGGTAAGGTCCGACTCTGTCTAGACGCACGAGAATTTAACAAAATGATTGTAAACGATCGAACTTCGCCCGGAGAAATCGAAGAAATCCTAAAGAAATTTCACGGGACTAAATTTATTACAACATGGGACACCGTGTGCGGATATTGGCAAGTGGAGTTGCACCCACAAAGTCGCCAATATATGGCGTTTATCTTCGAAGGGCGCAATTACCAGTTTAAGAGGTTGCCCTTCGGTTTAGTAAATTCAGTAGCCATCTTTGTGGCATGTATGGATCAAATACTCGGTCCAGATGCACTCCAGTTTACAACGGTGTATGTTGATGATTTTTAATAACCTCAGCCAATTGGGAAGAACATTGCCACCGAGTGGAGCATGTATTAAAGAAACTCGCCGATAATAATATTACTTTAAAATTAGAAAAGTCCAAGCTTATAGCTAAGGAAGTTCAGTTTTTAGGTTTCAATCTGAACAACCAAGGAATATCTCCATCTTCAGAAAAAGTATACGCTATACAGAAATTTCCTCAACCTAAAAATCGGAAACAACTACAATCATTTTTGGGTATGTGTAATTATTACCGAAAATTTCAAAGGAATTATTCAAAGTTAACCGCCAAGTTCCAATACCAGTTAGCTGCTAAAAATAAACGGAAATGGTGTAAAGAGCAAGACGAGACTTTACAATCAATCAAGGACAAATTTCTAGAAGTAGTAATACTCCACCACCCAAATTTTAACAAGCCTTTTTTCCTGAACTGCGACGCCAGTAATCTTAGTCTGGGAACCACTTTATACCAAGAGGACGACAATGGCCAACATCTCGTCATTAGTTTCGCTAGCAGAACCCTGAACCAATGTGAGAGAAACTACAACGTCACAGAAAAGGAATTGCTCAGTGTCGTGTTTGCTTGCGGAAAATTCCGGACTTATATCCTAGGGTATCCAGTGACCGTCCGCACCGACCATAAATCGATATCGTCCTTGAGAAGATGCAAGTTAAGTCACGATAGGCTGACCAGGTGGATACTAGCCTTGCAAGAATATAACCTACAGTGGGAATATATTCCAGGAACCAAGAACGTGGTTGCCGATGTATTGTCACGGGTGGATTTGCAAAACCAGACATTTGAGGGTGAGAAGGAAGGTATACTGAAAATTTATAAAACTATCAAAAATAGGTCCGATTTGGAAAAAATAGTACAGAATATAATCATACACCAGCAGTCTGACCCAAAGCTAAGCAGTATTCAAAGACGTCTAGCAGATCAAGATAACACCATAACAAAATTTTACTGTATACATAATAATGTGTTGTTTATAAAGCCATCTCTTGATGAGGAAATATGGAAGATAATAATCCCTAATGATATTGAAAAGGAAATCATCATGGACTACCATATCCGGTACGGCCATATGGGAGCCATGAACGTAGTAAAGGCGTTGGAGGAAAATTGTCACATAAAGGACATCAATCGGAAGGTAAGGAGGTATATCCAGAATTGTTTTATTTGCCAGCTAGTAAAAACCAATAACGATAAGAAGGAGGGTGTGATGATACCTAAGAAATCCTCACCGAAGAAATTGGAGAAGATTTTCTTGGATATGTGCGGGCCATTTCCCCGTAGTGGCGGACGCCATCGTTATAAATATATCATAATAATGATGGACCATTTTACGAAATTCATAAAATTATATCCTGTGAACCGAGCCACTACTTTAAAGGTTTTGGAAGTAATTATAAATCAATATCTTCCTGAGGTAGGAAAAACTATATCAATAATGACAGACCACGGGACCCAATTTAAAGGTAAAAGATGGAAGGATACGTTATTGGCACTCGGAATAAAAACCTATAAAACATCTGTTTAGCACCCAAACAGTAATCCAGCAGAGAGAGTGTTGAGAGAGGTAGGTAGAATACTTAGAACATACTGCCACCATCAACAGAAAAAGTGGCAGGAATACCTATCAGCCACCGAAAAATTTCTCAATCTAGCACATCACCCAGCTATAGGAATTACCCCATATACGGCAATGCATGAAACCCCCCCCCCCCCCGAGCGATACAAGAAATTATTGAATTTCCGACCCACCAGGAATATAAATTTAATCAGATAAGATTTTATAATAAAGTAGCCGAGGACCAGGAAAGGCGAATTAACAAATATAAGAAATCAGCTAAAAAAGTGCTAAAATACCAAATTGGAGAAAAGGTGTTGCTTAAAAACCGGGAACTACCGAGTACTATGGAAGGGATTACTAAAAAACTATTACTGTTGTATACGGGACCATACGTGATTACTAAGGACAATAAAAATAACACGTACGAATTGAAGGAGATTAATTCACCAAGGATAAAGGGTACCTATAACCAATTATCAATAAAAAAATATTTTGATGAATAAAAAACATCAAAATTCTAAAACGAGTAAGGACATCTTACAGATTATCTAGGAGAAAATATTTTGAAGTGAATAAATAAATAACATAAAAATTCTAAAAGGCGTAAGGACATCTTACATAGTATATAGAAGAAGATATTTTGAATAAATAAATACCATCTAAATTCTAAGATAAAATAAGTACATCTTATAGTTAATATCAAGGAAATTATTTTAAATAAAATGAGAAAGGAAAATAAATAAATTATCTCAATATTAAAATAAATAAGAACAGGTTACAGAATATATTTCAGAAGAACTTTGTTTTGGATCAATTAATAAGGAGAAGTAATGAAGGAAGATATCTCAGGTTTAAAAAATAATAAGTACAACAACATTAAAGAAATTGAATGAAATAATTTTAAAAAAGAAAATTTTTATCACAACAATAAAGGCTAAACAGTGGACTACTCAAGACAACTATATAAATGAAGTACTCATCGAACCAAAAATGTTACAGGACTTTAAAGTAAAAAGGTAAATAAGAATCCAGATATTGTATATATTTTCAATGTATTAAGTTGATGAAACCCCTGAACCAAAAATAAGATTTCGAAGAATAAAGAGGAGAACTAATTAACTACAACAGATAAGGAAAAGGTATTAAAACCAGATATTATGCCATGATAAACTAATTAATGAACCAACAAATGGAAAAAAAACTATATACATAAACATGTGCTACCCAAAATGTAAACAAAAAACAGTCTGTGACAAAAACTAACTAAAATCGCAGAATTTCACAAAAAGAAGGCTCAAATGGATATTATGCCAAATACCTATTGATAAGTAATATAGAATGAGCTTTGAAATGTAAAAATAACTATATGGATAGAAATATTAAATAATCTGAATAATTATGAAGTGATGAATCTAAGTATATTTATTAATAGTCAAAATTGACTACTTATTATAATTGATATTTTAATAACTGGATGTAGATAATTCCACCAGTGTTTTATTATTGAGCAGAGATGATAATTCCTCTGAACTCAAAGAAGTGATGTATTGGTCAGCAGAGAAATGAAGCCGAAAAAGTGCATTCTGAACTGTTCCAGCTCACATGTTAGGGAATGTTAGGGAGTAAATATGTAAATGAAGAAACACTAAATAAGAAGGGAAAAATATAGATATCTTAAATAATAAAAGGATGAATCAGATTAAAAAGAACTATCTCATAAGAGTAAAATGAAAGTAAAGAAAAAAATGCATATCAACTTAGAGCTCAACCAAAAGAAACAGGTGTATCAGGGTAAACGAAGCTAAGAAGAATAGAATAAAGAAGGATATCAGAAGCAATTAGTTCACCCAAACTAAAAGTATGTGCTGAACTAATCACTTTATAGGGGGGCATTTTTAGCACAACGAAGTTTTTACCTTGTTCTACAAAATAAGATAATATATGAAAGGAAGGGAAGAAGTCATCTAGAAGGAATAATATCAACTTAAATAAAAATCAACAGAAAAGTATTTACAATTATAAACAAAAGAACTTGACAGAACTAGAAAAGTCAATTCAAAGGAATTATATGTAGTCAAATCAGAGCCATAAAGTGTTGAAAAATAAATAATAAGAGTATCATATCAGAATAATAATTAGTGAACCCAGTAAGATATGAAGTAGTGAAGAGTAATAGCCCAGGACAAATAAAATAGAAATGACAATTATAAGATATGAAGTATTGAAGAGTAATGGCCCAGGACAAATAAAATAGAAATGACAATTATAAAATATGAAGTAGTGAAGAGTAATAGCCCAGGACAAATAAAATAGAAATGACAATTTTAAATTGGAAGAATAATAGCCCAGGACTAATGAATTGAAGGGAAATAATAATCCAGATACCCAAAGATCTATTATAAAGACAAAAACCTCTAGAGCAGCAAATAAATGTTTCAAGGGAAATTAAATTCTATTAACTATATCAATTTAAAGGAAATGATTAGCCCAAACAAGAGAATCCAATGCACATAATTAAAAATGATGTAAAAATTATTTATACTTAGAATAAATGTGATTAAGGGGAACACCCCAAACCAATTTGTCAAAAAGGACAACAAAAGGACTATTATTAATATAAAGTTTTAATGTATTTATTTATATAATTATTTACCATGTTATGTTATTATTGTTTGTGATTACCATACAAGTTATGTTGATGCTAGTAAATGCTAGATGTTAGAATGTAAGAGTTTATTGTATTTTAATCATGTTAATTAAGATTATGTTTTGTAAAGTAAGGAAAGGCAAATTAATAATTCAAACAAACCAGAAATAGTGGATAAAAAATAGGAAACTAATAAGATGAATTAATAAGAACCTTGCTAGGAAAATTGTACACTGATGACCAAGACAAATTCAAGTCTGACCATACAAATCTAATCAAAAAATATAAGTTAATAGAACCCAGACTTATTTGATGTAAATTACCCTATTAAATATACAAATACATTATCATAATAATAACCACGACCTATAGTGGTGATGAGAGGAATCAAATATGTGAAATTGACTTAAAATAGATGTTTGTACCAGATAAGGCCATAGTCAGTAAAGTGTACTAGTAAAATGCAAATAATTTTTTAAATGTTTAAAATAATAGCCAGATGTAAATTAGGTAAATTACAGATATTTAATTAGGAATCGAATGAAAAGTAAATTGTAAAATAAGACATATTTTAAACCAAGTAATAGGTAATTCTGTAAGTCAAGATAAGGCCTACAGATAAATTTCAAAGAATGTAATTCAGAAGCACAGTTCAAACCAAAATAGGGAAAATTTAGTATTAAATTGTATAAAATAAAATCAGGAATATTGTTATATAATTAAATTTACATAAAGTTACTAAACAAATAATTTATAGCCATTTAAACATAAAAATGTCAATATTTTGTATATACAAGATTGAATTCAAAGACAACAGCTGATGGCTGAACAATGAGAAATGATACCGAAATATTATAAATCTTATATATGAAGGAACAAAAATCAGTTAGTTGATTGTTAAAAGCCAAAAGAGATAGACGTGTCAAAAGACTTCTCAAAGAAATATTAACGAAAATTTTATTAACATTATCGAGATATATGACGAAGCTATATGAAGATAAATAGAAGTTGAATTAAAGCGAAAATACTATAATATCAGTCACTGAACATTTAACTAGATTAAATAATATTAAATTAAAACGTCACTTCATCTAGACACGACAGCAGAACAAAATTGAACTCAAATAAACGTACACCGAGTGAAGGGAACCTTTTGGGACATAACACTACTATTACCGAACCAAAACCTAGTGGGTAAACAACACTACACTCTACCACTCGTGGATCGTCCAAGAACAACATCACTGGAGAGGAAATAACCAGCAGAGACATTTATTTGAAGAAAGAACTCGTAGCTGAATTTACATCTCAGTTCAACTCATTAAGGCAGCCATTTTTGATTCCAGTCGAAGAGGATGCCGGTAACGTGACGAGTGACGTCAGCAAAGTCAACAGTACCGTAATATCAACTCTTTATATACATTACACTTTATCATTTTTGTCTGTTTCATGAATATGTTTTTTAATACCTTGTAAGTATTGAATTCTCTTGCCTTTCCTGACTATTTCTACAGTTAAAAGAACCTTATAATATAATAATTACATTAAAATATTCTGAATATATAAATTAATCGAACTGTAACGTTTCATCGAAGCAGATTCAAGCCGTTGCGGCAAATTCAAATAATTGTTTGACGAATAAACTCATTTATTGTTTTAATACTGTTTTATTTATCAGCTAAGCCTTAAATTGAATTACTTTAATTATTTAAGAGTAAAAAGTGAACTTCTTAAGTAGACGAGCTAGAAGAAGAAGAAGAAGAACAGATTTTAGATTGGCGGCTACATCCAACCGATACGCTTAGATAATCTATTTGAGGTGAAGAAATAAACAATTTTACATCAGAACACACACAGTCATTAAACAGTATATTTTTTATTAATTGAGTCTAAACAATTAAAAAACAACTACACCAATTAAAATTAATTAAATCAATAAAATATATATATATAAATTAAATTTTTGTTATTAACCAATTATTATCTAATTATCCAATTATATATTATTTGTATTATTACAATATAAAACGAAATTAATCAATTATACAGTAATAAAAATAGCATAACACTAGACATATACAAACTATACTTAGAGCTAACAAGTTTATTACATTCAATCACTTGGAATAATAAATACAATAACATAGCAAATAAAATAAGATTTGAAAAATAACAAAAAGACTATTACAATCAACAAAAAACTTAACACATTAAAACAACAAAACGAAAATCAAGAACAAAAAAACAAAAATAAACACACATTTTACCCTCGAACTATTAACCTTAGCAATACAGAATTTAACAAAAAAGAAACAGAATGTTTAAACAATATGTCAAAAACTAAACTAACCCAAAATGCAAACAAAAATCTAGAAAATTTAATAGTAGAAACAGAATTTGCCATTAACCTAATAAAAGACAATATACAAGAAGAAAAAAGAACAGAAACAACACATATAATTACACATATAATTAAAAAATAATAATCACTAGTGAAATGAAAAACAAATATAAACAAAAGAAAGTCAATAAAACAATAAAAGAAATTAAAAATAAAGTAAAGAACAATAATTTAATATTAACTAAAGCAGACAAAAGTCAAGCAACAGTAATCATTAAAAAAACTGAAGACTACATAAAAAAAACTGAACACTTCATCAACAATAATAAATGCATACAACTAAATAAAGACCCAACAGAAATCTATCTTAAACAAACAGTAATACTAATCAAAACAACTAAAAACATGTTCAACAATAAAAACACAGACACATATATATAAATAATAATCCAGAACCACCTAAAATGAATAGCCTAATAAAAATACACAAATTAAACAACCCAATACGTCCATTAATCAACTTCAAAAAAGCTCCTACATACAAAATAGCAAAAATAATAGCACAAAAACTAAAAAGTAGCCATCTAACAAACAACTATCATAACATAAGAAATACATACGAATTAATAGACAAACTAAAAATAATAAATATAAATGAAAATACATTTCTCACATCAAATGACATCACAAACATGTACACCAGCATCCCAGTAGAAGAAACAATAGACATAATAATAAACAAACTTAAAGAACAAAATGAAAACAAACAATATATAACCGAAATAAAAAATAGTCTCCAACTAATACTAAAACAAAATTACTTTGAATTTAATAGCAAAATTTATCAACAGCAAGAAGGTTTAGCAATAGGATCACTATTATCAAGCATAATAGCAGAAATATTCCTACAACACATAGACACCAAAATACAAAATATTATAAAATCATATGACCCAAATGGCATATGGATGAGACATGTAGATGATGGGCTATATGTATCACATAACAAAAACACAAATGCAGAGAACATACTGAAACAAATCAATAACATACATCCTAAAATACAGTTCACAGAAGAAAAAGAAAAACATAACAAAATCAACTATTTAGACATAACCATCACAAGATACAACAAACACATACAATATGCAATATATAGAAAACCAACTTCCACTAACATCATTATACCTAACCATTCTGACCACCCACCACAACATAAAATGGCAGCATTTTATTCATTATTTAACAGAATGTACAAAATACCCCTAAACAAACAAGAAACTGACAAAGAAAGAAATATAATATACCAAATTGGTTATGCAAATGGATACAATAAAAATACTATGATCAAAATAGAAAATAAAATCAAATACAAAATAAAAACTGAACAATTAAGAATTAATCAAACAGAACAACACATAAATAATAACAACAACAAAAAATGGGCCACATTCACATACATAAATAATAAAATGACAAAGCTAACAAAACTATTTAAAAACACAGATATAAAAATAGCATACACAACTAATAAAAATAATTTTCAAAAACTAAATAACCCACAAAACAAAGATAATACAACAACTAACGGTATATACAAAATTGAATGCCAATTTTGCAATAAATGTTACATAGGACAAACAAAAAACAGCTGAAAAAACGTTATTTTGAACACCTAAACGCATACAAAAAAAAAACAGAAATATATAAATCCAATTTAGCCACACATGCAATAAACACAGGACATGAATTCCCAGACATAACCAATGTGACACTAATAAAACATATACCACACAAAGGCACCATAATGAACATTTGGGAAAATTTACAAATATGCAAACATAAAAACAAATACAAATCAATACAAAACATGACACAATATTCAAAGCACTCAACATTGAAAATACACAAAAAACTAACACATACACCACAATCACACACAATAAAACCAATTTGAAGTACCAGAAGCCAACAGGAAGCCACAATAATAATAGTCAACCAACACATATGTACTTCACCAGACACAAAAACCGGAAGGCTGAGAATGGGTACAAGATGGTACCGGAAACATGTTGCTAATAAGGAGAAAAAAAATATCTTGAGGTAAATCATTATAAATATTAAATGTATTATATACATCAAGAAACGGACTGTAGCAGAAAGTGATTGAATATATATATATAAGTATTTAAAAACATTTTAATAAGTATAATAAAGATATAACAGGCTTTTAATTATTACATACAGTTATATTTAATTCTACTATATAGGCTACGTTTCATTTCACTTTGTGGTAACAAGGCGTTCTTTAAAAAACAGTCTAAAAATAAGAATTGAATTAAAATTATTTCAAATTATCTCTTCTTATTTTAGTGTATAACATTAGGTCTGTAGATATTCATGATATCATGACACGTAAGGATATTTATCATATCTGTAAACAGACAGGTCTTTCATGTAAACGATAAAAAGTGAACGTTATCTAATCAAGTCGAATGTCGGATATAATGAAAGTAGAGAAAATACCACAAAATAAATAAGTTTCAGCTCCTAATTTTCTCCTTAAAATAACAGCCTTTGTGTCCTATCTTCCGTTATAGAAATAAAATGGATTATTTCACACAGATGCTGAAGTGCCGAATATGGTAATCAGGGAATGTAAGATCAGTATTCTTTTCAGAAACCAGGGAATAACACAAATCATCTGATAATGAAGTAGTTTGATATCTTGTTATTGGTACAATGGACGGATGTGTGATTGGCTTTTGTTACTCTGACCATAAAATGTTACATTGATACATGCCTAATTCGTTCTTCCCTTGATGTGATTATCGCATTGGACATAAACATACTGGTTATCGATAACGCGTTAGATACCTTCGCCCGTCGGTATCAGTAATCGATAACGATTACCTGTTAGATAACCCGTCGATACATGCACCATCAAAAAGAATTTAAATTACAGAGTTTCTTTATAATTCTCGTAACATTTTTCTTATTCTCAGGTCTAACATAAAAAATATTCTACACCCATCAAATTTAGTGTAGGCCTACTCTACAGAACCACATACCTAGTCATTACATCAGTCCTTGACGTAATTAATTGAAGGTTACACAAACAATGAGGCAAATAAAGCACTGTAAATAACCTTCTAAGTATAATTGAATTATTACCTCTTGGCGTAATTAAATTAAAATTGTATATATTATTACCTTTATTAAATCACAACACCTTGCTGAAAACAATGTTACTTTACAAACATATCTATAAGATTGTTTAAATTGTTAAGTATATTTCAAAAAGTATTGTAGGCGTGTATCTCTGTTACTTTACGCATCACAGCCTACTGATTGCATTTACTCATAAACGTAAAATTTTAGATTCCAAATGTCTACTCAAGAGGGAACAGTGAAAATGTGCTAATAACACACTAAAGTAAATCAACAAAATCACAGTCGAAATCCAATAAGTTACTCTCTGATATCATTTTCTCTCCGAGACTGGCTTTGTTTGGAAAGTATCAATCTTGTTTGTTTGCGGATACATTCTCCCTTTGTTCTTTTTTTGTAGGCTCCTTATCCTGTGATAAAGGATTTGTCTTGTATTTTTGTCGTTAGTGTGACTTATAAAGTATAGCATATAATGTACGGGCCTTTACGTGACTAATTGATCTGTTATAATAACCAGCGCACAGGCGTTACCTATTTTCAGTATTTATTTTAATATTACGAACATCACATACAACCTTTATTAAGTATATCAATCATATTGTGTTATACATCAAGTAGCCATTATAAACACTTGATTAAATAATGTCTGTTGTATGTAAAATAAGATTTCACGAAATTAACTTCCAATAATAATTACTTACATTTTTTTCTAAAGTAATGTAAAGTTCATACGTTTGGACTAAGTTTTTATGCATTACTTAATCTTCCTTAATCGAAGGAATTTAGTCAGTCGGCGGAAGTCAAAAAACCGTATACTGATTTTTACATAAACCTTTCACGAATTATTTTCATTTTCTAGCAAAAAAGAGACTTATTTATAGCTAACTATTTGCGTGTAGCTAAGTAATGAAAAAATAAATAAGAATTACATTGATTAATAGCGTTTGCTACATAGCCTATCTCTAAAAGTTAAAAAACACTGTCGTCTTTTATTACACAACAATAGAGAAACTCTTAGAGTAGAGATCACTTACTTGTATTATTATTAGAATATTTTCTGTTCAAGTAACTCTTGTTATTTTTGTTTATTGTATTACCTTAATGTTATTTTTCAAGAATAGGTTACTTCTTCAAGAGTATTATAATTTTAGTCAGTATATTAATCAGTATAAAAGGCTGAACGTTTCACATAACAATCAGTATCATCAAAGGTTTCAATGTGAATTTTTATCATTGGTTAAATTCCTATCGTAAGTGCTGAACCCCTTGGGCATACGTAAAATTTCATTTTCTGTGTTGAATTTTCTGTTCAACGAAAAATAAAAGGAATAGCCCATATATCATCGTGATCCATCTCATAACATAACTTATGTACTTACATACTATTAATTATTAATCACGTTTTTAATAACTTATATAGCCTACTTGTAGTGATTACATTGGAAATACAGATACACAAGTAATTTATTCTTGAAAAATGTTATTAAGATAATACCACTGTGTTTTATATCCTTTCATTGTTACTGATTTTATAGACTGGTTACACAGCATGCTGGGCCACATGAATTGTTCTGCATAGATAGTGTCCTTTTATTTCCCAGACTTCTTTCAAAATAATCTCTGGTATTGACTGCTCACATTATGCCAAAGTTATATTTAATAGACACCACAGTACCAACACAATGCAGTATTTAGGTACTTACAAAAACAGTACAGGCGCAGTTATAAAATAAGAACATTTAAATTGTACGATGTGTTCTTACAAACTAAAATCCTTTTGCATCCGTTATTTATGAAATCATATTGATTCTACTACAAAATCATTTCTAGTACTAGCGCTCGTCGTATGCCTAAGTAAGGCAATCTCAACTACTCACTACTGAACTGTATTTTAAATTTCGACGTTTGACGCATCTTTGTTGATTTCCAAAAACAAAAGTCAGTCCGTATTATTATTTAAAGTGAAAAAGTTTCACTATGATGTTACTATAACATTGGATCACAGCTATGCTATGCTATGCTATACCTCATCCACAATGACGCAATCGATCTTTAGAAAATCTTGGAATAGGAAGAGGAAAAGGCTTTACTTTGTTATGCTAATAAAGGGTAAAAATATATGAATAATGAAGTTAGAAATCACTACAAAGGCGAGGACGTTTTTCTCAAAAACACATCTTTATAGAAACGCCATACCCCATTATATTTACGTTCTAAATTTAGACTTCCCAATTTCTGTCTTTATTTTTAATTACACTCTAATGGAGGTAAATATACTCTATGTTTGTCTTTTAAATCTTCATAAAACACTAAAGTCGAACACTGGGATGAGTTCTTTACTATTGTATTCACACTTCCTTTTTTACTGTATGTTTCTTTAATATTGTTGCTTTGTAAGTAACTCGTAAATAATTTTTGTGGTCGCTGGGTATTTTGAACGTTAATCTGAAATTGTCGATAATTGTTTGGAAAATCTAGTGCCAAACTCAAAGAAAATTATACAGATTATTTGCAGGTCGTATCCAATCTAGTATGAGACTATATAAATGCTTACGTCTGAAAGAATACCAGTACAACTAATAAAGGATGTCCCGATATATATTGGAACGATACTACTCTGTCGTATTCTGTAAAAGTGTGTTTTATGTGTGTTAGCCCCACACGCTGTTGTCCTTACTTTATGTTTACTTACTTTTTTAACTTTCCTTGCTGACGATGTCCGTCGCGATCTCACGAATTACCAGTACCAATATCTCGCGAGTGTAAACCTTACCTGTCCTTTAATGAGTAAATTTAATTCCCGGGTGGCGCCAAATTGTTTATGAAAACAATTAAAAATGTGAAATTGAGCGGTCGTTCTAGGCGGTGTTTACTAATTCAAATTACCATCGCAACTGGCGGGCGTATGAATCTCGCTAGTAGTTCGCCGTGCCGCCGACGTCTAACGCTGGCAGACTATTTCGCTCGTCGCTAAAGTACACAAACTTTATAATGCAATTTACAATGAAATAAAGGACGGTTATTACTACTCAGTACTAGTTTATTCAAGTGAAATAGTTAATAGTTATTCATTTAAATACAAAATTATATACTGTTATTAAATAAAGTTGCTCCGGCAATAAATAGACAATTTTCTCAGGTTGGCTAAAGTTGATTAAACGTTTATAAATCGACATTGCTGTCGTTTTGTGTTTATTTTCTTACTGTTCGTTTAATCTGAGTTCTTTTGGTTACGAAAAAATATTAATAAGATGATAATAAAGTACACTACCTTACATCAATGGTACTTATATACTATTAGAGTTAATTACAATTCGTTTTTGAAGTGTTAAAAAGTGTGTGTTAATAATTCGTAATTTGTACACAGGTTATTTTCTGGTTACATACAAGTTTAGTTTTTATTTTCAATTAATCCTTGAAAGAAATTTAGTTATCAGTTCAGAGTGAGAGTTATTTGTGTTGTGAGAAAAGTTAATCAGAATTTATTCCATAAATTCGGGTAATTCAGATATACTTAACAAATCTGTTGAGTTCGGGTGAAGAGTTATTCAGTTCTTCGTTAGGTTGGGTCTATACAGTCATCAATCTTCCATCATTTATAATTTGGATTACGTCTGGTTTCTTTTTCGAACAATGTGGATTAAATAATTAATTTAGAATATGAAAATCTGGTCTATTGTCTCTGTTGATTGGACTAGTTCTTCAGACTTCTTGCATCCTCATTTTATAAAATTTTGACTTATTTTTGATTATTTTAAGTTAAAATTGAGTCGTATATGGTTTGGCTTCTGTATGTCTTGAGCGTCAATAATGAACTAGTTCTTTTTAACGGAATTGTATTAAATAACGTTCCGTTGTTATGGCAACTGTCTGTACTCTCATTGGCTGATCATATTTACGTCTATTGTTATAATATTTTAATTTTAATTCAAAATGAATAAATATCTTCTGATGGCTATTATTCTTCTGTCTTCTTATTTATGTATTAGATATTACCACAACTGTTTATATTTTCTTTCAAAGATCATTTTGACATCCCACAAAGCTGGGTTTGTTTATGTATTAAAGTTTTGACAATAATGTTAATATTATGTTATTACATTTCTTTCTTATTTTATGTTTTTAATCTAACTCTGACATCTTAATATGGTTTACTAATTGTACTTAATTAGATATTTGCCCTGGATTTTCTAATACAATAGTTAATTTCTTATAATTTGTTTATTTTGGATTTATACAGTTAGGCAATTTATAGGCCTAAGTAGTAATTTTGGCTATATCTTCTTATTTTACACAAATTAAAGATTATTTTTCATTTACATATGTTTTGCTTGGTGTCACTTATGACTTGTTTACATTTTGAATTAATTTGGGCTGTTTTGTATTAATTGTATGTTCTTATTACTTTACAAAATCATTGCCTGTCTGTTATTCTCTAATTTCTTTTTCTGTCTTTACTCTAAAGATTATTATTAGGTTTGTAAAAGTTGATCTCCTTACTTATCTATATTGCCATTTTTTATAACTTGTCTATCATTTAATATTACTTATAAAACATAACACAAAAATTAGGTTTATGGTCTGTTTACATTTTTCAGCCATATTCCTTCTTATAAACTTAATTGAACAAATAACTATCTTGGTGAATAACATTATAACTCCATTATTTTATCTTGCTAATTATCCCTTTGAACATTTTTATTAACATAGGATGTTTTATTTATTTTGCACTCATATTATTTAGTTTATCCTTCTTTTAACATTTACTCTCTATTTTTTACTACTTAACCATTGTAACAATAACATTCTTAATCATTATGGGATTTTTATCCTGAATACCACTGTATTCCTAATCTACTATCACTACTAATTATAATAACAATATTCTGGTTATTATTATTTTTTGGTATTTATCACCCTTAAACTTTAGTGTTAATCACTGGTTTTGGAGTCTTTACCTATATGTTGTGTTTTCTATTTATTTTGTGTTACACTGGCACTTTGCACTTTTTCACTGTACTTTAGTGTTACTAGTGGTTATTCCATAATATTGGTTTCTTTTACTCACTTAATCACTTTCACTTCCTACCTATCTCTCACCTCTGGGTTTCTTATTGTTTTATTCACAATTATTAGTTATTATATTAACAAATTTCATGTTCTGATTCACTTATCATTATAGAGTTATTCATACTATATAATATATATTTCTCTGGTTAATGTACTTTAGTTGAGATTATTTAATTTGATTTTAATATTTGTCATTTACATTTATTATTTGTTTGTGCCTTTTTCATCATCATTTGAGTTTAATCTTTCTCATTTTATTTTCTTTATTATTTGTTTGTGTCTTTTTCATATACCTTCTCATTTTCTTTTCTTTTATTGAGTCAATCACTTGGGTTGGGTCATAGTCATTTGTCGCGTCATAGTCATTTTATGTTCATTAGTTTAATATAGTTGATTCATTATAGTTTTTTCACTGGTATGGGGGTCGCTATTTGTATTGTAACAATATGTATTGAAATATTCGCACCTGTTTCTTAATTAACATTTATATACTGCATGAGCTATAAACAATAAACACTGAATGGCAGTTTAAGTCTTTTATATACAGATTAGTTATGGGATGTAGACCTATAATATCCTAAACAACATAATAAAGATAAATTTGTACGAAGTCACATGAAGAAAGCACATTTTAGTTATCTTCAATAAAACTGAAATCAAAGGTAAAAAGTTTGAAACATGTATTTACATATCGAAACACTTTTCTAGTCCTCGGTATTCCATTAATAACCCTGGTGGTAATAACCCTGCACGTGTTATAATCTGCATAACATTATTTCTATGCAATTCCATTACGTTTACATGAATCAACTATATATATATATATATATATATATATATATATATATATATATATCGGGTTGCTTTGTTCTCACGAAAAATATTGTTAGGCAGGTAAACGCAGAAAATATGTTCGAGTTAGTTCCAGAAATGTATTTTTGGTTTCTGTTATTTCCAATATCTTTATTATCTTATCAAATTATTTGCTTGCCATTAGTTTCTTTATTTCTCAGAGGCTTTATAAGCGGAGAAGTAATGTGAGACATTATGGTATTTTATATTATAAGTCAGATAATTTAATTTTTAACATCTACACCATGTAAATGTCTTATAAATGAGGGGGATTATAATTTGTGAAAAATTTATTCATTACAACTGATTAATTTAGTTTAATTTTTAGCGCTAGACTTCTAAAATTACAGTAGCGGCTAATTTTGATTCCTTTTTATTACATAACTGGAATAATTCCAGTTCCACCATTTAAAAACTTATCTTTTCAAACATAATTTCAACTTATAAATTTAAAAGTACCTAATAAAAAATACATAATTTTCTAATTAATTTAATTTATTAAATAAAGTTATTATTATTATTATTAGCACTAGGATTTTGCTTATTTATATGACTACACTTCACTTTTAACTAAAGAGTTAAATGTAAGCCATAGATAATGTATAGCAGGATAGACAATTTATACTAAGTATAAAATTATGTTAGTACTGGTAACATACTGGTACTTGTTATTCTAGTAACAAGGTTTATTAAAATGTTTTATCCAGCCAGTCCGTCGATGTTGTTGACTCCTGTAAGGGCAACAACTGTAGCTGATTTTATTCTTTTCCTCCTTAATAAACCGTTTCCTTTCGAAAACAAGTGAATATATTGATTTGACACAATTTTCGAGAAGACGCTCTCTTTCCTTCTGGAAGAACTTTATTGAAACTGTCACTAACTTGTCTTTACACTAACTTTTACTATAAAAAGTTGTATACACACAGCACAAGAGAGCGTATTCCATAATTAACAACGAACTCTATGGCTGACGACAAATAATTTGTAAACTTTCTTATTAAATATTACTATTAATTGGACATTCTTTATGAGTATTTCTTCTTTTTTCGTTTCTTGTTTACATACACATACAGGCTTCAACTCTAAAGTTATTTAGACACTAATGCCATCCCAGTATTACAATATTAATGAAGCTAAATTACGGTAAAATTAAATGTAAGGCAGGTCATCTCCGTGAAATTAAATAAAAATTATTTACTAGTAGCTCGCATATTATTTTAGCGTCTTCTTTTTGAACATACAGAATTCACAAGTACATGATTACTACAATTTTGATGTCACAGCCCTTGGAACCTAATATTTTGCAAGTCCAGTTCATCAGTATTAATCCTGATAATAATTTTTATTTATCTAATTAGTAACTGACTGCAAAGACTTTAGAGTCCTTGATAGTAGCTAGTAAAACTTAAATTAACACACGCAGACTTCCAGAAAACTAGTATAATTTCTATTGTTTTTTTTAAGATAATAAACAACACAGTAGTTACTGAGACAATTCAGTATTCAACATCCTGATTTTAAAGAGTCTAAAGGAAGTATTCCAGAGTTAAGCAAAATCTGATATCAGTATTACATGTTACCGGTAATGAAATTTGTAAAATTCATTTTATTCATGATGCTTATAATAACTATACTTTAGAAACAATCTATACCACTTTTATTGAGTTGCTGGTACATACTTTTGGATAAATTACAGTCATAAATAGACTCTAAAAATGTAAATTAATTTGTTTGGCTAATAAAAAATTAATATTAAAATGGTGAATGATTAAAAATATAAAACTATAATAAACTAGTGACTAATAATAATTAATAATTGATTTTAATACATTTTTTAAAATTAATCATATATGAATGAATGACTATATTAATATGTTAGGCCAATTTTAAATTAAATAATCGATCAAATAATAGTTAACCAATAATTAATAATTAAAATATTATTAACCACTATTTAATTTGTGTAATTACTAATTGTTAAAATTTAAATATTGAATGCTTAAAAAAATATAAATATATGCCAACGTAAAGCAGTTCTTACTTAAGTTACATTAAAATAATTTAAACCTTACAAACACTATTAACAAATTCACAGAGGCACACAAACCTATTTTTGTGCATTTAATATAATTTCGACATAATTATACGACACAGATACCGACCGTCAACAGTTGAATGTCAAACGGGTAACAGGAAAGTCAACTAAGGTTGCTTAGTGAGGGGGGTCCATGTTAGCTTACGGTTTTTGATTAAAGTAGTACTCATGAAAGATTTGTGTTTAAAAGATAAACAAGTATCTAATGGGATTAAAGGAATACACTGTTTATATCATGAAGTAACGGAAACGAGGTTTTAAATGCCATACTATTTACACGTGTGACAGTTATTAACTAGTTTATGACTTCGGCAACTTCTAATCCGTCAAGGAAAACAAGGAATGAGTTCTTTGTTGGTTGTATGTAGAAACTTAGCAACATTACGTTAGGTTGAAATTGAAGTAAAGTAGTTAGCAAATTGTGATCACCTCAATGTGCTTTTCAGTGTTGATTTTGATGGGTCTTTTAAACGGGAGTCCTGACTAACCAACATACAGAGAATTAGCACATCACAACTTATAAACACCACTTCTTTTCCTAATATGTAGTCGATCTTTAGGTTTAGATAATTATTGACCTGGTTACGGGGTTGATTTTAAATTAGACGTGGTACCACAACTGTTAAGTATGTATCCTATGTTTCTGGAAATTTTCCAAAAGAGAGCAAGTCTTTACCATTTGGTTGGTTTCTATAACCGTTTGTGTATATCACGAAATTTCTGGCCTAAAATAAATTAAATTAATATATGTTATAACTAAGATACCTTGGAAAAGTCAGTTTTTAACTTTGATGCACTTTCCGAAGAAAAACGTTACTGAAACGGGTGTAGTATTTTGCTTAGCGTTTCGCAATTATTAGGTGAATCCAGCTGGATTGGTGAGCAAGCGTATCAAGACAAACTTTGTCAATTTGACATTAATAAACTATAGAAAACTCGAGTCGAATGCCGTACTATACGATGTACAATTCTTCACATGCTAATTTGGTTGTATAATTACACTACACACCTGGACGTAAATCAGACGGAGACTGTGTACTAGTGTGCCGCTTTCCTCGTACCATCGTGTTTTTAGGGAGGAAAGGATAAACCAGGATTACATAAATCGCCTTTTCTAAGATCAGACGAGCTAATTTTAAACATTAGGTACCGATGTTCTTAGATACTAGATACCAGATAGTGACGCGCGTCGTCTTAAGTACAAGTTTATTTGTATTTTGTTTTTTTTTTGCAAAGTGCTCGTTTCTTTTTCAAACAATAAGCAACTTTTGAAAGATCTGATAAATGGCAGCGGCTGTGGTTCATTGAAAAGATGCGGTTCGCCCAATTATGAACCAATTTAAACTATTTCCTCTACAGATTGCCTGATTTTAAACTATTCCACACTTAAGGTAGCAAAAAATTGCAAAAGATACCTTTTTTAGAGTAAATCAATGGTTTACCATAAACGCTTTTGAAGGGAGCAATTTAAAACCACCATAGTTTTATGCACTAGTTACCTACATAAATCTCATGTGTGGTAATGACAAAACCGTTTCAACGGTAAAGAATGTAGGTCGGTCCTTATAAACTCTGTAGTTTAGCCAACTTAATCATCATTCAACAACATACCAGTCCTGCTATATTTTGTTTCCCGTATAGGGTACGTAATTCTCCGTCTCTGTTCGTGGCTGATAATCGCATTGATCCATGTGCAAGTGGCTGAAAATGTCAAGTCAGGTCTGGTACTCCGGTTTAATAAATCAATTGGTCAACTTTAAAATAAATAACGTAATTGTAATGCAAACAAATTTTTTTTAGTTGTTTTCATACAAACAATATATAGTTAAAATATGCAGAGGAAATTTGTATATTTTTATTAACTGTTCATAAATTAACAGATTTATAATTAAATACACACACACAAAACACACTGAGTTAACAAATTAACTATTTAACAAACAGAATTAACACTGTTGCACACCACTATAACAAAATTTTACGATTAGTGCTCTCAAGCTCCACAGCTCATCAGATCGGAAAATCTTATAATCACAAACAGAATTAGCACTGTTGCACACCACTACAGAAAAATTATTCCGATTAGCGCTTTCAAGCTTCACAGTTCATCATCAGATAGGAAGATTTTGAACGACACCGTGTTCAGGCGGTTGTTATGCACTTAAAACAACATTTACAATCTCCTTCCCACGAGCAGTTAACGTCGTAAAAATTTGAATAATCAAATTGAGATGATAGTGGAATTTTCACCTAACATCACTATTTATTGATTCACAAGAACAAGGTAAACAACTCTCCGCTATTGGTATTTTACTCACTACAGAGAAGTTTTTGAATCGCTCTGATCACGTCTGGGATCCTTCTTTTAAACAGTATTCTCCACATTAGGTCTTTACTTACTGTATCAAACGACCTTTCATAATCAACAAATATTGTTTTGTAAAGTTACTGGGAAGTATATGTTGGTAGTGCCTTTACGGAGACCAACTATTCATCAAGAAAAATGGTTTTCCAGATAATTAATTACAATTAATTATCTACAATGTACGATATAAATTAAGAAAAATATTCGTTTTAAAAGTGCTATCTAAACTTAACTTCGTTATTTAAACGAGAAAAGTTACCTATTACTACAATATTTATAGAGATAACATACTCACTCAGTGGTAATTAAATTTACCATCTCTAACATCTAGTGAGAGTTAGTGGATATTTCCTAACCAAATAAATCTATAATTTTTGTTCATATGAAATAAGTGTGCTACATTAGGTGAATTATAAAACTGATGTATTCCAGTCACAGTTTGGTACACGTTTATAACTGAACTCACCTTTACGCCACATAAGTGATTATGATGCTGGAACAACAATGTTGATTTTTCTTTATTTAAGATAACTAGAACTCCAGCGATCTTGGATGAATCATCTTGGATGTATTCTCTTTGCTAGCATGTACTTAAAAACTGTACTGTGTGGATATGAAGAGATAAAGAATAATAATTTATTAGTTTAATATTATTAGTTTAATAGATGTTAGTGTTTTTTGTTATTGAACAAGTACGATGATAACTTTATCAGATGTTATCTTGTCAATATTTTCATCCACAATATTTTCAGCCAGCGTAGTGCAGCTTCCTTGATAATTCTTCTTCTTCTGGTTAACAGCCCGCAGGCTAGTTGGCATCAGGTCTCAACAACTCCGTGTTGTTCGCCATCCTTTTTAATTCCTAGTGTGTATCACAGTTCATGTCCTGCATAACCTCAGTAATAAATTCCAAACATGGTCTTCCTTTTTCAATTTTTCCCTCTATCTTTTCTTCTTTGATTCTTTTGGTTAAGCTGTCGTGCCTTAGTACATGTCCAATCAACTGAGCTCTTCTTCTTTTTAATTGTTTTAGAAACCTTTTATCTTCTCCAGCTGTACTTAATCCTATCTTCTTCTTGATAATTAGTCTTCTAAAAATTCTAGTAATAAATCAACTATTACTTATTACCAACAGAGTTGACTAAAACATTTTATTTCTCTTCCATATTTAAAATTTTGAAAACTTTTCTTGAGAATTACGTAAATTGTATTGATACTAACCTATAACACATATTTAGTTATAGGTTGTATATTTGGTTAGTTTAGGAACTGAGTTGTTAGTTTAGGTTGTTTATAGTTAGTTCACTAAATGAATTGTACCACAAACTTATTTTTAAATATTTAGAATAGTTTACATTCGGATACTCTTCAAGATAGTGCGCTACCCAAAAGATATTATTAGTTTTACGGAAATGTAATCGTGATTTTATTACTACATTATTACTTATTTTAATAGTATTACTAAAGTATATATTAGTTATATACTATAGTACGAAATTATTAATTCGTTTTAATAAAATTAATAAAGCGCTATTAAATGTTTTGTGTAAAGATCTATGACATATAAACCGATGAACAGCTTTCTATTTCCAAAATTCAAAGTAATAAGCGTAAAATAGTTAAAATTTGTTCATCCTTGCAACAGTGTCAATAGTGAGTTAAAATTAGAATTGTCTGAAACATGGGGTTTGTCCGTATTCACAGGCTTGGAGTAAACATATTCGGAATGTCTGTTGAATCAAGTTTTATGTAGGCCTACTTATATGTTATGAAGTTATCAACAGAGCCCGTTTGTTCTTTTGATCGGCCATAAACTAAGTCAGTCGTGTATTCTAACGTTTCGTAAATTTATGTTTGTGAAGCAGGAAATGTTTCTGGATTCATTAAACTTGAACTTCCTACGTTTTGATAAAAACCAGTTTATTCAAATTATCTCAGTTTATTCACAAAAAATAAATGTGACCATCATCATAGACAAACAAAATCCTCTCTTTTATATCTCTCTCTTACATTACTAGAACTGTCACATGATTTACCTTGAAGCTTACTGCCGAAATCTGCCAGATTTTTTTCCATACATACGTCACTTTCTAACACACCTCTGAATCCAAATATGATTTATATTTGATACTTTTTATCACTCATCATGTGTATCGGTTTTAGTTTTTCATTTCAATTTTATTACAATTAAATTTACCGTTTTGTAGATATTTTTAAAGTTTTCGTTCGTAACACCAGTACTTTTTCGACTTCAAACACTGAAGATCTCATCTGGTTAAGTGTGTTATATTATGAGTGGGTTATACTTTGTTTTCGTATTTTATTAATGAAAAGGCTATTTTATTGAGTTCAACCACATGCACTGGAGAAACAAATAAAAGGTTGCTAATAACGTAAACAGTGTTAAAAATTAATGACATTTTAATATAAGTTTAGTATAATATCAGGTTATGTGTATTAAAATCTTTTTACATTAATTACAAATTACAATTAATTATCTACAACGTGCGATACAAATAAACGAAATATATTTGTTCTAGAAGTGCTATTCACACCTAACTTCGTTATATAAACAAGAAAAGTTACCTAATATTACAATATTTATGCGAGAAACATCTTCACTCAGTGATAACTAAATTTGCAATCTCTAACGCCTACGTAATGTTAGTAAGGGTTTAGTGGCTATTCCCTAAGCAAATAAATCTATAATTGATGTACATACGAAATAAATGTGCTACATTAGGTGAATTATAAAATGGCTTAATTTAATAACGGATGTACTCCAGCCACAGTTTCGTACGTATTTATAACTGAACTCATCGTTACTGTACATAAACGGTTTATGAAAGAAATTAACTGTGTACTAACCACAGTTTACAAACATTTTTCCATACACAAAGGAATCTGAACACATGAACACACATTTATGTACGGTGTGAGTTTTATAGTTCATTGCTGTGGAAATTTCAGTATTCACATATGTACGGTAAGTAATCTGTATTCAATGTACAGTTTTCTTGGTTTTCAGTCAGGTCTTCGATTAGCACAAGGAGGTGGATAAACCCTCTGCATCGCTTGCAAGCTGTTTGAAGACACTGTCCGCTCCAATATTTCTCCCCAGTATTTTTCGCTGATACCTTCCAAATCTGCTCTGGCTGGTGGCACAGGTTGTAACGTGGCTCCGGATGAACAACACCTTGGTCCACTTTCTTTGTTCTCTTTTTTACCGCGACACAGCACCTGTGAATTAAAAAGTACATTTTGTAAATATAAATACTTAATACTTATTTAGCAAATTTATCTGTATGTACATTACATACGTCTGTGTGTGTGTGTGTGTGTGTGTGTGCGCGCGCGCGCGCGCGCGGAGGGGGAATGGATAACATAATATATAATATAGGCTACATGTTCTCTATGCCAAACTGCACACCATGTCTTCACGTGCTGGGTCTGTTACATTGAGAGACCGTGATAATGATTGTTTATAATCCCAACAAGATATTAGGTCAGATTACAGGTCATGGAGGTGATATGGCGGATGGTAAGTGCAATACGACAATTAAAGTGAAAAATTGAAATAGTATTTGATAAATGAAACATGAATTAATAAATCATGAACGGTTTTGTTACATTGTGTCCTTAAATAGATACAATTTTAAAACATTTGTGTTCCGACAAAATGTAGTAACCTCAACATAACTTGTGTATGGGAAATACTCAAGTAGTTAGCGGGCCTATACATGTAATAAGTGTTTGTGTTAATCGCTGTGTAATGTTACATAAAAAATAATAATTACTGGATACATCATTATTAATATTAATAATAATATTATTAATATTAATATCATTATTATCATTAATAAGATTTAATACTCATTACTCATATATGTAATAATTGGATATTACTTGTACCAGTTCTTATTGTAACAATAAATTTCTCGAAACGTCAAATGTTTGAAAACTGTGTTTAGTTAATTTCCAAAAATTTTAAACTTTTATTTCTAGAACTAATCAGAAATGCATTTGTTAAACGGATTGTGGACCAGGCTGTATCATATGTTCATATAGGCCTACAATAGTACTTGTCTTCAAGGGTAAATGGCTCAAACGTACCCACGAGCCCTCATACTTTGTAAAAACGTGTTTTCGTGTGACTGCCACTTTTATTTAAGTAGACAGATCGATAATGAAGATAATAAGTTTCAGTTACTAAATTATTATTTTTACCTTCGTCATAAAAAGCTCTCTACTGATCCTGCGGAAGTTGCTGTTTAGTAACCAGTAGAGAAATGGGTTCCAAAAACTGTTACACAGCGCCAGCCATGTAATAATGAAATCCAACACAGATGGTAACTGTGAAATAATCACATTATTTTGTTAGTTGTGCATCTAAGAAAAACATGATTTTAACATACTGTAATTTTGTAATCCCAACATAATGATAGATGCAATTATCAGAATTAACTGAAATGTTTAATTAGAGAAAAGCTTGATGTAGATTATTCTAGAGGGTTTTAAACACAAGTGATTAAACTCTATACTCGCTTAATAAGCGCAGAATTATCAAAAGAAACAAATATAATAATATTTGTTTGTGTCTGAGTGTATTGCGTTTATGTAAACATGTAAATATTCTGTACGCACACACTGATATTCATTTTAGTGAGTTAAATTTGTAATGTATAGACGTTTTCTGTAAGCTATTATAAAAGATTACAGCAACATCATTTTGAATAAGAGGTGAGGGCCTTTTCTGACACATATTAGACTACGTAAACAGTGGCGCAACAGCCAGGCCCGCTGGGCCCGTAACCCGGGGGGCCTGCGGACGAAGGGGCCATGCACACTTCCCTTAATTTTCTAAAAATGGGCGTCAACCATTGAACTTAAGTAAACCAAATATCCCCATATGTATTTAATATTAAAAACAAACATATTTATTTTTAACAATTACTTTTCCAGCACCTAATGAGGCACTTTGTAGCGTATACATTATTCGGTTAACTGCACAGGAGAGCGGTGACTTCTCTTAAGAATGCACCGGAGCCACCGGCCAGGTCTGCATCGTTATTCGTTATAAATTACGAAAAGAGACTAATGGCTCAAATACTGGATAGCGGCGTAAATGTTACTCTGACATTGGCAACTTCAAACTTAGTCTTTACAGACTTTGAAGAGAAGATAATCAGTAGTAAGAGATAATCAGGTGTCCTAAAAACATGGAGAAGCATATGAGTACAAAAATCCAAAATGAACTCACTCAGTTTTAATCTAAAAAAAATGTAAGAACTTTATTTTGAAACAGACTGAACCTGCTCAATTTTTATATAATAATGAATACTACACAATAATTTAACAGAAAAGATCAACCGAGTGAAATAATCCGTTATGTCTCAATTCTGAAGTTGAAGCAAGAAGCCTCATCAACTTAAAAATTAATGAAGGTTTTCTTGGATTTACAGAAACTTGCCTAGCTTAGAAAAACAGATTTTAATCAGTCTTGAGGAGAACTTATTATATTTATGTTATATAATTTTAGTAGCTGCCACAGGTATAAATAGATGGTTAGTATTCAAGAGGGAACAATTGCACGAATTAAGTAAAGTAAGTAGGGAGGCCCGCAAACGATTCCTGTGGGAAGCGCAGGAAAAAGAGTTGCGCCACTGTATGTAACATTTATTCTACAAACACAAACTAGTTTACCTTTGACCCTGTACAAGCAACGACGACTTCTTGAATTGTCCATGGTGTTACCATGACAATGAACCCTAATGACATGGCCGCCATCGTCCGCGAAGCGCTCATACTAAGCCTTCTCTCGTGAGCTACAAGCTGCAAAGTAATGCACATATTATGATGTTGCATAAACATAATAAGTTGTACACTGTACAAATAAAAAGTACCACACAACTTTTTGAACAGATACCACGAAAGAAAACTGGCAATCTTATAAGCACGCATACCTCTTAGAATCTTGTTCTTCAAACATAATCACAATTTATAAGAGGTAAAACGTGGACAATTAAAAGTTATCCGTGTCTGTATGAAGTTGTTTTGCATGCATATGACAATTAATTCATAATCCAGAAATTACCTTTTCAATTGCTGTCTGTGTTACTGGGTCAGGTCGTCCGTCGACAGCACACACTCCTCGCTTTAACCGAAGTTTGTTGACATGAAAAGCTGACCCATAGCAATACATGAGAAGCATCGTTGTGGGAAAGTAAAATGTGCACGCTGCAAGAATGCGCAAACTGGCTTTCTTGTAAAACGGATCGCACGCGGCCAGGCCACTGAGGTTGAAGTAGTAGCCACCTCTTGGAAGAACCAGCATCGAGAATACTGTAAGAGATGTAACTAGAGTCAGGCTCAGCAGTGCCATGCAACCCTGGAAAACAAAGCGTAATTTTAATACCCTTTAGATTGAAAAAGTGTATTATTTACCTTATTCTAAAATGGTAACTGAATTTAAGTTTTAAAACTCTTATTCCGCGATTTCAAATACTTTTCAAACCATTAAGCCAAAATATAATTTCAAGTTGTAAAATGATGTACAAGAATACAACTTCTCTTTTCCTTATCAAAATAGTTACGTTGTGTTTCCAAAGTTATTTTAGTGTTTCTTATACTAATCAATTTAGTATGTTGAATTTCATAGTAATCAATATATATTATACTGAATTTACATTTTCTGTAGGTAAATTAGAATTAATCAATTTACATTATTTGATTTAAATTCTGTAAAATTTATTAAATGACTACAGAAATTCAAGGAATCTGTATTGGCTTCTCTTAAGTGTAGTCAGATCTGAAAAACTAATTAGCCTTACGATTTTTATAAACCAAGTAAGCCGACAGAAAGTAACTGAGTTTTTTATAGTTATCAGTTGTGCACATAGTGTATTACTCTAATATTTCATTTTATCTTATACTTTTGATAAAATTTAAGGAATTAGTCATTTTTATCTCATTTATTTTTCTTCTGCATTACTTAACTTTAAGATTTCCTGGAGAAAAATTATTTAATTTATTACCCTAAAAGTTTTTTAATACGTCCCCAATTTTAACACATTTCTCAGTATTTTTTATTTACTTCAACAATTTTCTATTAGAGTACTTTTTTCTGATAGATACTTGTCATGTTAGTTAGTGGATGCTAGAAGTATAATTGGTCTTCTGACCTATAAATTTCATTACGTAGTCGTACTACTCGTATGTTTCATTTCATTTCAGATTACTCTAAAACACACATTCATATTGTATATTTTGATATACCGGCCACACTTTTTATATTTTGTTCGCCCAATGTTAACAATGGGTGTTCTCATATTACAATATGTTACATTTTTGTTTTATCACAAACCCATGCTGTGTGTGTGTGTGTGTGTGTGTGTGTGTGTGTGTGTGTGTGTGTGTGTGTGTGTGTGTGTGTGTGTGTGTGTGTGTGTGTGTGTGTGTGCGTGTATGTAGATTGCCTTGAAACAACTTTTGTGTGGCACAACAGCTTTTAGTAAAATACTCTCACTATACAATTCAAAATCATCCGTATCTCCTACAAAAACTACAGTATATAATAGCCATCCGACCACGACATTCTGCACTGAAACAAATTATAAATTTTATAGACTAATGGAAGGTAGTGGTTCTACAGGGGATCCCTTTAAACAGCAGAATTGTTGTAAATGAGGCTGCAGACACCCTACCAACGGAAGGTGCTCACATCGACCACACTCGAGAGAAACAGCGCATAGAAGAGCCGAAAAATGTATATATATAAAATTACAAGATACTTGCTAGAAGAGTAGGGAGACCTTGATAACGGAAATACAGTAAAAGACACGATAAATTAGATTCAAAGGTGGTCACATAAAGAAGCCGTGGAAAGTTCTTCATGACAACAGGGTTTGTGTAGCTAAAGAGTCATCTTCCAAAGTCCAGACTGCACCCTGAATACCCAATGTTTCATTGTGGATAATGATGAATTGTCTGTCCGACTTTAAGAAGTGAACCAACAGTAAACAGCCACTAGGAGGCTAAAGAGGTACTGGACTTGGTACGAACTATTGTACAACCTATGTCGTATTTTATTGCATGTAACAATTCATTATGTTTTCTGGTGTTGTCATTGTTTAGCTAATGATTAAATATAAAAATCATTAAGTAAATAAATAAATATACATCTGTGGTCGTTCGTGCAAAAATATTGATTAGTTTTGCCCACCTTAAAACTGATCCTTTTGTAACATTATAATTTGGATTCAAAATTTATCGTAATTTTTGTTATAAAATATTTCCTAAACTTAAAATATTTAGCTGGCTTACTTTTCTCAGTTATAAATACTTTATATGTAAACGTTTATATAAAAAGTTTAGAGTATAAACAACTTAAGGAAGTTGTTTACATTCATGTTGTCATGTTGCATGTTCAATTGCTGTCTGTGTTACTGGGTCAGGTCGTCCGTCGACAGCACACACTCCTCGCTTTAACCGAAGTTTGTTGACTTGAAAAGCTGACACATAGCAATACATGAGAAGCATTTTTGTGGGAAAGTAAAATGTGCACACTGCAAGAATCCGTAAAAATGCACTTTCATATGCATGCAAGTTGTGTACATTATTTAATTAATAAGTAACTAGTTTCATATTTTGAATAATCGAGTTTTCTTGTAATCGTTTACATGGCTGAACATTGTAATTTAAATGTGTAAATAATATTTTTACAATATATTATAACAAATTAGCAATCTTACTTGATAGATGATTAATTTCAGCGATCACAAAAGTCACAACCGACATTTATTCAAACCAATAAATTGGTATAAAACGTCGTGTTACCTTTTTGCTGGAATGTTTGTGGTAGCGAACAGGGTGCAGCATACAGGTGTATCTGTCTATTGCCATACAGATTAGTATTGAAGCGCTCTGCTGTGTTAAAGCGCCTCTTAGCAGAGCCTGAAACATAATCATTTATAATCGTTTAAACTTGTTTACTTCAACACAAACCGTCGTACATCTTAGAACAGATAAGGTAATGATTGTTTATCATACTCGACTAATATACTTCTTACTTCAGAAATTGAATTTCTCGTAGATTACCTTAAAATATTCTTTTAAAAATATATACTCATATATGTATACGTAACGTATAAATTTTCGCATAATGACATTAGCTACGTAACCAATAGGCCAGATTTATAATATATTTCTTAAAATGTAAAGGTAAATGTGAAAGTAAATAGTACAGTGTAAGCCAAAAGGCGCGGTTTGTAACAGAAACGAGTTTACTGATACTTGTTGTGACAAAATATTTAGTGAGATTCGGTGACAACATTTTGAAATGTATGTGTCGACATTTCACTTTAGTGTCAAAGTTTGAAATGTATTGTCATCATCAGGACCTGTGTTCAGGTAATACAGAAATAATAAACACACTTATAATGAATTATAATATATATGATTATGATTCTACAACTATTTTTAATAATATAAGAATAATAATAAGATACCGTAAGGAAAAGAATTATTATTATTCTTTACGCAACGTACAAACACACACACCCAAAAAATATTCAAGATACGTGTACGGGTATTAGCCTCACAATGACACTAAATTTTGTTGAAAGTTATATATATAGGCTTAAGTTATAAAATTTTGTTTAGCTCAAACCAAACATTTCATCATTAAAGTCATGATCGTCACTGTATTTATAAATTCAAGCAATTTGTAGGCGACCCTGTTGTTTAAACTTTGTACTGGTTTATCAGCTGTAAACGGTCCACCACCGTATACGGCACGCGCGGATGACGTCACGCGTTTATCAAACGTTGCAGCCGGCCAGCACCGCCGACTGCAAGCCAGTTTAGTTCAGTTTATAACACGACTCCGAGCGCAACTCCCGTAAAACACTTCTCTTACAGCCGCGGCTTCTGGCTATTTTTTAGCATGCATTTATAATATTTCATTTCATCCAACTACCTGCGTCCATCTACAATGGACCACGATTTTATTCAAAATTAATTTCGGGCGTTATTGCCTCAAATGCATCCGCACGTGCCGATCGTAATAAACAATCAGATTTTTTCAATAAACGAATGTTCAACATCTTTAATACAGTCCACTTCTTTCTAACAAACAATCCAGCCTTCCTCATTAGCGTCTTTGGAATAACTCACGATTATTCAAGAGCTTCCAAACCGCAACATTTTTGGTCCCACCGGACCGGATTTCATATTTTCAGGCCAAAAACGACATCATTTTTGGTCCAACCAGGCAGGATTTCACATTTTCGGGCCCAAAAAACTACATCATTTTTGGTCCCCACGGCACAGATTTCTCATATCTGAGTACACAAGCGACAGCATTTATTTATACACATCATTTCTGGAAAAACCAATCTGAAGTTAATCACGCCCTACGGGCATCATTTTCGTCCTGAGCGACACCATTATTGTGAATCACGTCGCAGTCATCTCGACAAGATTCAGCCAAGCAGTAGACCAGAGACGACGGGACGAAACAGGACAACATTTTCGAGATTCCACAGCTTTAATTGATGGAAGGTACAACATGAGGCATCGGCTGACCGGCAGAGACAGGAGGTGTAGCAGCTCCAAACGGGATCGAAGCCAGCTTCATCACGAATGGATCGACGGCCACGTGACTATAAACTTTACTTATATTTGATTTTTAATAATATTTCACTCAGTGGGTATTTTTTGACACATTTATATAAACAAATACCTCATTACACAATACAAATTAATAAATGGTTGGCAGCTCATTATCAGTCAGAACTTTAAAGATAAAGATATACTTTGTAACCATTTAGATTCATAATTTCAATATTTTAACTGCCAACAAGTTTGATTAGTTAGAGAGAGTAAGTTTATGTTCAAAACAACGATCGCTAGCTACCAAAACGTATTTAAACTCATTCAAAATTAAGTTTGTGGTTCACATGCTCTATGCTTAATTGCTTTCTAAATATCTTTCCCTTTTTATCTTAAACTGTAATAATGGCCGATGTAAGGGCTCTAATAAAAAAACGAGGCACAATTAAGGCCTCAATATCCCGAGTAAATACCTTCGCGGATAACTTCGATTTGTTAAACAGCGATCCTCATGCGCTAAAAATAAAACTGCGTCATTTGATGGAATTATCCACCAAATATGACGAGATTCAGTCACAAATCGAGGCTGAGGAAGCAGACGTTGCGTTAACGAGTGATAGAGTGCAAACGGAGGACGATCTCTGTACTATAGAATGTAAATTGCATCACCTGCTAGAGCAAGCTGAGCATATGAACCAAAAACCAGTAATTAATGCTGAAGGTAAACAGCCTAAAACACCCCCCATTCAATTGGAACCAATAAAATTACCACGGTTTGAGGGTAGTATTGTGGAATGGCAACATTATTACCATATTTTTATGGAACTAATTCATGTCAGAGCAGATCTGACAGATATACAGAAACTTCATTATTTGCACTCGTCATTACATGGCGAGGCGCTTAACGTAATAAAATCGTTGCCCATAACACATGAGAATTACGCGGTGGCTATCGATCTGTTGAGGAATAGATATGATAGTAAGCTGATTGTTTCCGCTCACCACGTGTGGAATGTCCTAGACGTACCATTAGTTCAGCAGGAATCCCAAGTTAGCATATCGCAATTCATTGATCAAATCTCTGCAAATATAAACGCTTTAAATAATCTCAAACTGCCAGTCAACACGTTTGAAATTATTGTCGTAAATTATTTAGCCAAAAAACTTGACAATTACACTTTACGTTTGTGGAAAGAGAGTTTATCGGAGCATAAATTCCCTGATTTTAATAATTTCATAAATTTTCTAAATTCACGTAGGAAATTATTGCAAAATCTCGATAACGCGACTAGCCCAACGAGCAGGTTGAACAAAAGCGATAAGTCTCCTTATCGCAAGGCGGTTAAACAGATAAGCACTCCAAAGGGCGCATTCCACTCACATATTAGAAACAATTTATGCAGGCTGTGTAACGGTGTACATAGACTTAGCGATTGCCCACAATTTACATCGCTGTCTATCCCTGATAGAAAAAACGCGTTAATAAAAAACAAACTTTGCTTAAACTGCCTCCGTTCGGGAAACGAGGGTTCAAAATGTCCCTCAAAATTCTCATGTAAAAAATGTTCTAGGCGTCACCACACAACGATTCATGTCCCCAACAGGGACGTAACTTCTGTTAACAACCAGTGTTCACTGAAATCACAGACCAATAAATCGGTATTGTTATCTACCGCCGTCTGTATGACATACAATAAAGTCGGCAAAAAATTTCCCGTTAGGATATTACTGGATTCCGGTTCTCAAGCGAACTTTTGCACAATGGATTTCGCCCGCAGGATGGGCCTCCAATTGGTTAAATCGCAACTGCCCATCACGGGTATAAACAACTCGCTTTCCCAGGCTGACTTCAGTACTAATGTAAGGCTACATTCGCGCTATAAACCCTTCACGTTAAACGTACATTGTGCCGTATTACCCAGTATAACTAATAATTTACCGGCGGAGTCGTTCAATCTTGCCTCTTTAAATTTACCCAAGCGCATATTCTTGGCGGATCCACACCTACATTGCTCGTCGCAAGTCGATATATTAATCGGCGCTCAATATTTTCTCCAATTAATTGAACCTGTGAAATATACGCGCGGACCACACTTTCCTATAATTCAGGAAACCAAGTTAGGATTTATTTTGGCCGGTGACTTACCATTCAACGTCGATATGACTAAAACGGTTTCTTCCTTTATGGTCTTTAGGGACGATAATCAGGTTTCCTCGCAACTAAAGGAATTTTGGAAATTGGAGGAGATCTCTAGTCGCGAAGCCCGATCTGAGGACTCGCCGTGTGAAAGGCATTTCGTGGAAAACACTAGCCGCAATCGCGACGGGAGATTCGTGGTAGCCCTGCCCCGCAGATCTGATAAATCTTATTTGGGAGATTCTCTCCGCGGAGCCATACGCAGATTCCAATCGTTAGAATTCAAATTCAAGCAGAACCCTACCCTTTATAAGGATTATAGTGAGTTCATGAGTGACTACTTAAGACTTGGCCACATGTCGCCGCTTAATGAATACGATCTGTCGCTTGACAGGTCAGAGATCTTTTATCTGCCCCATCACGCAGTCTTCAAAGACTCTAGCTTAACCACTAAATTCCGCGTGGTATTTGACGCATCCGCTAAAACCACCAATAATTTGTCCCTTAACTATACTT
This sequence comes from Magicicada septendecula, assembly GCA_034769895.1. NCBI lineage: Eukaryota > Metazoa > Arthropoda > Insecta > Hemiptera > Cicadidae > Magicicada > Magicicada septendecula. The sequence continues at coordinate 290,154,171 of CM068367.1, forward strand.
TAATGGTCGGTCCTACGATCCAGCAGGATCTGTTTTCGATAATGGTTCGGTTCCGTACCCACCGATACGTACTTATTGCGGACATTGAAAAGATGTATCGCCAGATCATTGTTAATCCTAAGGATTCAAACTTGCAACGCATTGTTTGGCGTGATGCACCGCATAAGGAATTGCGACATTACGCGTTAAGGACGGTTACATATGGCACTGCTAGTGCCTCCTTCCTTGCTACGCGTTGTCTGGCTCAAATAGCATATGAAAATAAATCCGACTACCCTACAGCTGCTAAGGCCATAGCAAATGACTTTTACGTAGACGATCTCATAACGGGTTCGGATGATCCGAACGGATTAGCTGAAATGAAATGCGAGATCGAGAAGTTGTTGAGGAGGTATGGTTTTTCGTTACATAAATGGTTCTCTAACCACCATAAGATTATGACTCTTCGCGCCCAAGTAACCCGTGACTTCAGCAAGGGTCAAAACGTGCGTACCTTGGGCATACAATGGAATGTTGAGGGGGATAACTTTTTATACACCGTTAGGGGTGATGACAATTTAACCGTTTTCAACAAGAGAAGCGTGTTGGCAATCATCGCCGGGATCTATGATCCACTAGGTTTAATCGCTCCCATCACATTTTGCTCCAAGCATTTCGTGCAGCAGTTGTGGTTGGCGGGCACTGATTGGGACGAACCCTTGTCCGGATCATTAGCCAATCAATGGTTGGAATTATACGCCCAATTAGTCTCCGACACTCATTTTGAGATTACGAGGTCGGTTAAGAGTTCGAACAGTTACCCAGTTAGTTCATTGCAGCTGCACGGATTCGCCGACGCTTCGGCTAAAGGTTACGCGTGTTGCATTTACGTGCGGGCGGTCTATTCGAACGGCGCCATATCATCAAACTTGTTGTGTGCTAAATCTAGGGTCGCTCCGCTGAAACAGATAACGCTTCCTAGACTTGAACTTTGTGCTTGTTTATTGTTGGCTCAATTAACCTCCAAGGTTTTAAATGCCGTCGATTACAATTTTGACGGACTATATCTTTATTCGGATTCGATGATAGCGTTGTACTGGATACATCAGCAATCTTCCCGCTGAAAGGTATTTGTGGCCAACCGTGTCGCGGAAATACAGCGTCTTGTTAGCAGCAGGGGAATTTGGCGTCATGTAGTATCAAATGACAACCCTGCCGACGTTTTATCGCGCGGTTGCCTCCCTCGTAGTTTGCACTGTCATACTCAATGGTGGCATGGTCCCTCCTGGTTGGCTCGTGATGCGGCCTCATGGCCGGTCAGCGCGTTCGACATTAATACTCCCTGTACTTTTCCCGACATTGAAGAGGAACGTCGCAAGCAGGCTCAAACCTCACTAATTGTCGCGTCCTCAACACATAGTTACATTGAAAATTATTCATCTCTTACGAGGCTTATTCGCGTCTTCGCATATTGCCGTCGATTTTTTCGCAATTCTAGGCTCGCGGTGGTTGATAGAGACACGTCCTTTTTGTCGGCTCATGAATTGTTTGACACGCTCTTGATTTTTGTCCGGCAATCTCAGAAGTTGCATTTCGACGTGGAAGTTAGGGAACTTGAGGCACACCGGTGCCTTCCACGCAGTAGTAAAATTCTTGCTCTCAACCCATTCCTGGATAAATCAGGCATTTTAAGAGTGGGTGGACGCTTGCAATTCTCCCCACTTAGCTACGAGACTAAACACCAAATAATTTTGCACCCGCACTCTCACCTCACGAGATTAATAATTGAATACGAACACATCCGTTTGTTGCACGCTGGAGTGCAATCAACTCAAGCTTCGCTTAGGCGAAAGTATTGGATCATACACGTTAAGTCCTATATCCGCTCAGTGATACATAAGTGTGTCACTTGTTTTCGTTTCCGGGCTAAAGGCGCGAATCAATTACTCGGTCAATTACCCTCTTCTAGGGTCACGCCGTCAAGGCCATTCTCACAGTCGGCCGTGGATTACGCCGGTCCTGTACATTTGCGCCATGGCGGGCAGCGCTCTAAGTCCACGACCAAGGCATATATCGCTCTATTTATATGCATGTGTACTAGGGCCATCCATTTAGAATTGGTGTCGGATCTCACTTCCAACGCCTTTATAGCGGCTTTAAAAAGGTTCATATCGCGCAGAGGTATTCCCGCGCAAATATTTTCGGATAATGGCACGAATTTTCGTCGTGCCAACCACACGTTGCATGATTGGTACAAATTTTTAACCTCCAAGGAAGTTGAGCAATCTTCTCTGGAGTTTTGCGGTCTCGACGGCATCAAATGGTCCTTTATCCCCCCTTCAGCCCCTCATTTCGGTGGTTTGTGGGAAAGTGGTGTAAGGAGTGTTAAATTCCATTTACGTCGCGTAATTGGCGGTACGATCTTGAATTTTGAGGAATATTCTACTCTTCTTTCTCAAATTGAGGCTTGCCTTAATTCACGCCCGTTATGCGCGGTGTCCGACGATGCTAGAGACCCTGAACCCTTAACACCCGCTCATTTTTTGGTCGGTGCTCCACTGACGGCACTTCCGGAACCCGACTATACACAAGGCAATAATACTCATTTGGGCAGATGGCTTCTGCTCCAAAAATTTACGCAGACCATCTGGAAACGGTGGTCTAGGGATTATCTGCACCAGCTGCAGCAGCGCAATAAATGGCGCACCCCATTAAAGAATTTGAACGTCGGACAACTTGTCCTCATTTTGGATGACAATTCCCCCCCTCTAGAATGGAAGCGTGGGGTAATTACCAATGTTTTTCTGGGTCAAGATTCCTTAGTACGCGTCGCAGAAGTTCGCACCGCGCTAGGTATCTTACGCCGACCAATCCACAAATTATGCCCCCTTCCGGTGGCTACACACTAATCGTATGCGTGCCATACGAGGTGTGTGTGTGTGTGAGTGTGTGCGTGTCACATTACATGGACCACGCCCGGGACATTCCCCGGGGCGAGCATACAAGTCAATTGTATCATAAGCATTGTAATATTGTTTACGTGCCGCTAGCTATTACAGCAATAGTGACTGTGTCTCATATGTACTATCAATCATTATGGATGTTGTGTATTGTTAATATGTTTGTGTGATTCAAATTCGGAGAACCACAAGTGTCATTTATAGTGTCAATTATTCTATATATGTATTGTATTTTCTAAGGGTCAAACATTATGAAATTCATTGGGGTTGTTATGTCAATATCATGGAGAAATTATTGTATTTTTTATGGTGTTATCACTTGTTATTGTAATGCTTGGCAAATATCAAGGGGTATTATTTGGGAAAGATCAATATCTACTTAATTATTGTATTACTATTATGTTTTGAGTAATTTTAACGTCAGTAAGCCCTTGCTATTGGCGTAAGGGTCAATTTATTGTATGCTTGGTGATTGTTAATTGAATTCATATTATGTTTATTATGTCATTGCTCTCTGGCCAGTGCGCCAATTATTGTATCGCTTACGACATGTAAGTTTAATTATTATATTGTTCAATTTAACCTTTAATGTACAAAATCGTCCCGATTTTGGCGGGCAGTATGTTTAAACTTTGTACTGGTTTATCAGCTGTAAACGGTCCACCACCGTATACGGCACGCGCGGATGACGTCACGCGTTTATCAAACGTTGCAGCCGGCCAGCACCGCCGACTGCAAGCCAGTTTAGTTCAGTTTATAACACGACTCCGAGCGCAACTCCCGTAAAACACTTCTCTTACAGCCGCGGCTTCTGGCTATTTTTTAGCATGCATTTATAATATTTCATTTCATCCAACTACCTGCGTCCATCTACAATGGACCACGATTTTATTCAAAATTAATTTCGGGCGTTATTGCCTCAAATGCATCCGCACGTGCCGATCGTAATTAACAATCAGATTTTTTCAATAAACGAATGTTCAACATCTTTAATACAGTCCACTTCTTTCTAACAAACAATCCAGCCTTCCTCATTAGCGTCTTTGGAATAACTCACGATTATTCAAGAGCTTCCAAACCGCAACACATGTAATGTTGGAATAATTCCTAAACATGTGTATAGTAATGATAGACTCTTTAGGAAATATACGTAGTAGTTACATACTATCCTACAAACGAGTACAAAGAACACATTTGATGATATGGTCAATGAGAAGACATAAATTATAGTAGATATATAATTTTGTCAACTAATACTCTGCTTCAGATATTGTCGTCGTCATCAATATCACCATGAATAATCACTATCATTCTCATCATGGTACTCTGCTATGTGGCAGTCCCAGAGATCACCACAATTTCATTTCTTCTTATGGTACTGTACATTATATGGCATCCAAACGTTTCAGCCTTCCCCTATTCTTATTTTCTCCTATCCTAAAACCGTTGTTTTTATTCACTTGCCCTGGAATATATCTAGTCCTGTTTCCTTCCTCCTCCTCTTTACAATCCACAAAAGCCTTCCTCCCTTTAATATTGTTTACCATTATTGCAATTTTTTTACAGCTGACAACGTCTTTCGTATCTTAGCTTCCACCTTTCTTTGTCCAAACAATTCTAAACCGTGAATTCTCTATACTTCATTGCTCCCTCCATGTTCTTCTTCCATACTGTTTTGACTACTTCATTTTCTTCTGTTTGGAGGTGACCATTACGTACCCTCTTAGATACTCTTTTATTTGATATCCTCTCAAATACCTATACCAACTTAAATCCCGTCTCGTTGATTGACGATACGATACGATCATAATAATTTCCATTCTATTTCGTACCTCAGTATTCGTGATACTATCTTGTGCTGGAGGACTACAGCAGCTAGTACAATAAATTCATCTCTACAACTTGGATTTTGGAACACGTTATCATTAATCACACATGCCAATGCCATCAGTCACTCCACCAATAATAAAAATATACCAGTACTTCCTACTAGAACAGTAGTTTTACTTTATTCCTAATATTCTTACACCATTAAAGCCATTTTAGATGCCTGATTGCTATCCTCGGCTGTCGCAACCTATTAGAGGCTTCTTCTTCAGCCATGCCCCCATTTTTCCTTATCTTCAATCTTAGATATTTGTATTGTGTCGTATTTTGTTTACTTTCTCCGTTGAGACTCTAATCATCCCTATGATTCCAAATGACAAGATAATCTGTTTTCTCTGAATTTATTATCAGACCCAACTGTTTTTACTGGTTTTATAGTTTCCTCAATTATTGTATACTCGATGTACAACTCATATTCAGTTAGAATGATACGATCTTTGTTTTTTATAACATCTTTCTTTATCCAGACATCTTATTCCTTTCATTCGCCTTCCACTCCACAGATCTCGAGCATTAACTATATCTCGATAAAGACGTTCTAAATTAATGTTTAATGAGTACGTTTACACGAGTGGAAGTAATTTACAAAAAAATACTTTAAATAAAACTGAAGTTGTAATACAACAAAATAATAAACCTCTATAATATTGTAACATTACATTTGGAACAACTTAATATCGTACTTGATTTAATGAAGACTTTGGATAAGAAGCTAAACAAGAAGAACAATATCTTCCAAGATGATAGTGAAGAGGAACGACTAACCATTTCAGACTGACTAGTAAGACAACTGACCGTACCCAAATTAATGATTTAGGCAAAGTGATGCAAAATACATTCAACCCCGATTATGACATCAACTTTCAATAATGACAAAATAAATAATTATAAAGACAGACGGCTTATGAACCAGTACTATATAGAAACAAATGGTTTCATTCAAAGTATCATAATATCAAGATAATCAAAATACAAATTGAGGGATAATAGGCCCAAACATGTAATACTATGTAAAAGAAATATTAGTAAATGATTAATTTAAATGATGTAATGAAATTATAACACACCTTATTATAGATACATGAACCATACAACTAACTGTAACAAATAGTGTTCATAAGATTGTCCAGAAAACAACAAATAATAACTTGTTGACAATAACATTTTGATAACAAGAGTGAAGTTCTTTTAATGACAATAAAATGTAAAACCCTATAAAAACCAATAAGTATGTTTATAAATACGAACTATTAAGTGTTCAGTGAAAAGGGTAAACGATAAACATAGTGACAAGTAATGTGAAACATAACTTAGACAGTTTTAGAGTAACTAATGAATTAACTGAGAGAAGACTAATTAATTAATGCATAATTTATTTTATAAAAATGTGCATGTTATTATGTTTTTGCACGTTGTTTTATTATCATGGTATTTATGTTGTTTTTTGTATGTAGCAGGTGAAGCAGTTGTTTTAAGAGAATATCAATTAACTGATATTAATTTCAATTTTTTTATGTTAACAAATATATCACCATAGAATTGGTGTTAAACAGTGATAAATTGATTGGCAAAGCAAAATAGACTATAAAAAGATGCTATTGCTAAGTGTCAAACAATTGTATAGCTTAAGTAAAAAACAGTTTATTTGTTCAAAGGTTCAATAGAATCATAGCCATGTGGGCATGAAATTAAACTAATAGAATAGTATATCTTTTTTGTTTTGTTAAAATAATGTTATATGTTAAACAGTTTTTATGATTGTTAAAAGTTAATTTAACTGTTAAAGGTTTTATACATGGTGATGAAAATAACACCAGTACATAGGCCAGGTAAAACCAACTTTTGTAAATTTTAGATAATAATGTTAGGGATTTTGTAAAACAAATGTGGAAGGATAAATAGATTTATAGGTAATAGTGTACACAACGAACATAGAAACAAAATAATACATCTCAAGTTATTTAAGAAAATTTCAAATAACAAAATTGTAACATCTGTAGTTCTTAAGTAAAAGTAGGCATGTTTAGTGTCTAACTGTCACAAATGTAAAGATCAAAATAATGCTGATAATGGTTTTAAATTCCCAATCAGTACAGAAAAGGTATATTAATTTAAAGGTTTTGAACAAATTTAGATTTTGAAATAATGAAAGTATATGACAATGTATATCCGAATCAACCAACCAGATTCCAAGTTTACCCTTAGCAACCAGAAATTTCGGATAAATAAAAGGGGACTTCTTTAACAACGGTCATAGCGAATAGACGCGTTTGTAAAACGTCTAACATAATTAAGAATAAACAGTGAAAACACGATACAGACATATTGATACAGATAGAGCTACATAACACGAACTTTTTACACCAAGTGAAGAACACCCATTATATGAAATAGAAGACCCAAGAACCAGGGAGAAGGACTGAAGCGGACGTGGGCCCTATCTTCGACCACGAACCATACAAAGAAGAGGATTTGGTGACTTTGACATCTTATTATATTGTGTATCAACACCCACATTAGTATACACGACTTTCTAAGTACTAATCAACTAAAACTACAGACACCATATCACACCAACACTAAGAACACTCACTAATAACACGATTTGAGATTGACACCTTTTCAAACATCACAAGAACCTTTGATTTGGATAATAATTATTAAACACCTAAACTGGACATAACCTATCATAACTAGTAATCACTATACGACTGCCTGCGTGCACGTTACACTCTAACTCTAACCTTGTAATATCCTTTAACTGTAAAACTTGTATTTTGATTTATAGAATAATATTTTGTTTAAATGTAATCCCCGAACCATATTCGCCCTGAGATACTTTATTTTTAATAGAAACATTAACCAAAGCATTCTTTTGATCAGACAAAATACTGAATATTTCCTACTACTACCAACTGGTAAAAAGAAGACGTATAATTTGCGCCACAATTGTGATTATCATAATCAAATTTAAGAAACAATTAACCAGTGTTTTTCTGAATAAAGGATTTCTATAAGGATATATGTTTGATGTTATATTTGCGTCGTTATTATTGCTGTTCCATTTAGGAAATAAGTTCACAGATTACAGCGGACACCACGACAGTTGGTAACGTTGAGTGACGTCACGGAAACGGTGCGTATAGTGGGAGCGAGCGGCAGATTACAAAACCATTCGCCGTTCAACATAACATATTAATAATTACAAATTGACGACTCCAGTGCGAGTTAGTCGCTACATTATTTATTTGTTACAAATTGACACTTCCAACGGGCGGTGTATGTAATTTAAGTGCACGTAACGTAACATTTAAGTAACACAAATATTACGTGTTACAAGTTGACGAATCCGAAGTGAGGCTATATTTAAATAAGACCGTAACCCTATATCATTAAAATTTGGTTACAAATTGACGAATACAACGTGGAGCTAAAAAACCACGAAACCTACAATAAATTTTATTGATCAACACTATAAAGTAAAAATTTGTTACAAATTGGTGAATCCAACGTGAGGTTTAACGTAACCTATTCCTAATAACATAATACGTAACGAATATTTTTACGTTACAATATATACATTTATTTAAATTAAGAGAAAATGCGTAACATATAAGTTATATTGTTCACGGTCACGATAAAATTAACTGTACGCGGTAAGAAGAACAATTTTACAAGCAGGGTTTTAATATTACCTCAAGAATTATGTACACAAGAACAGATTAAAATTAAAAGTTTTATTAAGACATTGCCAGTATAATCCAAAACCGCTACAAGCTGTAACGTTTTGTCATTACATGACCCCATTAAAACTTAAGTTTAGTACATTTGACAACTCCATGCCGGTCAATAAATTTACTATTGCAGGTCTTCCCCAGTACCGGCTATAGCAACCGTACCGCAAACAGTGTGTGCAGAAGATTAATTGAAAATTTTCTGTGTTATTTTACCCGCAATCCTAAAGAGCTTAAGACATAAACAAAACGAAAACTGAGCGTTTATGCAAGTAGCAAAGCAAAGAGCACTGCTGCTTCGGCTTGTGCTCATTTCCTGTTTCCGCTTTGTGATTGTGCCGCGGTTCCATTTCACTGCTTGTCTTTACCTAGTATTTCTCATTGAACATTAACCGCTCACTTCGCCAGTTTTCAGTTGCTAAGAGGTTTATGTGTACACAATAAAAATTGTCTCTTACTTTAGCAAAGGCAATTCCTCTCATCCGACAACCGTAATGTTATTACGTTTTAAAAAGTAAATTCAAACGCGAAATACAGAGAAAATTTAACTTTGAAATGCACAGTTTATACTAACCGTCAAAAAAAAAAATCTTTCTACAGCTCTTAAGATATAAGTCAAGTACAAATTTCCGTTTACATGGTAAGTAACGCATTACCATAGACACTGACAATTTTAAATTGCTGGAATTATGACGAAATATCCCACTAATCAAAATATTACAGGCAATATACAATCTACAAAACGTTAATACATTATAAGGTCTTATACATTATAAGGACGTTATACATTATCTTCTAACACTTTCTGTGACAGCTTTATTACCCATCCCATTGTCTGCCCCAAGCCAGAGCTTTCTTTTTTCTATCTCGTAGAGGTTTCTGGATGGAATCGTGTGTATAATACAATTAAAACGGTAACCGTATGAGCTTTCAGTCAATATGACTGCCGAATGTGCCATTGCACCCCGCGTAGACCAGCATTCGGTAGTCACTTTGACATGAAGAAAAGTAGAAAGTAAAAAGAATAAAGCCGAGAAAGAAGAAAAGTAAAAAATGTTACCATGTATTCCTCAGCGTATCCCAAACAACCATTTACCGATTTAACACGTTTCAATACTTTATACACTGAATTTTTTGTTAACTTTGAAAAATTCTGTATAACCAAATTATATTTTATGACTTTGTATTTAACTCATATTGGTTGGATTATTTTCAAAATACAAGTGTTTCATCTTTAAAAAATAAAAAGAGGTACAGAATACTGTAAAACGTTTAATCCAATAAACGTATGTGTTTAAAAAAAAAGGAAAAAACTCTTTATCTGCCTCAGACTTTGTACTCAGCGTTGGTCGTACTTGATATGTGGCATCACCATACTCACGACCAAAGGCATACTAGGTGAGAGACAAAGTCAGTTCTTCGGTTAATATGACCGAGACACCATAGAACATGTTGAGCATGTTCAGTGTTAACATTTTCACTTTAAGGCTATGTTGTGTATACACATTGACTGCTTTTTGTTCATTTGAGTTCCATCTCTTTTCGGAGGTTGGGACTAATCGTCACGCTTTGTCTTTTTCTGGCAGCAGCTCTAAAACTCACTCTTACTCGATTCGGACTAATCTCTCAAAAACTGTATAGCGCTAACCACACAGCAACACTGTATGTATGTTTCTTTTAAAGTAATTCTCAAAGGACTGGCTGACTTAGCTAACACGTCAGACTTCATACCTCATGATGGCAAGATCAGCACTTATTTTGGTTGTACAATTCCGACTTTCATTAACCATTTAACCATTTACACTTTAGACCGAGTCTGCTGACAGATTACGGTACGATTTATAACAAGCGCTCCTTCTACTTAGTTAAAACTGAACTGAGAACAGTTAACCTTAGTTCTCACTGAAGGCTGTAATCAAGCAATAATGTATCGTACATTAGTTTATTAAATTCACAATAGTATCACCTATTAAATATTACATAATTATGTTAAATGGACTTGTAATATTACGGGAGACAAGTTTTAAATATGTGAGTAAAACTTGACTCAAGAAACTATTATTGAGAAACGGTAACCTAGATACGGAACTGGATGACATGTTTGGGGGGTGTAGGAAGACAGTTTAACATATTACAAAGACTTTTTCTTAAGCCAGAAGGAAATTCTAAAAGAAACTAGTGTAAAGGGGATATGGGAGCTATAAGGCCCACAATTCTATACGCAAGCAAAGTTTGAGCATTGTGTCGAGAAAAATATAAACAGGATAAAGGCAATGGAGATGTGATTTCTAAGAAAACTTGAGAGTAAGGCAAGGAGAGAACATATCAGGATTTAAAAAATTATGAGACAGCTAAAGCTGGGAATGTTTCTTGACAAAGTGTTTAAGGACAATGGAGAGGGTTCGGAGGTGACAGTAGGATGACGGAAAATTGAGTTACGGAAGCATGAAGAAAAGAGAATATATGAAGCCGACTTTCAAAAAAACGATGTAGGAGGTTAAGAAGATTTTAAATTTAGAGTAATAGAAGAAACAGAAAATAGAGGTATAAGATTGGACAATGTAGGGGATACGGTATGGGATGGACAGGTTTAAAAAAAGATTTTTATATATATATATATATATATATATATATATATATATAAGAATATTATTTATCGACCGTGTTAATTATGGTTTCAAGTTGATATCGAGTTTCGGTCTAATAAAAATGCAGTTTTTATGCGACGTTTCGAGATTTATTTTACTTCATATTCATGCATATATTGTTGAGTCACAGATACACACATACACAAAACTATACACTACACTACGATAAAAAACATGATTAATATTAATTATATTTTTTCCTCACTGTGTATACTGCATAGTGGCACTGTGTGAATCTATTTCGTGACTATTGGCGCACAAATCTATTTCTATTTTGTGTGTGTGTGTGTGTGTGTGTGTGTGTGTGTGTGTGTGTGTGTGTGTGTGTGTGTGTGTGTGTGTGTGTGTGTGTGTGTGTGTGTGTGTGTGTGTGTGTGTGTGTGTGTGTGTGTGTGTGTGTGTGTGTGTGTGTGTGAACAATAAAAGATTGAAGGGGCAAAGGTTTCTGTGATGTTTTCGGTCAACCAAGTTTTATAGGCATAAAGAAGGACGAATAAAGTGTAATTTGTTAAATATTTTTGTTTTCCCCTGAATGTTTTTTTGATCTTTAATATTCTTCAATTTGATTTTATATTTAATTATAAATTATATGTCGTAATGTTATAAGTATTTGACATTGTCACTGTAGTTTTGCATTGGACAGCAGCTCTACACCTCGTGGTAGGTGGACATACAAAATTAAATACGATAGAATCCATATGTAATTAATAAAAATGATACAATTTTAAACCTTACATTTTAAATGACGTGTTCCTAACTTTAACTCAATTTGTGGAAGTAACAAATAAGTTAAAAACAGTTAATGTTAGCAAATATTACCATACCTGTATCTGGCACACGATGTCGCTATACGGCCAACATTGATATACAGCTGGTAGAACTCCAAACGGTGTCACCAGCAGACCTATTGCTAAATCGTTACTGGCCAACGACGTTAGCAAGTACCGAGGCTGTAAACACCATTAACTAAATTACATTGAATGATTATTGGTAAAATTTTTGTTTGCACTTAAAAACTGTTTTAATGTTATGCAATTACTCTAATGCAGTATTTTATGTGTAACGATGTTTCAATAAAACGATAAATTAATTAAATTAGAAAACTTTCAATCTATGTCTGTTATTTAATGAGGTAAGGAAATTGACAATTTTCACAAATCCTATTTACTAACCTATACCAATTGGGACGACTCCATTAATAAAATGAGTTACCGTATACAACTGTTAAGTAAGTACTCTGGAAACATGGGGCTCCTCCCAATAAATATTATGAGTATGGGCCTGATTAGCTGTATACTATGTGTATTTTATTTCAAAAAGTAACTTTTTATTTTAGTTTTTGCTGATTTTCACATTTGGTTGGATTGCTCATTGTCAGTCGAACAAAGTTATTTCTTGAAGAAATACGCTTATTTAATGTTTAAAAACTTTGTTCCTTTAAAATAGTGGTTCTATGCGATTGAGATCTATGTTCCGTAACATCTGTGGTTATATGCTATTATGATCTATATTCATTATGCCAAATTAGTCTAAGTACAATTTACCAAAAGTTTACCAAATAATATCAAAATATTATCGTAGAAAGTGAAACGTAATTCATTATCATGAATTATCGAAACGTAAATTAAATAATATACACTCAGGTGTGTGCGTGTGTTTACATATAAAGTATATATATATTTAATACATACTTACATATGTATATATGTATGTGTGTGTGTGTATATATATAAACATTTTTTGCTAGAGTCTATTTCTTGAAGCATATATAATATATTTAATATTTATAATTACTTTACCTCAAGATGTTTTCCCCTTATTTGGGACATGTGTCACAAACATGTCCCAAATAAAGGAAAAAACATCTTGAGGTAAAGTAATTATAAATATTAAATATATTGTATATATATCCCTTTATTGAAAAATTAAAAAGAGTTAAAACAACCACATTATACAGAAAATAGCCAGTGGATAGTGCAAGTAATCCTCTCTTATTGATTAAACAATATCTCTAATAAACGATATATCTTTGATCCTGTAAGATCTAAACTTTAATAAGATAAAAGTCAAAATTAATCTCACTGTGTTAGAATTAAAAAGAAATACCTTGCAGTTTAAGCATTAAAGGTTCAAATATAATATTAATTTAAGAAACGAGTGTAAAATCTTCGAGGAATACGAGCGATGCAGTATATACGTAGTCAAGAAAGAGTCGCTGAGATGCTGATGTAAATGCATTTTTGGATAACTGGGCGAGGGCAGAGAATTATGTGCATTTCCCCTTTAAAATTGATTCGTAATGTATTATTTCAGACACTGAATCATTAACTACTGTCTAAGCGTATCATTAACGCCGAAAATCACTCACTCAGTTTAATGTTACTGTATTTACTGAGAACGTCGCTCTTCTTTAAAGAATAGCATTAATACTTCCTTGGTTCGTCGGTTACAATATTCATGTGATTACCATTATACATTAAACACACATAAAATACAAGTTGCTTGTATCATACCAAACAAAAGTGCAGATTTTACAGGTTACACAAATACCTACATAAAAGTCACTGCAACTTCAAAAGTTTACAATCTAAATAAGTATTGAAAGTTTCATTGGAAGTTTATGTTTCCATATAATACCACACATTAAATGGTAATTATGAGAGTAACGTATGGTAATAAGAGTTACTTAATTAAACATTGTCTGTAATATACGTCATGTCCAAAGGAACCTACTTACATGTTTTAAGTTTTTCTTTTTCAAATTAAGATTGTTACTTATAATTGTTTTTTTTCGTTCTAGTTGAATAAAAAATATCAGTTAGTTTTCTCACCATAATTAGTACTAAAGATTTGTTCACTTTTTAAAATTTTTTGATGAAGGGAAATGTTTAGCAAGTTGAAGTTACTTTCGAGCTTGACATCTGGAGTCACTGCACACTAAATTGATAATAGTGAATTAGCCATTTATGTTATATATTAAATATTTATTATGTTATATGCCTTGTATTTACTTCAATATTAGTAATATTAAAGATCTTGTCGTGATCTCAGCTTGAACACAACGTGAACAGCATCTAGTATTAAGTTTCCACGTGAGAAAAATTTATATTACCGTTAGGAATATTTTCTCCTATCGTTAATCGAATATTTACTCTTTTATCTTCCCTCTTTTTTATCTTCTATCTATTGCCCTTCTCTCTTTTATCTTTATCTGAATACTATTTCTGTATGGGAAAATCTACTCTTCTCCAACTTCATGTGGCCCCTTCACACGTACGTATCAAGAATTTTCTGTCATATAGTCTGTTAAGATTATGACATCGTTGTGAATATTTTTACTTCATAGTATATCAATTATTTGCGTTTTCATGGATTTATATTTACTGCTTTACTGGTTTATTTTGTATATATATAGATAATTTACAGACCAAACATAAAATAGTAGGGCCAATTGACAATAAAGATTTTTAAAGGGGCTATAGGGCTTTAAAGCTTTAGAGGACCGCTCGTTATAATTATGAAGCTATTTAAATCTACCGACAAATTAATTAATTTGTTTAGATTGAATTATGTTAAACGTGAACAGTATTTAAAAAATTACAAAGAATTGTCAGAAATCGTATTTTTGTGCTGTTGGAATGATACATAAAACATGTGTTTATATGACACATAATATATAAATCTCATTGTTTACAAATTCAGGCGGAATTCGTGAAAATATTTTATTTTGGTATTAAGTTTGCCTCATTATTCAGTATACAAAGTAATTATTAAAGATAATTATTTAAATATTCCGTTGTTTATTACTTAATACGTACACTCATTAATAGTAATTTCTTAACATGTGGTATTACCATAATTTTTCTGTGTTGTTATGGAAAACAATTTAGATCTTCTTTATATACTTCCTAGTTTCGCTACGTCAGTGACTTTTTAACTAACGATAGTATTCATTTTTATAACTATGTGTGTTAACATTTATGAAGTTAAATGTTATCAGTTTATAGTAAGCGTTCGACTCACCTGAGAATGTATGTATTTGGAATACCGACGGCTGTTGATAACAATGATTACCAACAGGTTGGCAGCTAAAATTCCAACTGATAATGCGAAGACAAAAGCGGCTTGAAGAAATCCCCCGAAGGAGAGATGCGGACCTGACGTGCCGTAACGAGGGTGTGAACAGCTGCTGTTGTGAAGGGAAGGTGCGACCAGTAACGTCCCCTTAGTTGTCATGTTCTTGTATCACATTGTTTCACTGTTTACGGACTGGTATACAGTTTTATTGCCAAGAAGGTATACTGAAGCTATCGTGTTTTAAGTAGCTAATAATTTTTTGTATGTTTTTAGCTTTAGTGAATTGCTTGTTCGTAAAACACCCATCTTGTATTTATTTCTCTTTACGCTTCAGAAAGTGGGTTAGTTCGAAGGTCAACGCCGGATTGACATTTTTACTTATTAATATTAAAGTAAAGGCAACCGTGAGAAATTTATTACAATCACCAATGTAAGTAGGACTTTAATTCCGATAAATGCCCGTACGTTGCTAAACGTCAAATGTTGCAGCAACCTGAAACAATGTTTATTAAAATTTTTAATTGTTATAAATTAATCAAGGAAAATTTTATTAACATACAATTCTATATAAAAAAATAAACTAGTACATCGTTGTATCCTACAAATTTAACAATTAAGATGTGTGCGCTTGTGTGTGTGTGTTCACATATTCGTCCCTTCTAATATTCGTTGGTAAAATATGTTCCTACTTGTGTCGGATTGTTTGAGAGTGTTTTTGTTTTAATTTGGCCTCTGCTTTAATGACATTGATTTGCTTCAATGACTTCTGTTATTTTTCCTCGCTTCAGAGTGTTGATTTCACAATTTACAGAGAAGTGTCATTGACAATAAACATTTGTTTGTAGGTATTAATGATATTTTTTTCAAATTTAGTTCATACCTGATGCTTTGTTTTTTACAATAGCATAAAAATGATAAAACGTTAAAGACACATTTTTCAATCAGCTTGAATTCATAAACTATTTATTGTCTAAACTATGTAATTTTTACAGCTAATCGTTAAATAAAACGGAAGTTGGTTCACAATAGTATAAATCAGTTGTGAAAAATGTTATACTACATGTTGCTAAAGTTTGGGAACATTTTCATATTCTTCTTCTTATTCCGATTATCTTCTACAGCAAGGTGTACAGGTTGCGCAAAGGTCTCGCCATCGTGGTCTCTACATGGCCAGGGCATTGGCTTTATTCCACTGAACTCCTAGTCCCTGCAGAGAGCACCTCACATTGTCCTCCCAAGTCACTTTTCTCCGGCCCCTGGGTCTTCTCCCAGAGTAATTCTTACCTCATACAGTTGTTTGGGAAGTCTATCGCTTTCCATCATCTGAATGTGTCTAAACCAGCGCAACTATGTTTTCTTAATTTGATCTTTCAGAAGTACTGTCTTAAAACTAACCCTTAAAATAGTGTTTTTGACTGGATCTCGTCATGTCTTTCCTTCAATCTTTTGAGGTATCTCATTTCCATAGCTTGGAGAGTTTAGAACATTTTTATGATAATTACATTTATACATTTAAAAAAAAAATAGTATCTCTTTCGGGAGAGTCTAGAATTCAATTTACAAACGTACGTACAAGAACTAAATTATGCAATATGTTTTTTTAGAATATTTATTTTCCGTGAAGTTTTCCTGTTACAAGCGCTGTAGGGTAAACAGTTGTTTTCGAATCCTCTTAACTGAATACTTCAAAAACATTTTTTCTTCAATTTAAATTTGAATTGAATTGAATCTCTCTTTTTTAATTAAAAACAAAACAGTTACTTTAATTTTTGTAATGTAATGATACTGAGAAAGTAAGAGTAGAGAAGCTGCTGTTGTCTTGGTTTGAATTATTGTAGCATGTAAATCGTAAATTGTTCCTTACTTATACAGAAAATATATCCTTACTTTAGAATATTTTCGTATGAACACTTCTGAACATGTTTATGTAACAATCAGTTTTCTTTTTTGTAAATTTTTGGTTCATAAGATATTATTTTTCTTTCTTAAATTAATCTCACACAAAAATATTTGTAACATTAAGTTATTATATAATAATGATTCTTGTTTCAGTTACGATTAAACTGGCATACTAATCTAATGGCTTGTCGTAATTACACTTTGTCCAACTTCAATCATTACAGTGGTTTGAACGATAGTCATAACACACGTAGTATTGTAATTGTCGTGCAGCTCCGCAGAATAGGTATGTATAAAATTTAACGAACTATATTAATGTGGGTGAACATTAGAATAGATGTATCGCATTTTATTACTCTGTTTAAACCATACGTAAACCCAAAGATTACAGGTCATTCGTAATATATTATATTACAATTTTACTGCCTACTGAATTGTGTCGCCGATAACCCAAATAACATAATAACATGTATTACAATACATGTCTGTAAATGTTATAGTATTTGAGGCAAAATTTTCCAACATACATCCAACATACATCTGCTGCATCTACTAGAAAATTTCAGATACAAACAATAAACCTCATAAAAACTATAATAATAAAATCTTTGTCTACTTTGTAAGTTAAAAAAGCGGATAAAATGTGTTTCTTAATATTCATGATTACTACTCATGGTCATTCAAACTCTCCATTTAAATAATTTTGACTTAAGTTATTATTAACGAACGTAATTTCTTTCCCAGAGTCTTATGAATAGTGCCCCAAAGAAAGGAAGAAAGTACTAAAAGACACAGAATTGAAATTTTGTAAAGTAATGGCGGCACTAGTATTGATGTACGGGAGTAAACCGTGGACACACACCCGAAATCAGAGAAAACGAATTGAAGCTGCTGAAATGAAATTCTTAAGGAGAGTTAAAGGTGCACTCTAAGAGATCACATAAGAAATGCAGACGTAATACAAGAGCTGAATATATACTCGATAAACGATAAAAATTAAACAAAACAAGAAAACTGGTTACAGCACATAAACAGAATGTGTGACTCGAGAATACCAAAAAAGATAATCCAGCATAAACCTCTTGGAGAACGGGATAGGGACAGACCAAGAAAACAGTGGTTGTGAAGAGGAACAGGCGGCAAGCCTAATCCTTGAAGTGAAGAAGAAGAAGAAGAAGATGATGAAGAAGATTAAGAACGTTATAGTTTATTACTATTTTATGTGATCAAGGCAATGTAAACTTGTGTTATAAAACACATGATGGTATATTGACGTCTTATCACGACCATGAAGTTAAAAAAGAGAACATTAGTGTTACTTTGAGAACACAAAAATCTAAGGACCTATATGATTGTAGATATATTAAATTATACATGATTAGTTAGTGTAGTTATAGAATTTACAAAAACTCTAGGATGTCAGATTATCCTAGCATAATTTCTTGTACGAATTTGACGTCATCTGATATCCCTGTTATGCTTCATTCATTAATGAGGTTGCATTTAAAATGTTATTAGACTAAGAGATATCTGCAATTCATTAATAACTTAATTTTTCTCTGTTTATTGATTGATTTATTGTCAGTGCATATTAAACTTTTGTGTAATTTGAGGGTGTGAGATTTTATTATGTTCTTTTAGCATTTTAGCATTATATTTCTTTTAGCAAGATCGAAGCAAATCCTTGAAAGTCAATACACTTTGAACAATGACATTATTTATTTACTGTTTTTATTTCATGTTATTTTTCGTTTGTCAAATAGTAAATTTATTGCGAGTTTTATTACATTAATGAGTTCTTTATTAAGCTGTTAGTGTTTCTTGATTTTTACCAGAAAACTACATAATAAAGCATTTTGCTACGAGACTAACGATCACAATACCCAAACGCTTGTTATTTGTCTTTTTTTGTCACCACATTTTCCACTTTTTTCACTTAAGCATCAAGTAGCTCAGTATTAGTATATTAATAAAATAAGTTTGTATTCTATCTAATTATTTGTTTACTTAAATCTTTGACTTTATATTGTATTAGTAAGAGGATAATTCACATTTTTAGTGGGGAGTATGTGTTACTACATACTAGAAGTGTAGAGGAAGAGAGGACGTTTTCAGTACTAAGAACTGTCTACCAAAATACGTAATATGCGTAGCAATTTTGTATTCTTAAATTAAATACCGCTTGTATATTACATATAAACCTTTTTTGTGAAACAATTCAATATTCATTTTTCTTAATCGAAACAATACGTCTGCGATCTGTTTACTCTCCCGATGCCTGGTAGTTTTAACTTAAAATTCAGAACGTTAATTCACGAGATAAAGAGGAAACTTATCTTACGACTTATTGATTATTAATATATTATACTTATTTCACGGAATAAAGAGATCTTATAGTTACTGTGTTATCATGGTAAGCAATAATTTCAGTGAAGCAGATCTAATGATTTGTTACCTCACTGCACATGTTCACTGGCGTTCTAATGCTGGTCATTCGGTAATGTGATTGTTGAGATACACTGGTTAACCTGTTTATAACTAGTACTTTAACCGAACTTAGCCATAAACTAACTTGTTACTTACTCAAACTGTTAAGTCAGATGATATTCATTGCATAACGTTATCCATCTGTCAGTAGAGCATACAGTATAACGTTTATTTCGTTATAATATCGGGAACCTGGTTAATTGGCTCAGGTCAATTAAACAGGCTGCCACAATCTTAACAAACTCGTAAATCTCTGTTAAATAGGATCCCGTGAATTGAGGGATATTGACAGGGGTTTTGTAGATTTATTCACTCTCCTTTTGAACCATGACATCTCTTTATTACATAAATTTAGCAATGAGTATATTAAAAGTTAAAACATTTGTACCTCTTGTACAAAGAGAATTAGAGTAATTTAGTAATGAGTTAACGTAGCTTTTCTTTTATTAATGCCCTCGGATCCGAGTACTTCGTTTCAGCATATGATATTACATTTATAATATTTATTCTTGTGTCATCTGAAATATTGCTTTATTTAACAAAAAAATATTTAAATTAACGCATGTTATTGCTAAGCATGAAATTACAGTTTTAAGTTAATTAAATCAGTCTTTCTTGTTTTACATTACGTTCATTTTTTATCTATTTAGTGTTTATCATGTATTATTCTACTTCAAGTTCTGAACCAGGGAAGCTAAACCTCCGTGTCACCTGTGTGTATCATCCTTGGCGAATCAGCGACTCTCTCGGTTGTGCCTTGTGTCTTGTAGTTTTTTTTTGAAGATCAGGTTTCTGTTGTTAGGTTCGTTTCCGGTGATGGTGAAGTTCTGAAGTTATTTTAGTCATGGTGAGTCCTGGCTCTCTCTTTCTCAATAAGTTGTAGTAATCGCTCGTTGTTTTGGATCATTTGCACAAAAGTTTTATTCACTTGTAATCACGTCACCTGTTGGTTTAGTTCTTGAGTTTCACATTATGATTTTACCACATTTCTAATTACATACGTTTTATTGTTAAGATTTTTTTTTAGAGATGTCATAGACGCGCAATTCTCATCCACACTCACTCGTTTACTACATACTTACTTTATTACATATTTACTGCAATTGCACTGTTAGACTATATTCGCGGTTCACATGGCTTTTAAATGTGTACTGAGTGCCGCTACGTCTCAACTGGCAAGTTTATTAACTTTTTAAAAGTATTATTATTGTACAGCATCAAGGCTGTATGCTGTTTACGGTTCGAGGGCTCCATTTCAAGTGTGTTTAGTTAAGGGGTGAGAGTAGTAATCTCGCGTCATTTACTATTTAGCATAAAAGTAGTTCCATATTCCGATTAATATCTATTCGTTTATTCTCTGACATATTTAATTATATTATGGTATCTCTTACTTTTTATTTTATTATTGTACATCGTTATGTTTTTTATCAAGTTGCAATTTAATACTATTATTAGTCTTATTCACGGGTAATTTTGTGTGTGGATGCCGGTTTCGGCAGGTTAAAGCAGGGTTAATTATTAAGGGGTGTTATCTCAATTTTATTCTCGAATTCTTTTTGGTTTGAAACTATTTATTTTGGGTATTATTGCGGTGTTACTTTATCATTTTCTTTAGGGGTTTATGTTTTGTTTTAATGTGAGATTTAAAAAAAAAATTTGTTTTATTTCCTTTTTTATTTTTTTTTTAAATCGTCACATACTCCTCCGCTTAAAAATGACACCGGGTGTGTGACTACACCAGTGGATTCCTAATGGAAACTAATTAGTAATTGCATAAGAAAATCCTATTAAATCAAACTGTGTGACATTTTCCTTATGACTCTTTTTCTTTCGTGAAGTTCCTTTTCTCTCGTTTCTTAACTGCTAACTTAATTGTATTTATTACTCCTAATTTCTCGTAAATTCACAATATCGTGGCCCGACTGATTACATTTGCATACTCTAACTCTATTAGTTAGTTTTATGCACTTTCTTTAACCCTTTTCAGTGCGGCGCCGTTGTGACTGTGTTACGTACTTATCTCTATCTCTTAATTATACTATAGTAATCTAAAGTTGATCCCATACTCAACCTTAGATCCTTTCTTAACTCTAATATCTTATTCTACTGAGACAAGCGGAATTTCACGAAAGGGGAATTTTTATTTTCTATTAAACGATCAGCTGTTACAAACTAAGCAAGAGGGGACAAATACTTTACACAAGACGCATTGTATTACACACGGGGTGGTTTACTATTGTTTACCTAGGCACCAGTTCATAACAATAGGGGTAGCTTACTACAATACTAAACACGATTATTTCCTGCACGAACGATTTTGTCGTATACTGACAATTGTACTGTCGTATACTGACAAGAATTATTTTTCGAACAGGCCACGACCGGGTGTTTACACTATTCAAATATGCTTTTATTATTATTATTTTGCGTTTACTTATATTACTACTACACTTTTATTACACGTTTGTTTATTTAAGATACTATTCAGCTTTTTATTTAAAGGACTTATTATTTATTATTATTATTTACTTTGCTCAGATTTAAGAAACTTCTTATTTGTTTAGGACCCGTTTATTTACTTAGTGAAGCATCATTCCATAAAATTAATTAGTACACTTGTTTTATTTACTTCGATTTAATTTTCAACATATGTCTGAAATCTTTTGTTACTGGGCAAGGGATTACACACTTTGTAATACAATAGAGGGAGGTGATGTATTGTCTAACTCGACGTGGCAGTGTGTAAAAAAGGGACAGTTTGGTACAAGCGGTAACAGGTCATTTTCCTGTCTGAGATTGTCGTTAAACAGACAAGTCAGGGAATTAATTTTTTAAACAGGTTTTACCCTGGGCTTACAACGTTTAAATAATTATTATATTATATTTAAATATCCTTACCTTATATATTATTGTTATTATATTATATTATATTATTACGCCACATAATGATTATAAAAACACACTATCCTAATTCTGATTTTACTTACTTCAATTCTTCCTTTTGCGTATTTTAAATTAACACGGTAGTTACACTGACAGAGTGAATAATTCTACCACATATTAAATGAAAAAACGCAGAGTATTTTATTTTGCTATTGTCATTGGCATATTACAATAAAACAAGGAAAAGCAAAGCAGCAGAGCAGAGTGGCGCATTTTATAACGTTTATTTCGTTATAATATCGGGAAACTGGTTAATTGGCTCAGGTCAATTAAACAGGCTGCCATAATCTTAACAAACTCGTAAATCACTGTTAAATAGGATCCCGTGAATTGAGGGATATTGACAGGGGTTTTGTAGATTTATTCACTCTCCTTTTGGACCATGACATCTCTTTATTACATAAATTTAGCAATGAGTATATTAAAAGTAAAACATTTGTACCTCTTGTACAAAGAGAATTAGAGTAATTTAGTAATGAGTTAACATAGCTTTTCTTTTATTAATGCCTATTCTCTACCCGCTATCACGATCGGATCACGCAGCTCTTGTACAAGATTCTGTCGCTTGCAAGAATCTGTAAAGACTATTCGGTGATAGTAACGCGTGTGACGCAGAACAGTTGAATATTAACTATTTACACACGGTATTATTATTAAAGTATTACGTGTGTAATAGGTGAGTGTAACTGTACCACTGTGTGAGATTTTCTGCAGTGTCAGTAAAAGTTAATAGATACGCGATAGTAATTTGTTTCATCAAGAAGTTTCCGTGTTAGTGCAAGATTTCCGCATAGGGTGGTCTGCTGATCGCGGTAGACTTGTGATTCGCGTGAACACATGAAGAGTCCGGAGTGGTATAAGTTCAATATACCGTTATTGATTAAACTCACTGTCAGCTGAGATACTTGTTGGTCTTAAACTCTATATTAATTTAACGAGTAGTAAGATCCATAGTACCGTTGTGTGTGCGAAGCGTCAGATCCATCGTGGGAATTACAGGACACCCGCCCAGCTGTTACAGGACACCAGCCCAGCTGTAAGCGTTTCAGGGTGGACATCTGTCATTTATAAGCCACACCTGACGACCCAACTACACAGCAAAGACCTGCCCTTCTCTTCAGCAACATCATCGTGGGAATCTTCTTTATGTAACGTATCACGTCATGTGTATGAACAGTATTTAACATTGTTTTTGAAAAAAGAAAGACTCTATATCAAACACTACATTCTGTACGTATCAAATATACCATATAAACAATTACTTATGTCTTGTGCAATAAATAATCTTAAACCCTCCAATATAGACTTTTAATTTACGATACACATACTACCATATCCTATGCGCCAATAGTTTAGTAATTTGTGTTGTCGCAATATATATATATATATTTATTATTATTAGTTTTTTCAAGAATATATCTTGTGTATTTTTTAAATATTTACAGTGTGTGAACAGTACGTATAAACTTTCACCATCATAAACTATAATACTGTTGAAACACTGTCAATATAAAAAAAATACAAAAAATATAATCTTGTAAAAACAAATATTATTTAGTTATTATTAAACTAATTAAACAAGGCTAGTGTGAGAAGGAATAAACGTAGTGTGTGTGGTGAACAATTTTGTTTAATCAAGTTAAAATAAGTTTGATAAATTTTATAGCTAAATGGTGGTAAACTGATAACTATAATGCGAATAAATACAATAACACAAGTCAAAAACGCTAAATGGTCTTGTCTAGTAAAACTTGGGCAACATAATTAATTTCTTTGAAACGTTTACTTCAGTGCCAAGAGACAATCCCCACAGTTGTAAGCGAACATACATAAATTACTTAAGCGTAGGCAGTAAAGCATTGTACTTGTTCAAGGACAATGAAAGATACAAAATATATAGCAGCAGCACATAGTAAAGTTTCTGGCTAACTGGCTTCCAGTTACTTGGCTCATCCGTTTGGACTGTTGTCTTGTGCAGCAATGTAACTTGTTTCTTTTTACTTAAACTTGCTGTATAAATATTAGGCATTGTTCCACAGCATTGCGCGTAATGAAACAGCGACAAAAGTATTTCTTATAAAACATTTTGAACAACAATTGTCTTGGCAGAAAGTTAGTACACTGTGACCTTTTGTTTCTTGGATAACATGAACGAACAGAGTATTCGTACTAGCGTGCAAAATGCAATCAGCTAGTCGGTTGAATGTACTTGTAATATCTGTAGAAAGGATATAAACATATCTGTTATTCGAATTAAAATCTATAATTTTGTCAATTCAACATTTTATTTCAATCGCTTACTGTAATTTTGACAATAGTATGATTACATTACTTCTAACTAACGATGCAACTAATGATAGTTAACTGCTAATGTTTGTACCCAAAAAAATTAAACTTTTTTTCCTATAAAAAATGTATCCTTTTTATTCTCAATGTCATTACATTTAATAATTAAATTCACATCTAATAATTACAGATGCACATTTCTGAGAACTTCATATGTGATGTAAACATTTTATAACATAATCTGAAGCATGAGAATCAAACTTAGAAAATAATTTAAATATCCATGAAATTTATCGTCCTGAAATATTCTATGCTGTGTAGAACTTTGAAATCTAAGTCTTCTGTAGACTTAAACTTACTCTACGTGACATTACCTTTTATTTTACCAATAAATTATATAAAAAATGTATACGCTGAAACAAACATTAGGCTAAATGAAATATTGCTACATAAACATAATTTTTTAAACCGCAAAGTTAATTACCGTTTAATTATTTACAGCATAAGTAGCTACCAAATTATTTGACTTTAAAAATATGATATTAAGCATTCGCAGAAATGTTATATACTCACGTAGGCGTTTCAATCTTAGTAAATACTGCATTTTTCATTCCTTGTTTAAATTAGAAATCAAGTTACGGTTGTGTATTTATGCAATCTACGATTAATTGATTTAATTTGCATATAAGACTATGCAAATTAAGAAATTTTCATATACTCCTAAACTAAATTTAAATGTACTTATTTATCGGCTTTAACAATCGTCGGGTCGTCGCATCAAATAGTTCAGTACATTTACTAATAGTGTTGTTCAAGTTTTTCACAAAGCCAGAAGTGGGGTCCGTCATTATCTCCTTTATCTTATTATTTTCAATGAAACTCAAGACCTTATTGATGTATTCATCCTTATACAAAATAACCATAGTATTACCCTTGTCAGCCTTAGTAACGATGGCTTTATTATCTGTCAATTTATGTTGTATTTCTTTTATTAGTTTTATTTCTGTATGGTGTTTATAATTAATCTTGTCATGTCTATAATTGTTGTATTGGTCTTTCAACTTCATATTTAATTTCTTATTTACTATTACACGTGCTTCGTTCTGTATTTTCTGGTTGGGTATCATTTTTATGGCGGTCTCAGCATTAATTATTTCTCGTGTTATCTGGTTCTTATTGTATTGAGGAATGTTATAACTTAATCCCTTATTTAAAATGTTTATCTCATCGTTATTTAAATCTATTGCTGTTAAGTTTGAAACACGGTCATAAAATTTATATTGGCATTTGATGTTATCATTGGGGTATTGTTTACTTTGAAGGACGACAAATTTCCTGTTTTGTTTATCATGTGTATGTTGTAACTTACGTTTGACGTGGTTGTCAATAGTTTGCATCACATTATCTACAATAGTTGGATGGATGCTACTGAGCAATTCTAATTGTGTCTTATACAATCTAAAATTTAAGTTGGATTTCTTGGCGTACAAGTACTTTATTTCTTCTTTAATCCACATTATTTCAACACGTTCTTTTATTTTTACGGCAGTATTAGATGTGTTTTTAATTCTGATATTAGCATATTTTGGTATTATCTTATTGACAAGGCATTTCTTATTGAATTTTATATGTAGGCAAGTCTTTAGTAGTTTGGTCTTAATGTTTAGGTATTTAAATATAATCGATGCTTGACCAGCTTCCAATTTGAAATACTTCATATTTCAAATTTGAAGTATTTTAAATTAAAACAAAGTTCGATAGGTTGAATCAATGCTTTTGAAATGTAACTCTACAGACGCGTATTCAGAATTTCATCGGTATGCCACACTATAAAATGACTCCCTACTTAACAGAGCCTCAATTACTTGTGACTGTCAGAAGAAGAAAATTTGCACAGCTGGGATATATATACAGTGGACCCATATAAGCCCTACTAAGTCTCATTATAAATTGAAAACTCGAATGTAAAAAAGGGTTGTTCAGAAAAACTATTTTGATTCCGTAACCTCCGACAGTCCTAACTGCTGAAGAGCTATTGCACACTACACAAGATCGAGAAAAGTATAAAGACATAATTGAAATGGGAGTCGCAAACGCCAGATTTCGCAGTACAGTAAAAGAAGAAGAACAATCAAATTATATCTACTCCTGTCTGGTCGCATTTAGGCTGTCGCTATATGCATAGAAAATACGTATACACAATTATCCACATTTTAGTAATTTAGTACTTGAAACCAAAGGCTGATTGTGTACAGGATTCTTCTCACATTCGAATAAATATATATGAATTATGAATTGTATTTTCTTTCCACATTGTTAGCACTAAGTTAATTTATAAAATCATTTTATAGTAAATGCCTGTTGTAAATGATTTACGTGTTCAGGTGAAGTAAAGAAATTAAATTACTTACGTATTCAAGTAAATTAATATACATTTAAAGTATAGAGAAACTTAGTTTAAAAGAACAATACGCTTACACGGTGGTTGTTTCATATCAACGTCACCCACAAAATTTAATATTAATTAAAATCGTTTACAATTTATACGTTTTTCATTGAAACATAAATTTCGGTTAGACAAAACGATCGACAATGTAATACTTATAACTTTTATCTGTAAAGCTTTTTTCAACGTGTAGGGTGTACGAATCAGCGTGTTTATTCTCATAAAAATTAACACACACAAAAACTTACAGTAAAATAAAATAAAAATCTACGTTTGTAATTGCGATCATATTATTACGTTATGTTAGGGAAATTACCACCATGGACAACAACATAACCATAATTAATCATTTTAAATAGGTTATGAGGCAGTCGTAAATCAACTTTTAGTACTTTCCAGTAATTAGTACTTCCGCTAATTTTCCATTTTTCAATTATGCCGTAGCTTGTATCGATATGAAGTGATACAGATTATACGTGTAATAAGATAATACAAAGTGTATCAATGAACTGTTTTATCCAATTGTATAGTTTGTTTTAAGATCGCTGTTTATATTTACATAATTACCCTTCCAAACGTTTATAATTTAATTTAAAATGTGCTACTCCCAGCAAAACATGGCGTTGTTAGGTTAACAAGAAAACTGAAGGAACAGGAAAACGAATACACTTCAAAATAATGCTCCCTTTTTATTTCACAATTCCCAAAAAATAACTCAAGAGTAAGACGAGTTCACTATACAGGACTCCAATTGTGTAACAGAATTAGATTAATGTATTAACTATTACACTTTACACAATAGTTTTTGCTGTACCCAATGTACTTTTGCTTATTTCCTGACCCCCACACTACACACCCAGTGTTATTGATATTTTTTCTTATACCGTTTTTAATATAATACATGATGCCGTTTACTCTTAACACAGTACGGTCAGGTTAAAAATACGTGAAGTGCGCAAGTTAGATAGCTTTTAATACATTTTCCAATACAATGTGTTTGGGAATCCATCAAATGGCGGAACAAAATTCATCGGGGGCAACATGTCACCTTTATAGAGTTATCTCGCATTACTGATTTTGCGCACAAACGTTTTAGCTAGTGATTTGTTCGAAATATTTAGTCAACAACATTAAAGAATCCTGGTCGCCCTAAAACGATAGATGTTTGTTTCATTTGGTAACCTGTTAATACTTTTTTCTGTATTTTCTAATTTTACTCTGTTACAAACATTATATTTTATTGTTCAAGTGTTTCCGTGTAATATTTTTTAAATCGTTCTGTTTTATAATTTTAAATTATACTGAGCTACAATTAATGTACATAGTTAGTAAAGTTATAGCAAGGATTAAATAATATCAAATGAGAAACAACAAATTCATAAAACCAGTTACAAAGTATTTTTAATAATAGTGATATAAAATAGTTGGATAAAATATACTGGCTGTACTTTATAAAAGTACAATAATATATAAGCAAATGTAAAATTTTAAAGTCTATCTAGAATAAACGTAATAATATAAATTGTGTGTACCTTTAAATCTAATTTAATGGAGTAGAAAGACTTCTACAACAAAAAAACTTTCAAAGAAAAACTATTTTTTCTCACAAAAAGTCTGTGTTGTCGTTCAGGAGACAGTTCAGCTGCCATTTATCCCCATCACAATGTGAAAGTAATTTGTGGAATCTTGAAAACTCTCTTCGGTAAACTGATACGGTTTAACAGTTTATTATACGTTTTGCATTTACTCAAGGCGAGATATACTGTTAAAAACAGAGTGAGTAATAACCATTTATCACGCTAACATTGGTATCTGAAGCGGGGAGCAGTGAGAAAAGCAGCCGATAAATGCGATATACAACCGGCTCCTCAGAAATCCACGACAAGATGGCTTCTTCTTTAAACAAATCTTTTTAAAGAGTCAGTGAATCTATTTAAATTTACTCCAATTTTCATCACGGTTTTTTCTTAAAGAAACAGCGAGATTTAAAACAAAAACTTAATAAATTTAACAAATATGTGTCAAAAAACTTTTCAGATGACGTATGGGGATACTGCTATGTAGTGACAATGAAAGTTGATTATATTATTCGACGGACGCGTTTCGGCTCAAGTATCCGCCTTCTTCAGCTTTTTGGTAAGCCGAAACGCGTCCGACGAAAAAAGTAAGTTTTTCACAAGATAAAGTTCATTTTTAGTAAAGTGATAGTGCTGTGAAAGAAGAGATGAACAATCAAGACAACTATATTATTCGACTAACGTAACGGTTTACGTCGTAAATTTATCTTACTTTAAATAATAGGAAAATAATTTGTATAATTCATTTGAAGTTATTGCAGCCTTTTACAAAATGATTGATCAATCGAATACAATTCTGTACGCACAAATCGTGATTTATATGAACTTGTGTTCAAAGAGAACAAACTAAACCAAGAAAGTTTCAAACCAGTTTCTCACTACTTTAGAAAGACACGTTTATTGATATGTAACACATATGGCCAGTAGAAGTCGCTAAGTTTACGCCTGTCGTTGACACAGCTCTCTTTTATCCTCTCAGCCGAATAGACAGTGAAATACAGACAGTATGCAATCAAAGTCACTGTATTTTATATTTATATACCAAATAACAAGAAATGTACAATCATTTAAAGGAAATCTCATCGAAAATCAGTTCAGTCTTATGTTAATACAATTTAGTCTGCCTAATCATGTTTATTAAATGTTAAAAATGTTATAAATACACTTATTTTTTTTATTATTTCGTCGATTTCTAATAAACATTAATCATATTCTCCTCGAGAATTAGGACCATGGCTTATTGCGTACTCCAGCCTTAGTACGCTTTACAATTCCACCACCAGACGTAACCAGCATTGCATTTAACCACAATAACGTTCTACACTATCAGCAGGGGATGTTGTGAGTGTTCGGTTGTCGATGTCACACTGATCCTGGCTAAGACCCACCTACCCTAGGCAAACTGCCTTATTACCCCGACAGTAGGTGGGTATTGTTTTAATTGACTCGACCTTGAGACTAACCCACAGAACACCACACCAAATTAACGCTTTGCAAAGCGAGCTGCCTCTCCGACACTAAATAATAATATTATCTATTATTTATTATTTTAAGTATGGCTTAAAAAAGTATGATTCTTAAGGCGGTTTCATTTTATATCATAACAAGGTTTCATAATTGCGTTTTGTATAATTAAATCTAATGCATATCATTCAAGTTTGTTAAAGGCCCTAAGTACAGACATACCACTATTTTCATAAACTAAGATTCATACAAACTTGTTAATACTAATTTGTTTGTTGAGGCCTCATTCATTTGTGTTCGTCAATTGCCCTACATTCAACAACAACATACAAAGAATACTAGCCGGAATTTTACTGTAGATTTGAAAAATACGTACCTCAAGCACATATGTGTCAATGAGACTCAATGAGAAAACGAAAGTTACATGAAATGCAATAGTCAATACTAGCTGCTTTGTGAAGTTGCAAATTGTTAAATATGGTTCACGGGCTCGTATGACGTACTTTGCCGCTTGTCTTATCTGTCGTCACAAGTAAGAATCAGGAAGTTGTGAAACTATGTTAGAGTTTGCTTAAAGTGCTGAATCTGCAGTCGCTCCCAAGACGGTTGTAAGCAGATTCAATTGTAAATTTCTTGCCGCCGGGCCTATCAATAAAACTTTACAGCTTGAGTTTGCTCTCGCCTCAAGTTGTTTGACTTCACATCCGCTCGTTTCCTCATACTCCAATCTGGCAACTTGACACAAACGTAATTTATTTAAACCCAGAACTGATTGTCGTGTTTAATAAAAGTCAGGCTAGAAAGCGTATTATCATAAATTTTTCCTATTCAATAAATATGTTTTTTTTTATAAATCAAAATAATTTGTGAACGACATAACACCTTGTGGGAACTTAACATTATGCAGATTACGAATTCACTTCAAAGCATATTTTAAAAACTCAGAAAATTAGATTATGTTTTAGGGTGAGAAAGCCTGAAATACAGAATGAAATTAACAGAAATTATAAGAAGTTACCAATCGATACACTACATTTCAGTAGGCTATAGTGATTGAACACATATAATGTCATCGTTTGTCCGGATTTAACTACTTGCACTATTTTTCTATGAATTTATGAATTATTGCACGATTTAACTACGAATATGTATACACATACATACACACATTTATATTCATCATCACCAACACTACTGTTATTAGTTATTTCCTTACCCACTGCTGAACGAATACCCCTCCCCAATCGTTCTCTATGAATTTCTTTCCAGGATAAATCTTGTCCAATTAATTGCACTACAGAACTCTACCAGGTCGTCTCTGCTTCTTGCAAAAAGTTGTTGATAACGCCCTTTACGTCTCATTGCAAATCCAACAAATTTCTCGATTACCTACGACTTTATCGCTAAAGATAATTATTCCTCTAATTTACATTTTTTCCTAATTTTTAAACAATTTCTTTGTCGTCACTATTTATTTCATTTCGCGTACCGCCTTAATATTCCTACCGCATTTCTCTGTATACTTCACTCGTTCATTTTGTGTTGGTATCGTTTTCATTTCTTTATGCGTTTGACCCATAAGTTCTTGCAGTGAGAACACACTGATTAAAGATTTTCTTTTTGTTTGCTACTTTCCATGTAATAAGTCGCTATGTCAGTGGCTATTCGCGTAAGTCTTTTTTAAAATGACAATTTATCCAATTGCATATTTATTGCTTTTTATAATTTTATTAAATTATTTACGTAAAGTCTAACCATTCATTTTAATATTTTAGTATATTAATATTTCTGTATTTTTGAACTTCAGTATTCAATCATAATATCCTCACCATCTGTAAAATTATTAAACTCTTTCTACATTTCTTATTATTCCTTGTTTCGTAACCTACTTTACTCTTTTATTCACTTTTAGCAAACTTGTAAACCCAGAAAGCAGCTTTTGTCCATAAGTCGTTGTTCTTTGTTTTTTTTTTTTTTTTTTTTTGCCTATTTATGCCATGATTTTGCTCAAATTTTTCTATTTTCCTAGTTCTTACCAGCATCTTCTTATATTCTGCTACAGTCCATCCTATAATTTCGTTTCAGCAGCCAGCAGCCATCTATACGCCGCTTACACAATTATTGTATTGTCTTCCGAACTCTTACTCATTTCTACCAACAATTACCAGATCACAAGTATAGCTTTTCAACAGCCTACCGAGTGAAGACTTTTGTATATTGTAAACACGACCTTCCCTGTTTGACTAACTCTGTCTGATGACTTTTGCTAGCACCATGGTAAGCAGCAAGAGTGAAAGGAGTTCTTCTTGTACGAGTCCTTACCGGATGACAAAGCGTCATTATTTCCATTAACATTACTTGCTATTTTCTTACGATCATGTACGCCAACAAGATCAGCTTTTCAGGACCGAAGCATTCTCATTCATTCCAATGTGTTTTGCGGTAGGCTATCCTAGTCCAATTAAGTAAATCTTATGCTTGTTTGAAGTCTCTGAACTTCTTTGTTTTTATACTTATAATAATTTGCATTTAGCTCTTTCAATAAAAAATTTCTCGCTCCTTTCTATTACCTTCCTGAATCCTCCATGGCACTCAGAAGTAAAGGTCCACTGTTCTTTCTTACTTTAATTTATCATCTTTGCTACCTACCACCTTACAGATAGTAGCAACAACAGTATTCCTCCGCCATTTTACAACCTTTTTTATCTTTACACCTTCACTTTATTTTTTGAGTAAACCAAATCAAAAACTTTGTAATACACAATATGTGATTTCCATACTCTATCACTCGATACAATATGCTCCAGGTCTTCCATTTCTCTTATTGTTGCTCGTAAATGATCTACTGTACTGTAACTGTTCCTAAATCTTACTGTGAAGATGTTGCTGATTTTATTTTGAGTTGGTTAGTATATAAACTTATATTACATTTTAATTGTCCACACAACATACTGAATGTACAAACAAATTATCCATCAAAATTAAACTACAAAAATTATTAAAACATTTTTGAGACATAAGATGTACAACACAACAAAATACATGTAAGCCAGAAAAAGTAGTCATTAACATATATACTAAAAATAAACTGTATTTCTGAAACCAAAAATTACGCAAAAGCAGCCTCATAGCCCACTCAGTAAATACAAAACATTTATCCATAATATAGAAAATATTAAGCTTGTAAAACCACTATCAACAGGTAAAAAATTTGTATTTTATAAAATCTTTGTGTAAACGGAAATCATTTAAAACAGTAGAATAATTTCCAAACGAATACAAATAAACATTAAACACAATACAACATTAGACGATTTAATTATAACTGAAATAAGTAACAATCAACAGGAGCAAACACACACACACAGACATAGAGTAACAACAGAAGACTGCAAAAAATTGAATATAAAAATATATAAACAATAAAGCAAATAAATACAGAAGTTACGTTAATATCAAAGGAAAATAGTCGCGCTGTAAACTACGACACAACAAAAACTCGAAAGCTCTATGTATACAAACAACAATAAATTTAACTATAAAGCGTTTTTTTTTAATTACTGTAATAAGGTAGGCTTACATCAAGAATAATAAAAAGTGCAGTGACAATGTATAAAAATCAAAACGTGGTATATTTAAATTAGTTACCAGGCCTGTAACACCCTATGTAAATCTACAAAGATGGAAAACATTTAATCATCTTCTTAGGGGACCCCAAGGTAGATGTTAAACCTTTTTAACAGTTTTGTCTGATTTACGGAGGTACACAGTACGAACACAAAGTGGTGTTGTGAATTCCATTCTTACTAATATCTTTCCGTACTCAACAGATCACAGCCGCATCCATACGACGCCTGAAGCAACACATCCTACTTTCAAAAAAAATCTGCTTTGTGTTTTATTCTTTTATCTTCCTTTGAACGTTGGTTTTAAACCAATTTTTTCAAGATCTGATTTTTTTTATGTACGGTGTTTTACGTAAGTGTCAACACTTGATCGATACTTTAACAACCAAGGAGAAAGTAATTTCAGTTTACTTTCAAACCGGTCAGCTTCTTATACGTACATTTTCAAAATTCGTAGTCAAGTTTATTTTGCTAAAAAGTTCTATAATTCTAACTTTGTATTACATTACTGCTGAACGACTATCTGCCTTCAATTCAACAAAGTGTTCTATGTCCCTACAATAGTTAAATCCGAAACGACCAACCACTGCCGTCATTTAGGCTTGATAGTAGTCGAAACAAGTCTCTTCCTGTACAAATTAATTACCAGTTCATCAATTTTGAAATTTAGCAGTACAACAAATTTGAAATGTTTAAAAAGTATTTTACGAATTTTACTCAATTGTTGCTATTTTAATAATCAAGTGTTTTTGTGTCATACCAAATAAATAGGTTAATATCCTCACGCATAAAATTAATTTGTTTATTACTTTACTGATTTCTGTAAATATTAACTTGGGATGAAATTTAAAAAAAAACCTACAAAGTGATAAAATTAAACAAAACATCAATTTTTTTTTATATATGATGTACATAAAATAGTTGACTTTTCAATATTTATGTACAAGATCTAGCAGGAAAGGCCGATATTTTGGAAATGTAAAGTAATTAGTAAAACGTGTTAAACTATCATAAATTTATGAACTTCTGTGTTTGACTTCTATCTTCAGATTATGTTTTTCGTAACACAACCAAAATCAAATACTGTATTTTGTTGTCTTTCGTTTCCTACAAGGCAGCATAAAATATTGAAGTCACAAGCTGAAAATATGGATTCCCGTTATCAGTAGCACCCGATACTAACTCGAGTGCTGTCCCTACATAAAATTCTCCCAGAGGAGAGCTATAACAAAGTTTCTGCTTCCCAAATAACTCGCTTTTCCTTTGTTATCAATGAGAGCATCGTAAAAATAAATATTGTATGCATGCATGCCAGAAGAACGGGCCGCTAAAATAAGTGTCCGCGAGCGAAAATGAATAATTCCTGACCTACTAGTCAAGAACAACGCAAATTTTATTGCATGCACTATAAAGGCTTTATTCACTTCATTCTATTAACTTAATTATTGATAAATTGTTTTAATATTTTGTTACAACGAATTATCAAAGTGTAAAAGCACTTGGTTATCAAAGGAGTTTTATTAAACACTATATTGATTACGTTAGCGTACTATGTCAAGGTAACTACTGTAAAAAACAATTCAGAATTTTAATTTCAGAAAGTGACATCACAGGATGTACTATCGTCTTTCAAACATTGCACGCTGCTCACATCTAACTATGCTCTGTGTAAAAGGCGGAGATTCACTAGGAAACAAAGGGACAAATGAACTTGACCCATTCAAATGAATGTGTGTCAGCGAAGGCTTACAATAAAGCAAAGAGAAGCTTAAGCGTATTCGTGAACATTCACAGGACATACACACACACACACACACACACAAATCTGAACATTTAAGCGCTCAAAGCTATGTTTGCAATGAATGTGTATTCATTTCTCGCGTAGAAGTTATTAAAACGTTTCCTCATTAATCGTTTATAAGTGCACCTGTTTTAAAATTAATCCGTTATTACTGTCCTGGACAAACGTAATACACCTGCTAAAAAAGTACTCTGAAGATTCGTGTTATAAAACAATTAAAATACTTCAAATTGTTTTAGAAGTAATAACTTTTCATATACCAAAATATTTAATTCATTGGTATGCGACTGCAAATAATTAACTGCATGTATTTTGTTGATATGGTACCAATAAAAATACAAAATTGTTCGTGAGTTTCAGAACGAGAAAGATGGAGAAAAAGAGAAAAAGCATAGGAAAGAAATCGATATGAATGAGTGCGGAGGAGAGAATAGAGTGAAGAAGAGAGAGAGAGAGAGAGAGAGAGAGAGAGAGAGAGAGAGAGAGAGAGAGAGTAGGTAGAAGGATAAAGGGGGAGAAAAAGCAGATAAGGGAAGGGGGAGAGAGACTAGAGCTACTGATTCGCATGTTTCAGTAAGCAAGCGGCTAGGAAACTGGAATTTATTGTGGCGTCTGGCAGGCTACACAGTCTTACCACAATGCGCAAAAGTGTATAAATATATGTGAATGTAAAAAGGAAGCTTGAGGTTAAATATACGTCAGAAACGTCCGAGCACGTAAAAAAAATTATTAATTGGCAGAAAAAAGGTGAGAGCATATCACCTGATTTAACATGTAGTTAAATACACTCACCTGAGAGCATGAAAATTAACATCTACACAAACACTTTTTAGTTTATTAGTCGTAGTACCCAACATTTTGGAACAGTTAAGTTTATTAAACGAAGCTCTGACAAATACAAACCTTGTTTAAATTCCCTTCTACTGAAGGTCACCTTGGTGCGCAGTTAGATTGTGATTAACATTGCACAATATCTTCTGCCATCAATTCACTCCAATTGTCAAAGTTATTTAAGTTATATAAAATAAAATTACAGTGTCACTATTTTAAGGTAATACGACACACATGTATATTAGAATATAAATGTAGAGAAAGTATGAACTTCAGGTAAGCCACACCTTAGTTAGTGTCAAAAACTTAGTTATTGTTTTAATACAAGTACTTAGCAGTATGAATCCACTTCTAGTTAACTAATTATCTAACCTTATAACTACACACAAACACACACACACACACACACACACACACACACACATTTATAGACATATAAACTGAGACATAATATATTCAGTTTATTGACTTATAGACCTACAAATATTAAAGCAAGTTTCGGACTAACAAACTTCCATTAACAAACATCATCAAATGGTTATAGAAAAAAAACAAATCATCTACAAGCAATAAACGAATTTCAAGAACGCTGTAGTGAGAATTAACTGAAAAGTAAGTAAAAATGTTCCTCATAAAATACGACTTCATTAGGAAGAAACTGCGGGTAGCATATTTTCAAATTGTTTTCAGCATACTGGAAGGTGTGTTTAGGTGGATAACAGGTTAAATGTATCATTCCAGTCTACATACTGTAATTTAACGAAAATGCATGCAAAATGTCGAAGATGATTAAAACTGTAAACTTGTAAGTGTAAAGCAAAGATGTTTATAGTGACACACTTATAAAATGTTACAGGACAGTTTCAGTTCAGCCAGAGAAACAGTGCCGTTAATATGAAAGAGTGTTCATAGTAAAATTCAGAATGGTGAAATGAAATTTCTTGCGAATTTTTGAAATTAGTTCAAACTGTACTCTCCAAGACACGCAAGAGATGAAGATATAAAGGAAGAAGTCGGAGGGGAAAGATGCCGTGAAATCGTTTAAAATTATAGAATTTGCAATGAATGGTGGAGGATAGGTTACAGCAGTTATGTACCTGGCTTGTACTTGGATGGGGGGAGGAAGAAATTTAGGCGCCCGGAAATGAGATGGGTGAAGGAACCAGTTCAGAAATCTAGTTGTTCCAATGTGATAGAGGAAGAAGACGGTGACAAATATAGTGTTTTGAACGTCCTTCTCTCTCAAAATAGGTTGTAATTTATAATAAAGTTATAGATTTTGCAAATGAAATGAAACGTTTTAGCACACCCAAAATGACGAATTGAGAGAAGATAGCTAAAATAACCAACTGAATAAGATTTGCGGAACATACATTTTAAATGAAAAGTGTTTAATCAATTTGAGATTCCAGCAACGATATATAGGTCGGATACATAGACAGGTACCACAAGAATGATGCAATAGTTACACAAAAGAATCTACGAAATGGTAATAACTATGGTGGGAATAATAAGAAAAATTGGAACCTTGCTACTACATTGTCTCTTTAGAAGGGTAGAGGGATAAGCTCCTTAACTAATGTGGTAAAATTAACTGGAAAAGATTTACGTTGAAGAGAAAACTCTAGTAGAGACATGTGCAAGCAAATAATGATTTCACACACTTTAGAGCGTGCGCGTATCATGCACATTTGTAATTTTGCCCGTTTCTTCTTCTGAAGTATTATGTGATTAGAAGATTCTATTAAATGATTCAAGATACATTTTCAAACGCCTGTGAACAATTGTGGCAACGTGGTTAATAGAAAACATCTGTACTAGACACTGCAGCATTGAATAACATGAAAGTATTGACGTTGTGCGCGCGCGCGCGCGCGCGCGCGTGTGTGTGTGTGTGTGTGTGATGGTAATAGTTACTTGAGCCTAAACATTACCAGTTTAAAATTCTTCGATTTTCGCCATCTTCTGAAATGCATTATCCTTTTCTGAAAAGTATCCCTGTTTAGCGTGATGTACATTTCTGCTAGATTGTTTTAATTTACTGTATATATTTGTGTAAACCAACGGATTTCTAATTTGTTTGGAGAATTTTTTACATATTAGTATCATACATGTACTAACAGGAACATAATACATGTCGCAAAAGAAACAGTGCCCTTCTGTTATTAATGACAATGTTACTCCACATGTGTACCGTTACATACTACGGCAGAATAACATCCGATATGAAATTGCACTTTCTTAAGCACAATTAAGTAAGCTGTCAGAGCTATACAGTATACAATATGTAATATGTATTCGATTAACAATATATTCTATTAATGAAAACTTTAACTTTAGCTATAGCTTACGTGTTGTCATATATTTGTATACCAGTTCAATAAAACTTATGAACATAAAATCTGAAGATCGGTAAATACATGATTGTAAAGAAAGTTCACAAATCTTATCTTGTGTATGATCAAGGTGGCTTATGTAGAACTGCATCCTTCTCGTTATCATCGGTACGTGACTATGCTATGTAAAACAAATATCTCCCCAACACGTTTGAGTAATTTCACTCCAAGTTTCCCTTATTGAGGTCATTTGACCAGATCATCCCTGAATTTTTTGAAGAGTAGTGTCAAATACCTCTTGGCTTCTGATCAATCTATGGATAACCAACGTTCTTATCGTATAACTAAATGCCCTGATGAAATCAATTTTATTTTTTTAATACTGAAATTTAGAGTCTTCGAACTAGTTGGATTGCAGTCTTCTTAAAACTTTATCTCTCTCATTTTGGTATCCCTGCTGTATTTTCCCTGTGCAAGCAACATTTCTTTTATAACCACTTGTCGCTTAGTCACATTCATGATGTTACATCAGTCAGTTATTGATTATACATATTTTTAATGCCCACAACAATTTTTTAATTCGTAAAAGTACTGGTCAACCACCCAATTGTACTGGTAACTTATAATTTTAGATTAGCGATTTCTAGGTAAAAGTAAGCCAGATTACTCATATTCTTTGATATTTTTCGGAATCCCGTTTCATTTATTTATTATTACTTTAACCAAGTATTTTAATTTGTTGACAACAGTATGAGATTCCTAACATTTTATCTTCTCAGCAGGTGTAAACTCGTAGAAAACAGCTATCATTTTTATTTTAATACTGTACACATATATTTTATTTATGAATCTACACGTATTTTATTTTTATAAATCTGTACATTCACTTTCATAACAACATGTCGACATTATATACACACCATAATTAAGTTCACTACGTCAGTGTTCTAACCAACAGTAGTTTTTTACATAGACGTATAAACTATACTAGTTAATTGTTACAATAGTTATAAACCGTAGTTACTAGCTAAGCT
The DNA here is from genome assembly GCA_034769895.1 of Magicicada septendecula. Classification (NCBI taxonomy): domain Eukaryota; kingdom Metazoa; phylum Arthropoda; class Insecta; order Hemiptera; family Cicadidae; genus Magicicada; species Magicicada septendecula. Next base: position 290,194,186 of record CM068367.1, read on the forward strand.
ATATTTATAAACTGTCACTGTACAGTTTTATATAGTTGCATAATTGCCTAGCGTATAATTACTGTATGGTTGACAGTATCAGTTGGTATCACTAGTTCAGAATACCAACGGTCCTGACGTCCTACTACGCTGGGTGATGAAATGTTCTGTATTTGGAAAATACTGAAAAGTAAGAGTCTGACGTTCATGTCGCGTGTTTGATTTATTCTCATTGTTTTACAGTATTTCGGGATACTTAATTTCTTAATAAGTTCTATCTGATTGAAAGAAATCAGGTCCATTATTTACGGCTAATGATATACAACGGCTACAGATACACCTGGCTTCGACGTGTAAATGGATAAATCCGTCAGGTTTAGAAAAGAATAAATGAATTAATTAAATTACCCAGCTACATTGACTGTAAAATTAAGTAACCTTTGTATTCATTTTTCCTTCTGCAACGGAATTATATGCATATAGTACATGACTGTATGTATCGTAAACTTAAACTTTATAAGGGTTGGTGAAATGATTATGACTGCAGTGGCCACAATTATCCACAACAATATTTTCGTCAATTATCATAAGACGTTCTGTTCACCTCCTCCATAATTTTTTACTCATTAGACGCGAAGTGAAAAAAGGGAAAAGAGCTACGTAAAATATCCACATTGTTAGTGATTCTGTTGACGTTTACTGGTTGTGTCGGTAAACTGTACAAGGTTTAATACAATTTTCTACTGATTTTAACATTCTTTGTTTTTGATTAATATTTTATTATTGGCGTTGTTAATTCTTTCGTTTAGGTTGCTTTTAACTCTTTTGGAGTTTATAGAGCGAAGTGTTTGTTGAAGGCTGTTTTTGTTTGGTATTCTGTTGATAAATTATCCTTTCATTTTGTACATGTTATATATATTTTTTATTTTTTTAGTATGTCTATATTATATTTTTTAATTTTAAAGTATATTTTTTTATTTGACATTTTTCTTTTGTTTTTACAGAGATACATTTTAAAGGAAAGTTTACAAATTTTTCTGAACCTGAAAACGATCACAGTTAATTAATGGTCGAATTATAGTGTTTTACTAACTATTACTAATTATTTATGTGTTTTCAGGATTTCTGTATTATTTTAATTTATTTTTCATGCGATTGCTTCTTTACAAATAATCAAGTGTGTGTGTGTGTGTGTGTGTGTGTGTGTGTGTGTGTGTGTGTGTGTGTGTGTGTGTGTGTGTGTGTGTGTGTGTGTGTGTGTGTGTGTGTGTGTGTGTGTGTGTGTGTGTGTGTGTGTGTGTGTGTGTGTGTGTGTGTGTGTGTGTGTGTGTGTGTGTGTGTGTGTGTGTGTGTGTGTGTGTGTGTGTGTGTGTGTGTGTGTGTGTGTGTGTGTGTGTTTCTAAGTGTGTTTGAATGTAGCATTTTGTTGCATTATACGAAATACCATATGTCGGTATGTCACTTTATATGTAGCCTTTGAGTTTAGTGAAAAACTGATTCCACTGGGAAAATGTAGTATTTAAACTGTGCCGTCAAGTGAGTAATGAAATCCCATTTTATATAACACATCAGAAAAATATCCTTGTCTCATTCCTCGCAAAATGTACGAAATTTTCAGTTGGCGCAAAACGTATTTACAATATTTAATTAAACATAATCTTTCTTTGTAGTTAACCCACTTCTGGAAAAATACATTTCCTTCCATTAACAACGACAATTTACTGTTTTCAAACTTGTGAACAGATTCATTATAAACGACAAAATGCATAAAATGTACTCTCAGTATTTCATAAAACCATCTGACAGTATATTTATGTACAATTTCAAACGAATTGTTCAATTGTTGTCCATTGTTAAATGTTGATTATGGACAGGGACAAACGTGGCATGTTTGTTATAATAATGTTATGGCTGTCAAGAAAGTTTGGAATTGAGATATTTGGTACTTGAAGAGAGTAACTTTATCTGTACAACGTTAACGACAATAACGATTATCGACCATGACTATATATTAACATGATTATATATTATCAAATTATATTACTTCTGCAAGTTTCTGATACATATTTAAATAGAATTTATATTAAAATCGAATCATTACGATTATTAATAATTCATTTATAATAATGAATTACCTCTGAAGGCACTGAAGCTATCAGTAAAACGTACGTCAGGATAATAAATTAAAATAATATCAAAACCTTGCAGAAGTAATATAACTTGATAATATGTAGTAATATTAATCAGAAATATTGCAAGAAACTCGTGGAGTTATGATAAAGAAATGTGTGTGTGTGTGTGTGTGTGTGTGTGTGTGTGTGTGTGTGTGTGTGTGTGTGTGTGTGTGTGTGTGTGTGTGTGTGTGTGTGTGTGTGTGTGTGTGTGTGTGTGTGTGTGTGTGTGTGTGTGTGTGTGTGTGTGTGTGTGTGTGTGTGTTTATAATTGTCAGTGAAGCAGTAAGAGAAGTGATAACATCACCTGATCATACATTCTAACACTTTGAACACTGAGAAAACGTGAAAGACTTACGAGTTTGACGAATCACTAACAGCACGAACGTCGAGGGACAGGAAATTTATAATTACATCACCTTCGTGTGTAGGAGAAATTATTTAAGGTAAAACTAGATCGTCGCCTAATCAATATGTTGACAGGGACGACCTTTAGGTCAACAAGGATACCTAATGTTATTAGAGGTGAAGGGTACATTTCTAGAACAGTGCCGCTGACAACCAACGCCGTTTATTCGCGTCACTTAATACCAATTAAAAGCAAATAATTCGTTTCAATTTTATTTTGCGATTTTTACTACAGGTTTACTTGTACTGTATTATAATGGGTGATGGTTGTTTCATACTTACTATTCTTCAGACGAGATTACGCAAAATAATGCAATGACTCTCTTTGCGTCAAACGTAATCAACGACCTGTTCTTAATTATCGAACTTGAATTTGTCAGTAAGGAATATCTATTATTTTATATGATTATGTATATAAAATTACCAAAATAATATAATAAAACACACCATAGGTAAAAACTGTGACATGCTTTTCCCAAACACTTCAGGTACTTTATAATTTTTTGATCCTCGAATTTGTATAGAAAGAGTGTGAACATCTTTATCATGACATGCATTTTTTTATATGAACATTATATGAATCTGTATTATTACCAAATACCAAATAGGAACTCTTATTCTGCATATTGCTCTCAGACGTTTAAGTAACGAAAAGCATGTTTTTCACTCCAAGCAATACAAACAACGTATACTACTCGAAGTAGTAATGGTAAATGTTTGCAGTATTAGTAACGCGAAACATTACTGACATTAATTATTATTGGTGTAAAGAGTTACTTGCTATGAGTAACAACTTACAGAAATAAAATATTGGTAGCATATTAATGTGAACGATTAAAATGATCTTTACTAGACAAAATGTTTTAAAATTATGTAAACAAGAAAAGCAATGACAAAATAATTAAGTATAAGTTATTAAAAATCATAGGGGTATACATGTAAATAATTTTATATAGCGTTGTACATTGTAATTGGTCATGTTAATTTGACTACCCCACCTAATGTCCGTTAAATCTACCCTGTAATATTGCGTGAGGGTGAACTAAATATAACTTGACCTAGTTCCATCGGACAGGATGAGACGTGAATGATGTAGCTATTAAGCGTTCCTACTAATGACATCTATAAATGAATAAGATTATTTTTGAATACTTCTTACTAACCTCAGTTATATAGTCGGTATTCCAACGTATTCGCAATAGTACTGTAACTAGAGAGAGGTAGATTTTTGAGTCAGTATTTCTCAAAACACACACACATCTGTGCAAGCAAGAGTAATTTATCCTGCCATTTCTCAGTTTTATTACCTGAAGAAAGCGTTTGAAACACGAATGATACGAATGCTTTCAGATTCTCCAAACTGTATTAGAGCAATGTTTAGTCATCGTCTGTTTTAAACTCAGCTTTAGGTAGCGAGGTATGAATGTTATTATTTACATACAGCATGCGTTTTGTTTGCTTGATGTAGTGTTTTAGTACATGATGTGCAGTTATTAGTAGCGCAAGAATTCGCCATTACATCGTAGCCCTATATGGAATGAAAAGCTGGTAGGCACTCTGCGATATTTTCATATTGACTAAAATACAGGGATTGAATGACTTAATTAATTTTTAAATCCATACGTCTGTAATAAATAATATGCCGGCACGTTCAGGTTCCTGTATTTGTGTAAATACAACACAAAACACACACACACACATACTGTGTTTACTGTATGTTAAACCGCATCTCTACGTGCGCTCGCGTTTAAGAGTTTGAGAGATTTAATTATATCATTGAGAGTGTTTAAGAGTTACTTTTTTATGCACCAACATAAAATAAAATCTGTTTTATTTTATGTTACGATACACTGTATTTGCGTTATAAAGCATAAAGTTGTACAATGTGTTAAAATATTCTACAAATAAAACGACAATAAACATTATTTAAGTTGGTATATTAAATGGCTCTTTTACGTATCATAGTTCCGACAGGTGAAATGCGTTACCGACTGCAACTCATCTACAACGATTACAATTCTATTTGTGTTCGCTATGCACGACACAGGTATGTGAAGGGACGAGCACCACGCGGCACAGACGTATACACACATGCCCGCGAACACATGTGTACATGGACCTAGTGTTAACTCATTAATTTACAGAATGTGTCCACTTTGTTCGATTGCGAACGAGTAAATATTACTTTTCCAATGTACTTCTCACACAGGTTACAATTATTCATACCACATATTGCAATTCTCATGACACAAATCCGAAAGTATTGTTTGTTTCCTTTTGTAATGTGCCATAACCAAAACGCTGAGAAGCAAAATAGTTTTGTGTAGCGTACAAAAACGATTTTGGGCGCTTTCTTGTAGCCTACACGTGTGTAGAGCACTACAAACGTATTCCTAGTATTCCTAAAATGACTTTCCATCCTAACATACTATGAATGAAACACGTATTTTATCGTCCACAAAAATTAACAGCTTGTCTTCTGACAATGGCAATACAAAATTAAAATATTAAAGGAAGAAACACCGTGTGTGTGTGTGTGTGTGCGCGCGCGCGCGCGAGCGCGTGTGGGAAGGGGATACTGCGTGTGTGTCCTACGTACACCTTATCAGTAATACGTTACTCAGTAAATGTTAGGCCTATTTACCTTTTAGACTTATATGTTCACGTTTTGTATTACTTGTATAGATATGAGTGTCTGTTTCTCCATAATAAATTAAAGAACCAAACGCTATACGTCACTCTAAAGATCGTTTGAAATTAATTAACAACTTCATAATATATATTAAAAATATACGGAATATGTGAAAAGACTCTACTAATTGGTAGGAATTAGTGGTCCATACTAAAGCATTTAATAAATAATAATAACAAAAACCGAATTGATCTTTCTACTACCGACAAATATATGATGATAAACAAACGTATATAAAACAGTTGTTTTGTTTATAAAGTCGCACTTAAAAATATTGCTTTATAATTTCTTAATAGGAGACCTATTTCATTATGAATTTTACTTCATGTAACTACAAAACTGAGCACAAAACGAACCAGAGGTGCAAAAAACTAGCAATGACTGAAATTCGGCTTTGTCTGTTGGGTCCATAAGCACTAATTTTAATAATACATAATTATCGGATATGCATTACACAAATGTATGGGCCTAGCGAGATTATACACATGGACATGTAGTTCTTAACTATTTTTATTTATTTATTTATATTTGTACCTAATTACTTCAAATAAGGTATTTATAATCACTTGTACGTATCTGCGTTTCACACCTTTCCGACGATTCTGTATAAATCTGTGTAAGATCGCGTAAGTGTAAATATTTCCCTAACTGTAAATTCCAAGTAAAACATAATATTTATTTAAAGAAAAGGACTTTAAACTTAGAGTTTGTCTTGTAAGCAGTAATTTTAACGAAATAATTAACACAAAATATGTATTTCTTATAGAATAATTTTTATCAAGCAATCGTTTATTTTATTAAAATATATATTTCTTTATTAGAATTCGTGAATAATATTACATGTTGTCACTGTGTTACTGATAACAATAAAAGTTTTCTTATCTCCACGAAACACATGTGATAAAATTACGTAAGAAGAGCAGTGAAGTTACCTGATGCGCAAGGGTAGTAGTGTACGAGTGAAGCGCCCGTTGGAAACTGCGGAAACATCCCTATCGGTCCACGGAAAAAGCCACCGATTCTCTGCCCTGCGTACTAGATTACTTCTCTTCCTATCGACACCGTCTTCATTCTGTTTGCCTTTATAATTAATATCCATATAAACTCCGTTTTAGTTTAATGACGTTTCATATTTGGTGACAAAATTATCTGGTCCCCTCCAAAAAAAATTAACTTAGAAAACTAATTTCTACTTCAGCATATTTGTTGAACATTACATTTTTAATTTCTGGTTGGATGTATTATTAGTAACTGTCCCTGTAATTAGTAGTAATGGTAATTAGTAGTAGCAGCAGTAGTAGCAGTAATCGTAGAAGTAGTAGTAGTAGTAGTAGTAGTAGTAGTAGTAGTAGTAGTAGTAGTAGTAGTAGTAGTAATAAAGTATGAGTATCTTATTAACTATTTGCATTTTACTTAAACTTATGTTGCTGTAATAAAAACATGTTAAGAAACAAGATTATTCGATAGTTACCGTACCGTAATATGTCACAACTTAAAAATATATTCAACTGTATGTTAGCTGTATGTCAATAACTTGTTTTGTTTTCCTGTTTAAACGCATTATAATATTTCTTTGATAGAGTTCACGACTTGTATAATGTATTGAGACCCCCCCACACACACACAAAATTCATTCTACTGGTTTACACTTTATACTTTTTAATTAAATTGGATTATTTTTACGATTCGAATAGCTTTCAAGTGGCCATTCTACTGTTTATCTTCTCTTATACCTATAATTCTGGTTATACCCTTTTCATAAAGAATTATATTATTTAGTAACTTAGAAATTGTCTTTACTCAAACACTTTTACTGTCATTTTGGCACTTTTGTCTTCAACACAGAGTAGCGATTACTCCTATAGGCCGTCACTTAGTTATATTATATGCAGTTAGTTTTTAATATATACTGTGATATTTATATGCCATATTTATTTCACAGCATTGTAACGACTGTTGCGGAACTGTCTGGAAGAGTCGAGAGCGTTCTCCCACCGGTTTCTCCGCTAGTCGACGAGGTGTAGCGTTAGCGTTTGAGCCGCTGCGGTTCAACCGCGACGGTTTAACCGCTGGTTTGTGATTACTTTTACATCAGCGGTCCAACCACCGCGGCTGTTATCAAAGCGCGTTTCTCAAACAAACTATTGACCAGCAACGAAAGTTGTGTTTTAGTTTGTACAGTGCTTACAATGCTTACAGACGTTGAGATTATCGCGGCTATATTGTTGTTAGAAAAAAAACGAGAAGAAGCGAAGGTTTTGGGTGCATCCGTTACTTCAAAAAAAGCCTTCGATCGGCGTGTTTCAAATAAGGTATAATAATTTGAGAAATTATCAAGAGAAATTTTTTAACTATTAAAAATGTCTATAAAAATATTTGATAAACTTATAAATTTGATTGAAAGTGACATTGTGCGGAAAGGAAACAGACGAAGAAACGACATTACACCACACGAATGATCGACAGTTACTCTAAGGTAAGAATGTATTTAGAAATATTTATTTACAAAACATGTTTTACACGTATTTATCTATAAAATAAAAGAAAACTTTTAATGTTTACAATTCAGTTAAGTCATAAATGAAAACAAGGTTACTGTCAACCCACACAATTACGTATATTTGTTATTGGAAAAATTTATAAACACATTACACACAAGTTACTACATTGTAATATAATGGTATTAATAATAATGTTATTACAAATATTACAAACCATTTGGTTTGTATATCTTATCTAAGCAACTGATGATGCCAGAGTTCTGGCGAAACTAGTTTCGAAATGTGTTTATTATTTTTTGAAATAACAAATATAGTTATGTGAAATTGACAATATCCTTGTTCTCATTTATTGTGGAAACTTTCCACGACAATACAAATTTTATATTTAACCAAGTCCTTTCGAATTTAATGGAAACATTAAACTACTACGTTGGAAAAAACGAAATACGACAGTGATACATATCACTCAAATCTAAATGCACTGTATTATAACACTAATTCCAAATTTTACATTTCAACCGCTCGGCTTATAAGCAGCCTACAATTGCTGCATTTTTCGTATTATATACGTATTTTTTTTCGTATTCATTGGAAGTTAATTTATAAGATACTTTCTGTTCTTTTCAGTAAAACAACTCCAAGTGAAATGGAAGAACATTAAGGACAATTTTCGAAAAACATTTGAAATTGAGAAAACACAAAAATCAGGGTCTAGTTATGCTACAAAAAAAAAAAGTATTACTATTACGATCAGTTGTCGTTTTTCTACCGGTGTTCGCAGAGCGAAATCTGTCAAGCAGTTTAGTTCCTTCAACATCAGTAGTTGATGAACGAAATACAGAAAATGACATGTCATCTAACTCGCAAATGGAGTCACCACCCCTGCCAGGACCTGCTGAAGCGTTAAGAAATGAAACTTTAGATAGAGACACTACAGGCACACCAGTAAAGTGTGAAGAAGAGGAAGACAAAAAATACAGTTCAAGAGAAGTTGCTCGAAATTCTATCGAAAAGAGAAAACGTTGAAATGAAAGCGGAGGAAGATGATGATCGCATGTTCTTGCTATCACTTCTTCCAACTTTGAAAAGAATTCCATTTGATAAAAGAATGAGGGCAATAATTGAACTAATGCAAGTTCTTGACAGATATAACTGTAACAGTGGAAGTGAATTACAAACTACTTTCCAACAGCCGTACACGTACTACAGCCAGGTTACCCATCGACATCCCAACAAGGAAATATGTATAGTGTATATACTTCAATACCGCAGTCATCTGGAATGAATCTGCAACCACACCAGACACAGTCCACCACATGCAACCTTCAAGTGTTTCTTCAGTAGACAGTCCCGACTCAGAATGTCGGAGCTTACGGTCAAGAAGGAGACTGCCATATTTTTAACAGATCTATTCTCGAGCAAATAAAGTTTACAATTATAGACTCACACGTGCGAGAAGATTTGTGGAGTGTGCCTTTGGCATTTTATCAAATAAATGGGCCATACTGCATACAGCAATGTCGGTGCAACCGAAATTTGCTGCAGTATAACAAAAACAGTTTGCATTCTACATAATTTCGTAAGAAGAAGAGATGGCTACAACTTTAGTGACACACTTAGTTGTGACCTTGAATCAGTTACAGTTTGCAATTTAGGCCACACTATGAAATCGCTGGAAATAAGAAAGCATTTTGAGGAATATTTTACGAGTCCTCAAGGTGCTATTGAGTGGCATACCGAGTAATATAAATACTATTTTCAAAATGCGCATGCTTGTTTTACACAATACATTATATAACCTCTTCTTTAGAGTTATAACGGAGGGAACCCAAAATAATTGGTTCTGCCAATTATTTCAGGCTGCCTTATTCGAGACGAGCTGAAATTTAAATCAGAACAACACACAGTAAGACATACAAGGAATCAGGGAAGGTTAAACTGTTGATTTATATACTCAGTATATGTGTGTAACAAGAAGACTTGCTTTATTAAACATTTGAAATATAACATTTACTCCAAAGAACAGATCCCATGACGTTATTAATTAAATTAGTAAAATTAAGTGAAATGCTTTATTTAGAATATGGGATCACAACAAATTTGTCTAGCTATACCCCCGGATCCGGCTAACCATTGGTATTTAGTCTCTAATCTTTTAATTATATTTAATTCAAAATTTTATCTTGCAAGACTTTTACCTTTTTGCTTCATATATATTCCATTAGAAGAATGGTATTAATAACACTACGTTACGTTAATATCTAAATTGTTACAATTGAATGATATTGAATAGTTACAATTAAATTCTCAAATTTAAGTTTTTATATTCTTATAAAATCAATCGTCTCTGTAAGTCTCTTAAATAGAGTATTGTGTTACAAAAATATTATCATTATTCCTCGATAGACGTGCTATCGAGTCACCTCTATTTTTTGGATGTAGTAATCGCCTCCATGTGGTTCCGTCTTGGGAGTCCTAAAACGTCGTCCTCGTCTTGGTCTGGTCTCTGTTGTTCATGGCTTAATACGTCTGCAGGATAGGTAGAGTCTTCTACACAGATACTCGTTGATTCTCAGATGTCTCGAACTGCATCATCGGTAGGGTATACTAGAGTTCTCATTTAGATGGTCCATGACCACAGGTCAGATGTTGAAAAGATTCGTCCATCGGTGAAGATTGCAGTCATCTTTTTTTCTTTATTAACACTCGTCGTTTGTAGTTACATCTTTCTTCTTGTTACAAAGTTTTTGGAATTTTCTTTTTGTTAACGTTACATGTTACACTTTTTGTAACGGTTAGTAAAATACAAAATAATAATTAATTAATCCACACTAACAGCAAATTGTATAACTTTTGAACAGAGCATTTTGCTCGTGCGTCTGCACAGCTGGGCGTCGTCATCGCAAGAGAGCGATTTTTCGTCCGCTACCCTCGTACATAACGAGAGAGAGTGGGGTGTTTATTCCGCGAGCATATATAGTTCCTGTTTTCTCTTTAAATAAACTTTTTATTTATACAGACTATCGCTAGATAAAAATACATCATTTAAATTAATTGTTTTAGTTACTATCTGTGTCTACAGATACTTTAATTATTAACATTAGTTTACTCTATTATTTTTTAATTACAGTAGACTCGGGAAACAGGTCGAGTCCGGTATCAACAGGTAGGCGCTTGATAGCAAGCAAAGGGTTAAATACGAACATAATAATTATTTACAATATGCCTTTTCTTTATGGATACTTTGCCCTTATTAATTACTTCTTCCATTCACACTTAGTACCTACATGTTTTTATTATTATTATTGTGAGATTTAAATGGTTAATTGTACGCAACCTTAATTAATTAAAAATTTTTTTTATTCTGTAAATGTCACAATTTAAATCGTCACATACTCCGCCTCCTTACCAACACAGACTCCTAAAATTTTGGTCAGCTATGTACCGAGAGTATGCTTGGGGAGTTCCATATGAAATTTCTTATTATTATTATCGTTAATTATTATTCTCTTTTATTATTATTATTGCACGGTTTATTTGTTTTAAATTCTCTTTAAATGATCTTAATTCTCATTTAAATATTCCTCCTCCGTGAAATTCCCTTTTTCTCACTAAATACAGTACTTACTCATAATACTAATTTCCCTAATTTCAGCAACTCACAATATCGTGGCCCGACTGACATCAGCTTACTCTAACTCTACACGTTAGCTTTCAGCATTCAAAAAATGATCTCTTGGCTCATCATTATCCTTTTCAGTCGGCGCCGTTGTGACTCGTTACTTAACATGTATAATCACTTCTGGATTATATATCATAAACTTATTTCTAATGTAATCTAAAGAGGATCCCATACTCCACTTTAGATCACTGTTTTGAGAGAAGCGGAATTTCACGAAGATACTTTTCATTTAACTCTTTAACAATTACTAGACAAAATATGCGGAAGGGGAGACACTTTACACAATGCATTGTAATCCACTCGCGGTGGCATTCATTGTTTAGGGAGAGCAACCTTTAATACAATTGAGAGGGTGGCTGCTTAATACAATACTGAACACGCTTCCATTTCTCTACCTTGCCACAACTGGGGTGTTTATACTACGCAACGTAACTTTTATTATTATTATTCACTTTTCTCTTATTTACTGCGATACGATTTACTACTACTTATTTACACGTTACACAAATTTGTTTAACTTCAGATTTATTTAGCAATTATTACTATTTAAGCAATTATTAATCACTTATTATTACTTTGGGGTTTAAAAAAACAACTTACCTCGAATTATTTCCTATACACTTTAATACATTGTAAACATTTATTAACAGAGATTATTATTAAACCTTTGGCATTAAATTTTATTTAAACGATCAGCTCTTGGTACTCATTTTCTTTTCTTCTGTGACCTTCCCTTTATCTTGTTTCTTAAAATCTAACTTAATTTTATTTCTACTACTAATTTACGTAACCTCACAACATCATGGCCCGACTGATTACATCTTGTATACTCTAACTCTAGTAGTTAGTTTCCTGCTACTTTCTTTAACTCTAGTAAAAAATTTTTCAGTGCGGCGCCATTGTGACTGTGTTACGTTCCTTATATCTATTTCGCTTATTTATACTTAAGATAATCTAAAGTTGATCCCATACTCAACCCTAGATTATTTCTAATTCTAGTTGCTTACTTTACTGAGATAAGCGGAATGTCACGAAGGGGAATCTTTATTCACTACTAGACAATCAATTGTAACACACTAAACAAGAGGGGACTAACACTTTACTTTCAACGATCAGCTGTTACGCTGGAATGTGGGTCAAACTAGTTTTAAACAATGGCATCGTTTATGCGTACAAAAGGGGAAGTTAACTCGAGGGTGGATATTTCTCTATTGTTCCATTTAACAATATCTGGCGGCTAGGGACTTATTTTCAAGCAGAGCACAACCTATTTATTATTATTCACACATATTATTCATTTCTTTTTACTTATTTCACTAATACACTTTTATAATTATAATTCTACTAACGTGTTATAATAATTTACGATATTATTAAAATTTTTATTTTAAATAACTTATTATTTATTATTAGTACTTTGGTCTGATATAAGAGACAGTTTCTTTTTTTTTGAACAAGTTTATTTATTTAGGGAAACATCCTTCCATTAAATTAATTAGTACACTTGTTTTATTTAATTCGAATTAATTTTCAACAAAGGGGAGATACATGTTTACTAGGCACAAGACGACACACAGGAAAGGACACGCTTCTTATAACAATAGAGCTATCAAAGAGGGTGAAGTAATTGTTTCATTCCGCGATGGGGGAGGCTCACAATGACAAAATACACACTAACAGGAACAGACAAGAATTCAACCGGTCTGGTATTGTTTACAAACAGACGTGTTGTAGAATGAACTTTTGACAAGCTCCTACATGTTTTGTTTACATAGGATTATATGTTACTCTTACTTTACACATATCATATTTCCTAATAAAATTATATCTATACTATATTACTATAATATTCATTATTTTTTTTCTTATTTAAATTTCTGACACATATTAAAATACACGAGTAAATAAATCAACAGCTTATGAATAGGGACACAATTACTGTTTAGCAACACAAGTCACAAAATTTTTTTTTTATTAGTAGCAAAATTTAAACAAATTAGCAGAGTTGCGCATCTTATATCCTCTTCTTTAGAGTTATAACGGAGGGAACCCAAAATAATTGGTTCTGCCAATTATTTCAGGCTGCCTTATTCGAGACGAGCTGAAATTTAAATCAGAACAACACACAGTAAGACATACAAGGAATCAGGGAAGGTTAAACTGTTGATTTATATACTCAGTATATGTGTGTAACAAGAAGACTTGCTTTATTAAACATTTGAAATATAACATTTACTCCAAAGAACAGATCCCATGACGTTATTAATTAAATTAGTAAAATTAAGTGAAATGCTTTATTTAGAATATGGGATCACAACAAATTTGTCTAGCTATACCCCCGGATCCGGCTAACCATTGGTATTTAGTCTCTAATCTTTTAATTATATTTAATTCAAAATTTTATCTTGCAAGACTTTTACCTTTTTGCTTCATATATATTCCATTAGAAGAATGGTATTAATAACACTACGTTACGTTAATATCTAAATTGTTACAATTGAATGATATTGAATAGTTACAATTAAATTCTCAAATTTAAGTTTTTATATTCTTATAAAATCAATCGTCTCTGTAAGTCTCTTAAATAGAGTATTGTGTTACAAAAATATTATCATTATTCCTCGATAGACGTGCTATCGAGTCACCTCTATTTTTTGGATGTAGTAATCGCCTCCATGTGGTTCCGTCTTGGGAGTCCTAAAACGTCGTCCTCGTCTTGGTCTGGTCTCTGTTGTTCATGGCTTAATACGTCTGCAGGATAGGTAGAGTCTTCTACACAGATACTCGTTGATTCTCAGATGTCTCGAACTGCATCATCGGTAGGGTATACTAGAGTTCTCATTTAGATGGTCCATGACCACAGGTCAGATGTTGAAAAGATTCGTCCATCGGTGAAGATTGCAGTCATCTTTTTTTCTTTATTAACACTCGTCGTTTGTAGTTACATCTTTCTTCTTGTTACAAAGTTTTTGGAATTTTCTTTTTGTTAACGTTACATGTTACACTTTTTGTAACGGTTAGTAAAATACAAAATAATAATTAATTAATCCACACTAACAACAAATTGTATAACTTTTGAACAGAGCATTTTGCTCGTGCATCTGCACAACTGGGCGTCGTCATCGCAAGAGAGCGATTTTTCGTCCGCTACCCTCGTACATAACGAGAGAGAGTGGGGTGTTTATTCCGCGAGCATATATAGTTCCTGTTTTCTCTTTAAATAAACTTTTTATTTATACAGACTATCGCTAGATAAAAATACATCATTTAAATTAATTGTTTTAGTTACTATCTGTGTCTACAGATACTTTAATTATTAACATTAGTTTACTCTATTATTTTTTAATTACAGTAGACTCGGGAAACAGGTCGAGTCCGGTATCAACAGGTAGGCGCTTGATAGCAAGCAAAGGGTTAAATACGAACATAATAATTATTTACAATATGCCTTTTCTTTATGGATACTTTGCCCTTATTAATTACTTCTTCCATTCACACTTAGTACCTACATGTTTTTATTATTATTATTGTGAGATTTAAATGGTTAATTGTACGCAACCTTAATTAATTAAATTTTTTTTTTATTCTGTAAATGTCACAATTTAAATCGTCACAATTATTTCATTTAGTTATGTTCGTTTGTACTCATATAGGCCTATTCGTATTCATATTTAGATTCATTTATTTTAATTAATAAATAAATTGTAATAAATTGTTTGGAAAAATATGTTTAATAAATTGCAAAGAATTTAAATATTTCGTTCTCTTATTCATACAACTCACCTTCTGCAGCTTTTTCTTCTGTAGATAATGTATCCCAGTTATCCGTCATTTCTTTACATACTTCATTCTAGTCCTTCATTTTTATGTCTCGATTGGAATATTCCTTGCAACTTATGTTCCATATAGATTGTTTTTCTTGTACAAGTACAATAAACTTTTCTGTATCAAACATTATTACTACACTGCTTCTAGTACGATTTTTCGTTAAAACTAAAAATCACACGCACAACAGTATACCAAGCTTTGTGTATGGATTACGAAAGCCTACTGAACAGAGAACCAGCGAGCGGTTCAGCCTCGTGATGTAAACGCACAGGTTCCAACACGTGTGTTTTGTCGGGTCGGCGGCAGAACCGCTAAGCGGCTGAGCCGCGACATGTTGCGGCTGAGGTTGTAACCCCTCTTTAACTTTGACTGGTAACAAACATTTTTTTTTTTTATTTTTTTTTTTTTTTTAAAGAGTTGCCACAAGATAATTAAAACTAGACCAAAGCCTAGAGAAGCCAAAAATGCGCTGGAGTGAGACGGGACTTGCAATTAAAACTCACAAAAAGTAACAACCAATAAAATCCGTTTTATTATTCTATCTCCTTTTTTAAAAATATTAACAACAAAATCAATAAATATAACATTGAGAATCTATTTTTCCCTTAAAAACTGTTAATTAAAATAATTTAATTCTTTAAAAAGGTTACCTGAAAATTATTAATACATATAAAATTTATTTGCTATCTTCTCTTTAAAATGAATTAAAATTAAAATCATTAATTTTCTTTAAGTAATGTTTCCTGAAAATTATTAATAAATATAAAATTTATTTTCTATCTTCTCTAAATAAAATCAATTGAAACTTAATTGAGATAAAATTTATAGACTTCTTGATAAGGTTAATTAGAATAACTAATTCTCAAACAAAATTAATTAAAATTAAATAGAGACAAATCTACATACTCTTTATCAAAGTTAATTAAAATTAATTAATTCTCTTAGAAAAAATATTAATCAAAAATTAATAGAGATAGAAATAATTAATTGTCATCAAAAAATTAAATGTATATATAACCCTATGTTTCATCTTTTTCCTTTTATAAGTCCTATATCTAACTCCCCCAAAAATACACCCAAATGTACAATACATATAGAACCCCACAAAATACACACACAAATATACAATACATCTACATGTTCCACAATATAGGACAATTATTACATAGATCTCTTGCCACACCATTTTCTACCCCCATGAGGTACATGATTAATTATTTTATGGAAATCCATGTTAGGTTTATAATGCTTAATATGTGCATAACACATTACACGTGTATCTGAGTATATATGCAACGCCAGTAGTCCCCAGGACATAATCAATTCAAAATTTGGCCAAGTGCCTAATACTATTATAAAATCCTGCCCCACTGGGCATTTAGACTGGGAGAAATAAAATTTAGAATACAGTGAACACCCCAGTTATCATAATTAATTAATAGAATTTATATATATATAGAAATATTGTTAAGTTTTAAAAATAGTAATGTGTCGTGAACCTTATAACCCTTTTAAAGGTAATTTTGGCCCAGAGACCGACATGTTCATGGGCCAGTCGGTGCATAATTCAACCTGTCTCAACAACATGTTTAACACTGCATGAACATGCACCAGTACAGGATTAAACTTGTGAAACTACTTAACTACCACAGAAATTTCTATCCCTATATAATGCAAACTGAATTTAAAAATGAGAAATTACAAGTTGATTGAATGAATTAGAAGCAGTAATGAAACCCTTATACTGAAAATAAGAAGGAATTGCACGTTTAAAATGTGAGCAGCCAAAGATGCATGTCAGCCTCTGAGCTAACAGATTATACAAACAAATTAATAAAATTTACAAATGATTTCCCTCCCAGTTCACGCACTATACTGTCCCGTTAATCGGGGACCCAATTAAAATGTTTAAAACTTGAAAGTCATGTTGTTGAATGATTGAATTGGTTCACTGGCTCTATTGAGTGCATCACAATGTGTAAGAATATAATGGATTGAGTTCACCTTATTTTGTCCATGGGTGTGAAGTGGCAATCTCGTGGCCTACATTATAGGGTGTTTGTGCTTCGTCATTGCTATTCCTCTCCGGCAGATGAAGTTGAGAGAGAAATCTTGATGTTCAAAAGTTCAGGTTTTGGGGCTAGTCCACGTCTTCATCGAGGGACCCTGATCATACAATATATTATCAGCCAGAGTACACAAAACAAATTCCCCCAGAAACTTCACACACACCCAAAACCCATATATAAAAATTAACACAGCTTTAGGGCTATTTAGAAAATGATGTTTGACACACTTGGCAAGGTTATTTGGCCAACAGGCCCTATTTGAAAACATTTAGTTCTGTGAAATTTCATATTAATAAACTTTACCCATGTGGGTTAACAATAATTCAATTTTGATTCACTAATAATTCGGCTTGTTACACTTTTAATACAATTTACACAAATCTGAATTTTAGTTTGCCACGTGGTTGAGAGAGGTTACCTGATTACATCATTTCTATACTATTTAAATTAATACCTTTTGGCAATTACATTCTTCTCAATTGGTGCCTTAGTAAGCTTTCTGATATTGATAAAGTGTTACTATAATCACTAGTAAAGTTGTATGTAACTTACTCTGAATTACGTATTGCACAATTACCACGAGGTAGCGTAATAAGGTATCAGATTACATCCATGTCTGTATGATTTAAACAAATACTTTTTGCATTGATATGACTCTCAATTTTAGTGCCTTAGTTAAGACATGTGAATTTAATATAGTATAACTAAAATATTACGTTTAAATTACGTATTACACCACTCAACCCGTGGTGACACAAAAGGTTAACTGATTTTATTTACTGTGGCCTATAAAACAAGTTTTTCATTAGTAAAACTTTAAATAAATAATTATAAAAATATTGCCGAGACTTACCGCAGTTCTATTTAGATTTAGCCTGTCATAGGTGGTAGAATGGTGTAACAAATTCTTCTCCGCCGGAGAGAAAAAAAATAAGCTGCCAACGAAGACGACGTTCGGAGCGAGACAAAAACTTTCTTGATACAGGTTCCGCTGTGTGAGCTCGCAAACCGGGGCTCTCGCGAGAGGTCAGCACCGATCAAGCCTCGCTCTTGGTTATAATTCAGGCAGCAGTATTGCTTATCTCCACTGCTAGGGTGCAGCACTAATCAAGCCGCTTTAAATACCGTACTGCATTTAACGTTTATTCCTGAAGTTAATTACTGAATAATCGCCGATCTATATTAGAACGGCACACCCTCACCCCAAAAGGGCAACATAGTTGCCCCAAGGCTAACTCACAGCCTCTTGGCTAGTCATAATACTACTACTTTCTTGGCTGTCTTGGGAAATCTCAGAAACTTAACCGCTCTCGGGAGAACAGAGGCTCAGGGTGAAAACGAAGGAAGAGGAAAGAAGGCATGTAGTATGTAAGTGTGCGGGTACTGCATGCTGACTTGA
The DNA here is from genome assembly GCA_034769895.1 of Magicicada septendecula. Lineage (NCBI taxonomy): Eukaryota > Metazoa > Arthropoda > Insecta > Hemiptera > Cicadidae > Magicicada > Magicicada septendecula. Next base: position 290,212,915 of record CM068367.1, read on the forward strand.
TCAGAGTCAGCATACAGCACAAGAGATAGAAGGAGAAAAGACGAAAGGCCTCTATTAAGTGCACCGTCTGAGTTCTGACCTCCCAAGGCCTCCCAACTCACCAACTGAGACCCAAACATGATACCCACTGGGGACAACTTCTATCCCCCCTCCTTTCCGAGGACCGAAAATCTCAACGCCACTGCGACCGTCCCCACGCGACCCTCTCCCCCAGGCCAACCCCACAGGACCGCCCCAACACGTCACACTCGCTGGTGACCACCACCTACTCTTACTGCTGCCACTCACATACGCGTCCGAAGACCAAACAAGGTATCTGTTACCTTGATATGTGAGTGCCCATAACACTACTGTCTACCTCGTGGACTGACCAGCCATATGCAGCAAAACAAGGCATCACAATCCTTGACATATGACTGGTTTAAAAAAAACATCCCTACACTAAGGCGGACGGCCCCGATTAGCCGGACAGAGAAAACCGCATAGAGGGCACGCGAACATCTTCCCTTCTCTTACTCTTTAAATATTGCATAACTAGCAAGGGGGGTTTACTTCAGCACGGCATCGACTAACAACCCACATTTAATCCAAAAATAACCTACCAGAGAAATAACCAGGGAATGCGGCATGGCCCCGACCCTACAATAATCAGCAACAAACTTCAACAAAGAAAAATGAAAACTACAACCAACAATCTAACTCTAACATCACTACACCAACCTAGTCACAACTCTTCCAACTAACTACTTTTCTAACTGCTCTCTGATATTTTTCTTTTTTCATTTTCTAATTTTTTTCTTTTTTTTCTTTTTAATTTTTATCTGTTTTTTTTTATTTTATTTTCTAAGGGGAGGGGTAGGAAAATTGGGAAGATGAAAAGGGCAAGGATCATTGAAAGGTCAACAGCTAGGACTAAGGATAAGGACATGGTTCCCTCCGAAAATAAGGATGGGTGGAGAAAACCAAGGCTCGCGGAGGCAGGGGTGCAACCCTGAAGCAGACGAACACCACTGGGACTGTGGGGAACATCTACCCGCTACCCGTTAACCGCTTCTTCTTCTTCTTTTTATGACGACTTTTAGGTACTCGTTCCTTTTGGACACCACTCTTTGAGAAACTCTCTCATGTTGAGCTGTACTGATTTATTTCTTCTGAATTATAATCAAGGCAACTTACCTGACTACTTTTACCCCGATTTGGATTATCCTCAACCTCTAACTCCTCTGCTTCTACCTTCTTCTCTTCTACAATTTCCCCTGTTTCTCTTTCTTCCACCTCTTCCTTTTCTTCCTCTACATAATCCAAATCACCATCACGACACTGCACATCTTCATCCTCTAGTTGCTCACCTGGTCCGCATGAAACTTCTTTCCATTCCTCGGAATCCTCAACACTACTTACAGAAAGCGTCTGCACATCTTCACACACTACATCATTCTCACTCACACACTCCACAACGCTGCCACCCAATTTCTCCTCAACTTCTACCTCATCTACTTCTACCACACTTGCAGTCTGGACATCCCCTTGTCCATCCGCAACCTCAGAAACACTTGCAGCCTCCCTAACACTTACACTTATACTCCCCTGCGTAGCATGTGCAGACCAATCTTCTGCCTCTTCCCTCGATTCCTCTTCTTCACCACTTTCAGCAACTACAACTTCCTCAACCTTTCCCAACCTGGAATCCAGCTGTCCAGGTCCATGTGCAATGTCTAAATTACATTCTACTGACGATGGTAAGGCGCCACCATCAAGTGACTTCTCATCTCCCGGCGTAGGCGATGATGCTGTTACCGGATCTGGATCCGCCATGAACTGTTACTATAATCACTAGTAAAGTTGTATGTAACTTACTCTGAATTACGTATTGCACAATTACCACGAGGTAGCGTAATAAGGTATCAGATTACATCCATGTCTGTATGATTTAAACAAATACTTTTTGCATTGATATGACTCTCAATTTTAGTGCCTTAGTTAAGACATGTGAATTTAATATAGTATAACTAAAAAATTACCTTTAAATTACGAATTACACCACTCAACCCGTGGTGACACAAAAGGTTAACTGATTTTATTTACTGTGACCTATAAAACAAGTTTTTCATTAGTAAAACTTTAAATAGATAATTATAAAAATATTGCCGAGACTTACCGCAGTTCTATTTAGATTTAGCCTGTCATAGGTGGTAGAATGGTGTAACAAATTCTTCTCCGCCGGAGATAAAAAAAAATAAGCTGCCAACGAAGACGACGTTCGGAGCGAGACAAAAACTTTCTTGATACCGGTTCCGCTGTGTGAGCTCGCAAACCGGGGCTCTCGTGAGAGGTCAGCACCGATCAAGCCTCGCTCTTGGTTATAATTCAGGCAGCAGTATTGCTTATCTCCACTGCCAGGGTGCAGCACTAATCAAGCCGCTTTAAATACCGTACTGCATTTAACGTTTATTCCTGACGTTAATTACTGAATAATCGCCGATCTATAGGCCTATTAGAACGGCACAAGGTGCGACTGAACCGCCAACCGCTTCTGATGTAAATACTGCCATATAAAACAGTGCGTTGTATCTATAGCGGTCCGACCGCCGCGGTTGAACCGCAGCGGCTCAAACGCTGATGTAAAAGTACCTTCAGTCAAGGCCGCAATCTAGTACTCCCAGTCAGTTCTGGAGAACACTTGTAAATACGCAGATATTCACGCCACCGAATGGATGGGAAGTTATTCTGGAACCTCTTCGCGATCTATAAAAGCAAGAGCGGCTGGCTTTGTCAGTTCAATTACAGTGAGCGATTTTTTTAGTGCGGATCGAGTGGTTGTCGAAGTATTAGTGAAAAGTGATTATTTTGTTATATTTAGTGTGGAACTGTATTACTCGACATTATTGTTGCGTGTGGACAAATTTAACTTGAATTTTTGTACGAGACTACCTTGTTGATTACAAATTGTTTTTGTGATTAATTGCTGGTAATTAGTGATTTCATTGGGTCTGTATTTTGTTTTCCACTGGACTGTACGGCGATCAGTGAGACCGTCGTAATAATATTAACTGACTTTGTCATTATTATATATTTATTTATATGCTTCAACACTTTTTGTAATTTTTATTCTGACATTGTTAGTGGTGGAGGTAACGACTCGACCTAGCTGCCTACCCTTAACGCTGGCAACCAATAATACAGCGGACGTGTCTGGATGACTGACACTACGCACGCGCGCGGCCACGCACACACACAAAATATATCTCCATTATGTGGTTTGCCATCGCATGTGGCTACTAGACGGCTGATTTTTCTCAGGCGGTGGTGATCGTGAGTTGTCCCCAAACCCAATGTGTCACTAATAAAACACATACCACACAAAGGCACCATAATGAACATTTGGGAAAATTTACAAATATACAAACATAAAACACAAAACAAAATAATACCAGAACAAATACAAATCAATACAAAACATGACACAATATTCAAAGCACTCAACATCGAAAATACACAAAATACAAATACATATACCACAAACACACACAATAATACAACTTCAAAATACCAAAGACCAACAAACAACCTTAATAGCATCCAGCAGCCAACACACAAATACTTCACCAGACACAAGATCGCTAAGGCTGAAGATGAGAGAACGGGAACTCTCGAAACATGTTCCAAATAAGGAAAAATATCATCTTGAGGTAAATTTAGTTATAAATATTAAATGTAATATATATATATATATATATACATATATATATAATGTTATACATGCATGCATGCGTGTGGTGTGTGTGTGCGTGCGTGCCCGCGCGTGTGTGTGTGTGTGTGTTTTTTTTTAATACTTTTATTTTATCAGCATGCTCCATTACAAATAAAGTAATACTACATGCTATATATAAACTTATTACAAGCCGATTCTCAATACATATAAAGACAACTCAGTGGTACAACAATTACAAAGATTCAAAGTAAACAAGAAAATAAAAATCAATCATTGACAATGATACAATGAATTAGTACTATATTATTAACATGTTAAAACTGTATGCATGCATGTATCGTATGCATGATAAAGCTGTTCGACCAATATGTAAGTTAATTCATAATAACAAATGCATACAATGATTCAAAATAGATAGACAAGCACAATAACAATAAACACTACAAAGAATCAAAATCAATGTTATTAACATATTTAATAAACTGTCTAACATATTTTGATGTCAATTCACTTCTATTCGGAGGCCATCGTCCACCACTCCTTAGTACACTATTTTTGAAAACCCGTCTTTCTTCATTCAACATATTCCACTCATATAACAAATGTTCCACTGTTTGGTCACCGTCGTTGCAGACACATATCGGATCATCTTTTATTTTGAAACGATAGTAGTAGTCTCTAAGCTTGCCATGACCAGTCACCATTGTGGTAAAATTAGGAGACAGTGCAAACCTTGAGGACAGTCTGTGCTTCACACTAGGGAAAAACAACTTAGTCACCATTCCATTTAATGTTTGTTCCCACTCACTTTGCCACTCCATTAGGCTCACCTCACGGAATTTGTTAATCATTGCACTTTTTGGTATTCGTTCATAGCACACCATACTGCTAGTGTGTGTGTGTGTGTGTGTGTGTGTGTGTGTGTGTGTGTGTGTGTGTGTGTGTGTGTGTGTGTGTGTGTGTGTGTGTGTGTGTGTGTGTGTGTGTGTGTGTGTGTGTGTGTGTGTGTGTGTGTGTGTGTGTGTGTGTGTGTGTGTGTGTGTGTGTGTGTGTGTGTGTGTGTGTGTGTGTGTGTGTGTGTGTGTGTGTGTGTGTGTGTGTGTGTGTGTGCCACACACTATACAAATACACAATTTACGAGTTACCTACAAAAATATATATGATATATAAAATATCACTAACTCCCTTCTTGGATATTTGAACATTTTATTTCGGATACAAAATTATTGTGTTTATATGTAATAATAGTTTCGTACTTTACGCTTACTCATATTAAATTATAAACAACGAACAATGAACGATTATGTTCCAATATCCTATGTAACTGCATGGTTAATAGTCAAAACTGTCTGTTAACTTTTGTTTTATGTTTTAAGGAATTATATCCACAAATATTTTGTGTTTATTTTTTTGCGTATGTTCGCGCTGCCGGATTACATTTGTTTAGTGGTTCTATCTTCAATGAACAGATTATTCTGTCATACAAATCATTGAGTCTGCGTGAATTTTTAACATTTTATATAAATTTTTAATTCCGACTGTAAGTACTATCACACACACATACCATAGAAATAATATAGCTAATTCATGTCAGATATTAACCATCAAAATTGCTTTTAAATTTGAGTTCATTTTGAAAGGTTTTCGCGTTAAATATAAATATTGTTGTCCCATTTCAATTTTAATATTTTCGTTTCTTTTTTCTTTTTAAATGGTTAGTACAGTATGAACTACGACATGTGTCTCTTGATCCTTGATAGAGAAAAGCTTACAGACCTAGTAGGCATTTATCATGCCATACCAAAATGTTGCAGTTTGGAAATACAAGTATTGACCCTCTTTCCCTGTCATCCAAATACGACGCTTATCGGTTGTTGATTTATATCGAAAGGAAATTCAACCCTTTCCTGAGGGGTAAAATACATTTTGATACACGTAAACACACAAATCACAACTACTATTATTCTGATAAAATGCATTATTTTTATAGCCACTTTTGGTAATTTTTCGTATTTTGAACTGATATTTGTCCTCTAATGCGTATGTGATTTCTTCTGTATTACGCCGATATTATTAAATCGTTCAAAATTATGATCTATAAGGAATCGTTTTATGACTTTGTATGTTGCTGAGTTTGTTAATGTGGTTGTTAGCTAAGTAACGAGCGCCACACATGTGCTGACTCGAGTCGCCCAAGCTATTAACATGTTCAAAATACACTTAGTTTATCATAACAGACGTATGAAATTTCTTTCTAGTTACATTTGTCGCATTTACTTAACGCTACGAATTTATTATAACCTCACATTTAGTTTTCTGTACATGTATCAGCAAAATGTTGTTACGAAACAGTACATTCAGAAAATATTAGTAAAATTCTTCTTTTTTTCCTTCCTTTACTTAATAGTCATGATCTGTTACAGCAATCGCTACTCCTCTTTTTCGGGTCAGAAGTTTAAAAAAAAAACCAACCTTCTAGAAAATCTTCCTCTTGCTCTCCTATTCTAATAATAACGTACTCCTCTTACCGTTGTTCTTCATAATCTTACCTCCTCAAACCGGTCAATTTCAGGTCCGACCGACCATGTCCATAGTTTCACATATATTTCTGATTTGTGTGGTTGGTATCCTCTCCGTAATGTTTTGTTCTGTATAGTTCTCAATACATTACTTTCGTTTTGTTTGCATTTAGTTTTGTCATACCTATATCATAACTTTTACGTAGTTTTTGTTCATAGTCTCTGCGGTACAAGTTAATATCGTTCAGGCCAGGAAAACGGATGGATCATCAATGGAATTTTGTGAAGTAAGACAATTGGTAAAAAAAGAAAATTTAGAAAGGGCGCGTCAAAAAACAAAACAAAAATAAATTAGAGGCGGTGGAGGATGGATGGATGGATGGTGGATGGTTATGCTCCGGAGATTCCTAAGAATTTCTAGTTGCGACAGAATTTCAAATGAAAACATTAGAACAAAGGTGAGTCCAGAGGAAACTTTATTTTCATGATACTGAAAGAAACCAGTTGCTTTAGTACGGCTAATTCCAGGGGATGGGTTATGACAGACTTCCACACTGAAAGGTTTCTATTTTATTAAAAATAATAAAGCATATACTTTTAAAGTTTCTTTTGAATGTACAACTAAAACTGCTTTTATCTCTGCTTCTTGTAATATGTGGATTCCAAAAGAATTTCAAGATGTCAGCTCCCCCCCCCCCAGGCAATCTTAGAATCCGCTCCTGGAGAGTCGAATGTTACTTTTAGAAACTTGATGAACGAACAAATTGCTATCATCACACACACGCGCACACACACACATTCGTACGCATTCATAAACATATACACAAACAAAGCAGACGAGTTAACCGTTTCATTTAAAGTTAAGAGTGCTTCACAACAGTTAAACATTGAGTCTGGAAAACATTATGGTAGCAAATTGTAAATTCTTGCTACTGGGAATTCCCAGTATGCACCACTCCCCAAACAAATCACTTGCTACTAAGAGGACAGAGAATCCTGAGGTTAAATTATATTTGACTGTCTCAAGTAAATTTCTAAATTTAACTTTTAATATTTTTAAAACATAATATTGTCTGTACACCATCACCAATACGCGGTAATATAATCGAGGAGTAGACAACATAAACGCGACAGGGTCATGTTTGAAGAAATCAAAAGATATTTACGCAAATAACGTTCGTGAAAAAGTTAATACTGTTTCCTAGAGACGGAGGTAATTTCGAGGAAAGGTTTGTAGTGCTTTATAATACACAGAAAGCAGACGGCGCGCTCTCAAACACTGGAGTTATCTAACAAAATGAAATAGTCATACTTCAAACGTCTCGTATTTGCTCAACCCCAGTAACACAATTACGATGTGTATTTGCGAACCAATTAAAACTTTATTGTTACACTTCAAAGCAGGCGTATAATGCACGTTTCGCTTAACAATATTCTTTCCCAATAAACTAACACTAACGAAACTACTGTACATGTTTAGTTTTCAAGTTTTATATCATCATAACGAACAGTAGCCCTGCTGCATAAATACGTTAGTTGTATATTCTCATTATTGTAGTCCTACCTAGCTTGTTACGAACATAACTTTACATTAAAATTTATATCAACTACTACCGAAACAACAATAATATTTCAGTTCAGTAGAGAACAATTTTATAAAAACAATCTGCGGTGAACTTTGCAGATAAAATATTTTTGTAAAATTGAATTTACTTAGTTTTTTTTTTAAACCCAATATAGTAAACGCTACTTAGTTTTCGGGTTTGTTATACGTTAGTGATTTGCCTACAAGTAAGGTTATTGTAATCAAACTGATAAACATATACAAACGTATGCTCAACATGAACTATATCTGTACAATTGCTAAAGCGTAAATCATAAAGCCTAAAGCCTAAATCGTACAAACTGTACAAGCTGTATAGCATGAAGGCTAATCTTGCGTGTGTAACAAATCAACCATTCTATAAACAGATTTATGAGGATATTTTAATTATCTTATTAGTGTTTTATAAAATCTTTACGCAGTTCGTTAGTTGTATATGCCTAAACTTATAACAGAATTTAATAAATAACTGTACCATCTTCATATCAGTTGGAAAGTGGTAAAAGGTAATCGCAAAACGAACTTGGGAATCTCCAATATGTAGCATCGTATACGAATAATAATAACCAACTCAATTTTAGTCCATGAGAGTTAGGTGTGAGCCCTAAATACGGGCATGAGGAGAAAAATCAATTGTGCGGAGCCTGATTACTTAGAACTTTGTATCAGAGATTCTAAACAAATCATATTACGAGTGAAAGAAGTACAAATAAAGTAATCCCAGCAAACTGCGAATAATACAATACATATTAGTGAAAACTGAAGTGATTTGGTTACAAATTCCGTGTGAACAATCAAAAATGGCTCCATGAACAATCTGAGTGGAAACCCCTAGAAGGAGAAAGTAGAGCCTCTACAAAGATTATAGACAAAAGGAATGAGAAGGGCCTTTGGAAACCATGGATTTGAAGAAGAGGACGCTTTGGTTATGGCACGGGGATGTTAGGCGTGAGGATGCAGTAATACTTTTAGAAATCATGAATAAACGTTTGGACGTGTATCGGTAAAGACCAGAAGTGTTCCTGAAATTATTTATAAAATTCCTATGATTTCAGATTAATGAGAATGTATTACATGAAGTAAAATTATTCCTATGCATCAAATAACATGTTGCTATCTTCAAGAACTTACTGTTGACCCGTCGATGAGATAATAGCTTGAAATCTCTTACGGGATTTACTATGCGTAGTGAGTATAATAATGCCAACATAATGCCACGAATATTCCATGAATCATATTTATATTACCTTCTCTCAATCAGAAAAAGTAGAGGAAAATCAATTTCAATACATCTATTCCTACACTGCCATAAACAGAACAATTTAAAACCTTTATTTACATTTTTCGGAGGGGATTAACACTTAAACTATATTAACTTGAGGGACTCAATTATTACCTTTTAATACAAGGTTTTTAATTATTAATAGATCTAACCTTTGCTAACATACTTTAGTCTAACTCATCAATTAGTCAACACACTTTCAGGCGTGGATAATTACAAATTAGCGGTAAGCAGCAACAGCCTTTTTTCAAATCTGTCCTAATCACCTCTGCAGATTTATTCAAGACACGGTGTGTTTGCGTAGACAGTATGTGTAGACTAGGTCAAACCTATTACAAAATTAATTGGGGCAGGTAGAACCTAAAGCTACTCAAAGGAAAATACATCAGTGTGTCCATACATAACACCACATACTCATATAAGAATGAGCAGTGACTCTCATGCTGTTTAGCTTCCATCAAATGAGTTAGTTTCTTAAAGCGATTAAAAACTTTACCTAATTACTACTTGAGAAAATACAGTTGATGTTTAATTAAGCTAGTCTAAGAATATATCTAAGAATATTCAAATATCACATTTAAAAGAAAGTATTATTTAATTTGTTTTTTTAATGTGACGTTTAGGCATTATGTAATATGCAGAATTAGTTCAAAATAATGTAATTCTTATGCAGAAATTTCAAGTATGTATCTGCTTGTTGGGAACTTGACTTGTGAAGCTTAAAACATTTATCATATGTTATAATTCTTCTTAAATTTTCGACAATTATTATGATATAATTTTATAACTATGTATATAAAAACAAGAATGCACGTGATAAGATAAACATGATATTTAAATGCGCATGCTCTCAACTTTATATAGATCTCTGTGGCCTAGCTACGTAAATTAAATTTTTATACAAAATTCAAAAAAATAAGTTTTTTAATCCAAGCTTGTAAGAAGCAAACACCACACAACAGAATATCTCTGACATATTTTAAGTATAGACAGTGTTCGACAATAGGATTTTCAATAGAGGTAGCCGGAGAATCCTTACAAGCGTTACTCAAATAGAGGGGGTAACGGATTTAGTCGACGACCGAACGACACTAACATGGCTTTAGATGCGAGTACGGAGGCGGCCGGAGTGCATTATAATACGCCTCATATTCGGTTACCTCTTACGGTTAATTGATTTCATCAAGAAAGTTGTGGAAGTGTTTCGGTGTTCACACAGAATTACGTAGTGCGTCTTAAGGTAATCCGCGTCACCTGTTTCCAAGGCACGCCGGTAACATTACAAACACCGTAGCGGTGTATTTAAATGAAAATTTTAAAACTTATACAACTTGTGCTGCTGAAGGTGTAAAACGTAATCTTCAGTATAAAGAGACGACGGCGTTAATTATAAGGTGAAGTACTTGGTATGAACTCGCTCTCAACGCCACTTCAGCTTTTATATTAATTACAGTATTTCAAAATCCGGCCTCGACAAACTCTTCTTCAAGGTTTTTCTATTCATAGAAGACTTCGTTCTCGACTGAAACAGATTCAGACATGTATAAAGTATACTTTATACTTTGTTTAGTATTTTCAAAGTGCTTAACGGATGATAATTTGAAACCGCATCTCAACCGTGAAGAACAATGTTCAGAAAAAGGGGCGAGCAATGACAAGACTGACTTTGATAGCAAAATTTATTACACTCCAGACGACGTTAACGTGAAATATGAGAACGCAGAAAACATTTCGGTAAACGCCGCCGCGTCCCCAGCTGTTTCCGAGCGAAACGCTCGCAGCAAAGAAAATACTGATAGCTCGCATTTATATGATGACATCGCATTATCAGCGACAATAGAAAATCCAGTTATTAATGAAAGCGGAACCTCGATTCTCGGTTCAGACAAAGCAGAAGAAAGCAACAAAGACGTTATTGAATGCTCTGTAGCAGAAGAAATTAATGACGGCGAAATGAACGTTGCCGCTGATAACGCTTACAGAAATATTAAAAATATGACAGAAGTAAATCTAGAATTATCTAGCCCAGATATCAGTGGCGCGCAAAAGCTGCCGCCTACGGTGAACTCATCCGCCCGTAATAATGCGAATGATGAAAACAACGCGGAAAAACTCGTCTTTGCAGAGCGAACTGAAACTATCGGAGGAATCAGAACAGAGAAACTCATTGCGCCCAACACGAATTACAACGGTATATACACGAATCCGTCGACCGAACACTTGAAAGAACAAATTTCGAGTTTGTCAAGTTACATAACGAAAAGTTCTGAAAGTGAACGCACTCATTATAATCATCTTGTGGACTTCTGCGACGACTGTGATATGAAAGTATTGCCGATCCAGCCACCTGAACAGCTGGCCGGCAAGTACCATTCTAATCGCAACCTGTACATACTGCCCTCGGCTGCCATACAGTTTGACGAACTGCCGCAAGGAGACGAACTGCAGATTCAAACATTAGGAATACCCGAAGGTCTACCCGTATTTAGCTATTTAAGCGAACTTCTTACCTGGATCCAGCCGAATGACTTTCCAATGGGTAAGAAAGCATTTTGTAACTGCAGCTATATATAACATGTCAGTATTATATTTATAATCACGTTTTTATATAAATTTTAAAAAGTTATTAAACACAAAAGTGTGATCTTAGCTGCAGTGACAGTCCTAGAGCTTGTAATGTGGGGAACCGTCTTAGTAGGTGGGAATAATAATATTAATTAAAAGTAATGTGAGAGCTGTAGTAGTAGGTGGGAAAACTTAAATAATCAAACATAAACAAGTAATTTGCAACTCCACATAAAAACAAACAGTACATACAGTAATACTTCAAAGCTTAAAAGATCATTTATACCCCTGGAGAGCCTGAACTTCCTCCACCCCAGCGTGGAACATTGCAACATTAACCGTATGTGGAAAACGCATTGTAATCATTTCTGATCAAACCTATTAGAATTTAAGTTTACACATCATTTCATATATTTTATAATTGGCGATAAGAAGCTTGTCAAAAAAATAATTGATAGTAACATCTGGTAATGAAATGTTCAGTGAGAATTAGTCATTGGTTACATACACAATATTAATTAATTTTTATGGCAGTTTTGACAGATTTTGTTACATCGTCAGGACCTGTATTGGTGAAATTCTGAAGTATTTAATAAACACATAGTGGGTATTATTATCAATGGAGAATTATAATTAGGCCCCTATATTTATAATACTAGCATAACTATAGTAGAGTATTTTAAGAATAATAACTTTCGTGTATGGATGGTTATTGATAAGAATAATATTATTATTACTTACGTATCTTATTCACATGCATTAGCTCAAACAACATTTATTAAATCTTTAGATTTTTTATGTTCTGTCCGTGAACAGGTCTTGATGACAGCACTAAATATTGCCGATAAGTCGAACATAAATATTTTAGAATCGTTCGTGGTTAATGACAGAATCTCACAAGACACATCATACACTAATCACAAAATGTCACATCATATTTCAGGGCCAGCTTCTAGTGTTAAACGACTCGTGGGCAACTCTGTATTTACATGCCCTTCACAACTTTTGGTTTACACATATCGTATGCAAATTCTAAGTATAGTCACCATATTAACTTATAGATAATACAGATTCTGTAAATTCAAATATTTAAACTTTAGCTACCCGTTCTCTAAAAAGTATAGCTAATGATAACAAACCACTCACAGTTTTGATGTACAATTGATATTAATGATATGATTAATTAATATAATTATTAATTATTAATTAAGTATATATTATTTATTAATTATAAGACTGTATTGAAACACGGACGTTTCAGGACTCCTCTGAGGTGATGAAGTCCTACAGTGTGTGTCTATAAAATTGTGAACTTCTGAATCTAAAAATGCATTTTTCGTCATTTGTCTGACGTTTAGCCACGCAGAATAACTGTGTGTGTGTGTGTGTTTTTTTTTTCAGAACTAGTGAGAGACGCCGTACGAAACGAGAAATCCTTCTTTAGTCTTATTATTGAGGTAAGGTTTTTACGAAAAAATAAATTAAAGATCATACTCTAGCATTCTTTCAATTTATCATACTTGTACACATACAAAATGCAGATTTTATAATTACTGTTATCTGATACACAAATATTCACACATACACACATTATACTAATTTATACGTATTTGTATGTGTAAGAAACAATGCAGAAACAATACAATACATCTATCCCCCTATGGATACGTTGTACTAGTTTTCTTCTACAAATATGTTTTATTATTTCACTTAGTTGACTACCAACATTCCGCAGTAATATTATGTATCTTCAGAAATGTCTAATATGAATTCATAATTAAATTTATCTGTAATGTAAATTTATCTATTTTACAGTGTGCTAATAAAAGCTACATGTAGAAGAATAGCATTACTATTATTATTATTAGTGTCGTTGATATTCTTGTTGCTGTTGTTGTAGCATTGATACAACACACACACACACACACACACCACTATAGTTTGTTATTTGCAGGTACACTTCTTTCATTGTGGGAGTTTATCTGTGTGTGTGTGTGTGTGTGCGCGCGCGTGCGCGCGCACGTTTAATTTATACATTTCTATAGTTCGTTCTACGAAACTTATGTGCAAAATATTCCAACAGTTTGACTCCGTCTGGATTTATTTTTAAAATGCAACTATAAAAAATCTATTTTCACTCAAGTTAGATTAATATAGTTTTTTGCTTTTGACACTATTACCTTTGTCAGAGCCTATGTTGTTTCTTATTAAATGTTTTGCTTTTTTTATAATCTATCTGTACGAAATCTCCGTTTTAATGATTTGGACTTTACCTTTACCTCCCACATGACAATGTATTTTAAAAATATCTAGTCCACGTAGGGGCGTATTGACGGAGGGGACGAACGGGACCGGACCCCTCCCCCAGAAGATTGAAAACTGTTAATCGAATTTTGTTATTCTCTTGAATTTTGTGCTTTTTTATTAGTTTTTTTTTTCAGCTGTGTTTTTCAGCTAATAACATTTTTAAATATACAGACAGGTTTATTACACGGAATTTTTGTATACATTTGAAGTATGAAAATCAATTCAGTCAGTATCTTCTAAACAATATTTCACTAACGCGTAATTTGATTGTCTTATTACAGTTAACTTTAATTGATTGATTTCAGTATGTTATCACACGTCTTTTAGCCACTTTAAAGGTAGTAATGTCAATTAGTCTTAACTTGTTGGTTCTTTTGTATGAAGCCGACTCGAGACCGGACTCCGGGCCTCCCCAAGGCCAAATTCTAGATACGCCACTGAGTCCACGCTGGGCGAACACGCGCTTATGAATAAGTTATCAGCATGTTACGTACGTTAGTAGACAAACATGTTCTCCTACGTATAGTCATCCCTCCTTTTGTGGTTATTGTATGTACTTACATATACCTGAGATATGTGCATAATTTTTTAAAGAAGCATGTCTTCACAAATTTGAACACACACACACACACACACACACACACACACACATACCTGCCTATATATTTTTTTCTGTAGAAATATGTATTCTATAGAATATTCTGTATAAGTAACAAGTCTTCACTAATTCATGCACTTGATTGTTATTACACTCTGCAGGTTAACATCAATTAATCCATGTACGTGTAACTACATAAATGTTTTAAGAGTTTCCCGTGTTTACGTGCACACAGTTGTATAATATTTCAACTAACTCGCCCATGTTTGACTAGTATTACCCGTGATTCGTATTTGAAATGACGTTTGCTAGCCCACACGTAGGCCACAACACAAATCTAAACATGCCACGCATCAAACGTAAGTCTCAATAAAATACCAATAAAAAGGGGGTTATCGTGATGTATGTGCGACTCATAAATATTGTTGGAAATAAATCTTGACAGCAAAATTCGTCTCTGAAGTATTTTGCCTCAGCATTGTCCATCTCCTCCACCACCTTTATCTTATTATAACATCAATCACATCGTTCTTTTTCGTCTGGCTCCCCTTTATAAATGTCTATATGAACTTCAATCCTCAGACTGACTGATACCCTTTTTTTCTGTAACGTCCTAAAAAATGTTCGTAACATTGACATATAAATTCCTGAATAACTAAATAAATCAACCTTTCAATATAGACAGTAATAAAAAGATATTCCATAACAATTTTGATAATTTTCACTTAATAGATACCTATATGAGTCTATTATTAATATATACAACTGCCCTTGTGGTTCTTTCTTTTTAATGTATTGGACCAATGACTTCAACTAAAAGTTGGGGAAAGAAAGAAAAATAAATTACGGTATGGTGAACCATACATGACATCCAAGTTCTAAGATTTATATTTAAAATCATTTCCGAAATGAAATATTTCCATAGAAACTACTTCTTTCTTCACCCTTAACCACAATACTGTGGTTACTAACGTATACTACCTCACGTTAGCGCACTCGATTTTCACTTATGATGACAGTCGATGGCACTGCCAAAACGTCTCGTTTTGCAGAAAACTGGACCACGGCCAAACAGCCCGGGAAGGAATTTTAACAAAAATCTACTTCTTTGTTGCCGATAACGTAGTACACATATAGAAAAATTATCCCCTCTCACTTCAATTATCATTTTCGTTTATAGAAAATTATCCCCTCCTCCTTCAAATACCCTTTTCATTTATAGATATTTCATTTACCTTTCTACAGTGGATTATTGTGACCTCCTTTTCAGGATACTTTATTTATCAAAATTAAGTACTTTACTCTTGTTAAAACATAAAACGTTGCAGGTAAACTACCCTTTTCCCTTAATCTATCTTCACCAAAATCAATAGACCTTGAATCCTCTACAAGTCAGGCACACATGCAACAAACTATTTGATTCTGCTCGAATTTACGGCAGTTATCGTACGCTATAGAAAAAATTCTACACATAGACACAGACACACAGACACTTTTCAGAAAATTACTTTTCATAATGTTTTGAGGGTAGTACAATTAGAATCAGCCCTTATCTCGATCACGATTTTCTTGCCATCACCATACTTTCATTTCATTATGGAACATGGAAGTGAAATTGAGTTAAAAAATATAATTAATTTCAACAATTGAGGTGTGTTATAGACGTTTCGTAAAATATTCTATGTTAAAGGCATAATTTTAGTTACATTTTGTATATAATTGATTGTGTTATTTGTATACATATTTCGAATAAAGGACTTGAGGCAGAAGAGCTGCTTTTGTGTAGATGGTCATATGTAATGCCATCTCACATGTTTATTCTTTAGTGTAACCATACAAATGACAAGTTAACAACATTATAAAGAAAAGTATGTGGTAGACCACATATACAGTTGTTTACAGCATTAGGGAATTGCGTAATCACTTAATGTGCTTACATTCCCCGTACGCTTGACAGTTCATTGATTCCGTGTCCACTCCAGCTTTCCACGAGACAAAGTATCTCGCTCACTTGCGTTAATGTGTTTTGTAATTACTAGCTAAAAGCTTCTTATTTTACTTACTGGATCTAAAATATACCCTGCCAACTTGCCGTATTTGTATCTGACACCAGATATTTGCACCTGCAAAAGCATCGGCATTCACCCACCTAAAGAGAAGATACGCCCGTGGGAGCAAGGACGAAGAGAGTAAATGCATTGCCAGGCGTTTTTCTTTTTCATGTCGTGTGTCGATAACAATCGGATCCGAAACTGCTGTTTTCAAGTATCTGCCTACATTTCTTACATTATATTAATCTGTATTAAAAGTAACCGTTTTCCTGAAACTGACAAATCTATCGTCTTTATATACGCCGATACAGTGAGAATACTTACGTTGATTATATTCTCATCTGACGGTGCCGAGTTTATGCCATAGTCATGTACCGGTGCCGTTAACAATATTATTAAACCGTTAATCGGCTGAAAGAAGGATCAGGTGGATTATAATTGTGCACTTGCTGTACCTTGAATATTAATCGTCCGACACAGTTATGACTTCTTATAAAACAGACGAGGCTTACTCTTAATAAAAATTCCTTTCACATTCTTTCTATATTCAAATAAGTTAAATAAATTTTAATACTGAAGTTGCTTTAATGTAAAACTCCGTTTCGCGGCATAAAGAAAAATTAATATCTGAATTTTAACATAAATTGATAGGTATATACCTATAACAGAAACAAGTGAGTCTCTAGGCGTTCAAGAGCAGATAAATATATAGATATAATTATAAATATAAAAGTATATAAATATATATATACTCTAAATATAGGTGTGTGTGTGTGTGTGTGTGTGTGTGTGTGTGTGTGTGTGTGTGTGTGTGTGTGTGTGTGTGTGTGTGTGTGTGTGTGTGTGTGTGTGTGTGTGTGTGTGTGTGTGTGTGTGTGTGTGTGTGTGTGTGTGTGTGTGTTCACACGAATACCTTATCATTTCATATTACCGTTTATGTCAGTACATTATTATCGATTGAATACTTTAATATAATATCTATTTTTTCATAGATTGTTTTCCTGCAGCATTTATTGGTAAACTTACATTTACTTGGAAGTCACATTTAAATACTTGAAAACTATGGCGAATAGTTTTCTGTTCTTATATTAGTTTGTAGAACGCTGTTGAGACGCGTTTTATTTGAGCTGCATCTGGACTGTAAATACTCGTATTTACTTAACCTTCTATTACATTGTATCAAATTCATCAATACCCGATTATTATAGTATTATTTACCTTACTGACCTACTTACCTTTGAAGTAGTAGTTGGATAACAATGTATTTTGAAGCTAAATGAACAATATACCAATTAACTTGTATTTATTTATAGAAGAACCTAACTGTAAGTGAACAATATCTGGGAGGCAGAGTTTCATTATTGTCAAATACGGTAGTGTTACAAAGCTGTGACTGGACGCTCCCCACGAGATTCTCAGCTCCTTATGATGGCACATAGTAATGTAAAAGCGTGTAATTTTTCTCCACAGTAAATGTAGGCGAGTATTTAATCAATATGTATTCTGTATTAATACCATTGCATCTGGGTGAAGCAGACAATTTTTAACCAATAAAAATACAGTAATAGTAAACTGTTATTTTCCGTTTTAAATTTACTTCTAAGTACACTCAAGCCCATACACGTGTGTGTGTGTGTGTGTGCGCGCCCGCGCGTGTCATACATATACATACAATGCGTGAATTATTACACTACTGTTTAAGAAGCTTTTTACCATTTTTGATGTTTAATACTAGATTAAAAGTTATAAGTTCTTATGTTAATCAATCTACTTTTGACATTCATATTACTAAGTGATGGTAGTTACCCGCATTAGTTAATTATAATCTGTTATGTCAATACGTGATTATATTTAACCCGCCTGCATGTTTTCCATACAAGCCTCAGATATTGTAATTAATTTTTCGTAATTGCATGGGCTTTCACGTTCAGATTGTTAAAATCAGTTTTTATTTTGCGTCCTAACATTATTCGGATCTCTTTCAGCCTATCGCATGGTAACGGCAAACCAGTATATCTTAATATAAATCTTGTACAGTACTTCTAATACAACTGAAAGGCAGTTCTGCAACGATGTTAAACTATCCATTGGAGTGATTGCTAATACATGCACATGTATAGAATAGAACCTAATTTATTTTGTACGATGTAATGTAAGAGTAACAATCGAAGTAGTAGTAGTAGTAGTAGTAGTTATCATATCAGTTCAATTATTTCAGTAATCTAATGGGACACCACGTCTGTAGTGCTTACAGATAGAAGCAGGATTCGTTGTTTGTCTAGCGATCGGCGTACTGGCTGCCCTATTGCTGCCCTGCGTAATACTGTCTCGCACCTGCAGCAGAGTCCGGCGCAAAAAGCCACCAAACTCTCCAGGATCGGACAAATCGGATTCTGGTTGGGCCGGAAACTGTACAAGACGGACTTTGGCGTTTATCTTACAGCTTATTCTGTTGTTGCTCGTGTAAGTACCAATGATACGAGTAGGGCCTGAAATTAGAGCAGAATTTCTAATTAGTCAAGTTCACTGATAGTAGTTCTGTAAGAACAAAGACGTTTTACCTTGCAACAAAAACCTTCTAACATTGTCCACGCGACACTATTAAGATGATCAACAAATGGAGAGTTAACACTATACGTTGATTCAGGTATTCAGCCTAATGCGTCGTTGTAGATCATAGTTTTGTTATCATCTATTAAACGAGATACATTAGAATCCCTCTTGTGATTCCCGTTACAGTTTTGTGTTATAACTTAAGACAAATACAAAAACATAACCTGCTACATAACCATACTATTGCACAACAGCTCACATAAGTTTTTAAATAGAAGGCTGTACGGTATGTTATAGCCTATATGCTTTCTGACTTCCGATATTTGTTTCAGAACATTTAGTAGCTCATCTTTAGCTTTAACAGTAAGCCTTAACCGCTACTGTAACTACCCACTGGGTCCACCTACCTCAAGCGAAAGCGTCCACAAATATATATGTAGATACCCACCTTTTCTAAACGAAGTACACACTATAAAATATAGTCAACAAAAAACTATCCCAGTTCTTTCTGTTATTCCACCAATAATTATTTCAATATCTATTCTTACTACTTAGTTTAATGCTTTGAAATTTAAATTTTATTCTTATTAGATTTCTGCCTTACAATATTATCTAGTTAATTTTTTTTCGAACTCAAAACAATTTTCTATATTCAATAAATTATTGAACTATTTTATTGTTTCTATTAATAGGCTTATTTATAACTCATCTGTAAACTTTCTTTCTTTCGTACTAATTTTAACCTTAATAATTTAAGCCTGTTTCGTGGTCTACCAAGCGGAATTCAAACTTACGGCCAATTACCTTCAATATTTTACACTAACCATTCTTCAATCTATAAGCATCGTTCTCCTAAAAAACGAAATGTTGTGTGTGTGTGTGTGTGTGTGTGTGTGTGTGTGTGTGTGTGTGTGTGTGTGTGTGTGTGTGTGTGTGTGTGTGTGTGTGTGTGTGTGTGTGTGTGTGTGTGTGTGTGTGTGTGTGTGTGTGTGTGTGTGTGTGTGTGTGTGTGTGTGTGTGTGTGTGTGTGTGTGTGTGTGTGTGTGTGTGTGTGTGTGTGTGGTTACCTTATATCTTATGTTTACTATCACTTTTACCGCTCTGTATTCCCAACAGCATTCAAGTAATTCTAAATAATTCAGTAATGTTTTCGTCAGTGATGCAATACAATTTGTTTACTCTATCTTCTTTATCTCCTCTGTCTGTTCTGTTACTTTCGTTTGTAGTGTAGGCTTACTCTCCAGTATCTTTAAATCGTAATTAGTGAACTACACTGTTCTCTTTTTCTCCTCCGTCTCTTTTTGTGTGTTATATGCCCGTCTGTTACCCGTCTCCCCACCCTCTCCACTTCTCATACTCCCTCACTCTCTCTCTCTCTCTCTCTCTCTCTCTCTCTCTCTCTCTCTCTCTCTCTCTCTCTCTCTCTTCTCTCTCTCTCTCTCTCTCTCTCTCTCTCTCTCTATCTATCTATATCTCTTTCTCTTCCTCTCTTTCTCCCTGTCTGTATACTTATATCTCACTTCCTCTTTCTCTTTAAACACTTACAATCCGTATACAAAATACATTTGTAGCGTATAATTTTTATTTATATCAATTATAGCATTAATTATAAATAATTATTCATGAATATAATAAGCTGTAATAAGCTGTAAGTAATTCAGCTATCTCCTTCCTAACTCTTGTGCACATTTTTACTACGATAATGAATTTTATTAAGTTTTATACGTATTTCTTCAGCTCAAACTGCCTCCATTACATATTTGTTTGTCAAAGTATTTATAAACTTATGCTTATGATCATTGTACCTGATATTATATGTGTATTCTTCTTCAGGATGCATTGAAGAGTAAATCAAATGGCGTTTTTCTGTAAATTTTTATTAAATGTATGTTGATGTTGACAGAGATAACCGTGATAATGATGAGTTGATGGTAGTTATTTGTTGAAACCTTATCAAATTTTAATTTCGCAACCGGTATTTAATTTTTCAGACTGGGTATGGCTCTAATGTTTGTCACCAATGAGCAGTTAACAAACTCAATCAAGAAGTCCACACAAGTATTTCGAACGGCGCTAAGTGACAGCAGAACTTTTCTCTATAACGCTCACCTGCAGCTTCACTTCGTGGCGACACGTTCACTCGATCAGGCAATTCAGGCATCATATGCTGATCTTGAAAGTACGTAACAATACGCATAATAACTTTAGTTAATCTAATTCATACTACAAAAACAAAATAAGTATTTTATTTTACACCAAGCACTTGCTTTAACTAAGTAATACGCCTGTAAATCTTTCATTTAATTAGAGAATTCTAATAATATCTAAACATTTGTTACTGCGTCTCTATAATATGATATTATAGGGTTTTCAACCGAAAAAACCAAATATCTAGGAGATTTTTTAAAAGTAATGAAACTGAGATATTTTCTACCATATAGCAACACTGAGACCATATGTAACCACCTATAAAAACACACATATGAAACACATATACAGATATGAACGTATGACTATATGCACATATGAAACAGCTGCTAGTTATAACGCTTAATATTTTTTTTACAAATTGAAAATGTATTAACATTATTGGAGATGAGTGTATCATTGTTTTGTAAGTATTTGTATTGTCTCTCGTCACAAAAATTGACATCAATAATATTGGTCAAAGTTAATAAATCGAATTTAGTATAGGACTTTAAGATAGCTAACCAGAAACACGTAAAAATTAAAACAAGCTCACGGCGATGAAGTTTTATGTTGAGCTCAGATTTTCAGATAGCATAAAGCATTTGTGGATGGCCATGACGCTGTGTAGGATAAAAACCCGTGACGACCAACCACAGCATGAACTAATTAAAAATGTCAAAAATGAGAACTTGAAGACCTCTTGTTTACGAACTACGTTTAAATTATCAGACCGCTCATGAAACTCTGGTGCATGATTTGAGTTAGACCAGAGATGCCAGAGATGGTTGGCTTAGGATCATGTTCAATGTCACAACGCATCCTGTGTGAACCAGCATTTGGGTTAAAAAAAAGTACTCCAGTCCGTCATACTCCTTGATCCCTTGATCATAGCTCACGAGTTTCTTTCCTGTTCAATGTATTCAAAATGTGAGTCCAGAGCTGCCATTTTGAAAATGTGTAGAACATGCCGGTGATTGTGACGAACCATCAAAAGCCATCGACATATCAATACTTCCAACAATATTATTTCAATGGAAGGGAACAAAGTTTTCGAAGTATGGGATAAAATTTGCTTGTAGTAAATGTAAAAACAAACAAAAATTAGTCAATCAGTCTTATTACATTTTTACCAAACATTTTTTATGTTCATTCGGATATTATTTTTTTGGCTAAACAAATTTTATATATTTTATGATTTTATGTGACTAATGTTTAGTATAAAATATTTTTCTGCGGCCAGATATATACATATTTCTATTTAAATTACGTATGGGGTAATATAAATTGAGTGTTTTAACAAATACTTTAAAATATATTATCGTATAGGGCAGCGTCTTTCCTTATTATCTGATTATAACATTTATAAAGTGTCAATACTATCTTAATCGAAATAACGTGAGAAAACAGTGAGAGGTAATAAGCATCGTCTTTGGTTTACTTACCGCAAACCACAATTGTACGACTTTTGTTTTGGACGTTTTCCCGTTTCATTTACGATAGCACAATCGTATTGCATGCTCACCTATGAGAACACATCGTATGGATGCAGCAGAATGGCCATTAGTTTAGATAAAACCGTTCCCGCAGCCTATCTCAGCAATTGTTATTTCTAGCTTTGAAACCTAATCTGATGATATCGCCAGTCGCTTCTTTTTACAAACGTTGTAGCCTATTCTTTGCAATTTGTTAGCACTAAAATTCAAAAGAGCGAGATACAAATAAACAGATCCTTTTGCATTTTTATGGAATTGATACTTATCTAAAGAACATGTGTTTTTAAATAACAAGAATACGATAATACGTCTTTCGAATTTAAATAACTAATAAATTGTGTTAACCGTATATATGTAGGTCTGTTTGTGTACTCTGTACTCATGCATATACATTCTCAACGACTATGTAAATTTTACTTAGATAAATAATTTTGTTATATAGTACTCTCCGAACGTAAGTATAACCCAATCCACTGATGCTGAAGATGTGTAAGGTAAAGCGTATTTTTGTCGTAATCACCGTCTTGGAACGATTAGTACGGTGGGACATTAAGGCATGAAACACTTGCTCATAGTGAGGCAAGAAAATCAGACTATATCGGTCTACACGTTGTTACATATCCGTATTTCGGACTGGAGTATGTCGTCAAATCTTCACGTAACCGTATATCACATTTAACATTAGCAGACAAAAATGTCCAAACATACGAAAACCATACACTGGGTACACGCGCATTAGCACATTCTTATAGGCTACTACAAATAATGGTATAAACTATAAATATTCTTAAAACGTGAATTATATTATCCATTCAAACGTATAGGAATACACATAATATTATGTTAAATTCATCTTGTTATTTGAATTAGCAGTCTCTGTAATTTCAAATTTGTCGTGTTTAGTTGCTGAACAGCTGATTGTCATGTTCCGGACGAGGCCTTTTCTATATTCCACCATTTTCGAGTCCTAAACCACGACCAACCACTTTAGGACTTGAAAATGATTGAATCATTTATAGGCCTCGTCCGGATCATGACAAATAACACTTCAGCAAGTAAACACGACAAAGTTGGAATATTGAATTCAATTTGAAGGTTTCTTGCAACTGGTATAACATTTTTATCCAATTCGGTATAATTCTATAGATGTGGAATCTTTGCTTGGTGTTCCTATTCAAGAAGAGCTAATTCAAGAGACAGGACTTGATGTCGCTCTTGACTCCTTAAGCGAGTTAATTGAAAGTAAGTACCTAAGATTTCAGATCTACGCTAACATATATCAGCTGTACGGAAAATAGGGATAACGATTATTGTTGTAGATAAAGTACATTACAGTCAACGTAAAACATGAAATTATTACAATTACTGTTGCAATTATTAGTTATGTATCTAATTTAATTAATCTAAACATTACACAAGATTTACTATTCCATTAAAATGTGGAAGCCTATTATTATTTTTATTATCTTCGATATATTATTTATGTACATAAGTTGTCTTATAATTGTATAAGTATTATGAGGCAAATACAAGAACCTCTACGATAAGTTACAGAGCATCATGTAATACCAATTGTTAGTTTTGAAATTTCGTGCCTTTTCTATATCGTTCCAAACGTACAGAAACAAAGTCGGCTTCACTTCAAGTGAACAACCTTCTGAACGAAATACGGACGACGCAGGAAATGGTATCAGCTACAAGAGACAGATTATTGGATCTACGGAATCAGGTGGAAATATTTCGTCGGCAGTGTCCTCTGAGGGAGCGTTCTCTCTGTGACACCATAGACTCTAGTGGACTCGACATTACCGTTAGATTTGATAGGGTAAGTAACCTATAACTCATAAATATTTAACTCCTTCCAAAGTAATATATTCATACATTTGATTTTCTGTGTGTGTGTGTGTGTGTGTGTGTGTGTGTGTGTGTGTGTGTGTGTGTGTGTGTGTGTGTGTGTGTGTTGTCGGCTTCTTGTCAAACATTAGTTCACTTATAATATAACTTTATTTTTTATTTTTTAGAATTATAACTACAGTCTTTAATTTTATAGTCTTAAGGCTAATAAAATTCGTATAATATATATTTTATTAATATTAATATTCTTAATACCTTTAATATTATTATTCTTTTATTCATTAATTATTGTTAAAGGGTGAAAAACACATTACCTGATACAGATATCTCGTTTCACCTTAGCCTTATATGTAAGTGTAAAATTCATTGTAGACTAATGTTTTATAACACTTTTTCATTTAAAAAAATTCAATAATTTTTATGTTTGTAATAAAAGTTCATAGTGTAATGTACAACAATTCGGAATTATATTTAGTATATTGAATACTTTTAGAACCAAACTAATATTTAAAAATAGTATTGTAACTTTGTTTATGTTAACACACAATTTTCATGCCTTAATATAGTAAAATAATTGTTATAAACGTTGAATTTGTCTTACGCCATTATTAAGATGTATAAGTGTAATTTATAAAGTTAAGTGGAAAAAATCATTCAGTTCCTACGAATAATTTCAAAATAATATTAATAATTTTCCCTTATTCTTGAATTCAATTGAATAATGTGATTCTCAAAAGTCACCGTCTTTTCTCCCCTTAAAAATCGATATTGAGCTGCTTTGCCCGTAAGGATTCTCCGGTCGTCCTTTCTGCTGTGTGCGTTGCATTAAAAAATAATGGCTCGTAAACAATGTGTACTTGGTAATGTGCCAAACCTCTTATCGGCTGAAATCACGCTAAACTGGTAACTGCGATATATTATCTAGAACGGAAACCTTCACTCAGAGCACAAACGCGATGGCGATGAAAACAACTTACATTGTACTATTAAGTGTTGAAGTTAACTATTACGGACTGTTACAAATCACGGACTGTGCTATTCCAAAGACAGACGGTCACTGTCTAATACAAATTAACTTAGGCCCATATGCATACAGACACACGCGCACGTGCGCTCACACGCATATATATTTTTAATATACATTTTATGTGTGTGTGTGTGTGTATATATTTATATAACTTAATATTTGTTTTTATTTTTCAATGAAGATATATTGTTTTCCTTATCCCAAACATGTTCCGAGAATCAAACAGTTTGCCCATACCCGGCCATCTTAGTTTTTCGGCTTGTGGAGTACTTGTGTCCAGGTTGGTTGTTGCTATGGCTTCTGATTTTTCTTCATGATTTTTCGCTAATTTAGCTTTAACTTCTTCATTACTCTTTTTCATTGGTTCCTGGAGACTTCTAAACATAGCCTCAATATCAAATCCTTTCTGCGATGTATCCATTTCGTTAAATTTAAATTCGTTTTATTATTAATTATTATTGGTAAACCGCGACTCTATTGGTTTTTTATTTAATATTACTTATTTATGTTTATTATTATTATAAATTATCTCATACCAACAATTTCTCTCCTCTTTCAGTTTTGTTGAGCACCAGTTGTGAAATACACAACATTTTACAATTACACTACACTAATATTAATAACAATAATAATAATAATAATAATAATAATACACTTATTAATTCTGAACATATATGATAATTAACACATATCGGGCCCCACTTTGGGCACGCCAATTTATTATGCAACGTTGCAAGTATTATACACAATTACACAAATACATTACCATGTACTCAACGCAACTATAAAGTGTATTACACCGGCCAGGTCGCAGGAATTTTTTTCTCGTTTCGTCAAGTATATGTAGTTGCACAATAATTAAATATTTCTACTAGTAATTTTATACAAACCACTATATTGTATTTGGTATTGACGAGCGCTTTCGGCAGTCAAGCCATCTTCAGGTCATTTAGCAACTTTCGTCAGATAGTGGTTTGTATAAAATTACTAGTAGAAATATTTGAAACCACTAACACTCCAAAATAACAATAAAATAATTAAATAATTTTCAAAGAGGAGTGAGATGTTGTGTGAAGATTTCTTGAGTCTGAGACCAGCCCAAAATTGCTGGTGGTATTTATACTGGACGGCGATCTGACAGGTCCAGGACTGTTTTCGACCTGTTAGATATTGTCAGTTCGTGCAAAGCGTCCTTTTAATTACAAATCACTTTTTGTTTCATTTCTGCGATTTAGTAAACATACTCGTAGCATGAGTGATATCATTGTTCGTCGTATTCTTGTACACTAATTATTTACAAAACAAACCGCCCTGGGCAAATATGCAAATATATGTGTTTTTGCATATATTCCCCAGGTGGGTTTAAATAAAAGTTGACTGTTGTTCAAATTTTATTTACACAGATATATATGTGTACTTTATAATTACAATTACATCTTATTATCTACTTTACAATTGGTTTTTAAAAACTCCTTATAATAGTAAATATTTTATAGCGATATGTAAGAAACAAACCCTTTGCGTTGGGCGACAACATTCCTTCCCCCTATACAAACATACTTACATCCTGTTTTCTATTGTTGTATTGTTGTGTGTTAAAGACACACTAGTTCACTGTACATTTTGTCAGCTTATATTTCCTTCTCTCTGTGGATCGGCTCTCGTCATAATAGACGATAGACATCCTGCATTACACTTGTTCTGTGTACATAACAATGATTATTGTACTCTTTGTGTATTGTAATGCCGCTACCATGTTTCCATTTCTGCCATGCGTAAGGTGTTGTTCTCCCTGAATCTCCCTTTCTGTTTCCTGGTTTCCCCCTCTCTAACTATTCAAGAGAATCAGTTAAATTAAAAATACTATAAGTTTTGTTTCTCTCTCTCTCTCTCTCACTTCTCCTCCCTTACCTGCATTCGGAGGGTCAGCTGTATTACAACAATATTACAATTACAATACACTACTATTAATAACAATAATAATAATACACTTATTAATTCTGAACATATATGATAATTAACATATATCGGGCCCCACTTTGGGCACGACAATTTATTATGCAACGTTGCACGTATTATGCACAATTACACAAATACATTACCATGTCCTCAACGCAGCTATAAACTGTATTACACCGGCCAGGTTGCAGGATTTTTTTTTTCGTTGCGTCAAGTGTATGTAGTTGTACAATAATTAAATAATTTTCAGAGAGGAGTGAGATGTTGTGTGAAGATTTCTTGAGTCTGAGACCAGCCCAAAATTGCTGGTGGTATTTATACTGGACGGCGATCTGACAGGTCCAGGACTGTTTTCGACCTGTTAGATATTGTCAGTTCGTGCAAAGCGTCCTTTTAATTACAAATCACTTTTTGGTTCAATTCGCGATTTCGTAAACATACTCGTAGCATGAGTGATATCATTGTTTGCGTAATTTTTTCTGGTCACTCACTTATACCACACTTATTAATTATTCTTTAATTACACTAGTAATTAATATTAAATTAGTTAGCGTCTTTATTATTGCACATTTTTGCAACAATTTTATATCACCATACTCATTAAAAATTCCTTAATGTAATGGTGTCTTTATAATTGGGGCAAGTCTTTGTTCACAGATTTAAAACATATTAATTAGTTTATTTCAATCCCGTTAAAACCTGATTAATGACAAACCAACAATTCGTACGTGTCTCCCCTTCTTGTCGTTCAATGCAGGTCGCAACTGGCGTACAAACACATACACACAACTCTGTATTTAATACTACCGAAGCAGGTGTCACTTTCGACAGGCCACAGCCTGTACTCTCCCGCACAAAATTGTTTAAAATTGTTCGTCGTATTCTTTTTACACTAATTATTTACAAAATATACCGCCCTGGGCAAATATGCAAATATATGTATTGTTGCTATATATTGACAAGTGGCGCCCAACATGGGGCGACGATCATCTTGCGGATGCAAGATCCAGCCACGCCAGCGAGCTACCAGCCGGCACACCAATCAACCTGGCGCCCAACAGACACCTCTACAAGACCGGGAGAAAAGCAGTAGGCTGGCTACCGGAGAGCATTCAAGACATGGGGGAGTTTTGGCAACAGCGATTCATTACGTCTGCTCTCCGATACCAGTGACACCTGAAGAATACGAGGCGAGCCAATCCGGAATCAGCAGCCGCCAAGACGTGACCAACTACGTGTTGTATTATGGTATGAATGTGTTGTAAGAATATTTCAGCTACTATACTTGATAATGAAGATCACTTGCCAATCCTTCACGTTGTTGATAAACTGTATTATTTAATTCAATGTAATTTTGGTTTAGTATTAGTCGGAGGCTATTTTTTCGGTTTTATATCAAGTATTGTCATTTTGTTTTTTACGTCTAATGACTAAAACATGTTCCAAGTAAGGAAAACAATGTATGTTGATTGAAAACTAATAGTAAATGTTAAATATTGTACATTTCAAGATAATGACTGTACCAAGAAGTGCTTAAATACACACACACACACACACACACAATAAATAAACGTTTAAGGAATGTAACCAATTCTGAAAAATAATTAAATGGAGTATGAATAGTTTCACATTAACAATATTAACTTAAAATAAGTCAAACGTAATCAGATACACATTAAAATTAATATTATACACACTAAAACGGACTTCTACTTTAATTGTCAAATCTAAAATGTAATAAGAGTATTTCCAGAATAACCAACTGTTAGTATAAAAGTGTCGGAGAGTTTTATTGCTGTGAATGAAAGAGATGATAACCCATCAAAACAATGAAAACGATGACTTGTAGGATCAATGTAATTGAATTAGAAAAATTTACAGAAGGCTACAGAAAAAACGTAAATCACTTTGTAAATCAATATGTAAATTATTCAAAAACGGAAATTGAATAATATCTATGCATACCTACACCTACCATAACGAATAGAAAAGCGTGTGTTCCTGGCACACACTAAAATTGTCAATTTCTTTTCATTTTTCAATAAAATAAATGTTTAAATGTACACGTATTAGTGTGCTATCTATCAAATTATTTACACATTAATTGCAGATTACACATCTCAGCGAATCGCCTGTCAATATGTGTCGCTATATATTTTGTTGTCTATCTACGAGTTTTTTTTTCAAGTTTCAGACACAATTAAAGGTATCTGAATGGTAAGCTATAGTTAATTTCTCGTAAACATAGTGCATCAAATTGTAGGGAACATGGTATTCATGTAAAGCTTTGTTTAAGATTGGCGGAGACGAAAAATTGCAGAGAATTCGTAATATGGTGAATACTGGGTTGACTATAGCTGTGCAGGATGCCCGCAGCCAGTTTACTAGTGTGCCGTCTAAAATTGACGCCGACACTAGGGACGCCCGTCAGAGTAAGTAACCAACGGAATCAATACTCTCAATCCGTTATGTGGGGCTGCTTGTTAAAATTAATATTAACGTACTCTGTTTCAAAATATATCATAAAACAAACTGAATCAATGATTTATGGCAAGAAAAGTTTTTAAATATATCGGAATTCTATAATATGCATTAAGGTTTGAATTGCGTTATGAAAATAATATCGGGTATGTAGTTTTTTCTAACAGATGGGTTGAACTTCAAGAAATTATCATCACTATCATAAAAATAGAAAAGTTATTTAATCTAAAAGTCAAGTTATTTTGTACATAACAAAAGTCAATGTCAGAAATTTATAAAATATTTTACCAGTATTTAAAAGTTGAAGAAAATTAGCTCTTTACTATAATAAAGTGACGATAGTTCGCTGTTGATTTATGTAATTAATAAACAACAATTCTTCGTAATAAAATCTGACAAATAAAGGTATAATGGAAATTATATATGTAATTACCCAGGATGAATAGTGTCTCATCTCATGCCATACGAACGAACGGTTTGATGAAAGTCAAACTACTAGACAGTCTAGTCACGTACAGTAACGGTGGAAATTAGCTACATATATGTGTGTTGCGTTAGTTATAGTCAAACTACGACCCAAGACAGCGTTTCTTGTGTTTGGTCAAATAAAAATATATGGCTAATCAGTATACATTTTCAAAATTCAAATTTTTCACGTACTTGAAAAAAGTGCTTCATAATAACCACTGTAAAACTCAGATGTTTTTTGATATTATTGAAGAAGTAAACGCCTGTAGATGATTTGTTCTCATCAGTAAGAATTTCATCACTCTACCAATAATTTCATATCTTCTAAAAAGTTGTTACGTGTCCACCAATAACATAAAGGCTATTAATAATTAAGTCGAAGTAATATTTTATGAGCTTTTTATATACTAATGCTAGTTTTTATAGGTCTTAGTAAAACTCCAGAAAACACCAGAAAGAGCAATTCGCTACGAATCTGGAGATTCCGGATTTGATCCATAAAAGGTACAGGTGTCTAGCATTCTTGAGAAACGGGGAATCTCTTTGTAAACCTGGAAGTCGGCCTGTCAGATGCATTAATATTATTATGTGTTATCCCATTCTATAGTTTAATGCCACTAACAAATGTTTAGCATTTAATCCATTATACATTATTTTTATCCACTGGCTTTTAGTTGTCATTGTATATTTACATACATATATGCACATGTGTACACAGTCCTTCCACTATAATAACAAACACTTATTCACTCACTCCCATTCACAAAACTTTATACGAATAATTATATTAGTTATGGAGTCAACATATTGCGACCTAACTGTATATCGTTTCTACACGTTAGCTCACATTAAGCCGTCTGTTATGTTTCTACTCTTCACTATTGTGTATTATTTATTATATTAAGTGTTTGTTGTGCAGTTATAAGACGTCAGCTGAGCCGTCAGCGGAGTCAGTTGGATGAAGACATCAGGCACCTAGAAACGTTCACCCGAGACCTCGCTAACAAAATTAATAACGCTGAAAACCACGTAGGGGCGGCGCTCCGCCACGTGGACGATGTAGAATTCTGGCGATGGCTTGTTTGTATCTGTAAGTTAGCATCAACGTCCATTATGAATTGTGTACACGTGCGTGAAGTGACATGAATTAATTAAGTTGTGTCACTACTTACTTTTATATACTTTGTGTTAGACAAATCTACGTTTCCAAAACATTTAACTGTAACAAATATGCAATTGCTAAAAAATAATAATTGTTATATGAGTTAGCGTTTCACTGCAGTGAAAACTAACGAACCGTTGCAATCTTGTACCTTAACAATTTCTTAATTTGTTAAACAGTTCTAATTACATTTCCGTAATATTACGTGTTTAACGTTTCGTAACGACGTATACAAATACGACAAACATTTTCTTCCGTACAAATGCAAATTAGTAACTAATTTATGGTTGCTTCTGTGTTGAACAATAGGTGGTGCTACGTGCGTTCTGGCTCTGTGCCTGTTACTACTGTCTGGCATTAGTTGCGGATGCTGCGGGTCTGAGAAAAGCGCCGCCTGCACGTTGCTTGTGTAAGTAACCTAACTGTAAATAAATTATACACGTCTACATATACACACATAGACAAACTCGGATAGAGACAAATAAAACTGGTTACTGCTTTCATTAGTCACGCACGCAAACGTAAAATCATTCATTCATTAGATCCCATAAGAAGTCGTGACTAGTCTTTTTACAACAAGATTGTAAACTGACATAATTACTTATCTACACGTTCAATTTTAGAACAAGCTAAAAGCTAATAACAGTTTGTGAAAAAGAATCTGTTAATCCGACTTTACACTAAGGTTACCATATCCTATGTAACCATACCACAATCGGCATTGTCCATGGATTGCTCACAATCACAAGCTTTCCATCGTAGTTGGTTTCCCAGTCGCTTTCGGCGCGATGTTTCGGGATACAAGTACAATAGCGTTCCTAATCGAAAGATACCATTAAATACAAATTGTATACGATTTCAAGCACTCGAATTATAAACACAATAAGAAGAAAGTAATGTAATGGGAAGAAATAATTTCATAAGTTAAATCTTCGGTGAAGGAGCGGAAGGCACAGCGAAAATCTTGAGAACGACCTTTCGCAGAAACAGAAGAAAAAATGAAAGTTCTTATTGGGTTTGGGAATAACAGGAGTCACTTTGAGGAAGTCCTGCTTACTCATACCGGTAAAATTTCTGAACAGGCAAGCGTCATCAGCAAGAACCGTGTTAGAAATCACTACTAGGCGTATTAATCATAAAGATATGTATGCACCACACCTTTCTCTGATTTTGTTTCCTTCTGTTCAAAAGGGAAGAGGAACCGTTGCACTAACTCTCGACGCTAAAAGCTCTGTATAATTGACTCAAAAACTGAAGCAACATTCCCTACTAATGGTACAAGGATCAGCAGCATGCTGCGAGATTGTTTCCTATAAGCATGTTTCTGGCAACCCAGTGGCAACCAGTAATCCCATGCTGTAGACAACTAGGTTGCTACAAGTTGCCTCAATGTAAAGGCACGGTTCTACCGTGTCGCACCGTAAGTTATGTAGAGAGTCCCGGTAACTTATTGCTTTCGCCTTGACTAGAGGTGCGTTTGGCATACCATCCATTTGTCGAACGATTTGTAATTTTTACTACTGAAGAAAGTATCCGGTGGGTGTCCGAAACGTCTAGTTGTGAGAACACCAGTGAGCGATCGACCACGGTTTAACAGCCCGGAAATTAATCTCGTAAGTAATGACTCCAGCCGGGATAACCCCCTAGTGCGTTCTACATGAGTGCTATTCGTACACAAAAACTGTTACTCTCACTCGCTTCCACTACACCTTTGTCTGGCTCTCTTTCTCGCTCTCTCTCCCTCTCTCTTCCTTTTACTTGCCAGCCTACTTTCACTTTTCTTCTTTCTTTCTCAGATATATGAAGACACTAGTGTATAAATTTTTATTTGATTTTACATACATGGTGAAAACCATCGTTCTAAGTGCACTTTCCTGAAGAGATTTATAATTTTATATTAACAATGTTATACACTCGTGTGTAGGCTTCTGTTAGGGTAATATGCCTAGGTGAAATTACGCAAAAACACATAACGGAAACATAACCTTTAACTGTAAAGTATTAAAAAACCTTATTCTTATATGCCTGCAAAATGCCGCAAGTTTTAGCCTTTAAAGTTTATATAACTCAATATAATAGCGATATGTTACCGTTACTATTTGTCTATAATGTGTGTGAAAGTGCTCATAGATCCTCAAGTTGTCCAATTCATCTCTTATGCTGTCTACCGCCACTATCTTTGTTCATAATGATCGATAGTCTTAAGTATATTAGGTGTTTGTTCCTCTATATATTGTTAGGCTACAAAAAGTTAAACACTGTGAATGTGAATGTGACGGACGTGTGTATATATGAATGTGTGAATACATTTTCATTCCGATACTACGTAATATTTAATTTTAACGCTTCTGCTCCTTTATTTCTTTCAGAACTGTGGCACTGACATGTCTCGTATCATTCGTTCTGTGGGCCGTCACACTGGCTGGTTTTGTGGTCGGTGGACACGGAGAAGTGTTCCTGTGTCGACCATTAAACGACGAACCCGAATACAAAGAACTCGCCAGACTTCTTGACCGACCTGGCGTTTTCTCTCCTGAGGATAAGGGAGGTTTACTTTCAGCAGTTTTCTATGGAAATGATACATTCGCTCTTCCAGTTGGAAAAATTATTGAGTTAGTTATATGAGATAATTAATTCACCATTAAGTTAATATTAAAGAAATATTAATCATTAAATTCATTGTTCAAAAATTAAGAGTCCAGCAAACTGTATATCCCTGTTTTATTCTATATAAAACTGTGAATCATTCATTTCAATATTGTTTTATTACAATATTTTTATAATATTGATAAATAAAATATAATTTTCTATAACACTATACACAAAGTTTTCTATAATATTGAATGGATTGAAGGGGGTTAAACAAAGGAATGCGTTAAAATTTTTACTAGAATGTTAGAATTTTTATTAGATTTTTATTGCAGTACAAATTAAGATGCGGGAGACGGACAACCACTGGCTGTACATTAATTCGCTTATATATAATTTTGTTTTTATCCGTAATTTACTTTCTTGAGTATCTTTGACTGGTGGCGGTTGAAAAGTATATTGGTTGCTCTGAAATTGTAAGTAATTTTTGCAATTCCTGTCCACACACTTTCTGTTTTATCGTTTTCATAAATTATTATTTTATATAATATTATCTTTAACATAATTATACACTTTAGTTTTAAATAATTCTATAACGCTTTAACAAATTTATAACGTACGCGTATATTATAGTATCAACAAGATAAATTTATTTCACTAGGAAGTATGTTTTCTATGGCAAGCCGCTTAACCCCTTCCGTTCCTCACCGATCGCTTACAGTAGTTTCACGGAAAACGTGTTATGAGTTACACATACGGCAGCTCAAGTGCTCTGTTACGGGTCAGTGAAATACCTGACTTGCTTTTATCAAACAACTGTGTAGTATAGGTAGGCAAGCGTTGTCCACAGGGTGGGATGGGCGATACAGGTATCACGATGATTCGCGCAGTCCGCATGAAGTCTTGTTCACACAATAAACTTTTAGTCTTCCATGATGAAAATATAATTTGTTAAAAAGTAATGAAACGCAAAATTAATAAATATACAAATGCAATTACTAAGATTTTGCGATTTAACTGGTGTTTCCTTCGTAATGCAGTACTTACTGTAAAACTGCCACTGATTTAGGCATTTACAGATTGAAAAAACAGGTTTGTAAACCATAATGCACATGCCTACGGAAGTATTTAAATGTATCTTTAAATATACATACAATATAAGGATACATATGAGGATACATAAATTCACACACACACGCACACAAGAAATGCTTATGATTTATTTTTTGAGGTTAAATTATCATCAACCAGTCACTTTTTGTAATATAAAGTAGTGAATGATTAATTGTAAACTTGGCATGAATTTCCATCTGTCTTCTTCTTCTTCTTCTTCTTCTTCTTCTTCTTCTTCTTCTTCTTCTTCTTCTTCTTCTTCTTCTTCTTCTTCTTCTTCTTCCTCCTCTTCCTCTTCCTCCTCTTCCTCTTCCTCTTCCTCTTCCTCCTCCTCCTCCGCCTCCTCCTCCTCTTTTCTTCTTCTTCTTCTTCTTCTTTTTCTTCTTCACTTCTCCTTCTTTTTCTTCTTCTTCTTCTTCTTCTTCTTCTTCTTCTTCTTCTTCTTCTTCTTCTTCTTCTTCTTCTGTTTTTCTTTTTCCAACCAAGCGGTCGACTTTGTTTCCTAATTTCTCTGTTTCCACCCTGTAATTAGGGATTGCCATCGAGACAGACCAGCCTACCCAACTTTCAAAATGCAGAGGATATTCGACGTTGATGCAACAACAGATGATATTAGGTGGACTACGCTAAGAAATAAAATAGATTCGTTAAATGTGAACTTAACTAACCTACAGATACTGACACCACATCTCCATGATCAGCTGACTCAGCTAATTCACGGGCTTTCCGTCAACTTTACTGGTCACAGAGCTCAGGTTCGTCAAGAAGTTAATACAAAATTAACGTCCTAAAATATTAAAAAACGGTTTTGCTTGCTTCTAAATAGATTAAAAAATTATGTATTTTTGTTTACTTTTATAACTCAATTTGTTTTGAATAATTATAAGAACGAAATTTTGTAGTAGACAATGCTGTAACCCTTGAGAAGGATTGAATTATTTTCTACAGATAAGTGGATCACTGACTGGGAAAGATTTAAACTCCTTTGCTAACCAACTGGAGAGCGTTGGTAACCAGATAAACGATTTAGCTACTGCGTCCAGAATGGAAACGTTATCACTACGTACAAGGAAACTAATTGCTAGTCACATACAGCCGTTGCAAGAGAAAAAGGTATGCTTAATTAAAGTGTACTTAATTACGGTTTAAAAACATTAAGGTTGTCTACAAGTTTGTACACTTGTTTAGCTGACTAAAATTTATAATAGCTAAGGAAAGTCTAAATTATGACTTTTCTACAATATAAACTATAAACAATTAAAATTATCTAGTGACTGCAGTAAAATTACAGTACAGCCTACTACGCATATCTCGTAGATATTATATTACGTACATGATAGCAATATATAGCAATAAACTTAGACGTTTAACAAACTTTGACAATACAATGTAAACATTATTGCAGAGACATAATAAACTCAGTTAATTTGTAATAGTTATGTCGGTGTATAATAAATATAAAAAATGTTACATAATATACTCATCGACTTAACGCCTTAGTCACAGAAAGGTATTTTAACTACACGAACACAGACTTTTAGTTAGCTACAAATTCAGAAATAATCGTACAATTATATGCGACTTAGTCTCATTTGTCGGAAGTGGTTTTCTTATTAAACCGTTCAGTGCTACTTACAAGTTGATAACTATTTTACTTTGTCTTTCATTAATAAGATAAATCCCTCTAATGACTACAATACGTTGATTCTACCAATACAAAAATTTGTTAAGCTCGTAAAGAAAATATCCATTAACCAAAGGATATGAATTGTAAATTTGAAGAAAGAATCAGTTACGAGATGAATTTTAAACGCACAAAGGATATGATAAACAGGCAGACAAAAGGTTGAAAGAAAAATAAGCCGGCCAGTAACTCTCTAATGATTTGAATTATTCATGAATTTAGTAGCATTTTTTGTACGTACTAGAATAAATCATTTTCTTCATGTATAGAGCAAAGAGAATGTTCAAAATTAAAACCCCTTGTTACAGAACGATGTCAAATTTAAAGACACCGTGATGCACTATTAATGTGTTTATCTTTATTACTAGACTAGCCGATTTACCCAGCTTTGCTCGGGTTCATAATTTATTCATAGGATCATACATTTCTTTTTCAAAAATTATCACTAACTTTCAGCGACGAAAAATAAACCTCTTTTCCATGCTATTTTAAATTAAAAATTTTCAAATGTAGCTTGAATACTACAATAGTTATTACAATAGTTTGTTATACAACATTGCAACAATTTGAATAGAATATTACAATAGTTTTTGTTTAAATGAAAATTCGTGTAGTTTTAAAAAAACATGTATTTGAAACTTACACTAAGGTACAAAAACAATAACTTATACAAACATATGATATGCATACAAATAAATACAATTTTCAAAATACAATACAACAGTAAATTTAAGCGTGCAACGACAAAGTCTATCGCAATGCTTTCCTGTAAGCGACATTTTTCGTGTTACCTCCTGGAGCTCTAAATAAAGAGGTGTTTTTGTGAGCCAACTCTCTAGCACGCTACGTAGAGCTGTCCGTGAGAAAAACACGGGGATTCTAGGTGAACACCACACCACTTGATTGATTGCCCCTGCGCCTTGTTAATTGTGATGGCAAAAGCAAGTCGCACAGGGAATTGCAATCGCTTGAAACTGAAGGGCATATCAGTTGGGCATATCAGTTGGGATCAATGGTATTCGAGGAATGAATACGTCCTCACCTTTTTCTTTGCCTGTTAAGATTGCAGCTTCTATGACGTTATCTAAAAGTCTTTTCACGGTGCGTCTGGTACCGTTGCAAAGTTTCGGTGGATCTAAATTACGTAACAGCAGGATAAGAGAACCGATTTTAAGCTGAAGGCGATGTGGTGGCATTCCAGTAGGGTCTAGTGAGTTCAGAAATTCTATGGGAAAATTCACTGCGTCATCAGCGTCCACTACTGTATCTATAGACTGTACTCAGTGACGGACTGGTATCATATTTTGAATTCGGCTGTTCAACTCGTGCACGGCATCGTTTTTAGCTGCAAGAATGGCTCTTTCGCATAACTATTCGTGATTTCTGTAATTTTCAGGTATACCTGGATAAATTTTGTCGATCAGTTCTTCAACCGTTGCAACCAGAGTGCAAAAATCACGTGGAAAGCTAATTTCGCTGTTTGATTCAATCGGAAATGTGCCTTCACCGATTTGTAGAAGTTTATCTGCAAAATGTTGGGCCGTCTCATCTCCAAAGAGCCGAACTCTCATGTTTGTTTTTAATGTGAATCTTTTAACAAACTTCCACAGAGACGAAGTTTTCAGGCAAGCATTGAGTTCATCCGCCGGAGTTGATTTCGGTATGACTGGAAGAGTTTGTCGAAAATCACCAGCAAGAACCAGCAGAGATCCTCCCAGCAACTGATCATTCTTTCTCAGGTCCCGCTGAGTCCTGTCAAGGGCTTCTAGAGATTTCTTATGTGCATTCATCCCACACAATAATTTTGCACATTCGTAGCACCGTTGCCTGGGCACTTGTTTTGCTAATATTGCAAATAGGTTATTCTTCCATATTTACTTTTAGAGACAGTTTTAATTCCGAGTGCGCCGTCCGTCCACCATCCAGAAGAGTAGCCGCTATGCCAGAGGAAGCCATCGCAAGTGCTATGTCATTTTTTGATGGAATTTCGGCGAGGATCAAGTTAATCAAAAAAGTTTTACCAGTTCCCCCTAGAGCGTCTAGGAAAATACCTCCCTTTTCTCTGTTGACACACTCCATGAAGCCGTCATAAGCTTTCCTTTAATCATCCATCAATAGTGGTTTATTGGATTCAATAAATTTTTCAATTCTGTGGTATTGTAATTTTTTTCACGGAGAAGATCTGCATTATTTGCGTTGTCAGAGTTTCTTTCCGGAGCTGGTAGCCTAAACTGTAGCAAAGGTTTGTTACAAATCGATAGACATTTGTACTCTAGTATAATGAGAACTTCGTTAAATATTTCTGCAGAAAATTGAATGTTATCGTTGACGTGTTTCGGGATTCGCGGTATTTCTCCCACAAAATTCTGGGATAAGATGGATTGCAGGTAGTCAAGATAATTGCAAACAAATTTCGTATTTGCTCAGGAGATGACGTTAACGTTGCTTCGGACATTGCTTTGCCCCAGTGTTCATCATCTTCCAGCAAACCCAGGCTTCGCTGAAGGTGTTGCATACTTCACCATTCACAGTTTTAAGCATTTCGTAAGAAGCTGGTCCCCGGAATGTATAAGGCAGCATTCTTAAGAAAAAACATTCGGCATTTTCGTGTGAACAGTGTAGACACGCCCTAAAGCCTCACTTGCAACAACGTCACTGCCCAAAACAAGTACTCCTTTTTTTCTCTTGAAAAAAAACTTTCCTTCCAGAATCCCAGAAACTGGTTCAGCAGTAACTGCTTGTGCATTTTCTCTTGTAAAATAGACTCTTTGGCCATTCTCTAAGTGTACGTTCAGATGAAGGACTGTAGGATGCCTCTCATGAATGGGAAGCTCAGTATTCGCCAAACTGCCTCGTTCCTGCTTACGTATCGTCCCAGCTGATAATTTGATATCTCATCATGCTCATTGGCCTTCGTCAAACCAAAGACAGCCATATCACTCCCCTTGTTGATATACTGGCATATGTACTTTATGGATTTTACTGAATTGCGTGATGGATTCAACATTTATGTGAGACTGGAATATTTTAGAAAGCAGAGGTGTCGATCTCGATTTCCTCGCCTCGAACACTTAATTTTACTGTGTATCCACCATCTTCCGGACCCCTTCTCCTATACTTGGGGTAGCCGTCATCCCCAGTTTGTGTCTCCTTAATCAATTGCTAGAATATTTCTTGCTACATCTCCCGTCTTTCATGCAAGGTGCATTCTGGTTAACGTTTCCACATGGCCCGTGTATCATGTTTTTTTTACTACATCCGAAAGAACTTGATCTACTTCTGGATTTGGAAACTCTGCAGAAATAACATCGTCTATTTGGGTGGGATGAATTTTTTCTTTCAGCCAGATTAAGTTATGAGAATGCGGAAGTCCTCTTTTCTGCCACTCAATAGAATACATCCAACATCTGGTTTCTCCAAAGACGCTCTTGGTCAATACATTGATTAACTTTTGTTGTTTTTGTTGAAAAACTCTGGCTAATAAGTCACGACGATCATTTTATGTTTGCCCATGAGTTAGTTCTTCCTTTAATTCTGGCCAAGCTGGATTACATGTAAATGTAATAAACAGGTCGGGACGTGCGTTTGATCTGACGTAGGTCATAGCATCTTGTGAGTACTCATGCATTTGCCTGGGACTTCCTGTAAAAGTGGCGGGCAAAATCATCATTTTCTCAATATCG
Organism: Magicicada septendecula; assembly: GCA_034769895.1. Lineage (NCBI taxonomy): Eukaryota > Metazoa > Arthropoda > Insecta > Hemiptera > Cicadidae > Magicicada > Magicicada septendecula. The sequence continues at coordinate 290,253,808 of CM068367.1, forward strand.
TCGACATTTCTCTCACTCGCAATGGCGTCTCTTAAATGAATATATTCTTCACTCCGAAGCTTTTTTTGGTTACGTCTTATGAAAAGAAGACGCTCAACCTCAATTTTAGCGTATATATCAATGATAAACTGATGAAATAGCTGTCGAGCGTTTAAAATATGATTATATGAGTTGTTTCGAATCATTATCCTCTATGCAAAAAAGTTCATCATTGAAACTTTCTTATCAACCGTTGACTCCGTATTTGGATTGGATTGCTTGATGTTAAAATGATATCCATTCTTACCTAGCCAAAATATAATGGGCTACTGCAGAGCATCATATGAGCGGTGCGTCTCTGCAATGCGTTGTAGCGAGTCGCCTCGTTTTTGTATTATTATGTCCCTTCTGTCGCAGTCACTGGCAGCTATGACGACTGCCACCTCATTTATTTGGGGACTGTTGAAGCGCCGCTCGTGTTCTCCAACTGGTCTTTTATCGACACGGATGACTAATTTACACTCATCCGAAGGCATATCCTCTAAAGCTGTCTTGAACGTTTTTATGAGTTGGTTATGTTCGTGAAATATTCGTTGGAGATTTAACACAATATCACGTCTCACCCCTGTTGTGTAGTCACATCGTTGATCCACTTCCAGATCTTTGTTTCCCAGAAAATAAATTTGTAAAAACTTGGCATTTTCACTCGGAAGAGGGAGGGGAGAACCCGCCTTATGGTATATTTGACCCTGAACCTTGAAGGTGGTTTGAAATCCACTTTGTCCTTCTATGGATGAGGCTCCAAATGAAGTCATTTGAAAACATGAATTGTACCTCCTGATATTCTTGAGGAAATGTTTGGAATGTGAAGTAGTCCCAAACATGCAACAGAGTAACGGCTCTGGTGGCGTTTCGAGTGCTGGTAGACGGACTTTCCAGATGCAACAGCACATACCCTGAGCGTCGCCTTTATATTTTTTGGCAAAACAGTACTTACATATTTGGTCCATTCCTCCAATAACAACGCTTTTATGTTTCCTGTCCTCTATTCTTGGATTGTAATGAAAACCTTCGAGAAATAAATTGGAATGCCATTCAGCAGCCCGCGATGTGCTAGCGTGTTCCCGCATTTCTTGAAGACGGCGTTCACGTTGGTCATCCTACTCAGTGACCCGCGATGTGCTAGCATGTTCCCGCATTTCTTGAATACGACGTTCATGTTGGTCCTCCGATTTAGTGGCCCACGATGAGATAGCATGTTCCCGCATTTCTTGAAGACGACGTTCACGTTGCTCCACAGATTCAGCCGCCCGAGATGTGCTAACACGTTCCCGCATTTCTTGAAGACGACGTTCGCGTTGTTCCTCAGATTCAGTCACCCGGGATGTGCTAGCATGTTCCCGCATATCTTGAAGACGACGTTAGCGTTGATCCACAGATTCAGCCGCCCGGGATGTGCTAGCATGTTCCCGCAATTCTCGAAGACGACGTCCGCGTTGATTCTCAGATTCAGCCGCCCGGGATGTGCTAGCATGCTCCCGCATTTCTTGAAGACGACGTTTGCGTTGATCCTCAGATTCAGCCGCCCCGGATGTTCTGCCACGTTTCTGCATGTCCTGAAGCCGTTGCTGTCGTTGATCATCTGTTTCGTCTGCTCGCAAAAGCTTGGCTTTGTTTGCTTTCGGTTGAATTTGACCGATGGACTTTCTTTTCCTTCTAGGCATCACCAGATAACAACGCTAAAATATATACGCTGATAATATTGACCGAACACTATAATCTGATTTCACGCGATATCAAGGAATTGATTTTTATGCTCGCTTATATCTTACTTCGATTTGCAGTGCACCTGCTTAAGAATCTGTCATAAAACTTATTCTTATACCTCGAGAAGAATTCTGTTGCGCGTAATGCGCATGCTCGATTTCTGCCTTCGTGCAAGTGCGAACGGCGAATTTAGTTATCCATAAAATGCACCTATTCTTGTTCTAACGTTATATTACTTCTATATTGTATAATCTTCCTTATATTGTTACGTTCGCATTCTCACTGGAGGAATACTCTGTAGCGCACCTGCTTAAGAACATGTCATAAACTTTATTCTTATATCTGGAAAAGAATTCTGTTGCGCGTGATGCTCCTGATCGATTTCTAACTCTGGGAGAGGGCGAACAGCTAAATTAGTTTTCAATAAAATGTCTACAACACTTGCACGCGCTGCGTATTTAACTGTCGTTTTATAATTCATTGTGTTAATGTTCAAATAAGGAATTTGTTAAATTAGTGTCTCCTAAACTTATTCTAACAATACAATATTTCTATAGATTTCAGCTTATCAATTTTTAAATTCAAACTGAAGCTTGCGCATTTATATTGTCTGAACACTATGATCTGAATACATTCGCTATCAAAACGTTGTTTTTTATACTCGCTTATAACTTACTTTGATCTTAATTTATCCACTTTTAAATTCAAACTGAAACAACTCTGAATTCACACACTATTAAGAAGTTTCTTAAGATGGATACACCACCTTCGATATCATAACCTACATCTTTATTTATAATTAATGCTGGTATGAACTTAGAAACCTTGGTTAAATTGTCGGATATGGTGCACGATTTTTCGCCAAGCAAAAAGTGCAACAATAATATTAGAAATGTAAGGTTAACAGAATCGAGAAATTTTCTCATTAAACTACAAAGGTATTTATTTTGTTGGTTGCTATGGCAACCAGAATGTATTCTATTGGGTTGCCATGGTAACCAGATCTAATAGATTTTTAGACCCCAAAGGACCCCCCAAAGGATCGTATCGAAAAAACACCTGTCCTATGTTGGTTCTCCCGTTGCGTAAAATATTTGTGCCAAGTTTGGTTGAAATCGGTCCAGTGTTTTAGGAGGAGATGTGGAACATACATACATACACACACACATACATACAATGACTTTTATTTATATTAAGATAGGAACAGAATCAACACAGTAGTTGTGTAACAGAATAATTACAGTAGCTGACAGATTTTTTCAGGAGCTAATAATTAACTACAGTATTTCATTTTTGCAAAGCCTGTGTAGTGTATTAATAAATTAAATTACAAAAAATTAATTAACACACAAGTCAAACTGATGACAAATGTTATTTATGTTATCATGTCATGATTGTTTCCCTCTGTCCATGTAAATGTAACACTAGTCTATCCATAGATTCACCAACATTGCTCGCACAGTTCTAGGACATCAGAGTCACACAAAATAATGTATCAGCTATCAGAACCGCTCTGTATTATTCTACGTTATGAAATATGCTAGGTACAGCTTACTCATAGAATTATTAATTGGTGCGTCAATACGTTCCATTGCGTCATCAATATAATCACAACGTCATCAGCAAGTCGGTTCAGGAAATGTTTTCTTACTATTATGTTTTATTATTTCTTAAGCAACAGTACAGTTACTGCTTTTGCGTCGCCTTAGTATCAATAATAATAGTAACAGGTATTTTTTAATAAAAAATTATATCAACAACAAGAAATTATACAAAAATTAATATTGTAACACTAACATAATAATAGAAGTGAAAGTAATAACAATATATTAACATAAAACAATAGGCCTACTACTAATAAACACTACTACCGTTCATATAGAAATGGGTTACAAACATCTGGTTTGTGATATTTTTAATTATTTCTTTTCATAGTTGTTTAGATACACTGCCAAGGCACGCACGCCCACACACACAAACACAAATGCACGTACGCACGCGTACAGAACATTGTGTTCCCACATTTCTTTAGAAACAAAATAATATAAAATTGTTGTTATATAAAGAAAACTTCATTATATTATTCAAAATACTGTTAACTAAATAATTATTAAAAGTTTCGTTCACTAAGTAAGAGACATGTTCAAACACTTAGCAGTAAGAGTACTAAATGGATGCAAACACTACTCACAAAACGTTTGTTTTCGCTATACGTGTAACTTTAAGTTAAAAGATAGAGTCTACGTATCGCATTTTATTTTGCTCTGTCAGGATACGCTGCTGTACACGTTGACATCGCTAGAGGTTCAGCTGGGACCGCTGCAGCGACAAGTGAATCAATCCATATCTCATCTGAAGACAATCCAGTATTTCTTGAAAAACCAAGGGGAATCTATTGCGCAGACGGTAAAGTAACTTAATGTTTTAACTCTGATTGATGCTTTTACTGTAAGAGTATTAAAGCCTGTTGCTTTAAATGTGTACGTGTACATTTAACTCGTTTAGTTTCATTACTCACCTACTACTCAGTAGAGGTAGGTGTGCTTTAAGTTTGTCACACAATGGAGACTTTACAATGTAAGTTTACATAAGTCACGTATCCATTTAGATCCGCTTTAATAATTATAAACCTTACCAATAATTCAAAACAATTTAATTTGTTTAAAATCAAGAAACAATAAATTCAAAACAATAAAAAATCAAGGAAAATTCAACTCTTTTCACGGTATCACCCATAGGATTGCCGCTTTCCGTTGAATAACACTTTCGTTGAATGACTGCTACATCCAACGGTTAGGATATCTCATAAATAAAAATCTTCCAATTCAATTTATGGAGATTCTCCAATTTGACGATACTTGTGTTACCGATCTTTAAATTGTCTGCATTTTTCTTATGTATTTACATTTACACAATACGCGTGAAGAGTACGTGTCTGGTCTGGGTAAGACCGCGCATACACAGTGTACAGACTATGTGTGAACAGAATACTAATTAAATCGAAGTCTTGTAGAATAAGACAAGTAAAACCGTTTCCAGTCGAGTACGCAATGTTTCAACACGTAACAACAGCACTGTTTCCAACGACCCCTAAGTAGATTTGCGGCTGATTACACAGACAAGTAACATTGTCTAATGCTCGAGGTAGGTCGGGGTCATATCGTAACAAATGTTTCCCTCCTCATAGTTTCAAGCTACTACAAATTTACTTCAAGCAATTCATGGTATAACTGTGTAGTCTACATACGAGTATAAATCAATTTTATAATAGGCAGGGGCAGCGAAAATTTAACAAAATTCTACAAAACCCAACAAACATTCGGAGAGTATGTATTGCTTAATTTGTAAAAACGAAGATTCATATTTTGTAATATTTTTAAATCTTACCTATAATTAAATACGCTTAACTTTTAACTTTTAATCCTCTTACTTTTCTTAGCTTCTGAGACGTAAACACAGCACTCAGTTATGGAATCGTAACTTAAATTGTGATTCTATAAGCATTTAAATAAAATTAAAAGCATTTATGTTATCATCATAAACATTGAGCTGTTAGGGATTATCGAGTAGCTCACACATCTTAGATTCATAATTTGTTACAGAAGCGTCAGGACTACATCAACCGCCTGTTGGGGTATATAATTCAATTCAAGGAACACATAATTAGAATGGCACACGAAAAGGTTGCTCCATGCCGCCCTCTGTGGACTCTGTTCCGCACTATGAGACTTTTCATCTGCAGGAATATTATGGACTTAATGGCAAGTAGAATGCTTAATAAATTTTTATTCAATAATTTAAGCTTAAATGTGTTCTTGTTTAAATTCAATAATTTAGATTTGTTTAAATGTTAACTGCCAATTTATGTGTTGTTTGTTTTGTTTTAAATAATAACCTTTGTAATTATTTGTATTATCTGTGATCTTTTTAAAAAATAACCAAACGTATTATTTAATAATAGAATCGGTATGGTTAATGAAGTTAATCAATCGTGAAATACATTACAAACAGAAATTAAACTGTTGCACACCGCTATTAGATGATTCCTATTAGCGCTTTCTCGTCTTTCAGCTCATCATCAAATCAGAAATATATACATTTATAAATACGTAGATATTTATATTAACAGTCGTGTAAAAATTACTGTAGGTTTTGTTTGTGGTCTACGTTTCTTCCAGTAACTAAAAACGTCCACTGAATTTAACTGCTTCTGTTCTCTAGAGAAATAATGAACAGTATGTTATATTTTACCCAGGAGATCGCAAGATAAATAAATGCTAGCGAATGTACATTAAGTAAACATATTCACATATAATCGTGCTTAGCTTGCACGATTAGTACAATCTCAGATGTAAGCACTTTGTATTTATTCTTCTTATGAAATATTTAATTTTAAAAGTAAAAAACTTAAGGTAAGCTACTATTTATATTTTAGTAATACGTATTACATATACGATAAACGTACAACATTATATCATTATGTTGTCATAATTCATCGTCCGATTTAAAAAGATGCTACAATATTAGGCCTTTAAAATAAAAATTTTACTTTCAAAATTAAATGCCTATGGTAAATATAAAATTTCAATTACCATAAAACGAGCATTGTTTGCACCGTATGCACTCTTGTATATCTCTTAAATAGCAACCTATTTTCTGGTCGGTTGTATTTTGTAATTGGCCACAATATGGGAATTCTGTATTAATGCCTCGGTGAAACTGTCTCATGGGAGTTTTATTTTTTTATATCTCTAAAAGATGTTTTGACGAGAGGTATCCACAAGGGGGAACAAAAAGTACCAAAAAAAGTTCATGTTAGCTGAAGGCTGTTGTTGTTCCTTTATTGTAATTCTTCCAAAATTTACTTTTTCAGTCGCTCGTTACCGCGCTGAGACTGAGTAACAGCCATGAATTTTCTACTTTTCATGTTCTGAATATGTTTAATTGGTTGGCGTATACATATGTGTGCAAACGTTTTTCAGTATAACCTGGTAAATAAACTTTTATGTTGATGGCCACGTTGTACACTAAAACGCAGATAACACATTTTATTTTATAAAATAATCCTTTATATTTTTACAGGAATATATACTTTTTATTACTGTATATCGTTTTAGTACGCCTACTGTAGAAATGTTGTTCGAAGTCTTTTTAATAAAGAGTGTAACGGTTTTCTGTTGCCTGTTAACTCGTTAAAATGCTTTTTTAAAATCTTGTTTTGAGTTCATGTAATAAAATATTGTTACAAGACTGAAAAACTAAATACCGTACAACTGATTTTACAGCTTTACGAATGGTACTAGTGATATTAATAAAATAAATTTTATACCAATTCTAAACAAAATATATGATTAATGTATTAATAAGTGTATTAAACTACACAAGAGTATATTGTCAATTATATTTCAAAATATCTCATATTAAATATTTAATACATAAACGAAAATATATTAAAATTTTAATATGTTTAATATACGCTCCTCTTTTACCTCCTTATACCTGATATTAATATACTGTGTAGCTATTCGTTTTCAGCTTTAATAAGCTTTCCATTTTCATCAAGTATATTCACGTAAATGAAATTTTTGTTATTAAAGTATTACTATGACAAAAATGTTAATATCAGTTAAGTTATCATATGAAGGGATCTTTAGTCAACTGAAAATTAAATGGACACATCAGTAACCGGGCTTCTTACTGTTTCTGAATACGGTCAAAATCAGACTTTGTGTGTGTGTGTGTGTGTGTGTGTGTGTGTGTGTGTGTGTGTGTGTGTGTGTGTGTGTGTGTGTGTGTGTGTGTGTGTGTGTGTGTGTGTGTGTGTGTGTGTGTGTGTGTGTGTGTAGCGCAAGATCTTCACAAATCTGAAGTGTCACTGAAACCTATGATTTCACTATCTTTTTTAGACGAACGTTTGAAAAATTAGTTTACAGTTAGCAAACGCACAGAATTACAGCCGAAAGTATATGTACTTCTCAATAGTTGTAATCAAACAAAAGCTCAATTAATGCTCAATAGAACCATAAACAATAAAAACATCAACTTGTTTTACAAATATTGAATAGTGAAATGCAAGAACAGACACTGAAAATGTGAGAAACTTGCAATGCATGAAATGGCAGATTTACGGCTCCTAAGTTTCTGTAAGGGTAATGCTAGCCGTACGTTCAAAGTTGAGACAGTGACTGGTGTAAGTCATAAAAGATACGCCACAGATTTCATAAGTATTGCCCTTATTACTCTTATCTCTTGTTGTTATCAAAAACTCAAGGAAATTCTCGATGGCTGAGTCTACTATGTTTGTGAGCGTTTGCAGTTCTTGTGCTTTATTTTTGGTTAGTTTATAAATTTTGGTGATCCGTGTACTTCGACAACTAAACTTTTATCTGTGTTTTCATAAAGCGGTAAGTTAAGACTGCGTAATGACAGGTATTCTTTGTATGTTTTTTGGAAGATTTTCGTCATGCCTTTTGTGTGTTACTTTTAAAAGATCGTAGATATGATTATATAATATACTTCACAAATTATAATAAATAATTAAAATATTTAGAATGGAAACTGGTTTTCAACTTTCTGGTGCCTAATGCTACTGTTGATTTCTGCACCTATTTGCCTGAAACTGGTCGACTACTATCGTATGATGGGTTCCTGCACATCGAGGCACTCAGGGTAAGCAATGAATATTAATTAAATAAAATCTGACTACAGTATTATAACTTAGTTTTCTTTATAGCTTAAAGATTTCAGTTGGGCTCATTAAATATATTTGTCATATATAATTCAAAAACTAAAACATAATAGTAAATACTTAATCTGGGCTTCTATAAAGCGATAAAATTAAATATTCCAATTTTTTTGGAATGCACTTGTGTCAGAGATGCAAAGGCCCAGAAAGGAGCATCATGTTTGGGGGTTAAAGCTTAGACTATGGCTTACTAGCAAATAAAGTGTAATTACTTTGAAATAAGACAATTATTTTGTAAACATAAGAATTAATTTCATAAAATAAAAACGTGTTTACTTCTACACAAAGTTTTTAGACTGTAACTTAAAAACTAAATTCTGTAGTTTTGTAATTAATTATTTGTGTATACAAAATTATTATTTATTATAATTATTACACAGAATAAACAAATAAGTGAAGCCTATTTAAGTTTAATTTTATATATATAAAACGTAAAATACGGTTTAGAAATCTTTATACCTTATAAAAGAAGAAGACTACCAAACGTTGTAAGTATAGTTGAGTGTAGTTCTGATGTGTGTGCAGCACCCTTGAATGTTTTGCAAGCACGAGTAACGTGTATTATAGGAAACATAAAATTAAAGTAATTCAGAAAAAATTGTATTTTCAGAAGTCCATCAGAAGAGTTAATGAATGCTGAACAACCTACAGGTTGGTCTACGCCTGGGTAAGTCGCAAGAGACCTGGGTATGTCCACATTTTTTACATATTCCTTATATAAAAAGGTAATTGATGCGGTAATAATAATAGCAACGAGAGTCAATGAACATAAACTGAACATGAAATATAATTAAACGATAACGTAAAGTGTTAGAAGAAGGCCTACATCATGTCTTATGTTTCAAGAATACTTTATTCTTTTCTCAAGTCTGTAAAAGATAAATACGGTGTACACCGAATATTTTTCTGCAACATCTGCAAATATTTAGTGTTATTTAAAAAATATGTTTTGTCATACAATGACGAGGCCAATAAAAATAAACATTTGTGTCCGTTTGTGTGTGCGTATGCATGTGTGTATGTGTGGATTATACGCCTCCATGTTCGTGTGTCTGTCTGTCTGTCTATCTATTTATGTGAAGAGGTCAGTCTGTATTTAATACAGGTACAAATAAGGTTCAAAAGTACTTATGCAGAAAAAGTACTTAGCATTTGTGCACTTAGAAAGTTATCCGTCTTCTAATATATTTTGTAAATGCCTATTTATAAACAGTATTTAAATTTGCTTAAAAATGAAACAATAACTTATAAATTTACGACATTCTGCTACAAAATTTACTTTGTTTCAGGACAAGCGAAGGAGCTGGAACGTGGTGATAATGGTATAAAATAGAATTAACTTAAACAGCTTTGCAATATGTTTTCAAATAAAGTGGGAGTAGTAATGTCTTTACATAAAATATTTATATTAAAAATACTGATTGTTTTTGCCTTCTTTCTTTTTTTTACCAAAACACAATGACATACAACTTATGTTTGATTCGATATTAAAAATAAATGCTTATATGTAGTGTGATCAAAAAAAATACGAGGAATTTGTTAATAAGCCCTTTGTCAAAAGACAAAAACTATCCAAACAGTTTTTCATGTATCAAGCTGAGTATATTTAGATCTTTACCGGTTAACTACGATATATGATGTAGTTTTCTGCTACATTAGTTATGAAAATAAGTAGCCACATTTTCTGTATATCTCTGCATACAGTGGCGATACTTTGTAAAATCGGAAAGCCAAACACAGATGTAACAACCCGCTAAATATTCATTATTAGGTGAGTTAAATGAATCACAATAAAGACATAGCAGCATCTGTAACACGTAGTGAATCGATACCTTCAATCGTGGAATATTAGAAGTCTGCGTATGCTGCTCTCTTCCACGTGTAATCCGCCAGCGTTTCATTTTGAACGTGTGAACCGCATTCACAATTCTTCAATACTTTCTCGAACTGCAGTCGTAATTCCGAGCGTAATCCCCTCTTACTCTACTTTTTACACTGACGTGGATGGAGAATTATGTTCACGTTGAATACTCGACCTATGATAGACATATCAAAGCGAAGCGAAAAAGCCACATGTAGTGTACTTTGATCGATACGCTAGTATAAACGTTAAAATGTAAATGTAACTTGAAAAACGCATAGTGTAAAGTAGTCCAAAAGAAAACATCAGCATTAAAACACTTACATGCAAATTTTATTCATAGAATTTAAGTTACACACCGTGCAAGTTACAGTAAACTAATTCAATGGAATTGGATTACAAACTAAACTAAAAATGGAAATAATTATTTACATTAAAGTATATATATTATTATTACATATGTTATATACATTAAAACACAGAAGAAATATAGTTTGTATAAAACAGCTATTATTAACAATTAGTTTCCAAATTTTATAAATGTTATTAATTTTTATAATTATTATGGAGATGACAGTTCAAAATGTTTTAACGGTGTTTATACATATAAAAAATTAAATTAAAAAAATAAAAAAATAAATCCTTGTAAGAAAAACAAATATTATAATGGAAAAGTACTACTAGAAAAGTATTTAAAACTATAATCAGGTAATAATTCTTAGCGTATTCTTTGTGTGTGTGTGTGTGCGCGCGCTCGCGCTCTAAGCATTATTAGCTGATTATATTTTTTTAAATACATTTCTAGTAGTACAAGAAAGTACCATGTTTTATTTGAAAGATCAATGTGCAGCTATATGTAAACATATATCGACTTTCCGACTTACATGATTTACAGATTACTTACTATCATAAGTTTACAATTTGGATATCTGTCTCTATGTGACAAGTTTATTAGTACTTCATTTGTGGCGAATACTGATTCAGTTATTTGTCCATACTTGAAAACTGAACAACCACAGTATAATAGAAAAATGAATAAAACACGTGTATGAAGTATGTAATTAAAATTATTATTGTAATTATGTTTTAGTTTTACAGTCAACGTTTTATTTGAATTTTTCGTTGTATTTCCATGTTGGATTTTGTAAATCTGTGATGATTCTGTTACTAACATTATAAGCAATAAAGTGGACGAATACATGGTTTCATATTTCAAAACTGGTGGATGAATTATTTCCTAATGTGTATTTTGGCTGTATTTTCAGTAAATATATTAAGGAGAATCGTGAAATAACGTAAAGTAGAAATATATAACACTTAATAATATATTAAAGAATTTGTTGTATTTTCGATTAATTTTATTAAACAATGCCTGAAGCTTTTGTAAACGTTGGTCACCTCGTCTCTTTGAATTTTTATTGGTCTTCTGGGAGACAGTATCTGCTATAATAAGTGAGAGTTAAAATGCTTCACGGTAAGTAATTCTTTTAAAAAAAGTTGAACAAAATATTATTGTTTCCATGTGATGCTGTGTGAACTTGGTAGATAAATATTGGAAGCATGTAGAGTGGAACGTAACACATAGTTTACGTTGACTTAAGCCTAAATCATTGTCTCGAAAGACATTTGGGAGATTATATATATTTTAACTGAAACATTCAGAGAAATTCTGTCACATACGCGTAGGTGAAATCACCTCAAGGTGGACGCCGATAGTGCTAAAGTAACCCAAAATACGACGATACGGATGAATGAATACAAGAGCAGGAGAGGTTACAATATGTTCTGTTGCAAAATATTTCCGTTATTAATTGATTGTAACGGAACGAATTGATGTAACGGATTGTAAATATTCGTTACTCAATTTCTGAAATCACACAAGCATAATTGTTTTATAGTGTATGAGAATATGTACTTACTAACATTAAAGTTACATATCATTATATAATAAAAATAATCTGCATTTACAAAATTAATATAGATAAATTTCGTGATCCAACAGTTGCTATCATTAGTTAATACATACATACCTAAGATAATTAAATAATATTTAAGCTTATCGCTTAACATATGTACTTCGTAAATACTTGTCAATTTAAGAAACTTCTTATTACCTGATCTGTGCATTAAACGTATAGGGATACACGGCTGTTAGTTGGAATAGAGCTCCGTGTACATCCACAGATAAGAATTTGACGCTAAACATAAAAGTTACTTTAACATTTTTGATTGTTTTAAAAACAGCAAATCTGAATCAAACTACAAGTATTATTTTACTAAAAGATCATAATTTCGTACCTTATGCCTACTGAATATAATAGATACTTTTGGATTTTGTGTAAAGCAAAATTAATTAATGATAATCTGACAAAATAAGTTAAGTCTTTTAATGGTGTACCATAAATTAAGATATTATAATATCATGGCGTTTAGGAAGACACAATATTTGCAGATTATGTCTAGCTTGTTAGGAGAAAAGAACTGTTAATCCTAACGTATAGCTTACATTATGCGATCTTATTACACACATAATTTTAGCTTATGCCGTTGTAAACAGTTGACCGTAGCCAACAGTTATTGCCCTCAGGAAGTGTAGAAGGTATTATTAACACTTTATAGAAGTGACTATCTCAAATCAGTTTTAATTTAACTAAAATAAAGCCAACCCAAAACAACAACTGATTAAACTACGAGTTGATTTATATTTGCCACATAGATTTTGTTTATTATTATGTAAATTAATTTATTTCGAAAACTTATTTTATTAATCATGAAATATGACCTTGTTTCTAAAAGTAACTTTCGAATTTCTTCATATGCCTAAGAAATATCACTTTGAAGGCTTGAAATTTATTTAGACTTTGTCTCGTAAGTATCAAAATTTCTGATCTTTGTAAAGCATTAGAATATGTATTATTTTTCCTTTCTCTGATATAAACGTTTCTTATTCCTTACACAATGAATTATACAAAACATGTGCGACTTGCAAACTGCTATAAGGTAAGCATAGTCCTATTACTTTATTTAAAATGTTATTATCTATTTTGAATAAGACGAGAAGAGTTCTTCTTCTCTAGTAAAACTGTCTATGATAGGTTTCAACTGGATGCTCGTCTGTGCCTTCTTCTGACAATAGCTCCTTCCGTTTGACGTCATCAAGCACTACAACCTTTTTTCTTCCCCGGCATCTCTTTCCCACCACCTTCCCCTCTATGATCATTAGCGCCCAACACTTCCTACACAGTATATGTCACAACTGCTGTCTCAACCTTTTAGCTATTTTCTTAACTCTCCTATTCTCGTCAATACTTCATCGTTTCTCAATTAATCAGTCCGTTTCACGTTAATATTTTTCCGCTACAACCACATTTTGAAGCTCTCTAGGTATCTTTCTTCTTTCTTCCTGGTGCCCCACGTTTCATTGCTATGTCCACGAGAAGAGATAGATCCTAAATACTGGAATTTATTACTTTGTTTAGGACACAATCATTACTTACTACATATTACTTTATATTCTTTATATTACATATTACTTTATATACTTTATATTACATATTACTTTATATTAATTTGTTTTTCCAAATGAACGATTGAGACCAACTGTAAAATGTTGTTACGAGGATCGTATAAATTATAATCTTAAAGAGACTAGGCCTCATGTTAATTAATGAACGCCGGCGAAATCGATACAATTTTATTTATATTTACACACTTTTCCGCCCACCTGATGAAGTAGTTCTCTATAACCACGATGCGATTCAGTTATCACCTACAATACATTGTCACTTGTATACCGGTTTCCGTAGTCTGTAATTAGCAAGGATCCAGCCACGTCTTTGGCAATTCAAAGTCCAATATTATACAGAGCTATCTCTCCCGCTTCTGGTTTGTGGGGCGCTGCTTGTAGCACGTATTTTACACGTCCGACACTTTTCCCCTACATCACGGCAAACATAGGATGAAGCCGATATAAAATACCTTGTCAGATTTTCTTCCGAATACCTTGATTTACGACAACCACTGACTTTTCTGATGTACTTACTTCTTCTCCCCGATCCTCAGCATATTGTTTTTGAAATCGACTACAAGCTCGTATGCGTTTAAAGGGTTAAACCAAGAATTACCTCAACACAGACTAATACTTCGTGATAAAAATCAAGTCAACCCAGGCGTAGGCGTATCTCCACTTTTCCAAACACTTTTACAGGCCTTCTAGTAGCAGTCCGTAAGGTGCAAGAGCATCAAATTGTTTGAAAGTGTAAGACAGATATTGTGAGGGCGCACAATGTAAACTCTGACAGCTGTGTCGTTTGTAGATGAGATCAGCCTTTCTTGAACGAATTCGGAAAGTTGGATAAACCAAGCTCCCGCTGTTTTTCTGCAGTGTACAATTTGCGACTAGTGTAGAGGTTTTGTTCTTTTAGTTAGTCAGAACACGCTGACTACTGCGTGTTACGACTACTGCTTGTTTATCTGCTGTTTATTTGAATAACATTTGGATCAGCAATAACATTGTAGATGTTCATGTTTCCACATAAAAAACATTTCAGTCTTACATCCTTTCTTCTTTTCTACCGTGATCGTTGGGTGTTTCCTAAATTTCCTCTTCGTCGTCTTCTCTGTTTCTTGTTGTCTCTGTGTCATCGCGACCTTTTGAGACGCGCACTTTGTAATTGGCCCAGCCAGATACTGACTTTTCGGCGTGGATGTACAAAGACATCGGCAGTATTTCGTTGTCTTCCCATTCATAACACTTGCTCTAGTTGGCCATATTTAATCAGAATCAGTAAATATGTGCATTGCAAACCGCATTCAAAATCCTCTGGTGCATCAGAATGTATCAGTCTAATTATTCCGTCGATACTTGCTTCAAACTCTTGAGGAATCGCTCCGGAATCTCTCAAACTGTTGCTCTCAGTTGAGCGCAGTACATATGGCGCAAATGCTGATCACCTTACTGTAATTCTAGAGTTTTTATTAATTTGGTGTACGTGTTGTGGCCGTCATATGGCACTTTTTGTAGTATCTTTGCGGAGGTCCATTTTAATCGAAGATTAATGAAATTGCTTTCTCTTTCTCTGTCCATTGATCTGGCATGCAGCGGATTTAATTTAATGAAGACCCAGTGAGTGCTTCCATCAAATATTGGGATCTTCATATCAACTAGCCCAGCTACAAGCAATGTGATTTTGCCTGATTATATTTTCCTGTGTTTTTCTCTGTTTGGTATTGTGTGTTTAATAATTTGTTTCGAAGTACGTGATTGTACTTTCATTAATTGCAATACTTGATTCATAATTGATTCTTTCACACTGGAGGAAGGTTTTCTGCTTAAACTATTTTATTTTACATAATCTTTTATACGGCAGATGCTTTCTAAAGCAGATTCCAGAAACTTGTTTACTTAGCTCACCTTACAAAAGACCCAACTATGAAGCGGTATGCTCTAGCATTTCCATTTGCTCTCGTATCAACATTGACGTCCCCTAATTTCTGCTTACGTTGTTCTTTTTGACCTCCCTCCGGTTCCAATAAGAGTGCGCTTTGACGTTCCACCCCTTCCTTTTTTTGTCTTTTTCTTCTTCTTTTGCGTCCGTCGGCATTCCTCATCCTCTCGTTTTTTTTATGGTTATAATACTTAGAAAGCATGATTATCTGACTGGTGTCTATTGTTTTAAAGCCCTTGACACTAATGAATTAATCAGGCACAATAAAATTCCTTGGCCTTCTACTGTACTATCCTCCTTCTCTCTCAAATGTTACGACGGACGCAATGACCATCATGTTTGAATAGTGGAAATGGAATAATTAAACACAACTATCGTTAATTATAACATTAATTACATTTTAAATAAAGAAAGACGTTTGTGTACAACATTTTTTTAAGCTCATGTTTGTCCAATATAGGCCTACATTAACTTAACACAGAATAAATATCACGTGTTGAACAGTGTCGCACTAATATAATACAAATCACCAATTACAGATGACCGCACACAATAATTCACAATTATCACTTTGTACTAAATCCACTATCAATCGCAGTCCCAAGCTGACTAGCTGGCGGCTTCCGAACTGTATTTATAGCCCGCCGAAGTTGTGATTTGACTCTTCCGTTCTCTGGATGATACGTCTAGAAAAATTGAAGACAATAAAAAAATACTAGAAAATTTTATATTATAAAATAATATACAACTTACCGGACTTGTACACACTCGTACACCGGACTTGTACGTATACACGTACTTGTATACGTACCTACGCCCTCTCACATGGGCGTAAGAATAGAAAAGTGTATATTTACGCTGCTAAAAGGATCTAATGGGGATGTACAGCCTTTGACATGGGAATGACATTTTTTGCCCGTGCAGTGGATGCATTATATCCGTCTCGGAAAATCCAAAGAATGAATACCAATGAGTGAATAAAAATAGTGAAAGCATACGATCATTTATCAATACCAATGAGCTTTCTGTATATCAAAAATAAATACAAAATGAATAAAACTTACATTCTAGAATACATTATAGTTTTTCAGAAGTTAAACTACGTTACATGTTTAGCACTATTACAATTTCTCTGTTTTTAACAACAATCGTTTATTTTTTTCACTAAAAATGCTGACAGTCTTGCAGCTTAAACACGAATTACACTGTTGCACACCACTATATACAAAATTCCCCATTACCGCTTTCGAGTCTCTCAGCTCATCATCAAATCGTAAATATACCGGTATATATGTGTGTGTATGTGAGTGTGTGTGCGCGCGCGTGCGCAACAGTTGAATTGCTGTTAGTGATTATAACCACTAACACAACTTTATTAATTAAATCTTACAACTGTTTCTGGAAACTGCCCCCAAACATAGAACGTGTGTTTGAAAATCTATAATATTGTATGCCGTTTATACTACAAAATGAGTAAAGTATTAAGCGTAAAATTGATAATTTTATATTAAATATTTTAGTTGATGCAAAATAAATTAAAATGTATAAAAATCTACACCCCCCACTCACACACACATGCCCCTACGTAGGTATACATAAATCTAGTTAGTCTATCCTGGACAGGATAAGTTAGATCCGCAGCCACAGAAATGTGGAGGCCACAACTTGATTTTACAATATCTTGTTAAGTTCTGTGGGCTACAACAGATTACATAATTATTGTAAAAATTCTTTGGATTCTTTAGTACTTACCCTTCTTTAGAATTCAGTAACACTGCTGCGAACATTTCATAACTTATATGAGATTTGTAAATAATATCTTTACATTAACGGTATCATAATTATGAGGGGTGATCAAAAATTAACATCCGCTTGGCTGGTATACAGAAACTGATTGTCACAGGAACACGGCGTATGCACAGTAACAACCAGTGTACTTTTACACGGTAACATGCAAATACATGGTCCATTTTGGTTATTTCTGTTCGAATAGTGACCGACTAAACACAGATCCTGTCAATACTTTACCGCCAACTGTATTATGGTAATGCGTTATGGTATTGTCAGCGCCAACGTCTATTGTCAGCTAGGAACATTCAGGTCTGTGCCTCGAACTACTGGATGGAGTCGAACGACGAGGCTCTCGGTCGACGAAAAGCGGAAGCTAAATCCATCGGCGCTACCAGGATCGTGGGGGTTCAGGTAAGGGTAGCATTGTGCCACCTATACTACAATTTTTACAGGAGAGTGATTGACGTTTGTCTGCAAGTGAGGGGGGAAGTGGTGTTTAGAGCGGTCTGATTGGCCGAAAATATACAGCACAGTGTTGTCAACTCGTACTTGTTGTTCCGCTGTTTGTGCGTTACCACGTGCGCGTAGTAAATTGAACAGCAGGCCTAGTGCGTTTACTACGGTTTGATATGAGTGAAATTTAACAGTTTTAAAATTTACAATATTATCATATTTTAGTGCATTTGCATGATTGAGTGATATTTTTTAAATTTAGTGATTATTAGTCTAATATTCAGAAGTGATTTTGTGGTAAAATTTAAGTATCTAGTGGACTAAGTGATAGTGATTGTAAATATTGAGATTTGACGCTGGGACATCAAAAGGTTTCATACCTAACTGTTTTTATGCCTTAATTCAAAGAAAACGAGTGACTTCCACGAAGAAATGAATTCTGAAAACTTTACCAAGTGGTTCACAGACTCGTTATTAAAAAACCTCACAGTGCCGTCAACTGTTGTAATGGATAACGCCCCTTATCACTCGGTTATATACGACAAAGCGCCAACATTAGCTACACGTAAAGAAGAAATTATTCACTGGCTTCATGAACATAACATTTCTACGACTGTTAGCACGAAAAAAGCAGAGCTATTGGAGCTGGTGTCAGGTTGTAAACCCCGCTTTCCGGAATACGTAATTGATAAAGTAGCGCAAGAACATGGCCATAAAGTAGTAAGATTACCACCGTATCATTGTCATTTTAACCCCATTGAGTTAATTTGGGTACAAGTAAAGGGATATGTACCAAGAAATAATAAGACTTTTACAGAAACTGAAGTAGGAAAATTGATACGCGAGGGCATTACGAATGATACTGCAGACGATTGGAGAAAAGCAGTGATGCATACAAAGAAAGTAATTGACGAAGCATGGAGCAACGAAGGCATATTAGAAGATGCCGTGGAACAACTGGTAATAAATTTGGGGACAGAATCCAGTGACTCGAGTGACTCTGGTAGCGACATAAGTGGTGTAACACCTTTAGATTAACGGCACAGGCAGAAAACTACAGACAGGTAATAATAATTTCATTTTCAGTTTTGTTTTTATGGTAAAAGTAATAAAAACAAAACATTGACTCTTATTTTGATGTCTTATATTTTTTATTATTGTTAATTTTTACTTTATTTATACACTAAGTTGATTATTGCACATTTGCACATTGTCACATTTATCGTTAAATCAAAAAATTAAAGATTCTGAACATTTGAAGTTAATTTTAAAAAAAACACTGAAGTTAATTAAGTTCTCGTTTATTATTCTCGTAAGAATTCACATTTTTAGTTTATGAATTATCTGTAGTTACAACTGAATAAATATTAGTTTTTAACTAAATATAATTATTACACTACGACTCGGAACACAAAACTTTAAAAGGCGAGACTTCTGAAGAAGCCTTTAAAAGGCGAAAGCCGGTTCAGGTTGTAAGGTAAAACTTTTTCGTTTTTACCTATAAAAAGTTTTGTGTTCCGAGTCGTAGTGTAATAATTATATTTAGTTAATTAACGGACACGTCATGGACAACGAAATCGAAGAATAGTTTTTAAGTAGGGGAATACATGTTTAGTCTGCGTGTACTGGATTTGTTTTGTCTGCGAGAAGTATGTTTTGAGTGAATGCAGTAACGAAAGTTACGCTTGCGTGACATTCAACAGAAACACGTGGTTACGAAGTGGCAACATGGCGATGACATCATTGCAAACGTCAATCCCTCTCCTGTAAAAATTTTAGTATAGTTGACAGTCTGACTGGTTACCTAGCGTTGTGACAACAATGTTGATTCATTAATGGCGTCAAAGCTTCCCCGTATACCTTCGAAAAGGCACTGCAAAAGTTGTTACAGCGTTATATGACTGTATCTGGTTGATGATTATCTGATTATCTAACATAGTTATAGGCCTACATGTAGCTATCGTACATATGAAAATATTTTTCCAAATTTTTCCCTACATGCCAATCGGAGTTTAATTTCTAAATAGCCTCCATATTAGCATTTTCAAAACATCCAGAAATACTTTTTATATGACTGTCTTGGTAAAATTTGTGTACTAGGAAGTACAGGCATGAAGTACACATCATTCTAATAAGTTATTACCTAGACAAAACATTTTTGTAACGTTATTTTAAAGCTAGTTTATAATAATGTCTTTATATCCGTTCTTAAAACAGAAATTAAACGTAGGAAGTGATATTTTATTGTGTTCTAAATTAAGTCTGACCTAAGTTATAAAAATATAATATTTTTTTCAGATTTATAGGAGTTTTATGGTATTTTGTAAACATAAAAATGAGAGTTTAGAAACTGTTTTAATAAATATTTTATTAGTATTTATTGGTATTCACGTTTTGTTTACTGAATATAAAAGAAATTGTTACATAAAACTTTCTTTTTGAAGTGAATCCAAATGTATTTATTGCCAAATTAAAATGTACTATAAACGCCTGTTCTTAAAACACACTTCGTAAACCTTGAAATGTTATAGGTTTTTGTTTTACGATTGATGTTTATGTAAGCCCTATTTAACTGTGTGGAAAACACTGGCTTAAGGAATACGGGAACTAGGACTACTTCCCCAAAGTAGGTGAAGCTCATCTTAGTCGAGATAACCGCACACGAAGCTCATAAAGTTTTGGGAAATGTTATTACATAAAATTCAAAAAAACACAAATTTAAAACTTCAATTTTTCATCAAAAAGTTAATAAATATAAGACAAATGTATAATTATGTGCCATTAGAGTAATTTTCTTAATGCTAAATAAAAAAATTAGCATTATTGTTACAAGGAAGCTTACAAGACTGTTACCATCAATGCACTAACACCTTTAAAAATAATGATAGAAACCATGACAGCAACTGAGGAAATTAACTCAATATAGGAAATGAACTAAGGTTGTACAATCTGACACTAGTACTGTTTGGGTCCTGAAATTCTCATTTTTTAACTTTTTAAAATAGTAATTGTACATTTACAGGTACAAAAAACGGATACATATGCCACATCAGACAGCTTCATTTCAGATAGTTTACTACCGTCACAATACAACGTTACAACGTTTCCTTTTACAATTCATAAAACGTTGAGTAAGCACTATCGTCAAATGTTAAGAGCATGCGACATCAAAAGACAAAGTAAAATGTAACAGATAAAAAAACACCCTGTTTTTACAGTTAAGAAAAGCTTAAAACTATGAAAAAGAACGGGTTTTAAAAGTATTTGAATTTAGTATTAATACTTAAGACAGAAAAACTGTAAATGTAGAACTATCAACAATATAAACTTACATACATTTTGAAAAATAAATTTCCTGTTTCCTTTTAAATAAACACAATTAAGTATAAACAACTTCATGGCTTAAAAAGTAATTCCTATGAATAATTAATAGTCTGAACACTAATTTACTGCTCAAAGTAATGTTTTGTATGTGCGCGCGTGTGCGTTTAAAATGCGGTCTTAGGTTGAATGTGTTTTAAGTTGTTAGTGAAGTAATATTTGTGGAAATCGTTATGAAGTGTTTAAAAGTTAACGTAGAATTACTTATCCATTTCTCTTCAATAACAAAAATTTGAGAAATATCTTTAAATGATATAGAAAAAATTTAATAACGAATAAAGAAAATATAACGAATAAATAACAAATGTGTAAACGATTTTATAATCAGCTTAATCGTAGTGTGTAATATTTCTAAATTTTGAGTTATAAATAAAACTTTTTTTAATTACGGTATATACGATAAACTATTTTTGATATTAACAATATTATTTGAAAGTAATGTAAAACAGCAAATAAACCATTGCAAATATTATCACCAGAAGCTGCAACATTTATTACACATATTTTTCATGGTTCTATCGTAAATGACTAACAACATACATAATCTACATATTTTTAATCGTAAATTTTAATATACGATAGCTAATTTTTTTATTTGTGTTAAGTTGATTGTTATTTTACTTTTTTCTAATTTTTAAAACATTATAGTGCAAAAAATACTTTTTGACATGTGTTTACACTAAAATTGTATGTATAAATTATTAAAAAGCGTACATTTGTTATGGATTAGAAAAAAATAAGAAACATGTAATTGCAGATTCTTATGAATTAAAAAAGTGTAAACGGTACTTTCTTCTTATTCCCATATGGAAATGTGTGTGTGTGTGTGTGTGTGTGTGTGTGTGTGTGTGTGTGTGTGTGTGTGTGTGTGTGTGTGAGTGTGTGTGTGTGTGTGTGTGTGTGTGTGTGTGTGTGTGTGTGTGTGTGTGTGTGTGTGTGTGTGTGTGTGTGTGTGTGTGTGTGTGTGTGAAATTACATTACGCTAGAATGACTCTTTAATGAAATAGCTGGATACAGACACTTTACTCAATATTGTCATCGTTTATAGTGTCCTCACTTCTCAAATGTTTTAGCAAATATTATAACTTATTACTAACATCCACTTTGTAGTAATTAGCTTTCCGTAAACAGTTTTCCCGTAGCTGCGAAATATTCTAGTGATCTTTAACAAATTTGTGCTGTTAGTAAACAGTTTTTTTTTTAATAGGAAAACTTTGTAGTGATAAGTATACAGAAATTACAGTCGCACATATTTCGTCTCCTAAACCATTGCATTAAGTTTTAGTTTGTGTAATGCATGCAGCAGTAACATAACACAGAAATCACCCCCCCCCCCGTAAATAGATTCCATATTATGTTTTATTTATGCCCAATAAAACCAGTGTTACTTAAAACTGTTGCAGAGTAAACGTTTGATAACATTTCCCTCATTTTTTGTAACATAAACCAACGCTTGGTACGCTGTTGTTTTATTTTATTTTAGTTTAAAATTATCAGTAATTTATTCCATGCGTTAAGGCGATACAACTATTATTGCCGTCGGAGTAACGGAGATTAAATGGCGAGCAGCGCACAAATATTAAACGCTCGATATGATTACACAAGGATTTCCAGCAGTTAGTTACTGGGACGTAATAAACTGTAAGCTGGAAGCCTTCTAAATGGCCTGGTGCCAACATGCAAATCTTAATCAACGAGCTTTGTTAACGCGGTCAGTTTCCACTGTGTGACCATTACAAGATAGACGGAAGTTACAGTCCTCTTGTCTGCGCCCAGACTAGGGTACTTCGTTTTACCTTCCATTTATAAATACACACATATGTATATACCTATACATACATACATGTACGCGCGAGCGCGTGTGTGTGACCACTCTAAAAAAGCTAAATAAACCAACATATACGATCTGGTTCAACAGCTGACGACATAGCTTCTATCTTACTATAATTCTTTACTGTTCCAGAAAAGTGGAACACGTAAGTATTTCAGGTGAAGGTTTTTGCTTTTTCCAGTATCTTTCTCTAGATTCTTCAGTTATCTTACACTCAACTGATACTGACCTATAGATTTGCTTTTATACGGAATTCTATTTTTATTTTCTGAAAATTTTACTTTCTCCTTACTTTTCGTTTCCACGTATCATCTCTTCTAACTTTATCAGGTTTAAAGTACAGTAACCACAATCAGCTTTTTATTGACTGCATCACGTATAATACAGACGTAATATAATTTACGTAACAACTATTAAACGCTTTACTCTTTCTGGCAAGTAAACTGTATTGTTGCTACTACAAAGCGCGTAGTAAATTAAACACTACCACAACAGGAAATTTATATTATAGTACCTGATTGATTATACCCGGTTTTACTAACCTCAGAAAATGTAACTAAATAGCATATTTTGTTTAATTCGTGTGTTTTTCAAATGCTTATGTCTGTCTCTAAGAATAACACCTTGTTTTCTTTAAGTAAACAGTTCTGAAACCTTTTTATGCGCATATCTTTGAAACTACTTCGATTTCCTCTTTATTAGCTTCTAATATTTTTATACTCGTTCTTTAGTCTGTAATTTGTATAAAAGAGATTAGGAATTGTTTCAGAAAGTTACTTGATATTTACATGATATTACTTGATAAACTTGAGAGATTACAGTTTTAAATAAGTTATATTTTGTAATAATTCAATAATTATAATTGCTTGGAATGTGTTTTAGAACTTCCTTTAAAATAGAGACTAATTTATAGTGCGATAGAAGATGTTTAATAATGTAAGAAGCAAACGGAAGACTTCATCATAAGGATGGACGACACATAAAAAAAGATTTTATTTGCAGTGTAACTTTAAACACATTGCTTTTAATATAGTTGTGTCTTTGTTGTCAAAACTAAAGTCTAGGGATTACACTTGGGTTAGGAGATTTAGAAAAGCAATAACACCTCGGATTCTTACCCGTTTATTATCAAGTAATAAAAACAGAACCTCACGAAGTAAACTCCTAGCAGCAAATATAGGAATCTTAGAGCAACTGGCATAGGAAGAAAACAACACGTAAAATAATTCAACAACCGTTTCATTTAACAGGAATAATGTTACTAGATGAAAAATGGTAAAATAATTGTATTTTCTACACATGCAATTCAAGTAAATTTCTGTTCCTCATAAGAAGATCTACGCTACTCCACTATTGAATTTTAGTCTATAATTAAGCAAAATTGGTGGGAAAAAGTAATTTTGTGTTTTCACTGAAAGAGGTTCTCTCTTAACAGTGAACTGATAATGTGATGCAAATGAACAACATTTGCTTTAGGGGCTCAAACAGTTACAAATTGTAGGGGTCCTGGTTTGAAAGTTATGCTTTCATTTCTCAGTTTTTATAGTATTTTTATATTGAAAGAAATTTACGACTTTTTTATTGACTGCAGTGTTTGGAAGTGAAACTAGTCCCACTTCATACACACACTGAGTTACGACAGCAATGACAATAAATGTGTAGTTTATGGTTAAATAATTTCTAAACAGTGGAAAACCTTTGATACAATAACTCTTGCCTGGTACGTTTCAACTTTTACTAGGTCAGAGTATTTTTGTGCGCATACATCAGTACTTTGCCGTCGCTATATACGCTACGAAATAACTAGCCAAGTTAGTCAGTCTCCTAGTCATGTCACTATATCTCCTGGGTTGTATCAGATTGTAATATTTTTGTCACCCTTACGGATGTGGGAGTCCAGAGAGTTGCCACTCTGAAGATGTGAAAACGATTCAATTTGCCAATTTTCAATTTGCCAATGAAAAGGTAAATTTATTAGCATCCACTTCTATTAAATACCGGAGACACCGGCTAAAGCCTCTTGTCATGAAAACCTTTAATTTACTTATACACACTACCTTTCTTCTGTATGCCGATCGGCTCCCATAAACAGCCTATCCCTGCATGCATCCGTTCCCATCAGTCTCATGGGTAATTTCTTTCAATATCTTCGGAAGTAGTAAGATAGGAAACTAAAAAATTTAATTTTTGTGCGCTTATCCTATTACAATATACCTGCAAGTATGAGTAAAAATAGCAATAACAGATCAAAAATTTTGTGTTTTATGTTTTTCCGCCAGAATGTATGTTGTAATCAGATAACGTTCAAAATATTCATTTCACACATATGTCTACATAAAAACTTAAGCCCTGCAAATTAAACGTTTCTCAAAATCGAAATTTATAATTTTAATTCCCGACTGTAGGGTCATAACATCCGCTTCTTCAGAAATAAGTGATGAAGAGACCTCTATAACTTTACTGGTTATAATCTAGTTTTGTAACCGCTAAACTAGACTTAAGCCTCGCATCACATTAAGCATATGTGAAAGGAGAAGAGAGAAAGGAGTAACAACTAGGTTAAAAAATCAGAACGATACGGCGCTGTAAGCGCTTTCGACTGAATTCAGGATGTCATTTTATACTTTACAACAGACGTTTCCTTACCTAAACAAAATTAATACGACTCGCCATTTCTTATAAAAGTTCATATATGCTACGATACTGTTCAAGGAACAACGAACAATTGGCATTTGAAACATCTAAATTGTTCGAGCCATTATGACTTCACTTGATTCCACATAGATATAAACGTTTTCAGTTTGTAATGAAAATATGTTTAAATCTGTGTATCTTCGGAAACACATGTTCAATTTTAATAAACATACACTAAGTTGTACGTATTAAATTATACTACAGCTGTAGAGGACCAACTGTTGTACTGATCATTATGTGGTAAAAGCGATCTTCAGAGAGAAATTGGCCTCAGTAAATAAGAATAGAACAGAGAGGAGGAGGATGATAGCACACAAATAAGTTAAGTGACGCACATTAAATAAAAAGATATCAGCTTGAAATAGAGGGTAAACTCAGGCAGGAGGAACAACCAATGGGAGTTGACGAAAGGTGGAGGTGGATTGAATCAGCTGTGAGGGAAACTGCAGAGAAAACCATAGGAATGAGAAGATGCAGAAGAAACCAGGAATGGTGCGATAAAGACTGTAGACGAGTAATAGAAGACAAAAATAGGGCGTGGGCAGGAATGATACAGAGAGAGAGACAAGAAATAATGTTGAAAAGTATAAAGACCTAAAGAGGAGAGTGAATCAAATGTGCAAGAAAAAGAGAAGGGAATGAATTAGAATGAAATTCTAAGAACTGGAAGACTTAAAGAAGCAGAATGAAATACGGCAATTCTATCATGCTGTTAGTAAAATAAGAATTTTTCAACCAAGAATAAAAGCCTGCAAGATTAAGGAAGGGAAAATGATCAAGGATTACGATCTGATACTGTGGAGAAAAGCCGAATCTGATACTGCGGAACACTTTGAGGATATATTAAATGTCTGTACAGATCAAGAAGCAACAGATTATCAAAAAGAAAGGAAAAGCCTGGATGAAAATATATAGAAAACCCAACACTGCAGGAGACTAAAGCGCCTATACGTAAATAGAAAAATACTCGTGCAGCCGGCGAAGACGGTATTGTTGCTGAATCAATAAAAAATGGTAAGTACTCAGTAATGAAGGAGATGCATTAACTAATGTAACATATGGAAAAATTAAATCGTGCCAGAAAATTGGAAAACTGGGATAATATGGCCTATCTATAAAAGGGGGATAGTACTTTATGTGAAAATTACAGGGTCGTAACGTTGCTAAGTAGTGCCTATAAGATGTTTACTAAATATTGAACGAAAGGATAAAAAAGTATGCAGAAGGTTTTCTTAGAAAATATCAGTGTAGTTTTCGAGCTCATAGAGGAACGACTGACCAACTATTTATCATTACACAGATGATGGTGAAATTCTATGAACATGCCGTAGATCTACATTTCCCGTTTATTGATTTTAAGCAGGCCTTCAATAGTATAAATCGGGAAGAATTATTTAAAGTCCTGAGGGAAGTTGGTATTAGCACCAAACCAATCCAATTAATTAAAACGACAACGAAGGACACAAAAGCAAAGGTAAAGATATATAACAAAATGAGTGGAAGTTTTAACTTTAACAATGGTGTGAAGCAAGCAGATGGCCTCACTGCGGTTCTGTTCAACATAGTTCTACATAGTGCAGTAAATAAAATCGATAAAAAGAGCACAATATTCATGAAATTTTTTCAAATATGTACATTGTAATCTCAGATGACATTGCAATAGTAGTAAGAAATATTGATTGCATTGCGTTGGCTGGGACATGTGGAAAGAATGTGTGAAGAAAGAATGCCTACAAGAACGCTGAAGGGAAGATTATATACTATTCGACGCGCTGTAGAGAATTCGCATTTGACATAATAGGCCTAACCAGTACTAATGGGCTCATTATGCATCCAGTTGCTAGATATAGGCCTATACAGCCAGAATAAATGTGGTTTGCAACACAACTTTTTTAACGTACAACATTCAGCATTATACATTCACATCCAACATTCAGTGTCCTGCATTATAGATATGAATAAAAATAAATAAAAGCACGCACAAGACAATTATTTAATTTTTTAATTTTTATATTTTGACAGACATTTATGATATAGGCCTACTACGAATGCCAGACATGCTAATTGTTAGTGCTAAAACAAGTTATAATAATGTTCTGGTTCATGTTACAACTTTTAAATGTCTGCGTTTACAAATATTGCGACAGTACAACCATTTACGGTACTGTGCATTGCCAAAATAATTTAAATAAATAACAAAAATAAATAAATATTGATTGATAGATATGATTCGGATTGCAAGCTGGATTGTTTAAAATAAAGGGAACGCACCGTTCAGGCATGTACACGCATATCTGGCCCACCTGTCGCTAGCGTTGTGTACATTCTGTACATGTGTATTTTGTTTGTGTGTGTGAAGCCTGTCCGTTCCTGAACAGTAACCATTCGTTTTCAGATATTGGTAGGTTTTATGTTTTATTTTAATTATAAGAAAAATATGTATGATATTGTAAAACGAAAGACACCAGAGGGTGTAGAAAATAAAGGTGAACAAAGGGTTAAAAGACCGTGACAAAGTGACGGAAAGTGCAATTACTATGAAGTAAAAAGTGAATAGCTCTTTTTATAATTACAATAAAGAAGTGTAATTTACGTATACTAAACATATAAAAATTAGCGATCGATTGAGCATCGTGTAGTGTGAAACAGACTTCGTAATTCGCGAAGATAGGCGAAATTAGTGAATTGAACCAGAGTGGGGGTAAAGACGCTTCGACAAACTCTGACAAGATGAAAATTGTTCAGACTTGAGCTTTTGCAGGACCTGGCTATAAATACCAGGTCGCGCTAATAAAGCTCCTTCTTCGATATTCAACCGTTGCCATAGGAGGCTATGTCAGTCAACTACGTGATCGTAAATCTACAGTAAGCGTTACCTGACGACTTGTGAGGCAGAACAGAGGTCCGATGGACACACCTACAACCCATGATGTGAGCAGAGCCAACAACACCTAAGAAAGATAAGCAGTGGAAGCCTGGAAGAGGACCCGAGGACCGGAAGAGGACACACTGAAGTTGCCACATCAAACGAGGTGATAACAAACCATAATAATAAATAGACAATTGAAAGACAATATTGAAACTAGAATGAAAGACATTCCAACTGTTGCTAACAGAATTTAAATTGTACATATAATGTAAAGTTTATTGTAATTTAGAATAATGTATCATGTTGAGACAGTAATATTGGAATAACTAAATGCTATGAGAGAGCAATGCTTGATTTTTAAAGTGAAGTAAAGTAGAATAATTAGTAGAGTTTTCAATTGCCAAAAGAATAATGCATATGCTATAAATTTAAAAGAGAATTAAAGCCAAGTAAAAATAAATTAAAGAAATAATTGAAACAAAAGTAAATTTATTGTGAATTGATAAGCAATTGCAAAAGATGGCTACACTAAATGAGTAAGCCGAGAGCAGAAATAGATAATTAAAAGTAGATAATAAGATTTGTGTATAAACTGTTTAGACATAAATTGTTCACATAAATCACATACATAATATCGCACAAGCGAGGAATAATGAATATTTTTTTGTATTACGGAAATAAGTAAAGAGGTTGATAATTAAATAATGTAAACATTTAAAAACTTAATAACATTGTCTTGTTATTACAATTACACCCAAACCAAACAAGTAAAAGTTGTTATGTTATATAACGTATCATTCCAAAAGATTGGGGTTTCGCAAATTAAATAAATTAGGGGTTGTTACGTTATATAATTTGGCGCTCCAAAAGCGTGGGGCTCCCCAAATTAAATTACACTACTTCGTTATGTTACAATATATTATCGAAATATTTATATTTTTTCATTAAAATAATGCTTGCCGAATAGTTTTCAACTTTATAATTGTCACAGTTGAAACATCAAAATGGAATATGTGCATTTGTAAGCAACATAAAACGAGAATGTGCTAAAAGTGAAAGAACGATTATCAATAAAAAAATGTAGATTAAGTGAGACGTGATAAGCTACGTAAGAATCCGGTAAAACTTATATATAAGGAGCAAAGTCATGGGGGCAAAAGGTTGATGGAACTGGAATAGACTGAGAGCAGATCGCAAAGAGTTAAGTACGTTAGTAGGTTACAGAAAGAGCATAAAGTACGGTAAGGTGTAGAAGGGGGGCAAAAAGATTATTTAAAGGAAGGTGAAAATAACATATCATGCTCTCTAAACCCTTTTCCATGCTCATTTTTACCCTTACATTTAATTTTACCCGTACATTTTAACCCTCCGTCTAGGCCCTGCTCTCAGAGAGTAGGGATTTCATCTATGACAGTCTTACAAATAAAAATTAAGCATACTTTAAATATGCTATAACAAAACTGTGAAGCACAAGTGGAGACATTTTCAGCTGCGCTAAACTGTGTTATTGATATTGCAAGAATAAAATCGTGCAATTCATTTATCCGAATTAAAATTAAGCAGATTAATTTTCTGCTTAAAAGTTTTGTTTCTTGGAAACGATATTTTTATAAATAATTGTAAAAATTAAGATTTACTGCAAATATTAATTATTTAAGAGTTAAATAAACGGTGAGCTTATAGTTACTGTAAAATATGTTATCTTAGTAGTAGTCTTAGGACATCTTCTTCACTTGAAAACGACCGCTGACAACTTTCGAGTTCACGTGATTCTAATTTTGCGACAAACCACCCGGCCTGATGTTGTTTGTTACAGTACATTCTTTTAACTGTAAATATTATGATTTTTTTTGTTAAATTTCCTGTCACGTTCTCTTCTATCCTCTCCTTTAATTGTATTCTTATTCGTCTTCATTTGTGACCTTCAAAACATCCAATATCCTTTGTACTTGTTGTTCCCAAAAAACTTCGAGTCTTCTTTTTAGTGCACCCTTCACTTTTATTCATTCCAGCAGCTTTTCATATCAACGTAATGTACAAACATTAAATAAAGTCTATAGTCATATGGCCGACATTCTCGCCTCCTTTGCACCAATCTGTACGGTGTCAACTCATCATCGCGAGGTCAACTGTGGTATGCAGTCCTTCCTGACAGAGGACACAATTA
The DNA here is from genome assembly GCA_034769895.1 of Magicicada septendecula. Taxonomy (NCBI): domain Eukaryota; kingdom Metazoa; phylum Arthropoda; class Insecta; order Hemiptera; family Cicadidae; genus Magicicada; species Magicicada septendecula. The sequence continues at coordinate 290,284,793 of CM068367.1, forward strand.
CAACCGGAATAATCCCCTTCCAGGCTTCTCTGATACACAAGTCAAAGCAAGCAACGGAATGTTACATGTATACCTTACACCTATTTTAAAAGTGTAATGAATTTCTGTCTGTTGACAATACACTAAGGTAGAAATCGTGATACGCTTTATGCTGCTATAAAATGTACTATAAAATGTAAACCCGTCAAGTAAAGTGCAAAATCAAATCGACACCAATTGTTGCACACTGATGTGTCTATCCCCGTGTGGTCGTCATGATATATGACATTGGCAACCCTGTGTTTTGCATCCAAACCCTGCGTTGTTGCTGTGATCTAAGTTACAGTCCATATGCGTTCAAATCAGTGGCGGCGCTAACGTAACGGGGGCCCCCCCGCGAAACTAATTAGGGGGCCCTATAAAAATGGTTAAATTTTGTATACGTAATAGGGGAAAACACTCAAATGAGTTTCTATTTACGTGTGTTTCACAACAATGGTTTGTGAATACTTTCTCGTCTATCACAAAGCGTTTGCAATTTGCAAAGGATGATTTACACGTGTACAAACTCTTAAAATTCATTGTTGCTAAATAGACAAAGTTCTATACAAACTATAAAAAAACCAAAATAAAAAGAATGATTTATTTTTACGTCAAAGATCTAAATTCAGACTATGAAACAGTACCGCACACAGAGTGTTAAAAATTTATTATTTAAAAACGAATATCAAAGTAACATTCTAGCTTTTTTCAAACATTTAAATTAGTTTGTACCTGAATTTGTAAAATTCTTGAATATACTCTATACAAGTTCTCCTTAAGTCTAATCCAATTCAGTAACACTCGAACTCAAGTAATGTACAATATTTACAGATGAGGATCAACCAAAGTTCACTGTTTTCCTAAGCCTAGTCTTCTTTTTTTAATAGCTAAGAACTTTTCAACCACTTCGTTGATATTAGTTTTCTGTGTCTCTTCATGCTCAATGCTTAACAGTGCCAAGTCACTCAACCGAGTTTGGGCCATGGTACTTCTTAAGTATGACTTAAATTAATTAATTTAAGTTTTGAAAAGCTTCTTTCCGCTGTAGCTGTTGTGACAGGTATGGTTAAATAAAGCTGCAAAGCTGTAGTTAAGTCTGGGAGGCAACTCATAAGGCAGCTGTTTTCTTCAACCAGTAAATTCATCATTTCTCGAATTCTTTTCTTGTGTACAATTTCTTTGGCCATCAGAGCTTTGAAGGATATTACTTGGTCAGGCAGTGATGTGGAAAGGTCACCAGGATACACATTTACCAGAACCTTATTTTTCTCCACTATTGTCTCTTGTGAGAAGTTTACTAAATTCTGAGGCGTCAGGAATGAAAACCTATCATCAATGCAACGCAATCCTTCGAATCTCATTTGTAGCTGAGCTATTACAATATCTAGTGTTGCATTGAAAACTTTTACTTAAATGATTTCACTGGGTCGTCAATTCTATGGTCAACTGATAATTCAACAAAGAAGCGTTTTACAACTCGTTTACGCTTATTTTTCATGTTACAAGTTATGTCCCATGACTGGGCCAACTGGGGCCCCCCATGAGGATCGGGGCCCCCCGCGCCGCGGGGTCTGCGGGGGCCTTATCGCCGCCACTGGTTCAAATACTAGTAAGGCTTATAGATGCACAAGATGTGATCTTAAACTCGTACCTTAAAGAATACGTGGGTTTACTTGTGCTTAGCACAAGAAATTTAAATGTGTATTTAACAGATGTTTAATCATAAAAAAAATCTTAGTATCTTTCTACACAGCTCCTTATTTTTAAAGGCTTGTCTCGTAAATAAAATTGCCAACCATTAAGACACAATAGGGATTATTGGACCATACCATTTGTCGATAGGCGCTCTGAATACGGCGCTCTTGGCACGATAATACAGTATGTAGCAAAATTTATTTTAAAAAGTAAATTTATAATTAGTTTTAATTGTAAAATTATTGCATCGTACGGGTCGATGTTTTTAATGTTCATATTAACTTATTACTTTTTTAGTGTGTTTCGTAAAGTTCATATGTTCATTCTTTCTTAGTAAACTGTCTAGTGCAGATTTAAACTGTTTGTTCTCCAGTTTCCTCGACCTGTGAACTCGTCTCCCTCCAGTTTTGGTGTATTCCAGCACCCCAAAATGTATTCTTCTTGACCGTGTACTTTTTCCTTCCACCTTTGCTTTGCTTCCCTCCATAATCGTTAACTGCAGACAGTTTCTACGCTATACATGCCCCAACCAAAATGTTTTTCTCTTTCTTATTACTTTCAGCAGTTTCCTCCCCTCTCCTATTCTAGTCAGACTTCACCGTTCTTACTCTATCAGTCCATTTCACCTTAATTATTTTTCGCCACATCATTTCAAAGCTCACTAGGTATATTTCTTCTTTCTTTCTTTTATATTCTATATATCACTGCACAGTATATAAAATGGAACTCCAAATGAAACAATGAGCAAATCTCTCATCTAAATTTGCATCCTTCTTGCTGCCAGTGATGCTGTTACCTTTTCAAAAGCTCCCTTCACATATAGAATATTAATTAGTGTTTCAGTTTCCAGTCTCGTATTTCCGTTTCCTTTTGAGTTGAAGTAGTTAATGTTTAACTACTTTAAACGCATAGCAACGATACAGCTGTTGAGCCGGATGTCGCTGAGACAAATCCTTTCCATCTCTTCGTTTCTTCATGGCCTAGCACAAACGACAAACACGTCTCTGTGTTTGAATTGTCCCAGTATTATATAGTTTACATCGTGTTACAATGTTTTAATCTGTGAAACGAGACGCACAGTCAGTTCACCAGGTCACTGACTTGTGTTAATCGATAGTACTGCTAATGTGCGCTCTCGTAAAATGAGAAATAAATCACGTTTTAATGAAATGAGCATTCTAGATTTTATCAGTGAATAGTTCTGACATATGCATTACGACACTAAAGTTCAACTACCATGCTGCAGTCGAAAGTACAACAAATGTGTCTGTTTACAAGTCGTAAAATAATCTGTCTCAATCATCGCAGTATACTACTATCAGAATCAAAAACTAATGTTATTAACATTTAAATTACAAAAAACTTTACTGTGTGCTTTACAGAAGACTCTCTTTTTTTATCAACATACAGACTTTCCAGTTGTAGTACTAGAGTTAAATACGTTTTATACAAAATATATTGTTACGACGGTCTCACTGATCGTCGCATGGTACAGTGGAAAAACAAAACACAGACACCAATAAAGTCACTAATCACCAGCTGTAATTAATTACAAATAAAAGTTTGTAATCAACAAGTTATTCAACAAGCTTATACTCGTATAATAATTTAAATTAAATTAGTCCCCACACAATAATAAAGTCAAGTAATAGAGTCTCAAACAATAATTACTTTTCACTAATAACTACTTGAGACGTACTCAGTAGACTAAGCGGCTGATGTTGCGTATTTATAGCCAGCATGGTTCTATAACATGCGTTCTTAACAAGCACTCAAAAACTCTAGAGGATACTTCAGTGGGGCCTTGGCAGAAACACACCTGCTGGGCTAGGTGAGAAACGCCTAGAACAACACTCTGCATTGTTCGAGAACGTTCTGTAACTGCATAACAATATTTTGTTACGTATACACTTAATAGAGAAGAATTTAAGTAGGGAAATTGTATTAAAAAGTACTGTAAAATTATCGGTATGATGCGACTAAATTTGTGTCCTTATTTAGTTAGAAGTTAGTATACGGTGCTTTATTTAAACCTTTAGCCTGAAATTTATCAATTTTATAAAAAATATTTCTGTCAGTACGGAATTATGAGAAAGATTAAATACGCCGTAAGACCTAAAGAGAAGCATAATACAGGAAAACAAAAAGTTTTAAGGACAAGTTAAACTGATTATAATGTTATTTACTAACGAGATTTATTCAAGTTTTATTAAGTTGCTGTAATTTAATTATAGTAATTAAACCCTATAATTACATTAACTATAACTTCTTGAATTGTTTCTAAAACGAAAAAAGATACCAGCTTGTTAGAAATTTAAAATAGTAATAAAATTTCACAAGCTACAGTACTGGTAATGATTTAATTTGCTTTCAAATAATCTCAATAAGTCCTGATCTACGTGCTTGTTATTACACATGTAGTTCTGCGTTCGATTACAGTAACAGCTGTTTCCATCCAGGCAGCTGCTACTGTAAACAAAGTCTAAAAAAATATTATTAGTAAGTAATTTCAAAAACTCATGTTTAAATTTTTAAAAACCATTTTAATTAACTCAAATGTAAAATATTGCTTTCAGCCTTCCATTCAATTATTAGTATGTTATTAGTACGTTCTTGAGATTAATTGCTTTTAAATAGCGTATAACATTTTACTGTTTAAGCGAGGTATTAAAACCGGGATGTTACGATATTCTAGATAATAAGATATTTATGATTTATAATATTTAAGAGACACGTAAATTTACTTTTACTAGTATATACGAGGGAAAATGGGATCATGCTTATACGAAATAAAAATTAAAATAATCAGATTTATAACAAATAACATGTTACCTGTTTTAATTTATTGTACGGTATTTTTTCTGCAATAAATTAATCTAATGACAGACGTATTTTTTACATCTGATATAAAAGGTTGTTTATAAAAAAATTTGTTAGTAAATACTACTAAATGGGAATTAACTTTTTTTCTTATTACTCAATACCTTAAAACTAAACAAAATCGTAAATTTTATAATTGAATGATTAAATAATTACAAAAACCCATGTAAATACTGTGTGAGTACTATATACTAATATACTATATACTATATACTACTAAATAAAAGTACTATAATAAATTAAGCATGTCGGCTTACCATCATTACTATCATTTTCATCACGATTACATTTTAAACACAGTGTAGTTTGTTTCTCTATTACACAGATTTTCTGTCAGTTTTTATTGTCTTACAGATTTCCCCGACCCCCTGCTAGAACAAAAAATATTCATCAACTCAGAATTAAAGCAAGCAATATGTAATTATAATTCAACAATAATAGACCTATTTTCTTGGATTTTTACTTAAAATGAGACTTTAATTTTGTCGTTAAAGTTGTGTTTTGTTTTTACCGATCTCAGTTGCTTCCGGTATCCCCAGTATCCAGTATCTTCTAGCGGGACCCGTCGCGCTGAAAAACACAAAATTGATTTTCACGAAATTTACCTACGTTTGTTGTAAGAATACAAACCTGGTGAATCTTTTATCCGATTAGAGAATATTCTTTTTAGTACTACAAATGTAATCCTTAAAGGCATTAAAATTTTGTAATTTGAAAATTAAGAAAATTAAAGAATACAAACCGATAACTTTTTAGATATTGTTACGACATTACAGAACAATCTACTTGTTTCTCGAACGATCCAGTGGAATACGGCTAAATGTTGTGGCGTACGGAATTTCAACATGCGCTCGCGAGACTTTTCTGGAAGCCGCCAGCCGCGCAGACTGTGTCAAGGCCGCAATTACTGTAATTACGTCGTAGTGTTGAGTTAACGCGCAGTATGGAATAATCTAGTATTTCGGTGGGGTATAAATACCAGTATTCAACGAAGTTAAGTTTCAGTTAGAGTTGCGATATATTACAGTGCGGTTCGAGTTTATTGTCGGGCGATTACAAGTGATTATTCTGTGCTTTCAAGTGGTTATTGTGGCGAAGTGTTGTGTTTTATAATCGGGCGGTATAATTCTAATACAATTGTGTTTTATATTAGTTGACATTTTATGGCGTGTAAACAATTTTTATTTGATTTAATGTAAGAGACTCTGTTGTTAATTACGAACTGTTTAACTGTGATAATTAAAGCTGGTGATTAGTGACTTAATTAGCGTCTTGTATTTTGTTTTCCACTGTACCATACGACGATTAGTAGACCGTCGTAACAATATAAATGGATAAATAAAGTAGTCAGGTATAATCCCTGCGGATACATAATTTACTAATGATGTATTCCTTACACCTATTGGAGAATATAATATTCTTTTTATGAATAAATATAATTCATGAAAGCCGCATTAACGAATAGAGATTATCTGTCTTGTATACATATTGTGTAATAACACTTAGATTTTACTTAAAGTACCGTGCTAAAACATGTAATTTCAACTGGTAATTTTCTTCTCAAAACTTAATATGTACAAATTAGACAATTATTAGAAGACCTTGAATTACAAAATCAAATTATAAATTATGTTTATAAAATACTACCCACTGTTATTTATAGAGTAGGCCTGCTACAATAAAAATAAAAATTCCTTCATACAAATTTGTATTACTTAAATAAACAAGTAAATTCAGTGGTCGAAATATTGATTTATAAAGGATAGTGATATAAATTAATATAGTTATCTACTCGATTATATTTTATTCCGTTTACTGTACATTAAGTAGCTCGTTTTTTGTGTCCTTAAATTTTCTTTTGTTTCGTTACAAATTGTCTGTAATTTTTTTACCTAAGATCCATGTATAAAGTTTAAAGCATACATGAGAAAACTGTAAGGAGTAAGATATAGAGAATGTATATACTTTTTACACACGGTATTAGGCAGAAACGTCTTATCTTAAAAATACGTAATGCGGAAAAAGTGTTATACCATTACAGAACATTCTACGTGTTTCTCGGATGTTCCAGTGGAATCCGGCTGTAATGTTGTGTGCGTATGTGATCTCAACATGCGTTAGCGAGACTTTTCTAGACTTCGCCGGCCGCGCGCACTGTGTCCAGGCCGCAATCAATTACGCTCTAGTGTAGCTCTCATGCGTAGTATGGATGATTCTGGAATTTTAGCGGGGTATAAATATAGGCATTCAGCGGCGCTTAGTTGAGTTATTGTCGGTCGATTACACAGTGCGGTTTGAAGTATTGTAGCGAAGTGTTATGTGTTTTATAATTGTGCGAGACAATTGTAATACAATTGTGTCTTATATTAGCTGACATTATTATTGCGTGTAGACAATTTTTATTTTTATTTGTTGTAAGTGACTATCTGGTTGATTACAAACTGTTTAATTGTAATAACTAAAGCTGGTGATTAGTGACTTAATTGGTGTCTTGTATTTTGTTTTCCACTGTACCATACGACGATCAATCGACCGTCGTAACAGTATATTTATAATTAAATGTAGGCCTACATCTTAAATTATTATTCTGCCCTAATGAGAATAATTCAAATAATTGCTTTATTGTTAATTGTTTTTAAGCAGGTTTTCATTTACTTCCACTATACCTATGATGTGTCCAGAATCCAAGTATTCTCCAGTGTTGATAAATTCTTACAAAATTCAGGCTTTTAGTTTAAACAACACAATATAACCAATATTGTCTTTTCCCTTAGTAAGTAGCTTTCGGTTAAATCCTATCCGTTTATTTCCACAAGGATTCGTAACAAGGTTTTAATCAGATAGAAAAACAGAGATGCGTAGAAGATTTAACGTAAGGGAAAAGAACATTATGTTACCTGACATATTATGGTACCTGATTTTCCGTGACTGTTGTAACATTCCTTTTCTAGGTGTAATAGCGTAATGCTTATTTTACTTAATTTAATACACAGGAATAACAAGGTATCGGTTTCCTGTTACTCGCCTATAGGTTGACCGCTTCTCCTCAGAACATTAATTACTCCTACAGTCCGTACGTTACTAATACGTGTGTATTAAGTGAAAAATTGGCTGGTGTACGCTATATCCGTGAAAGAAACGTGAAAACTGATTAACAAGTAAGCAACATCAGCAGCAAAATGAATAAAAAAATTATGTGAAGATGATTTGTACGCCTCATAACAACTGTATATATATTTCACAGTATTTACTGTATGCATGAACTCAAAAATCGCACAATGTACACACTGGACGGGCAACAGTCGTTGTTAAAATGTTAAAATAATGTCCACAGTTAGAGCACGTTTGCTATTTTCAATGTCTAAACGAATGGTGCCTCGGCTAGTTACGCGTGTGTGTGGTGGCGAGCCTGAATAAAATAATCACTTATTGTCGACTACCAACGACAAGGTTAACGTGATCATAATTCATGTCTACACGTGTACCGACAGGTATTCACAAACACGTGCAGTCCCGTGCATGTGTCAGCATTACCTGTTGGTTGGCTGTAGTAATTTGTTCTGCTGCTTCGTATTGAACTCACTTTTGAAATAGAAACATCTGCCTGTCAGTATTTATATTTTTTACAGATACTGAGACAAATATTTTCATTGCGCAGACAACAAATTATAATCTTTTGTACCTTCGATTCTCGTATTTAATGTGACACTTGGATTAATGCATTCAATATCATTTTTAATTAAATTACAACTGTTACTACTTAAAAATAATTAAGAGCTTTAAAAAATATTAAAAAAGTGTAGGACTTTGACTCAATTTGGTCAAACTGTCTAAAGTAGTTGCCAATATAATGTATCAAATGGTAAGTTGAATGTAGTCAATACGTATATATTTTTTCTTTTTTATAAACTATTACATAAAGTAGAAGATTTAGACAGATTCTCACTGACCAATTTGTTAATCTCATTGTTGGTTTCCGTGCAAATGTGACTGTTTAAAGTCATTCAACATCTCAAGGAATCACTATAAATTTCTTGGAATGATGTTTCTCCGTGCAAATGACACTAACCACAATCTCCGGGAAAATGTTAGTCCATACAACAACTACTCCTGATGGCAGTCTACTCCTATGGCTACTCCATACTTCCGTCTCCTGATGGCACGGAAGTAAATAGGTCTGACGTGTTGATATGATATGAGATGATAACAGACACTGATAAATTTTGATACGTAACTTTTCATCTGTTGAGTGGCACATGGGTGTCATACACCCAGTATTCAAGAAAGGAGATAAGACCTTGTGTAAAAACTATAGACCCATAATGCTCCTCAATTTAGTTTATAAAGTATTCAGCAGTAAGGCTGGAACCATTTATAGAGGATATAGTCGGAGACTATCAATGCAGCTTCAGGAGAAATCGTTTCACCGCAGATAAAATATTTACGATGCGACAGATATATGAAAACTTTTATGAACATAATGTCGAACTGCACAACCTGTTTGTACATTACAAAGAGCATTGGATTCCTTAAACAGAAAGGAGATGTGTCCCATCTTACACGGCTTCCGAACACAATAAATTATCCCTGTAAAATGAATATAAACAAATAAATTATTAATTATAGCTATACTTAATACTGGTAATATTGTAATAAAGTACATTTCACATGGTGAGATAATTGATAGCATTAGTTAATACACAGCTTATTTATTTAAAATACCATTAGAGTGTAAAGCCAAGAGCACACGGCTAGAGAGTGCATTGAACTTACCTAACTATCAAAACGCATAAGGCTGCTTAAGGACGAATATTTCAATCTGGCGTGAAGCCAGCGTGTAAATCTTAATGAACGTGCTTCTATTATGAACTCTGTGTCTACAGTTTGCCAAAGGCTCGGTAAGTAATGGGACTACCGTTGGGTTCAGTTTCAGGAATTGATTGTTATAAAAATTATATTTTAAATAATTTAAATTTTACGAGTGGAAATTGTTATCCTTAATAAAACTAGAGTTTCAGATTACTAAGATTTTTTTACAAATTGTCAGAATGTACATTGAGAATGTTTTTAATGTGTAAATTCAAAACATACCATGTCTAAAAACATTTGTAGAAATATAACTGGGTAATGTATACACAAGCGCTCCCATAACATGATTACATTATGCCATAAAGTGATTAATCTGAACACACTGTAACTAACTAGACGACTAGCCGGATCAAAAGTGGAGATGGTATTGAAAACAAAATAGAAAGCACTAGTTAGATTAAAAACAAAAACAAATTTTTAGGTATGACAAATGGAAAGGAAAGAATACCAGTTCAAAACTGTATAAATATTCAATTTGTAGGATATAGTGACTTAAACAAAGCATAGTCTGCATGGCAAGATCTTAGGAAGGAGAGAAGAGGAAGACCCGGGAAACCGTCAGATGACAATGGGATGGAGAAGTTATTTCTAAATTTAAAAAAAACAGATGAAATCAATAACGAGTGCCTGACAAGCTGTCACTCCCTTGTAAACCATGACGATGGCACATCACTAGATCCCACGATAACTGAAAACTTTCTAATATCTGTATTTATACAAGTAATATTAAATATTATTAAAAACAAATTGTGCTTTTCCTTCCTTGCCTTATTAACATGCAATTACCTATCTCACACCCATAAAAAATAATTGAGAAAAAGTGTTATGAAAGCTTTAACACAAATATTCTTTTCTGCCGTAACTAATAGGAATAACATGTGACGGAAGTAACTAACAGGGTTAGGTAGGGCAACATATATTGAAGAACAGTAAAAGAAGAATATATTTTGAACATGAAACGTACAAGCTGAAAAAACAAAATCCTAAAGTTGCTGGAATTGTACAAGTTAATTCGGTTCCTTTCTCTTTCCTTTCCATACTCTGTATAAGAGGTCAGCTTTTGTTTCAAAAGAGCATGTTCGTTTTACAAGTTTAAACTTTCACCCCTATTGGGTTGTTCTTTGTTTTCTAACAGGGTTATAAAGTCCATTTTCTTTCATAGTGAGATTACGTTCTAAACAATAAATTAAAAAATAGATTTCTTAACTTATGACACCTAGGATTGTCATACATCTTGTGACGATTTAAATTGTAACCATTATTAAAAAGAAAGAAATAAAAAAAAATTTAAGGTTGCGAGCCATTAACCATTTAAATCTCACAATAATAATAAAAACATGTAGGTACTAAGTGTGAAAGGAAGAAGTAATTAATAAGGGCAAAGAAACTGTAATAAAAAGGCATATTGTAAATAATTATTATTGTCGTATTTAACCCTTGCTTGCTATCAGGCGCCTACCTGTTGATTCCGGACTCGACATGTTTTCCGAGTCTTCTGTAATTATGAATAAAATAAAAAACAAATGTTAATAATTAAAGAATCTGAAGACACAGATAGTCACTAAAATAAGTCATTTAAATTATGTATTTTTATCTAGGGATAGTTTGTATAAATAAAAATGTTTATTTAGAGAGAGACAGGGACTATATTCTCGCGGAATAAACACCCCACTACCTCTTGTGCAGTACCAGTGGAAGCGGGCGAAAAATCTCTCTCTCGCTATGAAGACTCCAAGCAGTGCACACGCACGAGCAAAAGCTCTGTTGGAATGTTGTGTGATTTGTTGTTAGTTTGGCTTATTTCAAATGTAGTTTATTAACTGCTACACAAAAGAGTGTAACATGTAACATTAATTAAAAATCAGAAACGTGGTAACAAGAAGAAATATGTGACAACAAAAGTACGAGTATTAATAACGATGACTGCTAACTTCACCAACTGACGACACTTTTCAACATCCTACCCGGAGATGTGAACTACCCTAATTTGCAACTCTAGTAGACCCGACAGAAGATGCATTTCGAGACATCAAAGAATCTACGCCTACAATCGTAGAAGGTTCGACCTAGACTGCAGACGTTTAAGCCTTTAATGACTAAGACCAGACCTAGATGAGGACGACGCTTTTAAGGATTCCCAAGACGGACACTCCCGGAGGAAATTTCTACATACAAAATTAAAGGTGACTCGATAGCACGTCTATCGAGGAATAAATAATAATTATAATTGTAACACAATACACTTTAAAAGAGAGACTTATCAGAGACGATTAAACTTGTAAAGATTAAAAAGAATTAACTCTAAGAATTTAATGTAAATATTCAGACATCATACATTGTAACAGTTTAAATCTTAATGTATCGTAGTATAATTAATACCATTCTTCAAATGGAATAATAATGAAGCATAAAACTAAAGGTCTTGCAAGCTAATATCATGAATTGAATATAATTAAAAGTTTGATGACTAAATACCTAAGGTTACCCGGATCCGTGGTATAGCTAAATAAAATCTGTTGTGATCCCAAAGTTTAAATAAAGAATTCAAATAACGTTAATAATTCAATTAGTAATGTCAAGGGATCTATCTTTTGAGTAAATGTTATTTTTTCAAATGTTTAATAAAGAGAAGTCTTCTTGTTACACACATATACTGAGTACATAAATCAACAGTTTTCCCATTCCCTGATTCCTTTTATATTTACTCTGTGTTGTTCTGATTAAATTTCAGCTCGTCGAATAAGGCAGCCTGAATAATTGGCAGAACCAATTATTTCGGGTTCCCCAAGTTATAACACTAGAGAAGATGTTATAATCTGTAAAAATTCCTACATCTGAATTGGTAGGCCAGAACAAAAGATATATTAAATGCCCTAAAATGTTTCCTATGCAACTTCTATTTTTGTTTGTTTTCAGTTGGAAAGTTGCATCTCAATTTTTTTTTCAGAAAGCGATCAGAATTGTGTGACTATAAGACTTGGTTCTATCGATAAGGAAAAACAGCATATTTATTTTATAAATAAAATACTCTAACTATTACTCTAACATCAGTAAACGCAGCCATATATATTTGTTTAATTCTGTTTGGAATTATCTTTGCTGTATTGTAGAGTATTGCTGTCGACAGTAAAACTGATGAACCGGAAGCATTCTTCTTCAGATGGAGATGAAACAGGCGCACCTGGACCACTTCATTAGATACAGAAGCTTGTAATAACGACAATAAATAAACTAATCCCAAATGGAGGACGTTGTTAGTTTACTTGGTTGTGACTGTAGAACATCGTAGCAGATGTAGAGATAGATTCGAAAGTAATTTACAGTTTAAACAAATCTATGGCTTTTTCTAGATGACGGGAAAATGAAAGAGTACAGTTAGAAGCCAATTTCTTCATCGAGACTTACAGAAAAAGAAATGAACTCTGAAGTGTTGGTAAAGTATTTAATCTATCAAGGATAAATTATCTTATTATCTGTTAAATAATATACACTCAGAGTATCAAAATAAATATTACCGATGTAATAGTTAATCAGAAATAAAAATATAATATTAAATAATAATTGTCTAGTGTCCCTACACAAACAACTTAATAGTTTCCCTTACGTTATTGTACTGAAGTTTTTCCTCGGTTAGTTATGAAATTTGATTATAATATGGAAGTATTAGTAAAGGGTACCCTAAGTTAATTAGAATGAGGAAATTTGAAATGAAAAAAAAAACATTTTGAAAATACATTTTATCTTTACTTCCCTCTTACAACTTTTCAAGATTGTAGGCCAACTTTTATAAACGTTCTTAACTTATTCATTGTTAAAGTTTAAATTGGGAAATCACATTTAAGATTTATTACTTCACAGTGCCATGTGAAAAATTATCGTGTCTTCGCCGAATACGCATAATAACAAAATTAAATCACAAACAGAATTATCACTGTAGCACACTGCTGAAGGAAATTTATTCCGATTAGCGCGCTTTCAAGCTTCACAGCTCACCATCAGATCGGAAATAACAATAATAGGACAAAAACTTATTTATACCCCCCCCCCACTTGCCCTACCACCGTACACATTTTCGTAAACAAGCTATAAGTTAAATGTCCTTTCTGGCTATCATTAACTAGCATGTACAGTCAACCATGTCTGTATTGTTACATTGTTGTTACATACATATAGTAAACTAGAAAGATACGAGTATGTAACAATACAGACATAGGTGACTGAACTCGCTAGTTAATAATAGCCAGAAAGGACATTTAACTTATAGCTTGTTTACGAAAATGTGTACGGGCGGTAGGGCAAGTGGTGGTATGAAGAAGTTGTATGTCCTATTATTGTTATTTCCGATCTGATGATGAGCTGTGAAGCTTGTAAGCACAAATCGGAATAATTTTACTATACTGGTGTGCAACAGTGATAATTCTGTTTATGATTACAACCACTAACGCAGCTTTCTTAATTAAAATTAAATCAATAAAATACGAGAAGCTTAAAAGAAAAACAAGTGATCATGTACAATAAACTTGATCGTGTAGGTTAATGCTGACGCACTAATTAACAATTTTAAGAATAATGAAAGCACACTTCAACATTTGAAAAAACTCTAATCCGGTGGACATAGTTTTAGCGTCATCAGTGACATGCCTGCGGCTTATTCGTATCTACGTATGAACCACAACAACACAATAAATTTCAGTTTACTTATTCGTTGAAATTTGAGTAAAGTAACAGCCTACTGTGTGTTTCCTTCTTTTCAACATTACTGATTTAGTGACTCTTACTGTTTATAAAGAATAGTGTTAATTAAGAATTGTTTTAGTGGGTCTAGTGTTAATTGTTTGTACCGTTTAAGTTCAGTATTCACGGAACAATACTATGTACTAAATAAGAGTTTTTTTTCTGTCCTGAGAATTGATACACAACCAAAAGATAGTTTACATTTATACTGCTCTATTCATATAGGCCTACATGTAAACATTGCCTACTACGCGGAGTATGACAGCGGTCATTATCCTTTCCATGAGTAATTTGCCGTACCATAATGAGGAATTTGTGTTACCATGAAAAAGAGCCGATTGTCCAATTTCTCCGAGAATAAAAAATTGAGTGTACAGGAACTATTTTATAAATTTCAGTTGAAGCTTAAGACGGCTGCACGCTGTGCAATACATGAGTACTGTGTTTCACTTGATCTCTACGCCCACACCACATTTCCTAGTCAGCAGAATTTGGATATTTATACGTAACGTGCAGCAAAGATGCCCCGCTCCTAACACTAGCGAGTAACATACGAGTGATTACATCCGTAAGTCTGGATTTATAAGTTCTGGTAGTAAATTTGTATGTTACGAAATTACAACATGAAACATCTTAATAAAAACATACAAAATATCTTTGGTGGTATAAATTTCAAATTGTGTAATAATTTGTGGGAAACTGAAGATAGTGAAACGAGAAAAAAGGCATAACTACATGTCAAGCTTAGGATAATATGTTAGTGGCACCATTAATTATAGGAAATCAAGTAATAGAGTGTACATCAAAACATTATTACCATCTCATAAATTTATGAATAGGTTTTGGTAGCTGTTGGTACCTGATAACACAAATAATTAGAGACGATATAGGCCTAATATAAACAGTAATATAATACATAGGTTATTCATTTTACAATTTACCTAAAATAACAATAATATTTATTTATAAAGAACATATTTTTAGTAATAAATGTGGGTTCCGTTGTACATTCAAATTTTTTATTCTTCACTCCAGTAACTGAATACGCTTTGCGTTCTATATAGAGCTTAAGTCACACTAAATTGCCGATCGGATTATACAAACGGGCACTCACTGCTTTCAGTGTACTGAAAGCTTATTTAAACGGAGCTTTGTCGAAAAATAATTTTTCCAACATATTGTATATTTATTAGTCTAATAATCCTATACATTTTTTTAGTCATAATTCCGTAACTGTTAATGTTCTTCCACACAGAAAATTTCATTATTTCGGTCTACGTTAATATTTTTAGAGACTACAAACAAAGGAATATTTTAAACTTACCAAATCAAACTCCATATTTTAGAGTTTGCTAGACTTATCAAAGAATATAACAATTTTATTACAAATATCGAGTGTCTCTACAATCTAACCCAGAAATTCTCATTCGTTTTAGTTTGACAGGTCCAATGCAACTGCATGAGAACTCTTGCCCTCTCTAGACTTATGTTGAATACGACTATAATTTTTGTTAGCGTACAGCTAGTTTTTTCATCCCTTATTGCGTAAATTCACGTTTTGCACTATTTAACGATGAGCAGAAATGAAAACGATAAGAAGACAATTTTAGTTAAATTAATTTAATTTAAACTATAATAATAGCATTTAAATACTGGATAAGTCGTTTTTACAACGATGATATATAATTTAACTTAAATTGATCACTTGTTTAATTTTTGCTGGTATACATTTCTCAAATATAACATTTATAACGTATGTGCTTTTTTATCAATTCAGAGTTTATTCAAGAAGGAGTTAAGTGAGAAACAAGAACGTTTAGTTCTTCCAAGGTAGAACAACTTTAATTGTGGCATACTGTCTTAGACGTATGAAATGACATATGTACCCTACATAACATTGTTTGCGTTCTTTATTTTGACAAATTTCATAGCATACTATTTGTTGAAATTTAAAACGTTTTTATATAAACGACAAAAAATTTGCCTTTATACAAAGGTATAAATGAAAAAAGATATGAATTATTGTGACACTTTTCTGGCTTGTCAGAAACTTTTAGAATTCGCAGAGTAGAATACTAAAATAAACAATCCACAATCCACATATTGATTACATTATTTATCCGCGAAAACAGTGATACATCTAATAATACAAAATATAACATTTTAAAACACAATACATCTAATAATATGTACCATACCCGTATCACTGTAAAAATCGACCAGTCATATTATGACTTTTCCATTTGAACACGCTGTAAATAAATAGAATCTCTGCACACCCAATCTCATAAAATTCTTTATACTTACAAACCTTGTTTACGACTTACTTTGGCATAAAACTTTGAATTGATAAAATAGTAGTTTTGACTAGAACATAAAATCTCATGATAGTGACCTGCCATGAGAAAGGCGTCTCTTTATATTTACTTTACACAGCTGCTAATAAAACATTAATGGTGTTTTCATTGTAGGCCACCTTTTTCCAGAGATGGTTGACCTTTCATCTCCGAATAGTATGTAGTATTTTCCTTCGCTTAAGCCCCTGCTCACAGCGGAGCGCAGATGCTAGCAGTTGGTTCCACACATACATTGCTTCTCCCACACAAAATCTAGTCGCTTTCTTAGCCGAATACTTCCAAATATTAGTAAAAAAAATTGGAATTTTACATAAAAAACTCGTTTATTTTAAAACAGCGACTGTCGACCTTTTCCATCTCTTCTTGAGATATCCCGGTCAGCTTTGGTATGGTCTCGCTTTTCACTAATATACCGATCTTCGAAGCACTCGAAGTAAAACAAGCTACTTACCAGCCACATCAGCACATAAGGTACCTACCAAAGCACTGTATGACCTCCACCTGCTTTATATACAACTACCAAACAAGCACTTCTACAGATAAATATAAGGAGCAAGAATGGGCTCACCGTTATCGACGGTCGTTGCAAACCTCTTCATGGACAACATCCAGAAACAAAGCAAAGAACGCGGCGCAGCTTACACCTTCCTTGTAGATTAGATACACTTACGACTTCCTAATTTGTCAACACGGAAAGAATACATTAATAGAGGTCTTGAGACATATATACAGCATCCACTTAAAAATAAAGTTCTCTAAGAAAATGCAGAGACAACGGCATTCCACTCCTTGACCTTTTCATAAAGGAGAACGACACCTCAACTTTTCCACATTCAGAAACCCCACATACAAACAGACACATAGACAGTCCCATCACCATCCGGCGTAGCTACAATCTGTAGTGAAGACACTCACTCATAGAGCCCTACACATACCGGACGAGGAACAGAGGAAACAAGAGCTAAACATCTTGAATGAGACGGTGTTTTGAATGGTTGAATGGGTACACTTCACTTTATTTAAACAGAGCTATCAAACAAAAGGAGATAAACAAGACGCAACATGTAAACAACACTGGAGTATATCAAAACCTTAACATTACCATATACAAAGGGCACAACAGACATATAGGGAGAATACTCAAGAAACATCACATAAGATCAGCGTTCAGCACACACAAAACGTCTTTACTCAAAATTTAAATTGCCGCATACATTTAGAGGAACAAGGTATATGCTAAATAGCATGCAAAAATTGTGACCGATTTTGTATTGGCCACTCTAGAAGAAATAACCGCCAACGCGTCTGCGAACGGGAACTGTCAGTAGCAAAACAAGAAGACAACACTGTTGACACAACATGACAAAACACACAACATAAACACGACACGCATTCGATTTCAAAATACAAAAATCTTCGACAAGGAAAAACAGAAATAAGAAATCTGTATAATATTTACCGTATTTTATCCGTCGTGTGACTTAGTGTTGCGTTCGATTGGTTTACGCGTTTCGAAACATGTTTCGTCTTCAGAAATAGAAAATCACTCAAAGTGAGGTCGTTAAATATTAAAATTGCATATAGCCTATTGAAAACAATTCTGCACATAACCGCGTTACATGAGTGCGCACTCGAGTCGGACCGAAAGTTTTAATAATAATAAGGATATTCCCTTATTCGTAGACATATATATATATATATGCCTACTACTATACTGTAAATAGTAGTGTTTTACAATATTGTGTCCCCAAATGTGTTATATATAACCTGATGATGGTCTATGACCGAAATCGATCGTTTTAAGAATGTGAATAAAAAATTGTATTACACATCATATGGTACCTTTAGGCTATAAAAAATAATACAATAGAAAATTGAATTATAGGTACCATTAGAAAAACAATAAGTGTAAGTATATAAAAATACATCACATTATCATTATTAGTAACTCATATACAAAAAACTACAACGTTTTTTTAACAGATTGTACATAATATACACAGACTATACGATAACAAGAGCACACAAGCTCGGTACATCCACTAAGGTATTATAAAAGTAAAAATGATGTTTTCAGTTGAATTTCTTAGTTTTCCTTTAAACATTTCAAATTTTTATAATTTTGAAGAAATTTAAAAATGATTTATTACAAAACCAACAAAATTGTTGTATTTAACAATTCCAGAAAGTCTAGACTAGTAAAGTTTATTTTACGGTTACATGTTACTTAGATAGTGACCAATAAAAACACTCTCGACCTTAAATTTTTGTTTAGTAAATTTTGTTATAATTTTGCTTGGCTATTCCGTAACTCACACCATTCGTATTGTAATAACATGACTTGAACAACAAGGCAGTATAGCAGAAAACTAATATTGACACTCTAGTAATATGTGACATCAATGACGTCTGACAGTGATCATACTTCATAAATAATGGTAGCATTTAAAAAAAGGTGTGTAAACGAACACGACCGCACAAGTTAAAACCTATTGGACAAGACATATTGATTTTGGCTCTCCTGTTAATGCGGAGCAACTGAGCCATGGACCAGACCTACGCTGTATTATCTTGACTATAAACAAAGTCATTCAAGACGGTGAACGTCGTCTCTCTGGTGTCAAAAACATACGAGGCACAATAAAAGTGCAATATAATATACCCAATATTTATTGTAATTGAAAACCGGGCCATATTACCTCTCTTTTCGGCCTTCGAATGTATTTTCGCATTACATATCTTCATTCTTTGAACAGCCCCATAAAGAAAGTAAATTTTAACGGCTACGATTCGTCTATAGCGTTTTTCATTTATGTATTCATAATCTTGTATGCATTTTTATAGAATAATATGCCCTTTTGTATGGAAGACAAATCATTAGATTCGAACAGTTGTTTTGTACGAATAATGGTGAATAATAACAACAATAACAAAAATATTATACCCTTTCTCTAGTACGTTAATAGCATTAATACGGTTTTACTAAGCAAATCTGGCTATGAACAGACAAACTGAGAGATTAGGCCGATCAGTTAAAGAAAAATGACAGTATTGTTATTTTGAAAATACTTTCAATATTACAACTCAGTAACGTAACTATAAACAATCTACGATGCAAAGTAATGGTGATGGTAAATTTTTAATATTATTATGTAACTATAATGTCTTGATAATGTTTTTTCTCGTTTACTGGAGACATGTTAGGTTAACTGTAACTGAACTGTAAATGTTCGTGTCTTCTATCATCTAATATGGAACAAAATATAGTGACAGTCTAGTAAAAGCTAAATGTAGATAGTAAATGAAAATCAAAGTGACATAACGTCAGAATTCACTGTTTTCGTCTTCAAGCTCAGATAATATTAGACAGCAGATAATAATGCTGTCGTTTTTAAATCCTCTGTTAACAGCTACACAGTATTTTTTCCTACACAAAAATTAGGCTACCTTGGAAAAATTGATGCTCTTTGGAATCTGTTCTTCTGCATACAGCATTCATATGCAGTGTGCACTGCTCTATAGTAACACAATTTTGTTGTAAGAACAAATATCCCTTTGTTTTAATGTAAAAACTGAGAGCGGGTAGAGACATTCAGTCGCCGTATCTAATGTAACTTATTTGTTAACGTTATAGTGTTTGTAACTTTTGATACGTTAATGTTACTGTGACAAAACTATGACTGGAAACTGCTAATACGAGATGAATTATATGGGATAATTAGTATTTAAAGTACTACTAAATCCATAAAGTAAATCTAATTTTACGGTTGACCAAAAACACAGTTTTCAAAACTATCTATGTGTATTAATTACATTTCACAATACATGTTCTGTCTTCTTGATGAAAATAGTTTTTAGGTGTTTGTCTACGAAACTTCCAAATTTGAAGTTAGTTTTTCTCCTCCACCTACCTTCTTAAAGTTATAGTAATGTTTTTGAGTTCTGAAATTAAGAGTATATATTTTTTATTTTATATACCGGTAATTATTTTTTCATTAAAAAACTATATATTATTTTATCTCAAATAAACTGTTATTAACTGTTCTGATAACTATCAGACCTACGTAAAGCCTAAAGAACCTTCCGCCATACTGCGTTTGTCAGCAGAGGCTTGTGTTTGTCACATGTGAGTCAGCAGCTTAAAGGAAGAATATTATGTGTTTATAAACTTGTGATATTACGTTGTGTAAATTAATGTAGACATACGTTTCAAAATATTGAGAAGGTGTGTAAATAGCTATCATACATTTTGTTATATTTGTGGTGGACTAACAACGAAGTCACAAAACTTTAATGTCCTCCTGATATGAAAGAGGCCTACGAACTGTACAAACATCACAATGCTTGCGGAATATCGTTGGTAGGAGACATGGTACGAGACATCCCATACAATGTCTATAAAAGAAAACTAACAAAAAAAATCATTTTAATGTAGTGATTTTTAATTTAACAACCATTATTTTCTCTGTATTAATAAAACAAACTTATGCAATTTTGTAAATAAAAGTGAATAAAGAGAAATGTTGTTTTCATTATTCCAAAAAGACCTATACGCGATAGGGTTATTCTGATTACAGATTTGAATTCAGAATTCAGATTAATAAAACTCATGTGATTTTATCAAAAGGGCAGAAAGTTGGTTTACATTTGTCGTTTAATGTTAATTATTAGACCTGTTCTGAGTGTAATAAGTTTATGTGTAAAGTAATAGAAGAAACATTATGTTAAACAATGGCGTCGTAAGTAAAGGCTTTTTAAAATCTGTATTTGTATGAACCAATTAGAATTACGCTATTATCTGCGATTTAACTGACATACGCTTGTTATAAAATATACTGGGTCAGATTTCTTATTTCACAGTACTTGTCAGTCACTCTACGACATATGAACGCGAATGGACATGTCGTATGGATTGAGTATCTGGTAAAAGAAGCAATTGTTATTAAATACACTTGGTTCTTGACTATGGAAACGAAATTCTGTTTCTTATACATTCCATGATAACCACAATATTACAAATCCCCTTACCACTGACGTTATATCTTTCTATTTTATATATGATACGATACACGTTTCCGTGTATCATATGAAGTAACCGTCGGCACCCACAATGTAGGTCTACCACCATTCCTATCAAGTAAACTAACTATACTATAGAATCGTTTAAAATAAAACGAGTAACATTACAATTTCCGTATTTTCTAAGCATTTGAACCAACTCAAATTTTATTCTTATTTCCATCACGATATTTGTAGTTCTATAAAAATTTCTCTAGGCAAGAGTAAGATAAAGATAAAAAATAATTAATATTCTTTTTGATGGTTTTATAAACGCTTGTGTAGTGTTTGGATTTGGATATTCTGTGTGTGTGTGTGTGTGTGTGTGTGTGTGTGTTGTGTGTGTGTGTGTGTGTGTGTGTGTGTGTGTGTGTGTGTGTGTGTGTGTGTGTGTGTGTGTGTGTGTGTGTGTGTGTGTGTGTGTGTGTGTGTGTGTGTGTGTGTGTGTGTGTGTGTGTGTGTGTGTGTGTGTGTGTGTGTGTGTGTGTGTGTGTGTGTGTGTGTGTGTGTGTGTGTGTGTGTGTGTGTGTGTGTGTGTGTGTGTGTGTGTGTGTGTGTGTGTGTGTGTGTTTAAATAAACGGCGACTCGTTTGCCTCACGTAACTTATATAGAGTTATGAAGATGGTTTCAACAGATATCATCTTCTGTTGTGACAGTAAAAGCAAACAAATGTACACTAAACCCGTCTTGTTTTGTGAGAACCATAATTTAACATTTCATTCAAGTTTTAAGAAGCTTATACAGAAACAAAAATAATAACATTAAAATTGACAATATTTTATAACATTATCTTATCATTATTACTTTCATATATTTTATGAAATTTCAAATATTAAATGTATAATGAAATAAATGTGTTTGAGTCTTAAACCGATATAGCAGTATTATAAAGTCATATGGCATTCCCCCTCGTTGTAACGTGTGTTCAAATCCTAGCCTACTTATGCGGCTACTTTATAGACTTCACATTTAGTGGTTGCTACGTTACGTTTGTAAGTTAAATAAAACACTCGCTTTGCACGTAAACACGTTTGCTTGTTTATTTCATAATGTTTGTACATTACATGTATGTCGTAAAATGAATGCGGCTGTGTCTTCACTATAACTGTAAAGTAAATACGTTTACTTCATTTGTCTACATCATAAATTCTCCATAATGTCCTTCAAGCAAATAGGAATTGTAAACTAGAGACAACATAGACATTTGTAAGATTTAGGGGAGAAAAAATATTTTTAGATAATTTTTTAAAGTCTATTTTAAATGTGCAAGGAAAGTATGTTTTGTTGTACTGATTTAATATTATGCCTTGTAAAAACTTTTTATAATAAAAGATTAAAAAAGGCAAGAAGATTCGATATGGTTTTATTATTATCATAAAATATATATAAGGATTATATTACAAAATTAAACTTTAAGAATCTATATATCTACAACTGACAGAACATACAACTTTAGTTTTTAAGTACTCTTTTTTTCATACACCCTACCCGCACATTCAATGGTATAGGTATATTGTAGGATGTATAATTTATAATACAGATAATTTATAAGGGTATAAATTATTTTAAGGTCTATAAATTTAGTAAAACATATAATTTATAATTTATATTTCTGATGATAACAGTAAATTCAAATATCTGTGTGGAGAACCATACATGACTTCCATGTTCTAAGACATTTAAATCATTTTCAAGATGAAATATTTCCATAGAAACTACTTCTTCCTATTTCTTGCTTCAGTCTTAACCACAGTACTGTGGTCACTGACGTATACCACCTCACGTTAGCGCACGCCATTTTCACTGATGATGACAGTCGATGGCACTGGCGAAACGTCTGGTTTTGCAGAAAACACTGGACCACGGCCAAACAGCCCTGGAAGGAATTTTAACAACAAACTACTTCTTTGATACCGATAACGTAGTACACATAAAAAATTATCCCCTCCCCTTCAACTATCATTTTCATTTATAGAAAATTACCCCTTCCTCGTTCAACTACCCTTTTCATTTATAGATATTTAATTTACCTTTCTACAGTGGTTTATTAAGACCTTCTTTTCAGGATACTTTATTTATCAAAATTACTCTTGAAAACATAGATACTTTACAAGACAAAGTACATAGTACAGTACTTTATTTTGTTAAAACATAAAACGCTGCAGGTAAACTACCCCTTTCCCTTAACCAATCTTTACCAAAATCAATAGGCCTTGAGTTCTCTACAACTCAGGTGCATATGCAAACAATTATTTGATTCTGTTTGAATTTGCGGTGGTTATCGTTTCCTAAAATAAATTCTACACACAGACACTTTTCGAAAAATGACTTTTCTTCATGTTTTGAGGGTAGTACAATCTGGATCAGCCCTTATCTCGAACACGATTTTTTTCGCCATCAGCATACTTTCATTTCCTTATGGAACATAGAAGTAAAAACAATTGTAAAAAAAGTATATTCTTGTTCTAAAATATAAAGAACTTGTTCTAAAGTTATAAAATATTTTTTAATTACAAATTATTATAAATTATAGAATTTTACGTGTATGCGACACCTCAGTGTTAGTCTTCGTTTGTACTATATCAAAAACCTGGCCTACTCTTTTTTGTTACTTACTGTATTAAAATAGGAAATATTTTGAACTTTAATGAGAACTACTGTCCAAAAATTTAAGCTTTCCAAACGTGTGAAATTTGACTTTAATCTCTGTACAGTACAATCGTGAAAACAACATCTTCTACGGATTATTCATAAATATGAATCCGTGATTATAAACGCACCCCATATTGCTAGAATAATTGTTTACTGTACATGTTACTTATCTCGTACCGATACATTTGGATAAGTCTGTTGT
The DNA here is from genome assembly GCA_034769895.1 of Magicicada septendecula. NCBI lineage: Eukaryota > Metazoa > Arthropoda > Insecta > Hemiptera > Cicadidae > Magicicada > Magicicada septendecula. The sequence goes on from CM068367.1 coordinate 290,309,262, forward strand.
TATCGTTGTAGACAAGCGGTAAAACTATAAAATTAAAAATTAAGTATTAATTGTCAAAAGCAATATTTGAAGGTAATTTAAAGATCTATTACCTTTTTTGAGGTTTGTTTAGGTAATTTCGTTATGTTCCTTAGTTGTCTGATGGAGTATTTGTACTTCCCATGATTATTTCTGTTGATTTGTAATAACAAGGCTTTGCTGGTTGCGATGCTGCGTTTGGTATTGATGGATATTTTTGTTTTGTGATGTCATATCATATCATAAAAAAACACAAACATTGTTGTTAAATCTAAAGTAACGAAAAACTAACCTTTACATGCATAAACAATAGATATTAGAGTCAATATGTAAACAAAGGAAAGAATTCGTAAGTATTATATCCATAATAATATTTTAATTATGTAATTTAGGCCTACTGAGAATGGTATTAAAGGAAGATCAAAATTTAAAATAAAAATTTTCCGCATGTCTTGCTTTTGACAGAATATCAACTGTTTCGTCAATTTACAGTATCAGCATGGCTCCATTATTTATTAATCCGTTATTTATAAAACTTTCCTTCTACCAACCAAGCAACGCATTTAATTAAATAATGTCATTTCAGTAACATAGTTTTTCGTGAGTTACTCAAACCAGTGTGACAGAAAACACAAATTGTAAATCCTCTGTTTTCTACCTATGTAAACCTTCAATACCTTTAATTTTTAATATAATTTTAAGAATACCAAGTCTGTTTTACAGCAGCTTTAAATTTATTGTTTGTTTCCTAACACAGAACTTAGTATCTATAGTAAATGTACTTAACACTGTACTCTGAAATACATATTTTGCCACAGGTAATATTGAACTTTTATTGCTTATCTATCGTACGTCTCATCGAATAAACAATTTCTATCAAGAATGCAAATTGCAGACGTTCAATAAATTGCATAGTACCCGGTATAAATCTGTCTCATGCACATTATTTTGAGCTTACGAATGTTCTAATTATTAGCTAGAACAGTCATAAACAATATCCCGCATAGTGTATGCTTGCACACTATTTATCGATAGTGTCCAAATCTCACAACTCACTCACGCACACTCATAACGTCAAAATAGACATCGAGTTATATAATGCAACTGAAAGTCGATATGATTTTTACTTTTAATTCCACTGACATTATACAATCACTTATGTATTGAAAATGCTAAATAAAGGTATACAGTATCAAACAACTGCTAGAAACAATTTCTACGGTACTTAGCTTCAACGTCCGTTGCAACCAAAAGACATACAGTTCAGAATACTGCAATAATGCAGTATAGGAAATATAATTACAAAATTGTTTGAAGCTTTAGTAAGTATCAACAATGTAGAATATCTGTAAACGTATCTGGACTATTATCTTGAATTTTATAAGATTAATATGTAGGCCATACCCTGTAACATAATACTCACAAACTTTACTAGAACTGTATATAGTAAAACCTAGATTTGAATATTAATACTGAAATCGTCAACGTCTTCATTCCATGGGTTGGACTTATAACCTGTTTCTCTTTCACAGCGTAGGCAAGGGTCAACTCACAGACCTTCCAATTAGTTTACAATTCACTATCAACATAACCATCCTCTGACCTTCCTTTCTGTAAACTGTTATTGTTCCTCATATTTTTCTTGTGTAGTGTGTTTCGTCCGGCCCTTGTTTCTTCATTGCGCTTTCAAGCTCACATTGCGCTTTGTATAGTTTCACACATTATTTAAGGCTTTTATTTTTATTTTTGATTTCATCTGAATAATTTTTTACTTTTATAATTATTTACTGATTTAAAAAGAACAAACTTTTGACTTGTAACTTATATTATCTTAAACAGAATTAATTGTTTTCTACCCAAATTTTTTGATGATTATCCTACAGTTGTATAAGAGATAATGTAATTACAGAATTGTGTGTACTCATTATACGACAAAGTCACAGTTACTTCTTGTATTCATTGCCATTGATGACGTTTATCATAAGTTTTATGAGCTACGATTAGCTGAATAGGATTTACTGTAGTCAATTTGAATTATCCCTACGTTCTGAGACAATTACATAACATTTATAGACAAAATAAAGTCGCAAAGCAATAATAGTTATAAACAAAAACTGCACGTTACGCTGCCATTTTTGTCTAACCTATAATTATAATTGTATAGAAGAATAAGTGATTATAACAAAATATTTCAATTAAAAGCGTAAATTAAGCGCAATATTGTACTTAGTATTGTATGTTTGTTGATCTCGAAACTACGTTTATTCAACACTGACAGTATAATACGCCTAAAAATAATTAATTTTCATTTATTTTATACCGCAAGCTGAACAGAATGTTTAATTAAATTTATAGTGTAAATCAGACAACAAGAGCATTTTGTTAGATAATATTATTGGAAATAGCAAGTCTAAATTTCAATATTATATAATCTTCCTTATAGCTTCGCAGAATAGATTAGAGATGATCAAAATGTAAGGTTTAAATGAGAATTAGAGTTCAAATGTTCTACACTTTTTCTTTTAAAGTCTGTGTGAAAGATTATGGTGAGATTACACGGTGGCAGTTCTATATACAGTATAACGCTTTTTATGACTAAGTCCGAAGTGATCCAATGAGTATTTCTTACAAGGTAATAAGTTAACCCGCCGTATCAATTACTCTACTTCTTTCACTCTGTAAATCCTATTGGTTTTAATATTATGAGCCACATTACTTTCGTAGTTATTACAGGTAACCGAAAATGGCAGTGAGCGGAATTTAGTTATAATAAGCAAACATTTTAATCAAAAAGTTATCGTCCTTATATACTACCAATAAAAGTTTGTATTGACAAAGAATGTATTCTCTACTTCTTTCACTCTGTAAATCCTATTGGTTTTAATATTATGAGCCACATTACTTTCGTAGTTATTACAGGTAACCCAAAATGGCAGTGAGCGGAATTTAGTTACAATAAGCAAACATTTTAATCAAAAAGTTATCGTCCTTATATACTACCAATAAAAGTTTGTATTAACAAAGAATGTATTATTTAAATTTATCAAAGAGTGTATCAACTTTAACATACTGTTAAAACGATCTTTATAAGTAATTATGTTAAGTCGTTGGAAACGTTGCATTGACGAAAATCTTTTCTACTTTTAATAAAATGTATGAATTATTCTGATAATACATAATGTAAAGAAGTGTTTCATTATCTTCCCCACGTGCTTCTTACGTACGTTTTACGTATTTGTAATCATTCGCTTAACAGTATACACTATATATGTAAGTATTTAAATATACCTATACAAATTTGTATATATACTTTCACAAAATATAATTTATTACATTAATTATTAACCATAAAAACGTGATATGGAGTGCGGGTCAATTTTAAAGGCATAACAGCGTCTGAATAATGCGCGTTAATTTCAACTTTTAATCTTTTTACAATATTACTGTTTACTTAAAAGAAACGTTTTTGTTATAAACCTGTGCTTTTAAGTAGAGCCCTCTCTGTTGAGATATTTTCGATTGACTCGCCTTTTATGCTGCACGGCTGTGACCAATATTCTGTCGTCATCTTCATGTGACTCATGATTCAACTGGCCCCTGCACATCTTCAGGCGTTTGCCTTGTAAATTGGATATTTGGGAGAAGAAGTACCGGCCAATTCATTGATTGCCGCACAGTAAACTTTGCCCAAAGCCAGCAATCGGCTTGTTGGTTAGTTGCGTTTGTTTCACTCGCGTTACTAACTAAATAAATGTATGATAGTATATCGAGTTACAAGAGACCTATAATATTATTTAGGTTTTACCTTTTACATATGTATTTTCACATTATTGTACGCATACATATATAATGTTTTACAGTTATGAAAATAATAATTAGTGTGTTTTAAAATTTTATATTATTTATTTTGTGCACACTCTACAGACTGAATCTGCATCAAACGAGATCTATAAAATGTCACAGTGAATAAACATTTTACGCATGTATAATATATTATTTATTATTTGGATAATAACTCAAATCACAATTATTGTGTTGTAACTGCAATTAACGATGCGTTTCTGTGTGCGTGTGTAGGTGTAGTGTACACACACCCAACCCCCCCACACACACACACAAACACTTACATTTCTATATACAAAATTGTACACTAAGTGATGTCGCATTTACTATTCCATATGAATATCCATTTTAGTCTTATGTCGCTGTTTATCTCGAACTGATTGCGTCTAGTAATCCATGTTTCAAACTTGGAATACTATGAAAACTCCTAAGTCTGTGTGGCTTCAGTCAGTTGGTACTGGATGTATCACACCAACGTTTAGAATATTAGGACGTAGAACTGCCTATTTTAGTAAGACGCGAGATTAAATGATTCTCAATAGCCTTTAATACTTTATTGGGTATGTGAGACATATACGCTGCATATATGAGTTGACCTACCGGAGGCCTTCTTCACTAATAAAAAATGTTCGACACGGGATGGTAAACAGAATGTACTCTAATCTCAGATATTTTTTCTATGCCCCAATTAGTAATTCGCTTGTACCTGAGCTTGGGGTACGTTCTCGTACACTCAGGCGTCCAAGTGTTACCTAAAATATGTCACTGCGGACAGCCCGTTCTCACTCTTAAATTACTTAGGCTAAAGGAAATAGTTTGTTTTACTAAGAGCCAGTTGTGATAGAGTGATTAATGTGATTTACAAGCAGAATTATCACTGTTGCACACCACTATATAAAAATTATTCCGATTAGCGCTTACAAGCTTCACAGCTCATCGTCAGATCCGAAATGAACAGACATGAAAACAAACCCTTCACCACCACCCAACCCCACCCTGCTCACACACACAACAAACTATAATTCAAATGTCTTTTCCCAATCTCTGTGTCCTGTCACCTCCATCTGGACAGTTACATATGTTTCTAGCAAATTCCTTGTGTTTAAGTTTTGTGTGTGTGTGTGTGTGTGTGTGTGTGTGTGTGTGTGTGTGTGTGTGTGTGTGTGTGTGTGTGTGTGTGTGTGTGTGTGCATTCCTTTTAAACCTAACCGTCTTTCTCATTCACACTTGTGGGCCAGTCACACGCCCTTATTTTAAAACATCCAATTAGTCCTATGCATTTTAATTCTTAATCTTAATCTTAATTTTTAATCCTAAATATTAACTCATTGAATTATGCGATTTTTAAAAACATTTTTCAACTTATTTAAATTTATGTAACTAATTTATAGAGACCTCGTTATCTATGTGATAAGTCTGCACTTGATATATATGTGTATGCTGTGTTAATGATTATATAATTAAAGGTACAGTAATAAAAATTAGTAATTATTGGCTCAGCGGATAACAACTGGCCGGATAATTAATGCACTGGTGTTCAATTTCATGACAAAATTAGACAGACTGAACTGAATATTAACGTATGTTTCTTAAAACAAAAGGCAGTGTTTCATACGTAGTCAGTGCGTATACGAGTGTTTTAGCTGCCTTGTCAGGTGGTCACATAAAATTTTGTAAAGTTAAAAGTCAAAGTCAAATTGTAGTATATTTTTAATGTATGTAGTACTATTCATAAAATTTAAAATTAACCGATTAACAACACTGACATGTTTTACAACAAAAATACAATACACAAAAGGAAGAATAATTTTAAATTTAGATGTCAAGTAAATATTTCTAAAATGGTGATAAATGAAATAAATTCCATTTGAAAACCACGGCGACAAAAAGTGGGTTATTAGGTCTCCAATACTTTGTTTATATACAACGGTAAAGCAGTCTTTATATTTTGTGTAACACGTTAATCTCAGGAAATTTACTAAACAGGAGAATGTCTCAGTACCTGTCACATTCTTAATGAAAACTACGTTCCTTTAAGACATGTTAGTGGAGGAGTTTGTTTCACATATGCTTTAAATGGTATTAAATGACTGTAATGACAGATGACGTTGTAATCAAGGTAAGTTACACAAAACCTTTAATATCAGAGTATATGTATACTGTAATGTTAAGTAACCGGAAACGTAATTATATCTCACTATAAATTACAACTGTTTTCTACTAAGTGTACAATACTTGAAAAACAGCAAAATGTTGTTAGGGTAAGAAAACTTTTGCTTTACAGAATACATACACCATTGAATATCAGTAGACATGTTTTGATCAAAATTGTTATAAACTAAGCAGTTATACGTCTTTAGTTCACGTATAAACAGTATATATATATATATATATATATATATATATATATATATATATATATATTGCAACCTCATGGCCTCACTTAAACAGCATGTAGCAACCAAATTGACTTACAATGCACTCACGTTTACAATGCAGAAAATTGAAATAGAAGCAAACACCTATTCGTAGTATTAATATTAGAATTAACTGGAATGGAATATGCAAACAAAATTAAATAAGAACATTCGGACAACAATTTACAGCTAATAAAATTATTAATGAAAATTAATTCACATAAATCAAAGCAATCCATCCTCTGTACCAGAACCATATTTACAATTTACCTATTATATATATATATTTCATTCACTTTCTGCTACAGTCCGTTTCTTGATGTATATAATACTATAATACTTATAACTATTTTACCTCAAGATGTATTTTTTCTTTAGGGACATGTTTCGGGAGATCCTGTTCCCCCATCTTCAACCTTCGCCATCTTGCTTCAGAAGCAAGATGGCGAAGGTTGAAGATGGGGGAACAGGATCTCCCGAAACATGTCCCTAAAGAAAAAATACATCTTGAGGTAAAATAGTTATAAGTATTATAGTATATATATATATATATATATATATATATATATATATATATATTATAACAAAAAGACTAAATTGATTGTGGTCGATCGTGTTCCTTCTTTAACAGTTTCACTTTGGAGTCGTCAATTTATAACAAAAAAAAAATAGTGTAAGTGTTTGTGTTGTAAACTGTCGGGCGTTACCTCCGCACACTTTTTGTTACTTACCGTTGACTGGATCCTCTGCGGTGATGTAGTCCTGTAACACAACTTAATACTATGTTTTTTGTGGGCGCCACTTGGAATCGTTTGTTCCAAGAAATAAATGTGATTATTAAAGTAATTAAAATTTTCTAAATCTTACTTTTATGAAAAAATATAAACAAGTCAGTTTAGCTTGAAAGAAACCAGGTAATTTTAATGGTTCTTCAAAAAAACAAACAAATCGTCTGAAGGACTAACATTCATATAAAAAATTATACAATTGCAGAGTTAATAAAAAATTCACAAGTTATTATTGTTACTATTGACAATTCTAGATATATCCAATCAAGTATCGGCTAGTGTTTTAAAAATTTTGTATTCAGTTGAAAAGCATGAGTTTAATATGTGAAAAAATCTTTACTCTCAGGACGTGACTCCTTTGAACTACCAAGACATATCAATTAGATGCCTTACAATAAAAATTAAGTGATTTGAAGGTGTGTATGTGGCGTGTGAAGTACAACTGTTGATAAATGTAACCAGGTAATAAAATTTGACTTTAATTTCGGTAACTCACGTTCCAATGAACAATTAATCTCGCACAGGACACTCCTCTCGGGTAGTTATTCAATCTCGCCTCTTCTTGTGGGCACTGAATCTATTTTAAGTCAAAGTTGCGATCGTATACTGTTTCCGCACTTTTTGTCAAAACGTTTGGCAGTAGAATATCGTTCAAACGCCGCCACTACGAATCATCTGTTTAGCGTTGATTCAGAAATCGGCCACCGCAGCGCTGATTCCCATGTTGACGAGAAAGGCTTTGTGTATTGTTTGTTTACGTGAAGGGGATTATTGTCAAGTTAGTCAGTCAATGCGAACACAGCAGAATTCATTCTCTATTTAAATTTTTGGTCCCTCCTGGGCCGTGGACGTTCTGGCTGCGTGATTTCTATTAAAATTTGCCGTATCACTGCTCTATTTCAGCGACACTTTTGGCGTAGATTCTCGTTGAGGTTAAGTCAGTCGGTATGTCTATGTACGGGAAAAGCCTTTCTTCGGGTCTTGTCGATTTCTCGCCTCTCGGTTTCGCCTTAGCTGCGTTGATCAGTGTCGTGGGTGATGCATCAGCTCTGGAGTTCAAGTTTCAAGTGTTTTTGGGTCGAATTTGGTCTCTCTTTTATACTAATTCAGGTTGACTGTTTTCATCGACTTCCGGTATATTTGTGTACAATTCTTTCTAGAATGTTCGAGAATAAACGAAATGGAATGTCATGGAACAATTTCCACTTCCGTAGAAGCTTTTAGAACGAATTTCTTATTCTTCATACTAAGGATATTTCAAAAATTACTCTGGTATTTATCAAACAGTTTTACATTAGTACTCACAATTTGTATGCCATTATTACATTTAGATTCTCTGTTTTAAACTGAATCTAGCGATACTAATTATGATAGGTTTTTAATTAACTTAAGTCTAATAAACAACACAATAAACAACTCCCACCTTGGGTTGTTGTCATGAAAATTCAATTTTTATAACAAAAAATTGTTGTGAAAGCATTGTGTCTCTTCCACAATCTGAACATCCAACATTACTACCTTCCTATAACAAAATAAACAAATTTTAACATAGATAAAACACAAATAAATACAGTCTTATATGGCCTCTGCTCATGGCCTAGATTCTTGTTAATGTTATAACACAATAATTGGTCACTTTCTTTAATATATGTAGTATTTCACTAGTGTACACACAGAGTTTATTACTTTGTCTATCTTTTGTGATACCTGGTTACTCTGTACATATATTATTATCATCATAGGATGACATAGCATCATTGATTGGTCTTGAGATGTCCTTTTTTCATAGTGTGACAAATCTCACTCTTATAAGCTAAGTTCTTTTATAATTGACTTTATTTTCAACTGAGTTTGTTCCTTTTTAAGGTATATTGAAGTATTATACCATGCTATTTTATTTTTGTTAGCATTTTGTAATTATTTAGTCAAATATGATTATTTTTGTACTGGATGATTGGCTTCAGCCATACATGGTATAGGTAAACATTTTGATAACTTGACTATTACAATGTTATAGTTAGTCAAATATAGTATAAGTATAGTCGCTCTATATCATATTTCAACTTTCTAATGCAATTTGGTTGCATTTTGGCAACATTAAATCAATAAATTATACAATATTATATGCCTATCACATGTTTTTAGTTAGTACTGTTTTTAGCTATTTTGGCTGCTTTTTATTTATTTGACAGCTTTCTTTATTTAAGATAAATTGTTCGCTTTTGTCTGCTTGACACTTACATATAGTTTTTATTTAAATCTGATAATAATTAATTTTTTCATGAAATCTTGGTGTATGGTCTCAAATCCAACACATTAATATTTTTTGTCGTAACAAATATATCATTTTTATTCTAACTTAAACTCTTTCTAATAATGTATTTAAATCATTTAATACATTTATTTTATTTACATTACATAATATAATAATGGATCATGTCCATTTATTCACAAAAAATAGTTCTTAATACTCTATTCAGAGTTATAAAACTTAATAATTAATGACTTTATTTTGGTTGATTCTGACATTATTTGTCTCTCTTATAGTGTCTTATGGTTTTTTCACTGTTATTCACTTTAATAATATATATGGGGTTTGTGTCTTAGTCAAAGTCTGGTCGTTTTTCATGTTAGTAGAAATAATTATTATACAAAATTACACAATTTTTTAGGACTACTTGGGTTCGATACAGTTCACCTCACTTTCCTCTTATGATAACTTACTATGTAAATGATTTCTTTTATGGAACGTTCTGTGACGTTATATATATATAAGATACGAGATATTAGGTACAGCTTCAGTTAATGTGAATTTGTGACGCATTATCCGCTTAGTGACTATCTACAGCTTGAACCTTCAGAAAACGCCTACAAATCGCGTAAATAACATTTTTTTTTTAGTTTCTGCGAATATCGAAAAACATAGATTACCATTGTAAACTATGCTTGTGACATCATTTTGCACATTATGCTGCTTAATATTAGTTAATTCCAATTTTAATATCTGATTGACTTACAGTGTACTCACGTTTATAACATCCAGATTAACTAAAGTACTTTTTAGTAAATATTTTGGTTTGTATTTATAGTGAGAATTTTTAAAAAGTTATATTTAGGGTATTATATTGTTGCAGTCGATCGTTCACTGCGATTTTTCTGTGACATCTGTGATGTGATAAAACTGATGTGATGAGTTGCATTTTGCAACTGAAGAAGTTAACCTAAAATTCTATTTTGCGTATTTAATTAAAATATTATTGCTGTTCCTCAAATTGGAAAACAGAAATGTCTTCGCCTTGGTAATTTGTAACACACGGTTACATAATTCTTCAATATGTATATGTATATTGTTGTGATGAGAAGATACGAAACGTGAGTGCTTTACGTGATACGCTCCACCCATTGTGTGAGCGGCAGGATTACGCAATTCTCTCGCACGTTCTCTATCTTTCAAACGCGCTTTACAGATTGAAATTGATTATTCTACCGGCATTCAGGTTAAACGTGTCACATGTGAGCAAACAGAAAAAATGTTTCGGAAGCGGCTGGCCAGTTTAGTTGAAGGGCGAGTTAGTCAGTAGTTGTTGGATTCACTTTGACTTGTAGCTCATTGCGTGTGTAGCTAGCAATTTTTTGAAAAGTGAATACTGTGAATTATTGTGTGTGGACATCTTGAATTAGTGCTTTACATTATTAGTTGCGACCGCGACGGTATTAATTAGTTGATGTCTGTTGTTTGTTGTGTTAACGTGTGCTGGACAAAAGTAAACTTAAATAATCGTTGTAAACGAGTGTTATAATTGTATGTTAAAACTGGTATTAAAGCTATATTAAAGTTGCAATGAATTCTCTGGTGTCTAAATATTTTGTTTCGACTGTTCAAATGTAACGATCCGTGCGACCACCGTAACAATATTAAAGAACAAGAAGCATATCTACGTATTTATCTCTTTAATACAAAATATACTTTGATCTTATTTTTAAGTTTCTTAAGTTTTTTCCTCCTCCCATAACAAAAAAAATTACGTTGGCTAAATTTGATAATATAAATAGTACATTTATGCTTAATCATATAAGATCTTTATGTCAAAATGACAATATACTGCACAACCTTACAAATACCGGTACCAATATGGTACCTAAAAATTTCAGTATGCAATTTGAGTCACCATTAATATATAAGCTAGCAAATTTTATTTCATAACATTATTGCCTGTCCACTCTAATTGCTCACAGCTGTAACAGCGTCGCTTAGCACTGATATACGTCTAGACAATATTTAAGAAACTGTAAGTGAGGTGTGTTTTCTAGGAAACAGAACAAAATTTTAAAACCATTTTTAGTCGAAAACGGGCACTTCCTGGGCAACAACTGTTTACCTAAGCAGCTACTTAATCACCTCTGTAATAAAATTTCTTACCCTCCATTTTCTAACAAATGCTACCCTTTAAACTTCTACTTTCCTGTAAACTCTTCCCATTTTAACATAACATCCTCTTAGGGGATTTACTATGTGATGATTAATGAATCATTAAATTATCTATGTAATGAAGCATTTACATCGTCTCAAATGAATCTGATATTTTCGTTTACCTCAAATGTAAATATCCAATACGTTTTATATGCGAATCGTACAGATGTATACTTCATTCAACGTTCATTCAGAAGTACAGTAAATAGTTATCGTGTCGTTCATATTCACAACACAAAGAGTACGTAGGAGCAGAATGATTTCCACAAAAAGAACAATACATAAAGGATACTGATCAGCTTACTTACAGAAGAGAATTGTACGTATTGAAAACTACAGCTGTTCTGCTTTCTGAACTATCCGAGTTATACAGTGGTATTATAAAACGATGAATGTTCCACTACCGATTCTATTATTTCCTGCTACTACAGCATTTTCAATTGCTAACATATGTAGATAAGTTAAAATGTATTTGCGCTTACACTTCACGAAGTTTTTGAAGCATTTTCAAGATTTTTGTAGTGCGTCATGTCTTATTTCTGGTAATCACCGTTTCCCATTGTTTTAATTAAAAATTTTAAATTATTCGTTCTTACTACAAAACTTGTATTACAAAACCTATAATATTATTTCCGTTTTACCTGTTTTTACACATGTATTTTTACATTATTGTACACATACTGCAACAGTACAAATGTATAAGGTACTGTGCATTGCACAATTAATTAAGATAATTTAAATAATTAAATAAATAATCCATATTGTTAGTAATAACGATTCAGCTTTCAATCTGAACTGTAAAGGGAACAACCAAATTTCATGCTTGGAGAGGTTGATCACGCCACTCAGCTGTGTCTGTGTGTACACGTGTATCTTACGAGCGCGCGCGCGCGTGTGTGTGTGTGTGTGTGTGAGACCAGTTGATTCCTGTAAAACGTCACCCCTAAATAAATGCTATTAATTATATTAATTATTTAAATTGCAAAGAGTGTGTGCATAATATCACAAAACCATATACGCCACAGTGTGTATAATATAAAGACGCACGTGTGTACAAAAAATAGTGCGAAAATAATAAAAAATGCGAATATAGTGAAAATAAATATAAATAAAACTTATATTAATTAAGATATGAAAAAACGGTTTATACACAGTGAACACATAAAAATTACCGACAAGATGAATATCGGGTAATTTGCAAAAGACTTCGCATGTTGCGAAGACAAGCGAAATAAGTGTGAAAATAATCGTGTTTAGAAAGGGACGCCAACGACAGACTGATACCTGCAGAGGATTGTCGAAACATGATTTTTGCGCCCTAGGGTATAAATATATAAATACTGGAGACACACGAACTTATTTCTTTTTCTCGTTCAACTACCGTGGCACCCGGAGGCTATGATCGACTACTCATCACTTTCGTGAGATCACCTGCAGCCGGAGGCTACGACGGAAGACGAGGGAGCAGCCAAATACATGGAATAGAGTCCAGCGTACGGAACGAGGCAACGGACTACGGAGAGCATCTGAAGGACGAGGATCAAGGACTCCAGGACTGCACGACTACAGAGGAGCATCCAGGATCGAGGACCTAGGACCGAAGAGGATACGCTCAGTATTACCGCTACAACTAAGGTGAAAAAAAAAACTCAAGTAAAGACAATTAACCATGTAAAAAGAAAGACAATATAATTCAAAAGTGGAATTAATAATTTTTGAAAATGTAAATGCTTATTTGTATAGTAGTTTAGAAAAATGTTTAAAAGTATGAAAGTATAATTTGAATAAATAATTTAATCAATGATATTTAAATTAATCTGAAAGTAAATAGTAAATTTTTTTAAAAACAAAGAAAAGCATATGCAATAATAAAAAGAAAATAGATTATTAAAAAGAGATCAGATAATCTAATAATTATCAAAGAAACGAGCAAGTAGAGAGCAATATTATATAATAACAAATGTTTATTGTAGTATAAGTGTGTATATTACGTTCTATGTGTAATACGAGGTACTACTTATTTGTTAATAACTAGATGTGTACTAAGGCTACACACATGCGAATAATAATGTAGTTTGAATCGCAAAAGAATTGAAAATTTTTAATTAATAAATGTTTAAATGGTTCTAAACAATTTCATGCTGTCTTATTATTATTACGGTTACACCCGTAATTAATTTTATAGCGTAAGTAATGTTGCTAATACACGGCGTTAACGTTATAATACATATATGAAGTTTTACAGTTATCAAAATAATAATTAGTGTGTTTTAAAATTTTATTTTATTTATTTTGTGCGCGTGCACAGACAAAATTTGTATCAATCGAGATATATAAAATTCTACAGTGAATAAACATTTTACGCACGTAGAATATATTATTTATTATTTGGATAATAACACAAATCACAATTATTGTGTTGTAACTGCAATTAACGATGTGTTTGTGTGTGCGTGTATAGGTGTTGGTGTATATGCACACACACACACACACGCGAGCGCGAGCCGCGCGCACAAACGCTTACATTTGTACATACAAAATTGTACATCAAGTGATCTCGGATTTACTATTTCATATGAATATGCATGTTGGTCTTACGTCGCTGTTTATCTCAAGCTGATTTGAGTCTAGTAGGCCTAGTTTATCCATGTTTTATGATTTATAAGTGTTGTCCTTTTGAACGTGTGTGTTCGTTAATGTGTTGCATAATGGTAAGCATTTCATGCCACTAAATTATAAGAAAATTGTAGTGACGCTAGAGAATCTTCTTGCACTGGATGACTCTTCATCTTGATTTGAAGAACTCATACAGACCCGTTCTTTTTTGTGTTAATGGATTTCCCATCACCACTGGTTTGTATGTCCCTACCTACAAACTTTCCGTAAGATTCAAGTTTACTGGTGGTCATACAGGGTCATGCAGTCCATCTGTTAGATGCGTTAAAGTTCACAACCTCTATGTCTCACGGGCTCGACGTGTTTAGTGACAAAAAGAAGTTTCGACGGGCAGTAAGGGATGCATTTGTTTTCTTGCCACATTAATTTTGTGGCGCGACTTGTTAGAGGCGTAGTACAAATAATTTTCTATGTCTTCTATTATTTTTTATCACAGTCGTCTTCTTACTCAAATACCACATATAGCTTGGTCTTTTTCAAGTATACTGTCGTATATATTATATAAATCATTCTGTCATACTTGTCCGCTAATCCTCTATGGGGGTCCTTCTGTCCCAGTGGGTGGATCGGCAGGATGTAGTGGTGTGTGAGAGTTCTGAAAAAAAAACGTATTAACATTATGGTTCCTTATTTAATAAAAGGTAAAATACTACTGGCTGTCGCTGGATAACACTCTCGGACGGAAAGAGCACGATAAAAAACGAGAACGTATTATGAACTAAAATAGTACATACTGCCGGACAGACAGAATACCAAAATTAGTTTCACACAACAAATTAATTGTTCTATTGATGTATTCTCAGTCTTGTTGGGACCTGTGGAATTTAATTCTACAGTTGATCTAAACAAGTGACACCAAAATTGTTTGATGTTTTGCACAAATATAGGCTACATAGCTACGCAGCCTATAATTAGTAGGCTACATAAACGTAACAATTAAATACCTTCTTTCTTAAGACCTAATTTCTAAAGCACGAGACATAACCTTTTTGTAAGTGACGGTACAGTAGTTTTTCGCGACTTGTGAACGTATTTTACAAACTTTTTTCTAAGACATGATATTTTCCATCACTTGGTCCTCGAAAAGACCCTTTATCACTACTAACATAAAGGAGATCACCCTTTTGTTTTTGTCAGCAACGAACATGATCCTAACTTACACCAAATTCTGTTCCAGCAGCACGATTGCTGCTCTCTTCCGCGTAATTCATTACACGAATTTCAAAACGCCACTCTAAAACTGTTGTATTTTGATGCAGTCGAATTCATATGTATGTAATTGCTTCGTAATCCGTTGCTCGGATAGCCTATACCGTGCTACCACCATATAAGAATAGGAACGACTAATTCCGACTAATTCTAATAACTGAATACACAGATCTACGTTGGACGAACGTGCGTGACCCCCAGGCATTTACAACCCCTTGGTAAGGTGGCTTCGCGGAAATATATTCTTCGTTTATCTTTATTAAAATCGTATTATTAAGAATTCATGTGTCTCAAATTTCATACAAACTAGTGAAATACTATCTAATTACAATTTTCGCTTACCTACTGGCATAAGGTAAGATAAGGTATTCAATGAGGAGTACAAAAACATAATCACGGAAATTCCTGGGCATTATTATCTATTTTGTTTCTCACACTCTTAACTTTTTACCTTTATTCCGTGTATGATATTTTTTCTAAATAACTTCCAAAAATGCATGGTGCGTAAGTTGTGCGAGGGCGTAAATTACGCTAGTAAATACGGTACACAATGTGTACATTATTTGTAAGAAAAAGCTATTATTTTTCTCAGTGTACCTAGGATATTGATAATCTACGTTGAAAATAACTAAAAAATGTACAATATTTATTGAAAGAATTGAAAAATTTAGTTTGGAATTTTACAACTGTTTGTCAATTTTAACTTCATCTGTCCTCGGCTGGCTGATTTTATTAGTTTTCCGATAAAACATTAAAATGAGTTTTATGTGATCGGTTTTCTTCAGAAACTTTTATCTAGTGATCTGAGTCAATCAAGTGAAGATAACTGTGAAAGCAGTTTTATGTCTCAGTGGTACGTGTTTTGCATCTAAGGTCTCCAGTGTCATTATAAATGTTCTTGCACTTACAACATCAAGTAATACACATACAAGAGTGAGTGTGTGTGTGTGTGAGAGAGAGAGAGAGAGAGAGAGAGAGAGAGAGAGAAATGTAACAGTTTTGTAGCGAGTGACTACATTGTAGGTGTGAAAGATGCCAAGATTGGCGACCACTGATATACTATGTAAATGCGGGGTACAAGTTTTTGAATACATAAGTTACATTATACTTTATTATAATTAAATAATTCTATAAATTAATTGTCAGTACGTAAAACCAATCGTTCTCTTAGTCAGATGAATGTGAAATCAATTTTTATTATGAGTAGCTCGGCCACGATAAAATAAATTGCAAAACATAAAATTATTAATAATAAGGACTTGGAGTCAAGTGTACAAATAAGACATTTATGCATTTAGTGAGAGTTCAAGTGAGTGTTAGTGTCTTATTGTGACGAACGTTCAGTGAACGTGATACAAGCATTTTTAGACACATTATGGGTTATTTTAAATAACCCATAAGTAAAAAGTAAAAGTATTGTCATAGTCGAATGAAAATTAATAATATATTTTAAAACATAAACATTTTCAAAAATGTATTATTTAAAAAACACGTGGTCAAGTAGAATTTGCTAAAACGCCAATCTTTAGCAAGTTACGTGGTTTGGTAGATTCTTCCATAAAAATTAATTAAATTAAATTATGTACTTTTACACGGCCATTGTCATTATGATAATTTGATTAAACATCTGGGCTGCTGGTGTTACCAACATGTTACCAGCATGAATAGGTAAGGGCTGGTAACCGAACTAATGCGTTAATCTATTGACAGGCAATCAAAGCACGTCTTGAATACGCCTACTCAAGTGGCGTATTGAGTGCCGCCTACTCATAATAAAAATTGATTTCACATTCATCTGACTAAGAGAACGATTGGTTTTACGTACTGACAATTAATTTATAGAATTATTTAATTATAATAAAGTATAATGTAACTTATGTATTCAAAAACTTGTACCCCGCATTTACATAGTATATCAGTGGTCGCCAACCTCCTTCCGCTATGAACCATTTTGGTGAGAGCGTGTGTAACAATTAGCTGTAAATGAGTACACACGCGATAACAATTATCCCTTTACTACTAAGCACTTACATGTTACATAAATCACGCGAATTCGTTATAAAATTAAATTCCTTTAATGTCAGAATGACAAAATATCAACAATACAAAAAATAATTTTATTTCCATAACAACAAGAAAATTATGACTTTAGACATTTTTTTTTCATTTTTAAGAAACCTTTTCCGGAAAGTGTTGTCTTCAGCAATGTAAGTAATATAGTTTGTTTTAATATATTACTTAGTAAGTACTATATTAATTTTAATACTTAATATAGTACTATAATTTGTCAATTTGTATAGCAGTCAATATTAATAATATTTATTTATAATATCAGTTTCTTTTTTTTTTTTGTTATCAACTACACAGTTTTTTCAAACTATGTAGTAGTTAACAGGAAGTATTACATTTAATAAAATCGCCCACTAGCCATTTCTTTTTGCTGGTAGAAAATGTTATGAAAGACGTATTACCACGCATGGAACAAAACTCAGGCACACTTAACAAGTGATTAAAACACGTAAAGTATACACATATTGTAACATTACATTTGGAACAACATAATATCTTACCTGATTTAATGAAGACTTTGGTTAAGAAGCTGACAAGAAGAACAATATCTTCAAGATGATAGTGAAGAAGAACGACTAACAATTTTAGACTGACTAGTAAGACAACTGATCGTACCCAAATTAATGATTTAGGCTAAGTGATGCAGATATCTTCAAACCCCAACTATGACATGAATTTTCAGTATTGACCAAACAAAGAATTGTAAAGACAAACAGTTTATGAACCAGAACTCTAAAGAAACAAATGGTTTCAGTTAATGTATCGGTATATCCAGATAATCAAAATACAAAGTGAGGGATAATAGGCCCAAACATGTAATATCATGTAAAAGAAATATTATTAAATAATTAAGTTAATTGATGTAATGAAAATATAAATACACCTGATTGTGACATGAACCATACAAATAATTGTCACATATAGAGTTCATAGGGTTGTCCAGTAAACAACAAATTATAACATGGTCACAATAACATTGATAACAAGAGTAAAACCCAGATAAACAATAAATGTAACAAGATTATTAGAACTGTGTGGTGAGGTAGAGCAACAGTGTTCACTTTATTGTAATTTTTGTAAGTCAAACATCAGTAAGTATACGGATGTTGAAACCCATATAAATAAGTAAATATGACATAGACAGTGTCAGAATAATTAGTAAATTAGCTGACAAAGGACTAACTAATTAGTGTGGAATTTGTTTTGTAAAATGTGCATATTTTATGTTTTAGGGACAGTGTTATATCATAGTATTTGTGTTGTGTTTTTTAGTATGTAACAGATGATACAGTTAGTTTAAAGGAATGTCAATTTAATGATATTAATTCAATTTTTTTATGTTGTGTTAACAAATATAACAATAGAGCTGATGTTAAACCATGGTAAATTAATTGACCAAGCAGAATGGACTATACAAAGATGTTTTGTTAAGTGTCAAACACCTATACAGTTTGAGTAGAAAACAGTTATCTGTGCAAGGATTTGGTATAATTATAGCCATGTGGGCATGAATTTAACTATTGGAGTAATATCTTTTTTGTGTTGTTAAAATAACGTTATATGTTAAACAATTTTGATGAGTGTTAGAAGTTAATTTAATTGTTAAAGATGTTAAAACATGGTGATGAGAATAATACTATTACATAGGCCAGGTGAAACCAACTTTAGTAAATTTTGAACAATTATATTAGAAATTTTGTAAAGCAAATGTGAGAGGGTAGATGTATTTATAGATAATAATGTATACAAAGAATATAGGAACAAAATAACACATATCAAGTTATTTAAGAAAATTCCAAATAACAAAATTGTAACATCCATAGTTCTTAAGCAAAAATAGGCATGTTTGGTGTGTAAATATATCAAATGTGAAGATCAAAATAATGCTGATAATGGTTTTAAATTCCCATTAAGTATAGAAAAGTTATGTTAATTTAAAGATTTTGAACAAATTTTAGACTTTGAAATAACGAAAGTATGTGACAATGTAGATCCGAATTAACCAACCTGATTCCAAGTTTACCCTTAGCAACCAGAAATTTCGGATAAATAAAATGAGACTTCTTTGACAACGATCTTAGCAGATAGACGCGTTTTTAAATCGTCTTACATTTTGTGTTATAAAGTGTGAAAAAACTATACAACCAGATAAATACAGTTAGATGTACACTACACGAACTTTTTTCAACAACAGAAGACTGCCCATTATATGGATTAGAAGAAATAACAACCAGGAAGAAGATTTGAAGTGGACGAGGGACGAGAAGGAAGATCTGACGTATACGTGGGCCCTATCTTCAACCAAGAAGAGTACAAGAAGAGGATTTGGTGATTCTGACATCTCATTATATCGTACTTCAACACACACCTTTGTATACACGTATTTTAAGTAATAATCAATTTATCTACAGACACCATATAACACAAACACTAAAAACAATCACTAATAACACCATATAAGACTAACACCTTTTTAAACACAACGAGAACTCTTAATTTACATAATAACGAACAAAGTCTGAACTGGGCATAACCTTTTTTAAAACTGGTAACCACTATACGATTTCTGTGTGCACCTATCACTCTAACGTTGTAATATCCTGTAATTGTAAACTTGTATTTTGATTAATAGTGTAATATTTTGTTTAATTTATAACCCCCGAACCATATACGCCCTGAGATAATTAATATTTTATTTAAAAACGTTAACAAAAAGCATTGTTTTGGTCTGGAAGGAACACTAAACGTTTGGCTACTGCTGCCAACTGGTAAAGGAAGAATTATAGTTTGCGCTACAATTGCGATTATTCTGTTTAAATTTACTAAAACAATCAACCAGTGTTTTTTCCGAATAAAGGATTCCACAAGGATATATGTTTGATAGTATTTGTGTGTCGTTATTATTGCTGTAACATTTAGTAAATAGAATTCACAGATTGCAACGGACCAGATAGTTGGCATCGTTGAGTGACGTCACGGAAAAGAGGCAGCATAGTGGGAGAAGCGGCAATTTACAAAATTATTCGCCGTTCAACATAACACATTCATAATTACACATCGACGACTCCAGTGCGAGTTTGTCGCTACATTATTTATATATATTACAAGTTCACACTTCCTACGGGTGGTGTAATCCATGTGCACACGACATATATACAAGTAACCTATTCACAGTAACATTGTACGTAACGAAATATTCTTGTCGTCACAAGTTGACGAACCTGAAGCGAGGATACGTCACGTTTCCATTAGATTCAACCAATATATATAAACTTATAAATTTGGTTACAATATTCATAACAAAAAATAGCCATGTTGGAACGTACTATTCTGGTTTCGTAAAATAATTCCTTTAATGTAAATATTGTCTTTGAGAATAAAATCGTTAGGTTCAAACTTTCCAGCCTACTTATATACTCTTCTCTTGTCATTGCCTATGCTGTTAACTGTTACTTTGTTGGCGGGCTCCAAGATAATTTGTTGTCATCGTGTTTAGTATGTCGATTTAGAAAGACTTAAGCATGTTAATACTTACACGTACACAACACACCCGGTTTTTAAACTACGAATCTAACAGGTCGTCGTCAGCTGTTAGGCATAATTATCCCTGCCGATCCCTGTTTCTGACACAAACGTAAGAAATTTGCCTCTGATTCTATTCTACGTTAGTGTGTAGGCCGTTTTATGAGTTTCGTAAGAACTTCTGTTAATTTTAGTATGATCTTAACGTTCATTTTTGAATATGCTCTTTAAGATTTTATATTTAAATACCTGGTAGCTTATATTTCATTGTTCCGATTATTAATTTCCTTGATATGATATGTTAGCAGTGGGTTTAAAGACTTTAGTTATGAAAGCCATTTAAATAAAACTGTAGTATTACCTAATTTAGGTTTCCGTTACAGCACTAACACGATGTATTGTTTTGGTTACATCTTTTATCCCCTACGGAACAAGCCTAATAAACTTATATAAAAAATAACGTATTAAGCATTATGAGCGAATAACCTATGACACACGCACACAATATAACCAGTGGTTATTTATTTACGACCAAAAGGATTACTGAGCGAAAGTTTCCCTGCTCATTAATCAGAGTTCCAGCTCTGCCGGCTAATGTCGCTTGTTCGTCGTCATCATCATCATCACCATCATCATCATAGTCATAGCCCCATGAATCAGGATGTCAGGGTTACTACGGATGTCACCTTCTCCAGCTTCCTTTAGACTTCTTAGGTTTCTCCTTCCCTCTGTTTTCCACCTTTTCCTTTTTGTGGTAAACTATTACATTGAATTTTCTCTTCGGAAACGATTTATTTTTTACGTGTACATGCAGTGGCGGTTTCTTAACTGGTGCACATGAGCACGTGAACCCCCTACATAAATAAATATTTAAATTAATTAATTTTAACAAACACTAAATAAACGGGAAATAATTTGGTTTAGTTTTATGATGCAATAACAAAATGCTCGTTCTGGTAAAACAGTCGTGCAGTCGACGCGGCGTAAGGTGTGCGCACAGCTCTGTACGTGTGCTGCTGGATCAAATGAGAGCGGTGACGTGTGCGGCATTGGCGCGGTCGTGGGGGCAAACCTCTCCCATGTAAAGATTGTGCGCAAATTCGGTTTGTGAACCAGTGCTGTTCTAGCCGTTGTAGGCGTCACGTTACTCGCTCCCCAGTGTCGCTCGCGCCCAGTGCAGTTGTGTTTGTGTTGTGTTAATGTTGGTGATCGATTAGCAATGGCTGCTACCCCTGTGTCTGTGTTAAAAGAAACAATTTTTTCAAGTATTTCATTAGAAAAGAAACTCGAAATAAAACAACGTGGTCGTCCGACCCCAAAGCTTAATATCGTACAAGTGACCAAAGGTAAAGATAGAAATTTTAAAAGGGAATTTAAAGAAACTTTATATGAAAAGACTTCTTGGCTCTGCGGTTGTGAAGCTACAAATAAACTATATTGTTTCCCTTGTCTGTTATTTGCAAAACAAAGCTCTGAAAACTTAAACTGGATTAAGTATGGTGTGAATGATTTAGGTCATTTACTCTCGAAAATTAAAAAACATGAATGTTCTCAAACTCATTTGAACTCTTTGCTAGAGTTTAACTTGCTTGGTAAAGTCGACATACGTCAGCAGTTGAACAGCGCTTATCGAAGGAATGTAAAAGAACATAATGAAAAAGTAGAGAAAAATCGTTATGCATTGTCAAAAATAATTGACTGCATTAAATTTTGCGGCGCTTTTGAACTGGCACTTCGGGGACACAGGGAAGGAGATGATTCTTCAAATCCTGGGATTTTTCGAGGCTTAATGGATTTTGCTGCTTAGATTGATGCCTCACTAAGAGGCACTTACTTACGTGATGCAACCGTTTTTAAAGGAACATCAAAAGAAATTCAAAACGACCTGCTCGATTGTATGCTTTTTGTTTGCCAGGGAAGGATTAAGGAGGAAATAAAATTTTCAGATTTCTTCTCTGTAATCGCTGACGAGACCACAGATGTTAGTTTGACATTTCAATTAGCTATTATTTTTCGCTACGTATTACCTAATGGAGAACCAGTAGAAAGATTTTGGGAGTTTATACATCCCCCCGGACGCGACTCAGACTCGATCGCTGGATGCATTCTTGGCGCCCTAAAAAATGTTGTTGATAAGCCGGAAAAGTTAATCTCTCAGAGTTATGATGGAGCAAACGTGATGAGCGGACACCTAACCGGTGTACAAACAATTATTCAACGACATTACGAGTATGCTTTTTATATCCATTGCTATGCTCATCAATTAAATCTAGTGATTGCTCGAGCTGCTAGCCAAAATCAGCAAGTGCGGATATTTTTCGCGAATTTGAGTGATGTAACACTTTTTCAGCAATTCACCTCAAAGAGCAGAAATTTTGGATAATATTGTCGGGAAAAGAATCCCTCGAGCTTCAAGCACTAGATGGAATTTTAAAAGCAGAACTGTAAATACAGTATTCGAACATCAGGAAGACCTTATTACATGTATGGAGGAAATAGAATCAACCTCTAAACAAGAATCTTCTATTACCAAAGCTGGAGCAATCCGGCGAATGCTGGAAGACCCAACTTTTGTGTTTTGGCTTACAGTATTACATAATATAATGCCACACGTCGACATTTCATACAGACAAATTCAGCTTACCTATATAGATCCTGTGCGAACAAAAAAGGGTGTGGAAACCTTTCTGAGGGAAATAAATAAAGAAAGAGAAAAAACAAACTCCGTGAAAAGTGCTGTAGACCAGATGCCTCTACAATGCAAAAGAGCAAGACACGAAGAAGGCGGTCATGCTAATAGGACGATCGCGGCTAAAGAAGTATGTGATGTAATTTCGACAAAAATAAAAGAGCAGTTTTCATTTACATCGCACCATTCAGCCGTATCCCTTATTGTTCCTCAAAAATTTAGTGAGTACAGTGAATCATTTCCTCAATCTGCATTAGATGAAACAATAGAAAAATACCCCTTTTTGGACAAAGCAAAGCTAAAAACCGAACTTGGAGTGTTTTACCGACATGAAGACATAAGATGTATGAATGGTGCTGTGAGCTAACTGCATTTTCTTATACAAAATTATCTGAAAGATTCGTTTTCAGAGTCATATACGCTTTTAAGGATGATATCGACAATCCCAATGACTTCAGCTGAAGCCGAACGATGCTTCTCGACACTGAAGAGGATAAAAACCTTTTTGAGAAGTGCGATGTCTCAAGAAAGACTTAATGCCTTAGCCATGTTATCAATAGAGAAAGAACTGGTGAAGACCATCCCTAAGTTTAATGAAATAGTGATTGATAGATTTGTTTCAAAGAAAGATCGAAGGATGGACTTTGTTTACAAGAAGTTCATTTAGTTTTGTTAAAGATCCGATTAACCTACTGATACATGTAAGTAGTATGTATATAATTTACTATTGTTTCAGAACATGATTGCTATCATTATTACTAAATTTAGTTTTTCTAAGATTATTTAAATAAAGAATCCTGTTGAAGCTTAGTAAACTACAATGTTAGATTCATTTTGTTAATATTACTTACTAAAATTATTTAAAATTTCTTAGTAACGTCATTTACTTTAATGTTGAAAAATTATTGGAAATGCTACTTTCAGTGCAAATATTAGCAGGCACATGGATTAATAACGTACAATATTATCTGTGTGAACTCCTGGTGAATTTACTCACGAGCCGCCACTGTGTACATGTATAGTTTTAAACATTTTAACTATGTATTCTTTCATCTTTCTTGAAGAATTATTATTGTACTGATGAACACCACTATTTCAAAGAACACCTGATCTTTTTTATTTTTGGATTGCGCTTTCGGGAACATATAGTAATTCTTTCCTCAGTGCTTGCGAAACTTTGCAATTTTTGTTTCTTTGATTCACTTCTATGTGTACGTATGTGTGCAGCTTTTATATATATTGCTTTGAATGGACAGGAAAAGAAAAATTTTATTTAAATTTTGAAACATACATGCCTGACAAACTGTCACAAGAATATGGTTTTAACCTCAGAAAAAAATTCACGTTTATTGTTACTTCGAAGCAGTCACTTATTAGAATTCTAAACGTATTTCTTAATTTGTATGGGTTGTACCCAAAGTGTATCAAGGTAGAAATACCAATATGTACGCATTACACAATATACGATTCTATCATTGAACATAATATATATGATTGTGTGTGTGTATGGGTGCGTGTCACAGACTCAAGAATGTGCTTAGATATCATAGATTCGACATAGAAAAGCATTTAATTTTTTGGGTTCACTCTTAACCAATTGAAATGCTACTGAAGAAGAAGTTCAAAACAGGGCATAATCTTTATTAAAAAGGATTACAATTGTTTGTCTAGGATTACTAAACTATTGTCTAGAATGACAAAGAGCCTCTTTTAATAAACACTAGTTGTCCCAGTGTTGTTGACAGCTTCAGAAATATGTATCCTAACTGCTAGCAGGTGAACACAAGCTAACAGCGTTTATGACAAAAATATAAAGAAGAACCAACAGACCAAACAATAGAAGAGGACTCTGAAGAAAAAGAAGCAAAAAAGAAGTATGTAATAATAATGGCTCCCATGTGTACCTCCGAAGGCACCTACGTACCTGTACCTACCCTGCCTTACTCCCAAAGAAGAAGTACTGTATATTCTAACCTAACCTAACCTACTGTTTAACCTAAGTACTGTATTCATAATTATAATCTAAAACATGAAGTTTGGTCTACTTAGATTAGCTGATTATGTTGTAACGTATGATCCTAAAAACCCAAATGGCAAAAGTAATATCAAACCTGAGATGCCAAATTGTATGAAGCGAAAAGATTTTGCAGATGGCTGCAACAGACAGAGACTGTTGGCAAGGTCTCCTTCAGCAGGCCAGGGCCCAGACCTGATGATGATGAGTCACTTCTTCCATTCTGCAAGATGATAACATACGTAAAGCATATTAGATATACTAATACTTCTTCAGAGACTACACGAATTAAATTCACAAAAGTACCATACACGAATTAACTTACAGGTAACTACGGATATACAATTGTATAACGTTATTTCACAATACACTTAACAAAAGTGCATTAAGAAGACCTACTACTACACTAAGTGTTAAATAATTTTAAGTCTTAGGCCTAACAATGTTCCATAACACAAACAATACATTGCTAAAAAATAAATTGAGAGAATACAGTATACAACTCCTGCAATACTCGTAAATCTCTTCACTAGAGAGAGCTTTGGCTTATGATAACACGTGGGTCAAACTATAAACATGTCTACAGTAAATATCAATTGCTCTGGATACGACTCACGCTTGTACACAATATTGCCATAGTAAAATATCCAAATAGACAACAAGTTATTGTTACTTGTGTTGTAGCTAAAACTCTAAATAATTAATGATTGTAACGGATACCATTATTAACTTACTTAGTTGTAGTTATAATAATCTTTAATATACTGCCGATGTTAAATAAAAGCACAGTATTTACACTAATTTGAAAGTCACATACTTTCCAATTATCATTATTGTGTGAAAAGCCCAATTTCCGCTCATAGTAATCACCTTATTTGATGTGCTTACTATACAGCCCTACTATCGGACATACTGCATTAAATCAAATGACACTATTGATAAAGTAAAGACGAACTCCTCCTCCTATGGCGCTACAGCCCAAGTCGGGCCCTGGCCTCCACCAATCTCCGCATCCAATCCACTTTATCCACTGCAACCCTCCTCCAGTTTCTTATCCTCATGTCTCTCGCGTTCTCTGCAACGCCATCTTCCCACCTCTTCCTCGGTCTACCTCTAGGTCTCGTTCGCTCCCATGTACCCAGCAAAGCCCTCTTGGGGTTCCTGCCATCCTCCATTCTTATAACATGTCCGGCCTAACGCAATCTTTGTATTCTTATAAATTTTGAGACTGGTATCTCTTTATATATTTGATACAGTTCGTTGTTGTATCTCAGTCTCCATGAGCTATTTTCTTGTATCGGGCCTATAATGCGTCTGAGGATTTTCCTTTCAAAGGTGTCTACTATGTCGACTGTTTTCTGTGTGATTGTCCATGCCTCACACCTGTAGCATAGCACCGGACTGATGACAGTCATTTCATTATCATTTTTGTTTCCCTGTGCACATCCCCAGACCTAAATGATGGCAGCAATACGAAGTATGCCTTGTTAGCCGTGGTGGTCCGTCTTTGGATCTCCGGCTCCTCTGATCCAGTCTTTGCTAGATTCACTCCGAGATACGAGAAATTGTCCACCACTTCAATTGTGTCCTCCTCTATCTCAATGTTGTTATGAACCTGGTTCATGCGGCTATCTGTACAGTTTTATTTGTTAACAGATTGGAGCTATTTATTGATAAACTTCCAATTACATATTCCAATGCAATATTAAATATTGTTGGGGCTAACCCATCTCCTTGCTTTAGACCTCGTGTAATATTTATGGGTTCAGTTAGTTGGCTAACCACCTTTACTTGGGCTTCAGTCTGCTGCATGGTCACTTGCGTTAATCTTACCAGCTTGCCTAGTATTCCAAATTCATGCATTATGGTGTAGAGTTTGTCTCTGTTAATAGAGTCATACGCTTGCCTGAAGTCCACAAAAATTTGGTACACATCAATATCACGTTCCCATGCGCATCTTAATATCTGTTTTACCGAGATCTACAATCCGTTGAGACAATCCGAGATGTTTTATCCGGTCTACAATCGACCAACTCTTCTCGGTAAAACAGAAAGACGAACTAGCAAAGATAAATTGAAATTTGTAGACAACGTTTATAAACTAGACGATTACATGTATATAAACGTTGGTGTTTAGAAAAATAATTTACTGCGTATATTCCTTCCTTTAAGAACAGTAGGTGCATAAAATTTCTTTAAAAACATCCGCAGAATCAAACACCTTTATAGGTAATACCTAAAAACAAAGAGTACAATTTGTATTTTATGCAATTTAAAACAGCCCGTATTGTATACAATAAATTACTACATGCGCTGTTGTCAGTTACACGACAAAACTAATTCTCTTAATTCAGTCAAAAACTGACTGACGTGTTGAGTCACGGTTTACATTTATACTAATTGTATTTAACTGAGTCTAGTATTACTTTTTCCTGTCATTTACTTTTCTGCAATAGTCTGAAAACCAAGGTCGACAATATAGTAACGTGTAGACAGAATCAGCACACTCAATGTTTAATAAAAGTCGAAGGTTTTTAAAGAAATGAGACTTTTCATAAGTTCACTGGAAAGAAAAAGTTGCTTCAGAAAGGAAAAACATTAAATACTATCAGACTAGTGTAAAAAACTGTAGACCAATTTTATTAGTGCCGTCTGTATTCAAAGTTTTTGCCAAGATTATTTTCACCAGTAGACTTAACAGACAACGCGATACATGAATGTGATTTGATTCAGAAGCGTTTGGAAGCAACTACAACATGACATAATGTCTACAAAAGAACAAACAGTAAAAATCTTCAAGAACATTGCGTCCGTAGTGATAAATTTCATTGTATGGTTTACTTAGGCTACACAGAAATTACAGTGCAGGCTTTAGCGGAACAAGTTTTAAACTTTTATAACAAAATAAAATTAAATACGAATGGAGAAAAGAAATCGGCGGGGATAAATCCTGTAAACAAATATTGTTTGTGTATACAATGTTTTAGCAGTATTTCAGAATGTGAGCTTACATTGTTCAAATAATTCAATTTATATTCAGCCTAATAATTTTAAAATATAATATTTCCAGATAATCTGGTTTTATTTAGTAAACGCAAAGCAAACGTGTAGGAAGTAACACAAATTCAAAAAGTAAATTTTAACATCTGTATTAAATAAATGTAAAATTTAATATAGGTGTTCGTGTAGAATAAATATAAAGATTAATAAACATATCTTTGCTAAGTAAACAAATATTATGCTAAGTATGTCAGGGCACTGTATAATAATATTAAATATTTAGATGTTAAATACGTTTGGAGACAATAATTCTAGGAAACAGAAGATTTGTGCTATTAAACGTCAGTCGAATAAGGTCAGGCTGTACTGTCATTCAATATTATGAGAGCGTAAATCGCTTCTTGTTTTCCAATTTTTCTTGTTTTTTTTAGAAAAAAGTAATTACCGTAGATTTCATTCAATGACTTAAGTTCGTGAAGTTAAACGTGAAGTTCGTGATGAAAAGTTGTGCACTGCTTCGAAAAGAATTTATAAGAAGAACCATGGCATGCATAGCAATTAGTGACACGAATATACCACATCATTGTCTAACTAGACCAAAGCAGACGATCGCTGGTACAGACTTTTACAAAATTAAAAAGTAAATGAAAGCTGGCAAGAACATGACAATAAATGTATACGTAATGAAAGTTAAATAGACGACTTAAAAGTTGCTAAAATAAAAGTAAAAATTTCAGAAACGTCCTTTGCACATGATGCACCCAAGGAGAATATAATGTAACTAGCTAGTATTTCTGATTCCTTTAGTTAATTTCCAATTTCGTAATATACCAAAAATCAAGCCCTCGTTTGTGAATTGTGTTAACATTGTATTTAAAATTTTAATGAAAAGAAAGCTACAACATATAAACAACTGACATAGTATTTTAGTTATTATATTAAATCTCATTTTGTAAATTTAAATAAATCCTACTTCATAGCACAAGAACATTTTAGCTGATTCATATTTAATAAATAACAACATAATATTTCCATTACACTTTGTCTAAAACTGAAATTTTAAGGCACAAAATGATTTCAAAACAACCAATAACACACTCCAAACTAAGAGTTAATACCGTAATATTTTTTTCCAGTGTGTTTAATGATGTCTCATTGTAACTATCTGTAACTGTGTACCGTACACACATTATTCAACAAAACGAATGCAGAGTCTAACAAAATTATGTTATTAAGCACAATTGTCCGACAAGACATTGTATTCTCATTAAAGCTACACTAAATTTAACACTGTTTACTTCTTTAAGTAACTGTCCATTTTTTTTCTTTGAACACTAAGTAACGAGGTGATTTTATTTTATAACAAATGGGAAGTAAACCACTTAAGAGAATTTTACAAACAGCAGTACAGGTTTACAGCTTTCCCAGGGGCAAATACAAACAAAATAAATTTGATTGAGAGCCAAAGTACTTTGCCGACTCAGCGATCTAAATGATTTATTTCACCACATGTGAAAAATGTATTGTACTTTTTTCGTATAGATAATAACTGTTAAATATAACAGGAGTCGACCTCAATAAATACCTCTGAAATTCAAGAAAGAGAAAAAACTATGTATTTTGGGGGACAATTACCACAGACAAAAAGTGAATTCTGTGAAGTTTTCCGTAAGTATTTCGTACAACAAGGTACACCTAACTCTATTCATAATATCCGCCGTACAGCAAACAAGTGTGTTTAACAAACGTGAGCACCATTTGAAATACGAAATAAGTTACTGACTAAAAACTATAGTGTGGTAACATATGTAACAAAAATATCGGTATGGAGAGCCATACATGACTTCCATGTCCTAAGTCATGTAATTAAATACATTTATATTTAAAATTATTAACTGAATTCGGTTCCATAATTTCTAAAAAATATTGCACACCTTCAAATTATTTTCATTTTTTATATATATTTTTGTCATTATGGGGTAGTCGTTTAATTTTATTTTATTTTTGAGGCACTTTATCTTTAAAAATTAGGTAGTCTAACAGGAGTCGACCTCAATAAATACCTCTGAAATTCAAGAAAGTGAAAAAACTATTTTGGGGGACAATTGCGACAGACAAAAAGTGAATTCTGTGAAGTTTTCCATAAGTATTTCGTACAACAAGGTACACCTAACTCAATTCATAATATCTGCCGTACAGCAAACAAGTGTGTTTAACAAACGTGAGCACCATTTGAAATACGAAATAAGTTACTGAATAAAAACTATAGTGTGGTAACATATGTAACAAAAATATCGGTATGGAGAACCATACATGACTTCCATGTCCTAAGTCATGTAATTAAATACATTTATATTTAAAATTATTTACTGAATTCGGTTCCATAATTTCTAAAAAATATTGCCCACCTTCAAACTATTTTCACTTTTTATATATATTTTTGTTATTATGGGGTAGTCGTTTAATTTTATTTTATTTTTGAGGCACTTTATCTTTAAAAATTAGGTAGTCTACTTTATTCTTATACAAAATTGAATTTCGAAGATATACAACCTTCTCCTCAACCGATCCCCACCATTTACGCTTTCATAGAGTAATAGTTTTATCATATGTAATTTCTAAGGTATATTATCCTTCAAAATTAAATATTCGTACTTTACTTGATTTCAACACAGCAATTTTCAAAAAATCATACTTTACTCTTGTTAAAACGTAAAACGCTGCAGATAAACTACCCCTTCCCCGTAACCAATCTTCACCAAAATCAATAGGCCTTGAGTCCTCTACAACACGGGCACATGTGCAAAAACTTATTTAATTCTGTTTGAATTTGCGGCAGTCATAGTTTGCCATAGAAAACATTCTAGATATAGATATAGGCCTACAGACACTTTTCGGAAAATAACTTTTCTCCACGTTTTGAGGGTAGTACATGCAGAATCAGCCCTTATCTCGAACACGATTTTTTTCGCGATCACCATACTTCAATTTCCTGACGGAACATGGATGTAAAAATTGGTTTCCGCAAATATAACTTTTACTTCAATAAATGCTAGATAGTTTTTATAAATGTCTTGAGTATATTAAAAATTAATTTATCAATTGAAAGAAGACAAATGGTAAATGATTTTCATACAATAAATGAAAAATTCTTTTATATGACAGGCTTAAATGAAGAGTCTAAATAAACAAAACAAAATCAATACAAGATACTTTCACCACGAAACGCTTAATTAGTCTATAGGTTGTCAACAACGATGTGGAAGTTGCAGTCAAACTAAAGTAAAATATTTAGGTTTATAAACAGACTGAAAATGTAAATGACAGAAGTATATCATATCAAAGCGTTAGCAACTAAATTTAAAGCTATGAAAAATATCCTGATTACTGAGTGAACAGTCACAATTATCCATTTAAAAATTAATCTAGTTTATTTATATGGTTATTACATGTTATTACATTTTATATTGTTAACAAATTCTATATTAAAACTTAAGTAGGTCTGTGATATTACATGAAGTCATCTAACTTGAAAGTAGTTTAAAAAATTTACAGGCATTGCACAAATACAATGCACAGAGAAGGGCATTGAAAATGCTTCAATAAATCTAAAAAATATATATATTTATGTTCATTCATCAATCAATGAATTCATTCTTCATTTACCAATGTACAGATTATAAGTTAAATGTAGTCGCATTCATAAGCGAAGTTTTATATGTGTACTACGTTATTGACAACAAAGAAGTAGTTTCTATGGAAACTCACCGGTTCCCATTTTCGATAACGCACCAGCGGTCGTTTTCAAATGTGCGACACGTCCTTATAAACGTTTTCAATGTTAAAATTACAATCGAAATCGAAAATATTTCCATCAGTAACAAGCACAATTAGCTATATCTCTAGCTTTGCATTTAATTAAACCCTACATATTCCATTTGTTAACAAAGGTGTACGCAGATCAACTATCAACGCTTATTGGGACTGAAAACAGTTACTTCAGAAATGAGCACGCTCGTAGAATTCTGTAGAATTCTGGTCATCTAACTTTCCACGGTCCGCAGACCAAGAAAATTAATGCCATTTCATCGGACAATAGGTTCTACAAGAGTATCGTCGTTGGGTGATTTCTCTAGTCACGACAGCTACATCAGCGTGTTTACTTATTATTTCATATGTAAGCCTGAGTAGATTGTAAATTGGTGAATGAATGAAAAAGTCTTACAGGCACATTTACATAAAAGCTGTTTTGATTCGTTCATGTTACAGAAAATGTATTTCTCGTGCCGTATCTCAATCTTTTATCCGTATAAACTATGTAAGTTTATACACTCGTATAATATTCTCTTACGTGCCTCTTTTAGTATTCCTGTTAAGGAATACGTAATGCCGATCTAAATTTTAACACTCATATTTGAACCAACTATTTAACTTGATTGCAGAATTTAAAACGTGTCATAGACTCGTTATATGACTCTTACGTGTTATAGTATTTTAGAAACTAATTTAACAAAACACGATAAGTATTCTAAAACACTTTTTTAAATACTGTTCTTTTTACTTGTGTTTAGTATCATACCAAAAATAATTGGCATGCATTACATGAATATTAATCGCCAAATATTAAACGTTACATGATATTTCGCATAGTAAAATCTTATATTTTATAAAAATTTGTGCCATTTGTTATTTAGTAAAACGTTTTA
Organism: Magicicada septendecula; assembly: GCA_034769895.1. NCBI lineage: Eukaryota > Metazoa > Arthropoda > Insecta > Hemiptera > Cicadidae > Magicicada > Magicicada septendecula. The sequence continues at coordinate 290,342,685 of CM068367.1, forward strand.
TGAGTGGAACAAATATTTTTTACGAAACGTAACAAATAATACATCTGTAGTAGCAAAATGATAGCTACGTGCATATCACACTGTATGTATGAGCGCCATGAAAACATCAGTAATTAACTTTCGTTAACTAAAATCTATTTAATACATTTGAAGAAAGGTAACAAAATTTAGAGCTGAGAACTTTAGAAAACTGATACTGTCACTTTTGCTGCTCGACGTTCTTTAGTCCACCCGAATTGTGTTGGAAACAACCAACGTGATTTATCACAAGTTGTAAACTGAAATAGTCTGTGTGTGGGGGGACGCCTTGTAATATTAAAAAGAAATTTTTTAACGCACCTGTTTCAACAAGTTACTATACTCGTTTAGAGCAACTTAGGATACGAACTATGGGACTATGAGAACTCGATCTCATCAGAAAAGTATTTTTTGTCTGAAAACTTGTGTACCCCCATTTGTCAATGATTGTGTGCTGTACAAACTGTTAGCCCCCAATGAATGTCCCTATAATGCAGCTTCAAAAAATCAGTATGGATAACCATATATGACATCCACGTTCAAATATGTATATTTAAAATCATTTACTTGAATTCGGTTCGATAATTTCTAACAAGGTAGGTGTGTTCCTTGTAAATCGAGTTTTATATTTGACAAATTGAAATGAAATATTTCCATAAAAACTACTTCTTTGTTGCCGATAACGTAGTACACATAAAAGAATATCCGCTCCCCCTTCAACTATTATTTTCATTTATAGAAAACTACCCCTTCCCCCTTCAACTACCCTTTTTATTTACAGATAGTTTATCTAACTTTCTACAGTGGATTATTATGACCTTCTTTTCAGGATTTTTTTTTCAAATTAATTACTTTACTCTTTTTAAAACGTAAACTTTTGCAGGTAAACTACCCCTTTCCCTCAACCGATCTTCACCAAAATCAGTAGGCCTTGAGACCTCTGAAACTCGGGCGTATATGCAAAAAATAATTTGATTCTGTTTTAATCTGCGGCAGTTATCATTCGCCATAGTAAAAAATCTACACACACAAACAGACGCACACACTCAGACACTTTTCGGAAAATGTCTTTTCTTCATGTTTTGAGGGCAGTACAATCAGAATCGGTCCTTATCTCGAACACGATTTTTTCGATGCTTCCATTTCCTTATGGAACATGGAAGTAAAATGCTAATTTAATTTGGTTGTGTTCGAGAGTTCTTATAAAGAAATAGTTGAATTAATTAAACGTTGCGTTTATTCACTTAAAACCACACAACTGAGAGTTAATTTGTATGTTTCATCCAAGTAATCATCAAGAAAGTAGCAAATACCATTAACAAATACGTATTAAACACAAAAGATTTAAATAAAGCCTAAATACTAAACAACGCTTAAACTTTAACAATCCCTAACAAAATACCCTTTGAGCAAACTTGTTAAACAATTTTCAAAATAACTGTGGTTTTATCAGTTGAGACAAAATCTTCAAAAAAAGACAACTACTTATTTATTAAAATAAACGTCTATAGTTTTATACTTGCTGAGTGATTATAATATTTCTCATGTTACGAATAATGTTTATGAATATTGCATGTTCGTAGTGTATTCTCGTACAGATGCCTTTATCCGTTTATCTCGTCATGAAAAGATTATTGTTATGTCTGTTGATGACGTTTACTGGTATTGGTTTCTTTATGATTCTATTTCTATCCTTTGAAGCTATAAAATGAATCCTTCATAATGCAGTGCTACTGAAAGAGACGTGCGTTACATAGCGAATGCAGTAAATAATCATTGTTTACTACTGTAATAAATTAGGTTTAGAAAACCCCATGAGATAAATGTGTTCTTAGACTGTAAACGCTGTTACTGATAAAATACGGTAACGTCTAGTTCAGATGAAAAATAACGTAACATTTATTAGTGGCTTACAGTTAAATGTTCCCGCAGCATGGCAAGAATCATACAACCCTGGGCTAGATTACTCAGAACTAAAGATATATTTAAATTCAAAAACTTACGTTAGTTCCGTCAGTGACTTACTTTTTTGTCGTTACGACGCGTTTCAAGACGTATGTCTCATCATCAGGTGTTTCACTCGATAGGTGAGGTCGTCAATACATTAAAATATAATAACTAAACGAACACATACACATATTTATTTTATTTTAATGTATTGACGACCTCACCTATCGAGTGAAACACCTGATGATGAGACATACGTCTTGAAACGCGTCGTAACGACAAAAAAGTAAGTCACTAACGGAACTATTAACGTAAGTTTTTGAATATAATTTCAAGTGACTTAACTTCCGTAAATATAAAAGGAACCCTATTGAATTCCTGAAGAGGGTGGAAGAGTTAATCATAAGGAATCGAGAGACCCGGTGGACAACAATAAGAGGAATGCTGGACGAAATGTTCAAGGAGACCTACGACAACTGGTGGACTGCCACCAGACCAAACATCCAAAGCATTCAAGAATTTAAGACCCAGTTCAAGGCTAAATACTGGTCTGAATCGACTCAGAACATGGTCCGCAATAACCTAAGCAACGGGAGGTATGAAAATCAAAATGGACAATCTCTCACATCCTACTTCCTGGGAAAAATCTGCATGGCCAGGAATTTGGAACCACGTATACCAGAAGAGTGTCTTGTAATACAGTTGTCTTACCACTACGACGACGCCATCCAAAAAGCACAGATGTACAGCCAGGTAAAGACCATTCAAGACATGGCTAGCTTGTTGGAGAGCCATGAGCACGAGTGGCAATACAGAAAAAATAGAGTGTCCAGTTTCTGGAATAATAGAACAAATGATGGACAATTATCACCAAACCAACAGGGGGATAATAAGCCACCGGTAAACAACCCTTACAATTATCAAGGGAACCCACGGGGCAATAACGTGCCCAGAAATGTCAACAGAAATGGGAATAATAATAACAATTTCCGGAACAACTACAGGGGTAACTACCCATCGAATGGTTACAACAACTATTATCGCCCTGGAAACAATAACAATAACAATAATCAAGTATACCGACCACAGGTAAATTACATGAGGGGACAAAGACAACGGAGTCCAGGAAGAAACTATCCCCCATCTAACTATCGACGAACGTACTTTAACCAGGTACCCGATACGAGGAGCCACCCATTCGAAGAAAATCCCAGGAACAGCGTAGATGACCGGAACAATCGACAGGAGCCAAACGCTAACCAACCAGTAAACACTAATGAAGTTAGATACAATGAGGCCAACCCTCATTTAAACGCCTAAGGTCAGTGAAAACTGTGGACAGCCCATCACTGGACCAATCTCTTGGGGAATGCACGACGACAAAAAGTATAATCACTATAATACAAACGAATTATCTAAAACATATAAAGAGACGAGTTGACTGAAGAAAGTAATCAACCAATACCTAGCCGAAACAGTGAGATAGTGTACGTAAATGCCCAAATAAATGGAATCATGTCAACATTAATGATCGATACTGGATCCAACATATCTTTAATTGACTAAATAGAGTTAAACAAACTACAACAAGAAAGTAGTACACCTATACCAACTCTACCAATAAATAACGTGACAATTATCGGTGCTACCGGCAGACAAAACAAAACTGTCAGGAAACAAGTGTCCCTGGAACTTAAAAGTAAAGGCCTAACATTCACTATGTCTTTTCTTGTTGCCAGTGGCCTACCATTCTCAATACTTGTGGGATGTGACATACTCCGACAACATTCTGCCATAATTAATCTAAAGCAAGGAGAAGTGTCATTAAACACTGAACATGGAATATGGACAACAAGTATAGTGAAGGGTGTTAACTTACCTTCAATAACCCACTGTTATACCATATTACAGAATAATTATTGCCAACAAGCACAGGTAAAAATAATGAATGAATGGGAGGATGAAGAAATATGGTCAAACAAGTTGGAGGAGATCAGACAATTCCAAAAGAGAAGTACGAGATCAACAGATTAGTGCTCACCAGGCAGAGGATCTCATAAAAATTTATAATCAATATCGACACATTTTTTCTGATGCCCCGGGCAAGGTAAAGGATTATCAGTATCAAATTATATTTAAGGAGCCCGTTGATTTTAAGAAAAAAATCATATCCTATCGCATACTCTCAAAGAAATGCAGTGAAGGCAGAGATCAACCGGATGATGGAAGATGATATAATAGAATTAAGCCAATCCCCATATATAAGTCCAATAGTGGCGATACCAAAGAAGGACGGAAAGGTAAGAATATACCTCGATGCTAGAGAAATCAATAAGATGATAGTAAATGATAGAACGTCCCCAAGCGAAATTGAAGAGATCCTAAAGAAATTCATGGCACGAAATACATCAGCGCATGGGATACAGTATGCGGATACTGGCAGGTAGAGCTACACCCGAACAGTAGAAAATACTTAGCTTTTCTGTTCGATGGGAGAAACTACCAATTCAAAGGACTGCCATTTGGATTGATCAATTCGGTTGCCGTATTCGTCCAGTGTATGGATCAGATATTGGGACAAGAGGTACTTAATTTTACTACTGTGTACGTAGATGACTTGTTGATCACCTCATCAAATTGGCAAGAACACTGTAATAGAGTGGAGACAGTTTTGAAAAAATTATCAGATAACCATATTACCCTTAAGCTGGATAAATCAAAATTCATAGCCAGCAAGGTACAATTTTTAGGTTTTAATCTGACTGAAGAAGGCATCACCCCTTCAGCAGAGAAGGTTGAAGCAATACAACGATTCCCAACACCTAAAAATAAAAAACAGCTACAGTCTTTCCTTGGAATATGCAATTATTATCGGAAATTCCAGGACAATTATTCCAAGCTGACAGCACAATTTCAAAAACAGTTATCCGCTAAAAATAAATGGACATGGGTAGCCGACCAAGACAAGGTATTTGAACAAATAAAAGAAAAATTTGTAGTCACCGTCATGCTACACCATCCGGATTTCCAAAAGCCATTTTTCATGAATTGTGATGCGAGCGACGTGAGTGTCGGTGCTGTCTTATATCAAGAAGATGATAAGGGGCAACATATGGTCATAAGCTTTGCAAGTAGAACCTTAAATGCATGTGAAAGGAACTACCACGTCACGGAAAAGGAACTACTTAGTGTTGTATTCGCCTGCGACAAATTCACGACGTACGTTTTAGGGTACAACGTAACCGTGAGAAGTGACCATCGATCCATATCTTTCCTTAAACAATGCAAGCTTAGTCATGGAAGACTAACCCGATGGATATTACTACTGCAGGAATACCATATTAACTGGGAATCCATACCAGGAAAGAAAAATACTGCTGCTGACATATTATCACGTATCAACATACAGCAACAAACATTCGAGGGAGAGAAAGAACTGCTAGTCAAGGTATATAACATCATTAAGGATAGAAAAGATCTGGAAAAGATAACGCTGGAAATAAGCAAACAGCAAAATGTGGACCCAAAGATAGTGAGTACCAGAGAAAGAATACTAAAAGAAGAAGAACCCATTGTACAGTATTATAAAGTACACGACAACTTATTATTCATCAAAAATAACCCTAACATTGGAGAATGGAAACTAGTAATCCCATCTATAATAGAAGAACAAATAATCATGGACTACCACATCCGGTACGGCCATATGGGTGCCATGAAAGTAGTAAAGGCACTAGAGGAGCAAGTGTATATCAAGAGTATCTATCTAAAGGTAAGCAAAACCATACAAAAATGTCACATCTGTCAAATGGTAAAATGCAACAATGCTAAAAAGGAGGGTATGATGATACCCATAATATCAAGCCAAAAATTAGAAAGAGTATTTCTTGATATTTGTGGTCCATTTCCTCGCAGTGGAGGAAGACACCGATTTAAATTCATTATCATCATATTCGATCACTTCACCAAATATACTAAATTATATTCCATTAACCGTGCTACTACCAAGAAAATTATTGAAATTATATTGAACAACTTTATACCAGAAGTGGGAAAACCTATGGCCATCATAACCGATCGTGGGACCCAGTTTAAAGGAAATCTATGGAAAAGTAAACTCTGGGAACATGGTATTAAAACATACAAAACATCCGTTTATCATCCCAGCAGTAACCCAGCTGAGAGAGTACTTAGAGAAGTGGGTCGAATTCTGAGGACCTACTGCCATAATAAACAAAAGGAGTGGCACAATTACCTGAAATCCACTGACAAATTTATAAATCTGGCTTACCACAACTTCACTGAAACCACACCATACTCAATGATGTTTGAACGACCACCACCTAGAGAGATATACGATCTGATTAAATTTCCCACCAATACCGAATACCAATTTGAAAAAAGAAGAGTTTATAACAGAATTGCAGAGAAGGTAGAGCAGCAGAAAAACAAATACTCTAAGAACCATCCACATACGATCAAGTACCAGATAGGAGAAAGTGTATTAATAAAGAACAGGGAATTACCCAGCTCAATAGAAGGCGTTACAAAAAAGTTACTATTGCTATACGTAGGGCCGTACACTATCACACAAGACAAGGGCAATAACACATATGAAATCACCAACCCCACCACTCAGAAAATAAAGGGGTATATAATCAAGCATCGATTAAAAAATATTATAACAGCCAAACTTAACTGAAAGGAATTCAAATTGAAAAAGCCAACCCAGTTAGTGGGAATAAAAGGCAATAATAATACAAGCAAATAAGTTTGCTGATAAATAATAAAGAAAAAATATATATAAAAAATGAATTTCAAAATTCAAAAAGTTATGTAAGGACAGCTTACACAAATATTTCGAGAATATTTTAGACCAATTATAAAATGGAGAAATAAAGTTACCAAGAATCCACATAAAGTAAGAAGCACAAACTTACTATAATCTTTGAATAAAAAAAATAATAATAAAGGAGTGAAGTTACCAAGACATTCCTACAAAATAAGATTAAGTTACAATAATCTTTAGCCAAAATATGAGGCACAAAAAAGCAAAACATACTATAAAGGAATAAGCTACAAAAATTCCTAACTAGTAAGAAACACTAACTTACTATGACATTTAAAAAGTTATGAAAAAAAAAAGTATCAATCAAAATGATCAACTTCCACAACTATTTGGAGAGAGATGGGAAGTAAAAGTAAACAAACCAATGATCAAAAAACGAAATAAATGAAATAAACATTCTAAGAGTTATAATATGAATTGAGATGAAACAAAGAGTAATTAAAAATGAATAAAAATGTGAATTGTATCAATGAAAAATAATGCTTCAAGTATTATTAAGCAGTATCTATAAATAAAGATGAAAAATATATGACTCGAACTGAGCAATAATGAAATACAAAAGTAAAAGATTCCCAACGAATGTTATGATTATTATTACGATTATGAGTCACGAGATGACTGTCTTTAAGATTCATTAATTGAGATTGACTGTTGAATAAGTCCAGCAATCATTTTACTGAGCAGGGATGATGTTCCCCTGGTCTCAGAATAAGAGTAGTTTTGAACGACGGAGTTAGGTAAGCCAATTGAGCCCATCCGAATCGATTGCAACTACAAAGTAAAGATAGTTAGGGAAAATAAGATTTATAGGGAATAATTTATAATAAAAAATCAAGAAGCCAGTTCGTAATAAGAAAAAATGATGAAGAAAAGAATCAGAAGAAATGAAATAAAGGATGCAGAATTAAGCATAAAAAATCGAGTGAGAAGCAGGAGAATTTAAGAAGAAAATGATACAATACAATTGATAATTTCATCAAACTTAGAATCACGTTTTATAAAATAATCAATTTTGGTGGAAGGGCATTATATAACATCGCCAAATTCAGATCAATTTTGATAACAATAAGTATGTATAAAAAATGGTAAATAATACTATATTTGAATAAATAAATAATGTGGAGAGTAAAAAATATATAAAAGGTAATTAACATGGAAGGAGAAGGAGTAATAAACCAAAAGTGATTAATAAAGAAACTCAAATAATAGACTGACAGACAAACGACATTGACCCAACCCCAGAGATTGGCCAGTTAAGAAACCAAAATAAAGAAAACAAGACGAACGAAGGAGAAGAAGAATGAAAACCAAGAGAGAACAAACCCGCGAGGAAGAGAACAAAATGAAACACGTCAAGAAAACTAGACAAGGAATAAAAAAAATAGAGAAGGGAGAATTAATGTAACCCAAAATAATAAAAAATAAATAAAACCGTTTAAGAACCAAAGCTATTAATGAATGTTAGTATTGATTGAATGACAATTATAAATAGTCAGTAATAGAAAACTATAGATAAAAGTACACTAACCAAAGAGTTAGGAATATATGTAATTTGTTAACAAAGAAAGACATAATATTAATAATTTTATATAGATAGTGTGTAGAGAAAGAGAATAAAATGATGAGAAATAAACGGAAGTTGAACTAGTGAAAGTGATTTATCCTAGAGTGATATAATACAAAAGAAACACTAAATAAATTATAATGAACACTAAATAATTTAAGAAAGTGCAAGTGAGAAATAAATAAAAATATTGTCTGTAATAAAAATAGTAAGAGGAGAGTAGGCTAAGATAAAGACTTAGTAAAATAACCTATGTTTAAGTTTTAAGAGTGAACAATAACATTTAACAAAGTTACAATGAATAATATTTAGAATAGAACATTGAGTCAGTAAATAATGAACACTAAGTAGTAATATTCACTGTGATGACTAGGAAATAATGTTGTTATAAACTTAAGAATGTATTGTAAAAGTTTAAAGGTGTGAATCACAAGGAAAAGTAACAAGATGATGTTAACATGGAAGGGAGAGCAAAGAGCATTGGAAAATAAGTCTGTATTAACATTAAGTAAATACCCATGTTATAAGGGAAGTTTAATGAAAAAAGTTCAATAGAGGTGAGATTGTTTAGCACCAGAACAACAAATAAGAAATAATGAATTGCACACACATATTAAGTAATCAGTGTTGATGAATTGTATAAACTATTGTTTATGAATAAGAGATGGATGGGGTAAATATCCCAAACATAAACCTAAATGTTATATGTTATATTAGAAATAAATAATAATTAATAGGCGTGTTATTGACCGTGGCAGAGTTCTTAAAATAAGGAAAGAAAACAATGTTTGAGTTATAGGGAAGAAAACTGTTAGTAAATAATTAGCAAGTAATATTGAATAACACAGTTGTTGCATACAAAGATCACAAAAAGACTAAATTAAAACACCTCCAGAGACATTAAACCTAATTATAAAAGCAAAATAACGATTTAGGACTAAATGAAATATATTGTGTATGAAGCCATAAAAAACCAGTAGTGGCTACTTAGATGTGAAACAGGCCTAACGGTCAAACATAAACAATTACTGATTGTATAAAAATCACCATGTAATGGACAAATCCAAGGTGACTAATTCACCAAGGATGAATGGTAATTATTATTAAAAACAAATTATTAAATTAAGGAATTATATAAACAGAGAAATGTAATTAGTAAGTATGAAATTAATTGTAAACTTAGAAAACTTGAAAAAACCCAATATTGTGGGATACCAAAATAATCTTTGGGAGAAAATATAAATGACAGTGCAAATAGATAATAACTAAGAAGGAAGATAAGAGGAGGAAGGAAGTCAGAAGATATAGGAAGATTTGAAAGGAATTCAAATATTGTTAACAATGTATTCATGTCGAGCTCGCCCAATGAGAATAATGATGTAACCATGGAAACGACGGTTTGACGAGGTAATTACCGTTGAATACAATTACTTGGAAAGTGACGCTCACGATAACCAGAAGCGAGAATTCAGTACAACACATTTTCATATTTAAAATACTTTAAAAGTAAAATAATGATTAGAAATTGATCGAAAAGGAGTCTGATGAGTACTGAACACCATTACCTGATGAAGAAGACGTTTAATTGAAGACGAAGTGTATAAATAAATCCAAAAAACTTTTAAAAAGATGCCGAAGCCCGAAATAAAGGACAAATAAATTATATTGCTACCACAATCCTTCCTTCCCGACCTACATAGTAATTCCGTACTACAACGCTGCTAAGCATCAATTAAATTATTTCAACTTCCAAAAATAAACGCACTTTGAATATTTCTCAATATATGTTGAATACCACTGAATCACGTTTACTCTCTTGCAAAGATTAAATCGTAATATTAAGACACTGAAAATTTGTTAAGCTGTAAAACTAACCTCGTATTTATGTACAACTTGTAAACCACTTGTACGACACTTAAACAAACCAGTTATCATTACACATTACCATACTTAAGAAAAAACATTGTAAGGTTGTGTATTTTTAATATTGTAATTGCATCTGAGCCTTTTAACGTGATCAAAAGAGCCCACAACCGTCGAACGAAATATTTGTTGATTGGCGTCATAGTACGCCATGCTGTGTTTATTTGTATTCAAAATCGATTGGTTAAACCTTGAGTAGAGTCTTATAAAGAATAATATAAAAAGTTAATTACAACTTGTTTCTATAAAATATTAACTTCAAATTAATAATAAATCTATACTGTGTATGTCAAATTGTGTTTTATTTTCTTTAGAAAAGTGTATGTTTAAAACTATAATGTATAACGAATGTCTCTGATGTGACACCTAGCGCGCCAGCAGCGAATACTGTAACTGCTAACTCGATTAACAAAAATCGAGAAAAGGCGGGACGAATTGAATTCGTCACATCGTTCGAATAAAACATTGATAAGGAGACAATTTTAATTGTTTTACATAAACAATTTGGCGCCACCCGGGAATTATCCACTACGTTTGAACCTCAGATCGAAAACCACGATACCTGGTCACCAGTACGTTCGCTACGGACCCAAACATCGTGAGTTACGTCGCCGTGCGAGGACGAAGTGGTAAGAAACACAGACACAATTACACTTCAGACACACTGTTACATTTTACAGAGGTACCAGTAAGAGGACGACACACACGAGTTCGGTTATAAATTGGCGACCAACCGGTGGAACTTGAAAAAAGGAAGATACGAAGTTCTAGCGGCGGTCACGAAAGGAGATCAGGATGCACACAAGAGGTTTATCGAAAAAGTTGGCGAAGGAGAAAGAAATGGAAGAAAATAGAGGGGAAGAGGAGGAAGGAACACCGATTGAAGAAGTGGAGACAGCAATAACCACAACAGAACCAACCCAAGACGAAGAAATGGAACTACAGGCGGGTGACAGGGAGAAAGCCAGAGGAGGCATGGATTTACAACAATTATGGGAGTTGATTAATGGAAAATTAGACAGGAACGAGGAGAGTCTGAAACAGATGAACAATAGATTTGACAAGAGTGAAGAGAGCCTAAAACAAATTAATGAAAAATTTGACAAGAGTGAGGAGAGTTTGAAACAAATCAATGAAAAACTAATTAGTACCAATGAAAGTACTAAGGAAGAGTTGAGACAAACCATTAACCAGAATAACGAAACATTACAACACCAACTGTGGAATACTGGCTAGAAACTAAACAACAGATCACTGAAACAAATGAAAAATTAGAGGAGACGTTGGAGAAGCTAGAGAAAACCAACGAAAATGTTTCTGAGGTCCGTGAGGAAGTACTCAATAAAATGAACGATATCGAATTATTTTAATTTATAGAAAACTGCCCCTTCCCCCTTCAACTACCCTTTTCATTTATACAGTAGATATTTCATCTAACTTTCTACAGTGGATTATTATGACCTTCTTTTCAGGATATTTTTTTTTCAAATGAATTACTTTACTCTTTTTAAAACGTAAACTGTTGCAGGTAAACTACCCCTTTTCCTCAACCGATCTTCACCAAAATGAGTAGGCCTTGAGTCCTCTAAAACTCGAGCGTATATTGTAACAAATAATTTGAGTGGCGACTTATTTCGCCGTACGTTGGAAGCGTCAATTTGTAACAAATTATATAAATAGGTTGAACGGTAAATTATTTTGCCACGGTTGTATTCTGCCGCTCGCTCCCACTATGCATGCAGTCCCAATGACGTCACTCGAAGTTGCCAACAGTTGCTCCGTCCGCTGTGCTATATTATGGTAATTCTTAATTGAAACAGTAATAATAATGCAAAGATAACACCAAACAGATATATTCCTTTTAACGATCTTTATTCAAATGAAGCATTGATTAATTACTTCTCGTTTTTCTTTACTGTAATTACAAATTATGACAACTTACTTGTGTCTTTTTTCACAAGTTGGTAGTAGCTAAAATGTTGTGCTATAGTCGACCAACCCAAAATGATGCTTTTCGTTTTATTTCTATTAAAATAAATTATCTCAGGGCGTATCTGGTTCGGAAATTATGGTTAAACAAATAATACAACTCTTAAAATCAAAATACAAACTTCACAATATAAGGATATTACTAGGTTTTGATGTGTATAGTGCAAATTGGTAGTAGTGTATGTGTTACTCACTATTATAGGTTATGAACAGTTTAGATGCTTATTAGTTATCGTTAAAGTTTTTATGGTGTTCAAAAAAGGTGTAATACTCAATTGGTGTTATTTTCAAGTGTTCTTTATTGTTGGTGTATAATAGTGTCTGTAGTTATATTTATTGTTTAAATCCTAAATAGTTGTGTAGACAAGTGTAGGTGTTGTCACATAAGATGATAAATTGTTCAGATTCACCAGATCCTCTTCTTTTTTCTTCCAGGACGAAGATAGGTTCCAAGTCTTCTTCGCTTCTTCTTCCCGGATCTAAATTCTTCTGAATTAAATTCTCGATGTTCTTTTGTTATTATAATACTTTGTGTTGACTATATCAATTCGTTTTACAAAGTCTGGTATGTGTTTTCACTGTTTAAAATATAATTATCTGAGACGTTTTATTAACGCGTCTGTCTTCAATGACGGTTGTTAAAGAAGTCCTATTTTATTTATCTGAATTTTTGGTTGCTAAGGTAAAACTTGAAATCTGGTTGGTTGATTCAGATATACATTGTCATACAAATTCATTATATTAATGTCTGAATTAGGTCAAAAACTTTTAAATTAGTATATCTTTTTTGTACTGATTGGGAATTTAAAACCAATAGCATCATTATTTTGGTCTTAATATTTGTGACATATAGACACCAAACATGCCTATTTTTGCTTAAGAAGTACTGATGTTACATTTTTTGCTATCTGAATTTTTCTTAAATAACTTAAAACTGATTATTTGAATTCCATATTTGTTGTGTATACTATTAACTGTAAACCTATCCATATTACAACATTTGTTTTATAAAATTCTAACAGTATTTCCTAAAATTTACAAAATTCCAAAGTTTTTATAGGCCTATGTCTTGACATGTTAAATTTCTATTTTCTGTTATTGTAACACCTATTAATTATGCAAATACCATCAAAACTACTCCCTATAACTCTATTAGTATTATCATTTAAAAATATAACAATAATTATTACAGTAACAACATAAAAAAACATAATTCACATTTTGTGATTATACAATTTGTATATGCCTGGTTACATTCATACTGCATAAGGCATTTCATACATATATTATTTAATAAAACTATAAATAACATCAACACAACTTTAAACGTGTTTTAAGAACATAAAAAGGAAAGTTTAATCATTTAATAATGATTTTCTATTTTTTCCATTTTTCCTAGGTAGTTCAGCTATTGCTGTACTAGGTAATTTTCCTGTCTCTTTTTATACATTTGAGAAATATTATTAGATTATACATAATTTTCTTGATAACATTATGTCCACTATTATTTACAGTAGTAGTTGCATGTTTCCATGTATCTATAATAATTGTTTTGTTGTATTATTTTATTATATCATTTAATTAAAAATTTACTAATATATTGTTTTACATTATATTGTATATTTGGGCCCATTATCCCTCAATTTGTATTTTGATTATTTTTATATTTTGATACATTTAATAAAACATTTTGTTTACTTATAGTAATGGTACATAATGATGTCTGTCTTTGTAAGTATTATTCTTGTCATTATTTGAAATTCATGTCATCATCGGGGTATTTTGCATCACTTTGCCTAAACATTAATTTGGGTACGGTCAGTTATAGTACAAGTCAGTCTAAAGTAGTTATTTGTTCATCTTCACTATCATTTTTAAAAGATATTTTTCTTCTTGTTAAGTTTCTTATCCATGATCTTCATTAAATCTGGTACGATATCAAGTTATGCCAAATGTAATGTTACAATATGCAAAAAATAATGTGATTCTGTTTTAATCTGCGGCAGTTATCATTCGCCACAGTAAAAATCTACACATACAAACAGACGCACACATTCAGACACTTTTCGGAAAATGTCTTTTCTTCATGTTTTGAGGCCAGTACAATCAGAATCGGTCCTTATCTCGAACACGATTTTTTCGATGCTTCCATTTCCTTATGGAACATGGAAGTAAAATGCTAATTTAATTTGGCTGTGTTCGAGAGTTATTATAAAAAAATAGTTGAATTAATTAAACGTTGCTAATTCGTTTATTCACTTAAAACCACACAACTGAGAGTTAATTTGTGTGTTTCATCCAAGTAATCATCAAGAAAGTAGCAAATACCATTAACAAATACGTATTAAACACAAAAGATTTAAAATAAAGCCTAAATACTAAACAACGCTTAACCTTTAACAATCCCTAACAAAATACCCTTTGAGCAAACTTGTTAAACAATTTTCAAAATAACTGGTTTTATCAGTTGAGACAAAATCTTCAAAAAAAGACAAATACTTATTTATTAAAATAAACGTCTATAGTTTTATACTTGCTGAGTGATTATAATATTTCTCATGTTACGAATAATGTTTATGAATATTGTAACAAATTTATTATTTACGACTTTTTTCGCCTCACACTGGAGTCGTCAATTTGTAACAGTAATAAATAAATGAGATGAAGTCTCGCGAGTAAACAATATAGCAATTTGTGTTGAGATACGGGTTCTTATGCTCCACGTAGCATGTGTCAAATTTTTACAAATTCAATATATATGTATTAAAATTATTCAACCACACCGTTGTTGCTGTCAATCTGTAACCATTAATACGATATGTTGAACGGCGAATTATTTTGTATTCTGCCGCTCGCTCCCACTATACGTGCAGTTCCAATGACGTCACCCACGGTTGCCAACCGTTGTTCCGTCCGCTGGGCTAGGTTAATTTATTTTTTAAATGAAACAGCAATAATAATGACGCAAATATAACACCAAACATACATCTTTATAGAAACCATTTATTCAGTGAAGCATTGGTTAATTATTTCTCGTTTTCTTTTCACGGTAATTACAATTGTGGCAAAATTATGCGTCTTCTTTACCAGTTGGTACAGTAGTTGTAAATATTATTCAGTAGTCAGCCAGGCCAAAATAATGACGACGTTTATTATTTCTATTTAAATAAATTATCTCAGGGCGTATCTGGTTCGGGGATTACGTTTAAACAAATAATACTATTCTTTAAACCAAAATACAAATTTCACAGTACAAGGATATTACAAAGTCTTAGTGTGTAAAGTGCACACAGGCAGTCGAGTATTGGTTGCTGGTTATTAGAGGTTATGACCAGTTTATGTGCTTATTAGTTAACGTTAAAGGTTCTTATGGTGTTCAATAAAGTGTATAGCTCAATTCGTGTTATTTGTGAGTGTTCTTTAGTGTTGGTGTGATATAGTGTCTGTAGTTTTATTTTGATTAATTCCTAGAAAGTCGTGTACACAAATGTTGGTTTTGACACATAAGATAATAAATTGTTCAAATTCACCAGATCCTCTTCTTTAAATGATCAATTCTTCTATATTAAATGCGGGATGTTCCTCTCTTGATTATAATATTTTGTATCATGTACATCGATTTGTTTTATTAAGTCTGGTACGTGTTTTCACAGTTTAAAGTATAATTATATAAGACGTTTTACTAACGGGTCTGTATTCAATGACCGTTGTTAAAGAAGTCCTATTTTATTTATCTGAACTTTTTGGTTGCTAAGGTAAAACTTGAAATCTGGTTGGTTGATTCAGATATACATTGTCATACAAATTCATTATTTCAATGTCTGAATTTGGTCAAAACTTTCAATTAGTATAACTTTTCTGTATTGATTGGGAATGTAAAACTACTAGCATCATTATTTTGGTCTTTACATTTGTGACATATAGACACTAAACATGCCTACTTTTACTTAAGACATACAGATGTTACATTTTTGGTATTTGAATTTTTCTTAAATAACTTACAACGGATTATTTTGATTCTAGATTTGTTGTGTATACCATTAACTATCAATCTATTCATCCTTCAACATTTGTTTTACAAACTTCTAACAGTATTTCCTAAAATTTACAAAAGTTGGTTTTACATGGCTCCATACAGTTTGCCATCCACAAAAACATTTGCTAATTCATTATTTGTTCAAAAAATGTGATTACCCTTATAGAACTACTGTCTGGTTTGTTAGTTTTACTATTTCTTATTAATTTATAATAGTTTGTTACTTTACTGGCTATTCTGATAATAGTTTATTTATTTTAACATTGGCCTATGTCATGGTGATTCTTTCAACACCATGTTACATATTGTTTTATTATTTAGCCTGTTGGCTTGAACACTTATATTTAATTATAGTCATTATATTGGATGTTAACCCATGAGATTTAAAAACACTCATCATCCTCTCATAATGTGAACACTTTAACAAAATTACAAACAGATTGATTTAAATATTATGCCATCATGGCTGAGATTCTGGTACACATTAAACAAATAAATTAAATTCCATAAAACACAAAAACTCCTTATCATCTAATAACATCAACTCCTTTCTTTTTTCCATAATTATTAAATAGTTGGTCAACCATACTAGATCAGTATTGGCCTATATCTTTGTGTGTTTGGTACCATGTTCTAATCTTACACATTCCATTTGGCCCATCGTTTTAAGACCTTCTGGTTAATCACATGGTTTTAACATCTTCCTTGCATTCTAATAACATTATTACATTAACAATAACAAAACAATATACAATCATATCAATTTAATGTCATGCCCACATGGCTATGACTCTAATGAACATTGAATAAATAAGTTAACTTTCATTAAACCCTAACAACTGTTTAACATATAATAACATCTCTCCTCAATCCATTTTGCTATGTTATTTAACTAATTATTTGAAATCAATTTCACATTATTCATATAATAATGTGAATAGGTTATTATTTATTATTCTCTTGACAATATTATGTCCACTATTAATCACAATTAGTTGCATGTTTCATGTATCTATAATAATGGTTTGGTTATCTTATTTCATTATATCATTCAAATTAATAACTTACTAATATTTCTTTTTACATTGTATTGTATGTTTGGGCCTATTATCCCTCAATTTGTATTTTGATTATCTTTATATTTTGATACATTTAATGAAACCATTAGTTTCCTTATAGTATTGGTACATAAGCTGTCTGTCTTTATAAGTATTATTTTGTCATTATTTGAAGTTTATGTCATAATCGGGGTATTTTGCATCACTTTGCCTAATCATTAATTTGGGTACGGTCAGTTGTATTACAAGTCAGTCTAACACTTTAACAGTTAACAGTTTAACAGTTTGGGTAGTTGTATTCGTTCCTCTTCACTATCATCTTGAAAGATATTTTTCTTCTTGTTTAGTTTCTTATTCATAATCTTCATTAAATCTGGTACGATATCAAGTTGTTCCAAATGTAATGTTACATACTACCCTGCCACCAAATTTGATTATTTTAATAAAATAGTATTTTTGTTGAAATTATCAATTATCTTATCTTTCATATTATCACTTGTTATTCTTTTTATGATCTGGTATACTTGTCTTTAATTATAAGTGTTCTATCCCTGGAACATGTTACTTCCCTAACAAATTAATCACCATATATTTTGGTATCAGTCGGGGGGCTCTCTTGACCTAATACCCCGCTGTCCTTATAATACATAATACATAAATAATATCGATTGCTGGAGCTATCTCATCAGTCAATCACATTTAATAATCACTAGTCTATTCACGACTAAATCAAATAAAATAATGTAATAATATATTCTGGGGATGGTTCACTCAGTTTAACTTCTCAGATCTAAATATTTCTTTCCATTGGTTTTTTCAGATGTTTTTTTTTCTTGTGGCGATATTAATAACATTTTTTATTTTCAATTGGTACTATCTTCTTTCCTTCTTTATCAGTACTGCTTAATCTTCATTTTTCATTCACTATCTTTATTCAATTAAAACATAACCAGTATCTGTATCTATAGTTGTTGTTGATTCTCTCACAATCATGATAGGTTATTTGTAGTAAATTTGTTTCTAGTTTTGTCTTATTTTCATCGTCGATTGTCTACATTTGTCTTTTCTTGTTCACTTTATAGCACTATGGTTTCTTCTGATTCATGGATGTTGTATCTTTCTTTTATATTCCAATAATAAGTTCATAATTACATTTAATAAGAGGTGCTTATTTTGGTTTAGAATTTGGAAATTTATTCACATTTGTTTATTCACTTGGTTCAAAATAACATTATCAAAATGTACTGTAAGTTGTCCTTACTATATATTTGAATTTTGAGATTTATTCAAATTCGTTTATTTACTTGATTCAAAATAACATTATCAAAATGTACTGTAAGTTGTCCTTACTATTTATTTGAATTTTGAGATTTATTCAACTTCGTTTATTGGGTTCATAATATATTTTTAAGGAAACTTGGTTGTATGTTCCCTTAACCTTTTCTGTTTCCACATCACTGATGACATAAGTATTATTGTTATTGTTTTTTACAATAACATATGGTCCGTTATACAGTAATAATAGCTTTTTTGCTATTCCTTCCTTAGAACTTGGCAATTCGCGGTTTTTTAACAATACTTTGTCTCCAATCTTGTACTGGATCATTTTCTGCTGAATTATTTTGTATTTTGTCCTTCTTTTCTCCACTTGTTCATTCAGTTTGCTGTGGAATCTCACGTTGTCGAACTGGTAAGCTGGGTTGTTTGGGAAGTTGATTATTTCACTAATTTCTCGGGATGGTAGTCTTTCATGCATTATGGTATATGGAGTATCTTGTATTGCTTCATGGTAAGCTAAGTTGATAAAGCTTTCTGTTTGTGTAATGTAGTCACTCCACTTCTGGTGTTTATCGAAACAATAGGTCCTGAGGATACGGCCGACCTCCCTCAGTACTCTTTCCGCCGGGTTGCTATTTGGGTGATAGACAGATGTTTTATATGTCTTGACACCTAGATCTAACAAAGTCTCCTTCCAAACTCTTCCTCGAAACTGAGTTCCATGATCAGTAATAATTGACCTTGGAGCTCCTAACTCTAGTATGTATTGTTGGATTACTATTTGCAGAATCTTTTTTGTAGTTGCCCGATTAATGGGGTATAGTTTTGTAAATTTGGAGTAATGGTCGAACATGATTATAATAAATTTATATTGTTTTCTCCCTCCACTACGAGGTAACGGTCCACACACATCTAAAAATACTCTCTCTAATTTACCAGTTGAGGTAATTGGCTGCATTATTCCTTCTGTTTTTTCGTTATTGCATTTTGACAATTGACAGATGTGGCACTGCCGAATACATTCTCTAACTCTCCTGTTGATATTCTTAATGTAAGTGTGTTCCTCAAGTGCTTTAATTACTTTTAATGCACCCATATGCCCATATCGACTATGGTAGTCCAGTATTAATTCTGTTTCTAAAGCTTTAGGTATTACCACCTTCCATGATCCTTGGTTATTATTTGGTTTGTAAAATAATATGTCTTCATGTAGACAATAATATGCAGTAATTTTTTCATCCTGTTGGATCAGTCTTTGCCTAAAATTGTTGATGTTTGTATCCTCTGTTTGTTGTTGTGCAATTGATTTCATGATGTTTTCCAAATCTGATTTGTTTTTTATTATAGTATATACCTTGACGATTGTTTCTTTTTCCCCTTCAAAAGTTTGCTGTTCTATGTTAATCCGGGACAATATATCTGCAGCAATATTCTGTTTTCCTGGAACATACTCCCAATTTATATGGTATTCCTGTAGTGCGAGTATCCCCCTTGCCAATCTTCCATGGTTAATCTTGCAATTTTTTAGGAAAGAGATTGACTTATGATCGCTCCTCACAGTTATCGGGTATCCAAGAATATAGGTTCTGAATTTTCCACAAGCGAATACATCGCTTAATAACTCCTTTTCCGTTACACTATAATTGCGTTCACATCCATTAAGTATTCTGCTTGCAAAACTCACCACCTGATGGTCTCCCTCACTATCTTCTTGATACAATACAGATCCTAAACTTATATCACTGGCATCGCAGTTCATAAAGAAAGGTTGGTTGAAATTAGGATGTTTTAATATAACTGAACTTAGGAAATTATGCTTGATCATTTGGAGTAAGTTGTCTTGTTCCTGTCCCCATGACCATTTGTTCTTAGAGGATAGTTGTGGAGAAAACTTTGCTGTCATTTCAGAATAATTTCTCTGAAACTTCCTATAGTAATTGCAAAGTCCCAGAAATGATTGAAGTTGCTTTTTATTTTTAGGACTTGGGAACTTCTGGATTGCTTCAATCTTTTCATTGGATGGTGTTATTCCTTGTCTTGTTAGGTTAAAACCCAGGAATTGGACTTCACTGGCGATAAGTTTGGATTTTTGAAGCTTTAGGGTAACGTTATTGTCTGATAATTTTTGTAATACTTGCCCTACTCTGTCACAGTGGTCTTCCCAATTCACTGAAGTAATCAACAAGTCATCAACATAGACTGTGGTAAATGGAATAGTATCTGGACCCAACACCTGGTCCATACATCTTACGAATACAGCTACTGAGTTTACCAGTCCAAACGGTAGTCGCTTGAACTGGTAGTTCCTCCCTTCGAAAATAAAGGCGACGTACTTTCGACTATCTGGGTGTAACTCCACCTGCCAATACCCACAAACAGTATCCCAGGTGCTGATAAATTGTATGCCATTAAATTTTTTCAATATCTCCTCAATCTCTCCGGGAGATGTTCTGTCATTAACTATGATCTTATTGATCTCTCTAGCATCCAAACAGAGTCGTACTTTGCCATCTTTCTTGGGAACGGCTATTAACGGACTAGTATATGGGGAACAGCTATACTCAATAATATCTTCTGCTATCATTTTGTCTAGTTCAGTCCTCACTGATTCTTTTAATGCATAAGCAACGGGATATGATTTCTTATTAAAATTTACAGGCTCCTTGAATTGTAGTGTAAATTGATAATCTTTTACTTTGCCAGGTATATCAGAGAAAACATGGCGGTATTTATTATATATTGATATTAACTTTTCTATTTGTTGTGTAGTTAAATTACATTCATTTTGTTCTGACCGAAATTGTCGGATCTCTTCTAATTTTTCCAACCATAAACTGTCTTCACTCCCAAAGTATTCCCTTCTTATATTCCATGAATCATCTTGATTATTATTGAATTTTCTTATACTATTGCATGAAGGTACATTTTTATTTTCTACTAATTTTGCTGTCCATTCTATATTATCCATTTTTAACGACACTATGGCCTGTCTCATGTCAATTATTGCTGAGTATTTTCTCAAAATATCACAGCCTATTAGTAGATTAAATGGTAGATTACTAGCTATTAGAAAAATCGTAGGTATAGCTACATTTCCGCTGGTCACTGCTAATGATACCTGTTTTCTTATTGACTTGTTTTGCCTTCCGGTGGCTCCGATTAAAATTATATTCTGGATTGGTAGAGTTGGTAATCTTACTAAATTTTTGAATTTTGAGGTATTCGTTGTTATCGATTAACGACACGTTTGCGCCCGTATCTATCATGAATCTAGTATCTAGTCCATTCACTTGGGCGATAATATAGGCGATCTCATTATTCGAAATATTGTGCGTTATCGTATCTTCGTTTAGCAGTTCTTCTCTCACATTTTTTAAGAAGTGATTGTGCACTATCGTCATTGTATTGTCAGTCGTTTTGTCTCGTCCTAGTAAGTACCCAAATTGTCGGTTCAGTGATGGGACCTGTTGATTTTTCACTGCCGCGGTCCGTTTAAATCAGGGCTGATCTCCTCAGTCCTGTTGTCTGGTTGACCGGGTCTGTCTCTATTTTGTAACTCTTGTACCTCAATGGCGTTATTATCGAACGTCACTGAGTTTCTGTTATTCCTGTTATCGTCGCAGCTCCTACTTCGTCTATGTTCATCCCGGTAGTGCTGGTTGTTCTCCTCCTGATAACTTCTCCCACGGTTCCCATTATAGTTCGTTCGTCCCTGGTACGAACGTCTTCCCACATCTCTATCGTCAGTGCTCACATAATTCACATGTCTTCGATATGTTTGGTTTTGGTTGTTATAATTGCCATTATTATTCTGTCTGTATCGGTTATCATAATTGCTGTTATAACCTCGGTTGTTCTGGTAATGGTTGTCTCTATCATTGGCACGCTGGTATCCATTATTATTATTATTCGTAGGAGAGCTACGGTAATAGTGGTTGTTGTTATTGTTGTTATTATTTGCCGCATTATTTCGTGGATAGTTGTTATTGTTATTGTTGTTTTGGTAACCACGTTGATAGTGGTTACCGTTGTTGTTGTAATTATTGTTCGGTCTTTGCCCGTTGTTTTCATATTGGGCGTCGCGGCGATCATTATTTCTATTTATTTCATCGCTCCTTCGTCTGTAGTGGAGGAAGCTCTTCTCCTGTTCCATCTCCGCTAATAATGTCGACATCTCCTCGATGGTTTGTATACGTCCGTTTATTCGGCCTCTCGTAATTTCTCCACCATAGTGGTAAGCTAATAGTCTCACTAAACATTCGGTAGGAATTGCAGGCTCTAAATGTCTGGCTATGTTTATTTTACCAAGAAAATATGCGGTCGGAGTTTGTTTGCCGTGTAGGTCATATCGGCCCAATCCTATGTCACTTCTTATCATATGTTGCGTGGCATCAGACCAATACTTAGATTTAAATTGTTTTTTAAATTCTTGGAAGTTATGTATACTCGGCCACATCGCCGTCCACCAATTGTCATAGACTTTTCTGAACATTTCGTCCAGCATACTTCTAATTACGGACCATCTGTCTTCTCCGGTTTTTTCTATTTTCTCTTCTACCCGTTCTAAGAATAGCATGGGGTTTCTTCTGTATTTCTGGAAGTCGATAACTTCTCGGTTTTCCTCACATGTGGTATGGGCACCGGTACATTGTCTGTTTTTTAGAGAGTTAATTTCATCTCTATGGGCAGTTGTTTGGTCTTGTACTCGATTAAGACTAGTACCCATGCTTTCTAATCTTTCTCCCATCACTGCTTGGTTGGTTTGTATATTTTCAATTCGTCCATTCGTTTCTTCCCGGACGCTCAGTATCTCTTGGTTCATCCGCTCACACTTTTTCTTGGTCTCGGATTCTACCCTTTTAATTTCAGTCACCGGTTCTTCTAGCTTCCTGTCACATTCTTCCTGCAATTGCCGGTTACTTATTTCCATCTTGTTATTCCACTCTTCTTTTAATGACTCTTTGTGTTTATCCAATTTTTTCATGGTCTCTTGGTAATTTCCCTTCAATTCTTCCCTCAATGCTTTGTTATTTGCGTCTATTTTCTCCTCCATTTTCTTCCTTTTCTCTTTCATTCTCCCATTTTTTCTTCAATTTTCTTATTAGTCTCTTCCAATTTTCGGCTCAATTCCTCCTTCGTCTGTTTATTATCTTCCTTCAATTTTTCTAAGTTCTTATTACTGTTCTCACTTAATTCTTCCTTCAATTTTTCTAAGTTCTTATTACTGTTCTCCCTTAATTCTTCCTTCAATTCTTCTATAGACTGTTTATTGTCCTTTTTTAATTCCTCCATCATACATTTAATCATTTCTCGTGTCTTCTCGCCTTCTGTTAGTGCGGGTTCTTCTGGTTGTTTCTCTTGAGCCTTCCTTATTGTAGTTTCTACTTCCTCAACCGGTGTTGCTTCCTTGTCTTCCATGTTTAATTCGCCTACTTTCTCGGTTTCGGCCGCTCGTTTGCGCGATGTTTCTCGCTTCCTCATTTTCGTTTATTTTTGTTAGTTTGTCTATAAATTATTTTTTAATTTATCGCCTTACACGTTGGTTCGCCAATTTGTAAAAAATTTATTATTTACGACTTTTTTCGCCTTACACTGGAGTCGTCAATTTGTAACAGTAATAAATAAATGAGATGAAGTCTCGCGAGTAAACAATATAGCAATTTGTGTTGAGATACGGGTTCTTATGCTCCACGTAGCATGCGTCAAATTTGTACAAATTCAATATATATGTATTAAAATTATTCAACCACACCGTTGTTGCTGTCAATCTGTAACCATTAATACGATATGTTGAACGGCGAATTATTTTGTATTCTGCCGCTCGCTCCCACTATACGTGCAGTTCCAATGACGTCACCCACGGTTGCCAACCGTTGTTCCGTCCGCTGGGCTAGGTTAATTTATTTTTTAAATGAAACAGCAATAATAATGACGCAAATATAACACCAAACATATATCTTTATAGAAACCATTTATTCAGTGAAGCATTGGTTAATTATTTCTCGTTTTCTTTTCACGGTAATTACAATTGTGGCAAAATTATGCGTCTTCTTTACCAGTTGGTACAGTAGTTGTAAATATTATTCAGTAGTCAGCCAGGCCAAAATAATGACGACGTTTATTATTTCTATTTAAATAAATTATCTCAGGGCGTATCTGGTTCGGGGATTACGTTTAAACAAATAATACTATTCTTTAAATCAAAATACAAATATCACAGTACAAGGATATTACAAAGTTTTAGTGTGTAAAGTGCACACAGGCAGTCGAGTATTGGTTGCTTGTTATTAGAGGTTATGACCAGTTTATGTGCTTATTAGTTAACGTTAAAGGTTCTTATGGTGTTCAATAAAGTGTATAGCTCAATTCGTGTTATTTGTGAGTGTTCTTTAGTGTTGGTGTGATATAGTGTCTGTAGTTTTATTTTGATTAATTCCTAGAAAGTCGTGTACACAAATGTTGGTTTTGACACATAAGATAATAAATTGTTCAAATTCACCAGATCCTCTTCTTTAAATGATTCTAGGACGAAGATAGGGTCCATGTCTTCTTCAGTTCTTCTCCTTGGATCTCAATTCTTCTATATTAAATGTGGGATGTTCCTCTCTTGATTATAATATTTTGTACCATGTACATCGATTTGTTTTATTAAGTCTGGTACGTGTTTTCACAGTTTAAAGTATAATTATATAAGACGTTTTACTAACGCGTCTGTATTCAATGACCGTTGTTAAAGAAGTCCTATTTTACTTATCTGAAATTTTTGGTTGCTAAGGTAAAACTTGAAATCTGGTTGGTTGATTCAGATATACATTGTCATACAAGTTCATTATTTCAATGTCTGAATTTGGTCAAAACTTTCAAATTAGTATAACTTTTCTGTATTGATTGGGAATTTAAAACTACTAGCATTATCATTTTGGTCTTTACATTTGTGACATATAGACACTAAACATGCCTACTTTTACTTAAGACATACAGATGTTATATTTTTGCTATTTGAATTTTTCTTAAATAACTTAAACGGATTATTTTGATTCTAGATTTGTTGTGTATACCACTAACTATCAATCTATTCATCCTTCAACATTTGTTTTACAAAATTCCAACAGTATTTCCTAAAATTTACAAAAGTTGGTTTTACGTGGCTCCATACAGTTTGCCATCCACAAAAACATTTGCTAATTCATTATTTGTTCAAAAAATGTGATTACCCTTATAGAACTACTGTCTGCTTTGTTAGTTTTACTATTTCTTATTAATTTATAATAGTTTGTTACTTTACTGGCTATTCTGATAATAGTTTATTTATTTTAACATTGGCCTATGTCATGGTGATTCTTTCAACACCATGTTACATATTGTTTTATTATTTAGCCTGTTGGCTTGAACACTTATATTTAATTATAGTCATTATATTGGATGTTAACCCATGAGATTTAAAAACACTCATCATCCTCTCATAATGTGAACACTTTAACAAAATTACAAACAGATTGATTTAAATATTATGCCATCATGGCTGAGATTCTGGTACACATTAAACAAATAAATTAAATTCCATAAAACACAAAAACTCCTTATCATCTAATAACATTAACTCCTTTCTTTTTTTCCATAATTATTAAATAGTTGGTCAACCATACTAGATCAGTATTGGCCTATTTCTTTGTGTGTTTGGTACCATGTTCTAATCTTACACATTCCATTTGGCCCATCGTTTTAAGACCTTCTGGTTAATCACATGGTTTTAACATCTTCCTTGCATTCTAATAACATTATTACATTAACAATAACAAAACAATATACAATCATATCAATTTAATGTCATGCCCACATGGCTATGACTCTAATGAACATTGAATAAATAAGTTAACTTTCATTAAACCCTAACAACTGTTTAACATATAATAACATCTCTCCTCAATCCATTTTGCTATGTTATTTAACTAATTATTTGAAATCAATTTCACATTATTCATATAATAATGTGAATAGGTTATTATTTATTATTCTCTTGACAATATTATGTCCACTATTAATCACAATTAGTTGCATGTTTCATGTATCTATAATAATGGTTTGGTTATCTTATTTCATTATATCATTCAAATTAATAATTTACTAATATTTCTTTTTACATTGTATTGTATGTTTGGGCCTATTATCCCTCAATTTGTATTTTGATTATCTTTATATTTTGATACATTTAATGAAACCATTAGTTTCCTTATAGTATTGGTACATAAGCTGTCTGCCTTTATAAGTATTATTTTGTCATTATTTGAAGTTTGTGTCATAATCGGGGTATTTTGCATCACTTTGCCTAATCATTAATTTGGGTACGGTCAGTTGTATTACAAGTCAGTCTAAAATAGTTATTCGTTCCTCTTCACTATCATCTTGAAAGATATTTTTCTTCTTGTTTAGTTTCTTATCCATAGTCTTCATTAAATCTGGTACGATATCAAGTTGTTCCAAACGTAATGTTACAATATGCATGTTCGTAGTGTATTCTCGTACAGATGCCTTTATCCGTTTATCTCGTCATGAAAAGATTATTGTTATGTCTGTTGATGACGTTTACTGGTATTGGTTTCTTTATGATTCTATTTCTATCCTTTGAAGCTATAAAATGAATCCTTCATAATGCAGTGCTACTGAAAGAGACGTGCCTTATATAGCGAATGCAGTAAATAATCATTGTTTACTACTGTAATAAATTAGGTTTAGAAAACCCCATGAGATAAATGTGTTTCTTAGACTGTAAACGCTGTTACTGATAAAATACGGTAACGTCTAGTTCAGATGAAAAATAACGTAACATTTATTAGTGGCTTACAGTTAAATGTTCCCGCAGCATGGCAAGAATCATACAACCCTGGGCTAGATTACTCAGAACTAAAGATATATTTAAATTCAAAAACTTACGTTAATAGTTCCGTCAGTGACTTACTTTTTTGTCGTTACGACGCGTTTCAAGACGTATGTCTCATCATCAGGTGTTTCACTCGATACGTGAGGTCGTCAATACATTAAAATATAATAAATAAACGAACACATACACATATTTATTTTATTTTAATGTATTGACGACCTCACCTATCGAGTGAAACACCTGATGATGAGACATACGTCTTGAAACGCGACGTAACGACAAAAAAGTAAGTCACTAACGGAACTATTAACGTAAGTTTTTGAATATAATTTCAAGTGACTTGGATACTTGTGAAAAATGAATCTTCAAGTATATTTAAACGTTTACATTCATATCCTTGTGTTCATGGAAAATGTTTTAATGTTTTTGCAGGAAATATCGTAAAACTGGAGTGAGCTAACTGAATTTAACCATTTGGTTGTTATTTTCGTTTATTCTGTGTTGATCGGATAAAAGTAGTTTCAAATTTTGTAAACATTTTTGAAAATAAAACAGGAAAAACTTTTTTCAGAACAGTAGTACCTTAAGAAAACGAAACTAACAATGTATTATTCATTATAAAAATCAGAAAAGTGGTTACTTTAAAAAATATGTTATCAGATGTTTAATAACTCATAGTAGCCATTATGGATTTATAGGGCATTTTATGGATATTATTGCTATTATTAAATAATGCCTTATTATGCATATTTCTGAAATGTAAAACAAACATTAAATGAAATGAGTTTCTCATTCTACTCTCGGTATTCTTTATATACAGAGGTGTAGAGTATCTTGAAATAGTTTTTAATGTATAATAAAAAAAAACACGTACAATAGTTTATTGTATTATAACTAGTCATATAATATTATATATGATGCCACACATTACTGATGCTGGTTGTGGCTGTTAGTTGGGCGTCGTCAGGTCATATGGCAGTCGCAGCGTTTCTCGCTGCAGGGTCAGCTTCTTCTTTACTTTCAATACTAACATGACCCGGACACGATACAAAAGTAAAATATGAACCAAGGTCTTGTAATGCATGGTATAATGCCATTATCTGATGTAATGACGGATCCACTGTGTCTGGATTGCCCAAGGCAGTTAGAAAACTCAGTAAATGCGTTGTTGCATGATGTTAAACCTCCACGTTTTGTCGAACGCTTTCTACAAATAGAAGAATACTGCACCATGTGTTTGAATTCCATGAAACTCTTGAATTGCGTTTTCCCGATAAATCAGTTAATCAGTAGTAGAACACCACTGGTGTGCGGTCAGTAGCCCGTCCATTTCCGGACACCAGGTGAGCCGGCTGTTTACAATTCTCTCCAATAACCAACTCTGACAGCCCATCAACTATACTGCGATAGTTTTCTGCTTTCAGGGGATCCTTTTCGGTCTGCAGAAGCGAGATTACAATCGCCTCCTTCCATGGTTTGGGTACACCCCTTGCGTCCATATGCCGTTATAGTGCTAGTAGTTATAATGCCATAGCTACATCCGGCAGTTGACACATATTGCTGTAGTCAAGGTCGTGTTCGACTTCATCTTTCCTTACTAGGAAATTGATAGGATAAATTTCTGACCTCGGCATATCTCGCATCAAAGGTGTCAGCAGTTTCATCGGGGTTGCAAATCAATTCACCATCGTACTCTTGTATGAGACAGGCTTAAACACTGACGTGCCAACGATTGCTTTAATCTTCTTCAATCCTTCTGTCAAGAAGTTCGACCGTGTTATGGTCGAGACGTAGGTTTACGAGCTCGATCGTTTCCCAGGTCGTATTGTTTACGAGCGCCGGTTCGAAGTCGCTTAAATGCGATGCGATTATCTTCGGTCGGCGCTTGTTTATACCTATCTAGGGCTCGTCGTTTCTCTCTTATTGCGTCTTTCACATTGGTGTTCTACCGCAGTAGGCCTACCAGTGGTCTAGATGAACGAGGTGATAGCAGCTGTGAGACTGTGTACGTCTTTTCCACAGACATTTCTAGGTATAATCTTTCCGTTCTTGGTTCCATCCTGATGTAAACAAACTCACGTGGCTCATCTGAAACGCTGTTGGTCAGGGGCGTTGACACTGTTCATACAGTAATGTGGTATACGCATGTGCATAATGTCTGTGTAGTCATGTGAGAGTTATCTTGCCACTTTAAATCGGGGCACGTAGTTTTAAGACTTCCTCCTTATCGCTGTATTCTAAATCGTATTGAATTAATATGGAGCCAGTTGAAAGGATATGTTCCCCGTCACAACACAACACTAGCTGCTTGATATAAAACAATTAATTGAGAAGGCGGTAAATGAAACAAGGGTATACAAGTGGAGTCATTGTATACAGCATATAATCAAGGAAAATGTAAGCTAAGGCAACTGGCTCACACTACCGACGGCAATGAACAATGAACAATCTTATCAATAGTTTAATGAAGAAAGTTGTGTTAGTGGTTGAAATCACAAGCAGAATGATCACTGTTGCACACCACTATATAAAAATTATCCCGATTAGCGCTTTCAAGCTTCACAGCTCATCGTCAGATCGGAATTCTTATCAATAATAACACTGACTCAAGTGATGACACAAGTTTATACACAGATATCGAAGGCATTGAATTACTCTCTGACAGGAACTGATAGTATTCAGTACACTGGTAGTTATCACAGCTTCTATTTTCGTTTTAAATAAACTTTACTTTTTTGTTTGTTGCAATATTCAAACGGTTAATAAAAAAAAGCCTTTAACTGGTGTTATAAAATATTTCACTGTCGGTCTGACACTGTCACACAAATTTTACTTGGGTCAGGACAAATTATTACAATTGACATATGTTTATACAGTATCAATATTATATGTACCCTGTCTGTACTCCTTCTGTCAGAGTGACACACCTCTAATTCAAACAGCAAATAGCGTTTCAGATGTGCCACGCCTGTTTGTTTACAATAGGATTAAGATAAGAACGCAAACAGTACATACTGTACAAGCAGTCTTGAACCCTGTCCAATCAGCACGGTCCACGCGCTATCTTTCGGCATGAGTATAACGCTCTTTGGAGCTCGTGTTGTTATCAGCACAGGGAAGTGATCACGCCCGTGAAGGTATGGGACGTGGAGCAAGACTCGAGCTACATTTCGAACGATCGATAACCGAGGAAGCACCACTTCCAACGTTGAAATGTGTTCTCTCGCTTGTGATTAAAAAGACAAGAGTCTTGTTTAGCAATTGATCCTCAGGCCTTATTCCAGCATTGTTCGTCCAAAGGCAACCCCAAGTGGGACTATGGGCGTTGACGACCCTGACAAGGAGTAATGGAGATGGCAGCTACTCGACCAGATCCTGTAGATCTTCTGCTCGCCGCTCAGAATCTGTTAAGTATAAGCACCAGATCGTAATCTTCAATGGCTGTAATAAACTGATTGCTGCTGCTTGTAGAGGCGTAGCGAGAGAATACGGCAGGCGGGATATATTTTGTTAAGAAATAGACTATAGCAACGCCTCCCTAGCTCTGATGTTTGGTGTCACATTACAGCGGAAGCGCTCATACCCTCATACTAAATAATTCTTGCTGCGCGAAATGTGATACCTGTAAGCACACACACACACACACACATCAGTGTATGTCAGGCCAGTAGCCATTTCAGTTCGCAGTTGATATTTCACTGAAGGATGCTCTCCATGCTGGACGTTAAAGAATCAGTCGCTACAGTCCATCCTTACTTCCTTGGTTTCCTTTCAGCTAGATTTTGTTCTTCTTCCTTTGCAGATTGCCGAGTTCCGCCAGGTCACCGAGGTCGTTGAGATCACTGGCGCGGTGAATAAATCTGAACTCCGATCCAGAACTCGTATTCTGGTTAACGGGAATTGAGTTGATAATATCCTCAGTGCACAGTTCAGCACGTCACGGTTAACTTCCTTTGTGGTATTGAGAGTGGTGTGGGGACTGACTTCAACCTCTATCTCTCCCACTTTTTTAACATGAGCAGTCTTGCCTCTTCCTGGTCGGATCACCAGACCCTCAGCCGTTTTTATGGTTCCTAACAGACGATCCAGCACAAGCGGTAACTGATTTTTCAAACAAAAAGGGGCTCACTTTCATGAAATCTCCTTTCATGAGGATCAAATACTTGGTAACCGCAAGCGTACTAGGCCGACGTTGCCAAAAACGTATCTGGATCTACAGTCGTGTAGTGCCTCTTTCTCTTCACCCTCCGAGGAGGGTGTGTTGTCTCTGGATGTGTGTTTTTAAGGGATCCCTCAAATCCAGAATTAACTTGAGACCCTAATATTTTAGTCCCACGAGTACCGGGGAAGTGACAGACCACCGCGGCAGAGCCCATTGGCACGATCAGTTCCACTGTGGGTTACGGTGTATTTACGAACGGTACACGTGTCCTCGTCTAAATCACCTACCAGTGCCCTGTTTTCCAGCTAAAGAGTAACAGCTGTTGCCCGCCCGCTTACGAGGTCAGGATGTTGTTTTGACCGGGCGTACGGTTGGATTTCTGGGCGGCGGTACTTTATTAAAGATTAAATTCTCGTTTTATGTATAATGATTCTTTAACGTTAGTTAACATTACCAGACTCTACTAATTATTTCATGTAATTTATATGCTTATTTATTATAATTATTAAATTGTTACTACTACTACTACTACTACTACTACTACTACTACTACTACTACTACCACCACTATACTATTATTATTATTATTATTATTATTATTATTATTATTATTATTATTACTTATAACTCGTATTTTCTCTTTTCCGTATAATTTTTTTGAGCGCCAGTTGTAAATCCAAACAATAAAAATAATACAAAAATAGATTTAGGCCTATAACATAACTTTATAATTACACTACTACAGTTACGTAAAACAGTTACGTAAATAATTACAGAGTGCCTTCAATATGCCATGTTTCACGTTGACAGCGATACATCTTTTATGCTACGTTAAGTTCTGGTGCATCTGTTACGCGGAACGTATCTCTAATTCATTTACGTATCCAACCTGGCCGTAATGTTTGAGATTATCTGAGTTCCATCCAAACACTATGTCACAAATGAAATAAATTTTGTAGGGAGGAATCACATCAGACATGGGCACATATAATCACGGCATATAGGCCATTTCTGTCCAAGATTGTTTAATCAGTACCTGTCCTGTCCTAGATCGTTACAACAGCTTTCGCAACACTGTCACCACTAAGAAACGTATTTGCAAGTTTGGCGATTTATATTGTCTGCAGAAGACTGTTGTCAAATACAATACTTCCTCTTTATTCGCAAGATTTCGCACTTGATCTGAGTGTTTTCTGTTACTCCGTAGTTATTTATTTAAAGGAGTAATGACAAAGTAATTACTTTGACAACCTGTACACACACGAATTTGCACCACCTCGAGTCCATGGGTGCAAAACATTGTGCATAACCCACTGCCACAGCATTTTTACGTAGCAATAATCAGTTATGCAGCTTACACAAAACGTATATTTTTTTGGCGTGTGTTAAATGTATATCGTTATCTGTCTAACGCACATAAAATACAGCGTACACAAAGATTTCACCTTTCATGACGTCACATCAGGTGAAACACACACCTGTCCGATATTGTGAGTTTTAAATACAGGTTGTTTAATCAACTTTTTCGGTTTTATGGTCGTTATATTTTACATGTGCATCAATGTATATTCATGTACTTTGTACTCTTGCATTGTTTATAAAGACGAGATTTTCACTTATAAATGTACGTTTTTTAATATGATGATTATTTACATGAACATGCACATGCACATATGTGTAGTCAAATAAGCTCAAATTCTCAAATTCCACGGCCTTGTTAGGTAAGTAAATGTATTATAAATACGTTCAGCAATAAACAGGCACGCACAAGAACATCACGTAGCAACACATTTTACGTTTGTCACATTGAACTTAAAACATTTTCAATTTACCTACAAGTAATTTCTGACCAGTATGCAATGATTACCTAGCTTTTGCTTTGTGTTTATTTTTTGAAGAGATAATTTTGTAATTATGATAAACATATAAACCATTAGGTTTATAAACCATATAAACATCTTGTTTAGTAATTTAAATAAGTAAAAACTAAATTTATATGTTTTTTTACAAAAATTTGTAAACAATCTTTTGTGTAACGTTATTCGATCACTCTATACAATATTTTATAGTAGGAACGAGCCCTAAAGACTTAATGTAAAAGGATGAATTCTGTTGAAAAATTATGTTTCCATGGTTATCACTGTTTAAGTATTGTTAATATTGCTACGACAGCATAGAACAATCTACGCGTTTATCGAATGTGCCAGAAAGGTCTCGATGTAAGCGTATGGTGTACGTGCTACTAAACGCATGTTGCGAGAATTTTCTCGACTGTGCCAGGCCTCGCTCGGGCGCTCGGACTGTGTCAAGGCCGTAGCAATTACAAGTAGTTCGCGAGAGATAAGACGCAGTTTGGAAGCTTCTGGTGTGTGAGCGTAACTATAAATACATCGCGTCGCGGCCTTAGTTTCAGTTCAATGCGAGATTTTTGACTGTGCGGTCCGAGAGTATTAGTGCGATATATTTACAGAGCGGTTCGAGTTATTACGGTGTACGTTCAAGTAGTTATTAGTGAAGTTTTGCGTTTTATATTCGGACGGTATAATTGTAATACAGTTGAGTTTTAATATTAGTGGACATTTTATTGCGTATGAACAATCTTCATTTGATTTGTTGTAGACACTGTGTTGTTAATTACGAACTGTTTTACTATAACAATTAAAGGTGTGATTAGTGACTTAATTGGTGTCTTGTACTTATTTTGTTTCCACTGTACCTACGACGATCGAGTAGACCGTCGTAACAGTGGTGTCAGAAGTGGGATAGAACGGTTAACAGTGGAAACAGTGGATACTTTGTACAAGACGAGTGTGATTCGTAATTAATCGGTAAACATGGATCCCAGTCAGATGATGGAAGCTTTACTAACACTGCTGCGGCAGACACAGGAAGAAGCAGAAAGACGACAAAAGGAAGAACGAAGACAGGAAAGAGAAGAGGCTGAGGGACGTCAGAAAGCACTAATGCTAGAAACAGAAGAAAGACAAAAGATAAAACGGAAGCTCTCTTCGAAACTATGCAGAAACAGTTGCAAGAACACAGTACCGCAGAATTGGGTATCCTACGAGGTGAGCTTAATAAACAAGATACTAAAATATCGGAGGTACAAGAATCAATGACATTAAAAATAGCTGAAGTAGAAAAATCTGTCTTGACTGTTGAAGAATCGATGTCTACAAAAATATCTGTTATAGAAGAATCTGTTTCAAATAAAATATCTGCAGTAGAAAACTCAATGGCAAACATAAGTGAACAAATTAAAAGCAAAGTCGAACAGTGCATGAAGATTCAACCAAAACAAATTTCTGAACAGACTGTACCAGTGATCAAGACAGAAAAATACACAGAAAATATGTTAACAGAGAGAGTCACTTTGCCTGCAGTAGGGACAGTTCATGTCAAAGCTCCAACCTTTGACGGAAGCACTCACTGGGCAACGTACCTCCGCCAATTTGAAGCTGCTGCATGCGCAAATAATTGGACAGAAAAAGACAAGGCTGTTTCACTTGTTCTTGCATTAAAAGGACCCGCGGCAGAACTACTACAGAAAGTGCCACCTGACAGCCAGAACACCTATGCCGAGTTGATAAAAGCTCTGGAATTACGGTATGGTGATAAACATTTGCGAGATGTGTACTGCACCCAGTTGAGAGCAAGGCGACAACATTCCTGGGAAAGTCTTCAAGAGTTTGAAGCAAGTATCGACAGACTAATTAGACTGGCCTATCCTGAAGCGGCAGAAGATTTTCGAACGCGTTTTGTGATGCAGACATTTACTGCCGGTGTCCGCGATAACGAACTACAGCAAGTGTTACGAATGGCAAGACACCAGAACAGTGCGGACGCCCTGGTACATGCTTTGCAATTTGAGGCCGCCAAATCAGCGTCTGGTTGGACAAGTCATAAAGTGCGCGAGCTAAAAGATCGCGACGGCACAGACGATGAGGAGGAAGAACAAGGAACAGAGACTCGACGGTGGGCGCCACAGAATAAAATAAGAAAGGATGGAAGACCGAAGTGTTATCGATGTGGGAAACCTGGACATCTACAACGAGATTGTCGGGTTAGAATTCAGCAGTAGGGAAACGAGCAATAGTCGGTGCAACGGGGCGTGTGCTGACTAACTGGAGGAACGAAGCCCCTAGAGAATACGCAATTTCTACGCTTCAGAAAAACACCGGGAGCTTGGTAGTTACCGGATTTGTTCAAGAAAGGCCAACCACGATTACAGTTGACACAGGCGCAACTTTTTCTATTGTGCGCCCCGACGTGGTGAAAGATCTCAAGCCAATCTGGTGCTCTTGCAGCTTGCGAACAGCTACTGGACGGCCTGTAAAAGTGTATGGGAAAGTGGAGATACACCTACGCCTCGGTAGACTTGAGTTTAATCATCAAGTACTTGTTGCAGACATTGTGGATGAAGCAATTCTTGGTGTGGACGTTATGAACGCATACGGATTTATAGTCGACTTCAAAAACAATGTCTTGAGAATCGGAGGCGAAGAGGTAATGCTATCAACAATGACGACAGCAGAAAAATCGATGGACGTCATAAACCAAGTGGCCGTAACTGTTCCGCCAAACTCTGAAAAGATCATCATGGTTAGAACTGCGGTAGATACTAGGGGCAATCAGTGCTCTATATTCGAACCCCAGGTAGTCAGCACACCGGGCATACTAATTGCCAGAAGTTTAGTAAAACCTGACGAAACCGGAAATGTACCTATTAGAGTGGCGAATATTTTGGATCAAGCTATCACTTTACAAAGCAATACGCTCCTAGGCAAATTGACTCCTGTGGCCTGGGTAGCCGGAATAACGCAACGAAGACCCAGTTCTTCGGATACTTCTAAATTACCAGAGGAACTGCAAGAATTATTGAACAGATCTTCTAACGACCTCTCAAGTGGTAAGGTAAAAGAACTCGGACAGTTTTTACACGAATTCAAAGATTGTTTTGCAGTTCGGGGACAGTCATTGGGAAGAACCTCTCTTGTGCAACATCGCATCAATACCGGGGACACAACACCGATACGCCAACCTCCTCGAAGGCCTCCATTATCTAAACAAGAGGAGATGTCTCGGTTAGTAAAGGACATGTTGACAGAGGGAGTAATCGAACATTCGTCAAGTGCTTGGTCTTCCCCTGTAGTGCTGGTAGCGAAGAAGGATGGTGGATTGCGTTTCTGCGTAGACTACCGGAGGTTAAATGACGTTACAAAGAAAGACTGCTATCCATTACCTCGCGTTGACGATACACTCGACACGTTGTCCGGAGCACAGTGGTTTTCCACATTGGACCTGAAGAGTGGATATTGGCAAGTGGGTCTTCATCAAGAAGACAAGGAAAAGACCGCTTTCTCGACCCCAAGTGGCTTATTCCAATTTAATGTCATGCCATTTGGACTCTGTAATGCACCGGCAACATTTGAGAGATTGATGGACCTGATACTCCGAGGCCTGACGTGGAAAACTTACCTTGTTTACTTAGACGATGTCATAGTGATCGGGAAGACTTTCGAAGATCATTTGGAAAACCTTAAGGAAGTTCTAACTAGAATTCACGGTGCACAACTGAAGCTGAGCCCGAAGAAGTGTTCTCTATTCCAGAAGGAAGTACAGTATTTGGGCCATCTGGTTTCGGCAGCGGGCGTTAGCATGGATCCTAATAAAGTAGACACCGTAAGAGACTGGCCAGTTCCGAAGAATAAACACGAAGTTCGGAGTTTCCTGGGGTTATGCTCATATTACCGACGTTTTGTGAAAGGCTTCGCTACTATTGCTAAACCACTACATGAGCTAACGGAAAATAAACGAAATTTCCAATGGTCGAGAGAGTGTGAACAAGCATTTAGAACGTTGAAGATTGCATTATGTTCGCAGCCAATTCTCGCTTTTCCAGCTTCCGAAGGGAAGTACATCGTAGACACAGATGCAAGCAATACTGGTCTAGGAGCAGTTTTGTCTCAAGTGCAGAACGGTGAAGAACGAGTAATAGCGTATTACAGCAAGACGCTTTCTAAACCAGAGAGAAATTATTGTGTTACAAGAAGAGAGTTGTTGGCAATTGTCAGAGCTTTGGAGCACTTCCATAAATACCTCTATGGGAGAGAGTTTTCACTACGTACTGACCATGCTGCACTTGCATGGCTCTTGAGATTTAAAAATCCGGAAGGACAGTTGGCAAGGTGGCTCGAACGTCTGCAAGAGTACAATTTCAAGGTACAACATCGGCGGGGGCGCCTGCACGGTAATGCAGATGGCTTATCACGAAGACCATGCCCGGAAGACTGCCGACATTGCCACAGAAAGGAAGAACAAAACCCAAGCGAACATGTTCAAGCCATCACTGTAGATTTCCTGGCTGATGGCTGGACAACACAAGACTGTCGACAAGAACAGATGACTGATGAAGACATTGGACCGATCTTTATCCAAGATCGCCATTTAAAGAGGCGGGTCGCCGCCCGGATTGGCAAGATATCTGCCATGGTTCCGAAGTGCTGAAGGGCTACTGGGCACAATGGGAATCTCTCACCTTAGAAAACGGATTGCTGAAAAGGGCTTGGGAAAGTGCAGATGGACGAGACGTGGTCATGCAGTTGATAGTTCCCCGAAGTAAAGTGCAGTCTGTTTTGAAGGAGATGCATGATGGAACATCTGGAGGCCATCTTGGCGTTAACAAAACCCTTGACAAAATACGGAAGCGATTCTATTGGCTTCATCTTCGCCACGACGTAGAGGAATGGGTTCGGACGTGTGAAATATGTGCTGCAAGCAAGGGCCCACAAACCAGAAGCAGGGGAAAAATGAGACAGTATAACGTTGGACAACCTTTCGAGAGAATTGCCATAGACATTGCTGGACCATTCCCAGTTACTGACGATGGAAACCGGTACATCATGGTTGTAGGTGACTACTTTACTAAGTGGGTGGAAACATACGCAATTCCAAATCAGGAGGTTACCACTGTGGCAAAGCAGTTAGTTCACAACTTCTGTTGCCGTTATGGAGCCCCTATGGAAATCCATACGGATCAAGGGAGAAATTTCGAATCAGGAGTGTTTAAAGAATTATGCCGTCTACTCGGAATTCGAAAGACCAGGACAACGCCTCTGCATCCTCAGTCGGACGGGATGGTTGAGAGATTCAACAGGACACTTGAGCAGCATCTTTCGAAAGTTGTTGACGAGAACCAAAAAGACTGGGACCAACGTATACCACTATTCCTTATGGCATATAGGTCGTGAGTACATGACACAACCGGCATGACTCCAGCAAAATTGGTGTTTGGGCGGGAGATTCGTCTTCCTGGGGACTTGATGTTTGGATCACCTGAGACTCAGTCCCAAGAGCCAAAGAACTATTCCTCGCAATTAGAAAACCAACTGCGAGAAATGAATCGCTTGGTAAGAGGACGGCTGAAGATTGCCAGTGATAAAATGAAAACTCGGTATGACATTCGCATCAATAGTGTGGGTTTCCAAGAAGGAGATCAGGTCTGGTTGTTCAATCCAAAGCGCCGTCGTGGTCGCTCACCTAAGCTTCAGTCTAACTGGGAAGGACCCTACACTGTAAAAAAAAAGGATTAACGATTTTGTTTATCGGATTCAACAGGAAGGACAGCGAAAGTTCAAGGTTGTCCACCTAGATCGCCTGGCTAAATACAAATTTAGAGACGCTTTGCCAGTTCGGGACGAACAGGCTTAAGGAGGGGGCTGTGCTACGACAGCATAGAACAATCTACGCGTTTGTCGAATGTGCCAGAAAGGTCTCGACGTAAGCGTATGGTGTACGTGCTACTAAACGCATGTTGCGAGAATTTTCTCGACTGTGCCAGGCCTCGCTCGGGCGCTCGGACTGTGTCAAGGCCGTAGCAATTACAAGTAGTTCGCGAGAGATAAGACGCAGTTTGGAAGCTTCTGGTGTGTGAGCGTAACTATAAATACATCGCGTCGCGGCCTTAGTTTCAGTTCAATGCGAGATTTTTGACTGTGCGGTCCGAGAGTATTAGTGCGATATATTTACAGAGCGGTTCGAGTTATTACGGTGTACGTTCAAGTAGTTATTAGTGAAGTTTTGCGTTTTATATTCGGACGGTATAATTGTAATACAGTTGAGTTTTAATATTAGTGGACATTTTATTGCGTATGAACAATCTTCATTTGATTTGTTGTAGACACTGTGTTGTTAATTACGAACTGTTTTACTATAACAATTAAAGGTGTGATTAGTGACTTAATTGGTGTCTTGTACTTATTTTGTTTCCACTGTACCTACGACGATCGAGTAGACCGTCGTAACAATATATTCATTGTTAATATATTCATATTATTTTAAGATAAATTAATTTTTAACAATAATCAATTTACCACTTTAACAAAAAGGTTCTCAGCTGTTTCCATGGTAAGTATATAGACACCAATTGTTTACTATATTGTTAACTAATTCAATTTTAATGTAAAGCAAATTTGTTTTGAAATATAACCTAACTAATAAAAATAATAATAAATAATTGAAGCTCATGAGTTGTTTCTGTCGAGAAATTGGACATCTCCAGAAAAACATAAAGCGATACGGGTATACGTTCATTAATAGACGACTATGTCGTCAATTATCCATGCGAACAATTCTTTCATGATTTCAATTTTTTAGGTTTACAACCCAAATCGTTGCCAAATGTTGCGTAAACACAACATATCCGTTTGTTGCGTCTATACGTTGAATCATGTTTTTCAAAGTTAATCTTATGTCAGACATTTAGTTCCGGCTAATGAAATATTTCTTTTTATTTTCCTACCTCATATTTCTAACGGAAAATCAATATTTTTTCTGTTGTTTGTAAAATTGGAACCTTTTATGAAATTTTATTTTATTCGACGGTTTTATTTAATCACGTTATGACATTCTTGAAATTCTATCTATATGTGGTATCTCAACGATATGACACAATGATTAGATGATCAGATATATTAAGAGCGTTAAAAAATGGATATTATCCCATGCAACTCGTAAAGCTTTAGCAATAATTTATATAACCACATTAAACATTCTGCTGTAAACTAGGCTACATATTACTAGAATTCTGACTTTCATAATTAATTATGCAATTATATGGATGAACGTACACGACACATTTTGTACCACTTCCTTATGAGCTGTGATGCAAAGTCTTTACAGTGATAGTAGCTAATGCTTAGTCATACGCATATTTATAAGTGTGTACTCTTTAGTTATTGTTTTTTTCTGAGACTCTTTCCCTCAGAGAGGGTCGTTATTTCATTCCATGAATTGGAATGGTTGCCCATTAGTCCACTATTAAATTCCTTTTGTTCATTACTTCATCAACATATGATTCGCGTTACAGGAAGACATTCCTTGTTTAGTACTTCTTGAGACCGAATCTTGGATTTTGGGAACGTCTATTTCCTACCGCTTATTTTAAGAAACCGTGGAAATGGGGAAAGTCTGTTTTTCGTTTTTCTATCTGTCAGATTTTTTGGACAGATATAATGTTATTGGATCGCCACTACCACACTGATATATATCTGATGAAGAATGTATTTGTTTTGTATAAATTTAACTGTACCGGCTTGAACAGGAATCCACGAATTAATATTAACAACATTGTTATATTGCTATGGCAGAATTGAGCTGTAAGACTCTTTAGTATTTAATGTAATATAAAATGTTACTTGAGCCAATTAATGAAAGAGAGAGAGAGAGAGAGAGAGTTAGAGAGAACGAAGAACGGTAGACATTTGAAAGTTACTGTAGCCAAAACAGTGGATGTTTACTGGAGCCAGCAACATGTTAGGTACTTGGCAATAATGAGCTGAGTGTTTCTGTGATGTAGACAGATTAATAAAAAATTAAGAAAACAGTGTTAAGTGTAAAAGACCCACATTTTCAATTAGGAAGCTATGAAGAACTACAAAAACTACTGCGCAAAATGAGTAATCTTATTAGGGATAAATGTACCATCAAAATAAATAAGTTAAAAATATAAGTTGTAATGTGTTCTTACTTTTACTTACCTGAAGAGTGTCATAATATTAGATGGCAGGTGTTTAACGGACGTAAAAGTACAATAGCATAAGGAAAGGAACCATTTTTAGAAAATGTTGTTCAAATTACGAATTATTTCTCTGATGACAAAAAAATGATTTATACGAAATTTCACTTTGACCATTTGTAACTGTACCCTGAAAACATGTACTGTTAATCTGTTAAATATCATTGGTGTCTTCGTCTCTCGGTCAATAGCAAATTTAAAGAATATTGTTAAATCCCTATATCAAGCTTAGTAGGGTTCCTTAATCTTACATTTCTTACCATTAACTGATTATTTCAAGGGCTAGAGGTTCTACCTTGTTTGTTTACATCTACACAACTTTTATCACTCTACAGTATTTATAGAGCATTAAAGAAATCCTTTCCGGATTCCGTACGAACATACGGTTGCAAATAGTGGGACACTATAGTA
Organism: Magicicada septendecula; assembly: GCA_034769895.1. Lineage (NCBI taxonomy): Eukaryota > Metazoa > Arthropoda > Insecta > Hemiptera > Cicadidae > Magicicada > Magicicada septendecula. Next base: position 290,384,873 of record CM068367.1, read on the forward strand.
AATAAATTATTTCTCAATAGCTGTTCTGTGTTACCTCCCTGTTCTAAAAACAGAATAATAAAAAACACAAACGGTGAGAACTAGGTTAACTGAGACATTGCATACAGTTTGCTACTGTGCAGCATTTTATATGCATTGATGACCACTTGATAAATACACATTGTTAATTTTCTGCGCAACAAAAGTGGGATCAAGTACCGTACAACAACACATGCTCTAAAATAATTACCTGGCAATATTTGTTTATTTTTTAAATATTTGTATACTATTTATTCACTTATTTTAATTTTTAAAATTCCAGATGTTTTCACAACAAAAAACTATTTTTAAGAAACTTTACTGTTCATCTTTTACACTAGAGACGTTGGTTGCAGACTAGATGTGAAGAATGTTGCCTAACGTATCTTCTATATTCAATATTGAAATGATTACTGCGACAAACATCTGCCTTGACATTTCTGTTGGGTTTAAATTACAAATTTACATCGAGTACAAAACTGCTTCTCAAATATAATGATGTGTAAGTTTTCAAAAATGCCTCTCAGCAAGGTCACCAAATACAAGACATTGGTCACCAAATACAAGACCAAATGTCTATATTAAACATCATTATAGACACTATAATGTCATGGCTTCCCTTTAAAAAGTGTGTTTATATAACATTTTTAGTTTTGCTGGCGGTATGTAGGCCATTTTGAAACACAGGTTTCCAACAATGTATTACTCTTATACAAATCAAATGAAATTATTATATCCTATTTTATAAAGCATTTAAGCCTAACTATGTTTGTAGATAAGTTACTATTGTGTATAAATTAGCGTCTGTATAAGATAATTTATCATAATCTATCAACACAATTGTTAAATACAAATGTCAGACGTTCCCTCTAAATAATTAATTTCAATTTTAATTAATTTAATTCTAAATAATTAACAATTAATATAATTTAAGTTTAGTTAGCTGTCGCCATATTAGCGCACAATAAAAATAACTTCAATAATTATCAATTGTATACAGCAATTACCTTACATAAATACACAAAATCTTAATATGTTATTTTACTGTGTACAAGTATCTTCTTTTATTTCTTCGTAAGCCTACCCTGTGAACATGAGAATATCACGAGTTGGGAAACTTTAATAAAAACATCAAAAGGAAGAGTATACTTGAAAGTTATTTCTTTATACTATGTCATAAATTTTGAAGTTTAAAAAGAAAATTACTAGAAATTCTAAAAGTCATAAAGCATACAGAGTTTTTATTTGAAAACTACAAAAAACTTTCTTTTTATATGTAACTGCTTCTTTGCAAAGTCAGACAGAAAATCTTGTAATCGAAAAAGTACAAAACGTTTGTTGGAGTAGTTTTGTTACGTCAAGATCTAAAGAACGAGCGTGCATTCTGTTGTAATAAAACAACTTTGGCGTTTTATCAGTTGTTCAAAAACACTCCAGGTAGTGTATAAACCCTCGAATGTACTACGCCGTTTACTGTTTCTCACTGTTTTCACGTAAATGTAAAGAGTAGTGCGTAACACGTACGCGCGTTTCTTTTACATCGTGCAATGAATTTAAAAATGTCTTTAATAAGTAAAGAGTGCGTAAAAGTGCTATGGTTTACCAGTTTACACGAAAATATTACGTTGGCAAAAATATAAAATATCATAAAACACTACTTCTTGTAAAACGTTTTGACTTTATGCCTGATGTTAAGAAAGTAACTCTACTGTAACAGTCGTTTTGACTTTATGCCTGATGTTAAGAAAGTAACTCTACTGTAACAATCGTTTTGACTTTATGCTTGATGTTAAGAAAGTAACTCTACTGTAGCAATCGTTTTGACTTTATGCCTGATGTTAAGAAAGTAACTCTACTGTAACAATAGTTTTGACTTTATGCTTGATGTTAAGAAAGTAACTCTACTGTGACAGTCGTTTTGACTTTATGCCTGATGTTAAGAAAGTAACTCTACTGTAACAATCGTTTTGACTTTATGCCTGATGTTAAGAAAGTAACTCTACTGTAACAATCGTTTATGTATATTTATAAAATTACACAATAACTTAAAATTATTGTTTATTTTAAAATCAGCAGTATAAAATAGATAAAGTCAAATGCATAAAAGTTTATGTCACATTTCAAAAAGAAAAGAAAGAAAAAATGTTAAATGTTATAGGATCCTTATGTTGTGGTGTAAAAAGGTTAATCACTGGTAATGCACTCACTTAGGCAATCACTCAACACATCCACAAAAACTAATCCACGTTGCAGAGTCAGTCCGAGAAAAAGCAGATGCACCATAATGTTTTAAATTAATTGGTCTCATGATTTTTAACATCAAATGCTATCGCAGACGCTCGATCATGTGATTCTCATTATGTCGGGTCCATATTGTTCGACTGATAATAAAATTACATTTTCTCAGTTTTTCAGTTTTCATAATTCTAGCTGTTAATTATCATTTTTATCAATTAATTATTCTTGAGTGTCTGCGTATTCGTATCTGTTCATATTTCTGCCAATATTTTAGTTTAAATTTTGCAATAGAAAAATGAATGTTTATAGTATTAAAAGATTTATTTAATCTGTCTCCTAATTTTATGAGGAAAACGTAGGAATAAGCTGCTTTATGAGACCGTGCGTTTTATTCCTTCGATACCCTTTTCTCATTCGGGATGCACAATAATAAAACCACTGTGAAGAGGCATTGTTTGCATTGTAGTTTCACTGCAGACTGTCATGGATTGAAAGTCATTATTGAGTAATGTTAGAGTCAATAACATAGTTATTACAATCGCCGGAATCGTGATATTATAACAAAGGAGTGAATTATGGAACACCAGAGAAATCGTTCCTCACTGTTTATATACACCTTTATAAACAAAACCAGTTCGTAGGCTTCCATTTAGTTCGCCATTAAATTTACCATGGAAATGGAAACTAATAATAGCTTGAACTTCCTCGATGTATCGGTGTTAAAAAGAAATAACCATCTCGGTTTTAAAATATACCAAAAGCCTACCACAACAGACATAGTTATAAATGCTAAATCGAATCATCCGTACACACAAAAAATGGCGGCGTTTAATGCGCTAGCATATAGACTATTAAACGTACCAATGAACACGGAAGATTATAAGGACGAATCTAACGTCATAAAACACATAGCTTTGAGAAATGGATATAAAATAGAAATTGTGGATAAAATAATACGTAAACAATTACGGAAAATAAATGGTGACAATAATAAGGCTAAAAATAAAACACAATACGTCTCAGCATTATATACGAACTTACTCCCCAATGTAATAAAAAATGAATTTAAAAAATTATGTATAAATGTTTCATTCGAGACCATGAATAATCTACAAAATATACTTAAGCCACGTGCTCCAATAACATCGGAGGAATGTTCAGGAGTGTATAGAATCCAGTGCAGTGAGTGCGATAAGTTCTATATCGGATAGACGGGGAGAAAATTTATCGAGAGGTTTAAAGAACACCTACCAAAAAAGAATCCCCAAACCATCTCATCAAATTACGCACTCCACCTCATAAACGAAAACCATAGTTACACCGGATTCAAAGAAAACATGGAGCCGATACACATATGTAATAAAAGTCATCTCCTGAACGCCCTAGAAGAGTTTGAAATATACAGGGCCTCCAAAATAAATGAAGAACAGTTACTCAACGATCAGCTCATGTTTAAATCTAATAAATTATATGATACCGCGTTGAAGATAAGCAGTGAAGCGCGAATACATGTTAGTTGACGATCAGAGGTCGACCGGTGCACCGAGTCACTTATAACGTTTTCATATGTTTATGTATGTATGTTAATTTGTTCATAGTGAGTTTTGTGCGTGTGGTGTTTATGTGTATAAACGTTTTAATCTTTTCGACGACCCCTATGTATTAGGGGAATAGCATTTTACTGTACCTGAGGATGGGGATTTAGTCCCTGAAACATAAATTAATAATAAACTGTACGAGTGGAATTTATAACCATTGTGAGTGAACAATTTATGAAGAAACTAATTAGTGTTAGCAGTCAAACATAACAACGAGACTCATTGAAATATCGCCGCTGGAGCCGCCTGCCGTAGAAGAGGACGACAAGACGAAGAGGACGCCAGGACGAAGAGGACACCAGGAAGGAGTGACGCTGTAGAAGAGGACGACGAGAAGAAGAGGACGCCAGGACGGGAGCGACGAGACGAGAGGAGGACGTTGCAGCAACCAAGTAAAATCGATTTATATTATCGAACAATACAAACAATTATTTATATTATCAATACATGACAATTTAAAATACATTATACATCTTTAAAACAATATTTATGTGAATAATAAATAATTTTTCATCTCCTCCATAATAGACTTGTTCGTGATTTTTACCTCACTCACTATATCCTTATTAGAATAATAAAGTTTGATCTGTTGCAATATATATATATATTGCAACGAATCACAGGATCATGATAGGCGGGGCAAGTTCATATATTACACAGACAATGGACATTCATATTATATTGGTAGATGGTTAAGTTTGGTTGTTATCAATTGTATTTAGTAAGGTTAAGGGTTTAGTTTAAAAAAACTGTGCATTATTATTTATGGTTATTCATGTACTGTGTTAGTGGAAATGTGCGCGCGTGCGCGAGTGGGAAACGTTTCCCGGGCGGTGCGTGAAGTATTATCGTTGTTTGGACATTAGCTGAACTGAGACATGTGTATCGCTACAATCCCTATACCTGTCGGACTATTGTTTACGTTCATGTATATTATTAGTATGTAGGCAGTCATGCATGAGATACGAGTAGTCTGATTACCGCTATGCATGCTGTTACAAAGTAAATGCACTCTACTGCATGAAAAGTGCATGGTCATTTATACTAACCATGTGACTTCCATCCACCAATAGAATGCGGACTGGTGGTTGGAAATTTTCTTAAGCCTGTCGTTACACAGGCAGTTCTTCTACGCCATCTACCGCGAACGGAACGTGCACTCCTTGTACAAGAATTCTACCGCTTGCAAGGTGTTGTAAAGACTATTCGTCGATAGTGAAACGGGAAGGCTCAAAACTGTGTATGTAGTACATCTGCACGCAGGAGTGTTTAAACGCATTACGCGTATAATTACGGCAGTTCTTCTACGCCATCTACCGCGAACGGAACGTGCACTCCTTGTACAAGAATTCTACCGCTTGCAAGGTGTTGTAAAAACTATTCGTCGTTAGTGAAACGGGAAGACTCAGAACTGTGTGTGTAGTACATTTGCACACATCAGTGTTTTAACGCATTGTGCGAAAATTTACAAGCAGTTCTTCACTGCTGCTACCGCAAACGGTACATACAATCCTTGTACAAGATTATACCGCTTGCAAGGATTGGTTAAGACTTTTCGGGGATAGTAACGCGTGTTACGCATAACAATTGATTTATATCTTTACACACGATATTAATATTGTAGTATTACGTGTGTAACAAGTGAGTGTAACTGTATCACTGTGCGAGTTTTTCCGCAGTGACAGTAGCATTAATTGTTACGCAATTGTTCCATCAAGACGTTTCCGTGCTAGTGCAAGATTTCCTCATAGGGTGGTCTGCTGATCGCGGTAGACCTTGGTATTCGCGAGAACACTTGAAGAAGCCGGAGAGGTATAAGCTCAGTATACCGTTATTGTATTGATTAAACTCACTGTCACCTGAGATATTACTTGGTCTTAAACTCTATATAAGTTTTGCGAGTAATAAAATCCGTAGTACCGTTGTGTGTGCGAAGTGTCGGACTCATCGTGGGTATTGCAGGACATCAACCCAGCTGTTGCAGGACATCAGCCCAGCTGTTACAGGACATCAGCCCAGCTGATATAGGACATCAGCCCAGCTGATATAGGACATCAGCCCAGCTGTTACAGGACATCAGCCCAGCTGATATAGGACATCAGCCCAGCTGTTATAGGACATCAGCCCAGCTGTTATAGGACACCAGCCCAGCTGTTATAGGACACCAGCCCAGCTGTTATAGGACCAGCCCAGCTGTTACAGGACGCCAGCCCAGCTGTAAACGTTTCTGGTGAAACGTCTGTCATTTGTAAGCCACACCTGACGAACCAACTATACCGCAAAGACCGGCCCTTCTCTTCAACAACATCATCGTGGGAGTCTTCTTATGTAACGTATCACGTCTTGCGTATGAACATTATTTAACATTTTGAAAGAAAGACTCTATATCAAACATTACATTCTGTACATTTCAAATATACCATATAAACTGTAACTTGTGTTTGTACAATAAATAATCTTAAACCCTCCAATATAGACTTGTAATTTGAAATACACATACTATCATATCCTATGCGCCAATAGTTTAGTAATTTGTGTTGTCGCATAGAGATATATATATATATATATATATGTGTGTATGCGAGTTGCCTCTTAGATGAAATGACACGTATTATAATGTTATAAAAGGAAAGCACCAATAAAAGGTTGTTATTGTTACTGTTATATGATTGTTTTATTGCAAGTCCTGTCACGCTGGGCCCAGTACATTTTCCTTCCGTCTAGGACTAGTGCCTAGTTTTAAATATTAAGTAACGACCCCTGATAAAAAAAAATTAATTTATAAAGAAAAGGAAAAACATTTAAAAAAATGTAAAATTAAGGGGGGCGTTTCACTACGAAAACCCGAAAATAATACTACTTTAAAATAAATTATCACTGATAAAATAAACAATTATTCCAATAAGTTTCAAATTATTGCACCGGCTTCAGTTATATTTATAACCATAATGCGTAAATGACAAATAATTAAGTTTTCGCTTCTACGTTCATGTATGTTTCTGTAGCTATCTGTAAAACTATATCTAATAATTTTTCTAAATATATGTAACTGATAAGAATGTATAGTCTACAGTTTTGAAACACAGCTTACTTTTGAAGACAATGACAAAACTTTCGAACAGTGTTGATAGTTATTAATTTTGTAAAATTAAAAGACGCCGAGAGTTTGTATTTGAATAAAATTCCTCAAAACTATGCTCCACACAGACATTTACAATATTTTTAAAATATTGGTTTCCATTTTTGATTTCCGTCGTATCCCTAAAGTCGGGAAATTTTCAGAGAAGACACTAAATTCTGGGTTGGGTGATATTTCCCTTTAGTCTGGGCGGATTTTAAACGTTTTAAAAACTGTTTATCCCTTTTTTGAACCCTCGTGTCTATAAGTTTATTAATTTTCAAAAACCGTATATTGAGATTGTTCATAAAATTCTCTTTAATACCTCACATGGATTTTTGACGTTAGTGTCAAAAATATTTTTATATTTTCAAAACTAAACTGTCTCTTAATTTCTGAACATTAATATTTTTCAAGTCTCGTCAATTCATTTTCTCTTTTTGTATAGTTAACTTTAAAAATAGAACGTAATACTTGAGTCACCTTTCTAGATCTCACCGTTTGCAAAACACAGTGAGAAATTTAATTTTAAATATGGTGTAACGTACCTTATGCGAAATGGACTATACACGTGACACACAACAATACACGACGCGTTTAAACAGCGTATAACATTACATTTAGCAGCATTCAATCTAGTATACGGGAACCCTAATAAAATTTTCAAATGAAAATTTTATAAAAGAAGCTAATATCCCAAACAAGATTGTATTCAGTAGCCGTAAATACATGTCTGCTTAAATTATTTACTTTTCTAAGAGGGTAAGAAGACTGCGCGACGAGATTGAAAGCGCTCGACTCATAAAAATAAATAATTGGGCTGCTACTTATACTCCTACTATTACTACTAATACGACTACTGCTAACCTATTTTTATTATTATAGTGGTGGAATTATTTCTAGTTTTCCTAGTATTAGTTTATTTCTGGTATAGTAAAGTAAGCATAATATTGATATAAACAAGTAGTAGAAAACTGATTACTAATAATAAAAGCCAAGGTATAATATAATCCCTTAATTAAGACGAGTACTGATTCAAATTATAATTAATCAAGACACTGCTCACCTAGGATATAATGTTTCACGCTGTAGCCATTATTCTTGAAACTCTAAGCAAATTGCATGTCGTCCTCACCATCATTATTCTAAGCTCCTCGCCGATTTTAATTAATAGTGTAGATAACGTGTGGATATCATAAAGTAAGGACGTTTAAATATACAACTGTGTAAATTTCCCAGAAACTTGGTAAAGGCTGATCAAGTGGGTGAACTCATGTTTGGAGGCACAAAGGGTAAAGACGACGACGTAAAACTGAGGTCGTCTTGCTCACCAATCGACACTTTCACACAATTGTAGAAATGCACATAGAGACTAGAGACATAGAAACTAAAAAGGGGTCTACATTATATAGAAGCGTTCTCAGACATGAAAGTGTAGTACTGAGCCCAGATCAAGTACGCAGCAGAGAAAGCTGTCAAGATAATAATACCACTTAACAGGCTCATGGCCAGAGTGTGCAAATTGCCTAGCAAGGGAAGCTGTGACGTGATCCACTGAAGAAATGAAACTACAGATAGCAGATGGTTTTAGTACACGAAAGAGAATCTGTTGGATTGCCGTGCTTATTATATCGAAATACGTCAAAGCCAGCGGTCCTTCTAGTAGCGGAAGGTGTACGTTCTTCTAGTTGCTATCCCTATAAATCTGTTGGCACAAGAGTGGAAGAAAATCTATAAACTCATGTAGTATATGGAAAGACATACAGAGAGAGTAGGAGCCAGGAAAGTAACTATTCGATACTGGTAGGACCGATAGATGAATGGGCAGCCAGCGTGCCAGGCTAATGGGGCGTCGGAGAGAGTGACTAGACGCCCTTTCGGTCAGGTCAACTACAACTTCATACAGTTCTTTACTGAGCACGAGTATTTCCACGACAGCCTATTCAGTATGGGTAAAGCGACGATCCCGGCGCATCTCTATGGTGACTCAGATCAGGATAATTTCTACTGCACTTTCAATGACGATAGATGGGCGGTAGAAAAACGGAGACACCAGATGCAGACTGATCATATAACGCCCGGCAACGTGGTAGTAACCAAGTTATCCGACAAGTGCAAGTGTGTCCAGGCGGCAGTCGTTGAGATCGTCTGAACAGGAAGTGGAGTATTAACCATTAACTGGGTGGAAGACCAAAACAGGGCCGCGGTCAGTTGCAACCCAATCGTACAAAATCCGATCAATTGCGACCCGGCCGACTGTACTGAACACATTGTTGTATCAGATTCAGATTGCGTCTATTAAAGGCGTTTAAAAAGATGAAGGCTCACGTCTGAAATGGTAATCCGTACTGGTGTTTCCATTGTTTACATACCGTTGTGACCAATCAAATTTCCCTTTGCATATTTACACTCTACATAATGAGCCCATAGACTATATGACAGGCCTTTGCGCTCGCTTCACTCGCCCTACATAGGCATCGAACGGCGGCCTTTGGTCGCACATTACTAAAAACATCACTCTTGTGTCACAGACATCAAAGGATTAGATCGCAACGCTTGACCTTTTAATGAGGCGTTTCTGCTAGCTCCGCTCGCTAATGGGATATCACATGTGGGTCCACCGCGTAACAAAACTTGTAATCACCTATACCAACATTAACACATTTCGACACACCATTACTAGCTATACAACTCAATAATTGCTGGGACATTTCATTCACAACATTTCTACTGCTCATTATCGTGTGTGTGTGTGTGTGTGTGTGTGTGTGTGTGTGTGTGTGTGTGTGTGTGTGTGTGTGTGTGTGTGTGTGTGTGTGTGTGTGTGTGTGTGTGTGTGTGTGTGTGTGTGTGTGTGTGTGTGTGTGTGTGTGTGTGTGTGTGTGTGTGTGTGTGTGTGTGTGTGTGTGTGTGTGTGTGTGTGTGTGTGTGTGTGTGTGTGTGTGTGTTGACGGAGGAGCCAAATTATAAGGAACCGACCTAAACTACACGAACTGACCTAACAAAATATTGAAGAAAGAGGTTGCTCGCACAAATGGAAAAATCTCAGAATTGAAACCTCATAGAAATTTAGAACTGGAACGTGGCATGGTGGTGGGTTGTATATGGCAGGACAAGCTGGTACTGCTTGCCAGATGGTTTTACTTACAAAACTCCATCGGCGACCCATCCAATTAGAGTGGTTATAAACCCCGCTCCGGATAAATCTTCTTCGGTGCACAACTAATAGTTCCTGTAGTCTCAAAACCATTTTATGATGTCCTATTTTTAGTAATTTCGGCTGATTCCAGCAAATGTAAGAGATGATACGTCACATCGAAAGATATAATGCAATAAGGCCAACGGCCACTTAAATTTATCAATGAAAAAATGTTTCACATTAAAATCCATGAATGTTCAAAATGCCATTTATTGTATTCCTAAATACACGTTAACATCACTGAAAAATATAAAACCAATACTTAATTTTATTCTCGACGCAGAGAGAAATCGTTTTAATAACTTCGTTAAACCCCGAATCGGATTAATTAACGCAAATTCCAAGAAAGGAATAATCTATAATACGTTGGAGACTTTTTATGATTAGAGATAATGTAGAATTTTACCTTTTTTAAAATAATTTGATTGGATGAATAATGTTTAGTACATTTAAAACTCGGTGTTAATTAATTTAAAAGTATTACAAATTTGTTGTTTTTTCTTATTAAAAATGTATTTTATGTGTATACTTCCAAGAAAAATATATATTACAAGAAAAATATTGTATTAATCATTTTCATTCCTCTACCTTAAGTGCTTAATAAGCTTATAAAATGAATTTCAAATGATAGACTTATTTTTTTTAAACATGTTACAATTTCCCTCTAAAGTTTTACAAAATTACTGTGCAAGAGGAAAGAACATATGCAACAAGGGAATTGAAATATTTTCTATTATATAACGACAGTTGAGTATCTTTGCTCACCCCTGTGTCCGTTTGGTGGTATCTTGTGTGTGTGTGTGTGTGTGCGTGACTCTAGAAAAGTGTTTAAATGAAGTACAATTTATCCAACTCGTCTTTTAAATAAACACAGTGCCCTAAAATTTATACGTTCACATGTTTCAAAACAACAAGTTAAAATGGACTTGTATATTGAATGTAATATTACCTGTCAGTTCCAAGAAGAATATTAACTATTCTCTGAATTAAAATTCTCTGTTATGCTATGAACAGTGTTAAGAAAACAAAGTTTAATACCACACCAAACTCTGAATACTTTTGGATAAACATAGTTGTATTTAGTGTCCTTTTTAGTTATCTAATTTATTGCCTTTCCAATGATAGACCTGAACAAAGCGTTACGCGGCTTTTGATAACTCCATGAAGTTATCTGTGTCAGACTCAATTGTAAGGAAATCTAATGTACCTTGTAATTTTAAAAAGAAATTGATTGTAACATGTTGCTATGCTTACGACCTAGTAATTTCTCTTTACCAAATTCTTTGTTCCTTTCTTTTACACTAAACTTTTATCCGACCTTTGTACCAGACTCGTGAAACCACACGCGCGAGTGCACATACACATTTACTTAACGCTTTCTGTATTTTTGTTTCACGCTCACTACGTCAATCATTTTCGCCCTTGCGAGCTACTGTTTTGTGTGTGTGTGTGTCCGCGTGTGCGCGCTACTATTTTGTGTATGTGGAGATAAGAACATCGAAAGCTTGTGAACATGTTCATTGAAATAGTTGTTGCACCATTTTTTTTTCTTCTTCTTTAATATTCTCTTTTACCGTCAAATGTCAGAGTCTTCCAGCTACTTTCAAAATTTACTTTTTTTAGCCGCATACAGCAAAATAGTTTTAACGATTATTGTATCCATCTTGAACTTCCATCTATATATTTGCGTAACAGTCAAACGTTCCTAACCTTTAACCTACCGAAACGTCGTGCCTCAGATTCTCAAGTTTATAAAATACGAGTACCTTCCAAAATAATTTATAAAATAAATTATAAAATGCTTTATAAAATATATTTCAAATGGTATTTTGGAAAGTAGATTAATATTTTGTAATGGTAAATGAAGCGCTAGTATTTCTTCCTGTGTTTTATATATAAATATATATATATACAAGTGTGGGTTATTACACTGATTTGTGTATTAAACTTAAAGATTCTGAGCTAAGTATATATAACAAGCTACTCTTATACAAACAAGTGCTGAAACCAAGATGGACGTATGGATCGCAGATCTGGGGTTGCACCAAGAAAACTAATTCTAAAATTATACAGACTTTTCAGAACAAGGTACTACGCAAAATAATAAATGCACCGTGATATGTTCGTAATGACAATATTCATAAAGACCTTAACATGAATACTGTCCTTGAAGAAATAAGAATTACAGCAGTGAAGCATGAACACAGACTTCACAATCATGACAACATTGCTGTGCTACAAATGCTGGATAACAGTAGCGTAGTGCGGAGACTTAAAAGGACAAAACCTTGGGACCTGGTGCAGTAAGCATTGATGCCGCGTGAAAAGTGCGTGTAGACACTAGGGTTATTCAGTGGAATAATTCCTAACAATAAGTGATAGTTTTATGAAATGAAAACTACTAGATAAGTGCAAACTTAGTTGTAGTAATAAATAAATGAAAAAAAAAACTTGAAGTGCTTAATTCAGTTTTACTAGATATACCTTTAATATACATGCTTCTACATCTAAAAGACAAAGAGAATAATAATGTTTATAATTAATGTACAAGGTGGTTACAAACTAAAGAGTCGTGGCCTTTTCTTTGTAAAACTATAGTAATAGCATATGCATTACTAATCTTACTTCTAGAAAGACTAAAACAAATTTAAGTAGCCCGCCTAAATTAACTTTGCCGCCTTTCAACTGCAGGAAACCCAATATAAGTTTAATATATATACAAATATAATAAATACGCAAAAATAATCTACAGTACAAAAAGAATTTTTATAATATAGAAAATAATCAGGGTTTAGAATCTGACAGTGAATTTATATGCTGTATCTGCTTTATACACGACTGCCTTTCAAATTAACCCAAACCCCAAAATTACCCAGTCAGCTATATTCTATCATTTTATTCTCATTTTAAGTTAGGTGTAACAGTATCCACAAACAGCAGTAATACTACCTATACCTACAGCGATGTTTGTTAGGAGATGTTGGCCAAAAAATGTTAGCAATATTATGAACAAAATTTGAAGTTTCAAAGAAGAGAAACAAGACATATAACATATTATAAGGGTTTCGGCTTGGTAACGAGAGGCAAGATACAAAATTTTTAATTTTTAATGAGTAAATTAAAATGAACCGTATGAAATGGCTACCTGAGGAATTTTTGAGAAACTAGTTTACTGTCTGAAGCAAGAGGATAGAAAACAGTAGGACGCAGGAACCTAAGTAGACTCAAAAATTGATAACATCCGTGCCTGGTGTAGACTCTGCTACCTGAAGCCTTGGCAACCATGGTGACAACAGTAATGATATTTCGTTGGCAGAGCAGAAAATGTTTATTAATGTTTGGGAGGTATTCCCTCAACCTTCTCAACGATTATAGGTCTATATACACTAATGTGTGTGTGTGTGTGTGTCATACAGAATCATTTCAATATTTAATGGTTCACACTTTGTTGTGTACAGAAGACGCGCAATGAGACTTGGCCTGTCTGGTGGAAGAAGAAAATATATTGACCACAGACATACTCACATTTTCCTAGTAGGTAATTAGTATTATATGAATATTACCTAGTATTTTTCATAAACAGATTTTATAACTAACCGTTTTTAATTGTAACTTTCATAAACATACTCTAAGAATATATTATGAAATAACAATCTATATAGGATAGTGTACGGTTAAATATGTAATCTTAAAGCTTAGTACGTAATATAAAAGAAGTTCCTACCAATATCTACAGTTTCATTTATAGACACCTGTGAATTACACTGCCAATTTCTTACTTGAACATATTTCAAAAATAAAGACTGGCAGCGGCAAGTTAAGGTTGTGAGTACTGTAGTGCAATAACTAGGCTTATATCTTACTAAATTAATATACGTTTCACTAAATACTTTGGTAATAAATTTTCTAGGAGCCCGCTGACGACATAGCAACTAACAACATACATATTTTGTAGATAATGATAACAGAAGTAAATTTAAATAAACAAAAAAATGAAAATTACTGTTGTTTTTATTTGTAGACCTGACGTCAATTTTCGATTAATTAAAGGACCTACTTTTAAAACCAGTATATTACAATACAGTATATTTTTTATTTTTTTAATATTAACGCCTGACTCCTACAGATTTCTTAGTATTAACAGATTTGTTAGTATTTTCTACTGAATTCTTCAAAACAGAATCCCGTGTTAGATACCTGAATTTTGTGGTCTGTGTGGCAATATAAGTTATATAAATTTTTTCTAGCAAAATAAAAAGTCTGGTGAGTGATTTCATTTTGATTTCACAAAAGAGATTAAATATGACCGTTGTGTAATTTGTCCTTTAGCCTACTACTATATAGGTTAATAAAACTTTATATCTGAAAACAAAGAATCAAAATTAAAATAAACTCTCATTGAGAGTGATTGCTAGTAAAATGGATTTACATAGACACAACGTATTATAAGACTTAAGCACAATTAATTACTTACCTTCCTGGAGTTCTGCTTTTCTTTAAAATAAAAAACATTATTTTCATTTCAAACTTTAGTTGTCTTGGAAACGAATATAATTTTTTTTTATTGTTAACTATTTTTGCTGTACTTTGTGTTTCTGAATTTAAATAAGTTTATACCACACTTAATTCGTAAATTTTGTATAGCTTACATATTTTTACATAATGCACTGTCCTAATTAACGGAAACTTCTGTCCTAAATCTCCGCACTGTCCTCACTTCTTATTTACAGTATAAGTACTTACTATTAAATAGGTAATGGTGATAACACACCTAATCCACTTTAACAACATACGCACGCAAGTCAACTAACGGCTTATGTAAGGTCTCTTGTGAACAGGCAAGCAATTCCTTTTGTCGCCCATCATTCCTTGTAAATTTTTCCTGTTTTAAATTGGCGGTGCAAAGTTCAGTATCCTCGGGATTCGACAAGATTTAGCCGGTCTCGGTCAATATCAAAAAACGACGTTTTTACCCGTTCTTACCTAGTCAATTGCGACAATCCTCTTAGTCTCGAGCGGAGCAAGAAGAAACGGCTCGTTAAAGGGCCAAACGTTGCGACCTAATGCTACGATGCCTGTGACACATGAGTGATGTTTTCAGTAACCCGCAAATCGATAGGCGGCCTAATGCCGCCGTTTCGATGTATACGTACGGCGAGAAGCAGAGGGTCTGCCATATATAGGTTCAGGACGTAGAGTATAAATATACAGAGGGAAAGTTGATTAGTCGTAAGAGTATATAAAAATTGGAAACAGAAGTACGCATTACCATTGCAGGCGTGTCCCTTTATCTCTTTACACGTCTTTAATAGACGTAACCTGTGTCTCTAGCTGTTTTCGATTGCAATTAGCCGGGTTGCAATACACCGGGTTCAAATTTTCACCTCGGTCACAACTGACCAAGTTTTGTACGATTGGATGGCAATTGGCCGCTCCGATTTAGATCTGTCTTACTCGTTCACAAACATTGTTTAAATAATATTTTTTCAACTCTTCATTAAAAGAGTGCCCGTATTTTGACTTTTTTTCAGAAACATTAATAGGGCCTATGCAAATTCTGACAAAAACACAGTGTTTCTAACCGTTATGAAATTTAAACCAGTTTTAGGATTAAGCCATAAGTTGCAAGTTGTTATTTTTATGGAATAGAAATTCTCATTTTTGTAAACCAATTTTTTCTGAAACGGCTAATACGTATGAAGTAAAATTGGAATCTTTTCAATAGTATTCGTATCTGAATTTATACCAAAGTGTTTATAAAACATCAGCGGATGAACGAATTTTAATAGATTTCTATGTCGTAACGAAATTGTGTGAACTGAGGTGTAAAAGCTCCGGGTAGTCTGCTGACTGGACGACTACAATATTGCTAGGTCGCTCTCACTCCCTCACTTTGACGCGTTGCTTTAAAAATATTACTCCCTATTAATATAGATGATAACGATATCTGACTCTGATGGAAACAGAATTCATTTCATTGTAGTTGCCTGCAAATCTCTAATAAAACGCAGCTTTGTGCCAGGTTAAAACCACCTAGACGTCCAATACGCTGTATAATGACTCGTTTGTCAGCTCCATGTGGGGATTTAAATTCACCACTTCGTCTACAAACCTGCTAAATACTCATCTTGTACCGATAGTTCTGAAAGTCTCTTTTGAACCACTTGACCATGTTCTGCACCGAGGTGGGTCTATGATAATTCTAAATCTATCATGCCCATATGTGCATATACGAGGAGAAAAATTCAGCATTAAATTCTGCTTACATGCCGAATCTAACATTTTGATGAAATAAATAATTACTTTTCTCCTGTACTTTATAAAATACGAAATACAATACCTACAATACCTATTGAAATTTACAATACCTATTTAGACATTAAGATTTATATAAATGACGTACGATTGTTTTAAACAAAACAAAATTTCACATATATTTTTTACAATACTATTTTTACATAATCTGAGTACAATACTATTTAGTATGGAGCGCGAACCGAAATGACAAATGTGAATTTTTTCATTAATATTCTGTTATTTAATGAACGTACATATTGCAACTTGTGAGAGTGTGTTCATATAAGTGCGAGCGTATCCGCATTCGTTTTTTTAGTACAGATTTTTGCAACCTCCGCTCAGTTAAACATTTTCTGTCGAAACTGCAATTGCGGCAGTTCAATAACTAACTGACACAGGACTCGTAAATCTCTTCTGAACCGGTAGATTTGCGCTTACGATAACAGCTGGTGCAAGCCATAAATAATTACTAGAATATAGGCTACATAAATTGCATACTTTTGGTATGACTTACGTTTGCACATAATTCATCAGTATCGTGCAATGTCCAACGGGAAGTCGAGTTATTTAACTCAGTTAAAAATCTAAATGTTTATATAAGTTTCTGTAATTTATTTTATGTGTAAACGATACACTGGACTTTTCATTGAAAGTGTGTTGTAACGGGGCTGCTATTTTCCAGTGCTAAAAGCCCAAATTGTTAACAAAAATACAGTATTTTTCAAACAGCAAGAACACTTATTGAATAAATTCAAATTATACTTACTTTCTAGCGAGAATAATGCTACACAAAAAATAAATAATAAACAAATAAATAATAAACGTTTATTTATTTAATAATACATAATTTAATATAACAATATATGCCAACATATGATTCAATGTTAGTTTTTTTTAATGATATCAATAAATTATCACTGTTTATTCAAAATTATGCCTAATTAAGCCTAAAATATATACAGTCGAAATGGAAATTTTGTAAATAAACAGTTTTTGATGGATTTAAAAGTACTTTTTTTGAAGCTATCTGCCACTTAGTGATATGCATTAGTGCAGTTGTTAAGTGCTTTAACATAAATGTAATACTCTAAAACCATTAATCATTTATACGAACCATGGCTGTAGTATCATTATAATACAATGTACTATCTAGCTACCAGGCCTATAACGTGTGACTCAAATAAATTTAAATACACACTTGTAAATTAGCCTGTCACCGTCCTGAAGGCTGTATATTCCTTGTGGAATTTTAGCAGCTCTTTAGAGCTATTCCGACTCTGTTGCATCAATCCGGTGATGAATCACTTTACACACTCTCCTGTTTACTTCAATAGTTTCCTGTCCCTCTTATCGTCAACGTCCAAATTCCTCGTCCTATTTTTTCTCGTCTCCATCAACCCAGTCATCTCATAACGTTTAAAAAACAACTTCAAACATCGAAGAGGAGAAACACTGTACGCTATGCTTTCCAGGGACAACGCGCCTTTTGCCTTCGAGGACGTGGAAGCAGTATTTCCTTGGCAAAGCTGACTTGATTTCTCAAGTTCCGACTTTTGTCGGGAACACTGGGCATTAACCGAAATTTAATGGTACATTTCTTTTTGGCAAAGAAACAGCTCTTCGGTACTCTTTACCAGCGTTTAATCCCCAGCTAATAAGATACAGACCTTAAGCAAGACGAGATATAGGTAGACCAAGTTAGAGATGGCTATAGTGAAGGCGGAACAAGCTGTAACCCTATACCTCGATGTGGAGAGGAAGAAGAAGATATAAATTAAATTTCAGAATCTATAGAAAACCAACCACCACTGATGCGGTTATACACGCGAAATCCCATCATTCGTTTTCACAGAAGATGGCGGCATTTAATTGTTTCATACATAGACTGTTATCAATATCACTTAACGAGGGTGATTTTCGTGATGAGCTAAACACTACAAACTATATATCTTTGGCTAATGGTTACAGCAGCTCATTAGTTGACAACCTTCTCAAAAAAACATAAAAGTAGGAGGTTATGTTTTTCCAATTAGCAAAAAGACGTAAAACCAATGTTTGTTGCAATCACATAAAATTCCAAAAATTAAAACCACCACGTTAAGTAAAATAATATCACTACAATTTTCAAGACAAATAACTTCTTCTTCTTCTTCTTCTTCTTCTTCTTCTTCTTCTTCTTCTTCTTCTTCTTCTTCTTCTTCTTCTTCTTCTTCTTCTTCTTCTTCTTCTCCTCTTCACGGATTAGGTTATATAAACCTCTTCTGGCACCCATCTCATCCTCGGACGACGCACGTCTCTTCTACCAACGGCTTTTATAGTTAAGTGCCATTGTCTTCTGTAAATTCAAATTATCTGTAAATGTCTCCTGTAAAGACAAATAACAGTATACTCAAAAAACTCCGCCATATACATATTTGCAATAACACACACAGTCAAAATTTCATATTGAATAATCATCTGAACTTTAAAACAAACCCGCTGTACGATAGCCTTGAACTTGCACAAACATTTATAGATAAATTCAGTATCCGATCAGCCTTCAAAGGGTGGGCACCCATACGAATGTGTGTAAGTGCAAAGTGATGTGATTTTAACAAACGACCGCAACTGAGGGAGTTATATCCGAAGATGTAACGTATGTTCCGAAAAGCTTCATTTTAATGAAAAACGAAGTTACACGACGGATCTCATGTGATTTATTAATTTATAAATAAAAAAGTGACTTGGATACCAATAACAATACATATGTCAAAAAGTAATATTGTTGGAAATGACTGCGATATTTTAACGTCTTTATTACTTGCTAGAGGGACTGACGGAGGGATGTAATATTGGAGGCAGAACAAGAAATAAAAATGTAAGAAAGTAAAGAGAACAAAAGAATTCCACCAACGTGTGAAGAAGAGGGAAGAACCTCTTAAATTTGTGTCTTCCAATTCCTCGTCAGCTAGATAAACTGAAGGATGTTTGGGGCAAAGATAGGACATCACCTTACTTATACAGGCGTAGGTTACTGTAGAGCTCAAATAATATGACCCTATCTACGTTGACTTTAACCCTATCATTGTTACAAAGGGATTACTGTACATACAGATATAAACAACACATACAGAATAAAATTAATTAATTGAAACATAAAAAATAACTAACGTTTTATTACATTAAAAATAAGATCCCTATGAAGATATTAAATAATTGTTAATGCTAATACGTTTATCATCTATTACGACCGTGTATTAGGAAAACGGTTACTATTTCTGAGTAACATTTAATACGCACCCGCATGAGCGCAGGATCATTACTCCTTGTTTTCGCGCAGTTCGTGCGTGCAATAGTTAGTGCTGTTCGCTGTAATTTATTGCGGTAACATCTGCGACGTGAGAACGTGACATCAGAAATCTAATAAACAGAGTTGAGTTGTAACAGAAGCTGGAAGCGGTTGGGAAACATCACTGACTCTTGAGTGACTTGTTTCAGGTGGAAACTTACATGGCGTGTCTGCTTGGCTTTCTTATAATACGCACTAGTGAAAAGTCCATATCTAATGGAACAAAATATAATAGTAATAACAGTTAATTTATTCATTCAAAACTATGTTACTTGAAAGTATTTAAGGAGAACAGAACTACATTATAATATCACTTCATATAACCGATCATAAAATGTATTAATTCCCAATGTACATAAAAAGAGAAAGAGACATTTTAGTTTATTAAAGGTCGTAATTAACATTTCCGTAAGTTCATTCTACGCTACCTACAAAAACAAGTTGAGATGTAAATCTATGTTTATTTACATATAATTAATATTTTATCGCAGACGTAAAATTTATGAAGTTGATGGAGATTTTACAAGAAGTTTAATTTTCCAAAATGTTTCTCATTACACCTGCCATATCACAACCTGATCTTGTGACCGTTACTGTAAATTTAATCACGAAATGCAAATAAGAATTTTAAATGTTTATAAATACTAAAATAATTTGGAAGAGAAAACGCAGAAAATGCACTATAAACGGACAATGAATACTTAAATTGTCGTCGTTTTAAAATATGCACATAAAATGTGTGTGTGGGGGGGGGAGCGCGAGCGAGTATGCATTCAGATTCCTAAAATAATCGTGGTATAGTTTTAGCACGGGCTGTTGGGCCGAGATCGATTGCATAAATTTTGTTCTCTAAACGTTTCGGCCACATATCCAGAGCCCATCTTCAGTATAAAAAGAAAAGAAGGAAAAAGTTCGTGGCCGAAACGTTTAGAGACGAAAATTTAAGAAACAGACGACGGCCCAACAGCCCGGTGTAATGTTTTCCAAATGTTGACTCCGACCTTGATTAGCCTTCGTAATAAGTCATCAAGATGTTTGGTTTTTTGTTTCACATAATGAATGGACTACGGGTATAAGTGACAAATCATCGTTAAGATTACAAAATATTGAAACGCTATACGTACTTTGCCTAATCGCTTCTCCGTTTACCTCATAAAAATAAGATAATATAACTGAAAAAAATGCTTTCCATTTCCAGTCTTTCCACCGCTGGTGGCGCATAGTACTAGCCATACACCGTCACACTAACACAAAAGCAGCGCGTACGCCTTGGTCCTTAACGAACTGTTGAGCGGAGTTATTTTTTCATCTTAATTTACAGATTATTTGTAATATTCTGAATAAAATAGGATCACTTCTGCATTTAAAATGTATAGAAAATTAACTAGTTAATTACTAACGTAGTTTAATAAACTATAAATTTATGAAAATTCTAGAATGCTATACTAGAATATGACAATTCTACGTTACACTACATTTCAATAAATCCTCAGAAATTATATTTAAGAAACGAACTACACCTTTTCTTTTTTTTTTGTACACCTGATCTCATACTTTCCTTATAAATGTGTCAGGGTATTAATGCTGTAGTACGAACGATCTAAAGACCGATGTAAATTTTACTACACAAAAACATTACAGAGAACTAATATTTGAACGTAACAGTCAATATACAAACATTTTTGAATAATTGACACCGACGGAAACGTGATGTGACATTCCCGCTTTGGAACCACCCTACACCCACGTATATTCACACATGTGTTCGTCATTCAATTATCAAACTCCCCTCATTGTTTTGCAAACACGTAAAACAAACTGCGGAACGTCACTTTGACATAATTAATAACAACAGCTGTAATAAAACATACGTGCCATCGCGTGACATCACTGTTTAAAGACAAATTTGCTTGTGGGCGGTGTACATATATAATATTTGAAAGTGAAGAATTTATTATATTAAAGAAAAATTATGTATTTTTCGTTTTGTTTTGTTCTTGTCGTTTTCGTAGCTTTTACACCTGTATCATCATCATCATCGTCATCATTTTAATTTAACTAATTAATAATATTAGTTATTCAATTATAATTAAATTATGATTGATTATTAAATGCATTACTTATAATATTAAGACGTTCTATACAATCTGTATAACAGGTAAGTATAGATAACAGGAAATGTTATATTGTTTAAAAGCTGAATGAAAGATGTTTTAACTTTCCTTGCTTACGAATCATCATAACAGTCTATGTTTGACACGCGCAGACAATTTAAAACACAAAATTTCAGTGCATGGGTAATAGGTTACCAGTGGTGAAACGTCCATACATGCTACGTAAGCGCAGCTTATAATTAAAAATTCAATTGTATAGAAAACATTTTTTAATCCACTAATTTGTCTACAAGCTGTGAAACGTGCAAAATTCTAAAATCTGTCTGTGTAAGAAAATAAGTTATGTTTTATAATGTATTTATAACTTCGCGAGTGATTATTACGTACTCGTCCATATACTCCGCCTCCTGTGCATGTAATCACTGTTTACAGGGTCCAATTCTTCCTGCCACAGCATAGAAATGAATTTCATACTTAAAACAGAAGTCCACATCCTTACAGTGGCTTAATACGCTGCAGTAGTTGTAGCATGTTCGTTGCGGATGGGTGAAATCGTTCACTTAAGTAAATTGTTCGTTTCGAATTGGTATGTTCCGACATCCATTCTTCTAAGATCGTTTATAAAATATTTTTTAAAGTGAAATCAAAAGTGTGACAGTTTTTATAACTAGTTTTTGTAAATCTCATGGTGCAAATAATGACTAAAATCCGGTAACACCATACTTCGCTACAACATATGGTAAACTAGTTTCTCAAATTTTCCCCTTTGACGGACCACCAAAATATTTTCGACAATCGTAAGAACCGTTCGCGAAAATTCGGATCCAAAAAAGCAAAAAATCATATTTCACGCTTAGTAACTATTTGTTCAGCGAGTATGCTTATTTTTTTTAATAATAAATAATTAATTACTAATGTACACACGTATAGCTAATTCCAAATATGTATATAATTTTATTTAGTAGTTTCATTCACAATTCATACAGCTATTTTACAAAAAAAGGAGATGGAATAAATGAGATTTTTAATCAAAGTTTCCTGTGAACAGTATGTATAACGTCAACTAGTTTATCAAGTTTCAGATATTAAGTTCTTTACTTGGTCATTTTATTTTCGTCTCTAGAATAAAATACTTTAGAATAAAATATCGTCGATTTAATTTTGATATTTAATAAATTAACAAAAATACTCAGTTAGACCTTGTTATAATGCTCTTAATTTCATTAACTAATAAAGAAATAAAAACTTTTTACAAAAATTAATTAACTAAAATGCTAGCTAAAAACCAGTACATAGTTAAAGATCTAATGGTTAAAAAAATAACTAACAATTTTAAACGAATGGTACGGTATTAAACAAGTGAAAGAGACTAATGAACGAACGGTGCATACGAAAAAAAAACAACTTGACTGGAGCGAAGATGAGAATTAAGAAGCACTCTTTCTAAATGGCCAACTGACGGTCCTGGAGGTCTCATGATTGACGAACGAAGAACGAAAAAGATGGGTCGCGAACGATGAACGGTCGTTAACTTGAAATCGTTCCTATCAATCATTTGTTAATTCGTTCATTTTAATCCGTTCATTCTTGAACGACACAGCCTACTACTAGTTCGCTGTCCCGTTATGTTAATCAGTGACCGCTTGTTTCTGCGATGTCAACTTCTTCCGCTCCGTGGGATTCTGATGCAGCAAATTTTTCTCATGCAGTAACTGTATGGTACATGAACTAGTTATTTTCTTAGGGGAATAAATGATGTCGAGTAGGCTACACCGTTCAATAGGCCTGTACTTGATAATTCAGATACATATGAATTAGTTCATTTTACTTTTTAATGATGTTACTAATTTTCAATTTCTTTATTTAAAATATACCCTATTGGAATAGAACATAGTTCAGCCAGCAGAGTAAAGACATCATACGTGCAAACACACTGTCGTAAAAATGCATAGACAGGCAATATGATAGATCCCTTGTGGCTGGAGTTGAGTCAACATTGAAAGGCGGATAGGTTTTGATTTCCGGTCCCTTATAAATTGAAAAAGTACACGCTTCGCCAGTGGCAGAGAATTTATAATATTGAGAATACTGTTGGAACACTAATACACAAATTTAGAACACAGGTCTACCTTATTTCGTGATATAATGTTTTAAATTGTTAATCAGTTTGTTAATCCGAAAGAAACCGTTATTAATTTAATGAAAAAGATTATCTTAATTATTTTAGGCATTTACAGACTTGAAGTTCGATTTTTATTTAAATGACGATTGGAATCCAGGACAATACACCACAATAATAAATAAATCTACAAAAGAACATAAGATTTAGAAATATATAAAATTATAAAATATTATGTCTATATATATCAGAAGCCATATATTACGTAGCCATATAATTAATGAAAATGGATATTTGAGGAATTAATAAATCTATTACTACTGTTAGAAAGTAATCGTATCATGCAATAAGAAAACACACACTATATTTTTCGTTTAACGAGGTCATGGTGTTACATTATTTAGCTTTCAGTAATCGTTACTTAAAAAGCATAAAAATAAAATCAAAGTAATATACTGTTCAGAGAAAAAAGAGATAAAATTTCTGAATGTAAGGATAAAATTTTAATCATTTTAGACGTATAAAATGAAATAAGCACCTTGTAAAATTCAGCATGCTCACCATTGTAGTTCACAAGGTAAAGACAGATCTTTTATTAGATCTATCCTGAAGCTACAAGTCGTTAACGCTATTAATTACACAAGGCGTGCGGTCTTGCTTGACTGTTGACATACTTTTAGGCGCCGTAAGTAGCATACGTTATCTACGTGTAGTTTGTCACGAGTGCTGGCTTAAGGCTTTGTCATGCAGCTAAGGTGGTACAGTATTTTCTAGCAAAAACTGCAATCGCTTACTCATTTTGCACTGCCCACGTTTAGTGTAGAAATTTATGGAATTTTCTATTCTTTATGACATCACACAAGACTTTGGCTGACTATAAACACATCGGTGGTTGCAGTTAATCAAATTATGGCAATCAATTTTACAACTGATGTGTTACTTAGACAATTTAGCAACCGCTTTTATTAAAGCTCGTGGTTTTATTGAGAGAGTAGTTTTATGTATCCTTAAATAATGCATTATTTCAATGAGAAGTTATTAGGTTATTCATAAATTTATTTAAATTTGATGACTACTTTCTTTTTTGTATACTGTAAGTATTGGATAACTAACAGGAAAAAAATTCTATTACGAATGTAATTTTTTAGTACAAAAACATTACATTCCCTCCTGGATACAAAAGCGACAATAGCACAGAATTTATAGACCCTACTATTATAAACCTGGGACACAACAAATTTAATATATACAGAAAAACTAACTAGGCTACAACTGACACACTGAAACATAACACCTCTAATCACACCATAATCACATCATACGCTATCAGCTTTCAGATACATGATACACGGACTGAACTGCATTCCACCAGTACAGAGAGAATATCAAAACGAATTAAATACGATTAAATATTTACCTGAAGACAACATACACGATAGACTAATAATTCACAAATCATTATACAAAACCCAAAACAAACAAATTTAAAAACGGAAAACAACAAATTCATAACACTCACATATATAAATGACCACACTGAAAAAATATCACGCAAATTTAAAAAAGCAGGGAATCAGCAAACAAAACAGAACACACACAAACAGCTAATCAAATTTAATTTACGTGGCATTTACAAACTAAACCGCTCAGAATACTACAAACTCTACATAAGCCAGAGCGGACGCAGCTTTAAGCAGTTGAACACATACAAGCTTTACACTCCACCACCAAATCAACCTTTGCAAACCATCTCATTGAAGCAAACCACACATGGGCATACATCAGTAACAACATGGAAATCCTAAGTCTACACCCGAAAGGCAAAAACTAGACACACTCGAACACCTGGAAATATACAAACTCACGAAAACGCATGAAAGAACATTCTAAACTAATAGACACAATTCAAGTCACACATATTATTTGAACACATTACACAAAACACACACACACACACACACACACACAAAACAACAAAACTATATTTCAAACAACCACGCCATCTTCTCCTAGCGGAAGCCTCTGGTGAACCTCGCAATGAGCGAAAGCTACCTCAGAAATAAAAATAAACATTTGTTTAATTTTTATCCAAAATACTATTGTCTCTGGTCGGAATGGTGTTTGTATATTCTTAGTGATACTCGATCATT
Source organism: Magicicada septendecula (assembly GCA_034769895.1). Taxonomy (NCBI): domain Eukaryota; kingdom Metazoa; phylum Arthropoda; class Insecta; order Hemiptera; family Cicadidae; genus Magicicada; species Magicicada septendecula. Next base: position 290,411,052 of record CM068367.1, read on the forward strand.
TCATCAATAACAAAATTCAAGAAATCATGATATACGGGCAATCATCTCATTATCATAAAAGTAGTAACAACAGTAGCAAATATACAAAAAATTAGTTTCTAAATGTATTGATTAATTGTCAAGTTTCTTTATCTTTCTGAATAGTGAAAATATTAAAAGAAAGTCATTATTATATACATTATCTGAATAATTACATTCGTAATTACTAAAGTAGATTTTACTAGAAAAACCATACACACTTTTGCAGTGGTCATAACGTTTTACATTCAATGCCTACCCAGACACGTGTGCGTCGCTGATTGTACAGTTTAAATTGGTAAATAAAATTAAGCAATCACTCGCTACACTTTTTATATTACTGAGTTCCATGAACACCATTCTGGACTGTAAAAATAAAAATTATGGCGTAATGTAATAAGCATAAGTATTAAAATATTACTATAAACGTTTATACTCTGAAAGCTCTTGAAAATGCGCAATTAACTTGATTAAATAGTTTCAGTTATGATTAAATTTAATCAATCATTATTTCATTTTCTGCCACAGTTTATAAAATTGTGAAACTTTGTTTGGAACATAATTTCTGTTTTACAATTCACGTTGATTAATATTTTACCAGTAACATAATAACTGCTATAATAACAGACGCACGCACGCACGAACACAAAATATTCAGAGCAGTATAAACTAAGCTTAGTTTAATTATTCAAAAAGTAATAGGTGTAGGCCTCTCGTACAAAATTACGCATTTACGTTTTAAATTATTCCTCCAAAAATAATAAAATTTGAAATTGATAAGAATTTATGGAGTACGAGTTCAGTTGGGTGACACAATTTCTTGTTCTACTGCCGACACCCAGCCGGCAATTTAGTTTCCGAAGCAGCCAGAGGAGCACTTTGCACTGAACGTACGCTTGGACCATCAACGCCTCGATGTTGTAGCGTCGGGCTGTTTTGAGCGCACGAATACCGGCTGGTCAGGCGAACGTAAAACGGCAGTCGTATACTCTAGCAAGTCTGTTCTTCGTCAACAACACGTGGTTCATGTGGCTCGGTAGTGTTAATATTTTTGCCACACATTTCTCAGCAACAGCAGTTGACGTCGCAGATCTAAGGACGTCATTCCTGCTTCACAATATAGGCTTTGTGCAGGGCTAGTGCAGAACGCCCCTGTGACATAGCGCACCCCTGAGTTGTGAACAGGATCCAGATTTTTCAAGCACGACCTCCTACTTGAAGAGTACACCGCGCATCCGTAACCATGGTGGATAACACCAGCGCGGCGTACAGTTGGAATAAAATCTCTCTCTCTTTGCTCCCCAGGTCAGGTAGGGTATGCACCAATTTGAGTTTAACGAGGGTTTGCACCTCGCAGCCAGTCGCCCACATGTGCATTCCATGTTAATTATCTGTCGAAAGTTAAACCTAGAAATTTTATGACTAACGGTTTACAGACATATTATCTTTAAAGAATTAACTATATTTACGTTTCAAAGCGGTTTAAAGGGGCCTTTTTTTAAGAAAAGAGGCTACGCTTTCAAAACTGTATTTTATACAAGAGTAAATTGTCATTCCGTTGGATTCCGATCATATGAAATAACGCGGTTACGAATACAAAAACATCGGTTAAGTAACATTTACAGTATATAATACTTAATTAAATATTTAATATAAAACGTTGGCAAACGCGGACAAATCAAATATAAATATGTAAAATCTCATTATAACAAAAAGGTACAGGTGCAATCTATTTTCAATTACATTTATTTTTCAAATCACTATGAAAAAAAAATTTTAAATAGATAAGAATGTCATGTTTTCAGAGTTATTTTTAAGTGAAAACAATATTTTTTCTTCTATCAGACGGAAAGTTGGATAGAAAGAAGTTTTATAGTGATAAGGAAGTAAAATATAGCGAGTTTTATCAAAGAATAGGCCTATTTTTTTAATTGTGGCACTGTAATTTGTGGACAATGCTATTATTTATTGTGTGTATTGCATAATAAACAACGCATTTAAGACAAAAATTATTGTAATATAAGTGAAACTGTTTTTACAGAAGCGTTATTAAAATTGTTAGTGTCCCTCTTTCTGGTATTTAATAATATTTTCGCTGAAGGCTACTGTGTGCGATTACGATCGGTGCTATTAATTACCTGAAGAGTGCGAGTATTATTTACCTCGTATTATAACATCGAATGGCAGTGTACAGCCCAGACGTAAATGTACAATAGCACAAGGGAAGGAAGCATTTTGAAAATTTTTTATTGAGATCGAAATTATTTCTCTGGTGGAAGAAAAAAATTATTTATACGAAATTTAATTTTAACCGTTTGAAATTGTGTCTCAAAAACTTTAAATATTATTCTGCTCGTCTCTTAGCTAATACCATCTCTCTTTACGTACTAAAGATGGTGTTAAAACTCCATAACAAGTTTGGCAGGATTCCTTAATCTTAAATTTCTTACCATTAACTGATTATTTTCAACGGTTAATGATTTAACTTGTTTGCTTCCATCTACACAAACCTACAACTTTATCACCCACAGTATTTATAGAGTATTAAAGAAATTCTATCCGGATTTCTCGTACGAACATACGGTTACAAGTAGTGGGACACTAAACTAAATAAATTATTTTCAGTTGCTGTTCTGTGTCACCTACCTGTTCTAAAAACAGAATAATAAAAACCACGAACCACAAGAATTAGGTTACCGTGACATTACAGACAGTTTGCTACTGTGGAACATTTTATACCGATTAAACGCATTGGCGACTACTTGATAAGTGGACATTGTTAATTTGCTGCGTAATTTCTATTGAAACACAGATCCTAAAATATTTTCCTGCCAATTTTTGTTCATTTTTTTAAGATTCATATATTATTTATTTACTTATTTTAATAATAAAAATTCCAGATGCCTTCACAACAAAAACTATTTTATTTGATAACCATTTTAAGAGACATTATTGTTTATCTTTAACACTAAAGACATAGTCAGGCTAAATGTGAAGAATGTTGTCTAACTTCTCTTCTATTGTCACTAGTGAAACGGTAAATGCAAAATACATCTGCCTTCACAGTTCTATCGGGTTTAAAGAACAAAAAAAATACAAGACTGCTTCCCAAATATAATGATGTGTACAATTTTTAGGAACGTCCTTCAGGAAGGTCATCAAATACCACACCGCGACATCTATAAAGTCATAGCTTAGCTTTCATTAAGTTTATAAGTATTTTTGCATTATGTTTAAGTTTAATTAATGGGCTTTTTGAAACGTAGGTTCCCAACAGTGTATAAATCTTGTTAAAATCATCAAAAACTAAAACGCGCTTCTTTTTATAAAGTATTTACTACATTCATAAATACCGCTACATAGATTTGTTTAAAATTTATCTTAAATCTAACAACACGATTGTTAAAATTTTATTTAACTATCACATTTGTTTTCGACTTCAACGTTTTTCTTATTATTTCCATGTTCCTTAAGGAAATGGAAGTATGGTGATGGCAAAAAAAAAATCGTGTTCGAGGTTATTGCAGATTCTGATTGTACGACACTCAAAACATGAAAAAAATCATTTTTCGAAAAGTGTCTGTGTGTGTGTCTGTGTGTCTATGTCTGTACGATTGTTTTCTATGGCAAACGATAACAGCCGCAAATTCAAACAGAATCAAATAATGTTTTGCATACAGCCCTGAATTGTAGAGGACTGAAGGTTTATTGATTTTGGTGAAGATCGGTTTAGAGAAAGGGGTAGTTTACCTGCAACTTTTTATGTTTTAACAAGGGTATAATTTTTTTTATGACGAACGATAACTGCCGTAAATTCAAATAAAATCAAATAATGTTTTGCATACGTTCCTACATTGTAGAGAACTCGAGGCCTGTTGATTTTGGTGAAGATCGGTTAAGGGAAAGGGGTAGTTTACCAGCAACGTTTTATGTTTTAACAAGGGTATTTTCTATGGCAAACGATAACAGCCGTAAATTCAAACAGAATCAAATACTCTTTTGCATATAGCCCTAAATTATAGAGTTCTCAAGACCTACTGGTTTTGGTGAAGATCGGTTAAGGGAATAGGGTAGTTTACCGGCAACCTTTTATGTTTTAACAAGGGTAATTTTTTCTATGACGAACGATAACTGCCGTAAATTCAAACCGAATCAACTACTCTTTTGCATACCTTTTTCAGTTATACAGAACTCAAGGTCTGTTGATTTTGTTGAATATCGGTTAAGGGAAAGGGGTAGTTTACCGGCAACGTTTTATATTTTAACAAGGGTATTTACTATGGCAAACGATAAGAGCCGCAAATTCAAACAGTATCAAATAATGTTTTGCATACAGCCCTGAATTGTAGAGGACTGAAGGTCTATTGATTTTGGTGAAGATCGGTTTAGAGAAAGGGGTAGTTTATCTGCAACTTTTTATGTTTTAACAAGGGTAATTTTTTCTATGACGAACGATAACTGCCGTAAATTCAAAGAAAATCAAATAATGTTTTGCATACGTTCCTACATTGTAGAGAACTCAAGGCCTGTTGATTTTGGTGAAGATCGGTAAAGGGAAAGGGGTAGTTTACCTGAAACATGTTATGTTGTAACAAGAGAAATGTTTTCATGACGAACCATAACTGCCGCAAATTGGAACAGAATCAAATATTTTTTGCGTGCATCCCTGCATTGTAGAGGACTGAATGTCTATTGATTTTGGTGAAGATCGGTTTAGAGAAAGGGGTAGTTTACCTCCAACGTTTTATGTTTTAACAAGATTAAAGTACTCAATTTTGATAAATAAAGTATCTTAATAAGAAGCTCATAATAATCCACTGTAGAAACGTAGATGAAATATCTATAAATGAAGAGGTTAGGTGAACGGGGTGGGGGTAATTTTCTATAAATGAAAATTATAGTTGAAGGGGGAGGGGAGAATTTTTTATGTGTACTACGTTATCGGCAACAAAGAAGTAGTTCTTTGTTAAAATTCCTTCCCGGGCTGTTTAGCCGTAGTCCAATGTTTTCTGCAAAACCAGACTTTTCGGCAGTGCCATCGACTTGCATTTCAGTGAAAATCGAGTGCGAAAACGTGACGTGGTATACGTTAGTGACCACAGTACTGTGGTTTAAGGCTGAAGCAATAAGTAGAAAGAAGTAGTTTCTATGGAAATATTTCATTTCGAATATGATTTTAAATATAAATCTTAGAACATGGAAGTCATTTATGGTTCTCCATACCGATATTTTTTCGTAACACAAAGCATTCTCTCATTCTAAGTTGAAGCAACCTTAGTGGCTGAACTGAATATCAGAGGAACCATTGACATTTTCTTATCCTATAATGGGTGAAACGCTTGGTGCTAATAAAGAAAACACTACAAAATAATATTGTTCTTAATAACGAAGTCGACGAAAATTTACAAGCTAAGTTATATGTATTTATTTATTTTTGTTGTGAAAAGAACTGGAAAAATATTTTTCATTGACTATAATGTTTATAATAGTAATTTTCAAGTCTTTTTAGGTAAAACCTCAGGTTTCGTTTGACCCTATAAACCTAAACACTGATCTTTGTAAACATCTTTGTACAAATCTTTGTACGATGGATACATATTTGTGTGCTGTAACGTGTATTTTTGAAAATATTTATAAAATTGTACAAGTAGTAAATAATAGCTAAAAATAATGTGTACTAGCAGTTATATTTGACAAAGAAGTATGTGAGGGTGTGTGAAGGGAAAGTTTGTAAGACTGTCCTTTTGGCATTGTAACCTACAGACAGCTTGATGTGCTACGGCTGTAGAGTTAATTGTTTGACAAAAAGAGTGACACTTACTAGATGTCTGTGAGACGTTGTATTTCGCATCAGGCAGCTGCTCTGAGTGAAGAAAGGCATAACCCCCAATAAACCAATCTACCCTTTTTAAAACTTTGACACAGACTGAAAGCAAAGAGTTTGTCAATTCGATACGGTACAACATTAGATGCCAGAACAATTGCAACGTAGAAATTTGACGAAAGTCGTGATTACAAAGGAAGATTCGTTCCAGACTCAAAACAAAGCCAGAGTGCAACTTGAAGATAAACAATGGTGCAGCAGATCGAACAATACCAGTATTGTATCTATGTCAAAGCGTAACAGAAATTGGACACTAGGAGACGGCCACGAGAGACAAAGAAATGTCGCCTGATGTACAAGGGGAAAGTGAAACTCACGAATTCTGGAGTGCTTGAATGGGATTCCTAGTAAATAGAGAAAACGACTGTAGGAACAATCAGGACGAATGGTAGTTCGACAAGAGAATCACGTGTAAAGCAGAGATACTCGAAAACCAATGACGAATATACAATTTGTCACACTGGCTAAAGAACCAATAAGAGTATCCAAGCAGATGGAAGATTCAGCAGAGGTAGGCGGGAGGAGAGTTTACTTGGTAGATCTCAGAACAGAAAAAAGGCAGTCTAGTACTCATCTACAAAGTGATCACCACGAGTCATGTTAACTCGGTAACAATGTTTAGTCATCGATTCATTACATAAGCGTGAACAACTACAAGCGTTCAACACAATTTCAGAAGTGCGCATATCTAGAGTCTTAAGAACGGTTACTTCAGTGCGAACATTCAATTTCTCAAAGTGAACAATGAAGTGAATACGACAAATCGTACGAAACTCGTTGTTATAATTCTCACTAAATTCTAAACTCATAGCAAGAGAGTTGAACAGTTAATCGCGTTCGACAGACTATTAGTATAAAGTAATATCACGCGAAGTCAACATGTAAAACAGACTTTACAATTAATTAACTTCACCGTAATTTAAACAAAGTGTCGGAGAATACGGATACACAGCACAATACTAAGTTAAGACAATTTCAATTAACAGACATTCTACAATTACAAATAATTCACAAGAAACTATAAACATTACAGCAGCTTTTATATAATACAGAACACATCAACAGAGAGACTCAGTGCATATTCTACAACAGAGACATTAGACATAAAATCAGCAATCTAAACAACTACTTTAAAAAACATTATACATGAACTTTACCAACATCAATTAAGGACACTCATATTCAACACAATACGAGTGCCGTGAAAAGTGAACAGTTCGAGAATTCTTCAATAATTAAACAGTGATCGTGAGGTGCAGTGACCGCGAAGGGATACGTAATCTACAACGACTACGGAGACCAGCAACTACTAAACACAGAGGACCACATGATGTCACCGAGAGTATGAACTACGAATAATCAACGCTCTCAAACTAATGGTACTTTAGAGTTAAGTCAATAAACTCAATTCATTCAAGTCAAAGAACTCACACTAATAATTAATTAAACTTGAGAACTGCCTCGCAGTGCTCTGCATTCGACTGAAGCGAAATAAAACGTCAATTAGTAAATTCTTAAAAAATCATATCTAAACAGTAATCTAAATTTGCCAAATACAATTGTAGATTATAATTTACAATTATAAGTGTTAGAAAATTATTAAATGTTAATTAATCGCGATTTCAGAGATACTCATTGTTAAGATAAGAGAAGTGATTCTACTTAAGGAAATATCCATACAGAGTGTTATATTTGTAATTTGCTACAACTTAATTAATTAAATAAGCATTAGACATAATATTGTTGTTGTGTGTTTGGCAAATGAATCCTTTATATCCACATCCTTGTAGATATGAGGTGGCGCCCGGGAAATTGAAACATTTTGGCAGTAAGTGATTTTTTTTATTATTAATTTATTACTTGTTACCCACACCAAGTAAGAATTCTTTATAGTGCTCTATTCCTGTATGGTCAAACTCAGGCACTTTTTACATGTTTTTCACTATAGATTATCCTGGATTGAAAGTTTTTATTGAGTATTGTTAGAGTCAATATCATAGTTAATACAATCTCAGAAATCGTTATATTTTAATGGAGGAGTGAATAATTGAATATCAGATAAATCAATATTGAAATCAAATCAAATAAATTATTCGTGAATTCATTTAGAAACCTCTGAAGATACAGATACATCTATATATTAATACGTGAAGAGAAAACGTTGTACCCCTTTTTAAGCATATTGCGCGCACGGAGAAGTGTGAGATTTGGCATAGTTAAAGTTTATATGGAGAAGGAGTGCAGAAAGCTAAAATTTATATATAATATGTGTTAAAAATACATTAAATTAAATAAAATAAAACATTCATTTGCACTTTAAAATTCATTTAAACTTTTTCAAATAATGGTAATTGTTAAAAATAAAATAATTTTGTTGCCAGGCAATAAAATTATAATTTTTTCATTTTAGTGTACGTTCATACTGCCAATGTCAAACACATAATAGTCTGTCGTTTGTTTACGTTCATACTGCCAATGTCAAACACGTAATAGTCTGTGGTCAAACAGTCGCACAGAGTAGAGATTGTCGCCAAAGAATTTTAAAATGTTGCCAACAAATAATTACTGACAGATTGACTGAATGAGCTGTGAATTTTGTGTGATTTCAAATGTTCCTTTTTCAATAGTCCGTGGAGTGTATGTCAAGGCAAAAAAGCGTTTATTTTATATTTTGTATATTAGATATCTGTGTTTTATATATTAATGTTCAGTTGAAAGTGAAATACAGCTTGCTTAATATACACCTGTTGCAAAAGGAAAATTTTGTAGCAGCAATTTGAATTGACTGACTCTCGCCTAATTATTATTGGTGGTTTCAAAAAAGTGAGTACATCTTATTATTTTTAAATTAAACCGTGTCTAATCTTAGTTTCAGTAATTTCATTACATGTTTTTTTTTTACATTCAGATATTCGCACCTACTTCCAATATGCCTCGACATAGAACATTGACGGGTCGGAGTGAGAAACAAAGAAGAAGGAATATATATTCGCGTGAAAGTCAAAATGATAATAGACCAAATGCAAATTTAAATAGTGTAAATAGTATACAAAATGATGAAATTATTTTGAGGGATACATTTAAATGCGCACTGAATGTCATTCCAAGAAATTTTAATACTTTTGATTGTGGATTAATACATTTACAATGCAGGTTTTGCAATGCAAAACATTTCGAATCTGAGGTCACTTTAGGTGAAAGGACTGCATTCACTTCATGTTGTCATAAGGGTAAAGCAATATTACCGGCCTTAAGTCAAAATGAATACTTTAAATCATTGTATGATGGACTTACTTCAAATGAACCTTCAATAAAAAGAAAGTCAAAAAATTATTTTGAAAACATTCGTAAATACAATTCATCATTTGCTATGGTTACCTCAGAAGCTAAAATTTCGGATACAGTTACGCGTGGAGTGTATCATTTTAAAATACATGATGTTTTTTATCACAGATCAGCTCCAATGACTGCTGGATATGGTCGCTCACCATGATATGCGCAATTATATTTTTATGATGTTGACACTGCTGTCAATTATAGATTATGTGAACACTATAATCAAACATGCAATAACAATATAATGCGCGAAATCTCTCTTGAATTGGAACGCATTAATCCTTTCGTTCAGTCATTCATTGCAATGAAAGATCATTGTCAGAGAGTTGAAAATCAAAATAAAGAAATTTGTATGCTCATTAAAGTAAATCGTGATTTAGATCTACGCCGTTATAATGATGCAGTTCAAACTGATGTAGCAGTAATATTTAGTACAGTTGATGGTGAGCCACCCGTTGAACGAAATATGGTTTCGTTTTCAAAAGTTAATGGTACCATTAAAAATAACTCTGTTTTGGATTCATCATTGGACCCTTTAGCGTATCCATTACTTTTTCCAAATGGTGATACTGGGTGGCATATCAATATTTCTCATAATGTACCAACTACATCTAATTCAAGAGCGCCCAGAAATAAATTAACCATGCTTCAGTATGCAGCCTATCGACTTGCAATTAGAGAAGATTTTAGCATGTTGCACCATTCACAAAAATTATTTCTGCAGTGGATAGTTGATATGTATGTGAGAATAGAGGGCACAAGGTTACATTTCATTCGACAAAATCAAACAAGTCTTAGGTCTGAAGTTTACAACAATTTAACAGATTATTTAGAATTGAACCCCAAATGCCAATAATGTTGGCCGTAGAGTAATTATACCATCTTCATTCAATGGATCTCCAAGAAATATGTATCAGAATTATTTAGATGCAATGTCAATTGTACAACATTTCGGAAAGCCTTCTTTGTTTATTACAATGACTTGCAATCCAAGTTGACCTGAAATAGTTAGCAATATTGGTGTAGGTGAGTCAGCTAATTTTCGACCTGATATTGTTGTGCGTGTATTCAAGTCCAAACTGAAAGCATTAATTGAGGGCCTTACACCTAAAAAAAAAATCTTCGGTAAGTTGAAGCACTCATTTATACAATTGAGTTTCAAAAGAGAGGATTGCCTCATGCTCACATTTTACTCTCTTTAAATGAGCAAGATAAAATTGTTAACGCCACCGATATTGATAAAGTTGTATCTGCGGAGATTCCTAACATTCAAACACATCCTACATTACATGAATATGTTGTAAAACACATGATGCATGGTCCATGCGGTGTACTTAATCCAAATTCTGTATGTATGAGAGATGGAAAATGCACAAAAGATTATCCAAAACGATTTAATTAATTTACATGTGAATCATTTGTGCTGAGTCAAATGATTCAGCGCGAGTTTATTGGCATTTTTTTTTGACGGTAAAGACAGTACAAAAGTTAATGTAATAAGGAGTGCTGCTCTCTACCCGCGGATAGGAGAGGCTACCGTTTTCGAGTTTTCACCGTTAGATCGGTGTTTCCATCTACTGAGTTTTTCCTGCAGTTTTAAACAACAGTGCTGCAGCCTGGTGAGAATTTCCTTACAAACGGACAACGAACGGAAACTTTTGTTAAGGTTTGTCTCAACATGGAAGCCTAACTCACGACCTCGTAGAAAATCTCTTCGGTGGAGAGTTTAGTGTGAAAATCTAGCGTCGACTTCTTTTAAATATGAGATAAGTTTCTTAATGACTGCGGTAAGTTTGATTTCATTATATTAATTATATACTAAACTTTTAAAGGAGAAAACGTTTTTTTTAGTAAGCTTGAGTAAGCCCCCACTTGTCGGAGCATGCATTGTGAGACGTAATTATTCGTAAAGTTTTTATAAACCAATAAAACTTGATTATTGGAGTGTCAGAATCTCGGCTTTAATACCTAAAGTACAATAACCACAATATATTTAATTTTACACTTTCATTAACACCGATGTAACGAGATTCGGTTGAGCACTTAACCTGTTACACAATGTGTCGTCATTAAGTGGTATAAAGTTTTGCTACAATGACAGTAAAACTTTATACATATATAATTGGGAACTTACTCAGGCACGTTTTAAACGTAAATCATGTCACATTCAAAGTTATAGTATTCTCAGATTCTATGGAGTAAAAAACTATGTGTTTTAAATAAATTCTGCGCCACGTGGTAACCTCAATTTCACTCAAAGTAATAAGTTCATAAGATGTTACAGAGCCAAGATAAATTATTGTATTGCAAAAGCAACTCACATTCAGTGAGGTTCAAGTTATAAAGCGTTATAAAGAATCATGGTTAGAGAACTTTTTTTAAGTAAGGCATGTTGGCCAAAATAATGTTACCAAGTTTTATTATGTACAACATAACTAGGTGTTGTTTTTATTTATGTATTTTGGAGGGTGTCCAAACTGTGGGGGCATTTGTGTGTGGTCTCTCACTAAAAATGTAATGTGTGACAATAGGGTTCACTGAACAGAGACAAGTCCTGCTGCCACTGAACGAAATGACATCTTAAAAGCTCCACACTCGACACCGAAGAGAACAACGTCCGCAACAACATGCCAATCATGAGATCGCCACGCTATAAATAAGAGATCATCCTTCTGGGCACATATAAGCAGGTGAAAAATATCCATTTATATTCACACGTAGAATCAACATGGCACCAGTTATACATAATCATCAGTTTTACCGTTCAAGTATACATTCATTTGGATCCCCAATTGATGGGACAGTTTAGTTTGAACACTAAGTATTAATTGTAAATTTCAATACATGTATAGTAAATTGTCAGTTCAGAGACTGACATGTGTACCACACAGCATCCAACTTAGATTTCCACTCATTTCTTTATAGTACTTTCGCTACAGATTTAAAGTCAGTTTTGTTATTAATATTTTCTCAAGTTTAATTTACTATGCATAAAAACATATATTTTCCCTTATTTTAAAATCAGGTTAGGTCATTTGTATAAAAAAATTACTGGGGAGGTAGGTGTTATTTTAAATTAGTTTCAACCAAGCTGTGCCTGTCGAAACACTTTTCAACTTGTTTGTCGAAACAAGGTTGTTGAAACAAGGTTGTTGAGACTGGTTATAAATTGAAGAAACATGTCCGTCTCTGACACACAAATGTATTTTTTTATATAAGGTGCTAATATTGTGCAATTTTCCCCTTTCATTAATTGGCCCTATTTTAGTCTATATAAATTCTTTATTTTAATCATGGTAACTGGGGGGCGTTAATTATTTTAAACATTTTTTTATTTCTCACCTTAATTAAGTATTTTAGCACTTAGCCACTTAGGCACTTGGTTTTAAATTTTAATGTCCTGGGGACATTTGTATGCAATACTTTATGATACACATGACGTGCAATTAACCCACACCATGGGGGTACATCTATAGAAATTAATCTTTAATCCTAATTGAGATTCCTACAAAGAAGAAGTTTAGAATTTATATACACCAGAAGGGTAATATAAAAAGGGCGTGGCAAGAGACCTTTATGTATTTGTATACTATTGTATATGTAATTTGTCTTGTGGAACGTGTTATGTCTGTATATTTCTGTGTATATTTTGGGGGATATATATATATATAAATATTATGCATTGCTGTACATTTTGGTGGGATATAGGGATTTTATTTATTATTAGGATTTATATACACCAGTAGACGAGTATTCTATCTTAATAATCGTGGCTGATCATTTCTTTATGAAAATTAATTATTTTATTTAACAAGTATAGTAAGTGTCACCTTTAAAGTTCATTTAAATTGGATGAATAATTATTTTAATTATTAATAGTAACTGTGAATGAAATTATTTACCTTCATCAATTTATATACTGCATTTTAAAAGAAACATATGATATAAATTTTATATTTTAAGAAATAGTTTAATGGGAGTTTCATTTTGAGGTTAATGATTATTTTAAATTTTCAATTCATTGATGGTGACATAGCAATTATTTTCTTGGATTCAGTTTATATTATTCAGGTGGCCTTGTTGAGAGGATATACTTCTTTAGTTAACCATTTAAAAGGGGAATTCTAAATCACTGTTGTTTTTTTGTTATTAATATTATGAGATAGAATAATAAAACCATTGTTAATTATTTAATTCTTGAGTTTTTATTGCAAGTCCCGTCTTACTGGATCCAGCGCAATTTTTAGCTTTTCTAGGCCTTAGCCTAGTTTTAATTAACTTGTAACCCCTCTTTACAAAAAGAAATATTCTTTTTGTTTTAACTACTCAAAATGAAGTAGGGGTTTCATTTGGTAGCAGAGCGCGATTACGACAAGGGTCCTGTGGGTGTGACGGGGCTTGCAAACTTAGGAAATATTTTAAAATTTTCACAATGTTTAGTTCTTAAATAGAACTTAGAAAAATTTTCAAGGCCCTATATCCCAAGGTTGAAAATATTTTGTTTTTTTTAAGGTTTGAAACATATGTATATGTACTTGCCCGCCTTGCATAGTGAATAGTCCCACGTGGTAGGAAATTTTAGAAGGGGAAATCCCTGGGCAAGACTTATCGCAGTCGGCGCTTAGTTAGGTTGAGTTTACCTTACCCATGTTTGGGGAGGTGTTGCGGTTTTTTGTAATTAGGCGGTATGGCCCGATCGGCAGTCGGTTTCTGCCGATAAATGGTAGCCGGAGGTAACCTAAGAAATGGTTAAAATAAATTTTCGTTGGTCGGTATTTTGTTTTTCGTGTTGTGCGTGTTGTGTGTGTGTCGCGTTCCTTTTGTCTGGTGTAATCGAGTGTGAGCTGTTCAGGTAGTGGGCTAGTTCTCGCATCGTTAGGTGGACCCGCAGTCTACTCTTTGGAAGAACAGTACTTGGGTTTTTCAGATTCTGATTAGTTAGAATAAGTTTTAAAGTTTTGTTAAGTGTGCCGACCGCGAAGTGAGATGACGTCGATAAATCCTGAGTTGTTTGTTAGGGAGGAAATTGAGTTCGAGCTCCGGGCCCGGGGTAAAGAAACCCAAGGAAATGTCCAAACCTTACGGCAGCTGCTCCGTGAAGCGCTGACCGCGGGTGATGCGCTCTCCAGGGTCACTATCACTGACCCCGAGAGTGAGTGGGAGCGGTGTACGGAAAAGTGGGGTGAGCTGAAGGAGTCGGCTCAATCCGTCGAAAGTTTGGAGGAGAGACCGGGATGCTCTCTCGTTGTCCGGCGGATCCGGCAACGTATGCAGCACTTGATTCATCGGCTGCAAAATTTACTGGCACAAGTCAGTGAACCGCCACCATATAATATAAAAGAGATAATACAGGAGATTACCTCGACCCTCCAAGGGTCACCACCGGTAAGAGCATCTACCCCAATTCCGGTTGTTGAGGAGTCCGTGATCTCAGCGCTGAACACTTCTTCATACAGAGAAGTAGAGCCTGTACGGACTGGTTCGGGGGCGGCAACGTACAACCACCTGCCCAACCCACTTGCCGATATTATTAAACAACTGCCAGTCGTGGACGGACTGGAAGCAGATAAACTACTCCCGTTTTTTAAGATAGTCTTTGAATTGAAGGACTATCCGGGTATGCTGGAGCGAACGGTGCTCGAACTCATCTTCCCCTACTGTCGCGGTACCATGGCTGACAGGGTGGCGGAGGTAATGCGACGTAAGGAAGGTGTGGATGAGTTCCACCGGGTGGTGCTGAGGGCGTTCGTACCCAGTAGAATGATGGAGCAATTGCGCATCGGCATTTTTATAAAGTACAGGCACGGGGCGAAACATTGGCCCAGTTTGTGCTGCGAATGCGCCAGGTAGCGCGTATTCTGGGAATGGGCATGTCGGAGGAAGAGGTAGTCCAACACATCCTCGACGGCGTCTCTGCCGACGACCGTCTGCGACTAGTTTTTGCACAGCGGCCGCAGTGGTTTACCGACCTGGAGCGACTCTGCGTTATGACGGAGACCATGCAGATGACCGACCAGGCGAGCGGAAACAGTAGACGAGCCGAACCAAGACCTCAGACATCGGAAGGGGCCAGAGAGCCTACCTTCCCCCGACAGGCCCAGCCAGCTCGAAATCGTCAGCAAACAAATCCAAATACTGTGATTTGTTATAATTGTAACCGCCCGGGACACGTGGCGAGAAATTGTATGCGAAGGCGCGCGCGACCAGCACCACCTATGTCTAGACCAGCGCCAAAAAACTAAGTAGACAGGGGAAGATATTTCGGAGGATGTCTTCCCCCCACTTCAATTCTGTTCAACTTCCGTCGACCTCCAGGCAGCCGTTAAAAGCCCCATCTTCAAATATCAAGGTCCAGTCCGCTACCTCGCAACAACTTTCTGTATGCCCCTTTCTGTCGATCGAGGTAAAGGGGGGTCAGCTCAGAGCCTTAGTTGACTCCGGTTCAGCCCGATCCATCATTTCATCTCGGGTACATGCGGACCTTGAACAACAGGGTTTAATTATAAGGTCAGAAAAGTCATCTGCTATATGCTGGACGGCATCCCGTGAAATCTTGCCTATCTCCCGGGTTACTTCCTTTAAGATCAAAATTGATGGGTTTTCTTGGGTGTGGTCTTTTCTGGTTTCTCCTGCTCTGGGAGTGGATTGTATCATTGGTGCCGATTTTATCGCAAAAAGTGGTCTCGTGCTGGACATCCAAGCGCACCAATGTTTTTTTAAATTTAATCGGGAGGTTTTAATTCCGTTCCTTGGGTACCAGGGCGCTAAGCCGGGTATCCAAGAACTAGCTTGTCCCGATTCTGCACGAGACCATCTCACTCCATCCCAGCAGACGGCCTTAGATCATTTGTGTGAGGAATTTCCCGAGGTGTTAACTCCTACTTTGGGACTCACACACCTGCTGGAATATAAAATCAGTCTTACAGATACGAAAATAGTGAGGTCACACCCTTACAAGTTTGCCCCTCCTAAGATGACCATTCTGCGAGAGAAGGTTCAAGAATTATTGGACCAAGGGGTGATTGAACCTTCTCATGCCAGCTATGCCAGTCCAGCATTTTTAGTGCCAAAGCCTGGTGGCAAACAAAGAATGGTAATAGATTACAGGAAGTTGAACGCCAATATCGAGGTGGATTCTGTTCCCCTCCCGGATTTACATTCGGCCTTTGATTGGTTCAGTGGGGCCAGATTTTATACCATTATCGATCTGAACGCGGCCTATCATCAGATACCTCTTGCCAAAGAAAGTAAACCATACACAGCTTTTTGTGTACCCTGGAATTTGTACCAGTACACAAGGGTTCCCATGGGTTTGGCTGTGGGGGCCCAGACACTTACTCGCCTTCTTGACACTGTCTTTCACGACGTCAAATTCCGTTTCATCTATAATTATCTTGACGATCTGTTGGTGTATAGTGAGACTTTCGAGGATCATCTGCGGCATTTAAGAGAGGTGTTCGGTCGTTTAAGAGAGGCTGGCCTCACTGTCAATCCCGAAAAGGTTCGTTTCGCCCAAGAGAGTATTTCTTTCTTGGGCCATTTAATTTCATACAAGGGCGTGACGGTAGACCCAGAGAGGACACAAGGCATCCGTGACTTTCCTCCGCCAAGGGATGCGAAAGGCATAGCGAGATTCGTCGGTATGATAAATTTTTATCGGCGTTTCATACCGAATATCGCTGAAATTGCCGCTCCCTTGAATGAACTGAGGAAGAAGGGGGCAAAGTTTTCATGGGGGGAAAACCAACAGAAGGCTTTTGATACCTTAAAGGAAGCCATCATTTCCCCACCGGTGTTGCGGATGCCCGACTTTTCAAAGCCGTTCATTTTGCAGACGGACGCGAGTTCGGTTGCGCTCGGAGCGGTCCTTTCCCAGGTTATTGACGACGCTAGGCAGCCTGTGGCTTTTATCTCACGCACGTTGACCCAGCAAGAACGTAAATCATCCGTTTATGAGCTAGAGTGTTTAGCTGTTGTATACGCTCTAGATAAGTTCAGGCGTTTCCTGGAACATGCTGAGTTCCTGCTCGAGACCGACAATCAGGCTCTCTCATGGCTTCTAGCTCATCCCCGGCAACTGGGTAAAATTGGTAGATGGGTGGTGAAAATCTCATCCTTTAAGTTCACCGTGCAACACATCAGGGGATCCCAGAATGTGGTTGCAGATGCCTTATCCCGTATGTTTTCCCAACCCAGTGATGCCCAAGCTGAGCAACCCTGTTCCGTTCTTCTCGATTTTCCGTTAGCCTTCACTGATGTGTTACCCCATCAGTTAAACGACAAAGTGCTGGGTCAAGTCATCCAAAATATTAAGCAGGGTAACGTACAGGCCCCTTATTTCTTGTCCAAGGGAGTCCTTTGCTGTCGAGAAAGAAAAGGACGAGCACCTAAAATCGTGCTGCCTAGCAAATTAGTGCCCATGGTCTTCAGTTATTACCATGATTCCCCAATCGGAGGCCACAAGGGAATTTCGAAGACCATTTCCAGTATTAGGAAACATTTTGTCTGGAAGGGCATGGATAGAGACATCGCGACGAGAGTAAAAAACTGTCATCTGTGTAGCTTGAGCAAGCCTGCCCAGAACACCAAACTAGGGTTGTTATCGTCTGAGGTGGCGAGCAGACCAATGGAAAAGTTATTTATTGACTACGTGGGGCCGTTCCCCCGTAGCAAGTCAGGTAATGCTTACCTGCTTGTTTGTGTAGATGCTTTTTCAAAGTTTGCCTGGCTACTGCCCTTACGGCAGGCAACCGCTCGTTTGACCATCAACGCTTTACAGAACCACGTTTTTCAGCATTTCGGTCTTCCGACCATCATTGTCTCGGACAATGGTCCGCAATTTATTTCAAACGAATTCAGGCGTATGTGTTTCGCCAGTGGCATCAAACACGTAAC
Organism: Magicicada septendecula; assembly: GCA_034769895.1. Classification (NCBI taxonomy): domain Eukaryota; kingdom Metazoa; phylum Arthropoda; class Insecta; order Hemiptera; family Cicadidae; genus Magicicada; species Magicicada septendecula. The sequence continues at coordinate 290,429,185 of CM068367.1, forward strand.
CACTTCCCCTTATTATCCACAACCGTCCCATGCGGAGAGATTCAATCGGAATCTCCGGTCCGCCTTGATTGCTTATCACGCTGAGCAACAAACCACCTGGGATCAGAATCTGAAGTGGTTACAATTAGCCTTCAACACGGCCAGACACGACAGTCATCAGGCCGTGCCCTTTGAAATTTTGTTTGGATTCTCGCCCGCACTCCCGTTGACCAACCTATGGGATATTGAAGATCTTCTGCCGCGGGAGCCCAATAATAAAACTGCGGAAAGATGGAAAATGGCTCGGAAGAATTTGCTGCGAGCGCACGAGCGGGTCCGTCGGCGTTATAATCAGGGGCGTATTCCAAACCCCTTCCGGATTGGTGACTGGGTCTATTGCCAAAGCCACCCACTCAGCTCTGCCGCCGACAAACGTGCTGCGAAGCTATGCTACCGTTGGTCGGGGCCATACCGAATCATAGGATTTACGTCACCAGTGACGGCCCGGCTGGGCGTACCGGGAGACAAACAAAAGTTGTTGACAAGCCACATTTCCAAACTTAAACGTTGTCGGGGGCTATCCAAAACGTTCGAAGGGGGATAGTCCCCGTAAAGATAGGACGGAGGTCCATGTTAAATGTGGAAGTCGTGTTCAGGCGAATGGGGCGAGCCTCAGGAGATCGGAAGATCTCCCTAGCTAGGAATCTTTCTTTTGTCCTTTTGCTGTCTCTCTCTCTTGTGCTGTATGCGGACTCTGATCAGGTCAGCATGCAGCACCCGCACACTTACATAATACATATCTTCTTTCGTCTCTTTCGTTTTCCTTTTGAATTCTGTTCTCCTGAGAGCAAGCTCAGCTGAGCCAACCCAACCACGACGTCCACGGGTATCTTTTGGGGAGAGGTACACTGCAGGGTACCCTCCTGGCCTTTTACGTTGGGGCAACTATGTTGCCCTTTTGGGGTGAGGGTGTGCTGAGTCAAATGATTCAGCGCGAGTTTATTGGCATTTTTTTTTTGACGGTAAAGACAGTACAAAAGTTAATGTAATAAGGAGTGCTGCTCTCTACCCGCGGATAGGAGAGGCTACCGTTTTCGAGTTTTCACCGTTTGATCGGTGTTTCCATCTACTGAGTTTTTCCAGCAGTTTTAAACAACAGTGCTGCAGCCTGGTGAGAATTTCCTTACAAACGGACAACGAACGGAAACTTTTGTTAAGGTTTGTCTCAACATGGAAGCCTAACTCACGACCTCGTAGAAAATCTCTTCGGTGGAGAGTTTAGTGTGAAAATCTAGCGTCGACTTCTTTTAAATATGAGATAAGTTTCTTAATGACTGCGGTAAGTTTGATTTCATTATATTAATTATATACTAAACTTTTAAAGGAGAAAACGTTTTTTTTAGTAAGCTTGAGTAAGCCCCCACTTGTCGGAGCATGCATTGTGAGACGTAATTATTCGTAAAGTTTTTATAAACCAATAAAACTTGATTATTGGAGTGTCAGAATCTCGGCTTTAATACCTAAAGTACAATAACCACAATATATTTAATTTTACACTTTCATTAACACCGATGTAACGAGATTCGGTTGAGCACTTAACCTGTTACACAATGTGTCGTCATTAAGTGGTATAAAGTTTTGCTACAATGACAGTAAAACTTTATACATATATAATTGGGAACTTACTCAGGCACGTTTTAAACGTAAATCATGTCACATTCAAAGTTATAGTATTCTCAGATTCTATGGAGTAAAAAACTATGTGTTTTAAATAAATTCTGCGCCACGTGGTAACCTCAATTTCACTCAAAGTAATAAGTTCATAAGATGTTACAGAGCCAAGATAAATTATTGTATTGCAAAAGCAACTCACATTCAGTGAGGTTCAAGTTATAAAGCGTTATAAAGAATCATGGTTAGAGAACTTTTTTTAAGTAAGGCATGTTGGCCAAAATAATGTTACCAAGTTTTATTATGTACAACATAACTAGGTGTTGTTTTTATTTATGTATTTTGGAGGGTGTCCAAACTGTGGGGGCATTTGTGTGTGGTCTCTCACTAAAAATGTAATGGGTGACAATAGGGTTCACTGAACAGAGACAAGTCCTGCTGCCACTGAACGAAATGACATCTTAAAAGCTCCACACTCGACACCGAAGAGAACAACGTCCGCAACAACATGCCAATCATGAGATCGCCACGCTATAAATAAGAGATCATCCTTCTGGGCACATATAAGCAGGTGAAAAATATCCATTTATATTCACACGTAGAATCAACATGGCACCAGTTATACATAATCATCAGTTTTACCGTTCAAGTATACATTCATTTGGATCCCCAATTGATGGGACAGTTTAGTGTGAACACTAAGTATTAATTGTAAATTTCAATACATGTATAGTAAATTGTCAGTTCAGAGACTGACATGTGTACCACACAGCATCCAACTTAGATTTCCACTCATTTCTTTATAGTACTTTCGCTACAGATTTAAAGTCAGTTTTGTTATTAATATTTTCTCAAGTTTAATTTACTATGCATAAAAACATATATTTTCCCTTATTTTAAAATCAGGTTAGGTCATTTGTATAAAAAGATTACTGGGGAGGTAGGTGTTATTTTAAATTAGTTTCAACCAAGCTGTGCCTGTCGAAACACTTTTCAACTTGTTTGTCGAAACAAGGTTGTTGAAACAAGGTTGTTGAGACTGGTTATAAATTGAAGAAACATGTCCGTCTCTGACACACAAATGTATTTTTTTATATAAGGTGCTAATATTGTGCAATTTTCCCCTTTCATTAATTGGCCCTATTTTAGTCTATATAAATTCTTTATTTTAATCATGGTAACTGGGGGGCGTTAATTATTTTAAACATTTTTTTATTTCTCACCTTAATTAAGTATTTTAGCACTTAGCCACTTAGGCACTTGGTTTTAAATTTTAATGTCCTGGGGACATTTGTATGCAATACTTTATGATACACATGACGTGCAATTAACCCACACCATGGGGGTACATCTATAGAAATTAATCTTTAATCCTAATTGAGATTCCTACTAAGAAGAAGTTTAGAATTTATATACACCAGAAGGGTAATATAAAAAGGGCGTGGCAAGAGACCTTTATGTATTTGTATACTATTGTATATGTAATTTGTCTTGTGGAACGTGTTATGTCTGTATATTTCTGTGTACATTTTGGGGGATATATATATATATATAAATATTATGCATTGCTGTACATTTTGGTGGGATATAGGGATTTTATTTATTATTAGGATTTATATACACCAGTAGACGAGTATTCTATCTCAATAATCGTGGCTGATCATTTCTTTATGAAAATTAATTATTTTATTTAACAAGTATAGTAAGTGTCACCTTTAAAGTTCATTTAAATTGGATGAATAATTATTTTAATTATTAATAGTAACTGTGAATGAAATTATTTACCTTCATCAATTTATATACTGCATTTTAAAAGAAACATATGATATAAATTTTATATTTTAAGAAATAGTTTAATGGGAGTTTCATTTTGAGGTTAATGATTATTTTAAATTTTCAATTCATTGATGGTGACATAGCAATTATTTTCTTGGATTCAGTTTATATTATTCAGGTGGCCTTGTTGAGAGGATATACTTCTTTAGTTAACCATTTAAAAGGGGAATTCTAAATCACTGTTGTTTTTTGTTATTAATATTATGAGATAGAATAATAAAACCATTGTTAATTATTTAATTCTTGAGTTTTTATTGCAAGCCCCGTCTTACTGGATCCAGCGCAATTTTTAGCTTCTCTAGGCCTTAGCCTAGTTTTAATTAACTTGTAACCCCTCTTTACAAAAAGAAATATTCTTTTTGTTTTAACTACTCAAAATGAAGTAGGGGTTTCACATTAAATGGATATACAGAAGGCGTGATAACGGTATTAATGCTGAGGTTCGCGGTAGTGGCCTCGACAATCGTTATGTTGTACCATACAATCCGTATTTACTTGCCAAATTTAATTGCCATATAAATGTTGAAGTATGCACTACAGTTAAAAGTGTTAAATACATTTATAAATACGTGTATAAAGGCTATGACAGTGCATCTGTTGAATTAGGTTCAGAGAGAAATGAACCAGGTCAAGAAATACAAATTTATGAAGTTACAAATTTTTTAAATAGCCGTTATGTGGGATCAACTGAAGCTGTGTGGCGCATCTATGAATTACCAATGCATTTTCAATCACATGTCATCGTTAGACTTGACATCATTTACCGCGTAGACAGAATGTTTACTTTCGAGAAGGGCAAGAACGTCAAGCAATTGAAAATGCAAGACAAACAAAATTATTAGCATTTTTTGAATTGAATCGATCAGATCCATCAGCGCATGAATATAAGTATATTGAAATTCCTTTGCATTATGTGTGGAAAGATTCCCGAAAAAAATGGAAGAAGAGAAGGCGTGGAGGTGATAAAATCATTACACGCATATATGTAGTATCACCAAAAGACATCGAACTTTTCCATTTACGATTGCTTTTATTACATGTCTGTGGTCCAAAATCATTTGAGGATGTTAGAACATACAAAGGAATTATACACACTTCTTTTGTTGAAGCGTGCCATGCTCGCGGCATTGCTTCAAATGATAATGAAGGGCGCGAATGTTTAAATGAAGCAAAAGAATTACATTCACCAAAACAAATGCGAAATTTATTTGGTTACATTTGTGCATTAAATGTGCCAGCCATTGCATTGGCGTTATGGAATGAATTTAAAGTATATCTTAGTGAAGATTTTTTGAGAGATTACAACGAAGAAGTATCCTTTAACACAGCTCTATTAGAAATTGAAGATATTTTGAATGTTCATAATTTGTCATGTCAAGAACTTGGTTTACCAGTTCCCACGTATTCGCAGAGAACAGACGAAGCAAATGCTATTGATCCAATAGAACAAGAGTTTCTGTTTTCTGAGCATTATGAAACTGCAAATATTGAACAGCGTAATCTAATTGAACGTGTGATTCGTGAAGTTTTGCACCATGATACTGGATCTAATGTTTTTTTCTTCGTATTGTTTAAATTAGCAGCCATCCTTACTATTTATTTTATGAATTTGCTAACTGCTATAATTTTTATTGTTCAACTAAGCTTTTCGTCATCACTGACATCTTCAGGTCTTAAACAACCTTTTTTTTTTCACCAAACTCTTTTCTCATTTCTTCTATTTCTATATAATTGTAACTTGTATATAATTGTTGATGTAATTGATACATTTCTTTGTTATATTTATTTATTTTACTGTATAAGTTCTTAACCCTTAATTGGTACCATGGGTGAAAATTCACCCGAGGGAATTTTCGTTTTACTGCTGTGGGATGGTAAACCTGTGTATGGCCTTGACTGACCAGCCTTTTTCCTAGCCAGTGCCTACCTGCCAGTGCTAGATTCATGTTTTACTGTAATTCTTTCACAAAGTCGTCATTTTGTCCTAACTTGGGTGAATTTTCACCCATCGTACCATTAACGTAACTATTTTGTAGAGTGTGATTTGTGCTTGTTTTTATATAAACATTTTTTTAATTCAATTATGGACTCAATTATTATTGATGGGAAAAAACTAACCGCCAGTGAAGTGGAAAGACTTATATTAGACGATAATTTGGATGATTGGGATAGTGAAGACTGCAGTTCGGAGCAAGAAGACTATTGTGAAATAGATACCGTAGAAGAAGAAGTTTTGGATGGTTCTGAGTCAGATAATGTGGATTGCAATGAAGAAGGACAAGACACTGAAGATGGCAGTGAAAATGATGATGATATTGTTGAAAGAGAATATGAAGATGGTGGCCCTAAAGCTACAAAACGGTGGAAGATAGAAATACGTCAGAAGAAGGATCATAGCAGTTGGTTTACAAGGCAAGGTGAGAATATTATTATTCCTAAAAAGGCTGTACTTACTGGGAAAGGTGATAAGAATAAAAAATGGTCAACCAAGCATCCTGAAAAACAAAAAACACCTGCCAGAAACGTTACCAGGTTTGGACTTCCAGGGCCAAAGGGAAAGGCTCGTGTGGTAACAAGCTTTGAAGAAACTTGGCGCTTATATTTTACCGATGACATGCTGAATGACATAGTAAAATTTACTAATATTGAAATTGCAACTCAAAGGGAAAACTATAAGGACGAACAGAGTTTTTTAAAAGATATAAGTAAAATTGAGTTAGAAGCCTTTATAGGCTTACTTTATGTAGCTGGTGCAAGGAAAGACAACCACATGAATGCAGATTACCTATGGGGTCCATGTGGAAGTTCTATTTATGTATCTATAATGTCACTAAAACGGTTCAGATTCATAACCAATTGCTTGCGTTTTGATGACAAGGCTACACGCCAAACAAGAAAGGTTGGAGATCCTTTGACGAGTATTAGATCTCTCTGGGACCAGTTTTTTAGTAATTGTTTAGAACACTATAAGCCTTCAGTTGAACTTACTATTGATGAACAATTGTTGGGATTTAGAGGCCGGTGTAAATTCCGCATGTACATTGCAAACAAGCCGGAAAAGTATGGATTAAAGCTTGTATTTATGTGTGATGCACATTCTAAGTACTTACTGACAGGTATTCCATACGTTGGCAAAGACACCTATCATGGAGACGAACCTCTCGCCCAACACCTAGTGAAAGAATTGGCAAAACCGGTTTACAACACCAATTCAAATATAACCACTGATAACTGGTTTACTTCATTCCCTTTGCTTTCTGAAATGCTTGGTCTTGGTGTAACAATGGTTGGTACAGTACGCCGAAACAAAAAGAGGTACCAATTGAAATGCTCCAAACAAAAGGACATCCAGCAAACACAAATATATTTTTGTATGATTCAAATACAAAACAACAGTTGATCTCCTACTGTCCAAAGAAGGGAAAAGTCGTCTTACTAGCATCTACTATGCATTATAAAGCAGATGTTTCAGAGGAAACTAAAAAGCCTGTAGCAATAGAGTTCTACAATGAAACCAAAGGAGGAGTAGATTCCTTTGACCAAATGTGCAAAAATTACTCATGCAGCCTGTATAAAAACCCACTTACTTATACTTTTATTTTAATTGTTCGTTACTTACCGATATTCTTAAGGGTCCCCAGAGTTCTTTTATAAGCGAGGTCAGAAACAGTGTGAGGTTACGAAATAAGTATTAATACACATTTTGTATGAAGAGAATTTACTTAATCTTTATTATTCATTTAATATGCTCTGTTTCAAATTATTCATTATTCATTTCTGGTATGTTTACAAAACCTCTATTATTTTTAGTGTACTTTTTAACTAGAATACAGCTTCCTTGTAATATGTAATTTTACAGTATTGACTTATATACTACAGCTTACCTTGATTACATCACACATAAACACAAAACACAAACAGCCCAGCCTGCAATTTGCACACTCACAGACACACAGAGAATTATAAAGCCCTTAACATTTTTAAAAGAAAACCCATCCCTGCCAGCACGTGGTGACCATCCGAGCTCGTTTTATTTTGTGATTTTTAATTGATGTGTCCGAAATTAATTTATTGATGTTCTCTGGTTGATTATAGTTTTCGCTTCACTACTCCATGTTCATTATTGACCGAAACTCACTTTTTACTGATAATTATAACAAATTTTAGAAGAGCCCACTGGGCTCGGTACCTGCAGGTACGGTAGCTAGGCTAAACTGCGCAGAACGGCAAGGCGTTCGCCGCTAACTGAATTACTTCGTTGTAGGTGGAAGCCAATGCCTGTTGTTTCGTTGTCGTTTGGGAGTCCTATTTAATCCATGTAAAAGTTTGCTAGTGTATGATAGCATATATTTGTGTGGCACTGGCTGACGACACGAAATGGGCGTGACTTAATTTGCATTTCCGTCCCCTCAGTCGATGAAAGTGGATTAACATCGTTTCTGGGCCATCTTAGTTTTGGACGGTAGCGTCACCTCGCGCGCCTTGTTGAGTAATGCGTATGGGCGCGTTGCCACACTCTTACAAAGTTCTTGGAACCCTAGGGTGGTGCGGATTCCTTTACCGATTTCACAACGTGATATTGCGTTGCAGCTTCGTTACAACACTGTTCTATTCGCCACGTGTTCTGGTCACCGTTGAAATACAATTTACATATATTTTTTAGAAAACCCCAAAAATGTAAATAAATAAAAATACCCACAAATTTGGACCGTTACAATACCCCCTCAATGAGAGGTCTTCTGTCAAAACAGAAGAAATCTCATTGATAAAACCCCTAAGAGGACCGGTGAGGAACTGGTGCCAACAACCCCCTTTTGTTCTTACACGTCATGGGTACACGACCCCCCTGGCTCGGCGACTGTGGACGCATCTGAACGAGATCACTGGACTTCTCTGTTAGAGATCCCAATACCGAAAAATCGAACAGACACGCACCACAGCGCACCTCACATTCTAACATGCTGCCTCAAGAATCCTGAATCCCTGGCTAAGATCATGCCAGATCCTCAACCGATATGTTCCCCCTTATATGCAAGCTGTTTTTTTTCCAAAAAACATTTTCCAAAAAAATCTTAAATTCAAAAAAAATTTTAATTTCCTAAAATATTTTCTTTCCATATTGAAATTATTTAAAGTTTGTTTATATTGATCAAAAAACAAAAGTTGGATTAACTTCCATACTAAACATACCTAGTATATGACCTCACCCATCAGCTGATCAAAACTGGGTCAAGTCAAGAAACTTGACCTACATACTGTATACACAAGTTACATCTGAAAATACATCGTACCTCTGTAAAATTCTATCTTGAGACACAAAAACACAATAAAATAAAACATTTAAAATAACAAAATATTATCATAATTAACAACAAAACTGATATTTAATTTATTCAAAATAAACATTTTATAGCTTTACATTTCAAATTCTATTAAAATTGTCACTGGTTGCAATAAAATTTTACATTTTTACTATAAATCTCTTTATTTAAACATCTTATTCTCCCTTACTCTGGGTGATTTAATTACCCACCATAACTTAACTTGCCACTTGGCCTGTATACCTTTATAATTAACATGGCGATTTGTAACGTGTCAAAAATATGGGGTATTTTATTTTATTTCATTTTCGGGGTTTCATAAAAATATTGTGCAACTTTTAATTCCATTGTAACAGACCCCGTGTATAGAACAGTGTTGAAACGCAGCAGCAACGCAATATAACGTTGTGAAATCAGTACCTAGGTATGCACCACCCTCGATTTCCAAGAACTCTGTTTCTGTGTGACGCACGCACGCACGCGTCAAGTGAGTATACGCTCGGACTGACGCGATTGTGAACCACCAAAATGGTGAAAAGGACTTTTTCTGTTTCATCTACTTGACTGAGCTGAAGGAAATGTAGCTAAGTCACCGCCCCTTTTGTGGTGACATCACGCCAGAAGTGCCTAAATATCGTCAGCACATACTACAGGAAAGACCACTATATATCATGCACATGGTCGATCAACTGCAACAAATCAACTATGAACGTCGACGAAATCCGGTGGCGGTGAAAATCAACTTCCTCCCGCTTGCAAGAGACGCTTGCCCAGTCTGTCGTTGATTGTGTCGGCCGACACAGCGCCAAGTGCGCTCTACTAAATTTTATCAGTTTTTTTTTTGTTGATATAACAGTGAAATAATAGTGAAATCCAGGTGACCGCGGTCTAATAAAAAGTGGAGAACACGTCTATCGATTTTTTGGACAATAACAATAAATTTTAAAAGAGTGATAATGATCAACCGAAAACCACGTTGCCAGCGGGGGGGGGGGATATTCCAAAAAATGTTAAGGGCTTTATAATTTTCTGTGTGTTTGGGAGAATGTAAATTGCTGGCTGGGCTGTTTGTGTTTGTGTGTTTGTGTGATGTACAAGGTAAGCTATAGCATGTAAGTATATACTGTAAAATTACCGGTTACTAGGAAGCTGTATTCCAGGTTAAAAGTACACTAAAAGATAATAGGTTTTGTAGGCAGACAGAAATGAGTAATGAATAATTTGAACAGAGTATATTCAAAGAATAATAAAGCTTAAATAATTCTCTTCATAAAATGTGTAGAGTAAGTCATTTCACTAACCTGTGAAACACATGTTTGCGTCTGATGTACGTGCGATCGGATTTCTGGACCCAAAAGAACCTTTGCAGGTAGGTGTAATAATTTGTAATTTTGTATTTTATGTATTTTTCATAACAATGGCGCCCGTGACAGGAACGAATTTAATAAATTAAATTCCGCACCTACAAAGAGGCAAACGTGTGTTTTAGGGTTAGCATAACAAAATAAAAATGCGTCATTTACGCAAAGTTAATATGAGATAGAAAGTACATTACAAAAAATTAGATTAATTAAAATATTGTAAATAGCAATTATAAAAAATGGCAGATAACGAAAGTAACATAAATGAAACGACTAGTCTCGAAAGTTTTGATGAGTCAAACATGAGTAATTTTGAGATACATTCGACTCCAAGTGCGAGTCAAGAGAAAGCCGAGATAAATTTAAGTGACCAGAGTAATGTAACTGAAGATTCGGGTGTGCAATTGACCCCGACTTCAACAAAATGTAACGTCCAATTCAATAGTGATGTAATGAGTATGTTACAATTACTTTTAGAACAAAATAAAGAACAGAAGAGTGATTCTGACGCTAAATTCAATATGCAAAATTCAATAATCAATAACAAGTTTGATGAGTTAAAAAGTGAGATTCAAGAAATTAATAGACGTTGTGAACATACCAAAGTAGAATGTACTAATAAAATTAACCAAGTAGATACCAAGTTGGATAATTCAATACAGCAGACAGATATTAAATTTAATGAAATAGATAGTCAGATAGGTAGAGTTGAGAAGCAAATAAATGAGAATAATGAAATGTTAATAAATTCACTGAATGAGTATAATAATTAAATAGAATATAAAATAAATAAGGGTAATACTGAAACTGAATGTAAGCTGAGTAGCGTAGTAATGACAGTTGAAAAAATAAGTCAGAATATTGATGAACACCAAAATAAGGTAAACTTTAAGATAAATGAAATTGAAAATGATTGTAAGACAGAAATACAAACAGTAAATGAATCTATTGATGTAATATCAAAAAATAGCATACAGTCTGAGTGTAATAACGATAAAAAATTATATTCACTTGAACAGAACATTAGTAGTATGAGAGACGAATTAAGTTTAGTAAGAAATCAAAATTTAAACAATGTTACTGAACGCATATTCATGACACGAGACACAAACAATGAAATAGAATTAGAAACGTTTAGTAGTGAGAATCGTAGAATACATCCGATGCAATTTCTGAACCGAACACGGGAATTTAATCGATTCAACAGTAGTAGTTGGGAAGTCAAACTATTGAAAATTTTAAAATGTTTTAAGGGTAGTGCCGAAATATGGGCGGAGGTACATAATGTCGAATGAGGTAGTTACGAGGATTTTGAAGTAGCTTTTCGAAACAAATACTGGTCAGAAGAGGACCAAGAAATCCTAAGGAGTAAAATAATGGGTAATGGGAATTTTGGCAGGATGAATAACCACCTAACCATATACGTGATGACTATATATAACGAGGCTAAGTACCTAGAACCGCCGTTACCATTCCGATCATTCGTAAGACATGTTAGTAAGCACCTGCCCAGAGAGGTGCAAATCACGCTAATGACTAAAGAAATTACCAATATCAACGAGCTAGAGAACATGTTAGACGTGTTACAGAATATAGGGGAGCGCGACATAGGGCGACGTCCAAACCCACCAGTAGTACCTAACTATAGTAATAATTACCATCAAAGTAGGGGTACACAGAATTTTCCTAGAGGAGCGCGGGGAGGAAGTTTTGATAATAGGGGCGAGAGTTGGAGGTGTAGAGAATGTGAAACAGATAATTATGCTAACCGAACCAATTGTTTTAGATGTCATCGAAACAGGGAGTGCGCCAGGAACGAGAGAATGAATCCATCACCAAATCAGCAGTCGAGAGGAGGAGAATTTTATAGAGGAGCGCCAAGAGGAGGAGTACATTACAATAGAGGAAGAGGAGGAAATCATCCAGCTGTAGCAGGGCCATCCACGGGAAACTAAGGAGGGCAATGGAGAAGCGGGCCCAACCATTGTCAACGGAGAACTGGGTCCAAGTAACCAACGAATATGCGAGCAACATTATCAAGGTAGACATGGCAAAAGAATTGTTAGAAGAAGAGGAGAACAAGGTGATGGAACCCAAAACAGGATTGACTGAGGTGACAATTAACATTGAAGGTAAGAACTATAAAACTTTAATTGATACAGGTAGCGAGATCTCAGTAATTTCTGAAAATGTCATGGGTGAATTAAGAGAGATACATAAGAATATACCATCATTACCAGTTGCGGGGGTTACAGTAGTGGGGGTAACTGGGGTGAGAAGTAAGAGAATAACTAGACAAGTACAATTAAATATTCTAATAAATGAAATTGAATTTGAAAACACTTTCCTAGTAGTTAAAGGGTTGAGTCTAGATGTAATATTGGGAAATGATTTTTTGGAAAGAAACGGAGCAGTAATAGACTTTAATAAACAAATAGTAAAACTTGAAAAGGGGAATAAACCAGTCAGAATAGAGTTTAAGAAAGTAGTAAATGAAGCTAAAGTCACGGGAACAAAAATGTTACATAAGCAGATAGGCGATAGAGAGATAGAGACCAAAATAAATATATGTCGAGAGAGTGATAGCCTAGAGAATGAGGAGGGAGAGATGCATGAGAGTAATGAGAGTGTGTGGGCAGATAGAGCCAACAAATTTTTTAATGAAGATGTAGTTGTAGGAAATACTCAGCGAGAGGAGCTGTGGGCAGTTGTGGAGCGTTTCAGGGAGGTGTTTGATGAATCACCAGGGAAAGCGAAGGACTACATCTGTGAACTGAAAGTTCGGGACCACGCACCATACATGCAGAGGAGTTACCCGGTGCCGTTTTCAAAGCGGAGGGCTGTACAGGAGGAACTAGACCGGATGATGCAGGGAGACATAATTGAACGCTCGGTATCACCTTACTCAAATCCTTTGGTAGTAGTGATTAAAAAGGATGGAAAGGTAAGGTTATGTTTAGATGCCAGAAAGATTAACCAAATTATTTTACCTGACCGGGAATCTCCGGAACCCATTAATGAGATTTTACAGAAATTCAGCGGAGTCAAATACATGACCTCATTAGACCTGACAGCTGGCAGGTTCCATTAGCAGCGGAGAGCAGAAAATATACAGCTTTTCTTTTTAACGGTAAGAATTACCAATTCAAACGCTTACCTTTTGGATTAAACACCAGTGTTGCCAGCTTTATTAAATGTTTAGATAATATATTACAACCTAAGGATCTCGACTTTTTGACAGTATATGTAGATGACATCTTGATAGCTTCTAGAACATTCACTGAACATTTAGAACACATAGAGTATGTATTAGATAAGCTAGAAAAAGGGGGTTTAACAGTTAATTGGGACAAGTCTAAGTTTTTGCAAACAGAAATACATTTCTTAGGGTTTATTATTACACAGGAGGGGATATTAGCTAACCCGGACAAAGTAGAAGCCATAATGCGATTCCCCGAACAAAAGAACATTAAACAATTACAAAGTTTCTTAGGCTTATGCAATTTTTACAGAAAATTCCAGGAGAATTATGCACACACCACATCCAAACTAAGTGCTGTACTGCAGAAGAATAAACAGTGGAAATGGGGAGAAACGGAACGTGCTGCATTCAACGAAATTAAGAGAAAGTTTAGCCACATGATTATGATGAATCATCCCGATTTTAATAAAACTTTTTATTTACAGACCGACGCCAGCAATGTAGCGCTAGGGGCGGAGCTCTACCAGGAGGGTAATGAACACCTAACGATCGCCTTCGCCAGTCGATCGCTGCTGTCGGCCGAGAAGAATTACACGACGACAGAAAAAGAACTTTTAAGTATTGTGTTCGCCGTGGGTAAATTCCGGACATACATCCTAGGCAATACAACAATAATCCGGACGGACCACAAGGCATTATCATTCCTCAATTCATGTAAGCTAACACAGTCGTCTGACCAGGTGGGTATTAGCTTTACAAGAATATAACTTTTCCTGGGAGTATATAAAGGGGTCAGATAATAAGGTACCCGACACACTTTCTAGAGTAGATTTTATAGACAATAAAACTGGTAGGGATCTTAAAGAGATAGAAATTTTTAGATTAACTAGAGAAGATAGAATTTTTGGTGAAGAATTAAGTGACATTAAAAATATACAAAGATCTGATAGTAAACTGGGCAAAATCATTGTTAGTTTAGAAACGGAGGTAGAGGGATCTGAATATAATGAGCGATTTCAAGTATATCAAGGTATTTTGTTTAAAAAAGTAGATAGTGGGGAGCGTGATTGGAGGTTAGTTATACCCGAGGGGTTAATAGATAAAATTGTTTGGGATTGTCATATAAGGTATGGTCATTTTGGGGCGAGAAAATGTGCTAATGTTTTGAAAGAGTCATGTATATTTAAGAATGTGGAGAAGAGAGTTAGAAGAGTGTTAAGAGTGTGTGATTTATGTCAGAAATCGAAAGTAGTGAACTATAAAGTAGAAGGAGAGATGAATTACATAAGAGTTGAGAGACCGTTTGATCTAGTTGCGGTTGATTTATATGGGCCATTACCCAGGGGTAGAGGGGGTGTATTGTATGTATTTGTAGTTCTAGACACTTTTTCAAAATTTGTGAAATTGTATAGCATTAAGAGAGCGACGAGTAAAGTACTCAGTGAAAAGATAGTAAAAGACTACATGATTAATGTTGGAAAACCGAAAATTATATTATCTGACCACGGACCACAGTTTATGAGCGGCAAATGGCGACAGACGCTTGGATGGGAAGGCATCATACCCAAGCATACGGCAGTGTATCATCCTCAGTCGAACCAAGCAGAACGGGTGATGAGAGAGATTGGTAGGATATTTCGGGCGTACTGTCACGCCAATCACACAGAATGGCCATCCTACGTGAAGAAAGTAGAGGAGTGGCTGAATTGTACCACCCATGAGTCCACAGGATTTACGCCGCATGAGTTGATCAGGGGAACAAGGCCGCCCAGGATATTGGAACAACTCTTCGAATACCCACCAGAAGGTCAAGTTTTGGACAGAAACATGAAAATTAGATTGGCAAACGAGAACTTACTTACGAGAGGAGAGCGAAGGAAACAGAAACATGATGCTAAGGGTAAGTGGACCAAATATGAGGTAGGTCAATTAGTGTTAGTAAAAAGGCATGATTTGTCCAGTGCTCAAGATAGAGAAATAAAGAAGTTTTTCTTGTTGTATGAAGGGCCGTATGAAATTATAGAAATAAAAATGCAGAATGCGTATGTGTTGAGGAACCCAGCGACGCAGGAAATAGTAGGTACTCAAAATGCGACGAATTTAAAATTATATCGGTCACTTTAATTATGTTTATAAATAAGATTTAAAATATTGTTGTATGTTTACAGAGGGGATCCTCCCCCATTTTCGGGCGGTCACGATCTTACCAGTCCTGGCCGTGGAATTCGGAACTTGGAGGCGGGCCATGGTTGGCGGATCTTCCTTCGGGCGGTGAAAACAACGATGGTCCGGCTCCACCAAAATTGGTAGAAATTAGAAAACTTGCTACACATGTGAACGGGGAGGGGACCCCAAAAGGTACGTGACACAAATTATCATTAATACACTCAAGGTGCAGCAGTCTTGATGTACCTGTCACGTGCCTGCACTGCCTGATGCTTGTTTGTACATAATGGAGGAGGCACCTAAATACAAGGCAGTGCGTGCAAATTTAAAAACTTTTTCAGTGTCAATGGCAAAATTAAAGTTGAGCCATTGACAGTAGTTTTGTTTAAACCGAAATGAAGAGTTTTGCGGAGAGGCAGATTTGGCCACGGGTAAGACGACGGGTCTGAAGAAATGAGGGCGATAAGGGAGTAGAGTTGGGTATAAAGGGGAAGTAACTGCACAAAGTAGATCTTACTTCTGTCAAAATCTGCCTCATCGCAAGAACACCCCCGTTTCAGGCGGGGATACTGACCACTAGAATATAAAGAAGTTTTGAAGAAAAAAGAAAAAAATACCAAAATAATTTGGATGTTTATAATTTTAAATTTAAATAAATTTTAGAATTAAGTGACCAAATATAATTGTCAAGTTTTAGTATCAGTGAGCATGGGAACGTTTTAAAAGATGTGAAATAAAATAAAAACTTGTTGTCAATGCAAGATGTGGGGATAATTTTGGGGGGTAGATTGGTGCTCAAAGAAGTGATAGAACAGTGGAGTGTGGAACTGCAATTGTCGAAAGTTTTAGTGTATTACTTTTAATTATTTAGTTAGTAAGTTGCTATTGCGGGGGTGGCCTGTGCCCTCGTAGATAGTGAAATGGGTTGGGGGTAACAGAGAGTGTTACCTCCATCGGAGGCCAAAATGGCGAAAATGTGCGACACACCTTTTCGTGCAAATTCAATTTGTACACTGATAGACGTTCGTGTCGCACATACTAATGACGAAGTAGAGCAGGCAATGAAATGAAATTAGATTTCCCCGACTTTTCGGGCGATTACTGCCTTACCAGCACTAATCGTGGATTTGGCTAGCGGTTAGCTATGGTCATACCAAGGCCCTTGACCATAGCTGACTTGAAATTGGTATATAGTAGAAATTAAATGGGGGGTGACATCAGGGAAAATCCAGGAACTATGGAACAGCGGCTACCACTCTGTTCGAGTAGGAACAGCAAGGCCAGGTGGTAGACCCGTTTTAAGGGCGTTTAAATATAACCACGAATATGTTGATATTCAAAAACGTTAAAATGTAACTGCCGAAGCAAAGACACGGAGGTATCCAATCCCTCCAAATATGCAGTCTTTGTGGAAGCGAAAGGGCGATACAGTCCTCCATAAATTGCAATAGCGTGTGTGGATGGGAGGTGGCTCAGATGAGCCACGAATTTAAATTTATAACATAAAAACTGCTAATTCTAATTTTGATCTAATAAAAATGCTTGTGTTCTGTTTGAATAACTAGATGCTCATACATTCACTATAAGGTGTTCATTCTATGTTTTAAATGTAATATTTTATTGTAGTAGGATAGATATAAGAGTTGATAGAAAGTATATGTTTTATATAATTTGTGTATTTTTTAAACTAAGCAAATAACTAAACCGACTGGCAGGCGGTTAACATAAATTATCAGAATCAGAAAAAGGGGAAACAAGGAGGTTAGAAGTAAGTATTGATAAGCGTATGTATTTCATGTAATTTGCTAAAATTTTGAGATGTGTTTTCACTTTATGAATAATATCAGCTGATCAGCAATAAAATGTCAAGGTTATATTGGTTGTAAATGTTCCAGGTAATTAATGTTTAATGTAATGTTTCAATGTATTACAGATGCTATTTAAAGTAATGAGAAAAGTAATTTAATGTGGTAAGATTTTAAAGGAATTGTCAGAAATAATAAAAGATAGTTTTTGGGGTGATTAGTATTTGGTGGGACATATAGATCAGTCCAAGTCAAAGTTAAAGGGGTAGTAGAGAGA
Organism: Magicicada septendecula; assembly: GCA_034769895.1. Taxonomy (NCBI): domain Eukaryota; kingdom Metazoa; phylum Arthropoda; class Insecta; order Hemiptera; family Cicadidae; genus Magicicada; species Magicicada septendecula. The sequence continues at coordinate 290,446,803 of CM068367.1, forward strand.
AAAATATTGTTTTGAATTAATGTAATGTTGTTTTGAGTTAATGTATGCTATAGAGTTTTGAGAAGTATTGATGTTGACACAGTAGTTATGGAGAATATATGTAGAGTATTGAGGGATATATTGATGTTTATAATTGATGATGTTATTTTGTTGTAGTTGACGTAAGGTAATAAGAGTGAGATTTTGGGGATGGTAATTTTGTAATAGGGGGTAGTGTAATGTGGGAGTCCGCAACATAATGGTTGGGACGGGAAGGGACCGATTTAGGGGGAAGGGGTCGCCTTGGGTAGAATCCAGGGACCAGATTAATGGAAATGAGTTTTTGGGGGGGGGAACACTTATCCCAAGTACAAAGGGTTAGAGAGTTTTTTTTTTATATATGTATATTGAGAGAAGGTGGCGAATTGAGTTTCATGGTAAGTTGGGGTTAGAGAGTGTTTTGATAGATATTTTGATAGAGATGGGTGTCACGTGAGTTACAGTTGTTAGTGGTTAGAGTCAAAGGGAGAAAGATTATATATGTATACAGACCAAGGGGTAAATTAAATTGAAATAAATAATTAAACCACCCACAGTAATGGAGAATAAGATTGACCAATAAAGAAAGAGATTTATAACAAGAATATAAAATTTTTAATTGAAACCAGTGACAATTTTTGATAGAATTTGGAAATATAAAGTCAGAAAGTGTTTGTTTTAAATAATTTGTATGTCAATTTGATTATTATTTATAATAATATTTTGTTATTTTAAATGTTTTATTTTATTATGTTTTGTGTTTTAAGAGAGAATTTTACAGATGGTAAGTGTATTTTCAGACATAATTGGTACATAAGGTACGTAGGTCAAGGTTGTGGACTTGACCTAGTTTCGATCAGCTGATAGTGAGGTCATATAAGTTAATAGGAAGGAAGTTAATTCAACTTTTGTTTTTTTTTTGTCAATTTAAACAGATTTTAAATAATTTCTATATGTAAAGAAAAATATTTTAAGAAATTTAAATTTTTTTGAATTTTAAAATTTTTTGGAAAATATTTTTTTTGAAAAAAAAAATGTTTTTTGATTTTGCGCCTGCCAGATAATGAATAATTTTAAACCTTGAGTATTTGATTGTTTGTGTATTAACCATGTGTATTATTAGTGAATTATTTTGGTGAATGGTATTGTTAGACTCTAGGTAATCCATGTTAGGTTAAGGATGTTCTTAATCGTAAGAAATGTTTAAATTGATTTATTTTAAATAACAGAAAAAACCAATGAAGAGAATAATTCAAAATAGATACAAAATTTGTGATATGATTTTAAATGAAAACAACCAGTGAGTTGTAATTTAAATAAATTTTTAAAGAATTTTTCAATTTTCAGTATGTAATGTGAGTGTGTGTGTGTGAGCCCAGTATCTGCTAAAGGCAGCCCAGCTTGCATATAAGGGGAAACATATCGGCTGAGGATCTGGCATAATCTAAGCCAGGGATTGAGGATTTTTGGGGGTAGCATGTTAGAAGGTGAGGGGCGCTGTGGTACGTGTCTGTTCGATTTTTCGGTGTTGGGATCTCTAACAGAGAAGTCCAGTGATCTCGTTCAGATGCGCCCATAGTCGCCGAGCCAGGGGGGTCGTTTACCCATGCAGAGTAAGAACAAAGGGGGGTTGTTGGCACCAGTTTCCTCACCGGTCCTCTTAGGGGTTTTATCAATGAGATTTCTTCTGTTTTGGACAGAAGACTTCTCATTGGGGGGGTATTGTAACGTGTCAAAAATATGGGGTATTTTATTTTATTTCATTTTCGGGGTTTCATAAAAATATTGTGCAAGTTTTAATTCCATTGTAACAGACCCCGTGTATAGAACAGTGTTGAAACGCAGCAGCAACGCAATATAACGTTGTGAAATCAGTACCTAGGTATGCACCACCCTCGATTTCCAAGAACTCTGTTTCTGTGTGACGCACGCACGCACGCGTCAAGTGAGTATACGCTCGGACTGACGCGATTGTGAACCACCAAAATGGTGAAAAGGACTTTTTCTGTTTCATCTACTTGACTGAGCTGAAGGAAATGTAGCTAAGTCACCGCCCCTTTTGGTGACATCACGCCAGAAGTGCCTAAATATCGTCAGCACATACTACAGGAAAGACCACTATATATCATGCACATGGTCGATCAACTGCAACAAATCAACTATGAACGTCGACGAAATCCGGTGGCGGTGAAAATCAACTTCCTCCCGCTTGCAAGAGACGCTTGCCCAGTCTGTCGTTGATTGTGTCGGCCGACACAGCGCCAAGTGCGCTCTACTAAATTTTATCAGTTTTTTTTTTTGATATAACAGTGAAATAATAGTGAAATCCAGGTGACCGCGGTCTAATAAAAAGTGGAGAACACGTCTATCGATTTTTTGGACAATAACAATAAATTTTAAAAGAGTGATAATGATCAACCGAAAACCACGTTGCCAGCGGGGGGGGATATTCCAAAAAATGTTAAGGGCTTTATAATTTTCTGTGTGTTTGGGAGAATGTAAATTGCAGGCTGGGCTGTTTGTGTTTGTGTGTTTGTGTGATGTACAAGGTAAGCTATAGCATGTAAGTAAATACTGTAAAATTACCGGTTACTAGGAAGCTGTATTCCAGGTTAAAAGTACACTAAAAGATAATAGGTTTTGTAGGCAGACAGAAATGAGTAATGAATAATTTGAACAGAGTATATTCAAAGAATAATAAAGCTTAAATAATTCTCTTCATAAAATGTGTAGAGTAAGTCATTTCACTAACCTGTGAAACACATGTTTGCGTCTGATGTACGTGCGATCGGATTTCTGGACCCAAAAGAATCTTTGCAGGTAGGTGTAATAATTTGTAATTTTGTATTTTATGTATTTAAACTGTATTTGAACATAACAGATTATTACCTCAAAACAACCAAATCACATTTAACTTTGGTCAAACTCTACACACCCTTCATCTTTATAAAATTATAAACATTACATTTTAAGTTCAATTGAACTGTTATTAATTAACCATCAATTATTTATCATTTGATTCTATGCAATTCAAATTTATTATTAACCTTCCTGTTACATTATATTTTATCTCTGATTACCTTTCTACTATGAATTTTCTATCTAACTCTTCACATTTCAATCATTGCTTAATCTGGGTGACCCCTGTATTCTCTATGCTTTCAATCCAATAGACATTTTAATCTTACTCCCTTTCTTACTACTAACAACCACTATTAACAATTTATGACACCAATCTCTCAGCTATAAACACCTTCGCTAATTCCACTTACCTCTGGCACCGCTCATCTTTGTACTAGGATGTGTGTTCCCTACCTGGCTATATACATACGAACCAATGCCCCTCCAAAATATCGGCAAACACTCCCTTAAACTACTCTATCCCCGCCACAACGCCGCACGCTGGTCTCTCTCCACGCCGCACGCTGCTCACACCTTACCACCTCACCCTTACTACAAAACATCATCAACAAATATATCTATATACCATTCACCTTACGCATCTCTACATATACTCCCTACTACTGTGTCCCTAAAATATCTAATACCCTCTCTGTTTTTCACTGGTATTTCAAAATTCTTATTCTCTCTGACTACTATTACAATTAACTCTGCTTAACTCACCTGCCTTATTTCATTATCACCCAAAATCTATCTTTTTACAACATTTCACCTTGATATAACACTAGAAAATTCATCACTTCTCCCCTTATAATAACATACCTCAATTTGAACGTATTATCTGTTTAATCATCTACCAATCATTATAGAATCTTAATTTCATAAAATCATTTAACTTCATTCTCAAACTTTCTTTTATACGACCTTAATTAGGTAATTATTTTTCAATTATTTAATTCAATTATTTAACGGTTCACAATTATTTTCATCGCTTAATTAATCTGTCAAATTTCATAATTATTGTTAATTTATACTGGTTAATTGCAAATTTAATTTAACTGATAATGAATGTTATCGCTTTCTACTATACATACACATTGTTTACATAACATATAGTATACCATAATGTAGTACACAAATACATTTAACATAATGACATCTACACATAAAAGAATATACAGTCCAACTTATTATTTCTTATCATTAACCACAAATCGTTCCATAAGACAATGCACTTCAAAACCATATTATTCATATAATTAAATGTTCATGAACAATAAACAATAAACAATTACCCCATATCGTCGAATAATAGTCTAATCTTATGATTATACCAGTCATTTACAATTACATACATAATCTCATGATTATCAACATAATGATTATCTATATTGTCATATTCTTCTACAATATCATTTAAATTAATATGATTATTCCCTATTATTCTCTCATGTACCTGGTCACGCTCGAGTATAGTCCTGTCGCCGTTATTATATTCTGTTAAAATCAGGTGAGTTATATTATCATCGTTAACCTCATCTACTGCTATCTCAGTTTCACTGTAAGGTAAGTACTCATTATTATTATTACTTCTCTCTACGCCTAACCTTTCTACGAATTCTTCGTAATTTCTCTTTACTTTAAATATCTCTATTTCTCTCTTCCTCTCTCTCTCAAAACATTTCTCACCATCATGCCAAGCTACACACTCTCTCTCAAAATATGCAGGGGATACTAACTTATCATTACGGCACCACCTATGAAGGGCACAAAAAACCAAGGGAAATTTATCTGCAGACCTATCGTCTTCCAAATACTCACGTGAAGCCATTTCTTCACCCCCCACTACAACATTACGGTAAAAATCTACCCCCTGCATCCACTCTACCTGTAAATTCTTTTTACTCTCTCTCTCTGATTCATCACACACAAACATCTTATCATCAACTTCTACTCTTTCTACACTTTCGTCATCACTATCAACATCTACACAATCATTTTCTAACACCATATTTCTATTTCTATTATCGTTGTTATCACTTGTAAACCCATTATTTAAATCATCATTTCCACTACTACTTACCCTGTCATCTTTGTTCGATTTTAATTTGTCTATTACTTCCTTATTTTCTAATTCTATTTCGCCTAACCGCATCTCTATTTCACTCAATTTCTTATCGTAAATACTGCCTTGTTCTTTAATTTCTTTCTTCACTTCATCGAATTTTACGTAAAGATTATTTTGGATTTTTCTAATTTCATTTTTCTGTTAGCTAAATTTTTCATCAAGGTTACTAAATTTCTCATCCAACTTATTATTTTGTATATTAAAAAGCGTCTGCATCATTTTTATTATTTCTGCCATTTTTTAAAATTTGTTTTTAAATATTTCTTTCAAAAAAAATTGTTCCGTGTAATAAATATTACACAATCTTATTTTATATGTAAAATTATTGAACTTTTTACTACCACATGTAGTCACAATATAACCTTACTTTTACGTACTATCTACTCTTTCGTTACCCACTCTGTTTCTGAATTCTGGCTTATTTATATAATTATTTTATATAATGTCCCTGTTCAGGCGCCATTTGTATAGAAACCCACTTATTTATACTTTTATTTTAATTGTTCGTTACTTACCGATATTCCTAAGGGTCCCCAGAGTTCTTTAATAAGCGAGGTCAGAAACAGTGTGAGGTTACGAAATAAGTATTAATACACATTTTGTATGAAGAGAATTTACTTAATCTTTATTATTCATTTAATATGCTCTGTTTCAAATTATTCATTATTCATATCTGGTATGTTTACAAAACCTCTATTATTTTTAGTGTACTTTTTAACTGGAATACAGCTTCCTTGTAATATGTAATTTTACAGTATTGACTTATATACTACAGCTTACCTTGATTACATCACACATAAACACAAAACACAAACAGCCCAGCCTGCAATTTACACACTCACAGACACACAGAGAATTATAAAGCCCTTAACATTTTTAAAAGAAAACCCATCCCTGCCGGCACGTGGCGACCATCCGAGCTCGTTTTATTTTGTGATTTTTAATTGATGTGTCCGAAATTAATTTATTGATGTTCTCTGGTTGATTATAGTTTTCGCTTCACTACTCCATGTTCATTATTGACCGAAACTCACTTTTTACTGATAATTATAACAAATTTTAGAAGAGCCCACTGGGCTCGGTACCTGCAGGTACGGTAGCTAGGCTAAACTGCGCAGAACGGCAAGGCGTTCGCCGCTAACTGAATTACTTCGTTGTAGGTGGAAGCCAATGCCTGTTGTTTCGTTGTCGTTTGGGAGTCCTATTTAATCCATGTAAAAGTTTGCCAGTGTATGATAGCATATATTTGTGTGGCACTGGCTGACGACACGAAATGGGCGTGACTTAATTTGCATTTGCTTCGCCTCAGTCGATGAAAGTGGATTAACATCGTTTTTGGGCCATCTTAGTTTTGGACGGTAGCGTCACCTCGCGCGCCTTGTTGAGTAATGCGTATGGGCGCGTTGCCATACTTTTACAAAGTTCTTTGAACCCTAGGGTGGTGCGGATTCCTTTACCGATTTCACAACGTGATATTGCGTTGCAGCTTCGTTACAACACTGTTCTATTCGCCACGTGTTCTGGTCACCGTTGAAATACAATTTACACATATTTTTTAGAAAACCCCAAAAATGTAAATAAATAAAAATACCCACAAATTTGGACCGTTACAAGCCGGCGTACAAGAAGGTGGCCTATGGCCATTTTTTACGGTTTGTTGAATGCAGCTGGAATCAATGCATTTGTAATATGGTCTTACGTGATTTTAGCCAGAGGCCAAAAGAAGATAAATCGGTTTGGGTCCTTCATCAACTCGGACTTGACTTAGCAAAAATGTTTATGCAACAACGACTGACTGTCAGTAATCTTCCACAAGACCTTCAACTTAAAATTCAGGCTATCCTGCGAGGTAATAACTCCTTGCCTCCAACAGCACAAGATCCTAACCAACAACGACCAGCGGAAGGCCCAAAGCAAGGGAGGTGCAAGCTGTGCCACAAAAGTGATAAAAAGTTCTCAGTCAAGTGCAGTATGTGCAGAAACTTTGTTTGTGGAGAACACAGGGAAATAACATGTAAAAACTGCACTCCATAAAGAAACAAAAGAGGATTTGTTATAGAAATACCATTATGTTTGTAATAATTTGTTTACGACGAATTATGTCCTCATTCTTTTTTCAAATAAAAAAATAATAAATAAACATTTTTTTCAGCAAATGTATTAAAATTAGTCTTTTAAAGAAATATACAGTGTTCTGTGTCATAAGAGTACTTTTATTGTCATTTTCCTGCAGTGAAATTTAACCTTTCTAGGTTATGGGTGAAAATTCACCCATATTACCATTAACGTACAAGAAAGAGGTCGTACCAGTTAAGGGTTAATTTCAAGTTTTATCCATATTTTTTCCGCCATGTTTTTCACTTGGTTTGCTACTTTGCTTTTGTTATTAATTTTAATTTTTGCGTATTTTGGAGTTATTTTATTAATTAAACACTGTTTATTAAACCAAATTTTTCCAGTCGTTTTTTTCAATTTTGCTTTAATTTTTAAATACTTAAAAAATTCCCTTACATTTTTATATTTATCTGCTTGCAATTCGCATGTTTTATTCTTCGTATTGTTTAAATTAGCAGCCATCCTTACTACTTCTTTTATGAATTTGCTAACTGCAATAATTTTTATTGTTCGACTAAGCTTTTCGTCATCAGTGACATCTTCAGGTCTTAAACAACCTAGTCAGGTCTTTAATTAATAAAATAACTCCAAAGTACGCAAAAATTAAAATTAATAACAAAAGCAAAGTAGCAAACCAAGTGAAAAACATGGCGGAAAAATATGGATAAAACTTGAAATTAAGAACTTATACAGTAAAATAAATAAATATAACAAAGAAATGTATCAATTACATCAACAATTATATACAAGTTACAATTATATAGAAATAGAAGAAATGAGAAAAGAGTTTGGTGAAAAAAAAAGGTTGTTTAAGACCTGAAGATGTCAGTGATGACGAAAAGCTTAGTCGAACAATAAAAATTATAGCAGTTAGCAAATTCATAAATGAAATAGTAAGGATGGCTGCTAATTTAAACAATACAAAGAATAAAACATGCGAATTGCAAGCAGATAAATATAAAAATGTAAGGGAATTTTTTAAGTATTTAAAAATTAAAGCAAAATTGAAAAAAACGCTAGGAAAAATTTGGTTTAATAAACAGTGTTTAATTAAGAAAATAACTCCAAAATACGCAAAAATTAAAATTAATAACAAAAGCAAAGTAGCAAACCAAGTGAAAAACATGGCGGAAAAAATATGGATAAAACTTGAAATTAAGAACTTATACAGTAAAATAGATAAATATAACAAAGAAATGTATCAATTACATCAACAATTATATACAAGTTACAATTATATAGAAATAGAAGAAATGAGAAAAGAGTTTGGTGAAAAAAAAAGGTTGTTTAAGACCTGAAGATGTCAGTGATGACGAAAAGCTTAGTCGAACAATAAAAATTATAGCAGTTAGCAAATTCATAAATGAAATAGTAAGGATGGCTGCTAATTTAAACAATACAAAGAATAAAACATGCGAATTGCAAGCAGATAAATATAAAAATGTAAGGGAATTTTTTAAGTATTTAAAAATTAAAGCAAAATTGAAAAAAACGCTAGGAAAAATTTGGTTTAATAAACAGTGTTTAATTAAGAAAATAACTCCAAAATACGCAAAAATTAAAATTAATAACAAAAGCAAAGTAGCAAACCAAGTGAAAAACATGGCGGAAAAAATATGGATAAAACTTGAAATTAAGAACTTATACAGTAAAATAGATAAATATAACAAACAAAAGTATCAATTACATCAACAATTATATACAAGTTACAATTATATAGAAATAGAAGAAATGAGAAAAGAGTTTGGTGAAAAAAAAAGTTGTTTAAGACCTGAAGATGTCAGTGATGACGAAAAGCTTAGTCGAACAATAAAAATTATAGCAGTTAGCAAATTCATAAAAGAAATACTAATGTTTTTTGTTTAACCGCTCATGCAGGTTGTGGAGAAACATTCACACGAACAGCAATCATTCACAAATTAAATTCGCTTAATCTTAGTTGCATTGCAACAGCGTTCAGTGGTATAGCTTCAGCTCTATTACTTGGAGGTAGAACTTTACACAATGTGTTTAATAGCCTATACCCATTTTGGAAAATTCTGTAGCGAATATTACCGCAAATAGTAGCTATGGACGTTACATAAATTCATCATCATTGATAATTATTAATGAAATTTCTATGTGCCCACTGCAAGTGTTGAAAATCATAGATAGATTATTGCAGGATCTATGCGATGAAAATGATAAACATAAACCATTTGGAGTGAAAACGATACTTCTGTGCGGTGATTTTCGGCAAATCTTACCAGTTGTCCCACATGGATCACGTGCAACTTTAATTGGAAATTGTGTCACGAGTTGGCATAAATTTGTTTATTTTCATAAAGTAATGTTTACTCAAAATATGAGAGCCTAACCAAGTGAAATAGAATTTGTCGAATTCTTGAAAAAAATTGGTAATGATGAAGCCCCACAATTCCCTCAGTTTGGTGAAAATATTATTGAAATACCTCAACAATTAATAGGAGATGAAAATAATATTATTAATGAGGTGTATGGAAATATTTCCGAAAACATACTCTCAGATAACATATTGAAGTCAGTTATTTTAGCACCTAAAAATGATGATTGTACTTTTATTAATACTGATATACTTAATCGAATACCAGGTGAACAGAAAACATATCATAGCTACGATAAAATAATTTGTGATGATGACAATGAAATCAATAACTATCCAGTAGAGTTTTTGAATTCTTTGACTATTAGTGGTTTGCCACCACATAAGTTAGTATTGAAAGTTAATTGCATCGTTTTACTGATCAGAAACTTAAATACAAAGGAAGCATTAGTCAATGGAACAAGAATGCGCATCAAGTGTATGCATCGTAATGCTATTGATTGCGAAGTTTTAACTGGAACCCCACGCAATAAGAGAATTTTGATTCCACGTATAAATTTAACATATTCCGGTACTGTTTTACCATTTAACTTTCAAAGAACTCAATTTCCAATTATACCTGCATTTGCGATGACAATAAATAAGTCTCAAGGATAAACATTCGAAAAAATTGGAATTTTATTGAGGCAGCCAGTTTTTACACATGGTCAATTGTACGTCGCAGCAAGTAGAGTTCGATCATTCGATGGTTTGAGATTTTATATTTCCGAATATAATGGCCAAGGGCATTTAGCAAATGATGAAAGAGTTTTTACAAAAAACATCGATTACACAGAAGTTCTGAATCATTAAATTCACTTTCAAACTATTTTAAGTTCAATGGAAAACATTTATTTTTGTAACCGCCCGGGTTTTTTGATTTAATGAAAAATATATGAAAAAATACGAGGCACGTATTTTTTATTTCATTTTTTATTTTGTATTAATTTTTTATTTAAATTTTATATAATTCGAAAAAGATAGGCAAAATAACTGTGTAGCCTTGGCGAAACCTGGTCAGTATGGCAATAAAAAAAACCCAAGGAAATGTCAAAAAACGCGTTATTGCTTTTTAAATATGGCTTAGCCAAGCTAAACCTCATTTTTCCTATCTTTCATATTTTTCAAATAACTCGAAAATTAATGCATAGAAAAAAAATTAAAAAATTATATAAGCTTTGTAGCAGATAATCTTCAAACTGTTTTCGAATTTTGTACCTTACCAAAAATGAAATTTAATCCACTGGAATTGAAAACAATGTATCTTATACTTCCATGAATGTCAAGTCTCATTTTTATTAGAGTTTATTTGATTCAATAATAACATGAAAAAATTAAAACTGACAATGAATTATATCAAAAAATAAATACGAATACAAGCTGTAATTGTGTTTTTTTTCAACTGTTACTAACATTAAATTTTAAATTTCATAGGTATTGCAGGGAATTAAGGCAAACAACACACGCAAATGACGTATTTGTACACGCTCGCAGCTGACGTAATAGAACAAAATTCAAAAAAATTATATGCAATGATTATAGAGGTATACTCTTTGACAAAAGAACCTCAATAACGCTCAAACTTAAAACTTTAATGAACTACGGTCGAATTTCGACCACTGGGCGACCACTAGTTCTGATAAACCTGCCCCAGGTTAAATAAAACGATAAATAATACGATACGATATATATAAAACTGTATTATATATATATATATATATTGTAATATAATTTAAATATTACAAATTTAAAATAAAAGAATAATGATGTATGATAATAAGAATTGTGCTCTCCTGTAAGCCCCACTGTTGGGCTAGCCAATTTGTAATATAATTTATTACAAATATAAAATAAAATATAAAATAAAATAGATAGCAAGAATTAGGTTGTCTGAATCTCGGTGTTGAACTCGCCGATGATACAGCTCCACTTTGGATTCACCAATTACAAAGAATAAATTAAATATAAATAATATTTTATAATTAAGTGTGATTGATTGATAATAAAATAAAATTTTGGAAGTTATGAAAATTGTACTAATATTGAGTTTTGGTTTAATTGGTTAATTTAATTAATTAATAAATAATTAATTAATTGTGTGTGTACTTTTCTTAGATATTTATTCTAGCACTGTAAATTATTTTGGTTTAGAAAAGAAAAATAGTTAACATTAATTATACAAATAAACACAACTCTTGTAACTGAATAATGATGTTCATTTATTGAGATTCAAAATTATGCGCCATTCAAACTGCGCATGGCCAAGGCATTGGCTGATATGTGCTCCAGTCGGTAGCTAACAAGATTAATAAAATATATTTTTTACAAGGTTAGTAATTATGGTTCTTTTAACGAGTCGAAATGGTCAGAGGGCAAGGAACAAGATACATTCTTACAGGTATTCTTAAACTAAATTATTATGGCTGAAATAAAACAATATTATTATTTAAATTGTCAATTAGGAAAATTAATATCGAACCATTCGTTGAAATGACGTCACTCCCTTCAAGCTGGCCGTGTTTTCGTGCTGGTTCGGGAAACAAGTATGGCTGCCGTCACCTCGCTTTTGGCTGCTATGAACTGTTTGGGCTTCTCCCGCAGAAATAAATGAATGTTCCCTTCTCTGCGAAGTAGTGTTGGTCCAGGAATATAGTGTAGAGTGTCCTCTCTTCTCCTGCGATGTCGTTTCGTGATGGGTTTATTGTGAAGTGCCCGGTGTTCAAATATGTGTACTTGTGTTCTGCGAATATGGTTCAAAATTGTCTCAAAATGGCCGTTGATTCCTTGTGTTTGAGTTTGATGGTGTTATTACTGTTGTTTGGAATTAGTGAGGTGTTAAATATTACTAGTTAATGTTATTTTCATTTTTAGATAACCTCTGTTACTCTTCGCATAACCACACTCGGTTTTACACAAAATTATTCTTTTTTTTAGTATTCTGTTAATACATTTGCAACTAGTCGTCTTCACGATTAACAATAGACTAATAGACTGAACGTCGTCGTTTTAGGGTAATTTGTGATATGTCTTCTTCCTCTTTATATTGTTCAATTATAAAAATATCTGTCTAAGACTTGGTTCACCATCTAAATATACATAATAAGTTTTCTTATTTTTTACTGTATTTCAAATATTTCTTAATTTTACATAAATCTAACTACTCAGTAATATTGATTAATTAATTTTACATCTTTGGATATATAGCTGGGTTTGTTTCAAGCTCATTTAAGCCCAAAAATTACAATTTTTTATAATTATTGTATGCCTCATATTTTGTACAAATTTAGTGTTTAAATGGTTGTTAATTGTTTTTTCTGATAATAGTTCCATTGAATATTCTTAATAACTCCGTGATTATCTTTGTTGTTAATAATTTTGTTGTTAAAACACTTCAATATTGATTAATTTACTGTTTAGTCTGATTTGATTACCATTATAGGCCTAGTATTATTTGTTTCAAAAAGAAGTTAATTTTCTTTCCTTTGTCATTCTATTCGCTATTAATTGTGTCTGCATTAATTATATTTTCAATTTCTGTATTGTATGTATTGAATTCTATTCCCTATTATGTAATTGGATTCTCTGATAGATAGTTTTGGGTTTACATTACTAGTCTGTGTTTTCTAAAGTGGTGTCTTAGCTAGTCTGCTTGTACATTATATATGGTTTATTGTTTTGAATAAAATTATTACATTTCTATTTCCTACTTGCCTCTCTGCCTTACAAACTTGAAAATTAAATAACATGATTTAAAAATATAACAGAATATCTTATATCTACTAAACTTTTTTTTTTTTTATAATATCATTTAAACATAACAAAAACATCTTATGCCTAATAACACTTTCAGTTATCCACTGTCTCTTGTGTTTATTATACCTATTTTAGTAATATAATGAAATGAAAATAAAAACATCTTATAATTACTGACACCTTCAGTTATTAACTGTCTCTAGTGTTCATTATAATTATTTTTGGTAACACAATGAAAAAATAAATAAAAACATCTTATAATTAATGATACCTTCAGTTATTAACTGTCTCTAGTGTTCATTATAATTATTTTTGGTAACACAATGAAAAAAAATAAAAACATCTTATACCTATTATTTTCTTATACTACTTAATTTTTGAAAACACTTTTATTATCAAAATTGCCCTCAGTCATTAGACTGTCTTTTAGTTTTTATATAGCATTTCCCTACACTGATGGTAGTCTTTTTAATAGATTTCTTACACTACACTTCATTATAGTGTGTCACTTATTTTGGTTACACTAATGGTAGTCCTTTTAATAATTTTTCACATATTATACTTATAACTAGTATACAATTCGGTTTTCTTTGGGATTGTATCTTGTAACTTGTTACTGGGTCTAAATATATTGGTTTTAATTTTGTTCAATGGTATGTATTCCATTATTAACATTTTTTGGAATAACTCTTCTTGTTTCTAGGCTCTTTGTAGAAATCTTGACCTATTTTGTCCTTTCTTCATTATTATATTAGTAATTTCTGGTCTTGTGGTTTCTCTGCATCTTGACCTTATACATTTCCCTTATTAATATGGTTTCATCCTTTTATTTCCTTTTTCTTGTCCTTCCCTTTTTACTGCTTCCCCAATCTACTGGGTATACTGCTGGTTTATTGGGTTTTTACATAGTAAGTTATTTTAATCAATGGTTTTCTTTGTTATTTTTCATTCTTATTAACATTTTATTGACTTAATATACAGTTTCTAGTTTAATCCTTAAAACAATTCATTCTTCTCACTCACTATGGAACTTTTCTTCTTTATTTATGTTGCATTAAGTTAAATTTTTAGCGTGATAATTTTGTTATGCTACTATATATATATATATATATATATATATATATATATATATATATAGCCCTATTATGCATCATATAATATGTAGGTCGAATATGTAGCTATAGGGCGCTAGATACGTATGTGTGGTCATATATTAGGCCTACCTGTTATATAAATATTTAAGAATAAAGAATGCATAAATTCAGTCCCATTATATATATTAAGAGTTACCAGAATAGAAACTAAAATGGCTTCTTACGAACAATGAAGTTGTGAATTGTTCACAATAAAGTTGTGAATAACACTATAATATAGGCCTACGATTCGGATCCTGAAAGCAACTACCTTATATAAAAATGGTTAAGTAATTGGGTTTTTAATTAAGTTTTGTAGTTCCCACCACTTTCAACAAAAATTTCCTAATTTGCTTATCCTAAATTATACCCAAATCTCATACATAACAGTAATGTAAGTGGCATCAAAACACTCCCGTAACAGGTTGTTAACGTAATGATTATAATTTTGGCACTTGGTAAAAGCATACTATCAAGTACGGCAAAATCTACAAAGATCAAAGAAAAATTTTAAAAATAGAAACCTGATGATACAAATACAGCAATACTTTTTCAATTTTGTACTTACGGACTAGCCTACGTTCTTAACTATTATACATCACATAATTCGTCTTATAAAGAAGTGTGTAGTAGGCCCTATACATTTTATATTTCATGTCGGTCTGATCAATGCAATTTTAACGTATGGAATGTGGTACCGGGTGCCTACCTACACGCACGCGATGTTTTCTGTTTATTTATCCACTTTTCCTAGCCGCTGTTGTCAAAGGAGTGCTGATGAATGTAGTATGTTTTAAAAATGTACACTGTAACATTTCCTATTTGAGACATGAATATCTTTAATTACGTAAATTACACAGTTTTATAATTTTTAAGATAAATCTACAAATTATACGATAAATCGAACTACTACTGCACTTAACTTACAATGTAATAAATATTTTGTTGTTGTTTCAGTTTAATGGCCGCTAGTTAAGGATACAAGAATTTTTTTTTAATTTTCATTGTTTTTCAACATTATTATAACAAATAATGTAAAATTACTGTATTGCGAAAGTAGTTGAAACCCCAAAGTAAAAAGTCGGAAGTAACAGTACCTACATAAATTAAATCGCTTCACTTGAGTAAGAGTAAGCAATTTATATGCAGTCAAAAGAACTTAATCAAGAAACTTGACTTAAAATATTAAAGCATTGTGCCATTGACTTAGGCCTATATTTTTTTCAGTTACATACGATCCGAAAAGTTTCTTTTTATTTACAAACAATTCTAGTTAAATTATAGGCCTTAATTTTAGTCTTAACTTTTAATCTCGTTACACAACCATTTTCTACATGAAATGTAGGCCGAATTTTATATTAAGTTTTTAAATCTAAAATTGAATATAACCTTTTACTTGTTTATCCTCGTTTGTATAAATACGCTTCGGGAAACTTTGTTGGCAACTACTGTTTTCTCACTTAACATCTTTCCATCTTTCCAGTCTTAAGTCATAATTTTAGTAAATTGCAAAATTTTTACTTCACTTAATAAGTGGTGATTCAGTTGGAGGTTACAATTTTAAGTTGGCAGTACTGTTTTCTTGTGAAAGATAAACAGCTGATACTTGAAATTAGTCATTGTTAAGTATTGACATTTCTTGTTATGGAGCGGTATTCGACTCAAGAACGTATTTTAATTGTTAAAACCTATTTTCGGAGTGCAGAAAATTTAACTAACACGATTCCCGCACTGTGAAATAACTTCGGTAAACATAACCGTCCATCTCGTGCCGCGGTTAAAAAATTAATAAAAAAATTCAATAGAGTCGGGTCAATGTTGGATGTGCAAAGACCTGTAAGTCCTCGTAGTGGCCGGTCACTCACAAATATCGCCGCAGTGAGTCCCAGTGTCCATGACAATCCGTCGACCTCCATTCGCCATCGTTCCCAGCAGTTGGACCTTTCCTACAGCACCACGCAGCCCATTTTAACTAAAGATCTGCATTTGCATGCCTACAAGATCCAATTGACCCAGGAATTGAAGCCAATAGATCATACACAGCGTTATGACTTCGTTGATTGGGTGTTAGAAAACCACCAAATTGATGGCAATTTTGCGAAGAAAATCATATTCAGCGATGAAGCTCATTTTCAACTAAATAGGTATGTAAACAAGCAAAATTGTCGCATTTGGGGACGTGAAAATCCACGAGCCATTCTCGAACAACCAATGCTTCTACAAAAACGTCACTATTTGGTGCGGATTTTGGGTCAGCGACGTGATTGGACCGTACTTTTTTGAAAATGCCCGTGGTGATGCAGTAACAGTCAATGATGAACGTTATCTTGAAATAATAACAAATTATTTTTGGCACCAATTTGATGATACTGATTGTGGTTCCAACAAGACGGTGCGACTTGCCACAGCGCGAGAAAAAATACATGCCGCCTGCGTCATCTCTCGTTTCGGCGACCAATATTGGCCACCAAGATCGTGTGACCTCATGCGTTGGATTATTTTCTTTGTAGCTATCTGAAGCAGAAGGTGTATGCCAATGACCCCAAAACGATTCCAGAGCTAAAGGATGAGATTCGCTATGCTATTCATGAGCTGCCGCAGCAGTTATGCCGGAAAGTGGTGGAAAATTTCATTAAAAGGGGGAAAGTCTGCAGGGCCGCTCGTGGCAGCCATTGGTCGATATCATTTATCATGTTTGATGACAATGTCTAAACAACATGTCAGCGTCGAAATAAATACATTAAGAGTTTATCAAAAACCAATGTGTTTTAATTCACATTAAAATTGTAATCTCTAATTGAATCACACTTTGTTTTATAAACTT
This sequence comes from Magicicada septendecula, assembly GCA_034769895.1. NCBI lineage: Eukaryota > Metazoa > Arthropoda > Insecta > Hemiptera > Cicadidae > Magicicada > Magicicada septendecula. The sequence continues at coordinate 290,464,055 of CM068367.1, forward strand.
TGACATGCCATAAAGCATTACATATTTTAACAGCTATTGTTACATATTCTTGGTATCCAGAAAGTTAAGAGACTTTTTTTAAAAAGTAGTTTTACATCTCTATGTACCTTTTTCCAGATTCTTCATAATTCTGACGTGCATGAAACCATCTAAGCTTTACATAAACGAGAAGAGTTGTATTTTCTACTGGAGACAAAATTTATATACCATACACGGGCGCGTTTATTGCTTCTATTGCAAACAATTTTTGTTAGAGTATGTGTGTTAACTTTTGTTTCTTAAATACCCTCTAGCAGAATGTAAGTAAATTACATAATTTGGTTTACTTAATTATGACATTTTTTACACCTGATTGAATTAATGGATATAATTATTGTCCTATATACTATATACAGCTAATAAAATAGCCTGTATTTACAAAGATACTTTAAACTTATAATTATTCTATCTTATTTATTTAATGAATTAAAACATATGCTTGCGCGCGCGCCTGTGTACCTATGTGTGAATACAATATATTGTATTCAGTGTCTTACTTAAGAACCGTCTAGCAATAGATTTGTACACGCTTTAAGCAGCATTATTTGTTTTATTGAATTATAATGTTTTCTACACTTGATTCCGCTGTAGGCTCTAATTAATACGTTAGATTACTCCTGCTTTAACGTACAAAATAATCAGAATTGACAAAAATAATCATTTCGTTTTTGATTTCTTCTATCTAATTTGATTATTAAATTAGGAAAGTAGACATAAACATTTCCTTTATCTAACATTTGTATATTTACTTATTAACATAGGAAAAGGAAATGTTCCTTTCCAAAAATGTAGTATTATTGTATTGTAGTAGTATAATAGCACTCTATCATTTATCTTTTAACTTACTGGCTGTGATGTAGGGTATAACGTAATATAATATTTAAATTACTTCTAATGTTATAAGGTATGCAGGACATCAGTGAACATGTTAATAATCGTGTTTGGTACCATCAAACAACCGTAATAGCTACACATTTGCTTCACGCTTCTACGTACAGTGTTATCAGGCAAAATGAAAGCCGTAAAGCTTGTTAAATTTGGAAGATCGTTTACACGGAACTTGTTTAATAAAGTACCTGAACGTATCTCTGAGGGACGCCTTTGATTGCCCACCTTCTAGCGCTACGTAATATTCATTCACCAGATAACGGTGTTCATAAAAGAAGCCTACGTACTTACCTTCAGTTAAGGCAAAGCGAAACTGTAACTGGCGTAGTGCATTAACTGAAGTACTTGAATGCTACTAACACTTCAGAAAAAAAATGAATACGAAAGAATTTACTGACAAATTTAATTGCTTACTGTCGAAGTAATGTATTTAGGGGAAGTCAAGGAGAGATGCCCCAGCAAATTTAAATCTCATATAAACTGCACCTATTTATTTGTATTATAATTGTAAAACCTAAAATACAATGTTTAATTATTGTTGTTTCATATATTAAATTATCTTTTACTATAAGTAATATCTTAGCTGAATATTATAAATATTTCCTAAATGCTGCATTTGGCCATCTCTCCTGAGAGTCAAGGTGAGACGCCCCGGTGGAACAGGATAGATGCCCCACACCAATAAATGGCAAATAAATACGAAAGAATACAGAAAAATATTTTAATTTGTTCATTTTTTCTTTTTAATTAAACGAACATAATGAATCATGTTCTAGTGACATTATTTTCTTGAAAAAAGTTTTGTTATGCAAATTCATTACTGAAAACAATTACTGATTTCTGTTATTATAAAGAATACAATATATCACAACGGAATTAAATAAAATTTACAAAATTACTGTATCATTTATCTAAAATTAATTTAAGTTGTTTTTTTAACTTTACTTAATACAGTGGTAACACTAAAGGCTAATATTATTAAGCCTACTGAAGGTTAACAAATGAAATTGAAACCTAAATTTAACAGTTTAACATTACAAAGAAAAATTTTAGTTACTTAATAAATCCTAATATTCTTAAAATAATATGAAAACATTGTAAATTATAACAACCATTAGCCTGGTATCACTTAAAATGTTGTATCTTCATAGGAACCTTAACCTAACCTTAACCTTAACTTGACCTAAAATAATTTTTCTAATATGAACATGGAAAGGAAAATGTATAAACATTCGAAAACATAGTGCTACAGTAGCTTCATTTGGAGGGAAGCGTCTGTGCGTGAGGTTGCCGATTCGAATTTGTGTGTTTTTCTAGGAATATTCCGTGACTAAGATAAGTCTCGTCAGTTTTGCAACTCAAAGTTAATGTAGCACAATACAATATCTTATTTACTTTCTACTTTCTCTTTGGTTTCCTTTGTGTTCTCGCCATTTTGTTTCTTTTTGCGCTTACCTACCACAAAATGTATTTCAACCCCAGCAACAGTAGATTATTTGTAACAATTGGACACTATTTGTAATTTAAAATAAAACAATTACGACTAACGTCTTGGTAAACATACGTTACCTTACCTTAGGCGATTCAATTTTATAAAACATAAACAATCCTTCAAACAGAGGAGAGATGCTATGGGGTCAAGGAGACTTTACATCAAGGAGAGATGCCCCAGCTTCTGACCAGCGCAAACAGAAATCAGTGGAAACCAAAGAGAAAGTGCAAAGTAAATAAGATATTGTATTGTGCTATATTAACTTTGAGTTGCAAAACTAACGAGACTTACCTTAGTCACAGAATATTCCTAGAAAAAACACACAAATTCGAATCGGCAACCTCAAGCGCAGATGTGTTCCCTCCAAATGAAGCTACCGTAGGACTTGAGGTGCACTCTGCAGCTTTACGGCCGAATTACCCCTACTGGGGCATCTCTCCTGGTGGAGCATCTCACCTTGAATTACTCTAGATTTTTAAGTTTGATGACGATATGCAATCACAGCAACTAGATCTAGTTTTATTATCAATTACATTATTGTTTATTTTATTTAAAACTGCTACTTAAGACAATTCGAGAATAATTTTATTTTACAAAATTATTAGTTAAATAACTGAGAGTCAAATATTCATTTTGCTGCAACTAATGAGACTAAATTTTAACTGTTCAGATTATTTAGTCATATGCAAAACATTTGTTATAATATTATAGTAAATTGTTATATTTTATTGTTAGACAAATATTCATTGTCCGTTAAAATTACACTTTATTATCTTTGTTATTACTTTAATAATTATTATACTTTACATTACATTACACGCTAAATATTAAGTCTCACAAAAATCTTTATACACTAACAATTAGCTACTTACCACATGGAATTTACATCTGAAAGACTTCTGTTTGTGCACAGATCACTGTCGAGAATCCGATTAATCATAAAAATAATATCAGAAAAATAGCATTAAAATATATTAATTAGTTTCAGATAAATAATATAAAAGTAAAATAACATACGTATATAAATCTAATGTTATTAATAATAAGATTATTATATGTAGGCCTATCAATACGCCTTGCATATTTTGTTGACAAATACAGTTTTATTGACATATCGTGCTATTTAAGTACTCACAATCCGTTACCAGGAAATAAAATTTTTAATAATGCATTTACTTAGGAAGTCGTGCACTTGTAACTAATTTAGATAATGTGTTTGCACTACTCAAGAGATCTGCACTTTTTTACTTTGCAAATGAAATTATAATTTATACAAAATTATGAATTAAAATGCAAAGTGACTTATTGAAAATGACATTATTGAGTGATTTATTATGTACGTGACATAAAACATTTCTTAAAATATTTTAAGATTTTCTGAGAGTTAGTAATAGTATTGTAGACACAGTTAGTTAACCATATTTTAGCTAACGTTTGTGTGTACAATCGAATATTTTTGTAACAGTAAATTATACACAATTAAAAGTTTAATCCGTTTGAATTTAAAGTTTAGAGCCAACTAAATATTTTTTTGTCATCAAATTAAAGCTCTAACAATAAATAACATTCAAAACACGGAAACATAAAATTACGATTATTTTTAGAATAAACAAATTCCTCCGGATCAGATTCCAGCCACAATGCGTGTATGACACATACAAATTTAACACAACCTCTTTTACACTGATTAACAAAACAAAAAAATATTTTGCATTAACCAATTGTTGATTTACTCAACTATACATCTGAAAGGTACTAGTGTTATAATGGATAATCTCGCAGAAGATTACATACAGATACCGTAAAAATCAAATTATATCTATTTATTTAAGAAGTTATGTTAGGCATAACACTTCTGCTACAAGATACTCAGAATCATTTTGAGAGTAGACATTCTGCTTTAAGTGACATCCCCACTCCTATTTTAACATTGAAAATGTTTATAAGGACGTGTCGCACATTTGAAAACGACCGCTGGTGCGTGATCGAAAATGGGAACCGGTGAGTTTCCATAGAAACTAATTCTTTGTTGTCAATAACGTAGTACACATATAAAACTTCGCTTATGAATGCGACTACATTTAACTTATAATCTGTACATTGGTGAATGAAGAATGAATTCATTGATTGGTGAATGAACATATATATATATATATATATATATATATATATATTACATTTATTGAAGCATTTTCAATGCCCTTCTCTGTGCATTGCATTTGTGCAATGCTTGTAAATTTTTAGTTATATACGTCAGTAAAACTAGAACACTAAAAGGAAAAGCATTCGTTATTTTTTGTAATCAAGAATGTAAAAGTGGAAACATAACTGGAAAAATAAATGTTTAAAATTTAACAGTCATTAAATGATAAAGTTAACATCTTCCATTACCCTAAAAATAAACTAAACGATATCAGAAAACGTGCATAAATTTATTTTACATTCTGCAGAAGTTGATAAATTGAAATGTATTTTTAGATATTTATAAAAATCGCCTTAGTGTGTCTAAAGATTCCACTTGCAAGTGGAATAAATCAATCTACGTGTTTTACCTCAGAAAAGAATCCAAGAGTTTTTCTTAGTTTTATGTTGTTTTCAGGTCCTCAAAACGATATATTTCAAAATAACGCTACCGAGTATGCAAATACGTGGTTGGCAGGAAATAAGAAGTTAGCATACAAAATCGGTTCATCGGTTGAGACTATAGAGCGCTTGTAAACGGCGTCGCTTTCCGAATTTGATCTTGGGCTTACGTATGTTGGGAAAAACGGAAACGTTTTAAGATTTGAGTTGTTAATATGTTTTTGAAATGTTATTAACCAATAATTTAAAGAATACAAAAACATAGTAAATACGGATAGGAAAACAGTGTACAAAAGTCGGAACATCTGTACACTATTCGAATAGAAAGACACAAACTGTTAAGACATGTGTGTTAATACTGAAAGTTTTTAAGTTGCTGTAGAATAAATACTACACTAAAAATGAAGTAAACCGATATTTACAGAGTTGGATACATAACGTGCTGAAAGTATTCTTTCCTCTACTTACTAATAGGAAGTAACCTCAAAATAAAAATTTGAACCATCCCCTCAACTACCAGACAACCAGCAATGCTTACACAATTATTTTGTGCTGTAGCGTAATACATTTAAAAATGTTTGTACTTACATTAGACTAATTATTTAATTCCATTTGTATGACTACTTTTACCATAACTTTGTATTGAAATTATGAGATAGAGGATCCATCCTTTTTTTGTTGTTGAGATTGATCACCCTAAAAATAGGGCGACAGGAGGCAAAAATATGAGAGGGGTCAAAATTGTAAAAATATCTCAAAAGACCAAGATGGGTATCAAATTAAAGGGACTTTTAACAATAATCTGAATTTGTACGCTTTATTCCAGTGTAATCAAACGTACTATAATACAGTGTCTTCACGTTTCTAGACAACTATTCTATGCTTACAACTCAAAGTTTGATAAAAGTAATTTAAAGTGGAAACTGAAAGTTCTTTTGTTGTAACACTCTTATTTGTCTATTCTATTAGGGATACTACTAACAAAATGTCAAATGCGTGTTTATCAGTATAAGAGAACTCTTTTAGTTACACTTACCGTTTGGTGTACATCGTGGTATGAGATAACAAGTATTCGACGGATATGTACCTATCACTTACTCACCTCTATTTAGTAACCTCTACAAATTAGGCCTACCTGATATTCTTTTAACCTTACACTATTGAGCTATTTGTAACGAGTCTGACATTTCAATTACCATCCGTGAGTGAAATACTCTCGCGTTGTTAAACAACAGCGTTAGAGATTGCTTTCAACATTCGTTGGTAAATTGGTTTCGTGTACAACACTGTTTTCCGTTACACTAATCTATGATGTGCAAGTGCGTTGTTCTGTGTTGGCGTGGGTACCTGATCCTGATGTTCCATGTAATTTGGCGTCACTTGATTGCATCGGACACTCTGGGCTAACGGCAGTGATGAGTATACTGTACTATAGTAATTCAGTGTACCAACATCGATTCCGGCTACTACTACTTTCCATGTGCAGAGATGGATTCTTTTATGAGGAATCCATTTGCTTTTGATAAATAAATTGTTCCTCATAGCAAATTCAACGAGAATTTTCCCATTATTGCTGTCCTTGTCGTGAATACTGCTCAGCTGTCTGTAATAGTAGTAGCAGTAGCAGTAGCAGCAGGAGCAGAGCAGCTGCTAAACTGCTAAAAAGAGATAAAAGTATTTTTAAATACGGCGTTGGCGTACGACTTCTCTATGAATCAATAGACATTGTTTATAACACTCAAACAGTTGTAACACGTAGTTTGTCAGCTAACATTTTATTAAAGACAATTCAAAGAAAATGGAACATTTCATATATAAATATCTTGAAATTTTAATCTTTCTATTTCCAGTTTTTTTTATACTTTGCATCTGAAGGGTATATATTTTGATCAAGGTATATAATTCGTAGTTTCTGGCATTTAGTGCCCATAAATGTATATGGCAGTTTGCTATTAACAACCCACTTGTCAATTTATTCAAGCCTACAAATTATTATTATTTTACTATATTTCATGTGGGTTATACTAATGCCACCTTAATGAATACACACCACTCAACCAGGTGTTGTAAAGCCCAGAATACTGTGAAATACAAAAGATAAATTGGACAAACGGGAAATAATCCAAGCAGGAGCTTGCATGATTTTTCTTCTCTTCAGTTAGTTTAAACGTTCAGAAATCGCCAGCCGATGTTTCGAGCAGTGTGAGTGACGTGAGAAGTGCAGCATCAACCTTTTACGAGGGGAAACGTCTTTGAAATAGCCCATATAGCAGAATTATATACATCCTTGTTTGGAAAAGTATATTCTATTCATGGTATACTAGAAGTATGAAATTTGGAAAATAAAACACACACACGTGCATTTGAGTAATTAATTCTATAGAAAATTTTCATATTTAAAGTTTACAATATTCTATTAGTTAATATATAATTTAATACAATGGAATTCTTAAACTTCAATTGTCCACTATGGTTAACTCTTTCACATGTTCATACTATCGATAATAATTATTCTCGAGTATATGTATTTGTAGGGCTGTTTCCATATTGTTCTCTCTGAACCTCGGCTAAGTTATTAGAGGTATGATGTAAATAGCAAAGAATGTCTTTCATAAAGGTGGCATGAATTCTCAGAATAGGTTACATTAATTATAGAGTCTGTATAATTTTTACTTCCATGTTCCTTAAGGAATTGGAAATATGGTGATGGCAAAAAAAATCGTGTTCGAGATTATTGCAGATTCTGATTGTACTACACTCAAAACATGAAAAAAAGTCATTTTTCGGAAACTGTGTGTGTGTGTGTGTGTGTGTGTGTGTGTGTGTGTGTGTGTGTGTGTGTGTGTGTGTGTGTGTGTGTGTGTGTGTGTGTGTGTGTGTGTGTGTGTGTGTGTGTGTGTGTGTGTGTGTGTGTGTGTGTGTGTGTGTGTGTAGATTTTTTTTATGGCAAACGATAACAGCCGCAAATTAAAACAGAATCAACTACTCATTTGCATACCTTTTTGAAATATACAGAACTCAAGGTCTGTTGATTTTGTTGAAGATCGGTTAAGGGAAAGGGATAGTTTACTGGCAACGTTTTATATTTTAACTAGGGTATTTTCTATGGTAAACGATAACAGCCGCAAATTCAAACAGAATCAAATAATGTTTTGCATACAGCCCAAAATTGTAGAGTTCTCAAGACCTATTGGTTTTGGTGAAGATCGGTTAAGGGAATAGGGTAGTTTACCTGCAACATTTTATGTTTACAAGGATAATTTTTCTATGACGAACGATAACTGCCGTAAATTAAAACAGAATCAACTACTCTTTTGCATACCTTTTTGAAATATACAGAACTCAAGGTCTGTTGATTTTGTTGAAGATCGGTTAAGGGAATGGGGTAGTTTACCTGCAACGTTTTATATTTTAACTAGGGTATTTTCTATGGCAAACGATAAGATCCGCAAATTCAAACAGAATCAAATAATGTTTTGCATACAGCCCTGAACTGTAGAGTACTCAAGACCTTTAGTTTTTGGTGAAGATCGGTTAAGGGAAAGGAGTAGTTTACCGGCAACGTTTTTTATCAGGGGTAATTTTTTTCTATGGCAAACGATAACAGCCGCAAATTCAAACAGAATCAACAACATTTTTGCATACCTTTTTGAATTAAAGAGAACTCAAGGTTTGATGATTTTGTTGAAGATCGGTTAAGGGAAAGGGGTAGTTTACCTGCAACTTTTTATGTTTTAAGAAGGGTAATTTTTTTGACGAAAGATAACTGCCGTAAATTCAAAGAGAATCGAATAATTTTTTGCATACTTTCCTGAATTGTAGAGAACTCAAGGCTTACTGATTTTGGTGAAGATCGGTTAAGGGAAAGGGGTACTTTACCTGCAACATTTTATGTTGTAACAAGAGAAATGTTTTCATGACGAACGATAACTGCCGCACATTCAAACAGAATCAAATATTTTTTGCATGCATCCCTGCATTGTAGAGGACTGAAAGTCTATTGATTTTGGTGAAGATCGGTTTAGAGATAGGGGTAGTTTACCTCCAACGTTTTACGTTTTAACAAGAGTAAAGTACTTAATTTTGATAAATAAAGTATCCTGATAAGAAGCTCATAATAATCCACTGTAGAAAAGTAGATGAAATATCTATAAATGAAGAGGTTAGGTGAACGGGGTGGGGGTAATTTTCTATAAATGAAAATTATAGTTGAAGGGAGAGGAGAGAATTTTGTATATGTGTACTACGTTATCGGCAACAAAGAAGTAGTTCTTTGTTAAAATTCCTTCCCGGGCTGTTTAGCCGTAGTCCAATGTTTTCTGCAAAACCAGACTTTTCGGCAGTGCCATCGACTTCCATTACAGTGAAAATCGAGTGCGAAAACGTGAGGTGGTATACGTTAGTGACCACAGTACTGTGGTTAAGGCTGAAGCAATAAGTAGAAAGAAGTAGTTTCTATGGAAATATTTCATTTCGAATATGATTTTAAATATAAATCTTAGAACATGGAAGTCATGTATGGTTCTCCATACCGATATTTTATTAAAGTGTGTGCTGTTAGAGACTTATACGCAAAACGATAGTGTATATTTAATTTAGCGTATTATCTGTTAAAACATTGTAATATGCAAATGAAAGAATTATTTCGGAATTCAATTCTTGACAGCCCCGTCCCGAATAAATCGACAATAGAACTGTGTTGTTTATTTACTTCAATATATTTACTTTTAGTATGCTGTACTTTTTTGAGTTACGCGACTTTTCGATCACCCCATGTTAATTACGTCTTCTATATTCACTCGATTATTGCATTTGTAACTTTTGTTACTTTTGTTTTATAAACAGTAACATAATTTAAGTATTATTTTGTTATACATTTTAAGAAATTTTATGACTGTCGAAAATCGTGGTCTATCGTAAATCTAATATTATGGTTTAGTTTACTTTCATAGTAGTAATTTATTGAGAAAAACAAATTGTTAAAACTTTTACTTCTATTTAATGATAACAATCCACTATCCGTTTCTAGGAAATTAACCTACATTACAAGAAATAAATTATTTTGTTTAATTAAAAAATGAAACTTTAACAGACCTATCCCTTTTCTGTTGCTAAGAGTGAATTTATCTCTAGACCATGATCAGATTGGATTTTTTTTTAATTATTAATATTTATGATTATCTATAGTGCTAAAATACCTAGTCATATCTATTTATATTACTTAAATTGTTCAAATAATTGTTTGCGTTTGTCCAGATTTGTGAATCAAGCCCTAAAAAGAAATAATTTAAATACAGACATAGAAATATATTATATTTTTATTACATTCTGTGTAATAGTATTTATAACTGCAAAACAAATTACAGACAACTATTTGTGTTGTTATTATAATATTACTAAAATAATCCTAGGTATTACAATTTTATTATACTCATTTATTTACAAATGTGGAAGAAAGGAAGAAACACACACACACAGAATATTACGGATGACAACTAATAGATTAGATGAATTGACATGTTGAGTTGTTGATGCTTGTGTTGTTTAAAAAATTTGAAACGACGTTTATTAGTACGAGTATAATCAGAATAACACTATCGTAAAAGTCAATAATTTAACGTCATTAAATGTTTCATTTCAATTAAGTATATCGTACAAAGTCAACATAAGCAGAGGCCTAAGTTTATATATCGTTTTCTCTGTTTACTGCGTTTTCTAAAAAAAACACCAGCTTAGCTCAGCCATCAGCTTTAATCCTGCTTAAACAATGCGCTGTTACTCTGCGTTATTTCATCATTTCACGACTGAGTATCCTAGTTGTGTGTTTGTACATGTAAGTTATTCAGCACATTCCTTATAAGATATAGAAACTCACAGAAAAGTGTCACCTTAAATTATATCGTAAAGAAAGTTTTATATGGAACTCAAACTGCTATAATGCCACCATGACTTTTTCATAGAGATTTTCTTAGTTGCAGTCTACACACACACACACACACACACACACACACACACACACACACACACACACACACATGTATATATATTGGCGCCCAACGTGGGGCAGCGATCATCTTGCGGATGCAAAATCCAGCCACGCCAGCGAGCTACCAGCCGGCACACCAATCAACATGGCGCCCAACAGACACCTCTACAACATCCGGAGAAGAGCAGTAGGCTGGGTACCGGAGAGCATTCAAGACCCGGGGAAGTTGTGACGGCAGCGGTATGCGAACATCTGCTCTCCGTTACCAGCGGCGGACACAGCGAGCCAATCAGCGATCAGCAGACGAGACGTGACCATCTAACGTGCTCGGAGCTAGCCAATCAGCGATCCCGGTTAGATAACAAAAACCCGGGCGGGCAGAAAATTTTGCGCGTGCGAGTACCTAGAGCTGTTGCCCGGGTAGCTTACTCATATTCGCATTTGCGATTGTGGTTTTTAACCGTTAATAATATCTTTTCCAATCTGTTTTCTTCATCATCATCATCATCATCGTTCTTCAACATCATCAGTGTGCTACAATTTCAGAAGTGTATTGTGTCGTGCGCGAGTGTTTTTGTGATTCGTGGCAGTGCGCGTCTGGTGTTCGTGTTCTTTGTCTGTCAGTGTAGTGATTCAGTGCTGGTGAAAGTCACTCTTTCCTAGCCCTTTTTTGCGTCTTCGACGTTCATTTCGGTTAATCCCGGGATGGCGTCGAACGCAACGCCCGTTCCTTTACCGGTACCGCTGGTAACCTTAATGGAAACCTGCGGTTCCGGTCCTCAATCTACCCCGCTACCTTCCCATACAATAAGTGAAAGTGAAAGTGAAAGTGATTGTGCCTCGATGTGTAGTGTGGGGACGGGGGACGGTGAATTTTCGCTTGTGGAGGGCGAGTCTGCCAAACGCAAGCGAAAATTAGTCGCCAGCCCGCCACCGGCCGCTCCTACGCATCGGGTATCCAGTCCTGGTAACAGCGCCAGCCATCCTACTCAGCCAAACTCAAAATCTGTGCCAAAACCAAAAATTCCTCCGATTGTTATTCCCGACAATCGCAATTATAGGGAAATTCTCCGTTCCCTGCAGAATCTGCTTCCTTCGGCCAAACTCGAGGCCAGGTGCCAAGGCGCCTCGCTTCGAATTGCGGCCACTACAGTCCTGGACTTCCGAATCGATCCAACAGTTTCTCACCGATCGGAAGATCTCCTTTCATACTTTCGCGCTTCCCTCAGATCGCGAAATTAAAGTATTTCTTTCTGGACTTCCTTCCTGGACCGCCCCCGATACCACCAGGCAGGAGCTAGTCGCTTTAGGCTATTCGCCGACGGCGGTAAGTGTACTGCATGTTGGCAAGGGGGAAGATCGCCGTCCCGTGAATAGTTTCCTTGTAAAATTACTCAAGGTAGGCCAATTCGAGGAGGTCTATTGCCTCCAAAACTTCCTGCACCTTCGGGTGCTGGTCAGAACCTTCGACCCGCGGCCAGGCCCCTCGCAGTGTTTTAACTGCCAGAGGTTTGGTCACTCCAGCTTGTTCTGCAACCAACCTCCGCGTTGCGTGCGATGTACTGAGCCTCATCGTGGGTGTGATACGCCCAAGACGTGGTTCACGGCCATTTGCTGCAACTGCGGTGGGAACCATGCGGCTAGTTATAGAGGATGTAAGGAATTTATATCAGCCATGAAGCTGCAGCGGACTCCTGCTCCCCCTGGCGCTACTATTTAAATTAAGAATAAATAATTTATGTTCAAATCACAGATCATATTAAATTTGTTTTAAAATAAATACCTAACTCCAGATAAAAGATTCTGATATTATTTTGTTCTAATTTACTATGCCTTCTATTTGTTACGTTGCATAACAAACATATACTTATATATACTTTATATATATATATATATATATAAGTCAGGTCTGGTTTCATGTAATATTAGATAAAACACCTTGCTGTATACTAGACTTTATTCAATTGTCTTTATTAATACAATAAGTTCATTTCTCAAAATTATTATAAAAATACGAGTAAAGACAGTGTATTAATTTAGGCAGTACATTCACTTTCGAACAACATATCAACGGAACTGGATATCAACGGTAAACAAAGTCACTCTCCAAGTGTATTATTATTATTACAGATTGTACTATAATAATCTTCGCGTGCCGCTATCCATGAGTTGGATAGTAAGATATATTAGTTAGTGCTAAAATTCATTTATGAAAGCAATTAAAACCCTACAACCAGTTACCCAGTATCATGTGACTTCACATTTATTGTGAAAATCAATAACTACTTCATATTCTGAAATATAGTCTATTCTTTGTTGCACGGTCAAGTCTATTCTTTGTTGCACGGTCAGCTACCTCTAAAAACTTTAAATAACGGTTACCAATATAAAGATTGTGTTTGCGTGTATGTGCGTGTGTTTTAAATTATTATATATTATTTAATTTATATTATATTATAAACTATGTATGTATGTTTAATAATGTGAATGCATAAATCTGATATTAACAAGGGCTTAAACATTATAACGAATAAGAATAACAATTGATTATTGTTATAATTTGTTATGAAATAAAAAAGGTATTTGTTGGTATGTAATATTCCTATATTTATTATATATAACTCAATATTGATTCAACTAGTTTTTAAATTCTTAGACTATGAAGTCCTTTAAGTAGTATATAGATAAAAGATTAAACCCCGGTATCCACGGAATTAGTAATAAGCGCTCGTTTTGCGATTGGACGTGTATTTTGAGCCTAAACAGGGCACACTAACGAAACGAACGTATAAATTTACGTGAAACACATAATATCATTGTGTGGTCTAGATATGTAATAACATAATATTAGTAATACAGTAAATAAGGATAAAAGATAATTAAAAGTGGTAACTTTTTCAAGTAGAAAATTTTGTTCTAATAAAGTAACCAAATTCGTTAAAATATGTGAAGCAGTATAACTTGCAGCTCTTAATAAATGTGTGTAATAATTAAACTAAAAGGATGTTATATAAATTTTCTCATTCTAATGATGACTGTTTTAAAGTATAAAAATACGTGTCAGTTATATAAATGAATAAAAGTTGTAAACAGTCTTTAAAAAAAATTAAATAATTAAAGAAAAGGACGCTATCGTGTAAATTTTTCTATTGTAATGATGATATTTTAAAATATCAATGTTTGTGTTAATTAAAATAATTACATCCGCAACATAGAGTAAATTGTGAATATTATACATTTTTATCAAGCCCATTTTGAGGTTCACATATATAAGTATGTAAACTTATATTTGTATAAACATATTGACTATATATTGTAGCATGACAGATGATCCACATTGTTCTGAATGAAAAAATGATCATAAAAAGGTAAAAATAAAATTAAATCAAAGAAAACTACATTAAAAATTAATTAAGGACCACAGTAAAGTGCAATCATAGTCTGAAGAAAGAATATCAATTAAAACCAAATATGCAATATATGATAAGTTATAAAAAACAAAACAAAAAGCCAGGATAAAGTAAGGAAATACCCAGGTAGGATAGGAGTAAGTAAGGAAATACCCAGAAGAAACCGACATCCAGAATTAAAGGACTACTGTTGAAAGAAACCAAGTGATAGGATAGGAGTAAGTAAAGAAATACCCAGAAGAAACCGACATCCAGAATAAAAGGACTACTTTTGAAAGAAACCAAGTAATAAAAATATAAAACCCCAAAAGAGATTAAAGGTACCTAAAAAAGTATAACACCATAAAATAAATACTAATGTAAAGTACATATAAGTAAAAGTGTCTAGAGGTATAATTAAAAGTGTACCAGTGAAAGTTATTTTTATAATGAGAAAAAAACAAATCCTAATAATCCTCTGTAAATAAGATTCTTGATCCTATAAGACTAGAAAACTGAATAGAGATAAGATCAAGTGGACCAGTGTAAGTTATTTTGTTATGAAAATAAACTATAAATGTTTCTATGTAACTGCCACTCTTTATCTTATAACATTCAATAAAATGACAAAAGATAAAATAAGAGCAGGCAATAAATAGTGAAGTGACCAAGGGTACATCCCTAAAATAAAACAAAAACAGCCAAGACTGTACCAAAACTAATTTTAAGGAATAATTTATAAGGAAAAAACAGATGTGTTTTGTGTATATTAAGTTCATTGAACCCCAGGCTTAAATGTTTGAAATAGGGTATAATTTTTTTTTTTTTGTTATAAAATATTTATTATGTTTAATAATGTTAACTAATAGTAAACCTTACTGTAGTTAGATGAGAGAAATTTAGTTAAGAGTTTATAAAAAATAATAGGTCAGAAGGGTATTAGCAAGCTGTAATAATAATAAACATTGTGTGTGAACAAAAGTAAAATCTAGGCAAAATTGTAAATTTCAACAACCTTATAATTGATAAATAAGTTAAGTAAATTAAATAAATGAATGAAATTTGTATAATGTAAATCAATCACAGTGTATTATAACTGTAACAATACTTTATAAAGGTATTGAAGAAATGTATGAAAGATTATTAGAAAAAATGCAAGTGTAATAACACTGGAACCTAAGGGGAAAGATTTAAATTAAAGACAATAGTTAAAATTAGTTTAACCAAATCATAATATTACAAGGAATTAAGGAAAAATAAACATTTTATTTCAATCAGGGATCTTGTTCAATAATAATTAGAACATAGTAAAGATTGTAAACCATTTAATGTGACAAGAAGTTAAATTTAAGGCCTACATTCAAATATACTGTAAATAGGCCATTTTGAGATAGAAAACATTGTAAAAATATCATATTTGGTATTAAATAACGCAGAATTAACTAAGGAAAGAGATTATGTATTTAGTATTTAATAAAATTAAATAATAGTAAACATGTATTCAGTCATATAATGTAAAAGTCAATTATGTAAGCGGAAATGCCAGAGATTTAAAACAATGTCATGTTAATATTAAATTGGCCAGGACCTTTCGTATGAAGAAGAAAGTTGATCAGTTGATTGTTATACGTTGGGTAGTACACTTCATAACGAGCTCTCGCAATTAATTCACATAAAGAGAGAAGAAAATATGGTGGACATAAAACAAACCTATCAAAATTAAACTCGCGAATTTTGAAAAACTTGAGTTAACACTAAATTCAGTGAAATAACCAGTTTAAACTATTAATGAAAACAATTACTGAACATTAAAAGGTGCAATAACTATTTTAAAACATATAACACTAATTCTGAATTTATCGAGACAAAATCTGCCATTATCGACCTTATGGACTAAAGTGAAATAAGAACACTAATAAACACCGATTATCGAGACGAATCACTGACCACTGATCCAGGACAACTACACTATCACCAGAGGAATTAATCACTACTGCTGGGACGAGGAAAACTTGGAGCAGAACATTTATTTGAAGAGAATTCCGTTGTACAGGAGTCCGGCAACATATGCAGCACGGAGGCAACCATTTTGATTTCCCATAATCCTTTGCAGCCTCGACAAGACTCCGTCGTCAGTTTGGGTTCGCAAAAACTTTTTAATCATTCACCTTTATATATTAAATAATAATTTGTATTTTTAGACAATTAAGCATTGCATTCTAAGTGTTATACTTTTCAGACTTTGCCCTTTCTCTGACTATTATAAAATAACAACTCAAAGAACTTGTGACTTAATATTAAGAATTTATATACTGTATTCACTCGCCCTGAGAAACGAGTCTGTAATTTATCGATTCAATAATCGATTTAAAATCGATCAATTATTATTCTGTTAATAAAAAACTGGAATTTTATAATTTTGGCTTCTATTTATTTATAGTCATATAAATAGAAGAATATAAAATAATATTTAATACCTGGACTACAAGAAAAGCGGAGATTAACAACGTGGAAGGAGTACACACTTAGACTAACGAAGGACCGCTAATCGATTAGTACAGGAGACAATCCATTTAACGGAGAAACATAATTCTAGTTATACTAAGTGATTAAATTGATAAAAACAATAATTAAAAGAAATAAAATCACATCAATACAAACGAAATTTTTATTTTGTTACAAAATTGGCGTCCAACTTAAGGGGCTTTAATTAGTGATTGATAGGCCATATAAGATAACAATAATTTGCCCGATTCCTAATTTTAGCCGGCAGCTGTTATCAAGTCAAGAAGGGTAATAAAAATGCCGAAACGAGCACTATCCAAGAAAAGGGCGGCAGAAGCTGAAAAAGAAATCGAAGAGATCGATATGGACGATAAAGAGGCAACTCCGGTTGAAGATTTAGTAGGAATATTACCTCCTGCGGAACCGAATCAACCCACACAAACAGAGGATGTCAATATCCAGGAGAAAGAGTTGGAGAAATCCAAAACAACAGAAAATCCGATTCTGGATAAGATGATGGAAATGTTCTTACAAATGAGTCAGAAAATGGAAGAGAGCCAGAAGGGTATAGAAACAATAAATAAAAATATAGAATCATCAAAGGAAGAATTGGGAGAATTCAGCAAGAAAATGGATGAGAACACGACGGATACAAATAAGAAAATAGAGGAAACCAGCAATGAATTGAAAGAGGACAACCAGTCTTTTAAAGAAGAATTCAAATCAACAAAGGAAGAATTCAAAACAACCAAGGAAGAATTGGGTAATAAGATTGAAAATACAAATAAGAGAATTGAGGAAAACAGTAAGAAAATGGAAGAGAAGATGGAGGAAAACAGCAAGAAGATGGAAGAGAAGATGGAGGAAAACAGTAAGAAGATGGAAAGTGACAACCAACAGTTGAAGGAAGAGTTAAGGGAAAATAACAAGAAGATGGAAGAAAAGATGGGGAAGAAGTTGGAAGAATTGAAAGAGGATAACCAACTATTAAGAAAAGAATTAAGGAAGGTTAACCAGGAGAATATGGATAAGTTAGACGAAAGGATAGAGTTGTAAAAGAAGAGTTGAGCAAGGAAATCGTCGATAATAAGGAATCCACAAATAAGAAATTAGAAGAAGAAACCATAGTAATAAAACAACAAATCATGGAAGTTGATGAAAGATGTAGCCAGACTGAGCGAGAAGTACAGGGTTTTAAAGAAGAAGTAACCACCAAAATAACTAATATCGAAACCAACAATGGAAACAAATTGGAAGAAAACCGAAGAGAAACACAGGAAGAATTAGGGAAGGTACGGAACCAAGTCACGGAAAGGTGTGACGGTATGGAAGTTGCTATGACGAACATAACCGGTCAAGTACGGCAGAGCCAAGAAGAGATGGAAGTCATTCGAAATAGACCCACTAATATTACGGGTATTCCTATTAATGAAAACTGAGAATGGCTGAATTTTCGCCAGTAAATAAGGAAACCTATGGAGTTCTTGGCCAGGATTGAAGAATACTTTGCCAAACATCGGGGAAATAGATGGAGTACCAACCGGGAACTGTTAGACGAATCGTTCCGAGAAATGACGGACAATTGGTGGATGGCGAATAGGAGTGAAATCGCGGACTACCAACAATTCAAGAACATGTTCAAAGCAAAGTACTGGTCGGAGACAACACAGAACTTGATACGTGACAACATCTGTCATGGAAGATACAATGCCCAAATAGGTAATACTATGACTGCCTATTTCTTAGGAAAAGTGTGTCTTGCAAAACATTTGGAACCGGCAATACCCGAGGAATGCCTAGTAAATAAATTGTCATACCACTACGATGAAGACATAAGAAGAGCGAGAAGGGGTAGCCAAATAAAGACGGTGCAAGCTATGACCGAATTATTAGAAAACTACGAAAACGAAGACTACTATCGGCAAAGTAGAAGGAGGAATGATCGGCCTGACATAAGAAATAATCAGTACCCCAATAACAATAATAACCATAATGGTAATAACTACCACGGGAACCGCAACAATTCGAATTATTATAATAGTAATAATCACACTAATAATAATAATAATAATTTCCCTAATAACCAGAATCCTAACAGGATTAACAACAGCTACCCAAATAATAAAAATAATTATTATCAGAACCACAATAATTATAATAGTCAGAGAAACCCCAACCAAGGTAATACCGAACATTATTACAATAATAATAGAAATTACCCACCAAATAACAACAATAATAACAATAGGGTTTCCAGACCAAGAGTGAATTTTATAAGGGCCGAAGATAATGGTCAAAGAAGATATACACATCAGCGACGGAACAGTTTCCACGATTATGATAATCGGCGGAGAAACGGAGAACGTGATGGTCCGAGATACAATCAACCTAGACGAAGTACCAGTTTAGATGATCCCGACCGGCAACCAAACCACGAACAACCATTTGACCATCGTACTGAGCGGCAGGAACCGACTCAAAGTTTCCAGACCGACACCTCGGTCGGCCCTAGTAATAATAACAACGACAATGATAATTTAAACGGGAGGAGGCAGTGATGAATTATCCCGACCCTTCACTGCTCCTATCTCCTGGGTATGAACAAGAGTTGCAAGGTGCAACTGACTCTAATAATATTACCATCATTAGTAGTAACTATTTAAAAAATATAAGAAACGAACTATTGGAGGAGAACGACACAAGCCTCAATAGTCAAAATAATGAGATCATATACATAAACGCGGAAGTAGAAGGGATTTTCGGGCAAATAATGATTGATACAGGTGCGAACGTATCTATAATTAATACAATTGAATTGGAAAGAATCCAAAAAGAATGTGGTCGAACATTGCCAATATTACCTGTAAATAATATTATATTAATAGGGGCCACTGGTCGCCAAAACAAAACTATAAGAAAACAAGTTTCCGTAAATGTTATTAGCAAGGGTATAGCTATAAATATGGTATTTTTAATTGCAACAGGATTACCATTTAATATATTGGTAGGGTGCGATGTATTAAGGAGGAACTCAGCTATCATTGATTTGAGCAAAGAAAAGGTACTGCTGAAAAACCGCGAACTACCCAGCACCCTAGAAGGAATAACTAAGAAGTTATTACTACTATATACTGGACCATTTATAGTCACCAAAACAAACAACAATAACACCTATGAACTAAAGGAAATAGTTTCAGGAAAAATCAAAGGCGTATATAACCAGGCCTCCATAAAAAGATATTACGAGGATTGAAGTTAGTAAGATAACAAAATTAAAAAATAACGTAAGATCAACTTACAAATAGTTATTTATGGAACTTAATTTGGAATTGAAGAATTTGTTATGAGAATAACAAAATTCAAAAAATAACGTAAGATCAACTTACAAATAATTATTTATGGAACTTAATTTGGAATTGAAGAATTTGAATTTAGAGTAACATAAGATCAACTTACAACAATTATTTACAGAAATTAATTTTGAATGGAAATAAAAAATAACTAACTTCCAAAAGAACGTAAGATCAACTTACAACAATTATTCACAGAATTTAATTTTGAGTGATTAATTTATTACCAAATCCTAAAAAACTATAAGGACAACGTACTAGAATTATTTGAATAAACGATTATGGAAACGAAATGTAAAGAAAAATAATAATTATATTACTAAGTTCTAAAAAACTATAAGGACGACTTATACCAATGATATGAATAAACTAGTTTTGGAAAGAAAATAATAAAACATATACGAAATACAAAGAGAAGTAAGGACCGCATAAATAATATAATATTAAGGAATATTTTGGATGAAACCCAGAGCGAAATAATAATTTAAAAAAATAATAATAATATATAATATAATATAACTATGATCACAATTGGAATTTCAATTATAATGAAAACAATTGGAAGAATAACTGTAATAACATGAAACTAGTAGAACAATTCAGAAGAACTAAGAAAAAAATGTATATATATTGCAACTCTACTTATATGCGTTGTTGTTGTGTCGTGTTGTGTATGAGTACCTACCTGCTGTCCGATCTTGCGGATTTTACGAGCACCAGTCACAAAACTCTTTGGGGATTGTTCAGTTGGACGCCAGCTGTTTTAAGAGTTAAAACAGCAAAGTTTGTTTTAACGTGAAAATTAAATTTAAATTGATTTTAATTAATTTAATTTAATTTAATCTTGCCCCACGTTCCGGGCAAGCCATATGCAACTCTTGTTCGGAACGTGAATTTAATTTGATGTACGTTTGCCGGGCCCCACGTTGGCCGACATATGCAACTTTACTTATATGCGTTGTTGTTGTGTCGTGTTGTGTATGAGTACCTACCTGCTGTCCGATCTTGCGGATTCTTCCGACTAGGGCGTGTGGATTTTGGATTTGAAGTTCGCAAGCTAGTAATCTCAAATTTATTGCAACAACACACAAAATAAGTTACTTTAAAGGGGGTGAGTTTTGTGAGACTGGTAGGCTTTATCGTACAACAATAAAACACTGTAATATGGGGTAATAAAACGTTGTTTATTACTCCAATAGCACACAAGAATAAAATGGTTATTATATTATCAATTTCTTACAGTCTAAACAATGAATCAATGTTGACCAATGTTTTTCGATTGGTTAATAATTGAAAAGAAACTAAACTCGTTATTTGGCGAGTTAATTGCAATTGAAAAATTTAATTAATTAATTGATTTGATTTGATTAAATTTCTTTAACTAAATTGAATTTAAATATTAATGCAACAAAATATAAAACTCTGAAGTTAATTAGAATAATTTTCAAAAATAAATTAGACGTGACAGTCTAGTTCACGTTATTTCATTTCTAGTGATTTGACTTCTGTTATACTGCAGTATGAACTAATAATTAGATTGTTAGTTAAGATTTGTATAGCGCTTTTATATTACTTCTATTTTCTTAACTACAGCTTACTAATGACTTAGACTGCTATACAGATTATCACAATGAATTTATTCTTAATTACTAGAGTCTTTGATTTTTGTATGGCACCTGAATCGTTTGAATTACAATGTTTTAATTGAAAAGATAGAAAATTTGATGTTGAAAGAATAAATAAGGTGATTTTGCTTTCCTGTTATTGAAGAGGATGTCGCTCCAAATTGTCCCTCGTTGATTACGGTCCGGTCGCTAGAGAAAGTAATCTGCTTAGAGCTGCTGGATTCAGTCGTTGAGTTCAAAATTCGGCAACACTCTGCTTCCTTGCTGTTCGTGAATATTTTAACGTCTGCGGCTCTCTGCTGGAACTGGTTCCTGTCCCTCGTCGATTCGCACGTCGCACGTCAGCGTGTGTGTGTGTGTGTTTCGTTCGAGTGGTAGCTCTGCTCGTCAGCTGTTCACCAATGATTTAGACGGCCTCTCTGCTGTATTCTTGAAGTCTGGTCTTGAAGTCTGGTGGATCTCTTGCGTGCTTATGACTAGCGGGTAGTACACAATAAGCTTGGTTGATGTAATGAAGAGTATCTCGCCTTTACGCAACAATTACGAGTTGTACAGTTGATCTGTATTTACTGTGTTCGTAATTGCGTGTGTGTTGACCACGTAGAGTCTTCTGATTGATCTTCACCACTATGGTTACGAGACGATCGAAGAATTACGTCTTTACTTCGTGAGTACTGGCAGAAGAGTGATGTTTCAGCCTGAAAACACCGCGCTGGTCGGGGTTTGGTCAAATGATTTGATTGGCTGACACACTCTCCCTACTACATAAAATTTGAATTCCCTTGGTCCGTGAGAATGAAGTTAGATTCCCACAGACGGAGAAATAATATTATTTTTAATATTATTATCCGGCGGAACTAATTTGTCGGTCCGGATTTCCTGTGCTTATTTAATTTTGCAATAACTTGGTTGCAGACCAAGTTGTGCGAAATCTAAAATATACAATCTGTCAGAAATTATTATATCTATGACATACTAAAATCTCATTAATGTAGCTCTATTTTTACTGAAGTTATTCAATTATATTAGTTAACTCTTTTATTTGTTAATTATATTGCGTAAAATTTGCACACGTCATTATTAATATTTCGGCAAACATTTTGGCTATCTTGGATTTTGCCTTAATTTATTAGTTTCCGAGATATTAATAATTAACAGTTTGGGTGTGGCCCTTCCTTGTACAGCGAGCTGATTACATAACGGCCACGTGTGCGTCGCTTTACCAAGCATTATTTTCAACGCTCTACATACAAATGGAATTTTGACTGTTATAATTTATTTAAACATGATTTTATTATGCAGGCGACATATAACCCCAAATAATTAATATTTGGTGCTGTTATATACGCCCACACCCATTTAAAAAAAAAAATGAATGTAATAATTACAGTTTTTTTTTTTTTCAATCATTACACACGTATTTTGTAATCACTATACTTATTACCTATACATTGGATTACTTATTCTAAAGACACATACATAGGTGTTAATGTTATTCCATTATATACAATTTAACTCTAAATACATCTATTAATAATATTATATTTGCGAATTATTGTGTATCAATGTTTTTACAACGGGTAATAGCTAATTGCAGCGGTTAAAAGGTTTGTTTGTAAACAGTGGCACACGCGCAAAGGAATTTGCTGACAGTTTATTTACATTCATTATCACCTGCCGCGCGGCGAATTGCTTGACCTACTTTCAAACGTGGGGAGGTAGTTATCGCGTGACGTAACTATTTCCTGCCGTGTGTTTTTTGAGTTCTACACGCCCGTTATTTACCGCGTTATAAATGCGTTATTATTAATACACAAGCTATCTACAATTATTATTAATAATATAAAACACAAATAATTTATTTTAATTTTAATTATTATAATACAATTATTAAATTATTATTTTTAAAGCGCATCCAGTATATCATAGGAATTTTTATGGGTGGCTCTACAATATACCGCTATGTACTCGTCGAATTCGTATGCATCCCCGGATATGATTTCTACGTCTTCCCACGCTGACTGTGTGAGAACGTCGTCGTCACTTTCCTGTTCCACCGGACGTACAATTGTCGGAGCCCATTGTTGTATTGTGTTAACGGCCAACCATGGTTCC
This sequence comes from Magicicada septendecula, assembly GCA_034769895.1. Taxonomy (NCBI): domain Eukaryota; kingdom Metazoa; phylum Arthropoda; class Insecta; order Hemiptera; family Cicadidae; genus Magicicada; species Magicicada septendecula. The sequence continues at coordinate 290,488,027 of CM068367.1, forward strand.
GTACCTTCCGGTTGAAATACTTTGTCAACTGGCGTACAAATTTCAGTAGAAAAATCGCTTTTCTTAAATCTATCATTTTTCTTATTTTTACCTACTTTATTTCGATACATTTTAGCATGATTTATGGCGCTTCCACCCTGGAGGCGCCCGTTTCCAAGTTTTTTGGAAACTTACGATTCTTTTTCTTGTCACTGGGGTCTTTATTGCTTAGAGTATCGCTGTCTTGCCCTATTGTGTCACTTCTAGCTATCTCAACCGTTTGCATAGCTCTAATCGGGGCCCCATCGTTACCCTTATATTGCCCTTTCGGTCTACCAATATTTTGTTTGCCTTTGTATTCAAAGGTCTTATCTGGGGGTTTTGACGATGTCTGGGGTGGAGTAGAACTAGTACTCGGTCTCTGATCAGGTTGCTGGTGATATTGTTCCCGTGTATTCTGCCCTTCGTTATTTCGACGAAAATCAGGATTATAACGCCACCCACCAAAATCAAAAACTGTCTCGCTTTGGGACACTAGAATGAGGAGTTCATCGACCGTGCGTATACCCTGCGTAAACACGGCTACTCTTATGTTGTGATTAAAGTGATAGGCAAGTTTCGTGACTATGTCAATCTCCGAAAATGCTGGGGTTAAATGCTTCGCGCGCTCGACCTGCTGGATTATATAATTTTCCGCGGTAATACCCAGTTTCCTATCAAATCGGCCATACTCTAGTTCATTGCGTAGAAGTCTTTGAGTATGCGAGTTCCAGTACCGGCTTTCAAATTTTTGTTTGAACTCCGCGTATGTGGACACTCTATCGCGTACAATGTTATACCACTTACGCGCCGAATCACGCATTGCGTTAACTACCCACTGTATCTTGTCTTGATTTTCTAGTCGGGAACCTACTCTAGCCATTTCACTCTCACACGCTAACAAAAATTCAATAGGGTTTTCGTTATTTTCCCCCGTAAAATACACGCGATTTTTCTCGTCAACAGGACCTTGTACCAAAATATTAGGAGCGGACCTCCTCCGTACCTCCTGTCGTACTTTCAAAATCTCGTCGTTTAACGCTTGTAAGACACTCTCTTTATTAGAGACAATGTTAGATCGCGTCTCTACAATTGAAGCGTCTAATCTATCTACTCGTCGTTGCGTTTCCGTCACGTCGGCTTGAATCTTTACCTCAAGAGAGTCAACTTTTCTCGCGACGTCTTGCGTTTGTTTTTCGCAGCGGCTAATATGGTCCTTGAACCGGCCCTCCATACGTGTTACTTGTTCAATAAACGATTGTTGCATAGTGGTCTCAAAAACCTTAAACCGTTCATTTATTTTAGTATCGACCGTATGTACTTTTTCAGCGATTTCAGCTACTTTAGCGGTTAACTCGTTTACGCTTTCGTCTATTTTCGCGGTCAATTCTTTACTACTTTCTTTATTACTTTGCTTAATCCCGGCGTTTATGTCAGCGTTGCTTTGGTCTAATTTCTCGGTTAGGCTATCTTTTTGTGCTTCGATTTTGGAAGTTAATTCTGCGATACTTAGCTCAGCATTGGCTGTTATCTGTTCAAATTTCGCGTTCATATTAGCGGTTAATTCGGCATTTGTTTTCTTAAATTTCGCGTTAATATTAGCGGTCAAATCCGCACTCATTTGCGCGTTCATTTGCTGTATTTGTTTAAGTATTTTGTCCATATCCATTTTAAATACACAAAAATTTCAAATATAAAACAATTTAAAATACACAGAATAATTTCAAATACACAAAATAATTTCACTGCTGTACGAGCACCAGTCACAAAACTCTTTGGGGATTGTTCAGTTGGACGCCAGCTGTTTTAAGAGTTAAAACAGCAAAGTTTGTTTTAACGTGAAAATTAAATTTAAATTGATTTTAATTAATTTAATTTAATTTAATCTTGCCCCACGTTCCGGGCAAGCCATATGCAACTCTTGTTCGGAACGTGAATTTAATTTGATGTACGTTTGCCGGGCCCCACGTTGGCCGACATATGCAACTTTACTTATATGCGTTGTTGTTGTGTCGTGTTGTGTATGAGTACCTACCTGCTGTCCGATCTTGCGGATTCTTCCGACTAGGGCGTGTGGATTTTGGATTTGAAGTTCGCAAGCTAGTAATCTCAAATTTATTGCAACAACACACAAAATAAGTTACTTTAAAGGGGGTGAGTTTTGTGAGACTGGTAGGCTTTATCGTACAACAATAAAACACTGTAATATGGGGTAATAAAACGTTGTTTATTACTCCAATAGCACACAAGAATAAAATGGTTATTATATTATCAATTTCTTACAGTCTAAACAATGAATCAATGTTGACCAATGTTTTTCGATTGGTTAATAATTGAAAAGAAACTAAACTCGTTATTTGGCGAGTTAATTGCAATTGAAAAATTTAATTAATTAATTGATTTGATTTGATTAAATTTCTTTAACTAAATTGAATTTAAATATTAATGCAACAAAATATAAAACTCTGAAGTTAATTAGAATAATTTTCAAAAATAAATTAGACGTGACAGTCTAGTTCACGTTATTTCATTTCTAGTGATTTGACTTCTGTTATACTGCAGTATGAACTAATAATTAGATTGTTAGTTAAGATTTGTATAGCGCTTTTATATTACTTCTATTTTCTTAACTACAGCTTACTAATGACTTAGACTGCTATACAGATTATCACAATGAATTTATTCTTAATTACTAGAGTCTTTGATTTTTGTATGGCACCTGAATCGTTTGAATTACAATGTTTTAATTGAAAAGATAGAAAATTTGATGTTGAAAGAATAAATAAGGTGATTTTGCTTTCCTGTTATTGAAGAGGATGTCGCTCCAAATTGTCCCTCGTTGATTACGGTCCGGTCGCTAGAGAAAGTAATCTGCTTAGAGCTGCTGGATTCAGTCGTTGAGTTCAAAATTCGGCAACACTCTGCTTCCTTGCTGTTCGTGAATATTTTAACGTCTGCGGCTCTCTGCTGGAACTGGTTCCTGTCCCTCGTCGATTCGCACGTCGCACGTCAGCGTGTGTGTGTGTGTGTTTCGTTCGAGTGGTAGCTCTGCTCGTCAGCTGTTCACCATTGATTTAGACGGCCTCTCTGCTGTATTCTTGAAGTCTGGTCTTGAAGTCTGGTGGATCTCTTGCGTGCTTATGACTAGCGGGTAGTACACAATAAGCTTGGTTGATGTAATGAAGAGTATCTCGCCTTTACGCAACAATTACGAGTTGTACAGTTGATCTGTATTTACTGTGTTCGTAATTGCGTGTGTGTTGACCACGTAGAGTCTTCTGATTGATCTTCACCACTATGGTTACGAGACGATCGAAGAATTACGTCTTTACTTCGTGAGTACTGGCAGAAGAGTGATGTTTCAGCCTGAAAACACCGCGCTGGTCGGGGTTTGGTCAAATGATTTGATTGGCTGACACACTCTCCCTACTACATAAAATTTGAGTTCCCTTGGTCCGTGAGAATGAAGTTAGATTCCCACAGACGGAGAAATAATATTATTTTTAATATTATTATCCGGCGGAACTAATTTGTCGGTCCGGATTTCCTGTGCTTATTTAATTTTGCAATAACTTGGTTGCAGACCAAGTTGTGCGAAATCTAAAATATACAATCTGTCAGAAATTATTATATCTATGACATACTAAAATCTCATTAATGTAGCTCTATTTTTACTGAAGTTATTCAATTATATTAGTTAACTCTTTTATTTGTTAATTATATTGCGTAAAATTTGCACACGTCATTATTAATATTTCGGCAAACATTTTGGCTATCTTGGATTTCGCCTTAATTTATTAGTTTCCGAGATATTAATAATTAACAGTTTGGGTGTGGCCCTTCCTTGTACAGCGAGCTGATTACATAACGGCCACGTATGCGTCGCTTTACCAAGCATTATTTTCAACGCTCTACATACAAATGGAGTTTTGACTGTTATAATTTATTTAAACATGATTTTATTATGCAGGCGACATATAACCCCAAATAATTAATATTTGGTGCTGTTATAATATATATATGCTATTAATATCGGTAACCAGAAGAAGGTTGTGCGAACAATAAAAGAATTAAAGAGAATTCAGATGAAAAAGTTTACACCCAATAACAAGTGATAAATATATCAACAGAGCTTCCAACCATGATAAGAATAAATATATCAGCAGAGCTAAAAAGTTAGCAGAATAAATAGTAAGAAGAATAACTAAAAAGAAGAATAACTGAGGTAGAAAATATCAAATCTGAGCAAATACGAAGTGAGGTATCCAAGGATGTTTTTTATTAGTCGAAAAATAGACTATTCTTATATAATTTTTATTTAATGACTGTCTGTAGATAATTCCAGCAGTATTATGTTTTGAGCAGAGATGAAGTTCCTCTGATCTCAAAGAAGTGTAGTATGGCCAGCAGAGTATATGTAGCCACCAGTGCCTCTCTGGACTGCCCCAGCTCACGTGTTAGGGAATGTTAGGGAATGAATATCCCCAGGATAAAGCACTAAGTTAAGGAAGAAATAAATATAATAACAATAATAAACCTCAGATAACAATAACTATCAAGGAAGGATCAATGTAAGAAAAAAAAAAGATATAAGCTCAAGTATGAAGAAGCCGATATAGAAATGGGAGGGAGACGAAGAATATAATAACTAAAAATTATCATAAGCAATTATTTCATAGTTCTCAAAGTAGGGTCTGAAATAATCACTTCCGGAGGAGAGCAATCTGTAGCATGACAGATGATCCACATTGTTCTGAATGAAAAAATCATCATAAATAAGGTAAAAATAAAATTAAATCAAAGAAAACTACATTAAAAATTAATTAAGGACCACAGTAAAGTGCAATCATAGTCTGAAGAAAGAATATCAATTAAAACCAAATATGCAATATATGATAAGTTATAAAAAACAAAACAAAAAGCCAGGATAAAGTAAGGAAATACCCAGGTAGGATAGGAGTAAGTAAGGAAATACCCAGAAGAAACCGACATCCAGAATTAAAGGACTACTGTTGAAAGAAACCAAGTGATAGGATAGGAGTAAGTAAAGAAATACCCAGAAGAAACCGACATCCAGAATAAAAGGACTACTTTTGAAAGAAACTAAGTAATAAAAATATAAAACCCCAAAAGAGATTAAAGGTACCTAAAAAAGTATAACACCATAAAATAAATATTAATGTAAAGTACATATAAGTAAAAGTGTCTAGAGGTATAATTAAAAGTGTACCAGTGAAAGTTATTTTTATAATGAGAAAAAAACAAATCCTAATAATCCTCTGTAAATAAGATTCTTGATCCTATAAGACTAGAAAACTGAATAGAGATAAGATCAAGTGGACCAGTGTAAGTTATTTTGTTATGAAAATAAACTATAAATGTTTCTATGTAACTGCCACTCTTTATCTTATAACATTCAATAAAATGACAAAAGATAAAATAAGAGCAGGCAATAAATAGTGAAGTGACCAAGGGTACATCCCTAAAATAAAACAAAAACAGCCAAGACTGTACCAAAACTAATTTTAAGGAATAATTTATAAGGAAAAAACAGATGTGTTTTGTGTATATTAAGTTCATTGAACCCCAGGCTTAAATGTTTGAAATAGGGTATAATTTTTTTTTTTTTGTTATAAAATATTTATTATGTTTAATGATGTTAACTAATAGTAAACCTTACTGTAGTTAGATGAGAGTAATTTAGTTAAGAGTTTATAAAAAGTAATAGGTCAGAAGGGTATTAGCAAGCTGTAATAATAATAAACATTGTATGTGAACAAAAGTAAAATCTAGGCAAAATTGTAAATCTCAACAACCTTCTAATTAATAAATAAGTTAAGTAAATTAAATAAATGAATGAAATTTGTATAATGTAAATCAATCACAGCGTATTATAACTGTAACAATACTTTATAAAGGTATTGAAGAAATGTATGAAAGATTATTAGAAAAAATGCAAGTGTAATAACACTGGAACCTAAGGGGAAAGATTTAAATTAAAGACAATAGTTAAATTAGTTTAACCAAATCATAATATTACAAGGAATTAAGGAAAAATAAACATTTTATTTCAATCAGGGATCTTGTTCAATAATAATTAGAACATAGTAAAGATTGTAAACCATTTAATGTGACAGGAAGTAAAATTTAAGGACTACATTCAAATATACTGTAAATAGGCCATTTTGAGATAGAAAACATTGTAAAAATATCATATTTGGTATTAAATAACGCAGAATTAACTAAGGAAAGAGATTAACTGAATTTATCGAGACAAAATCTGCCATTATCGACCTTATGGACTAAAGTGAAATAAGAACACTAATAAACACCGATTATCGAGACGAATCACTGACCACTGATCCAGGACAACTACACTATCACCAGAGGAATTAATCACTACTGCTGGGACGAGGAAAACTTGGAGCAGAACATTTATTTGAAAAGAATTCCGTTGTACAGGAGTCCTGCAACATATGCAGCACGGAGGCAACCATTTTGATTTCCCATAATCCTTTGCAGCCTCGACAAGACTCCGTCGTCAGTTTGGGTTCGCAAAAACTTTTTAATCATTCACCTTTATATATTAAATAATAATTTGTATTTTTAGACAATTAAGCATTGCATTCTAAGTGTTATACTTTTCAGACTTTGCCCTTTCTCTGACTATTATAAAATAACAACTCAAAGAACTTGTGACTTAATATTAAGAATTTATATACTGTATTCACTCGCCCTGAGAAACGAGTCTGTAATTTATCGATTCAATAATCGATTTAAAATCGATCAATTATTATTCTGTTAATAAAAAACTGGAATTTTATAATTTTGGCTTCTATTTATTTATAGTCATATAAATAGAAGAATATAAAATAATATTTAATACCTGGACTACAAGAAAAGCGGAGATTAACAACGTGGAAGGAGTACACACTTAGACTAACGAAGGACCGCTAATCGATTAGTACAGGAGACAATCCATTTAACGCAGAAACATAATTCTAGTTATACTAAGTGATTAAATTGATAAAAACAATAATTAAAAGAAATAAAATCACATCAATACCAACAAAATAATTAATTAAAAATTAATAAATAAATAAAAAGACAAAAATATTTTTCTTTTAAAAATAAACAAAATTTTTATTTTGTTACAATATAAACTTGACTTCTACATAAAATGTATATAAACATATGTGCATAGACCTACATATGAAGTTTACACTCACGTTCAGCTCCATCTAGGGGAACAATATAACCGCTTCTACTGATATTTAGATTTGGGATTCTGATGGTTTTTACATATCACATTATTTATTTGGATTTAACACAATAACATGTGGATATGGTTTATTTATTAACAACAGTATGTGATTCCAGCTTAACGGTCTCGTTGATGAACGTAATTAAGCTAAATTAAATAATGTTAACATACGAAATATTTTGTAATACCTATATGTTTGAAAATATAAAAAGAAATATTTACTTTTGAATTAGAAGTCTGAAATTATCGAAGATTTTATTAGGATTGCTTAATAAAGCATATCCATTTACTTTAATTGCTTCTAATTCTCTTTCGGCAATTTGAGTGTTATTTTAGGTACCCGGACACTTACCCGAATCAATTTTTGGTTGCCAAAAAGAAATTATTTTTTTAAACAGGAATCAAAATACCTGTTTCTCTAATAAGCCTAACATATTTCAAAATAATATATCCTTGCCCATGGTAACCGTAATTTACAAAATATATAAAAATATTTGTAAAATTTTTGGGGGTAACCTTGTCGTGAATTCATTGTAAATGTATATTTCTCGTTTCAAAATTAAATGTAAAAATGCCACAAATAATCGTTAAAAAACTTTTACTTGATGGCTATGTATATTTATGTTCGCTCGAGACAAAATATTGGAAAGGTATACTCGTATTGTGACTGTCGGAGGCTACAAGCGGAAATAATTGTTTTCGGCAAACAGGGTGTTTGGTAAAATAGATTCGGGAAAAAACTATTCGCACAAAATAATGTCGGGTATTACGTCATTCGAAAAAATATCCATTTGAGAAAATGGATTTGGGATAATGCCTGGGAATCGTTCTTTTAATTTGTTTTTGTTCCAATTATTCACTTTCCAAATTTTTATTTATTAGAGGTTTAATATTTCACGATAATTTGTGAGACATCAACACATTTATTTCTTTAACATTGGGAACTTACACGTATAAAAGTAACTTATTGTCTTTGCCAATAACAAAGTATATCACACTTTTGTAAGATTTATTTGTTGAAGCATTAATAGTCTTTCCATCTGCCGTCTTTTTTATTGCTTCATTAACAATATCAGTACTTAACTTGACATTATCGTAGATTAGGTTTCATAACCTAAAACTTTCTTGGGATCAAATTCTCTAAAAATGGTGTAAACGCAACAAAATCCGCCCAGAGGTTCTCGAGATTGTCACTAGCAAATCGACAGACTCCTTCCGGGGACTTCACTTTGTACTGTATAAGAATAATACTAATTTCAACTGTATACATCACGCCGGTAAAGTTAAGCTCTTTTTATAAAACATATGAAAGTGATGTTGTACAGGTAAAAGTAAGGAAACACGCAGAGGAGTTTGACAATTACGTTAGGAACCTATGCGGGTGTAGACTAGTTACAGAAGCGTTACAAAAGTTCGACATTTACCGTGTTGCTGTCGCAATAAAATATTCGTACACTTTGTGCTACTCTCTTTCCGCATGTACGTAATCTGGAATTTTACTTTGGTGTCTGTTAGAGCGAACATTAAAACGGTAGGTAAACAAGAACAAATCTTTGACATTTATTGAAAATGAAATGAAAACTATAGTGATTCATGCAGTGCGATACATAATCGTTTGTACTGTAACAGCACGTTAGAGACATAATCGTAAGTTCTTGTACGAGAAACAAGTATAAAAGTACCGATACGGGTGATTCACTCCGCACATGAGCGTAAGGAACCAGAAAGAAATACGTAACGTTTACCTCAGCGGTTTATTTACAAAAACGTGTTCTTCCTAGCTGAGCAAGAAAATATTAAAGGAATGATCTCGTTGTTATTGTATATTTCCGATATGATGATGATCTGAGAGGCTCGAAAGTGCTAATCGGGAGTTTTTTTAAATAGTGGTGTGCAATAGCGTAATTTATGTTTATAAAAATAAAAATGTTTTTCCGTTCATCATTATTTCCATTAAAGTGGTCCACAACATTGTAATTTGTTCGTAATACGTACGTGGGGATGTCTAGAAAGAAATATACTCAGAACTGTTGAGTTTTACATTATACGTAGGTAACTCATTACAAAGGTGCTTTAAAGACTGTGACTATGACATAATACTTATCGACTAAGCTTTTCAAAATAACTAAGAGTTGTGTTCTTATAATACTCGATACTTTTTTTCAAATAAAGCAAACAACTCTTGACTTATAAACTTCCTGTTTTTTTTTTTTTATTTAACGCGAAAATTTTTCAAAACAAGAAATTAATGCTACTCTAGTCTTTAATACTACAAAAGAGTGTAACCGACTGTGCTAGATAAAACGAGTAAGTTCAGATTAGTAGTTCAAATGATGATTTCTTAACAGAAAGTCATCATAATTGTGAAGAACTTTGTATGCTTTATACTCATATTCTGAAGCATTATGCGGAAACAAAATATATTTTTAAATTTTTTTATGCAATGATTTATTCTTTAAACAATTCTTCTTTCAGCAAAAGGAACACTTTCAAGGTTCTCTTACAGTACCTAGTATGCCAGCATCTTTATTGATTTACAGATTGTCTTTTGTTTTAACGTCACATTCTCTTTTAGTATGCTGTGGACATACTATGGACTATACTATGGACATGTATGTTCCTAAATCTATGGACTTTGAGAGGTTTATAGTAAATGCATGTGAATAATTCACCTCTGTTATAGTTACACAGACGCACGAATAATAATTTAGCGCTACTGGAATTATTTTAATTAGTATCGATTTTTATATTAAACTGTTCCTTCGCTTATACAGGTGAGCCCTTAGTGATGCTACAACTGTAGTATATCAGCTCTGTTCACATTGCATATAAATTTTGAATTTTGTTGTTTGTGGACTTACCCGTTTTGATATGGGTCCGTAGATCATTATGTTTCGCTTGGTTTGGTAGAAAGTGGAATAATACAGTATGTTCAGCAAAATAGTTCATAGCGTTCTCTAGTATATGGGGCCTATAATCCACTATACAGATATTTCCTCTTGTCTTTAACGTTTCAGTAACGCGACCTGCAAGGTAGACTATATGTTCGCAGAATATACTGGTTTAAAATTTATCAAGATCTGTTGAGGTAGTTACCAACTTCCTCGTGAATTGGAATAACTTTCTTCATTATGGTCTTCTAATAGATCTTAAAACTTTTTGTTTAGTATACCTTAAAAACGTGTACATACCTTCTCTACTGACAATATGTATTGCCATTATTCTTTTTCTCTTTCACATCGCCACTTTATTTTTTTTTGTAAACGTCAACTCTCTTTAAAACTTTCCAACAGTATTTTAAGTGAAAATTCCAAGTAAGCTTCATTTCTGTATCCCCGTACACATTTTATTGTAGCTAAATAAACATAGCAAAAACAACCCAGTTTCATAAGGAATGTGTAATGAAATCCGATACGTTGTACACTTTTACAGTTAATAAAGTTCAATGGGAACAAATTTAAGTTTTGTGGTTACAGTTTTCCTTTCGTCAGTCAAATTTTTAGTTATCCCTATTGATACTTTACGATATTCAGACGTATCCGCATATATCACAGAAATAGTATCAGCATTATTAATTAAACTCGGCGAAGAGCTTAGAATAATGACGTTGAGAGGATTTACTTTGAGATTCAAGAATAATAGTTACAACGTGAAGGATAATACCTTCAGGAAATGCAGTCTCTTGTTTAATTATACTTTGATATTACTATCCGCTTTAATTAAGGACTTGTATTATACCTTGGCTTCCATAGTGATTGATCGCGAACGTATAGTTTTCTATCGCGTTAGGGATAAATATCATGTTTATATCAACACTGTGTTTTGCTTTATGCTAATAAAAATATATTAATATTAAGAAAAATAAAAATAAATTAATTACTATAGTAATGTCAGTAACAGTAGTTTATTTTACGACGGCAGGTGGAAATGTTTGCTGAACAAATGTCCGGAAGGGTGCACACCCTGTGGGTTTGGGTATTATACCAGACCCACTAAAATACCACCTCCCTTTCATCGTCTAGGACACTTGTCTGGTATTATTTGACACAGTACTTTGGGCTAAGCCTATGTTCTTCAGCCCTAGGGCTCACGTCTCACTTGTTATTCTTCTTCTATATTATCTTGTCCAAGTTTATCTTCTTCTCTCGAAGAATCTCTTCTGCGAAGCGTCCACACAGTTCCAAGTGTCTTCCCCTCGAAGCTTGGCTTCGAAGTGTTTACCGGGGATACCTTCTGCCTAATATCCTGTTGCAAAGATCTTCTGTATTGATCCCACCTGTCGCAGACAAGGTTGATGTGACTGACATCGTCAGCAGCCATCGTTAATCTATTCTTTTCCTTGCGTTAACTATTTCATTTATATTTGACTCTTCCACTGGGTATTTACTCGTAGGCTCCCAAACACTTTAATTACTATTTCACTTCTTTACAGTATGCCTGCACTGGACGACTGTTAAAACAAGATTGATGCCTTCAAGCAACGCGTCTAATAATTAAGCATCCCGGAAATAGAGAGCTTTACGTTTTTTCTTACCAACAATCTCTGTTATAATTTCGCAAATTTAGAAATAATTATTGTCCTAGATTCACTAAAATTACTTACCCTTACTGGCTTTTACATAGTTATAGTCCTTTTACTTTTAATTTTTACATATTGAGTGATTTATCAATTTGTAATAATACAAAATTTGTTCATAAACTGTAGGTAAACTTGATTAGTTATTCACAAATATGTTCCATTTGTTATATGACATTCTATCAAAACACAATTTATATCTAAACTAACTCCCTATTATTTAAAACAATTTCTGATTAATTTCAACTTATTAACGAGTTATATAACTAATTACAACAAGTTTGGGGTTTTAATTAGTTTTTTATAAATCAAATGTTTATAGCTAGCCAAATATTGGTCCTAGGCTTTAACATACATTCAATATGGCTAACAATATTATTTTGTAAATTATAAAACCCTCAATCTTACTGAGATTTAGGTCCTAGTATGTACTGGTGTATTTTACAGCAGTACAATGTGTGTGTGTGTGTGTGTGTGTGTGTGTGTGTGTGTGTGTGTGTGTGTGTGTGTGTTCTTCTTTTAATGTTTTTGTTTAAGATAATTTTATATAACTTCCTGCTGAAACGTCGGACGTTACAGACGTCGTAACGTAAACTAAATTCTGATTTACATTATTTTTAGAAACGGATGAATGTTATAAAAATTAAAATGTATTACATATGCCTTAAATATGTGAGATGAAATTATATTCTCTTGCTATACAGGATCGCCGGGAAAGTCATGTTAATTGAAAGTTAGGAAATAATTAGTAGAAGAAATAATTACGTTTATTACAACTTGTCTGCAGTATTAGTTGCCCTTTACAGTGCAATATTTACAGAAACCAACTAGAATCAAGTAGAATATTTACAGAAACTAACTGTAGCAGTTAGCCGTAAAACCTTTCTTTGTTGTATTTTGGGCACGTTTATCAACTCTGTGTTCAGGCTGACCACTGTCTTATTTGACGCTGTGATATATAAATAATACGTTAACAGAAAAAATGTGATAAATATTATATATCGTGGTAAAGTATTAAATCACTCAGATTGCTGTATTGGTAGAGCCTTTTGGCTTTCCACTAAATCCACCTTGCCTGTGTTCGGTTGTTTTCCATGGGATAACAACGGTAAGCGTATTCTTAAACCGCGGTAATTATAAAACGATCGTTGCAGTTTACTTCCTCGCTATATATAATTTTTAATTTTCTTTACATGTAGGGATGCTGAAACCAAAATAATAAGGTCTCTAATGGTCAAATTTGGTAACGTAATTAATGTAACAGCGTAAAGTGACATTAGTCTCCAATCATTTTGTACTAAAAACAACTCATGTCGTGATCGATAGATTTTATTTATTAGTCATACGAGACAATTTGTTATAAGAAAACCACACCAAAGAAGATAAACTAGTGTTTGCTTTAATGCTTTCCATCCAGCCAGTTTCGGGATTAAAACTTAATATATCAAGCATGTAAAACAATAACAAAACATACATAACAGTAATAAAACAGTAATTGTGTTTAATACGTAATAAAACAAATTGTCCCTGAGAAATATCTAATGTTGAATCCATAGTCATATCCACGCAATAATGGCATGAAAACTTTGCTTTCTGTCCTATTTTATTGAAGAAAAGCTGAAGCAACAAAAACAAAAGGTTATATTATGGAAAAGTAGAAAAATTAAATATAATTAAGCTTCAGAATCTAATATTTAAATTATATTCTCATACTTTTACAATATTACCAGATTTTTTTCAACTTAAATACATAACAAATATTTGCAGCTAGAAGGTCTCCAAAACTACAGACGCACTTTATGTAGCCAGTAATTAAATATACATACGTTTTAGCTATTCAAACGGCCATTCTATAACATATTACACCTCATGGTCCATTAATTAGTTTTAGCAAGTTAAAAAATTAACGTCATTAGAAGAATTTTTATATTAAATTCAGTCACAGTGTAGTGGTACACTATATATTTGTGTTTATTACATGCTTTTTACAGGTTTATATTATCTATGAAGGTGAAATAACATAAGCTACTGAAATGATGTCTAGGCAACAGAGCGACTGAAATGAGATAATTGAGAAGAGCTGATAGTAAAAATCAGCAGAAATGATATGACCACATTCCTATTTTGTAATAGAAATAATCATAGTAGCTAAAAACTGTGTATGACATTTTTATTCGTATCTAGCACACGATATTTTAGTTAAATGGAAAGCATCATTAAAAACTAAAATATAATATATTTATATTAGATTAAAAAATTTGTCTTTTAATATAATGCTTCCGATAGCATTGAATTCCTATGAAACTTCGTTTTTTACATTCAACTCTGTTTTTCATATTGAACCCCGTTTTCCGATAAAAAAGTATATGAGCTTGGACTCTTACTCGCATATGTTATTGTGAAACTGCTAGAATGGCTACTATATCGTTTTCTTACCTGTAGGCGAGAATATCTAATATACTACTTCTATTGAGTTACTTTCTTATCTCCAGGTTAATACACAGCTCTTGCTTTTTCTCCATAAAACTATGTATTATACAAAGAATAAACATTCTACAACAAGACAATTTTATAAACACTTTAAAAATCTTTTTGTCGAGGCATTAAATCGTTTAACATACGTTTTGTTGTTTACCATTTAAGAGTTAGCTGTAATTAAAGTTTTATGCGTAATCCAGAACAGCATTTGCAAATTGTATATTGAAGACAAGGGTGAGATGTATAAGTGAGAAATTTTTCAAGCGGTTCTGAAAATACTTACTTAATACTTACAACCAAAATGAAAAGATAAAATATTATTGTAATTTCTTAAAGGAAGAGTAGATCATTTTAGTACAAACCTTACGTTTTTTATATGTACATTAATAATTTAATCCCATTAAGTAAAATTTATTTTAACAATGGAATATATTTTGGAGAAGCTATTTGAGCATATTTTTTGGAAAAACTCAAATCCTTCCGAGCCAATCCTATTGCTAGCAAATAGAAAATAAAATGCCTCCTGGTTGCGTTTTGGGAGAATAAGCAAGGTTACGTGTGGCCCTCACCGCACTGCATCTAAGCACTTAGACTTTCTGCATATTCTGTAAATTTTAAGTTGAAATATTGACGAAGCTGATAACTGCTAATTTTTTCGTAAAAAAGATCTTGCAATATCAGCGAAAATAGTATCGCGATATCCTAGAAAGAGGTGGGCACAGCTACCCACAACGCTTGATGCTTTGAAAAGATTTAGAAGAGAAGCAGGAGAAAAAAAAATTCTGCGAATATGCTAAGTGATATCGAGGAGTAATACGTAGTTAAGAATAAAAATATAATAAAACATATACCGTATATAAAATATTAACAATTCCCATTAAACATAATTTTGTAATAAAAAAAGGTTACACGCTACATCAAAAACTTGGATGAACTTTAAGTCTGTCTGTTGATCTGTCGGAGACATCCGTATATCCTTTCCACTATTTATTGAAGGCTGGTATACATTCCATAAAATTAGAGTTATTATTTAGATAAAAAATTAATGTTACGTGCTGTTTCCTGTGTACGTAGGTTACAATTGTTTATGCTTTGTGGCAATTTTTATTTATAAATGTTTTGGACATGCCGTTTTAATAAATGCAATATATATCACTGGTGATGGTGATCACTTTAAAACAAACACACTTATTAATGTGTCACATGTGTATTAACTCCCTTTTAAATAATGTAGAACAAGCAACAATAGAAAATGTAATTCGTGGGAATAATAGGAAAACGGATAATGTAATAACAACACGAAACGCATAAAAAATACAGACAATACGCTAGCAACTACGTGCTACGCTTACTGCGCAACTACGTGTTAAGTAGTAGGTTAAATGAATTGGATCACCAGTGTCAAGGCGAGGGCAACACATGCAATATTCATAACATCTTGCAATATATACATCTTTTTAGCACTTTGTAAAGATTAACAGAAACAGGAGATCAAAGAATTATGGAATTCCTTCCTGTGTTAAAATATTTCTAGATTGATCGATTATCGGCTGGATTTTCGCTAATGAAGTCAGACATAATAATTGTCCCAATAAAACAGAAAGACAAAATATCGACCATATTATAACGAATATACTTTAGGTGTGCAAGAGATTTTAAAATTACTACTACTGTGAGCATTGACCAATGTATCTAGACGAGTAAGAAAATAACCTGACATTTCAGACAGTCGCTTGGTTTATTAATGAACAGGAGATATCTGAAGTTGAGACAACATGTGTCCAAATGTATTACTTAAAACCTGAATAGAACTAATTGTCTTAAAGTTTTACATTAACGCTTACTACACTTTACTGCAGGCTGTGTAATTGGAAACATCGAAGTGTCTTGAAGGGATGAGTACAAGTAATGTCTGCTACTGATGGCCACTTGGCCACGCATGGTTCGTGTGTTGGTCAAATTACTGCCTCAGAACGCACGGATAATTCGAATTAACTACAGTACAGGCGATGCTGATAAACATACCACACAACATTTAGCGTAAACGACACAAATGGCATTGACTATAGTCAGAAAAAACGTGACTTTGTCATATAATGAGTACGTGTAATTGCTGTAGTTAGTGTCTGTTATTAGCGCATATGGTGTTCATACAAATTAAAATAAATAAAAATTTACTTTTAATCGATATAAATTAAAAATTTTAATATTTGTGATGACAAAATTACATACCATAAAATCTTTTATAATGATGATAAAAAAATTAAACCGAATAAAATTAACCAGATTAAATTTAAAAACTAAAAACTCTGCAATGCATGCAAAGGTACAAAAAGAAAATTAACAACAACAGGGAAGGAAAACCCCATAAAAACATCTGAGATGAAAATACTGAGGCAAGTACAAATTTACCGACTAAGAGATCGAAAGCGTAATGAAAATACAATGGCCGAACTAAATATTGTCGTAGTGTTACGACGGCCTCACGGTTCGTCGTATGGAACAGTGGAAACAAAATAGAGACAACAATGAAGTCACTAATTACCAGCTTTAATCATTCACAAAAAACAATTAGTAATCAATAAGGTACCCTCGTACAATAATTACAGTTAAATTTGTCCACACGCAATAATACTGTCAAGCATTAGAGTTCCGCACCAATTATAACACAATAATCCTCTCCAATAATCCTCAACAACCACTCGATCCGCACTAAAGAAATCGTCCACTGTAACTAACTGACAAAGCCAGCCGCTGTTATACAGGTTCTGAAGAGTTTCTGAACAAATTTCTATCCTTTCGGCGACGTGCAAGCATAATTTACGTATTTACAAGTGCTCTCGAACAGTCTGAAAGGTACATTCGTGCGGCCTAGACTGAAACGCTGCACCTGCTCGGCTAGCCGAGAAACGGGTGGAAGGACGCTCTCAACTCTTCGAGAGCGTTCCGTAATTGTCGTAGAATATATTTTCTATGAACAATAGAGAAAACAAAACAGTAGTGGAAGGATCGATTTACAGAATGAAAGATCACATAGTAGTTAAGTTGACAGTGGTTTATAAACTAATTGGAAGGTCTGTGAGTGAGCCCTTGCTAATCAAGAGCAGAAATAGTTGCTATAAAAGAGGAACACAGACCACTCCGTGGAGTGGAGACGTCGATGATTTAAGTATTAATATTCATCTCCAGGTTTTATTATGTACCATTCTGGTGAAGTTTGTTAGTACTATTTTACAAGAACTGAGCTGTATATTAACGTTACATACTTTAAGATAATACTTCTTATAGTTATGGAGATATTTTATTTTATTATGATTTACTATCATTTTAAAACAATTTTCTATTTCAAAATAATTTTCTATTAGATTGCAGTATTGTATTTGTCTATTACTTACAATAGCGGGTTTAAAGTAAGCACTGTAGATATTGTTTTTAGTACTTTTTGCACGTAGTATACCTTTATTATGCATTGTAAGTACGCCAAGTAGTATAAGAAAAAATTTAGAATATTATTACAGTAAGAAATAAAAACTTGTGGGTCATTTATATGTTTGGCTGCAGTATGTAACTCGATGTCGATTTGGACGTTATCCATTATTGATAAATATTGTTTATGTCTGTTCTAGTAGCAGCTGTTATCGTAAGCGTAAATATATTAGCATTAGTCGAATTTACGAGTAATATACCGTACTTGTTATTTATTGATCTCCTGCAATTGCTGTTTTGACAGATATTGTTTACTTGATCAGACGTGCGATAGAAAAGTAACCAAATTTCTGTAATCTGTAGCAAACTATATGTTCAGATTAAGGTGTTAAGTACTATGATTGTAAACATTAAACTGTGTTGTAAGTAACGAGAATTAAATTTAAAGCTACAGTAAAAAATATTATTATTTTTAAAGTTATAGTAAAAATTAAAGCTACTTCAGTTCGATAGAAAACAGCGGGTTTACAATTTGTATTTGCTGTCACATTACTTTGAGTAACTCACACAAGACCGTGTTACTGAAATGATATTTTTATAAAAAATACGTTGCTCAAAGTGGTGAGAAGTAATTTTCGTAAAAATCGGATTAAAGTATCAGTGTCTTGTTGACACTAAAAATTAACGAAACAATTAATATACTTTCAAAAGCAAGTCATGCTGAAAATGTATATTTGAAATTTTTGTCCTTCTTCTAACACCGTTTTCAGGAAGCCTAAATTATGTCATCAGAATATTATTATTAAAGTGATACTCACAATTTATTTGGTTTGATTATGTACTGGTTCTAATACTGTTTAAATTACATACTGTTAATTTAGGTATAGTTTAGAGTTTTTTCTTATATTGTTTTTAGCAATGACTTTGGGTTGAATTTGTTTGATTGTGTGAATAGAAAACTAACCATTCTCTGCTACATCATTTTATACTATTCGTATTTAATACTTAAAAAAATTATTATGAGATTACTATTTATATTCGTAGTGTATCTGTACTGCAAAAGTGAGAAAGTGGTGTATCTTCCGTTTCATTGGTTTACTGCTGCATCACGGCATATCTCCGTAATTCTTCATAAAATATTTATAGCTATTCATTTTACCAACAAATTCAGATAACTCTATGGGTAATTAGGTCAGGGTTTGAAAGTTGCACGTGGCAAAAAGTAAGAACTCGTTCTTTTCAGTTTGTTACAACAGAAATGTTGTTTAATTTATGTTTTGTATTTGTTTGTGAATCTACATTGTATTCGTAGACAGCTTTATGAAATCCTACAAAGCACGTTATCCAACAAATTTAATAACATTTATTCTATTTCAAAAAATAATTGTTTAATTGTTATAAACTGAGGAGACAAGAATATTTCTCATCACTGCTCACTTAAGTAACTTTTATGTAATTGGGTACAACAGTTTAAACTGACACTGTGATTTAAATAATACTGTAAAACACAATTTAGTAAAATAATTTACTTTGTTAATGTCTACAGTCATAAAAAATACTAGCCTGCTCACTCTGAATGCAAAAATTACTATTACAACAAATTTGATAATAATAATGATGATCACTAAATTGAAAAAAACGATATGAACCTGAGTTACTAAACATTTACAATTAGTAAAAAAAACATACTTGTTGCAAAAAAATGTACTAATATGATCTTAGAACTATACAGCAAAGGTGAGGCTTTGCATATTTTTGTCGTACATTTTCCGTACAATTGTTCTTTGATTTAATTTAAACCACTTCCCGTATGCTAACCTCTTCTTTTCCAGTTCCTTCAGTGCAGTTTGTCGTTACACAACTTGAACTGGTTCCTGATGAACTTAACAAATATCTGAGTTAGCCGACTATCGTCCCAAGTTGATAAAATTCATCATCTCGAATTTTATGACAATAGGTATTATTGAATTTGCAACTATATTTTCCCGGTCTATATTCGTAACTTTTATTCGTACGTAAGTCAAAGTAAAGGTTTTTGTAAGATTTCAATTTTTTCTTGTTTGTTATGTCCTTTCCTGGTCATCTTTCAAATCCGTTTCGTATTGTCTATCCTAACATATCACTTCTTATGAATAGAAATACAAACAAATCTTGTTACACGAAATGCACGAAATTTTTTAGTTTTCCATGTGCTGATTATTATCTTTTAACATGGCGGGATTAATCAAGGGGTCCAACGCTGACGCAGTATTCATTTAGCGTAAATGTCAACGTTCGGAACAAGGTCAGTTCATCTGGGGTCCCTCTACTGCGAAAGCCACACTATACTGTAGTCTCACGCGGTCGGGCGACCAGAGTTAGTAAAAAAAGGTACTTACATGAGAAACACAAAACACTCTTTTAGAGTTGTGTCCTGCTTACCCCGTGACTGCATAATTTAAGGGTCTTGTGATTATGGAATTCTAATGCGAATCCCTATGTCATAAGATACAGTATACACAGTATTCAGATGATAATGAACATAAGGTTTTTAATTTCTCAATTTATTCTGAAGGGATTTGACTTCTTAACATAAAGGAGGGCAGATTGATTAAATTTGATTGTATCTGTAAAATAGTGAAAAAGGTTTACATACATATATGTTTTAATAAAATGCTGAAACTAATATGTCTCGTTCTCAGTGCGTAATATGATTTCCGGTTGCAACATCGCTCTTATTTAGGCCTATAGCACGTTTATATTATGTTTACCGCTTTCTTTTTTATTCGGCAGAGGTAAAGTTTGAAACCCTATATGAAATTCTTCTTATTATTCCAAAAATAACAATTTTTCAAGGACTAATAAAATTAATATTACCGGGTGCAAATTGTTTACGAAAGTAGCCAATAATGTAATGAATAGCTTGTTGCCGAATAATAATTGTTCTGTTATTCAATATACCCTAATTGACAACAAGGTTTAATAATGGCTTTCAGACTAATTATTAATGCTGATGCACAATTATTGTCTTCACTTGACATAACTTGAAGTTTTCTGCTTTGTGTGATCTTGCATTAATACATTAAAGGTCACGTGTAGTAAGTGAAATAATATCTGATGCATTAATTATTCGCATACGTTTATTCAACTAAACACAAATGAATTAAATAATCCGCATTCTAATCATACATGTAAAGCGCAAAGGTTTATTATTGAGCGTGTGTGCGAAACAAAAATATACATCAATTTCCAACGCATCACCGCAACCAGCAAGCCCTGTTATTACTAATCAACAACAGTAACCCGACCAAGGTACACATACTCCTGATGGTCGTTGCAAAAAAATAGAAACGTGGCTCAAGGAACATAACTCACCTTGAAATATATTTTAAATACCTTTTTGACAACTACTGTTTAATTTTTACTTTGCTAGACTTACCGCTCGTCTATGACATTGATACGTAACGTGTACAGTAATTATTGTTGCAGTGTGGTGCGTTTATATTCACCGAGTAATATTGATCAGTAAACCCTTACTATATTGTGTTACACATATTAAAACATATATTACATAGGCCTATGTTAAAAAATGTAAAACATAAAACATTCAAAAATATTAAACATAGCTCTCCAAATATGTGTGAAATATGGAAGTTCTAGGATCTCTAATGTAATTTTCTTGCTATAAATTTATAGCTGAAATTTATTTGCTGAAAGACCTTCTTTTCAAAGAAACATAGAAAAACTAGACCAAATTTTGTGGTCTATAGTAAAAATAAACTACGGTAAATTTATACACTATAAAATATATATTAATTTATGCAATATGCTTTATTCAAGTGTAGAATTAATGTTTTATAATTATTGAAAATTATATATAAAAAGTGTAAATTTGTTTTATAATTATTAAACGATTTATCTGTTGTTATGAAACTATGGCAGGTTTTTATAACTTTAAACGCTAGGAATAAAATAGATAGAATTTTGTATACGTCTAATGTATTTTAATTAATTTAGTAACCCGTATAATTTAGTTCAACGCTTGGCATGTCCTGTGTTGGATCCAGCTTGACAAAAGAAAATTGAATTATAATAAATTACCTCAGCACTTTGGCAAAGAATATTCCTATAGTTTTACATACTGGCAAGGATTTTGTCACTCAGTGCAATTGCCAATTTGGTGTAAACATAACTTAATTAAGTAAGTTAACAATACTTTCTAGAACAGTTGAACTATGTGACGTAATTGGACAAATAAGACTAATATCTCATTCAATTAGAAAACGGAATGACACGATGTAATTATTCATGCAGCAAAGAAGTATGTACTTAGTTTTGCAAACATTTAATTCCCAGTTGTTTTAAATGCTCCTGTTCCACCTCTGCGTGGCTGGAAGTACGTAGGCCTATGCAAGGAAATGGTGAGGGGGTAAAACAATGGATTAGCATTTAAAAGAATATACTTTCCACTTTTGAGCGTACGATACCTACAATTTAGAGTAAAATGCAAGTAATGTTGCATAAAAGATGAATGTGTGTGTGTGTGTGTGTGTGTGTGTGTGTGTGTGTGTGTGTGTGTGTGTGTGTGTGTGTGTGTGTGTGTGTGTGT
The DNA here is from genome assembly GCA_034769895.1 of Magicicada septendecula. Taxonomy (NCBI): domain Eukaryota; kingdom Metazoa; phylum Arthropoda; class Insecta; order Hemiptera; family Cicadidae; genus Magicicada; species Magicicada septendecula. The sequence continues at coordinate 290,510,377 of CM068367.1, forward strand.
GTGTGTGTGTGTGTGTGTGTGTGTGTGTGTGTGTGTGTGTGTGTGTGTGTGTGTGTGTGTGTGTGTGTGTGTGTGTGTGTGTGTGTGTGTGTGTGTGTGTGTGTGTGACGTAGACGCCAGTATGCAGAATGTAACATCTCTTCAAGCCGCACTCCACAAACACAAAGAGCTCGGAAGAACAATAAATTAAAACGGTAATTCAATATAGGAAAATATTTTTGCCTGTAGAATGTATTTTTGTCTAAATTCAGAATACCTCGACTCTTTATGAATCTAGCATTAGAATTAAAGAAGTAAACAAGCGATCTTGCTATATTTAATAAAGTGATATGCTCCTTCACATACATGTATTCTCAGCTTGTCTTTCTTTCTTTCTTTCTTTCTTTCTTTCTTTCTTTTAATATAGCATACTGTAAAAAACAAATTAATTATCTAATTATTACGCAGGATTTTTACATTCACAAAGATAATGCAACAACGTTTCTTGTGAGTAGTTTTACACAAATTTAAAGTACATCTCTCGGTATACTAAAACATAACAAAAAAGAAACAATGGGCATAGTTTTCATTACAGATCTTATTTATCATAATCATCATCGACGTCTCTGTTCGTCTTCTTCTTCTTCTTCTTCTTCTTCTTCTTCTTCTTCTTCTTCTTCTTCTTCTTCTTCTTCTTCTTATTATTATTATTATTATTATTATTATTATTATTATTATTATTATTATATGGTCATGGTCGTCGTCGTCGTCGTCGTCGTCGTCGTCGTCGTCGTCGTCGTCGTCGTCGTCGTCGTTGTTGTTGTTGTTGTTGTTGTTGTTGTTGTTGTTGTTGTTGTTGTTGTTGTTGTTGTTGTTGTTGTTGTTGTTGTTGTTAGAATGGAAGCATGTGATCCAAAGACGACAAACTATTTCTTCTAATTTTTCTTTGACACTTTCTCTACTTTAGACCTTACAATCTTTTTTTGTAATGTTTTGGACCTCGGCAACCAAGGCCTTAAGCCCAACCAGGAGTATTGGTCGACGGGATGTTTTCTTCTCACCTACATTTTAGTTGACTCAACGAAAGTGGAAGCTTGTACACACTAGGACGCAAAACGACATTTTCATAGCCTATACAGTAATCTTTCTGCTTTTAGGAAGGACAGAGTACTGTCTATCGCTAACTGTTCGTTTCCGAGATCTTCATTTAGGTTACCTTTTCTCTGTGTCTCTGCCTCAGTTCTGCAAGAGCATTACGGTCTTTCATTATGTGTTTCACTATAAGTGCTCCGCCACAAGTGCAGGCGGGGTCGTTCTTGTCCTTGCAGGAGATACAAAGACGTCAACTTCGTGTGCTCAATGCGCTGTCAGGTGATGCAAACTTGTTTACGATGACTCCAGTCACCTACTACATGCCATTTATGTAGGCTCTGCTTCACAGTAGCAGCAGTACCAGCATCAACAGCAGTAGCAGTAGCAGCAGCAGTAGTCGTAGTAGTAGTAGTAATAGTAGTAGTGGTGGTGGTGATAGTTTTTTTTTACGGGGGAGGAAAAATGCATTATGCACCATCAGGAGACCACCCGACTGGTCTCCCGGTGTGTGGGACTCGCACCCACCAAAAAACCTCCACTTTACAGGCAGGGAACCCCCCCCCTGGAACAACTATTCGTATGGCTTCAGGGTGGCACCTCGTATTGCGCCTACTAGGCTCCTACAGCTTTATCTATATCATCGACCTGTGAGAGGGTCCAGTTCAGGCTTAGGTGGTGGTGATAGTAGTAGTAGTAGTAGTAGTAGTAGTAGTAGTAGTAGTAGTAGTAGTAGTAGTTGTTGTTGTTGTTGTTGTTGTTGTTGTTGTTGTTGTTGTTATGTAGTGGTAGCATTAATGGAATAGTAGAAAGGAATGAGTCAACTCTTACTTTGAAGAGTTACTTTTTTACTTTGTTTCCTCCATCTTCATAATGAAATCGCATAATTTACAGGTATAGATTTAAAAACCAGTAAAGTTCATATTTCTCCTGTTTCGAACTAAAACAAGATTAAGCCGGGTTTCCGATGCAGTATGAACGACGACTAATATGGACACATCACGTATACCTATAATCCTACAATTATATGCGTATTGGGTGTATGAAAAAACGAATACCGAAGAAAAATACTAAACTGTGTGTTCGGTCTCTTACCAAAAGAAATAGAATTTTAATATTTTATTTTACATTATGAAACTTTTTTTTAATGAAAAACAAATTTATTAAATCTCCAAACGTTTACTATATTCCGTTTAAATAAGTCATGATAGCAAAGTCAGTACAACAAACGTAAATATTTTTCAAACGATGCGTTCTCCTATAAATCTCTCGAGCAACACCGTTCTCTCTAGCTTAAGATTCTTAGTTGGTCGGGGAGCATTATGGAGACGTTATGTCGAAGAATCTTTAAAAGATGACGGTAGAAAAACGCATAGTGAGGACTTCACAGCTGCATAGTGAGGACACAGTGACATAGTGAGGACTTCACAGCTGCATAGTGAGGACACAGTGACATAGTGAGGACTTCACAGCTGCATAGTGAGGACACAGTGACATAGTGAGGACTTCACAGCTGCATAGTGAGGACACAGTGACATAGTGAGGACTTCACAGCAGCATAGTGAGGACACAGTGACATAGTGAGGACTTCACAGCTGTATAGTGAGGACACATAGACATAGTGAGGACTTCACAACTGCATAGTGAGGACACAGTGAGAACTGCACAGCTGCATAGTGAGGACACAGTGACATAGTGAGGACTTCGCAACTGCATAGTGAGTACACAGTGACATAGTGAGGATTTCACAGCTTCATAGTGAGGACACAGTGACATAGTGAGGACTTCACAACAGCATAGTGAGGACACAGTGACATAGTGAGGACTTCACAGCTGCATAGTGAGGACACAGTGACATAGTGAGGACTTCACAGCTGCATAGTGAGGACACAGTGACATAGTGAGGACTTCACAACTGCATAGTGAGGACACAGTGACATAGTGAGGACTTCACAGCTGCATAGTGAGGACACAGTGACATAGTGAGGACACAGTTACATAGTGAGGACTTCACAGCTGCATAGTGAGGACACAGTGACATAGTGAGGACACAGTGACATTCGCTTTACGACGTGCATGAAATTTACGAATGTGATGAAATAAACACATATATGTGTTCACGCTCGAATGCAGTATATTAACTTATAAACATAATATTGCCAACCATTAAATTTAAAATCTGTAAAGTAGCCACGGAAACTAGGATTTATAACATTACAACGATGTGCTGTGTCATATGACTTTATAATATTGCCATATCGGTTTAGTATTCATACATATTTACTTCATCATCTATCAAATGTTGAAAACTTGCATAAAACTCATATGTTTTATAGTTGATAACTTGTAAAACGGTCAAAAGCAATGCTATAATATTAGGTCTATATGATGTCACGTACGTAATATACAGTTTATGCTGTATAAAATTACACAAGGTGGCGTGATATCTTTAAAAAATTAGAATTTTGTGTTATTCTCTCAACAAGAAACTGCATTATGTACACATTAATTAACTATCTGTAATTTGTAAAACACTGAGCTAGTATCTATTATTGTCATTATTATAGCTCTCATATTATAGGTCTCGATTTCATCTCATTTCTTACCTTGTGAAATAATGACAACGATAAATACATTATATTAGAACGTCAATTTACATGCCTCGGGTTTATGAATATAATACATTATACTATGGAAACATAATATTAATATTAATGTATACTTCTTTGTATACACGAATTGTAGTCGAAAAATGTACTTTCTTTTTATGAGACTATTTCAGAGAGTGAAAATATATAATGTTAATACACTTTTACAGGCTGAAAATAATGAAAAATAGTATGACTTTGTTTTCACTTACAATACAAATTGGGGAAACTATATTGCACATTTAATGGGAACACATGTGTCGCTGACACAAGAGAGATGACGTTCACCGTCTTGAATAACTTTGTTTATGGTCAACAGTATACAGCGTAGGACATGTCCGTAGCTGCTCTTTAACAGGAGAGCCAAAATCAATATGTCTTCTCTAATACGTTTTGACTTGTGGGTTTACAAACTTTTTCTAAACACAGCCTTCGTTTATGAAGTGCGGGGCACTGTCAGACATCATTGATGTCACATATATTAGTAAACTGTCAATGACAGTTATTCTGCTACACTGCCTTGTTTTTGAAAAGACCGCTATTATATTACAGTTTGGTGGTGGTCAGCATGGTCAAGCAAAATGATAACAAAAATATTATTAAAAAAAATTAAGATCGAGAGTCTTTTTATTAGTAACTTTTAGGTAATGTAGAGCTGTACAATCTACGTTTACAAAAGCATCTTCCGTTTCCCACATTCGTATTTTCTTCCGTTCCTGTTTCGTATTTTGCAAACCTGTAAGAAATTATTATTGTTAGTAGCCTAGGCCTAAACTTTTTAGAATTCTTAAACACGAGTTTGCGAATAACGGTATTTCAAGTTATTTACTTCTAAAAAATAATGAAAATTCGATAACTAAAATTCAGCGAAGCGAATTCTCACTTTTAACTCGAGCGTCTGGCAGTTGGCTGTTTACCTGCCTGTCTATTTGGGGATGTCCCAGGATAACTTTTGAATGTATCAACCGACTTTTCGAAAAACTTGGTATGTGTGTCTATACTTTTGCCCTCACAAACCCCTACCGCCTTGAGATTTGACTCCACATTTTGTAAAATTAGCTTTAGCATTTTTCTTTGTAGATGTGTCCACATCTTGACTGTAAATGATATATGATAGTTAATTTTACTCTAACTATATTTTACAATATTAATGCAATACTTAAAATATTAAAATACAATAATTTCTAAGAAATAAATTTGTTTTTCTTGGGTATACAAACCCAATTTTCGCAGTGAAAATTGAAAAAACCTGTACATTAACAATTTTTTCTTATAGTCAAGTACGTTTCATTACGTAGGTGTCTGAGCACTGCGCCGAAGAGTTTCATTTGAAGAATTTTTCTCACAATCCTAATATAATGTATTGTGTATTCAAATACGAGGTACTGTGGACATAGTGTTACAATAAGCGTAACTTAACATAATACATACATTATGTGGATACACTAATAAAAACCTAATATTTCTTTTAAATACTAGCATATTAATTAATCTCATATTCAAATAGCATAAGCGTTTCCTACACAGACGCAAAGTCACTAAAAACCTCAAACATGTGTGAAATCTCTAAAAAATGACAACTGAATACTTCTCTGTGCTCCGTGTACTCATTGTGAACATTACAGTGTTCAGAGTACGTGAGTAAGAGTGTAGTCACTGCCACCGTAATTTATTGCGTTAACACGTGGGACGGAGAACGTGTCGCCAAGCAGGTGTCAACACAGTTATCAGAGTAATACTGCAAGGCGTCGACATCTGTGCCTAAAGATAACACTGAATTATTTATATTTGCTTGTCGTTGACGGGTTGAATCAATTTAATCGGTGTAGAAAATACAATATACAATGTTCAAACTTGAAGCGTGTTAATTATTTAACGCCATGTTGAATTTGAAAAACATCACAGACCTTGTGGAATACAAGTGGGTGACGATTACCTCAGTTGGAAACAGAAAATAGTCAATTTTATTTGAAGTCTTCTAAGTTTTTTAATATCTTAATAGTTACATTAATACTTAATCTGAATGCTTGTCTACTCCTATGGGTGTAGGTAGGTCCATTGAGTTCAGTACTTTATTGAAATGTTTTTGATAATTATTTCCATTTCCTCCTGCTTGGTCCAGTCTATAAGTTTTTCTTCTCTTTTTTTATACATGATTTTCTAATTTCATCCTTCTGTTTTCCTAGGTTTGCCTCTGTTTTCCTTATTTACCAGTTTTGCCTCGGTTCATCACGTTACCCTTTCGTTATCCATTCTCTTGATATTTTCAAAACATCTAACTTGATTATCTTCTATTATATTTTTTAAAGTTTTCTCTTTATTTTCACCAAAACAATGATACATACTACACATGTTGATGGTATTTGTTGTCATTACATAGTACTACACTAACATTCTGATTAAGCTTCATATTTGAGTATGAAGAAATTATATATTCTTTGAAGCACGTAAGTACGATTTTTATAAGAGTTTAAACAAACAAAAACCGCAAAGTGACATGTAAATTCAAGAGAAATGAACAATAGTCGGTGACTAACTAGAAGATTGAAACCCCTAGACAATAGGCAATTTCTACACTTCAGAAAAACAGCGAGAGCTTGGTGGTTACCGGATTGTTCAAGAAAGACCAACCTCGATTACAGTTGACACAGGCCCAACACTCTCCAACAGTTGTGCGCCCCGATCTGTTGAAAAATATCAAGCCACTCTGGTGCTCTTGCAACTTGCGAACAGCTACTGGACGACCTGTAAAAGCGTTTGGGAAAATGGAGATACACCTACTCCCCGGTCGACTTGAGTTTGTTCACCAAGCACTTGTTTCAGACATTATGGATGAAGCAATTCTTTGGTGGACATTATGAACCCATATCGGTTTATAGTCGACTTCGTGTCTTGAGAATCGGCCATTAAGACATAATCCATGACAAGAAGATAACAAAATTTTAAATATTTAGAAGCCTATGTTTGAAAATAAAAAAATATTTACTTTTGTATTCAGATTCACTTAAAAATCTTTCGGAAGTCTTAGTGTCCTTTTAATTTGTTTGTGTTCCAGTCGTTAAATTTTGAAATATTTTGTTTAATAGGCCTAGAAGCTTATGATATTTACAATAATTTTGTGAAACATCAAATGTTTATTTCTTTGACGCTGGGAAGTTACAAGTATACCATACACTTACTAGTGCGCCAGTAACAAAGTATATTACACTAGCGATCCGCCCTGGTTTCGCACGGGAGCAATCATAAATTGAAGGACACAGGCTTTTTACAACCTCGATCTCATACGATTTCCTGTTTGACGACATTAATCTTTTTTACCTCTCGATTTTTTGACTGCTTCATTAGAAACATTAATGGTAAGTAAGCTTTGATCGAAGATTAATGTTTCATAACGTAAAACTTCCTCGGGATCAAATGCTGTATAGAAGGGTATAAACCGCATCAAAATCCGCTCATTGGTTCTCGAGATTGTCTCTTACAAACAGTCAAACGCCTACCGACCGCCTTCACACCTAGTACGCCGTAATTTTGCACAATGTACGAATAATAATAATTTGACGTATATACATTACACCTGTGACGTCGAGCTCTTTTGATACATCATATGAAGAGACGTTCACTCAGATGTAACGGGAAACACTCAGAAGAGTTTGAGAATTGCATTAGGAACAGATGTGTGAATGTACATGGGTGTATGCGCGTTACAAAAGTTTGACACTTAGCGTGCTACTGTCGCAATAAAATATTCATATGTTTTGTGCTACACACTCTTTCCGCGTGTGCGTAAATTAGAATTTTACTTTGGTTTCTCTCAGTGCGACAATTAGATAGGTAACTAAAGGAGAACAAACCTTACACATTTTTACTTCCATGTTCCATAAGAAAATGGAAGTATGGTCATGGCGAAAAAATCGTGTTCGAGATAACGGCAGATTCTGATTGTACTACCATCAAAACATGAAAAAAAGTCATTTTTCGAAAAGTGTCTGTGTGTGTGTGTGTGTGTGTGTGTGTGTGTCTGTGTGTAGAATGTTTTCTATTGCAAACGATAACAGCCGCAAATTCAAACAGAATCAAATAATTTTTTGCATACTGCTCTGAATTGTAGAGGAATCAAGGCCTATTGTTTTTGGTGAAGATCGGTTAAGGGAAAGGGGTAGTTTACCAGCAACGTTTTACGTTTTAACAAAAGTAAAGTGGTTAATTCTGATAAATAAAGTATCCTGAAAAGAAGGTCATAATAATCCACTGTAGAAAGGTAGATGAAATAAATATAAATGAGAAGGGTAGTTGAAGGGGGAGGGGTTATTTTTTATAAATTAAAATGGTAGTTGATGATGGAGGATGTAAATTTTTATAATTTTTACATGTGTACTATGTTATTTACAAACAAGAAGTAGTTTATATGGAAACATTTCATTTCACTTTAACAAAATTCTATATTTTTCATTTTAATTTAAATCACGCAAACATATCTAAATTATGTAATGTTTACTTTTCCAAAGTTTTATTAATGTGATTACCGCAATAAAAAGGCCGGCAGGACACAAACACATACAAAATTCGCGTTATTTCTGGCCTCACTCATGTTTAGTTTATTATATTTGCACGCTTTTTAAATGGAAAGTGCCGAAACCCACACCAACACAACGCGTGCAAGCCGAAAAGGTGGACATCGATTTGCTTCCTGTGGATCGCTGGGCAGTGTTGTTGTATTAAAGCAATTAATACAATCTGTATACTTATTTCTATTATGATATGAGAATTATAAACTAATATGTGCATGTGTGTATGTATGAAAAATATATAAATATTTTTCTCCTTTGGAAAATTGTTTGCTCCTCCTTAAAAATATTTTGACCTCCTTGATGGCTAGTTATTTACTATGTGTGGAATATAGCGTTATGACATTGATCAGAATGGTGGGTGTTAAACAGGAGACACAAACGTATTAAGGAAGAAATGTTTTTCTGAGAAATTTATAATTATACGGGTGAACAGAATAGTCGTTCAGGAAATCAGAAGACAAATGGAAAGAAAGAAATCAAGACTCGATTTTAAAAAAGAAAATGACTAGTATAGTATTGACAGGAAAGACTTTGATAACACTATAGACATCCCTCGGCCCTTCGCAGCGAGAGTCCAATTTCATTACAGGAGTCAGATCGCAGCTACCTTTAGCTAGCTGTTCGTTCGACCTACAAACATTTTATCCAAAAGTACAGTCCTTCCTCACGAAGCTTGAGGATAGTCTTAATCCACCTGACATGGTGGTGCCATTTTAGCTGATACGTAATTTCTTCAGAACTCAAGCATCCACTTATTTAATTAATATTTAAATGATTTTAAATATAAATATTGGGACATGGAAGTCATGTATGGTTCTCCATACCGATTTTACTTCCATATTCCTTAAGGAAATGGAAGTATGGTGATGGCAAAAAAAATCGTGTTCTAGATTATTGCAGATTCTGATTGTACTACACTCAAAACCTGAAAAAAGGCGTTTTCCGAAAAGTGTCTGTGTGTGTGTTTGTCTGTCTATCTGTCTGTCTGTCTATGTGTCTGTAGATTTTTTTCTATGGCAAACGATAACAGCCGCAAATTCAAACAGAATCAAATAATTTTTTTGCATACAGCCCTGATTTGTAGTTACTCACGACCTATTGTTTTTGGTGAAGATCCGTTGAGGGAAAGGTGTAGTTTACCAGCAACGGTTTTCTTTATCAAGGGTAATTTTTTTTTTGGCAAACGATAACAGCCGCAAATTCAAACAGAATCAAATAATGTTTCGCATGCAGCCCTGAATTGTAGAGTTCTCAAGACCTATTGTTTTTGGTGAAGATCGGTTAGGGGAAAGGGGTAGTTTACCGGCAACGTTTTATGTTTTACCAAGGGTATTTTCTATGGCAAACGATAACAGCCGCAAATTCAAACAGAATCAAATAATTTTTTGCATACAGCCCTGATTTGTAGAGTACTCAAGACCGATTGTTTTTGGTGAAGATCGGTTAAGGGAAAGGGGTAGTTTACCGGCAACTTTTTATGTTTTAACAAGGGTAATTTTTTCTATGACGAACGATAACGGCCTCATATTCAAACAGAATCAAATAAGTTTTTGCATACACCCCTGAATTGTAGAGAAATCAAGGCTTTTTGATTTTGGTGAAGATCGGTTATGGGGAAGGGGTAGTTTACCTGCAACCTTTTACGTTTTAACAACAGTAAAGTACTTGAAAATTCATTTTAACTTTTTCAAACAATGGTAATTGTTAAAAATAAAATAATTTTGTTGCCAGGAAATAAAATTATAATTTTTTCATTTTAACGTAAATCATGTATGAGAGAAAATATATCGTTCGTGGCACGCAAGTATATCTCAGTTATGTAATGTTTACGTTTCCATTTTATTATTATGACTACCGCAATAAAAAGGCAGGGATGACACACACACACACACACACAAAATTCGCATTATTTCTGGCCTCATTCAAGTTTTTTTTTCTTACATTTGCATGCTTTTTAAATGGAAAGTGCCGAAACCCATACCAACATAACGCGTCCAAGCCGAAAAAGTGTCCAGGGTGTATAGCGATTTGCTTCCTGTGTATCGCTGGGCAGTGTAACTGCACGTGTTTACAGAGGAACGATTCATAGACAGACTTTTCGTCTTTAGGGAATGAACCCTCTGCAAGATGCTGAGGGTCCATGAGTGACTTCGGAGCGCTCCTTCTTTTCCGCGTGTTTGTTCTGTGAAACATACACTGTAGATTCGCAGCTTGATAGGAACTCTGCAACTAGGAACAATGTAGCAACGCTCAATAGGAAATGTTGAAAATTTTTGTCCACGGTGTACCCTCATACACACTAAACCTGCTCTGATGTTTTAATTACGGACATCATAATATTAAAACTTTGGAAACTTGAGCACTACTTAATGGAGATCAAACATTAACTTATACAAGCCATTAATTTTATGCAATTTTTTATATATATTGTACAACGTTATCGGCAACAAAGAAGTAGTTTTTGTTAAAATTCCTTCCCGGGATGTTTGGCCGTAGTCCAATGTTTTCTACAAAACCAGACGTTTCGGCAATGCCATCATCAGTGAAAATCGAGTGCGATAACGTGAGGTGGTATACGTTAGTGACCACAGTACTGTGGTTAAGGCTGAAGCAGTAAGTAGAAAGAAGTAGTTTCTATAGTAATATTTCATTTCGAAAATGATTTTAAATATAAATCTTAGAACATGGGAGTCATGTATGGTTCTCCACACCGATATTTTGAATGAGCGAAGCGAGTTCTCAGTTTTGACTCGTTTGGGATTTGCCTATCTGTCTGTTTATCTATCAGTCTATTTGAGCTAAGTCTCACGACAAGTTTTAAACGCATCCACCGTGTTCCGTAAAACTTGGCATGCATGTCTACATTTTTACCATGAAGAGCCCTGATGTTTTGAAATTAATCCCCCAAACAATAGGCGCGAGGGAGACAAAAATGTGAGATCAAAATTGTGAAAAATTGAAAACCCCCAAATTACAAAGAAATTTAAGCTGAAATATGATTATAGTGGTTAGGTTTAAAAATTTGAAAATATTTGGACGTCAGGGCCTAAAAAGTGGGTAAAAATGTTGACAATATCCAAAAACTTCATGTAAAGTATCATATTAGTAGAGAATTTAAACTATAATAGGAATATATTGTTTATTTTTTTAATTTTAAAATTTTTGGATGTTGAAGGCAAGGTAATCAAATATCTGAAAAAATTGTGAGTATCCAGCAGGTGTGTATACAAAAACGACGTGAAACCCAAGTCAAAATGTTTCGAATTTTTAATGTATGATTGTGTGCTCTACATTTGTTGTACTACTAAAGAAGTAGTGGAAAAATCGGGACTTTTAAAATTTTCCATAGCTGAAAATTATCTAGTATAAAGATTTATGTAATAATAAATGTACTTCGTTCAAAATAGCATGCAAGTTCAACAGCTCAGTGAGTATATTAGTTATAAAGCGAAGTAAAATCTATTGTGATACAAACAACACGATACACAATTGTTTGTACTGTAATGGCACGTTATAGACACAAATCGTAAGTAGCAACAGACCGCGTTGTTTAAGTTTTGTATTCAATACAATTTTGACAAATATGAATATAATCATGATATTCTGATTATGATTTACAATAAAATTAATGTCTGTTTCATTCAAGATTAAGTAATAATATTTTTAAAATTTTCTATACATTAAAATCTAATAGAAGAGAAAAACGTTAAGCGCACGAATGCAGACACCACACATGTCTTTATTGCTAAAATCTTCTAGATATCTTTATAGCTAAAAAATTACATTGTGTGTACTAGAGATAAAGTTAAATAAATTACCCGACGTTTCTTATAGTTCTTTAGCAAAATATTCGTGTTTAATGTCATGTAAAGTTATCAGTATCTTGTAACTTACTAGTAAATACAGTTTAATTTTACATCATAAATTTTAAATTCTAGTAGACACAAGTATAGTCATAAATTTACACTGAAGAGTAAATATCTCAAAAAAATTGATGTAATGAGTTTATATAATTATGAATGGAAAACATTTTATTTTCATGTTGGTTAATAATTTGCCGCATAAATGGAGAAATCATAAATACGTATTATAAAAATAGAGGATTGAAGGTCAGTGATAATGCGGTACTGTATAATTATATGGGTCAAGCAAACATACATACACGGACTCTATTAATCATCATAACAGAATACAATATACATTTGTCAAACAATAGCAATCGCATGTGTTCTATCTGTGCTCTGTGTGGTTTTGTGTGTGTGTTTCGTGTGTTATATTTCTATTTTTTAATTCATTTTAATTCAAACGTTAAAATTTTTTTTACTTTTTTTAATATATTGTTTTATTTAATCCTTTTTTTTTTTTAAATCATAAACTTCATAATGTTTAGATTAAAGTAAAGCATAATAAAAATTTTAAATTACCACGACTCAACTAAATCTATTCTAATTCGTTTTGACAATTAAAACATAATTTGTAAAAATAAAGAATAATGATTATATCACTATCGCCTTAAAGTAGAAGCTTATGTAGTAGCGTCTACCTCAACGCAGACAATGAATCGAATTTATTATTTTCCTTCCATGGTCTCACGAACTGATGTACAATCAGTAAACTTTTTGATTCAATATTTGTATAAGATGTTTGTAGAGATAGGTCTCATAATCTCCACTAAATTTGAAGGAAGTCTTCGATTTTTGAGCAGATCAAAAATGGGTAAGTTAAACCTCCGGAAGAAAGTTAATAATCCCTTACTCGTGTTTCAGATTCTGCTAACATCACAAGCATGTAGAAAAAGCGACTGGCCAAACTAAAAACGCAGAGTAGATTGCGGACAGCAATCAGGACCCACTGCACGGAATAAGTACTCCTTTTAGACATTTATAATTAAATGTAAATATAACTTTGTAATAGACATTAAATGGTTAATTGAAATATTATGTTTAACTTAAACCACACAGTTAATTAAGTCATGACAGAGACCACAATATAATGTTTCTGTTGAAGACGTCAAACTTGGTACGAGAATAATATTTGCCACGTAGTTTAAGGTGCACAATGCCCTCAGGTTGTGCGGAGTTTGATTTCAGCTTAATTGGACTCTGATTTCACTACCCCTTTAATTACGAACTTGTATTATATCTTATCTTGTTCATACTGATGGGTGTCTAGAAACTGATGAGTTTCAACCAATTTATAGATTAATTCTGTATTTACCGGTGTATCATGTTTTGTTTTACTACACCACTTATTTGGTAGTTTCTTCGAGAGTTTACACTTCACTCAATAAAATTGTGTATACGTTATAAACAAAGAAAAAAACTCGATATGAGAATTTCGACGAAACCGAAACATCGAAGCATGATAATGTTTTTAATATTTACTATATAACAAATATATTTACTATATAACAAATATTATCATGTTAAAACGACAGAGACCGAAGATTTTTAGACTGTGGGGAATCGAAAGTGTGGAAGCGTTACATTTTTCGAACACATTACATTTTTGTGGAATGACCCCCAGCCAAAAAACATTATCATGTTAAAATACAATAATTATATATTTTTTGTATTTGTAACCAATTCTAAAGATAAAGGTAATCATAACCTGTATTTAAAAATGTAATTTGTAAAGAATTATCTCATATTTTAAAAGAAATTTATATTAAAAATTTATAGCACTATTTTATTTGTATTTTATTAATATTCGTACGTCTCAAATAACGCTTGTTAGTTGGCAGGTTAAAACCATGTGATATTTATTGCTCTAAGTCAGTCAACAATAAAATTTCTTCAAAATTAAAATTTCTTTCTCCATAACATATTTTTTATATTTTACGAATACATGTATAAAGTATTGTCTCCAATTTTGTGAATGTTATTCAAGATTTATACTAATTCCATTTATTAAAAAAGTCCTTACTAATCTTTTGTTAATACCATTGCCCTGGTAACTAAAATTATAGTATTCATTACTTGAAACACGTTTATATGATATGCAAGTGTAAAAATCTACAATTCTTGACGTTTTTTCTTAACGCCTATGTAAATTTAAGTAGAAATAAACGTTTATTTTGGAGCATTTATTTTCAGCATTTATGGAGCATTTATGTCTGTAACATACAGATATTTCTTTAGTTCGACAAACTTAGATACTCACAAAGCCTTCTGGTGTATTGGATCAGTGCTCATGGTAAATATCCATGTCACGATTAGGCCTATGAAAATGGTCAAAATGCTCAGAATACGCTGCGAGTACGCTAAACATTTTTCGTGACGTCGGTGTTCAACTATTGCGAATAGGACGTATGTGCTATCAGTAAAAAGTAAAATTAACCATTAGTTTTTATCAGCCATAATTTTTGTAATTATCGAATGTCGATAAATCCCAGAAAAATGTTAGAACACATTCAAAAATATATAGTCTACGTATTAAAAATAAATACGATAAAACATAAAAAAGAATCCGCCTGGTTTGAAGAAAAATCACTTCCTCAGTAGACAAGGTGGTGACTTATAAACAAGCAGTGAGACCATTTGATTAAATCGATGGGTAAAATGAATTATGTTATTACTGCAATAACACTGTTTAGAACTCTATGTTGTGTTGTCTCATTACCTTAAATAGAAACGTAATAAAGATACGGTTTATAGATTGAAGATATTTCAGATATTTACTTCGTAAATGACAAGTTCCAAAGATGTGTCGTCAGAAATGTCGAGTCCGATGAGTTCTAGACGTTTGTTAAAGCTTCTGTAAATTTACGGAGTTGAGTACTTTCACTTACTTTATTTCGGAAAGAAAGAAGTAGCTTTCCATCAGTTTTAAACTTTAGATATTTTGATTTAATAGAACATTGACAGAAATGCGATTTATTTTGTAAGTAACCTGATTCTCTATACAGCACAAAGACGCGCTTCTCCATGTATAAAATTCTACCTGTTAGCGTGCAGTTGAATTCCAAATAAATGCATGAAAACAGTAGTGCTACCAGAGAAATTAGTACAGAAAAATGATAAAAAACAGCTTATGTATGTTGTAGCAGTATATTTTGAAACATTCCTAAAGATTCATTTCGTTATTTTTGTGAGAGCATTTAGTCAAATAATCCATAGTAATATCTGAAAACTATTGATTCAAAATCTATACTCGTATGTTTACTATTGACTACTTTATAATCTTTTATAATCTTTAAATAAGCTTTTGTAAATTATTTAGTAGGACCTGAAAATACGAGGATGCAGTCAATACATTGTATTTGGCCTTACAAAAAAACAACCCGTGAGAGCAACCGTAAGTAAACCAGGAAAGTAAATACAATAGACACAGCACGCAACACACACGCACACATAATTATATGCATATGATATAATAAAGTATTACCGTAATATTGTAATATACCACATAGCATTACTAATTTGTTGAAAAATAGTGATAGTAAGATAGTATCTTTTACTGGCAATTATTCTGTTCAAAGTAGCAACTTGGCCTTTTAACTAACATTCAAATATACTTTGACGTTAAACTGACAAATTTATAAATACAGAATTATTATTAACATTTTTCTTTGTAATTTCGTCACATAGCAAAGAGAAAATCAGAGTATTAAAAAGAGGAAAATTGTATATTGAATTGAATGCAGTTTTGTTTTGAATAATTGCTACGCAATTACTAAAGAATATTTATAACAACTTATTATTTTAAAAAACAGATTTAAGTAGCAAACGAAATAAATAACATAATTATAATTTATCCAAATCACGGTGATAATGATGACGCTTATTATGATGATGGTAATAATTATAATAATAATAATAACAACAATAATAATGGTTCCTCTTTGTACCATCGAAGTAAGTCTGCAGAATCAGGAAGGTTACGATTGGACCGTATTGTCGTAAGAGGCCAGCACTACGCTACCCATTAAGTCGACTACTACCCGCCAGTCCAAAAAGTATCAAATTTACTTCTTACACATTAATTTAGCGTGTAATTCAGTCTGAATTTCTCTGCATGTATAGTGCAGCCTATAGTTTAACCTTTTGTACGATACTTCAGAAATGATGATTGTATTTAAGGAAGGCGATAAAATTCTGATATAACGTTCATGCTTACAAAGGCATAGGCAGGCTTTTAAACATTTTATTAGGCGTCGTACAGAGACACATTATAAAATTTAATATTATATGAAATTAGTTTTCTCATTTTCTGTATCTTTATTTTCTGATAACGTTTTTCCCGGTAGTTTAACAAAGTTCCCGCCCACAGCAGAACTACGTTTTTCCCGGTAGTTTAACAAAGTTCCCGCCCACAGCAGAACTACGACTTCTTTTCTTTCCACCCACTACAATCAATGGTAAAGCCAAAACATATGACAGGAACACTTACAATTAGAGGAAGTAAATTATTACATAGTTGCATATTTGAATTTGTAACTTCTTACTGGAATTTTTTTATTTAACTCTATTCAGTTTGTTAAGAGAATGATATTAGACCTATGTAGTTCTGTGTAATGAGCTAAAAACTATGCTTCATAAAAACAACGTCCATTAGTAGTGTATCTACTACGTATAGGCCTATCTACTAATTTTTCTGTAGCTATATTACACAACTGTTATGTACGTATATTACACAACATAATCAAATAATATATAATTTAACATTATTATATTTGTAACACATAATTATAGTTGTATATCTAATCTTAATTTTATCAATGATTTATGAATGACGATCGCAGAGAAATATACTGAGTAATGCAATACAGGACCGAAGAAAGCCTTTCATGAGCAGTTAGAGTTAGGTTAGAGTGTACGAAAGCTCTAAAAAAACAAAAATCAATAATATATAAATACCGTGAATTATTGGAGGCATAAATAACAGCTGCGTAGTGACAGTACTGGGAGTCGGTCTATTAACTGTAATATAAACTTGTAAGGTAGGGTAATAAGGAGATGAAACATATTTTTCCTGGAAAGCTTGGCAATTAAACTGAGATAACAGTGCGGAGGAGAAAGAAATATTTCTACGCATTTAAATATGCTTTGCTGCGTGAACTCAGCTGTACTTCCTTTGGTAGGTAAGGATCAGAAAACTTTTAACTGTGTCTTCCATAAATTACAGAATTTCTAACAAACTTGAAAAAAAGAACAATGCTGGGTGAGATAATTATTGCTATAACGTACCGGAAATACAGAAGTCGCGTATAATATATAAATACTGTCGTAACAGTATTAAGTTATATAAACAAATTACTTTATCCGTTTGCGACTAAATTTATTTTTACGACACAAAAGAAAATTATGTTACGACGTTACGATATTAGAAAGCAGAACAGGGTTTAATTTCATAATAAACAAGGAAAAATTATGAGCATGTATGAGGGGCAGTCATAAAGCTAGTTAAAATTCCCATTTTTTTTTTATATATATAAAACATATTTTATTGCAGATTTTGGCAACAGTGAAAACCTTTCGTTTCGTTTAGCTGTAGTAATGTTTCCCAATTGTTAGGAATGGTTAGCACACTGTTAAAAACATGTCACCAAATTTGAAATTCATAGCTAGTTGAGGGAAGTGTATGGTGACAAAATTTCCACGCCAGGCCATCACTAAAATCATGCAAGTTGTTCGAAATGGCCGTAGGGATGTCGAAGATGGTCAACTTCGACAACGGATGATATGACAACGTTGAACGCGTTTACCAGTTGTTGCTTGCAAATAGGCGAATTACAGTGAATGAAATTTTTACTGAGTGAGTACTGCGCATGGAAGTCCTTCATCACATTACCTTTGAGCGACTCAATGTCGAAAATTTGCTTTCAATGGGTGCTTGCAATTGATAAAAACGACAAGGAGTCTGAAAGAACCCTTGAAAATTTTGAGTAGGAGTTGTGGGAACATATCCTCCTTACAGGCCTGAATGTGAGCCATGTGATTTCCATGCATTTTCTTCTACGGTAGAGGCGCTTGCAAAGCAACAATGTCTCGCTAGTAAAGTGCAAAATGTAGCACTTCTGTATGATTAAAGTTATCCGGGCTGTTTGGCCGTGGTCCGTGGTTTATTTCCAAATCAAACGTTTCAACAGCTCCAATGGCTGCCATCATCAGTGGAATTTTAAAAAATCCTGAACGTAGGGTGTTCACGTCAGGCCCACAGTACTGTGGTATAGGCTGAATACCACAGTACTGTGGGCCTAACGTGAACACCCTACGTTCAGGATTTTTTTAAATTCCACTGATGATGGCAGCCATTGGAGCTGTTGAAACGTTTGGTTTGGAATTAAACCATGGACCACGGCCAAACACCCCGGATAACTTTAATCATACAACTGACACCGGCCGTGAAAGCCTGAGGACAATGTAGCACTTCTGCTGGACAGGAATTTCTCAGCAATGTCACCGAAAAATGCATGTCATGCTACGATAAATGTTCATTTTACGATTCTTGGCGATTTTTTATAGCAAAGTAGATCTTACATTTTACTTTCACATAATAATTTTTTTATAAGTATTCCCCATGTTGTTTTCTTTATGCTAGGGCAACTAACTGTTTGACTGCCCTTCCTACAAGGACTTTTAGAAGTTGATAAACTTGCTGTTACAAGTATTTAAATGATAAACGCGTCTCACAGTTGTTCAATATCAATAGCACTATTCGAAGCCATTTTCAGTTATTATTATCTGCTTTCAAAATTTGTTTGAAACGTCATCTAGGATAAGTCAACGTTTGTTTTTCAAAGTTGTTTTCTGTAACTACAACAATAAAACACATACTGTTTCCTCAGATACAGTGAATTTTTCTCATAAGACGTTGAGTTTTCTAAAATTGGAAAACGGAAACTCCCATCAATTAATTCCCTATAAATTTTCTGCATTGCTATTCAAGGATAAATTTGAGATTTTAATTAAGTTGCTTAAGTAAATTAATGGCTCCGTTTTCCTGCCTCTTCTACATATTTTTTTATATTTATTTTGTACATTCAACTCATTCTCTAATACTTAATGTGAACCATAAACAACTTCTTTGTAGCATAGAGAATGTTTCAGGTGATATGTCCCATTATGTGCTAAGAACAAACAGAGAACAAATAAGGGTAATGACTTTGTTTCAAAAATTTTGTTAGGAAAACATGGGGTCTAGAATAATTCAAGGATTTAAATTGTATGTCGTTAATAATGTAATATTGTTTAAACCTGAGACAATGTCGATGTTCTGAGTGCAATGTTCTATGTAGTTATGTACGTACAACATTTCAAACTTTATTGTCAAACAATTATTCTGCTCGCAGTGTAATCAGACGAAATATGAAGTATTGATGAATTATTTGTTACTTTTAAATTAAAGAGAAAATTATGTACTATATTATAATAAACTCTTCACTCTTAAGAGAGGTTTTATTGTTTCAGTGGTATAAACAAGTTAGGCAATTAAAATCATTCTTTACTTTAGCGGACCAAGTTTGGAATAGAACTTGATTTCTGAATAAGCAGTATCGAGGTGTTCATTGAAACAATAACTCTTACTCGATCCATTACGATTACAATTATTAGCTTCACTTCATGCGTCACAGTTGTGCATATTATTGAATTACGTCTGCTCAAGTTCAAATTAACGTATTTGTTCCTTATTTTGAATTGTTGCTTAATACGCAATAATACAATAATAAACAATTCCGTGGCCTCGTATATCAATAGCATTCTATTAGGTTCGTTAATGCGTGTTGTACCTGTACACGCTTTATTAGTCTCAGTCAGTAAACTAGCATACTATGCAAACTTTTCCGTATTACAATTCTAATAAATAGAGCAAACATCTCATCTTCTCTACGAAACATGTATTGTTCTTAAATATTTTACCGCTATGCAACAAGAATACAAAGCCAACTTACGTTTGTTGAATAACATAAGCGTACTACAATCTTAGAAAAGTTGATCTAAAATTAAGGGAGCATTTTAGCTGATGACTGATGACGCATGAAATGCACTTAAAATCAAATTAATTTCATGAATATAAATTCCGTTAATTTAGAAAGTTATCAGACACAACTAAATGTCTGACCTTTCAAAACACAATACTAAAGCACAGTAAGAGGTATGTAATATTGAATCCAAAAAATGCATTAAGGAATTGTTATTTTGTACAGTAGAGCAAAATATGTAACAAAAATGAAAGAATAAAACAAACAAGCGGTTGAGTCAACTAAAACAGAAGGCAGTCGTAAATATTGTGCTCCTTCCCTACTGACAGTGGAATTTTAATATAGCCTACATAAAATGTAGAACAAAATTATTAAACCCCATTTAGTGAAACCAGCAGTACTTACGCGAATGTTTCCAGTCATCAAATTTGTTCCATTAATTCGATTAACCACTATTTTATACCACTGTTGCACACCACTATAGAAATTTTTCCGATTAGCGCTTTCAAGCTTCATAGCTCATCATCAGATCGGAAATATACAATAATGGCTCGAGACAACTCTTTTATACCTCCACTTGCCCTACAGGAGTTATAAATCAATACAAATGTGGTAAAGAGGAAGAGATGTAGGGGAGTTTGTCTCGTTCCATTATTGTATAGGCTATTTCCGATCTGATGATGAGCTGTGGAGCTTGAAAGCGCTATTCGGAAAAAAATTTTCCATAGTGGTGTGCAACAGTGTTATTTCTGTTTGTGATTATAACCACTAACACAACTTTATTAATTCACTATTTTGTATATTCTTTTCATTCGCTTTGTAATATTTCTCGGCTTAAAAATAAGAGGTATGTGAATTCACGCTTTTGTTTTAATCTCCATCTCTACATATTATATTATAATTATAAATTTTTTGTTTTTAAATAACCGAAGTATGAAAGGAAAGACTGCCTACGATAAGGAGTGAAAGAGAGATTTAGAGTCTATCATACATGCGGCGTACAAGAAAGTCAATGTGGTCAGCACTGGGCTTTAGGCAGTTGTCCCAAATAATGATTTTCTTGAGTTGTACATTGATATTGCATGATTTCCTGGATTTATATACTGGGTTACAAACTATCATAACTGATGGAGTATAAAGACACATAGGACATGTGGGGAACTAACGAAATATGTTTTATTCATTTGTATAAAATACATTTCTTTCTTTTGTGGTATAACAGTTGAAATTTAGTTACTATAGGAACGTTCATTACAAACATAACAATAGGTTACCTGTAAGGTTAACAACAAACTACATTATATAACTAACTTATAAATGAATAAATATACGTATTTTTCTCAGCGAATAAAGTGTAACTATCTCCGGAAAAATTCATAACATGAGAATGTATCTTGATACTTAACGTATCAAATGAAATACCAAATAATTAACAAAATATTTGTAGTTAAAAAAAATGTTTAATATTGAAAATAATTCCCCAAGCCCTTGCACTTCTCATATACTTAGATAACGTAAAATCAACACAATACGCAAAAACTACATTGGTAACATTTTTGTATGTTCGAAAAAGAAAATGAACTTAGAACTAGTAATAAAATATCTTATCTAAATATGGATTCAGATGCAAGTTATACACTTATAACAGTTTTTGTATCTTTATGATTGGTTTTAATGACGTCTGTTTAATATATACATAGTAGAAAACTTATACAATTATAAAAACATGTCTTTTTATTTCTTATACAAAACTAAACTCATAGCATAAAGTATAAACATAAGAGAGAGAAAGTGTGTGTGTGTGTGTGTGTGTGTGTGTGTGTGTGTGTGTGTGTGTGTGTGTGTGTGTGTGTGTGTGTGTGTGTGTGTGTGTGTGTGTGTGTGTGTGTGTGTGTGTGTGTGTGTGTGTGTGTGTGTGTGTGTGTGTGTGTGTGTGTGTGTGTGTGTGTGTGTGTGTGTGTGTTGATTTAGAATAAATGTGTAAAATATGTAAGTCAAGATATCAAAATCTGGAAAACAAACTTTGCTGAAATATTTATTTTTATCAATCTGGAATTTAAAATTTTAACAAAAAGTACGAATACATTTTTGACTTTGACATTAGCGAAACCATCTCTTACAACGTTACTGACTTCAACAAAACTGACGCAGTGGAGATATTGTTATTTCTTGCTGTGCGTTTATTGCAGTGGTAAAGTCAAGTAACAGTGCTTAAAGATGTAAATATATCTATTTTCTGTTGTAGTTTTCGTTATTTCAGTGGAATGACATTTTATGTTCAGCAGTGTTGCGTTTCAGTTGTATTAATGTACTGATGCATGAACACATCGTTTAATGTAAAGAGATACGTAATTTCAGGTAATTTATTCTAAAATATTCATTGCAAGTGTAATTAATTTAAAAGAATAACAAAGTCAACAACAAAATGAATCAGAATATTAAAATTCATAATCATAAAGACATTGTTGATGAGTGATATCAGTGTTCATAATCTTTCTTATTCTGTTCGTAAAACGTTTCACTAAAATGGGGCTGCTTGACTTACGTCGACGTGGAAGTTCTGACACCACGATTAACAGAGACACATGAATTTATTTTAAGAAGACGTGCTACTCTAGTACTAAATATAGTTGCTGTAGACTGTACAGCTTTTCTACAAGAAGGTCTTGCTCACTGTCACTTATCCCAAATTGTAAAGGAATTTATGAATTTACAATGTATTTCAGTTTTAGACTAAGCACGTTTTCACCTTAGATAAACCCAATTCAAAATATTTGGACAATTAATTGTCAAGGACAAATTTAAGAAAACATGACTACACCACAAATCAGAACTTATTTCAGCTACAATCCGTGTTTGGATAATTTTTAAAACATACTTGTACAAATTTAATTGAAATAATATCTAATAGATTCGCGTTACTACTAGAGGCACAAAGGAAGGCATAATAAATATTATATATGTTTTGTGCACTGAATTTAAAATACTTTATAAAATAATTATATTTTTATAAAAGTTTTCTTTGTCTATATACACTTGCACAAAGGTGTACGTATTATAGACTTAGATAGAAGAACAATACTTATAAAAGATGGTTTTATTAATATCAATAATTTATAAAATAAAGAAATAAAATAATTTTGAGAACAATGTAAGTTGGTATGTCCATAGCATATCCAAAATGTAAAATGACATCCCTTTATTTTTAGTTTACTTTAAACAACCTTACCTTGTACACAAATATGTACAAAAATATGTTCATCCTACACAAAACATAATAAATATTTGTGCAAATCATGTTATTCATATTTCAAAGACACACAAATAAAGTACAACAGCATGCAGTACAGCATAAATAAAAGTAATTGAATGTTATAAAATAATAAAATTTCTCACCTTTATTACATAACAATGCGAGTGAAAATATCACTTAGAGAATACATACACATCCATTCCGTGTAAGCCTATGTGTGTATGGAATCTAAAAATCTGTTGTGTAGTGTATCTGTGTCTGAAGATTGTGTATAACAGGACTCCTTGGCATGTATGAAAAGGGTAAAATGGGATCTGCTGACAGTAAACATCTCAGTCAAAACTTTTGTTACTTAATGGTTGATACTGATACAATGATTCAATACTAAAAAAACTAAATCCCTTGTAATTGATAGCACGGACGTAGGATGCGTTTTAGAAACACAATGTACAAGAACATAGAAACCTACCTGTCGCCTTGTTATGTGTACAAGACACGTGTATTGGTTGTCTGTCACTACAAAATATCACCAGTTTTCGAAGTGAAAACGAGTTTATATCACTTTGAATTTTCTTAGGTAAAACTTTTACTTTATCGTATAAAATTTTAACTATTTACAGTACGGTATCTAACGTACGCTACAATAATTACCAACATTTGTAGTTTAATTTTATGCATACAAAGTTATGATAAAGTTTAGTACAGAACAGTTTTATTGTTTCCATTGTAAAGTTAGTCATAGTGACTGCGCTGTGAAGTAGATAGCGACGAGACAAGTAAAAATATTGAAGTCTTAACAAATTTACTAAACGTTTGTAGATGAAAATTTGGTATTGAGAAGACTGACTTCTGGTTAAAAGTTAGTTGTATATTTTATCTATTTTAAAGTTTTGAGTAAAGAGAAATACTCATGTCAAATACAAGCATAGTTTATAGCAAAGGTATGTTCTAAAATTACACGTTGAAGAATATGAGCGAAAAAATATAAGTCAAAAAAATTAATTAAACTAAGTTTGCAATTAATTACAAAAATAGTCACCTACTCGTATTACTTTGAAAGGTCACTGTTGCTGTATAAAAAATTACGGAGTTTTTTGCGTATAATGTTTTGCTCTTCTTCACACGACGGGTTTTAATTAATTTGAAACCTATATAAAATTGTTTAATTAAGGAATGGTTCTATTTTCATTATAAATAAAATAAATAGTAACATTATATTTTATTCGTTTATTCTAATACATACTTTCAGCACGAGATTTCCGATTTCACGATCATTTAGTTTCGTATTTCGTATTTGGGGTAATGTAAAATGCGCATAACAGCTAACGTTAAAAATCTCATTGAATCTCGTCAGTTGGTCGTTACCCTTGTTTACATTTCCTGCCGACTGACCGCATAGGATACTATGCAATTTTTCAAACATACAGGACACAGACTCATTAAAGTTACTGACGTTCACACTTTAATATAATGTCTAACGTGGAGTCGTTCGTCGCAAGGGTTAGGCAGCAAATTACTGTAACAATATACATAATTGTTAAACATTTTTGTGAAATGCAAAATCTGCAAGTACTATGAAACTTTTGCAACAATAATATTAGTTGGTCATACCTAAGAATAAAGGTAATACTTTGTAAAAAGTCTAATAAAAATATAATGAAGCAGCCTGTACTTACGATTTAGAATTACCAAAGTAATTTTACTTTTCTTTTATAAAATTGCTAAACTGCTATAATTGTTTTTATTATTTAGACAAAGCTTTTCGTCATTACTGACATCTTCAGGTCTTAAACAACCTAACGTCCGTCAAATTGTTTTAAGAATCTCCCGTTAATTTCTTCATTCTTGACTTATAACCTTTTGCATTTCGTCATTTTTTAGTGTGTTATTCTTATTATTTTAATTTATTTTTGTTTATTGTTTAATATATAATAAAATATTTAAACAATGAGTAATGTTACTTTATAGCAGTTTAGCAATTTTATAAAAGAAAAGTAAGGATGGCTGCTAATTTAAAATAGCAGTTTAGCAATTTTATAAAAGAAAAGTAAGGATGGCTGCTAATTTAAACAATACGAAGAAGAAAAGTAATTTTAATTATCATTGTTATCACATTACGTTTTGGAACCTTGGGAATTTTGATAATTAATTCATGAGTTAATTGCATCTGTCAGTTTCAGACTACTCCCTTGTATAGCACAGACATACCCGCTAAGCAAAACAGTCTTTCCTCTGCAATTACCCGTCGAAATCACTTCTTGTCCTGGTACGGTCTTCAAACTTACAGTCGCTGTTAACTGCTGTGTGGCCATGCTTGTAACATACTTGTTTTATTTAATGCTCAGATATAAGAGTAATGCTTTTATGTTAAGTCAGCATAACAAATGATTTGGCGTTTTTATTTTATTTGCAACAAATACATCTTTCCGGTTCTGTTCTTTACCCTCTCAATCTACAAACCTATTTTCCTCGTTAAAATATCTAACATTAGCATATGTTTTCTCCTTGTACGTTCAAAAATTGCTTGCTGCCTACGGACATTTACTAAGGTGAATAAAACAACAGGGCAGTAAGCGTAGACATTATTAATTTAACAAAGATGACAAATAGAGGGCAAATAAGTGTACATATATTTCAAGGAAACTAATCAGTTATAACTACTTTTTAATTATATAATCATTAAGTGTTAGCACACTTCACAAAATTAATGATTTACTAAAATCTTAACATTTGGATGATTATGCTTAGCTATTGTTTATGCGGTACTGGAAAGAATAAAAATATATATGACGAAGAAGCTACAAACCGCTGGAGTAAAACCTATTTTGATAACAGACTGATTGAAAACACACTAGTAGGGATTTAAAATTTAACATCATACATAATTAATTTTTACTTCCATGTTCCATAAGGAAATGGAAGTATGGTCATGCGAAAAAAATCGTGTTCGAGATAACGGCAGATTCTGATTGAACTAACATCAAAACATGAAAAAAAGTCATTTTTCGAAAAGTGTCTGTGTGTGTTGCTGAGTGTAGAAATTTTCTATGGCAAACGATAACAGCCGCAAATTCAAACAGAATCAAATGATTTTTTGCATACAGTCCTGAATTGCTGAATTGTAGAGGACTCAAGGCCTATTGTTTTTGGTGAAGATCGGTTAAGGGAAAAGTTTACCTCCAACGTTTTACGTTTTAACAAGAGTAAAGTGCTTAATTTTGATAAATAAAGTATCCTAAAAAGAAGGTCATAATAATCCACTGTAGAAAGGTAGATGAAATATCTATAAATGAAAAGGGTAGTTGAAGGGGGAGGGGGTAATTTTTTCACTTCCATGGAAAAATTCCCAAGGAAATAGAACTATGGTCATGGCGAAAAAAATCGTGTTCGAGATAACGGCAGATTCTGATTGTACTACCATCAAAACATGAAAAAAAGTCATTTTTCGAAATGCGTGTGTGTGTGTGTGTGTGCGTGTGTGTGTGTGCGTGTGTGTGTGTGCGTGTGGAATTTTTTCTATGGCAAACGATGACAGCCGCAAATTCAAACAGAATCAAATAATTATTTGCATACAGTCCTGAATTGTAGAGGAATCAATGCCTATTGTTTTTGGTGAAGATCGGTTAAGGGAAAGGGGTAATTTACCAGCAACGTTTTACGTTTTAACAAGAGTAAAGTGCTTAATTCTGATAAATAAAGTATCCTGAATAGAAGGTCATAATAATCCACTGTAGAAAGGTAGATGAAATAAATATAAATGAGAAGGGTAGTTGAAGGGGAGGGGGTAATTTTTTTAAAATTAAAATGGTAATTGATGATGGAGGATATAAATTTTTATAACAAAGAAGTAGTTTCTATGGAAATATTTCATTTCACTTTAACAAAATTCTACATTTTTTATTTTAATTTAAATCACGTATGAGTGAAAATATATCGTTCGTGGCAGGCAAGCATATCTCAATTATGTAATGTTTACTTTTCCAAAGTTTTATTATTGTGATTACCGCAATAAAAAGGCCGACAGACACACACACTCACACACTTACAAAATTCTCGTTATTTCTGGCCTCACTCATGTTTATTTTATTATGTTTGCACGCTTCTTAAATGAAAAGTGCCGAAACCCACACCAACACAACGCGTGCAAGCCGAAAAGGTGGACATCGATTTGCTTCCTGTGGATCGCTGGGCAGTGTTGTTGTATTAAAGCAATTAATACTATCTGTGTACTTATTTCTATTATGATATGAGAATTATAAACTAATATGTGAATGTGTGTATGTATGAAATATATATATATATGTATATATATATATATTTCTCCTTTGGAAAATTGTTGCCCCTCCTTGAAAATATTTTGACCTCCCTGATGGCTAGTTATTTACTAGCCTGTGTGAAATATAGCGTTATGACATGGATCAGAATGGTGGGTGTTAAACAGGAGACTCAAACGTATTAAGGAAGAATTGTTTTGCTGAGAAATTTATAATTATACGGGTGAACAGAATAGTCGTTCAGGAAGTCAGAAGACAAATGGACAGAAAGAAATCAAGACTCGATTTAAAAAAAGAAAAATGACTAGTATAGTATTGACAGGGAAGACTTTGATAACACTATAGACATCCCTCGGCCCCTCGCAGCGAGAGTCCAATTTCATTACAGGAATCAGATCGCAGCTACCTTTAGACAACCTACAAACTTTTACCAAAATGTAAAACCTACCTTTACTCTTCGTTCGACCTACAGACATTTTATCCAAAAGTACAGTCCTTCCTCACGAAGGTTGAGGATAGTCTTAGTCCACCTGACATGGTGGTACCATTTTAGCTGCTAGGTAATTTCTTCAGAAATCAACCATTCACTTATTGAATTAATATTTAAATGATTTTAAATATAAATTTTAGGACATGGTAGTCATGTATGGTTCTCCATACCGATTTTTATTTACTGACATTAAAAAACGGTATTTTAAAATATTTTAATACATCTCGCGCTATGAGGCACTATTCCTACTCAGTTACAAATTTTCATGTGACTTATTTGTTTCTTAAATTAGTTTGTATGACAAGTTCTGCCGTTCCTGTTAGTAGGGTAACTGTATAAGTTAGATTTTGCTCTTTCCGTAATGTTAGAGCTTTTATATTTCTTTACGTATTATTTGTAATATAACCATTTCCAGGTTGAATTACTTACAAGTACATTACCAATACTGTCATGAAGACTCACTAAGGGAAATAAAACAGTAAAACATAATACAGCGCAGAAAATTCTAACACTAAGTATAAAGTTTTCCCTTTTTTTTGTATCGTACCAGTTGTATTAGCTGTCGAAGTCACTTCTTGTCTTGCTACGGTCTGTGCATCAAAACTTAAAATCCACAGGGCTGTGCAAACAGTGAGTTTTGGGTTCTGAGTAATGTCGAATTGTTGAACTAAATGTAACCTAGACAAAGTGATTAGTGAAAGTCATATATATGTTTCTGTCTCCGATTTAGAATTCTGTCGACAATTGATGATTTCTCATATCGTAAACACTTCACAACATTTTCATAAAAAAGATATTTTATTTTATTATTTCTGTAAGTTTAACAGTACTTTCTAACAACTTAAAAATAAGAAAATTAATTATACATAAAAATTGATATCTGTATAAAATGTTTTTCTTAATACACAAAATATTAAAGTCTTACTATCTAAAATATTTATCTATTTTTAGGTAGTACGTAATACGACAAAACATCTTGTTTTGACAAAATTATGCTAAAGTAATTTTTGAAATTACTCCACATGAGGAAAAAATTATATTCGAAATCGAAATTACTTTGAAGATAAACAGACGTCAAATGTACTGAAGAAACAATAATTTTTACAAAAATATAATCATTTTTGTAACGAAAGTGTCAATTTAAAATATCGGTATGGAGAACCATACATGACTTCCATATTCTAAAATTTATATTTAAAATCATTTTCGAAATGAAATATTACCATAGAAACTACTTCTTTCTACTTACTGCTTCAGCCTTAACCACAGTACTGTGGTCACTAACGTATACCACCTCACGTTATCGCACTCGATTTTCACTGATGATGGAAGTCGATGGCATTGCCGAAACGTCTGGTTTTGTAGAAAACATTGGACTACGGCCAAATATCCCGGGAAGGAATTTTAACAAAAACTACTTCTTTGTTGCCGATAACGTTGCGTATGCATATATATAAAAAATATGCATGAAATTAATGGCTTGTATAAGTTAATGATTGATCTCCATTAAGTAGTGCTCAAGTTTCCAAAGTTTTAATATTATGATGTACGTAATTAAAACATCAGAGCAGGTTTAGTGTGTATGAGGGTACACCGTGGACAAAAATTTACATTTCCTATTGAGCGTTGCTTAGAGTAAAGCTGCGAATCTACAGTGTACGTTTCACAGAACAAACACGCGGAAAAGAAGGAGCGCTCCGAAGTCACTCATGGACCCTCAGCATCTTGCAGAGGGTTCATTCCCTAAAGACGAAAAGTCTGTCTATGAATCGTTCCTCTGTAAACACGAGCAGTTACACTGCCCAGCGATCCACAGGAAGCAAATCGCTATCCACGCTGGACAATTTTTCGGCTTGCACGCGTTATGTTGGTTTTCCATTTAAAAAGCGTGCAAATGTAAGAAAATAAACATGAGTGAGGCCAGAAATAACGCGAATTTTGTGTGTGTGTGTGTGTGTGTGTGTGTGTGTGTGTGTGTGTGTGTGTGTGTGTGTGTGTGTGTGTGTGTGTGTGTGTGTGTGTGTGTGTGTGTGTGTGTGTGTGTGTGTGTGTGTGTGTGTGTGTGTGTGTGTGTGTGTGTGTGTGTGTGTGTGTGTGTGTGTGTGTGTGTGTGTGTGTGTGTGTGTGTGTGTGTGTGTGTGTGTGTGTGTGTGTGTGTGTGTGTGTGTTCCCTGCCTTTTTATTGCTGTAGTCATAATAATAAAATGGAAAAGTAAACATTACATAACTGAGATATGCTTGCCTGCCACGAACGATATATTTTCTCTCATACATAATTTACATTAAAATGAAAAAATTATAATTTTATTGCCTGGCAACAAAATTATTTTATTTTTAATAATTACCATTGTTTGAAAAATTTAAATGAATTTTCAAGTACTTTACTGTTGTTAAAACGTAAAAAGTTGCAGGTAAACTACCCCTTCCCCTTAACCGATCTTTACCAAAATCGAAAGGCCTTGAGATCTCTACAATTCAGTGACGTATGCAAAAAATTATTTGATTCTGTTTGAACTTGCGGCTGTTATCGTTTGCCATAGAAAATACCCTTGTTAAAAAAACGTTGCAGGTAAACTACCCCTTTTCCTTAACCGATCTTCACCAAAAACAATAGGTCTTGAGAACTCTACAATTTAGGACTGTATGCAAATAATCTTTTGATTCTGTTTGAATTTGCGGCTGTTATCGTTTGCCATAGAAAATACCCTTGTTAAAACATAAAACGTTGCTGGTAAACTACCCCTTTCCCTCAACCGATCTTCACCAAAAACAATTGGTCGTGAGTACTCTACAAATCAGGGCTGTACGCAAAAAATTATTTGATTTTGTTAGAATTTGCGGTAGTTATCGTTTGCCATAGAAAAAAAATCTACAGACAGATAGACACACAGACACTTTTCGAAAAACGACTTTTTTTCATGTTTTGAGTGTAGTACAATCAGAATCTGCAATAATCTCGAACACGATTTTTTTTGCCATCACCATACTTCCATTTCCTTAAGGAATATGGAAGTAAAAATATATGTTGTTTTTATAAATATATTTTTACAATACAATTAGCAACAAAACTATTCTGTTCTTATGCTATGAACGCGAAGAGCAGTTTCAATGACATCTTTGTTGTCGGGTTGGAAACAATTCCGTTATTTGGGGTGTAATATGATTGGTACAATGAAGTGCTGATAAGGCGACCCATGTTAGTGAAGTTAGTGTTGGTTGTAAGCATATGCTTAAACTTTATACAAAACCTCTGGCATCTTTCAATAGCGTGCCGTTTAACAATATAGTTACAAAATGGTTATTACAATTATTTTAGTTATGATCTGTATGGAACATGGTAGTCAAATTGATAAAATTTAAGTGTGGCTCTGCCTTATTGCTGAAGAGCCACGTGAGAGTAGGTAGGAGATTATAATCCACCATATTGTACAATATTTACAGTGACAATATGAAGTTCATGGAACGGGAAGGGAAATAGAACAAATTGAAACGCAAAGAGCGAAAGAGAGGAAGAGAGAGAAAGAGAGAGGTTGAAGCTTTTGAAGTATGGCTTTGGAGAAGAGTGGAGTGGATAAGATGGGTTGACTCTTTGAGTAATGAGGAAAAGTTCTGATTAGAGGAAAAAGTTTTCCTGAGGGAGAACGGAGCGATTTTAGGTATACTCCTAAGAAGCGGGAAAACTGGATACGTAATATGATAAAAATAATAGGAATACCAAAAAAATTGTTTAAGGACAGTGGAGGGACATGGAAGAAAGAGATAAGAATGATATACGATATCAACAGGCCTGGAAACAAGAGCAACTACAGACGACAGTGGTGTATGGACCACTTATATGTTGATAGTGTCACTGCCTTACGTTTTGCTTTAAAGGTGTGTCTGTTATTGTAGATTTCTGAATCCCAGCTCTATCTAAAGTAGGTATCTAAGCGTAAGTCTAAATTCGAATTCTCAACCTTTCACAACATCGATACTTGTGCTGCCACAGTTAAGGGGCGTTTGTAAGCCCTATTTCATGGCCCGTTTTCTCAAGTACTAATTAACTGAGCTGTTTGAAACTTTACCATTGATTTACTGACCGTCAGTAGAAACTTTAACGCAGGGGTTTTAGGATATGCTTACTTTAAGCCATTTTAGAAATGTTAATCCAATTAAATGTTTAACACTTCAAGAAAATTGCATATTATAATTTTTTGTCGTGACAAGCAAATTGCATCAAACAATCCCTCCGTTAAAAGGTATATCCCTTTGCCCTACACATTTACAGAAAATGTGAGCTCTGTATCTCTAGTAGTTTCAGAGATAATGGGTTTTTGTGTGAAAAATAACAATTTTTGAAAAACAGCAGTTGAAGATTAACATCGATATAATGAATTTGTATGAATTGCCTAATCCTGATCCATATAAATGTCTTCTGCAACTTGAGATTCTTTTTCCAGGTTCCTTTTTGCCAATGCTCTCTTCTGCCGGGTTTCTTTCTGTAGTTTTACAGTTGCTTGTTCAGCTCTCCGGATTCGTTTCATATCAATACCCAAAATAATTTCAGCACAGTTCTTTCCTACTGACATGTCTAGTTTTTTCAACGTTAATTAACCTCTATTAAAGCATGACACTGCATCATAAACCCAAAAATTCAATGTTTGTAGGGAAACAAAAACCGTTTTTGGAATGAGCGACCAAATCATGTTGTTTACCGACTCATTGGGGTTTTGACTTTTACCATGGAGACACTTTTCTAAACGTTCTGGGATATCCTCTCTAAATATCTCTCTAAATATAGGTTTAAGCTCATCCATGTGTGTAGTATAAATACAAAGAGAAATAAGAATGAAAAGTAATAGTTCTGTGTATTATAACAAACCGAAATATGCATAAGCTCGAATTGGTGACATATTAGACTGAGTGTATCCCTAACATCATCACTTTAAAAAAATCGTAAAAAATTTTCTATTTTTCCGATTAATTCAAAATTGATATCAAATGAAACAGATATTTCATACAATATTTTGGAATAAAAAAATTAAAATCGAAGTTTTTGACCAATTTTTTTTTCGACTCAAGACCAATAATTCGATTTCAGTGCAATTCACATTGTAAATTAAACTGTTTTTACATTATAAAAGAATAACCTGCATAGTACAATGTCAATGTTAATTAACTATATTGTTAGTGAGCTTAATATTTGAAAAAGTGTCAAATGCTTATTTTCTAAAAATGTTCTAATGTTCTAAAAGTTTGTACCTAATTGAAACAAAAGTCTGAAGGGTACTAAACTATTAATAGAACTTTAGAAACTTCAGTTGAGTACTTTACTTTAGTTGTGGAGTTTGTTTACAAGTAGGTCACATTCCTTCAGTTTCGCAATAATGTTAGGCGTAAAGCTTGTTATCGAAAAGTGACGTAAGCATGATTTCCTTTTTGCTTCGTTATACTGCATAGAGTTTGGGAACTTAAAACTTCCTGCAATATACACGTATATGTATATGTTATTGCAAGGGTGCAATAGAAATGTAAAACAGCAGGTGTTACACTTTTTATTTATTCTTTTCTTTTCTTTACAATTAGATATTGTTTTCTTTCCAACATACAGAGTATTAAGGAAGCTCTTTTAATATACATAAAAACGTATATGAAATACACAACTATAATCAATATAAATATATCATTCTGTACAAAGTTTAGCATTTTGTTATAAGGTCATATGGAATACATATCTGTTATTTTAATATCAAACTGCCAAAACCACCATAACCAAGAAACTACTGTTGCAGGAGAGTTCCTGACTGTCTGCAGCTTAAATTATATTGTATTGAACGAAATCAGAGTTGTAAATGCTAAGCCCTCAGTGTGCTGAACGGAAGGAAGGAGGAACCTAAGTAAACACAAAACTTGATACCACCCGCAGATAGTGTGGACTCTGCTACATGAAGCCCTGGCAGCCATGATGACAACAATAATGATATTCGTTGCAGAAAACATTTAATTATATCTTGGAAAGCATTCGCGCAAACTTCTGAACGATTATAGGCCTATATACACTAATGTCGCACCCCCAATGCAAGAGGGCCACAACTCAAAAAAAAATGGAAATTGGTATTATCTCAACATTAGGTTTGTTTTCCTTCATTCTTTCTTGTGCAATAAAGCCATATCTCTAATTTCAATTTTTCATTATTTATTCGAGATAAGTCCTTATGGTACTGACTGGGTTTTTTGAAAAAAATAATGCAATACAGCCACATTTTAAATTGTGCCCTATTGGATGGTATACACCCGCCATGTCATATGGTGCACTTGGCTTCATTTCCAGGTGTGGCTGTATTGCACTGACAAATTGGCCTAGTGCTACATCAACAATGTGGCCACTTCAGTGCTTTGAGGTTAGTTTATCTAACTAAAATAGGTTGATTGTGTGATATTTTTCTCGTGATTTTTGTTATAATTATTGAATTTAAGATGTCTAGAGGTGCTAAAATGGTTGATATGGTGCTAAAAAAACAACAGAAGATAAGAAATAGTTATGAAAATTGTAATTTCACCAAGGAACATGACGTGATACTACTAAATAAAAAGGTAAGCTTAATTAAGGTTATGTTTAGTAGTAATAGTTTTAATGTAATGGTGACATTCTACAACAGTTTTAAAAATGGATTATAGACTTCTACTTTTAGCAATTTATCTAAAATCAATATTAATCATTAAGGCCTATTATAAAGCCTATTGAAAGTAGGCAAGCCTATTATAAACTCAAAGTGTGCTTTGACATTTTATTTAATGCAATAATTATTTATAGTTTTCGTTTTTATATGTTCCATTAGTGTTATGAAGATTTCTTTTAACATTATTGTGAAATTTAAAGAAAATTCCAAACCTTATTATACTCTTGTACTCTCATTTACTTCCTAATCTTACTGTTGTTTTTCAGTTGAAACTAGTTCTGTATTCTACTAAATGCAAAATTGTCATTTCAAAATGTAATTGTACTTTGCTAAAGAGTACATTTTTAATTTTCACTTGCAAACGTTTTGTAAAGAAAAGCTGTTTTCAATTTACTGTGTATAATAACCTTTATTATCTGTTAAAATTTACTAGAACAACCAACTGTGTTAAATTTATACTGTCAAGTCATTTATGAATAATGGTATGACATGACGTGATAGTATTATTTTGTGATTTGAGTTGTCTGTGAGGTTTATTATTAATTTGTTCATAAAAAACAATTATTTTGAACTAATTCTATTTTATGTAGAAATTCATGGTTTTATAGTTTCATTTATGGTTATTTGTTTGCTTTCAGAACACCAGAGTAAATGAATGTACTGTTGACGATGGGACAGAATGCAATCAAAGCAATAGTGAAACACTTGTTTATGCAACACTGATGCCAGTAACAAATATACAAGTGGACGATAACATACTGACAGATCTTGGACAAGTTAATGACATTTTGGAAGAGTCCTCATTTTGTGTGTGTACTATTTATTTTACTAATAGCATGATAATATTTGTTATTGACAGAAGGCAATATCACCTCCATTAAACAAAATAATATGCATCAGTTTGAAAAGAATTACTTGTTTCTTTTCAGTACTCATCTGAGGCAAGAGATGAAGAAGTTATTGATAATCCAGATTACTTCCCTAGTGATTCTTCAAGTTTAGAAACTGAATCTGATAATTTCTCTGAAACAAGTGTGGTGGAAGTTACTGATCATGTCTGCACATCTAAAGATAAAAAACTAACAAAAAATGCTGAACAATCACTAGTTATTAGTAAAGAAAATGTTACTGACCATATTAGTAGGATTAGTAGTAATAATAATAATTATAGTAGTGGTAGTAATAGTAACAGCAACAGCAGCAGCAGTAGTAGTAGACCAAGTGACAATGTTAACAATGATTGTAGTTTAAATGATGTTAAGTCGCGTAAAAGAAAACGGAATGAGAGCCAGTGGAAAAGAAACTTAAAAAAAAAAAGTTAATTCTGGTGAAGAATATTTAACAGCAACAAATAAAGTTGTTTCACCTCGTGCAATAAGAGGAGTTTGTGGGAAAGCTTGTCGTCTTCAGTGCCCATCAAAAATATCTGTACATGAACAGAATGGTATCCACAGGTCATATTGGAGATTAGCAGACCATGCTTTGCAGAGAAATTTCATTGTAGCTAACAGTAGTCAAGTGACTCCAAAGTATAGGTTAAACACAGAAGGGAGTAAGAGAGGATGTAACACTGCATATTATTTTACAGTTGGTGAGGAAAAAATAAGGGTTTGCAAGGACTATTTTATGAAAACACTTGACATAGGAGATAAATTTATTAGGAATGCTTTTAAAAAACTGGATAGGAGTGGAGTTTTAGAAAAAGAAAGGAGAGGTTTACATGGTAACCAAAGGAAAATCTCTGAAGCTGTAAAAAATGACATTAGAAATCATATCAGATCATTCCCTCGCATTGAGTCACACTACCTCCGTGCTCAAAGTAGTCGAGAGTATTTGGATGGGAGTTTGACACTGTCTGAAATGTATCGTTTATACACTCAGCACCAAAAGGCTCTTGGGAAAGAATGTGCTAAAAAATGTATGTATGAAAAAGTTTTTTCCACAGAATTTAATATATCTTTCTTTTCCCCGAAGAAAGATCAATGTTGTTTACGTGAGAGCTATAAAAACACTAATGATCCAGATGAAGGGCTTAAAAGTAAATACAAACTCCACATACAACAAAAGGAATTGAGCAGATTAGAAAAAAATAATGATTTAAAAGCAGCAAAAGAATCTCAAAATATTTTGGTAGCATGCTATGATTTACAAGCAGTACTTCAAGCACCATGTGGAGACATTTCAGTTCTATATTATAAAAGAAAACTCAATTGTTACAATTTCACTGTTTACAATACTACTAACAAACATGGTCTGTGCTACTTCTGGAATGAGTCTGTGGCTAAAAGAGGTGTAAATGAGACTGGTAGCTGTGTTCTTATGTACATCAGAGAATACTGCGTAGGGAAAAATGTTGTATTTTATTCTGACAACTGCTGTGGTCAGAATAAGAATAAGGGAATGGCAAGTTTATATCTCCATGCAGTTGAAAATTTTAGTATTCTAACAATTGAACATAAATTTCTTATTGTGGGTCACACCCAAAATGAAGGGGATTCTATGCATTCTGTAACTGAACAACAGAAGAAGAGGATGCTTAGATCTGGACCAATATACACTCCAACACAATGGACACCAATTCTGCGTTTAGCCAAAAAAGGAGGCAAGCCTTATGATGTTAAGGAAATAAGTACATCTGATGTAATGGATTTAAAATTGTTTTCACGGGATATGGGACCAAATTTTACCATCAATACAAATGATGAAAAGGTAAAATGGAATGACATAAAAGTTATGCGTTTTGAAGACACATCGCCCAACATAATTTTTTATAAAACGGATTATAGTGAAACAGAGTTCAAACAAATTAATACAAAAAGAAGATTGCGTGGACGACCATCTGATCCAAGTTTGAAGCCTGCTTATATTACAGCTCCTAAAATTCCTGCTCCCAAAGTGAAAGATCTTGTAGAACTATGTAAAAGTAATGTCATTCCACCTGTATACCACCAATTTTATTTAAATTTGCAGCCAGGCGAATGAGATTAAAGTGATAAAGAAACCAGTTTAGACTAAAACTTTATTGCAGACAAAAGAGTAAATATTATTAATGGTAAGTTTTATGTTTTGAAAATCTTAATTAGGTAACATTTCTTTTTTATAATCTAGCCTTAGGAAAATGTTATTCTCTTGTTTGTAAATAATTTGAATTTTGACATTTAGAATATTTGAATCTATTAAAATAGTTCTAATTAAAAAATGTTTAAAATAAGAATATTGTGTTTTTAATGTACCTTTTTTATCTTGTTAACCATTTAGTTATCATTTTACATTGAAATTAAAGATGAACTTTATTATAAAAAGTTAAGGTGCAAGTCCAAATGCAATTACAAACTCATCAAATTATGCAGTGCAACAAGGCCATAAGTCAAAAATATTAGTCAATTTAAACTTTAAATAAAATAAAACATATACATGACATTAAGAATAACTAAATGGTTTAAAATTTAAAGATAAAAGTGTATTGTACTGAAAATTTGATTTTATAATGGTTATGAAAGTTTTCAAATGGCTCTCCTGGGAAAAAAGTGAATTTTGAGTTGTGGCCCTCTTGCATTAGGGGTGCGATGTGTGTGTGTGTGTGTGTGTGTGTGTGTGTGTGTGTGTGTGTGTGTGTGTGTGTGTGTGTGTGTGTGTGTGTGTGTGTGTGTGTGTGTGTGTGTGTGTGTGTGTGTGTGTGTGTGTGTGTGTGTGTGTGTGTGTGTGTGTGTGTGTGTGTGTGTGTGTGTGTGTGTGTGTGTGTGTGTGTGTGTGTGTGTGTGTGTGTGTGTGTGTGTGTGTGTGTGTGTGTGTGTGTGTGTGATACACAGGTACTTTTTCAATTTTTAACGGTTAACATTTTATTTTGTGCAGAAGGTACACCATGGAACTTGGCCTGTCTGGTGGGAAAAGAAAATATATTGACCACAGAAATACTCACATTTTCCTAGTAGTGTAAAGAAAATGTTATTAGTATTGCGCGAATATTACATAGTATTTTTCATGAACAAATTTCATAACTAACCGTCTTTGTGACTTTCATAAATGCGCGCTAAAAATATATCATGAAATAACAATATACACTCCATATCGCGGTGTAAGTTTTATGTAAACTTAAAGCTTCGTTCGTAATATACGTAAGAGAAGTTCTTACCAACAAATACAGTTTCACTTACAGACACTTGTGAAAAAGAATTATACTGCCAGTGTCTTACTTACACATGTCTCAGAAACAAAGACCGGCAGCGGCAAGTTAAGTTTAGCAGTCGATGACCGTAAGGTGACACTGTTAGTCCAGAAACAGATCATGCAAAATTGTGAGTACTGTACTGCTTTAATTAAGCTTAAATCTTACTAAACTAACACACGTCTTACTACATACGTTGGTAACAAATTTTCTAGGCGCACGCTGACGAAGTAGCAACTCACAACGTACATGACATTTTGTAGATAAAAATAGGTCTAACAAAAATAAATTTAAATAAACAAAAATACAAAAATCACGGTTGTCTTTACTTGTAAGCCTAAAGTTAATTTTCAATTAATTAAAGGGACTATTTTGAAAAATCAGTACATTACACTACATTACAATTTTTTTTTAATATTAATGCCTGCCACCTACAGATTACTTAGCATTAACATATAATTATTTTAAACAGAATCCCGTATTGCCAGACTTTTGTTGTTTGTGTGGCAATACAAGTTATATGTGTTTAGCAAAATATAAAGATGATTTCATTTTGATTCGTCGACATTAAATATAGCCGTTGGGATTAAATCTGTCCTTTATAGATTAATACAAATTTATAGCTGAGACTATTACTTTTTGGACATTTATATAGAATGGACGACAATAGGCTAACAAAGCAGAACTTCAAACAGCTCTGGGAGAAGAAATCAACATAAAGTTGGATTAAAGAAGTCCAAAAGGATTTAGAAAAAATAATATAAACGCAGAAGAAGCAATTGAAAGGGAATTTTTTCGGGCAAAAATGTTAAAATATCGGTATGGAGAACCATACATGATTTCCATGTTCTAAGATTTATATTTAAAATCATTTTCGAAATGAAATATTACCATAGAAACTACTTCTTTCTACTTACCGCTTCAGCCTTAACCACAGTACTGTGGTCACTAACGTATAACACCTCACGTTACCGCACTCGATTTTCACTGATGATGGAAGTCGATGGCATTGCCGAAACGTCTGGTTTTGTAGAAAACATTGGACTACGGCCAAACATCCCGGGAAGAAATTTTAACAAAAACTACTTCTTTGTTGCCGATAACGTAGTACACATTATATAAAAAATATGCATAAAATTAATGGCTTGTATAAGTTAATGATTGATCTTCATTAAGTAGTGCTCAAGTTTCCAAAGTTTTAATATTATGATGTACGTAATTAAAACATCAGAGCAGGTTTAGTGTGTATGAGGGTACACCGTGGACAAAAATTTTCAACATTTCCTATTGAGCGTTGCTTAGAGTAAAGCTGCGAATCTACAGTGTACGTTTCACAGAACAAACACGCGGAAAAGAAGGAGCGCTCCGAAGTCACTCATGGACCCTCAGCATCTTGCAGAGGGTTCATTCCCTAAAGACGAAAAGTCTGTCTATGAATCATTCCTCTGTAAACACGTGCCGTTACACTGCCCAGCGATCCACAGGAAGCAAATCGCTATCCACGCTGGACAATTTTTCGGCTTGCACGCGTTATGTTGGTATGGGTTTCGGCACTTTCCATTTAAAAAGCGTGCAAATGTAAGACAATAAACATGAGTGAGGCCAGAAATAACGCGAATTTTGTGCGCGCGCGCGCGTGTGTGTGTGTGTGTTCCCTACCTTTTTATTGCAGTAATCATAATAACAAAATGGAAACGTAAACATTACATAATTGAGATATGCTTGCCTGCCACGAACGATATATTTTCACTCATATATGATTTACACTAAAATGAAAAAATTATAATTTTATTGCCTGGCAACAAAATTATTTTATTTTTAACAATTACCATTGTTTGAAAAAGTTTAAATGAATTTTCAAGTACTTTACTGTCGTTAAAACGTAAAAGGTTGCAGGTAAACTACCCCTTCCCCGTAACCAATCTTCACCAAAATTAAAAGTCCTTGAGATCTCTACAATTCAGGGACGTATGCAAAATATTATTTGATTTTGTTTGAAATTGCGGCTGTTATCGTTTCCCATAGAAAACTACCCTTGATAAAAAAACGTTGCCGGTAAACTACCCCTTCCCCTTAACCGATCTTCACCAAAAACAATAGGTCTTGAGTACTCTACAAATCAGGGCAGTATGCAAAAAATTATTTGATTCTGTTTGAATTTGCGGCTGTTATCGTTTGCCATATAAAATACCCTTGTTAAAACATAAAACGTGGCAGGTAAACTACCCCTTTCCCTTAACCGATCTTTACCAAAAACAATAGACCTTGAGAACTCTACAATTCAGGACTGTATGCGAAACATTATTTGATTCTGTTTGAATTTGCGGCTGTTATCGATTGCCAAAACCCTTGATAAAAAAAACCGTTGCTGGTAAACTACCCCTTTCCCTTAACCGATCTTCACCCAAAACAACAGGTCTTGAGAACTCTACAATTCAGGGCTGTATGCGAAACATTATTTGATTCTATTTGAATTTGCGGCTGTTATCGTTTGCAAAAAAAAATTAACCTTGATAAAAAAACCGTTGCAGGTAAACTACCTCTTTCCCTCAACCGATCTTCACCAAAAACAATAGGTCGTGAGTACTCTACAAATCAGGGCTGTACGCAAAAAATTATTTGATTCTGTTTGAATTTGCGGCAGTTATGGTTTGCCATAGAAAAAAAATCTACTGACAGACACACAGACACAAAGACACTTTTCGAAAAACGATTTTTTTTCATGTTTTGAGTGTAGTACAATCACAATATGCAATAATCTCGAACACGATTTTTTTGCCATCACCATACTTCCATTTCCTTAAGGAACATGGAAGTAAAATGGAAGGAGTCCAGGGTAGGAGAGAGAAAAACGCAGGTTTAAAGTGGACTAAAGACAGGAAGAAGAGACACAGTGAAAAGATGAAAGAATATTTGAGGAGAAGGAAAGAACAAAGAATAAAGAATTGAAATTGGCATATGGTCCTTAGATGGTCGATACAAAATATCGGTATGGAGAAACATACATGACTTCCATGTTCTAACATTTATATTTCAAATCATATTCGAAATGAAATATTTCCATAGAAACTACTTCTTTCTACTTATTGCTTCAGCCTTAACCACAGTACTGTGGTCACTAACGTATACCACCTCACTTTTCGCACTCGATTTTCACTGATGATGGCAGTCGATGGCACTCCGCGAAAAGTCTGGTTTTTCAGAAAACATTGGACTAAAGCTAAAGAGCCCGGGAAGGAATTTTAACAAAGAACTACTTCTTTGTTGCCGATAATGTAGTACACATATACAAAATTCTCCCCTCTCCATTCAACTACAATTTTCATTTATAGAAAATTACCCCCACCCCGTTCACCTAACCTCTTCATTTATAGATATTTCATCTACGTTTCTACAGTGGATTATTATGAGCTTCTTATCAGGATACTTTATTTATCAAAATTAAGTACTTTACTCTTGTTAAAACATAAAACATTGCAGGTAAAGTACCTCTATCTCTTAACCGATCTTCACCAAAATCAATAGACTTTCAGTCCTCTACAATGCAGGGATGCATGCAAAAAAATATTTCATTCTGTTTGAATGTGCGGCAGTTATCGTTCGTCATGGAAACATTTCTCTTGTTACAACATAAAATGTTGCAGGTAAACTACCCCTTCCCTTAACCGATCTTCACCAAAATCAGTAGGCCTTGAGTTCTCTACAATTCAGGAAAGTATGCAATCAATTATTTGATTCTCTTCGAAATTACGGCAGTTATCTTTCGTCAAAAAAAATTACCCTTCTTAAAACATAAAATGTTGCTGGTAAACTACCCCTTTCCCTTAACCGATCTTCAACAAAATCAACAAACCTTGAACTCTCTGTAATTCAAAAAGGTATGCAAAAATGTAGTTGATTCTGTTTGAATTTACAGCAGTTATCGTTCGTCATATAAAAAATTACCCTTGTTAAAACATAAAATGTTGCTGGTAAACTACCCCTTTCCCTTAACCGATATTCAACAAAATCACAGACCTTGAGTTCTCTTTAATTCAAAAAGGTATGCAAAACATTATTTGATTCTGTTTGAATTTGCGGCTGTTATCGTTTACCATAGAAACAAATTACCCTTGATAAAAAAACGTTGCAGGTAAACTACCCCTTTCCCTTAACCGTCTTCACCAAAAAGTCTTGAGAACTCTACTATTCCGGGCTGTATGCAAAACATTATTTGATTCTGGTTGAATATGCGGCTGTTATCGTTTGCCATAGAAAAATATCGGTATGGAGAACTATACATGACTTCCATATTCTAAGATTTATATTTAAAATCATTTTCGAAATTAAATATTACCATAGAAACTACTTCTTTCTACTTACTGCTTCAGCCTTAACCACAGTACTGTGGTCACTAACGTATACCACCTCACGTTAACGCACTCGATTTTCACTGATGATGGAAGTCGATGCCATTGCCGAAACGTCTGGTTTTGTAGAAAACATTGGACTACGGCCAAATATCCCGGGAAGGAATTTTAACAAAAGCTACTTCTTTGTTGCCGATAACGTAGTACACATTATATAAAAAATATGCATAAAATTAATGGCTTGTATAAGTTAATGATTGATCTCCATTAAGTAGTGCTCAAGTTTCCAAAGTTTTAATACTGTGATGTCCGTAATTAAAACATCAGAGCAGGTTTAGTGTGAATGAGGGAACACTGTGGACAAAAATTTTCAACATTTCCTATTGAGCGTTGCTTAGAGTAAAGCTGCGAATCTACAGTGTATGTTTCACAGAACAAACACGCGAAAAAGAAGGAGCGCTCCGAAGTCACTCATGGACCCTCAGCATCTTGCAGAGGGTTCATTCCCTAAAGACGAAAAGTCTGTCTATGAATCGTTCCTCTGTAAACACGTGCGTTTACACTGCCCAGCGATCCACAGGAAGCAAATTGATGTCCATTTTTTCGGCTTGCACGCGTTATGTTGGTGTGGGTTTCGGCACTTTCCATTTAAAAAGC
Organism: Magicicada septendecula; assembly: GCA_034769895.1. NCBI lineage: Eukaryota > Metazoa > Arthropoda > Insecta > Hemiptera > Cicadidae > Magicicada > Magicicada septendecula. The sequence continues at coordinate 290,554,431 of CM068367.1, forward strand.
GTGAAAATGTAAGAAAATAAACATGAGTGAGGCCAGAAATAACGTGAATTGTGTGTGTGTGTGTGTGTGTGTGTGTGTGTGTGTGTGTGTGTGTGTGTGTGTGTGTGTGTGTGTGTGTGTGTGTGTGTGTGTGTGTGTGTGTGTGTGTGTGTGTGTGTGTGTGTGTGTGTGTGTGTGTGTGTGTGTGTGTGTGTGTGTGTGTGTGTGTGTGTGTGTGTGTGTGTGTGTGTGTGTGTGTGTGTGTGTGTGTGTGTGTGTGTGTGTGTGTGTGTGTGTGTGTGTGTGTGTCTTGCCTGCCTTTTTATTGCTGTAGGCATAATAATAAAATAGAAACGTAAACATTACGTAACTGAGATATGCTTACCTGCCACGAACGATATATTATTTTATACATGGAGGAGTTCAGTGACATACACACGTACAGAAGAATTATATATATAAAGATATTAACTCATACATAATTTACATTAAAATGAAAAAATTATAATTTTATTCCCTGGCAACAAAATTATTTTATTTTTAACAATTACCATTGTTTGAAAAAGTTTAAATGAATTTTCAAGTACTTTACTGTTGTTAAAACGTAAAAGGTTGCAGGTAAACTACCCCTTCCCCTTAACCGATCTTCACCAAAATCGAAAGTCCTTGAGATCTCTACAATTCAGGGAGGTATGCAAAAAATTATTTGATTCTGTTTGCCATAGAAAATACGCTTGATAAAAAAACGTTGCAGGTAAACTACCCCTTCCCCTCAACCGATCTTCACCAAAAACAAAAGGTCTTGAGTACTCTACAAATTAGGGCTGTATGCAAAACATTATTTGATTCTATTTGAATTTGCGGCAGTTATCGTTTGCCATAGGAAATACCCTTGTTAAAACATAAAACGTTACAGGTAAACTACCCCTTTCCCTTAACTGATCTTCACCAAAAACAATAGGTCTTGAGAACTCTACAATTCAGGGCTGTATGCGAAACATTATTTGATTCTGTTTGAATTTGCGGATATTATCGTTTGCCAAAAAAAAATTTCCCTTGATAAAAAAAACCGTTGCTGGTAAACTACCCCTTTACCTCAACCGATCTCCACCAAAAACAATAGGTCGTGAGTGCTCTAGAAATGAGGGCTGTATGCAAAAAATTATTTGATTCTGTTTGAATCTGCGGCTGTTATCGTTTGCCATAGAAAAAAAATCTACAGACAGACACACACACACAGACACACAGACAGACACACACACACACACACACACACACACACACTTTTTGAAAAACGACTTTTTTTCATGTTTTGAGTGTAGTACAATCAGCATCTGCAATAATCACGAACACAATTTTTTTTGCCATCACCATACTTGCATTCCTTAAGGAATATGGAAGTAAAATATCGGTATGGAGAACCATACATGACTTCCATATTCTAAGATTTATATTTAAAATAATTTTCGAAATGAAATATTACCATAGAAACTACTTCTTTCTACTTACTGCTTCAGCCTTAACCACAGTACTGTGGTCACTAACATATAGCACCTCACGTTATCGCACTCGATTTTTACTGATGATGGAAGTCGATGGCATTGCCGAAACGTCTCGTTTTGTAGAAAACGTTGGACTACGGCCAAATATCCAGGGAAGGAATTTTAACAAAAACTACTTCTTTGTTGCCGATAACGTTGTACACATATATATAAAAAATGCATAAAATTAATGGCTTGTATAAGTTAATGATTGATCTCCATTAAGTAGTGCTCAAGTTTCCAAAGTTTTAATATTATGATGTCCGTAATTAAAACATCAGAGCAGGTTTAGTGTGTATGAGGGTACACCGTGGACAAAAATTTTCAACATTTCCTATTGAGCGTTGCTTAGAATAAAGCTGCGAATCTACAGTGTACGTTTCACAGAACAAACACGCGGAAAAGAAGGAGCGCTCTGAAGTCACTCATGGACCCTCAGCATCTTGCAGAGGGTTCGTTCCCTAAAGACGAAAAGTCTGTCTATGAATCGTTCCTCTGTAAACAAGTGCAGTTACACTGTCCAGCGATCCACAGGAAGCAAATCGCTATCCACGCTGGACACTTTTTCGGCTTGCATGGGTTATGTTGGTATGGGTTCGGCACTTTCCGTTTAAAAATCGTGCAAATGTAAGAAAATAAACATGAATGAGGCCAGAAATAACGCGAATTGTGTGTGCGTGCGTGCTGGCGTGCTGGCGCGCGCGCGTGTGTGTGTGTGTGTGTGTGTCTTCCCTGCCTTTTCATTGCGGTAGTCATAATAATAAAATGGAAACGTAAACAGTACGTAACTGAGAAAAAAATACATAAATGAAAAAATTATAATTTTATTGCCTGGCAACAAAATTATATTATTTTTAACAATTACCATTGTTTGAAAAAGTTTAAATGAATTTTCAAGTACTTTACTGTTGTTAAAACGTAAAAGGTTGCTGGTAAACTACCCCTTCCCCTTTACCGATCTTCACCAAAATCAAAAGTCCTAGAGTCCTCTACAATTCAGTGACGTATGCAAAAAATTATTTGATTCTGTTTGAATATGCGGCAGTTATCGTTCGTCATAAAAAATTACCTTTGATAAAAGATGTTGCAGGTAAGCTACTCCTTTCCCTTAACCGATCTTCACCAAAACCAATAGGTCTTGAGTACTCTACAATTCAGGCCTCTATGCAAATAATCATTTGATTCTGTTAGAATTTGCGGCTGTTATCGTTTGCCACAGAAAATACCCTTGTTAAAACAAAAAACGTTGCAGGTAAACTACCCCTTTCCCTAAACCGATCTTCACCAAAAACAATAGGTCGTGAGTACTCTACAAATCAACACTGTATGCAAAAAATTATTTGATTTTGTTTGAATTTGCGGCTGTTATCGTTTGCCATATAAAAAATCTACAGACAGACACACACACACACACACACTTTTCGAAATATCTTTATGGAGAACCATACATGACTTCCATGTTCTAAGATTTATATTTAAAATCATATTCGAAATGAAATATTTCCATAGAAACTACGTCTTTCTACTTATTGCTTCAGCATTAACCACAGTACTGTGGTCACTAACGTATATCACCTCACGTTCTCGCACTCGATTTTCACCGATGATGGCAGTCGATGGCACTGCCGAAAAGTCTGGTTTTGCAGAAAACATTGGACTACGGCTAAAGAGCCCGGGAAGCAATTTTAACAAAAAACTACTTCTTTGTTGCCGATAACGTAGTACACATATAAAAAATTCTCCCCTCCACCTTCAACTATAATTTTTAATAATAGAAAATTACCCCCACGCCGTTCACCAACTTCTTCATTTATAGATATTTCATCTACGTTTCTACTGTGGATTACTATGAGCTTTTTATCAGGATACTTTATTTATAAAAATTAAGTACTTTACTCTTGTTAAATCATAAAATGTTTCAGGTAAACTACCCCTTTCTCTTAACCGATCTTCTCCAAAATCAACAGACCTTCCGTCCTCTACAATCCAGGGAAGCATGCAAAAAAATGTTTGATTCTGTTTGAATGTGTGGCAGTTATCGTTCGTCATGGAAACATTTCTCTTGTTACAACATAAAATGTTGCAGGTAAACATTAACCCCCTTTCCCTTAACCGACCTTCACCAAAATCAATAGACCTTGACCTCTCTGCAACTCAGGGGGTGCAAAAAATTATTTGATTCTCATTGAATTTTCGGCAGTTATCGTTCGTCATAAAAAAATTACCCTTTTTAAAACATAAAACGTTGCTGATAAACTACCCCTTCCCTTAACCGATCTTCAACAAAATCAACAGACCTTGAGTTCTCTTTAGTTCAAAAAGGTATGCAAAAACCTAGTTGATTCTGTTTGAATTTACGGCAGTTATCGTTCGTCATATAAAAAATTACCCTTGTTGAAACATAAAATGTTGCTGGTAAACTACCCCTTTCCCTTAACCGATCTTCACCAACACCAATACATATTGAGAACTCTACAATACAGGGCTGTATGCAAACAATTATTTGATTCTGTTTGAATTTGCAGCTGTTATCGTTTGCCATAGAAAACACCCTTGATAAAACATAAAACGTTGCTGGTAAACTACCCTAATCCATTAACCGATCTTCACCAAAAACGAAAGATCTTAGGTACTCTACAATTCAGGGCTGTATGCAAAACATTAGTTGATTCTCTTTGAATTTACGGCAGTTATCGTTCATCATAAAAAAAATAACCTTGATAAAACATAAAACGTTGCAGGTAAACTACCCCTTTCCCTTAACCGATCTTCAACAAAATCAACCTACCTTGAGTTCTGTATAATTCAAAAAGGTATGCAGAAGAGTAGTTGATTCTGTTTTAAAGTACGGCAGTTATCGTTCGTCAAAAAAAAACCTTGATAAAACATTAAATGTTGCTGGTAAACAACCCTATTCCCTTAACTGATCTTCACCAAAACCAACAGATCTTGAGAACTCTACATTTCAGGGCTGTATGCAAAATATTATATGATTCAGTTTGAATTTGCGGCTGTTATCATTTGCCATATAAAATACCCTTGATAAAACAAAAAAACGTGTCAGGTAAACTACCCCTTGCCCTTAACCGATCTTCACCAAAAACAACAGGCCTTTAGTACTCAACAAAACAGGGCTGTATGCAGAAACGTATTTGATTCTGTTTGAATTTGCGGCTCTTATCGTTTGCCATAGAAAATACCCTTTTAAAACATAAAACGTTGTTGGTAAACTACCCCTTTCCCTTTCCCTTAACCGATCTTCACCAACACCAATAGGTATTGAGAACTCTACAATACAGGGATGTATGCAAAACATCATTTGATTCTGTTTGAATTTGCGGCTGTTATCGTTTACCAAAAAAAAATTACCTTTGATAAAAAACCGTTGCTGGTAAACTACCCCTTTCCCTTAACCGATCTTCACCAAAAACGACAGGTCTTGAGAACTCTACAATTCAGGGCTGTATGTAAAATATTATATGATTTTGTTTGAATTTGCGGCTGTTATCGTTTGCAATACAAAATACCCTTGATAAAACAAAAAACGTGGCAGGTAAACTACCCCTTTATCTTAAACGATCTTCACCAAAAACAATAGATCTTTAGTACTCAAGAAATCAGGGCTGTATGCAAAAACGTATTTGATTCTGTTTGAATTTGCGGCTCTTATCGTTTGCCATAGAAAATACCCTTTTAAAACATAAAACGTTGAAAGTAAACTACCCCTTTACCTTAACCGATCATCACCAAAACCAAAAGATCTTGAGAACTCTACAATTTATGGTAGTATGCAAAACATTATTTTATTATGTTTGAATTTGCGACTGTTATCGTTTGCCATAGAAAATACCCTTGTTAAAACATAAAACGTTGCTGGTAAACTACCCCTTTCCCGTAACCAATCTTTACCAACATCATCAGATCTTGAGAGCTCTACAATTCTGGGCTGTATGCGAAATATTATTTGATTCTGTTTGAATTTGCGGCTGTTATCGTTTGCCAAACAAACAAAATTACCCTTGATAAAAAAAAACCGTTGCAGGTAAACTACCCCTTTCCCTCATCCGATCTTCACCAAAAACAATAGGATAGGTCGCGAGTACTCTACAAATCAGAGCTGCATGCAAAAAATTATTTGATTCTGTTTGAATTTGCGGCTGTTATCGTTTGCCATAGAAAAAAATCTACAGACACACACACACAGACACACACACAGACACTTTTCGAAAAACGACTTTTTTCATGTTTTGAGTGTAGTACAATCAGAATCCGCAATAATCTCGAACATGATTTTTTTTGCCATCACCATACTTCCATTTCCTTAAGGAACATGGAAGTAAAATGACTTTTTTTCATGTTTTGAGTGTAGTACAATCAGAATCTGCAATAATCTCGAACACGATTATTTTTGCCATCACCCCTTAAGGAACATGGAAGTAAAAAAGACTAGTGGATGATTTCATTTTGATTCGTCTACATTAAATATGGCCGCTGAGATTAAATCTGTACTTTATAGGTTAATAAAAATTTATAGTGGAGAACACAGAATCAAAATTAAAATAAAATCTCGTTGAGAGTGATTGATAGTAAAATGTATTTACATACATACTCACTGTAATATTTACATATTACAATACTCAGCCTATGTAAATTGATTTACTTACGTTTCTTGTAAGTTTTACTTTTCTTTAAAGTGAAAACAATTATTTTCAATTCAAAATTCAGTTGTTGTTATGGAAACGAATATAATTGTTTTATTGTTAACTATTTTTACTGTACTTTGCATTTTTGAAATTAAATAAATTTATACTATTACGAACTCGTAAATTTTTTATAAATATTTTCACAAAACGCACTGTCTTAATTACCAGAAACGTCTTCTAATGAGCGATAGAGATGTTGTGGATGAGATGTTATGGCAGTTATTGAGTATTTTAGCTAGTGTTGGTGTAACGAAATGTATTAATGTTGATACTGATGATTACCAAGTTAATTTGTAATTACAAGTTAATTTAATAAAAGTGCGAGCTTACCCTAATTAATTTGTACACTTCTCTAGTTACTTAAGGCATAGTTTCCTGGCGACTGTAAAATATACTTTTCCTGCTAAAACGTATTTTACCGTAGAATTTTTTTATTTATTACGCAATTTATTTCAAATATTAACATTAAATATTTACGGATTTTAATGTTTATGCAATAACAGATACATATTGTATATAAGGTAATTGCAATTATGTAAAACAGTAAATCAAAAAATTTAAGAATTTGGAATTTCATTATTTAAGTCTCCATCATTGAGAATGTATTTTCTATCATAATATTTTTTGTTACGAATGAAACCAAGCAGAACTAATAATTTTGTGAAGAGAATGCATTCCACGAAACTACTACAACGACACTCCTTATTTGTAACAATTCATATGTCGAAATAATTTCTAGTTTTTTGTAATATATTTTAATACTGTACACATTTTAAACCATTTGATTTAATGTAGTGTAATCAAGTGTACAATAATTAACTTCTCTCTAAAACTTCATTTCTATAAATCTATTCATTGCTTTCAAGTTGTATAGGTTTCATAAGAAAAAATTTAAAGGAGTCTAAAAGTATCCGTTTATTGTAACACTTTAATTCGTAAATATATATTCGAAGGACTAGAAACAGTACTGTAAAATACGTGTGTATTTGTGTAAAGCAACATTTTTTTATGTTTGGATTTTTTCGACTAATGTAGATCGTGAAACTCTTAAATGGTGTGTGTACCGAACACTCGACGTATAAGTACCAGTCACTCGCACACTAGTAGCTACAAATTAGATCTAGGCTCATCTAGTATTCTCTTAACTTTACACTATCCAGCCATTTGTAATGTGTTTGATATTTCAGTTCCCATCCGCGAGTGAGTACATTCACGTTGTTAGACAACATCGTTCGAAATTGCTTTTAACACTCGTCTGTAAATGATATTCCCGTATACCATGCTACACTGATCCATGATGTGCAAGTATATTTCAGTACGATGGGGAGGAGGATACCTTATGTTTCAAGTAAATATGGTGCATATTTGTTTGTATTAGACATTAGACTAACCGTGATGTAAGCTGGTGCACTAATATAAAGTAATGTAATATAATGTAAAGTAAGTTGACATTTTTGAACACAGTGTATATGGTCAGAAATATTTTACATACAAATATAAATGAAGTATTTTACATACAAATATAAATGAAGTATTTTACAAACAAATAGTAAAGAATTATCCACTACTACCACACTACTACTACTACTACTACTACTACTACTACTATTACTACTGCTACTACTACTGCTACTACTACTACTACTACTACTACTACTACTACTACTACTACTACTACTACTATTACTACTTCGGCATACAAGTAGTAAAAGTATATACTTCGGCACACAAATTGTTTAACAATATTATTCTTACATAAAGTCAGTACCGTGCCATTCAATGATGGGCGCAAACCAAAATAAGGTTTTGTTCGTTAATATTTTAGCATTTAATGAACGTACATATTGCAACGTGTGCGAGTGTGTTAGTATGAGTGCGAGCGCGTCCGCATGTTTTATTTTTTAATGAAGATTTTTTGCAACCTCCGCTCAGTTAAACATTTTCCGTCAAAACAGCAATTGCGGCAGTTCAATAACTAACTGACACTGGACTCGTAAATCTCTTCTGAACCGGTAGATCTGCGCTTCGATAACAGCTGGTGCAAGCCATAAATAATTATTGGAACATACTGTATATAAATTACGTACTTTCGGTATGACTTACGTTTGCACATCATTTATCAGTATAGTGCAATGTCCAAAGAGGAATAAAGCTATTCAACGCAGTTAAAAATCTAAATGTCTATAGGAGTTTCAGTTGTTATGTATGAATATCCGATACACAGAGCTTTCCGTGTATGGTTATGGGGCTGATATTCTACCAATGCTAGGAGCCCAATTATAGTTTAACTGCAAGTTATACATACTTTCAGTGATAAAGGTATTATATAAGAAAGTAAAAAATTGGATTAGAACATTAAATATAACAAAATGCGGCAACACATGATTTGATTAAGTATTAGTTATTCTTGTAAATGATAACAATAAATTATCACTTTGTATTCAAAATTATATCTAATTAAAATAAATATACAATTGAACTGGAAATTTTGTAAGCAAACTATTTTTGGTAGATTTACAGGTACTTCTTTTGTTAAAAGTTACCTGTCACTTAGTGATACGCGTTTTCGTAGTTGTTAAATGCTGTACTATAAATTATATTCAAAAGTGCTGTATCGTTACTTAAAATAATTAATTTTATATTACATTTACCTTTTGTGATAATCAAATTACATACTTGAATCCATTAAGCAGACACAACTCATATTCGTTCTATAAAACTATTTTCACTAGCCCTGACTTTAGTATCACTATAATACAATATAAGTACTATCACTATTATATAAAACAGTTTCGTTTTCTGTTAACGTATAAAGTAATGTCTAATTCATAAGGTAATTAGTAAATATTATCTACTATGTTGCATATCTTATGAATCAAATAAATATTAAATTTCGTTATACACACTTGTAAATTCCCCAATCATCGTCATGAAGGCGCCACATTCCTCGTGCAATTTTAACCGCTCTTTTCAGCTATTCCGATTCTGTAGTATCATCCTAGCGGCGAAATAGTTTGCACACTCTTCTCTTTATTTTTATAAGTTTCTACTCCTCTTATCCCCTTCGTAAAAATTCCTCTATTCCTTTTATTCTTCTCGTCTTCCTTCAAACCTGTCATCTCATCACTTTTTTCTCATCATCTAAACAACTTCATACTTTCGAGTGGTGATGATGAAAAACGTTACTGAACATACCGTGAACAGAGGAGAATATAGAATCAGAATGTTCCGACAGGAGTGGACTCTCTGGAAAGAAAACGTTGCTGGAAACAATTGTTGAAAGGAAGAGTTATGTGGTTGCTTAAGTATTGCGACATTTAGCTGGTTCACTACCTTGCTAGAGGGAGTGACGGTGGGATATAAAATTGGTGGAAGAACAAGAAAGAAAATGTAAGGAAGTAAAAAGAAGAAAAATTCTCGACCCACTAACGTCCGTAATGATGACCTGTTAACCCCGGACCCTTCTATTCCACAATAAAGAATCTTTACGGCACAGTTAGCACATTAACCTATGTATACAGGCGTACGTTACCGTACAGTTAAAATAATATAACCCTCTGTAGGTTGTCAAGATTACTAAGGGATTAATGTACATACAAACATAAACAAGATATAACGAAAACATTAATTAATTTAAACATACAAAAATAACTAACGTTTTATTATATTAAAATATTAAATGAATTTAACTAAATATTACTAATACGTTTACCTAGGATTACCATATGACCTAATGAAAAAAGAGGACAACCTGAAAATTTAACAGCATGACCGTTACATTACGGATCCAAAAACAATTTGACAGTAAAAACATTATAGATTGTGGATAAGAAGGTATTCATGGTTAAGTTAAACTTTTTTACAGAGTTTATACTATGTACAATTTAATTTTTTTGATATAACAAGAAAATGTTTACAAACAAAACTTAAACTCTATTAGTTAGAAGTGAAACTTACATAGAATATTTGCTATATTTATTTTTAATCATAGTAATAATTAATTTAATACTAATCAGTCTGAATCGGATTCACAGTCTAAATGTTTAATTGTGTCTTTGTGGTGCCTTTGGTACAGATGAATCAATTCCCATCAAAAGCTTCTTATTTTCTAATATAATCAGTACTTTCTAATAAGTTGTACTGTACACAAATTATACATTTAACATTTGCTGCCATTAACCGAGAATTGCAGAATACGCGGGAAAGAGATAGAGACAAGCAACATACAGTATATGACGCCAATGGTACATTTCTGAGCGGCGGCGCTGAGAGCGCTGTTACGCGTGACTATATTTTTCAGTTTTACGAAAAAAGATGACACTTCCCTGGTTTTTAAAAAATCGTCCCGGACAGGTTTTTAACACTAAAAAAGAGAACGTGTCCGGTAAAAATAGGACGTATGGTAATCCTAGTTGACCATCTATTACAACTGTGTATTAGGAAAACGGTTGACATTTGTGAGTAACATTTAACACGCACACGGATGAGCGCAGGGAAAATTACTCCTTGTTTTCGCGCAGCTCGTGCGTACAATACTTAGTGCTATTCGCTGTAATTTATTGCGGTAACATCTGCGACGTGAAAACGTGACATCAGAAATCTAATAAACAGAGTTGCGTTGTAACAGAAGCTGAAAGCGGTTGGGAAACATCACTTTGGTGACTTGTTTCAGGTGGCAACTTACATGGCGTGTCTGCTTGGCTTTCATTTAATACGCACTAGTGAAAAGTCTATATCTAATGGAACAAAATATAATAGTAATAACAGTTAATTTATTCATTCAAAACTATGTGACTTGAAACCATTTAAGGAGAAAACAAATACATTCTAATGTTACGTCATACGTCCGACCATAAGATCTGTTAATTCCCAATGTACTTAAAAAGCGAAGAGACGTTCTGGTTTATTTAGGGTCGTAATCAACATTTCCGTGAGAACTTCATTTTATGCTACTTACAAAAACAAGTTAAGTTTGAAGATATCTATGTTAATTTATAAATAACTGCTATGTTATTTATAAAATAATTTACTGTTGGTTTTTATTTATTAACTGTTGATGATAAGATTTGACATAAGGTTTATTTTACCAATGTATCCCACATACACTATTTACATGCCACAATCCTGATCATGTGACATTTACTGATTTCTGACATTTAATCATGAAGTGTAAATAAAAATTTTAAGTTGTTCATAAATATTAAATTTCGTGCATTAACAGAATTTGACAGAGAAAACGCAAAACGTTCTATAAACGTACATTGCTTTCTCACATTATCATTGTTTTATATATGCACTTAAAGTGTTTGTGTGTGTGCGCGCCCGCGCGATCGCGGTTTGGTTTGCTTATGCTTAACTATCTATTGTAATTTCGTATTAACAATCGTCAAGATTACTAAAACTATTATATACCAGGCTGTGGGGCCGTGGCCGAGTGTTAAAAGTGTTGTCTCTAAACGTTTCGGCCACTCATCCAGAGACCACCTTCTGTAAAAAAAAGAAAGAAAGTAGAAAGAAAATGTTCTCATGTATGGCTGAAACATATAGAGATGATAATTTAAGCAGTCGACCACAGCCCAACAGCCCGGTGTATAATATTGTTACGACGGTCTAACTGACGACGTATGGTACAGTGGAAAACAAAATACAAGACACCAATTATATCACTAATCACCTGCTGTAATTATCACAATTAAACAGTTTGTAATCAACAAGATAGTCTCTTACAACAGATCAAATAAAAATTGTTCACACGTGATTATAATGTCGACTAATATAAAACGCAATTGTATTACAATTGTCCCGCACAAATATAAAACACATAACACTTCGCCACAATACTTCGAACCGCACTGGGATATATCGCAACTCAGACTGAACTAAGCGCCTCTGAAGCCTTGCATTTATACCCCGCTCAGACACCAGAACATTCCACATACTACGCATCAGCGCTACACTAGGACGTGTTGACTGCGGCCTTGACACAGTTCGCGCGCCTGGCGACGCGGACGTCTAGAAAAGTCTCACAAACGCATGTTGAGACCACGTTCGCATACAACACTACAGCTGGATTCCACTGGAACATCCGAGAACCACGTAAATTGTTCAGTAATGTCGTAACAATGCTGCCTCCGACCGTTACAGCCTTCGTAATAAATCATGAGGATGTTTGGTTTTTTGGTTCACGTAATGAATGAACTACGAGTATAGGTGACAAACCATCATTAAGATTACACAATATATGAAACACTATATGTATTTTGCCTAATCGTTTCTTCATTTATCTCAGAAAAATAAGATTGCATAAGTGAAAATACACTGTCCATTTCTAGTTTTTCCATGTTAATGTACAGATTATTTTTTTAATATTCTCAATGGAATAGTGTTCACGTCTAAATTTAAAACTTACACAAAATAAATGAATTTGTTTTTTATTAACTATAAATTTATAAAAACTCTAGAAGAACTAGTCTACGTTATACTATATTTTTAAAAATCCACATAAATTATATTTAAAAAAAAACAAATAAACCTATTCCTTTTTCTTTGCACTTCTGATCCTAGATTTTCTTCTAAATGTGTCAGCGTATTAATGCAGCAATACAAACGGACGAGGGAGGTAAACTTTAGTACTCACAAACGTCATAGTGTATTCATATTTGAACGTACAACAATTTTTTGAATAACACAGAGGGAAATGTGACAGCCCCGCTTTAGTAACCACCTTACACCCACGTACGTTCACACATATGTTCCTAATTCAATTGTCAAACGCCCCTCATTGTTTTGGAAATACGTAAAACAAACTGTGGAACGTCACTCTGACATAATTAATTACAGCTGTAAAACATATGTGCGCCAATTTAACATCACGTGACATCACTGTTTAAAGACAAATTTTCTTGTGAACAGTGCTCATTCATATAATTCTAATTAAAATTATAGAGTGAATATTTGTTACATTAAATACAAAATTATCTATTATTCTTTTTACTTTGTTCTTGTTGTTTGCATAGCCTTTACGTATGCATCATTAACAACATAATCGTTACTAATTTAGCTAATTAATAATATTACACAATAAATGATAATTAAATTTTATTAATTATTAAATACACTATTTGTAATATTAACGATGTTCTGTGCCATTTATATAACAGGTGTAGATAACAGGAACTAATATATGTTATTCAAAATGTCTCAAAAGCTGAAGTGAAACATGTTTTAATTTCTCTTATTTAAGAATTATTATCATAACATTCTATGCTTGACAAAAGCAGACGAAATATAGCGACAAATTAAAATACAGAATTATAATACATAGATAATAATTACAAATGAAGAAACGTTCATTCATGCTACGGAAGCGCCGCTTACAAATGATAAATCAATTCTATAGAAAACCCTTTTTTTAAATCCACTAACTTGTCTACAATCTGTTTTCAGTGCTAAATCCTAAAATCTTTTTGTATAAAAAGTAAGATATGTTTTATAAATGGATATAAATATAACTTATAAATGGAGTGTATTTATAACTTAGCGTGAATACTACGTAGGCCAACTCGCCCTATACTGCCTGGCTGTGCACGTAATCACTACCTACAGAGTTCGTTGCTACCTCCCACAGAATGGAAATGAATTTCATAGTTGAAAGAGAAGTACATATCCCTACAGTGGCTTAATACGCTGCAGTAGTTGTAGCATGTTCGTTATAGATGGGTGAAATCGTTCAATTGAAAGAATCGGTCGTTTAGAATCGGCTCGTGTCGAGATCCGTTCCTCTAGGGTCGTTTATCGTATATTCTTTAAGTGAAATCGACAGTTAAAATTACATCATACAAATAATGACAAAACCCCAACAACGTCCTACCTCGCTGTTCACCCTGTGAACTAGTGTTCACAAACTTTTCCCCTTCACGGACCACCAAAATATTTTCTCCAATCGTATGAACCACTCGCAAAAATTCGAATCGAGAGAAGCAAAAAATCATTTTTAATCCTTAGTTATTATTTGTATTATACAGCAAGTACGCTTATCCTGTGTTTTCAATAACAAATAATTAATTTTATAAGTATGTATATAAAGCAATGTACAAAGGTCGCATAGACAGATGTAGTCGAGATAGATGTTATTGGAATGATGCTATGAATTTTTTCTGACATTCTACTGTGCCTTTATACAGTTCACAAAACATAATTAATCTGTGTCTGTTAACCTTCGTAACACAAACTAAAATTTAATTTCTGTACACTGAAATAAATTAATATTATTTAAAAACTTATTTTTCTTACTTAAACTATAAAGTCTTTACTAAAATGACTTGTATTCAAGTCTTTCTTTCAAATTAAGTTTTTATAAGTGTACATAAATAGTATAAGTTCACTTCCCTTTAATGTCGACTGCAGATCCTTTAGACGACAGGTTGATCCTATCTGGATACATACGTTACTCTGGGTTACTATGTGGGTTTATTTATTCTGTCCGGCTTCAAGATTGCTTTCGGGCGTGTGGGCTTTTTTGCGGGCACGGATACATACAATTTCACACCGTGAACCGATACTATTACTGCTTAACTGGTGTATTGGCTAAGTATTCTTAAGCACTATTTCACTGCACTCAAACTTGTTTAACATTTCAAAAATATATAAAACTAACAATTTTTACAATATTTAAATAATAAAGTTGTGTTAGTGGTTATAATCAAAACAGAAATAACAGTGTCGCACACCACTATAGAAAAATTATTCCGATTAGTGCATTCAAGCTTCATAGCTCATCATCAGATCAAAAATGTCGGATCTGATGATGAGCTGTGAAGCTTGACAGCGCTAATAGGCATAAGTTTTCTATAGTCGTGTGAGATTTACACAATGTTCCTTATCAACTAATTTACAATGCTAAAAACCTGCAATCTCTACTTATCCATGTAGCGTCTATATGCTATCATATGCTTTATTATCTGCTAGATTCCACACAATTAAATTATAATGTCCATTGCAACATGTGTGTGTGTGTGTGTGTGTGTGTGTGTGTGTGTGTGTGTGTGTGTGTGTGTGTGTGTGTGTGTAGAGGTAATAATGTATGTAACTTCATTTGATACGATTGTAACAACTGTTTTTCGGAAAAAGAGGCGTCATGAATAAGACTTTTAATTAAACGTTTCTCCTAACTGTATGTCAAGTAGTTTAGTCAGTAAAATTAAATATATATGTAATCATTTTTTAAACTATATTAGCAAAAAACTGTTAAAAAATGTTATTAAGTTTTTTGTTTGTTCATTTTGTTATCTCCTCTTGAATGAAATACCCATATTTAATAAATTAACAAAAATGGTCACTTGATTCTTGTAATACTCCTATTCTCATTAATTAAAGAATTAAAAATCTTGTGCAATAATATACTGTTATTATTAAAATAAATTAACTAAAATAGTAACTAAAATACCAGTAGCCTATACAGTGTTGGTCTAATGGTAAGAATACAAGTTAACTTTAAACGAGTGCTAAGTAATGAAAGAGACTAAAGAACGGACGAAACCATGGTAAAGATAGTAACTGGAGCGAAGATGAGGATTAAGAAGCACTCATTCTAAATGGCAAAACGGCGGCCCTGGAGGGCTGCCGATTGCGAACAAAGAACGAGAAAATCGGGTCGCGAAGGATGAACGATCGTTCACTTGAAATCATTCAGCGTTTTTATCGTTCCTTTTGCTAATTCGTTAATTTTAACCTGGTCATTCGTATGCAGTTACTGTATGGTACGCAAATTAGTTATTTTCTTAGGGGAATAGAATGATGTTACGTAGGCTACACCGTTCACCATATTCATCATTTGCAACACGAAGTAACTAGTTCAGTTTACTTTTTTTAATAGTGTTGCTAATTTTCGATTTCTTGATTTAAAATATACTTGTATAGAACGTAGTTCAGACAACAGAGTAAAGAAAGCGTGTATTCAAACATACTGTCGTAAAAATGCATAGACATGATGCATGATGTTATTATGGGTCCGTTGTGGCTGCAGTTGCGTCAGCATTCAATGGTGGATGGGGGAGGTTATATTTCTGATCGCTTAAAAACTGCAAAAATGCACACCTTGCCTGCGGGTGTTATAGGGGATTTATAATATTGAGAATGTATTGTAATATTGTTATGAGAATATGGAACACAGGTATATCTTATTCTGCGATATAATCTTTTAAATTGTTTCAGTTTGATAATCCAAAATAAACTATTAAAAATTTAATGAAAAAAGTTTAGGCGTTAATCTTAATTGTTTTCGGCATTAGCAGAACAGACGTTTTATCACCATTAAAATACCACTATAATTCAGGACGATATACCACGAAAATAAATAATTAACCAATAAACATAAAATTAAAAAAGAATTATTTAAAATTATAAAATTATTGTTTTATATAGCCGAATCGTTTGTAGGATGGTTAATGAAAATGAATATTTGAGGAAGCAATAAATATATTATTAATTTTATAAAATAATCGTATCTTGTAATGATAAAACGCTCGTTATCATATCATTTAACTCCATTAATCATTGCATAAAAGCATAAAAAAAAAGCCAAACTAATATTCGATTCAGAGTAAACCAGATAAAATTTTTCCAGTTTAGGCCTATAAGAAAAAACTTAAATTAATCGTAAAATTCAGGGTGTTTATCATTGTCGCTGACAAGGTCAAAGGAGACACTAAAGATCTACTCACAAGTTATAAGACGTTAACTCTGTTAATTACACAGGACATACAGGCTTACTTGACTGTCGACATATGTTTAAGGCGACGTAATACATTTGTTACGTGTAGTTTGTCACATGCAGATAAGACGGTAGAGTACTTTCTACCGAAAACAAAAAACTTTTACAAATTCTGCAGTGCCCACGATTAATGTAGTAACATCAGGAATTTTCTAGTCTTCATTACGGCACATATGACTGTATCAGCTGCATATAGGCATAAACACATCCGTGTTTGTAGTTAGTCGAGTTATGCGAATAAACTTTAAGACTGATGGTCGACGTAGTCTGTTCAGCGACCGGTTTTATTAAAGCTCGTGGTTTTATTGAGAGAGTAGTTTTATTTAACCTTAAATAATGCATTAAAGATTGTTTGCATGAAATATTGTTATGAGTTTTATTTAGCGGCATTTAGAGATTATTTAGATTATTCATATATTTATTTAAGTTTTATTACTTTACTCTCTCTCTCTTGTGTACTAGAAAGATTACTCCCTCCCGTATATTGTGCGTATTGGGTAACTGTATAATACAGGATAATAACTGTAGTATGTATGTGATAGTTTATACGTACAAAAACATCACCTCTACTGCTGAATGCAGTAGCAACAATATCACCGATTTTCTAGACACTATCATAACAAAACTGACACAACTGACACACTGATACATAACACCTTCAATTACTCCATACAACACAAACTAATTTTCAGATTCATGATACACAGACTAAACAGCATTCCGCTAGAACAGAGAGGCTATCAAAATGAATTGAATGCAATTAAATATTTAGCTCAAGCGAATGTATACTGTAGAACAATAATTAACAAACTCCTTCGCACAATCCAAAACAAACAACAGACAAAGACAGAAAACATCAAATTTATAACACTCTGATGTATCACTAACCACACAGAAAAAATAGCCCACAAATTAAAAAATCAGGGTACAGTATTGCATACAAAACCACAAACACCCACTGTCAAAAAAACACAAACAGCTAAACAGATTTAATTTACCTGACATTTACAAAGTAAACTGCTCTGTAACAAATTTCACATAAGCCAAACAGGACGTAGATTCAAAGATACATTGAACACAAAAGCATTACACTCCACCTTTGTAGACCATCTCATTGAAGCGTATGCACAAACTTCAATAACAACATGGAAATTCTACATGTGTACCCGAAAGGCCATAACTAGACAGACTTAAGCACTGGAAACATACAAACTCACAAAAACGCATGAAACAACATCCTAAACGAACAGACACAATTTAAATCACACATACTATTTGAAAACACACACAGAACAAAGATATTTCAAACAATGGAGCCATCTCCAAAAACAGAACGGACAGCGCTCCTAGCACAGCCTCTGGATGAACCTCGCAATGAGCAAAAGATAACTCAGGAAATAAGGTAAAAATATTTATCTAATAGACTAGTGTTCCGCGTCGGAATAACTTTTATAATCTGTTCATGATATTCCAACACGTTATGAACAACAAACTCCAAGAATCCAATGTACGTATAATGCATAATTATTATCCAATATGTCTGTGTATCTGTGTGTTACATTACATGTGATTCTACACATAAAAGTAGAATTGTTTTACTAATGGTACAATGGTACCGATATAAAAAAACATTAGTTTTCATGTTTACTGATTTAAAAACGAAGTTTCTTGACAATTGTTAAACAAAGCCGTTGCTATAGGCCTACTCATTATCTGAACAATTATATCCCTACATACTAAAGTAAGTTCTAATAAAATACCACACACATTGTTTGGAGATTTTACTCGTAACATTTTAGTCTGAATACGTACCCAAACACGTGTGTGTCGCTGTTTGTAAAGTTTAAATTGATAAATGAAATAAAACAATCAGTCTCTACACTTTTGTATTACTGTAAAATTGTTCCATGAACACAATTATGGACAATGAAACATGCGACTAATGTAATAACCACATATTGCAAAATTACTACAATATTTTATACCAGGTTGCAATCAACATGAATAAATTAGATTCAGTTGTAATTTAATCAGTCATTATTTTAATTTTCTGCCAAAATCTATAAAATTGTGGAATTTTTTTAGAACATATTTTCTGTTTTACAATTCACGTAGATTAATAATTTTTCCAATAATATAATAACCACTATTTGTTGCGATATTTTTAACATTTAATTTTTGTCTTGAAAAGATCATTCGTAATGGCATGCGCCTGTTCGATATCAAGCATCATTACTAGTTAAAATTAAGCACAGATATAAGGCGCACGTGTATCTAATTTAACCGACAAGAACGTAATGGAGGTGATTTATGTAATTATGTAATTATCGTCGGTCGGCGCTTGCATATACCTGTTTAGGACGTCTTTCTCGGCGGTGTTTCACAACAGTATTGGTAGTCTGGATGAAGGACCACCGGTCACCTGGATATGCTCCGTAGCTGCTGAAGTGATAGCAGCTGTGAAACTGTGTACGTCTTCTATATTTCCACAGACATCC
Source organism: Magicicada septendecula (assembly GCA_034769895.1). Lineage (NCBI taxonomy): Eukaryota > Metazoa > Arthropoda > Insecta > Hemiptera > Cicadidae > Magicicada > Magicicada septendecula. The sequence continues at coordinate 290,573,923 of CM068367.1, forward strand.
GTAGGTGGATGGCCATGAAGCCTGTCCAATCAACATGGTCCACGCGCCATCTTTTCGGCGTGGGAATAACGCTCTGTGGCGTCCGCGTTGTTATCAGAACAGAGAAGTGGTCGCTCCCGAGAAAGTCCGGGATCACTCTCCACAACAGACGTGGAGCAAGACTTGGGACACAAAACACAAAAGTGACAGCCGAGAAAGTACCATTTTCAACGTTGAAATGTGGCCTCTTGCCTTTCTTTGGTTTTTAAAGTTGTATGTTTGGACGATGCAAGTTGAAGCTAGTTGCAAATTGCGGCATACTAAAAATGACTTTTAAGTAACTTATATCGTAATATCTTTAGAAAATAATTCTTTACTGGTTTTAGTTGTCTATAAAACATTTCTGTTTTTAATTCTAATATGACTGTCGCCAAAAATTGACAGAATTATACAATTTTAAATATTAGACCTGTTTCCTTAGTCAATCGAAAAATTGATATATATCAAAAGTTCTTAGCAAATAATTTAATAGTTTTATTTTTAGCAGGAACTTTTTGTCCTGACTAAAAGCTTGACTACAGTTTGATTATCAAGAAACACAGGTCACACAGAAATCACAGGCTACAACGAGCCGAAACACACCACCACCATAGATATGCACGTAGTTCCTCTCCTTTAGAACGAGGAATTTCGCCTCAAAGCCTGTTAGATTTGAAAATGTAGAATTTTACAAAATAACGGCTGCACTCATAAAGGGTCAGACAAAACCAGGCACAGGCCCAAACCTGCCAACCAAAAGCGCGAGCAGCCATTCCCTCAACGGGTGTACAAGATTTCCACCGACTCATCCTCGTACAGCTACTTCAGCAATCGCCTGCCGACAGTCTCTCTACCACTGAATAATCTCTTCGGAAAAAAACACCTGAGATCTGAGATCTCCTAAACGTTTCTACCGAGACAATCGCATCGATCAAGGAGGGATGACACGTGTATCACGATGAAGGCAATTGTGCACTCGAGCAATGAACTGCCACTGGGGAGGCAGATTTAATGGACTGCAGACGAATTCAATTGCACACTGGGTGATCTACGCGTGTAGTCATGATAGACGACCTGAACCGCTAACATCCCATCGGGGAGAGCGTTTTTAATCATTCGTTCGGGAACTGTTTGCGGAGGTACGCTGTAACATCCATGGTCACGGTTCCCGGTCCGGCACTGTGTACGTACTATAGTGGGAGAATGTGCGAGAAGGAAGCCTCTACTGGATACAACCTTGATCAGAGGTGTTTACTGCCCGGACCAAGTGTGTTTACAGTCCCGCTCATAAGTGTTTACTTTTACACACCGCAGCCACTATTCATGAATTTATAACTAACTATTCTAAAGTCCACCACTATAGATATATTGTATAGCTAGATATACCGAAGATATCGTAGACGTATTGTATCGGTAGATATAATCGTATGAAAAGACATCTGGGAAATTATTACCCGAACCTGTCCAGAAAATCCACGAAGCTATTTTCTTGTGACCGTCGTATGAGCAACAGACGTGTCTTCGTCGATTAACCTGGAATTCTGATGGCTGTCTCGTACGAATACTTTTCCATAGGAACATTAAATGTTAGAAATTTAGCCAATCTAAAATAAATCTCTAATTTATTATTTCATAAATTTTGGGTAAATCTTATTATTACATATGTGAGATAACATTATGACACGATTACACGATGAAATATTTGTTACTAGAGACTGGATAGTATTGATTTTTAGAATTGAGTATCTTGTAAATCCGTATATAAAACGTCTACACGCAGATTTAAAATGAATGTCACTATAATGCATTATTACACACTGTGTGACTGTTGGTACAACTTTGTTTGTAAAACTAATGGAACAAAAGCAGTCATAAATATCTTTTAAGTATTTGCGATCTTTGATAATACGAGATTTATAATAGTAATATTTTTATTGTACGTGAGAGTAAAAGTAATTTATATCTCCACCATCTGCGATGTAAGACGGGCCGTGGTTTCAAATCTAGCAATTCTTCTTCACCACTGGCCACCTTCTCGCTTGGATTGTATAATCCAGTTTTGGTTGCATATTATTTTAATTGTTTTCCTGCCTCGTCCGTCTATTAAGGCGGTAGATTTATTGTAATAACCATTACAATAATCAGCGCATGCCACTCTAACCTGAGAGCAGAATTTTCGTAACCTGTTTCGCGTTAAACAAGTTGTATTTCTGAAACAGGTTGTACAGGCATAGAGTACACCTGAAAACATTGCCTGCAAAAGAACTACTATGTTACGAAACCCTATATGCTTTCCATATCGTAATGGATTTTTAATTGGTTTGTCGAATACCAATGTCCGACAGATTCCTCATTAGAATTTAAACACTCAACTGTAAAAAAATTTAAATAATACAATAAATAATAGTTCGGGATATCGCAAGACCTGACAGTATGCCAATTTGTCTTTTTTGGGGTATTTGAAAGTTTCTGAAAATTTCATTTAAAAGAGTTCAAAATCAATTTTCATTCAAAAAATTATAAATTATTTACAGAAAAAACAACTCTTGTTTTTAGATACTACATTTTTTAATTGGAAGTTTTGAAAAGGAAATGTTTGAAACTATACTCCAAACCTTTCTTTAACTATTCTCGGATCAAGAAAATGGACAGACAGACAATCATTTAGTGGATACGTAATGACGCTACATTAGATTACAGAATTCAGAAAATAAAATAGAGATAGGTAGGATATTTTGCTATAGTTGGATAGTCACAAACTTGGTAGATATGAGGCCATAACACGCAAAGAGATCAAAATGATGTTAAAATGGAATGATAATAATGTAAACTGTCCTGGTACAGTAAAGACGAGTTGCCTTAAGGAATCATTATAAATACTAGATATTAGTCCACTCAGCAGTGATGTACAAGTGCTGACAGTAATGATGACAACATTTAGTTGTTGTACAGATACTGAAATTGGAAGTTCTACAAGAAATGTAAAACATACACGATTGCTACTGCATTCATTTATAAGACAACAATTCTAATAAGTAGATAATTGCGAATAATATAAACCGGCAGTTATGCCGTTTGCGGAAACAAGTTTTGCTATTAATCACTATTGTGTAAGCTTTGCTGGTTCCAGTAAATGGCGCTGAATAATTTTGTTCTACATTTTTTTTCTGTAAATGTTTCACTCCCGGAAGGAAAGTAGTACTTATTCTCTTTGGATTACTCGGTTGGATACATACCGTGTAGCGTTTGTTATGGCTCCTAGTTTTTTTTTTTTTTTTTGGAAGCGCTGGAGTATACCTAATTTTGCGGTACTAGCGACTCCCCATAGCCGCATGCAAGAAGTCCAGTCAGACACTTTTATGATAGCTTTGTAAATCAACAAATTATTTTACAATATTACCTGGATCTTCCTGCCAAGAACAGGTTTTGAAAGTGTAAACCAAGCTGTTTTCGCTTTATAAAGATACGTTTTTGTCAAGTAAGATCCCGATGGATATGTGGGCCCAGGTACTTGCTCAACTTGTATACTTGCGGCATTTTACAGTCATGAAAAGAAACAGCGCTGAGAGTGAAAGTAACGTAGGCTGATTTTTCCGTAAACATAATATATATACACTATGTATACTCGTATGCGTGTTGCCGAGTTACTGACCATAAACTTTTGCTGCAAACATACGTTGTTAAACACGTTTCTGATAATTACACTTCAAATGAGTTTAAGATGGCATAACAGAGCACGACCGAACAGAACAGAATGTCAGTATAGAATAGAGATGGGTTCTACATTGGTTAAAACTACCAGATGACTACTGCTGGGTCGTAGCAGTTCTGACTCTGAGTCCGTTTGAGTAAATGTGTTAAAAAAATTTAAAAATATTATAGTTGCTTTAGTAACTATGTATTAGTTATATAATTAAATTTTGAGTGTAATTCTTATAACAATTATTTCAGTTGTTTTACGGTAACTGTAAATTTTGAGATACAATTTGTGAGAACAATTTTAAAATTAAACTAACAGGAATGTCAAACTTAGAGACAATCTTAATGCCTTTTATCTGAAATTTTTGTACTTTTGAAGTTCAGTCGTAATCCATATATCGTCCACCAAATAATGGGTGACAGAAGCAGAGTCTTTAGTGTTAGGAAACAGATACAGACGTATCGCAAAAATGTATTTGCTATTTATAAAGAAAGTGTAAAACGCCGTTGAAAATGGTCTTAAAATTTCATAAATATAAAAAGCCTAAAATTGAAAATTATACACTGCGAGGAAAACCCCAAAGATGAGAAGCGAAAGCATGAAATGGGAGACCCGAGGGGCGCCAGATAGGGACTACTCTGTGCTGTAAGGAGACAAACTACAAATATATTAGTTAACGCTTTTTACTTAAAAAAAATGTGCGTTAGACATTCATGTTGACGCATTTTCATTTATACTGCCTAGTAGCTTAATGAATTGCACAAAATGCTACAGCTCATCAAAATACCGATTGCTATAACAAAAACGATTGTTTTAAAGTCTGATTAACGTAAACACAATTCTAGAAAAAGTTATGTTGAGTGTAATTAAAGTATAATCTCTCCATGATATGTAAGATAGAAAGCAACGTTCAGCTTCTAACAAATTGAATTTGTTAACTTGAAGCAGAATAATCGCTGCATTAATTAGCCTACATCTATATTCCCTATTTAAAGAAACTGATAAAATAGGTCTTAAAGATATCTGTGTCATTTTCTTTAAAGTGTATTCAACAGAACACCGTACGTTGCACATTTGTATATAAGTATATTAGCAATTGTTTAATAAAATATCGGTACGGAGAACCATACATGACTTCCATGTTCTAAGATTTATATTTAAAATCATTTACGAAATGAAATGTTTCCACAGAAACTACTTCTTTCCATTTATTGCTTCAGCCTTAACCACACTACTGTGGTCACTAACGTATATCACCACATGTTATCGCACTCGATTTTCACTGATGATGGCAGTCGACGGCACTGCCGAAACGTCTGGTTTTGCAGAAAACATTGGACTACGGCCAAACAGCCCGGGAAGGAATTTTAACAACAAACTACTACTTTGTTGCCGATAACGTAGTACACATATAATAAAAATTATCCCCTCCCCGTCAACTATAATTTTCATTTATAGAAAATTACCCCCACCCCGTTCAACTAGCCTCTTCATTTATAGATATTTCATCTACGTTTCTACAGTGGATTATTAAGATCTCCTTATCAGGATACTTTATTTATCAAAATTAAGTACTTTACTCTTGTTACAACAAAAAATGTTTCAGGTAAACTGCCCTTTCCCCGTAACCGATCTTCACCAAAATCAATAGGCACCCTATGTCTTCTACAAATCAGGCACATATGTAAAAAATTATTTGATTCTGTTTGAATTTACGGCAGTTATCGTTCGTCATGAAAAAATTTCTCTTGTTACAACATAACATGTTGCAGGTAAACTACCATTTTCCCTTAACCTATCTTCACCAAACTCATCATGCTTTGAGACCTCTACAACTTAGAGATGTATGCAAAAACTTATTTGATTCTGTTTGAATTTACGGCAGTTATCGTTCGTCATAGAAAAAATTAACCTTGTTATCACATAAAACGTTGCCGGTAAACTACCCCTTTTCTCTTAACTGATCTACTGATCTTCACCAAAATGAGTCCTCTACAATTCATGGAAGCATGCAAAACATTATTTGACTCTGTTTAAATGTGCGGCAGTTATCGTTCGTCATAGAAAAAATTACTCTTGTTAAAACATTAAAGGTGGCAGGTAAACTACCCCTTTCCCTTAACCGATCTTCACCAAAATCAATAGCCTTCAGTCCTTTACAATTCAGGAACGTATTCAAAAAACTATTTGATTCTCTTTGAATTTACTGCAGTTATCGTTCGCCATAGAAAAAATTACCCTTGTTAAAACATAAAACGTTGCAGGTAAACTACCCCTTTCCATTAACCGATCTTCACCTAAATCAACAGACCTTGAGCACTTAACACTTCAGGAACGTATGCAAACAATTATTTGATTCCCTTTGAATATGTAGCAGTTATCATTCGTCATAAAAATTCAATTACCCTTTTAAAACATAAAACGTTGCAGGTAAACTACCCTTTTCTCTTAACCGATCTTCGCCAAAATCAACAGCCCTTGAGTACTCCATAATTAAGGAAGGTTTGCAAAAAAGTATTTGATTCTGTTTGAATTTACGGCAGTTATCGTTCGTCATAGAAAAAATTACCCGTGTTAAAACATAACACGTTGCTGGTAAACTACCCCTTTCCCTTAACCGAACTTCACCAAAAACAATACGTCTTGAGAACTCTACAATTTAGAGATGTTTGCGAAACATTATTTGATTCTGTTTTAATTTACGGCAGTTATCGTTCGTCATAGAAAGAATTACCCTTGTTAAAACATAAAATTTTGCAGGTAAACTACTCATTTTCCCTTAACCGATCTTCACCAAAAACAATAGGTCTTGAGAACTACAATTCGGGGCTGGATGGGAAACATTATTTATTCTGTTTGAAGTTGCGGCTGTTATCGTTTGCCATAGAAAAAATCTACAGACACAGACACACAGACAGACAGACAGACACACAGACACTTTTCGAAAAATTACTTTTTTCCATGTTTGAGGGTAGTACAATCAGAATCTGCAATTATCTCGAACACGATTTTTTTTTTCATCACCATACTTCCATTTCCTTATGGAACATGGAAGTAAAATATCGGTATGGAGAACCATACATAACTTCCATGTTCTAATATATAATTAAAATCATATTCAAAATGCAATATTTCCATAGAAACTACTTCTTTCTATTGCTTCAGCCTTAACCACAGTACTGTGGTCACTAACGTATACCACCTCACGTTTTCACACTCGATTTTCACTGATGATGGCAGTCGATGGCACTGCCGAAACGTCTGGTTTTCCAGAAAACATTGGACTACGGCTAAACAGCCCGGGAAGGAATTTTAACAAAAAACTACTTCTTTGTTGCCGATAACGTAGTACACATATACAAATTCTCCCCTCCCTCTTCAACTATAATTTTCATTAATAGAAAATTACCCCCACCCCGTTCAACTAGCCTCTTCATTTACAGATATTTCATCTACGTTTCTACAGTGGATTATTATGAGCTTCTTGTCAGGATACTTTGTTTATATAAATTAAGTACTTTACTCTTGTTAAAACATAAAAGTTGTAGGTAAACTACCCCTTTCTCTTAACCGATCTTCACCAAAAACAAAAGGTCCCGAGGACTCTACAATTCAGGCCTGTATGCAAAGAAATATTTGATTCTGTTTGAATGTGCGTCAGTTATCGTTCGTCATGAAAACATTTCTCTTGTTACAACATAAAATGTTGCAGGTAAACTACCCCCTTGCCTTAACCGATCGTCACCAAAATCAAAAGACCTTGAGATCTCTACAATTCAGGCATGCATTCAAAACAATATTTGATTCTGTTTGAATGTGCGGCAGTTATCGTTCGTCATAGAAACAATTACTCTTGTTAAAAAATGAAAAGTGGCTGGTAAACTACCCCTTTCCCTTAACCGATCTTCATCAAAATCAACAGGCCTTCAATTTACAATTCAGGACCGTATGCAAAAAAGTATTTGATTCTCTTTGAATTTACGGCAGTTATTGTTCGTCAAAAAAAAAAAATTACCCTCGTTAAAACATAAAACGTTCTGGTAAACTACCCCTTTGCCTTAACTGATCTTCACCAAAACCAACAGATCTTGACAACTCTTCAATTCAGGGCTGTATCCAAAACATTATTTGATTCTGTTTGAATTTACGGCTGTTATCGTTTGCCATAGAACAAAATTACTCTTGATAAAAACATAAAACGTTTCGGGTAAACTACCCCTTCCCCTTAACCGATCTTCACCAAAAACAATAGACCTTGAGTACTCTACAAATCTGAGCTGTGTAAAAAAAATTATTTAATTCTGTTTGAATTTGCGGCTCTTGTTGTTTGCCATAGAAAATACCGTTTTAAAACATAAAACGTTGCTGGTAAACTACCCCTTCCCCTTAACCGATCTTCACCAAAAACAATAGGTCCTGAGAACTCTATAATTCAGGCCTGTATGCAAAAAATTATTTGCTTCTGTTTGATTTTGTGGCTTTTATCGTTTGCCATAAAAAATACCCTTGTTAAAACATAAAACGTTGCAGGTAAATACCCCTTTCCCTTAACCTATCTTCACCAAAAACAACAGGTCTTGAGAATTATAATTCAGGGCTGTATACGAAACATTATTTGATTCTGTTTGAATTTGCGGCTGTTATCGTTTGCCATAGAAAAAAATTACCCTTGATTAAAAAAATCGTTGCTGGTAAACTACCCCTTTACCTCTCCCGATCTTCACCAAAAACAATAGGTCGTGAGTACTCTACAAATCAGGGCTGTATGCAAAAAATTATTTGTTTCTGTTTGAATTTGCGGCTGTTATCGTTTGCCATGGAAAAAATCTACAGACAGACACACACACACACACACACACACACACACACACACACACACACTCACTCACACACACACACACTTTTCGAAAAACGACTTTTTTTCATGTTTTGAGTGTAGTACAATCAGAATCTGCAATAATCTCGAACACGATTTTTTTTGCTATCACCATACTTCCATTTCCTTAAGGAACATGGAAGTAAAATGCTCTTTGCTTTCTGTAATTGATATAAAAGAGATTGTATATTTGTATAAAACCTGTACATATCACTTAGTCGTTCTGACTGGTGATTGATTCAGAGGAAGTTGCTTATAGGAGACAACATTTTTCCTTTTCCTTTTTCCGTATTCAAATGTTTCTCGGTTTTCAGATTTTCAGTTAGATGACAACAAAACTACTTTAATTCAAATTGAAAAAATATCAATTTTGTATAATTTATTTTTTTTAATCTTATCGTAACAACCTTTAGTTAAGATTTAGTTACCTAAAAACTACGTCAACAAAAGATCTCCGTGAAATCTTTAAAAACAGCCTTTTTATAAAACATCAGAAAAATATTTAAAAAATTTACAATTCACTTAATAAAGCAAAATAAAATATTTAATGTACCCGTGTATCTTAAAAATGTAATTTTGACTTGGTAGCTTTGCATTTAAATTTATAAGTTTTATTAATCATATTTTAATTTGAAAAGTAAACAAGTGCAGATATTTCAAGTCGTCCAAATGCATTTTCTTCAACAGTTACAAGTGCATTTCTGGATGGATGGATAATGCGCGGGTGTCTTGCGCCCTAATTTGTGTGCGTTGTCCAGGCCTAGGCATGAGGCATTTACTCTGTAAAGTAAATTCAATATCGAAACATTTCTTTTCTGGTTACATATTGTGAATACCTAAAGAACAACGGGATGGCTCACAAAACTGTATTCCTCCAAACAGATGCAAATCGTATTGACACGTGGACAAACGTAGTTTTAACAACGTTAAATTTGAACATAAGATTACTTGATTGTTTACATTATTTTTCTGCAACTAATAGCTTTTTAAAAATTTTTCCATCACGTCGAAGTTCTTCCTTCTCACATTTTACTTGTTTTCTCTGTGATTAGTTCAGTGATTTTTACCGCGTGTCCTAGAATTGTTACCGTGCACATTGAAAGGAAATTTATAAATGGAAAAATACAAATATAATTGTATTTATAATTATTCATTTATAGGCTACTTGATCAACTTAAACAAGAATTTTATTATTCAAAACATGTAACAGTCATTAATGACATCAAAAAAATGAAATGTGGGTCTGACCTTTCTCGCAGCTTCCTTTGTTCATAGAACGAAATGAACGGTTTTAATATAAATAAATCTTTGAGAGTAATTTTACATCAGTTAATTGTATATTTGAACATAGTTCAATAAGTGTACAAGCTGAAATAAATATAGCTGTGAGCAATGAATTTTTCAGTAAGGATCACGGATCTATGAGTTATTTAAGACTTTAAGCTATTTAAGGTCTTGATACAAGTGACATATAAATTTACTTATTGATATTGTCATAAGAACAACTGAATAAATAAGTACGTGCAATGGTAGTGTTTTATTTATACGTTTTAGTGTTTATATTACCGTTTAAATCTCATGCTAGGAGTTAGTTTGACTTAATAAAATAATGACTGAATGTCTAAGGCCTAAAGCTGCGACGTAATTAAGTAAGTTTATCAAACGCCGGTAATCTGATATTTACATATACTCTGAGTTTTCTTCATGTTACTGATACTCTGTGGGGTGTTGAGAAATAGTTAGTAACAAACCTATAACAAGCCTATAACATAACCTATTTAATTTCAAATTTTTCCTAACAGGTTAGGTTATTTGCTCCCTAACTTTATTCACTGTCACATTAAAATAAAACTACCTGCCTACCCATGCTTTAGGCATTTATATAATTAAATAAGTGAAATTGCCGCCACGTATGATAATGGTATATAATAATAAAATTTTATTCACAAACGCTCATATTTTTCTTGTATATATATATATTTTTTATATTATTATTAATAATAACAAAACATTTTACAAGAATATATTTTCATTATTTGGGAATTACAATGTTTGTAAATGTGAAACATTGTAAATCACAAAATAATAAAAACGATTCTTGTAAAAAGTGTTGTTATTATTAATAATAATATATAATAATAAAATTATAATATATGAAAGAAATTCGCCTTGGTTTCTGTTTAACTATTAAACTATATATCGCTGGAGGTCTGTAATAAACTCGAACCTAGTAGTGGCTACAAACAAGGAAGAAGACTGTGACACTATTGAAGCTTCATGTTCGTTGTTTATAGCAAGTCGTTGCCAAAGCCGTAGTGACGCTTTATGTTACTGTGAGATCGTAATACGTGATGAACTACGCTTGCATGTATTTCTTGAAGTAGACGCCATGGGAACTTTGGGTTTGTATCCGACTCACGCTGCACAGAAAACTCTTCATTATAACTGTATATAATGTCACCTTCCTTATTGTAACACGGTTTTTTCCAGTTGGTTTAGACTTGTTTATACATACCGGAACAACAGTGAACAAACATATGTGAACACAACTAGCTGAAATGAGGTGGGCCCGTGCGTGTGTAAACTTCTGTTGCCTTCAACAGAAACTAATTTAAATCTTTAAAATTATCGAAAGAAGACTAGATTACAGTTACTCATCCTTTCCTTTTTCCTATCATATATTAATATTATTATAATTTATAACTATTTTCAAAAATCAAAGTAGTTAGTTATGGTTATTTGTATTTATACATTAGCACGAATTATATAACATTTAGGCCTAAAGTATGTTATTTGTAAGTATTATCAACATAAGTATTATCAAGATACTATAATTTGTTGTAACGTTTTACAAAGTGAACTAGGACTTACATGTTTGTAATGTGTTTTTCTTTACATTGGTAACCATCACAGGATATTATGGGCTGGACTGGAAATGGAGGAAATGGTCTCCAAGTTGTACATCTCGATATACTGAACAGAATCTAAAAAGTCTACAAAAATCAGATTGAAAGAAAAGATAGAAATTGACAGGAATAAATGTTATATTTGACTTGCATTCTTCATTTTTCCATGATTTAATCATTTTATAAACTGCAATTCAACCGCTATGCTATAGATGTCGTTCAGCTAACTTTTCAGCGACACTCGAACGGGGTCCAACAGAACGATCTAACGGTTCTTGAAATATTATTTGAAATACGCCCTAATTACGAACGCACGGTGTTCGCCTGGCCACACTATGTTGACGAATAAAATTGTTGTTAGTATAACTATACCGATTTCTATGACGGCTATAACTTCTTTTGCCTGATTAATATTACCTGAGAAACGTAGCTTGCTTCTTTTTAGTACGTAGGCTTTCACGGCCGGTGTCATTACAATTATCTAAAACTTCCGGGCTGAAAGGCCGTGGTCGAGTGCTTGATCTTCTACAGCTAGACGTTTCGGCCACACCACCGGTGGCCATCTTCAGTAGCAAAAAAGTGTTCGAAATAGATGGTACGCCGAACACGTCTCCCAATGAACTGGGATGAACCAATGAACTTTGGTTGCCTGTTCCCAGTTCATTGGGAGACGTGTTCGGCGTACCATCTATTTCGAACACTTTTTTGCTACTGAAGATGGCCACCGGTGGTGTGGCCGAAACGTCTAGCTGTAGAAGATCAAGCATTCGACCACGGCCTTTCAGCCCGGAAGTTTTAGATAATTAGCTTGCTTCTGTCCATTTACCCGTCGAAGGTAATTAGATCCTCTTCAGTATTCATCCTGTTTATAGATTTCAAAAAAGTGAGAATATTTTCAATTTCAGACGTTTGATTTTTAAGACGCCTGTCTAATATTTTATATTTAACGGTTCGTCTAATAGGCTATGTTTAGTGTTTCCTTTGCATTCATACAACATATGTTACATATTACTATTTGGAATTACTGTATTTATACTTTTATTCCATTCTCAGTCATTCAGAATTGATATGGAATGTAACGAAACAAATTTTAGGATATTGCTACGACAGCACAGAACACTCTACGCGTTTATCGAATGTGCCAGAAAGATCTCGATGTAAGCGTGTGGTGTACGTGCTACTAGACGCATTTTGCGAGAATCTTCTCGACTGTGCCGGGCTTCGCTCCGGCGCTCGGGCTGTGCAAGGCCGTAGTAATTACGTAGTTCACGAGAGATAAGACGCAGTTTGGAAGCTTCTGGTGTGTGAGCGTGACTATAAATACATCGGGTAGCGGCCTTAGTTTTCAGTTCCATGCGAGATATTGGTTAGTGCGGTTCGAGAGTATTAGTGCGATATATTTCCAGAGCGGTTCGAGTTATTATTGTGTACGTTCAAGTAGTTATTATTGAAGTGCTGCGTTTTATAATCAGACGATATAATTGTAATACAATTGAGTTTTAATATTTGTGGACATTTTATTACGTGTGTACAATTTTCATTTGATTTGTTGTAGAGACTGTGTTGTTAATTACGAACTATTTTTACTGTAACAATTAAAGGTGTGATTAGTGACTTAATTGGTGTCTTGTACTTATTTTGTTTCCACTGTACCTACGACGATCGAGGAGATAGTCGTAACAGTGGTGTCAGAAGTGGGATAGAACGGTTAACAGTGGATACTTTGTACAAGACGAGTGTGATTCGTAATTAATCGGTAAACATGGATCCCAGTCAGATGATGGAAGCTTTACAAACACTGCTGCGGCAGACACAGGAAGAAGCAGAAAGACGACAAAAGGAAGAACGAAGACAGGAAAGAGAAGAGGCTGAGGAACGTCAGAAAGCACTAATGCTAGAAACAGAAGAAAGACAAAAAGATAAAACGAAACCTCTCTTTGAAACTATGCAGAAACAGTTGCAAGAACACAGTACCGCAGAATTGGGTCTCCTACGAGGTGAGCTTAATAAACAAGTTACTAAAATATCGGATGACATTAAAAATAGCTGAAGTAGAAAAATCTGTCTCGAGTGTTGAAGAATTGATGGCTACAAAAATATCTGAAGTAGAAAAATCTGTCTTGACTGTGGAAGAAACTATGTCAACAAAAATATCTGCAGTAGAAGACTCGATTACAAATATAAAAGAGCAGATTAAAAATGAAGTCGAGCAGTGTCTGAAATTACAACCAAAACAACTTTGTAAACAGACTGCACCAATGATAAAGACAGAAAAAGACGCAGAAAATAAGTCAATAGAGAAAGTAACTTTGCCTTCAGTAGGGACAGTTCATGTCAAAGCTCCAAACTTTGACGGAAGCAGTCACTGGGCAACGTACCTCCGCCAATTTGAAGCTGCTGCATGCGCAAATAATTGGACAGAGAAAGACAAGGCAGTCTCACTCGTTCTCGCATCAAAAGGACCCGCGGCAGAATTACTACAGAAAGTGCCACCTGACAGCCAGAACATCTATGCCGAGTTGATAAAAGCTCTAGAATTACGCTACGGTGATAAACATTTTCGAGAGGTGTACTACGCTCAGTTGAGAACAAGACGACAACGTTCCGGGGAAAGTCTTCAAGAATTTGAAGCAAGTATCGACAAATTGATTAGATTGGCCTATCCTGAAGCACCAGAAGACTTCCGAATAAGGTTTACGGTGCAGACATTTATTGATGGCATCGGAGATTGTGAACTTCAGCAAGTGTTACGAATGGCAAGACACCGAGATAGCTCAGAAGCTCTTGTTCACGCCCTAGAGTTTGAAGCTGCCAAGTCAGCGTCCCGCTACAATAATGGGTTTGTGCCATCACGTTGCAGTCACAAGATCCCTGTATCACATTACCGTTACGATGGGTGCAGAAAAACAGTGTTGTCGGACAAACAATTCAAAAGTTCAAGAGAGTCGCAACGATTTGAAAAAGGCAGAAGACCGAAATGTTACAACTGTGGAAAACGTGGTCATCTACAGGTAGACTGTTGGGAGAAGAAGATACCGAGAGAAGAGACTGATCGCACCAATTGGAGAAGTAAAGGCCCAGAACAGCACACAGTTTCCACGCTACATAAGATCAGTGGAAACTTGATTGTTAATGGATTTGCGGATGGTAAACCAACATCATTTACAGTTGACACGGGCGCAACAGTGTCCATTGTGCGCCCTGACTTAGTCTGTAACCGCCATCCTCTAATTAGCTCTTGTACAATACAGACTGTGACTGGAAGCCCCGTCAAGTTGCTAGGAAAGGTAGACGTACGTGTACGCCTGGGTCTTCTTGAGTTTAGCCACCAAATGCTCGTTGCAGACATTGTCGATGAAGTGATTCTTGGCACGGACATTATGAATGCCTACGGATTCGTTGTGGACTTAAGAGAGAATGTCCTGTGTGTCGGCCAAGAGGAGATAAAGCTTTCCATGGCTAAAACGACAGGGTCTACCAACCATTCGATTAAGCGAGTGGCATTAGTCGAAGAAAAAGTCAACAAGTCTGGTCAAGAGGAACCTTCCCTGTTGCCAGCGGAAATGGAGGAAGAACTAGCAGAGGAAGTACAAATAAGTATAAGGACAAAACAAGTGATTGGAAAACCAACTATGGGTGTCGAGACAAAACTCTTGCTTGTTCCTGAGCTGATAGAAGCGCCCGAGGGTAAAGTGGCTGAAGATGAGGTTACGCAAGAGGTTGTTGACGAGGACCAAACAGACGTGGATCAGCCAGTGGTATTTCGGTCATCAGTACATGACGCAACGGGAGTGATTCCAGCGAAACTAGTGGTTGCGCAAAAGACTCGCATTCCTAGGAACGTGGTATTCGGATCACACGAGACTGAATTCGAAGAACGGGAAAATTATTCTTCGCAAGGATGTCCACCTAGATCGCCTGGTCGAGTATTACTTCGGAGGCGCTTTGCCAGTTCGGGACGAACAGGCTTAAGGAGGGGGAAGTGCTACGACAGCACAGAACAATCTACGCGTTTATCGAATGTGCCAGAAAGATCTCGATGTAAGCGTGTGGTGTACATGCTACTAGACGCCTTTTGCGAGAATCTTCTCGACTGTGCCGGGCTTCGCTCCGGCGCTCGGGCTGTGCAAGGCCGTAGTAATTACGTAGTTCGCGAGAGATAAGACGCAGTTTGGAAGCTTCTGGTGTGTGAGCGTGACTATAAATACATCGGGTAGCGGCCTTAGTTTTCAGTTCCATGCGAGATATTGGTTAGTGCGGTTCGAGAGTATTAGTGCGATATATTTCCAGAGCGGTTCGAGTTATTATTGTGTACGTTCAAGTAGTTATTATTGAAGTGCTGCGTTTTATAATCAGACGATATAATTGTAATACAATTGAGTTTTAATATTTGTGGACATTTTATTACGTGTGTACAATTTTCATTTGATTTGTTGTAGAGACTGTGTTGTTAATTACGAACTATTTTTACTGTAACAATTAAAGGTGTGATTAGTGACTTAATTGGTGTCTTGTACTTATTTTGTTTCCACTGTACCTACGACGATCGAGGAGATAGTCGTAACAGTGGTGTCAGAAGTGGGATAGAACGGTTAACAGTGGATACTTTGTACAAGACGAGTGTGATTCGTAATTAATCGGTAAACATGGATCCCAGTCAGATGATGGAAGCTTTACAAACACTGCTGCGGCAGACACAGGAAGAAGCAGAAAGACGACAAAAGGAAGAACGAAGACAGGAAAGAGAAGAGGCTGAGGAACGTCAGAAAGCACTAATGCTAGAAACAGAAGGAAGACAAAAAGATAAAACGGAAGCTCTCTTTGAAACTATGCAGAAACAGTTGCAAGAACATAGTACCGCAGAATTGGGTCTCCTACGAGGTGAGCTTAATAAACAAGTTACTAAAATATCGGATGACATTAAAAATAGCTGAAGTAGAAAAATCTGTCTCGAGTGTTGAAGAATTGATGTCTACAAAAATATCTGAAGTAGAAAAATCTGTCTTGACTGTGGAAGAAACTATGTCAACAAAAATATCTGCAGTAGAAGACTCGATTGCAAATATAAAAGAGCAGATTAAAAATGAAGTCGAGCAGTGTCTGAAATTACAACCTGACTTAATGACTTAATTGGTGTCTTGTACTTATTTTGTTTCCACTGTACCTACGACGATCGAGGAGATCGTCGTAACAATATTAACTGAAATTAGCGAAGTAGCGGTATTCTACTCCAATTCGTATTCATAAATTATACCAATTTAGACAGTATAGAAACAAAAAGTGTCAATTTTTCTAACTATGATTTGGTAGGTGGAGTAATTAAGCCTACCTCTGAAAGGAACTACGTGATAAAGTAAGTTTAGAAAGTTTAAAATATTTTGAATTATCTTCTTTATTTTCAAACCTTTGACATCTTTAATTTTAAAAAACGTGAACCATAACAAGCATAAACTTTAACCATTCTGAAACGTTAATACAATATACTTAATATTTTATTTAGGTAAAATTTTGATAAGTAAGTCACATTTCCTCTGTTGTACGGTACCTTGAGTTGATGGAGAACAAAGTTCCTATTGGAAATTTATGTAAGCAACATTATTTTGTTCTTTTATATTTATCTGTGGCAAGTACACATCGCACGCTTCAGATACACTTATATGAGTACATTCTTTACTTTGTTTGTGCACGGTTCAACGAACGTACTTCATATCACGTCAGCATTATAGTGGAGAACTACTGCTTGGAAAGAATACCTTTTGTTCATTTTATGTCTTACAATAGTAAAAAAATTATGAAAGCTGTATGGAATGCATTTGGTTTGAAGTGAATAAATGCGAAACAAATCAAGGAAGCAATAAATAACTCAAAACATCAATAAATACATTATAATAAAATACAATACAATAACTCAAAATAAGCAATAAATTTCACAAAACAAACAAGTTGACTTGAGAAAACCAATTCAAATACAGAGGTAGAGATGATATTAGTGTTGCATGAGCAGCAGTAATTTACATTTGATCCAATGAAAATATAATTCAGCTATTCTTCTTTTAAATGCAGTATCCACATTCACTATAGTAAAAAGCTAATCTCAAGATCCCAAATCACAGTATATTGACGAAATATCTAAAAATCTTTTTTAACGCCACAGTATAAAACCCTGTCAAGTTTTTATAACTCGCACCTACGCAATTCGCTAACATGACGCACAAAATAATTTTATGTTGCAAGAACATATTTGCCGACGAGACACATTTTAAGGGCGATATTTTCACTTTACTGTATATTATATTGTTACGTAATTCGGAAAAAGTATTACACCATTACAGAACATTCTACGTGTTTCTCGGCTATTCCAGTGGAATCCGGCTGTAATGTTGTGTGTGTACGTAATCTCAACATGTGTTAGCCAGACTGTTTCAGACGTTTCCGGCCTCACGCACTGTGTCAAGGCCGCAAGCAATTACGCTCTAGTGTAGCGCTGATTCGTAGTATAGATGATTCTGGAATTTCAGCGGGGTATAAATATAGGCATTCAGCGGCGCTTAGTTCAGTTTTTAGTGGTGATTTATTCTAGTGCGGTTCGAACTATTGTGACGAAGTGTTAAGTGTTTTTTATAATTATTGTGCGGGCCAATTTTAATACAATTGTGTTTTGTATTAGTTGACATTTTTATTGTGTGTGAACAATTTTTATTTGATTTGTTGTAAGACGCTATCTTGTTGATTACAAACTGTTTAATTGTGATAATTAAAGCTGGTGATTAGTGATTAGTGACTTAATTGCTGTCTTGTATTTTCCTTTCCACTGTACCATACGACGATCAGTACACCGTCGTAACGATATTATACTTAGTTGTATAGTTTGTTTCCGAAATTCTAGTCCCCCCAATCATTTTTAATAGCTTCATTTTACTTTCTGCGTTGACATTACATTATTATAGTTATTTGGTTATTCTGTTTATAAAAGATCGTTATATAAGATAAGCATTTCGTTTAAGCCAAAAAATTTAAATAGGATTCGTATTTTTAACCTACTTGTTTTTACTGTTATTTAATGTTTAAGAACTTGGCAACTAACGACATCGACCAACAAAATTTTCATCTAAATTCTAGCTTACCAATGACAATGGAAAGTCAAACACAAAACTAAAAACGATCCTATCATAGCCAAACATAAAACTTGCTGCTTTTAGAAAAGACTGAGTTCTGTCTATTGCCGACAGTTAAATTTCGAGGTCCTCTTTCAGTTTACCTTTTCCTTTGTATCTTTATCTGAACTCGACCAGAGCACTACAGTCTTCAATTATGTGCCCCGCAAGTGCATATGGGTTGTTCTTCTACTTTTAGGAGGTAAGAAGGTGTCACGTTAATGTTCCCAATTCGCAGTTTGGTGATGTAAACTTGTTCACGACGACTGCGATCATCTGTCAGTTCCCATTTAAGGACGCTCTGCTTCACGGTAGTAAGTTTGTTCTGCCGCCAATTCCACATCTGCTGCCACACATTATAAAGGTGGCTGTAGCAGCTACTTTTACATCGTCAAGTGGTGTGGCAATTGCATCGACTTATGAGCTTTCTGTAGCGTCTCTCCGTCAGCTTCTTAGTTATCTTCAGTACCCACATGACCCGGATAACAAACAAAAGTCGACGATGAACCATGGTCGAGTAACGCATGGCATAGTGCCATTATCTATCGCAATAACACATCCACTGTGCCGGGATTGTCCAAGGAAGTTAAAAAGTTAGAGTATCTGTACACATAACAAATTTTCTCTCGCCTCGGTGTTCACTGAATCTACATGCTTGTCACACATCTTAGAGTTGGGCAGTGTATACGCTCACTCCCTTGGGCAGTATTTAGGAGCGGGAGACGCCCTCAATTGCAAAGGCACTACTCACTCTGTTCTCCGTCTTCAAGGCATCAATGGACACAATTCCATCAATTCTTCAACGTATTTCTCCAAGACTGATCTTAAAAGAGGTTTTATTTCAATTAGGTGGCAGAATTTCTTGCTTCTACTGGGAAAGGAAGCATCCGGCAGTTTGGTTTGCGAAGCAGCCAGAGAAGTACCTTACACGGAACATGCGCTTGGACCATCGACGCACGGATATTGTAGCGCCGGGTTGTTAGTGCACGGATGCCGGCTGGACGAGTAAACTTACAACAGCCATTGAATGTTCTTGCATTCTTGTTGTTCGCATCAACACGTTTGGTTTATGTGGCTTAGTAATGCTAAAATTTTAGTCACATATCTCACCAACAGTAATTGACATCTGATATGGTATGACGTCATTCCTACTTCGTAATGTAAGCTTTGTGCTAGGCCCCTGTAACATAGCCCCGCCCAGAATTATGTACAGGATATCACGTTTTCAAGCACGACCTCCTGTCTAAAAAGTACACCGCGCATTCATAATTTAATGTTCTTCATTGTTCTTTTATTTGATTGCTTTATTATATTTTAAAGTCAGTCAGTTTAGGTGGCCTTAATTAAAAGTTCCTAATAACTTCAATTTTTTAAATGCGATTGCTATTTAAAAACTCCTGTATATAAAGTTTATCTTGCACGATGTAAATCTATTTTAATATATAATATAATATAATATAATGTACATTATGAAACTAAAGTTAACATCCTGCGGCAAATTAAAATAATGTTTCAAGTGAAATAATTTTACGCAAGATTTTCTGTACGTAAATTGCAGCTTCCTTCCTTGATGTAACCGGGACTGTAAATCCGGCTTAGCTGTGACGTGTATTGCGTTGCTCACTACGTTCATTAAGTGAGAAATGCAGAGGTACAGCTCATCATTTAATCAAGATTAAAGTTGATAGTTAAGATAGATAAGCTGCTGCACTTTGAGACTCTGTGAAAAGAATACAAATTTTAAAAATAAACTTTTTTATTTACACTGCTCCGACAACAACAATAACAACAACAACAACAACTACTACTACTACTACTACTACTACTACTACTACTACTACTACTACTACTACTAGTATTACTACTAAAAATATCAATATTAATAATAAGAAGAAGAAGAAGAAGAAGAAGAAGAAGAAGAAGAAGAAGAAGAAGAAGAAGAAGAAGAAGAAGAAGAAGAAGAAGAAGAAGAAGAAGAAGAAGAAGAAGAAGAATCTTTCTTAAACTGCAATTAATTTTCAACCCTACATTATTAAAAATATGGAGGTAAGGTGCATTGTAATTATAGAATCTGTGATCTTGTACTCGTACATGTGTACACATTTGTACAAATGTGATAGTGTGTTTACGCACTTACTATAGCACTGTAGAGTGTATTCCCATCTAAAGAAGTATAGAATTTAATTGCAACGTATTGCAAACTTTATTTGAGATACTATACTTACAGGATAGCAAGTTTCCACACTGTGTTAGCATTGTTGTATAGTTACGATACATTACTGTGTCATTCACAACATTCCTTAAATGCATAAAAGATGTTATCACAAAATGTGCTGAATTGGCAACGCCACTTGATTTTATGAAAGATTTTTGACATTCTTGTGCAATTTATTGTTTATAATAAAATCTGAAACACTACATAATAGTAATTTAACAAAACTGTAAATTCGTTAAATAAAAATGTGTTTTAATATGAAAATGGTGTGTTAATTAATTTTGGATAAATCGTTAAATTTTAATTCTGTAAATATTTTGAAACTATTAACACTTGTTTGTTTACTGCATATGTGTTTTTAAAAATGAGGCTCTCTTTCCGAAACATACTGAACTGTATACACGCTATACTGAAATTATAAGTTGCCGCTATGAAATAAACACTTCCCCCATACTGACTTTGTGAAATGAATGGGGATGAGAAGCGCTAGGAAACAGACAGTCCAACATCAAGAAAAGAGACAGTCCAGTATCTAAGCTACAAAAAGCCTTTTTATCAAAGAAACCATAAAATATTAAGACTCTGTTTTTCTTGGCTAGTACTTTTATAGCTTTCATCAAGTCTAGTCTAATAGGTATATAATTTTACATTTATAAAATGTAAATATTTAAATTTGTAAGGTGGAAACATGGGGAAAAGAAAATTATAGAAATCTTGAAAGATTCAACAATATAATAAACATGGAGAAATGTTCAAATAATTTTCAAGTTTCAACTTCTATCAAACCAAGATTAATAAACTGTTTTTTCAAAATAAGGACATCGTTATAAAATATATTTAAGCTAGGAGAGGCCAAAATTTCATCGAAGGCCCTACGAGCAACAAAATATTTCTCTAAATCCTATAGTTTTAAGCAGATAACAAGATTACCTTTCAGTTGAATGAAGACAAGTTAAAAACGTGTTATATGTGTTTTTTTTATTACTGTAGAACAATACGATTCAAAGAATCGTCCTAAAAATTGAAAACTGTAACACTCAGAAGTAAACATCGTTTTTTTAGAACAATGATAGTAGTAAGTATATATTACAATAATTTAATAACCTTAATTATATTTAAGAACGGCTCGTATAATTTACAATTAATTGTATTGCACGGCTCGTCGTCTTAACAGTAAAATATATGTAGATACCAGATAAATCGTTAATCACTACCTTATTTGCACGTTTCGTTGAATCAATATCAATGATTTTTGTACTCAGTTAACGCCGTATTCATTTTCAAATCAATATTGCTTATGAGATTACTTTTGTACTCTGTGGACATACTTTGAACAAAGACAGTCTTATACAAAAATTTTCCAAGTTCATAATTTTCTAATAGAAACTAACACAGTAAACAATAAAAACACAAAATAGACCGTTCTAATTAACAATGTTTAATTAGACAATTAATTAACAATTAATTAACAATTAACACTTTACGCTGAATACCTCTGTCAAATAACACGCATTGGAATGCCTAGTAACAACTACTGGCCGCCCGATTCCTAAACACTGTTACTTATACTCAGTCAAGAGGTTACGATCATTCCAAACGATGAATGGAAAATAATCTTACAGTCTAAGGCGTCTATAAAACAGTACTCATTCCAAACTGCGACGTTACCCGACCTTTTAGTTATCGTTGCAAAGGTACAACGCTTATATGCCACGCATATTGCCCATCTTATTAGCGTACTTATAATAATGGAAACAACGTGATATCGATGGTACTTACGATAATGACGTAAAAACAACGCTAACAAGATTCAATAAATTTTGTGATATGATTTTAAAATATATAAAACAGATAGAAACCGTATGAAGTTATAAGGTATGTAAAATTTAATTGCCATTCTAGAAGTAATGTATAACAGCGATAATAGTTATTGTCAAGACGAAATTAAGATGTCATCAGAGAAGAGATTTTTAATAATTAGGCCTACCTTAGACTTATACTCTTAAAGAGAGTAAAGGGTAACGATGAAACGAAGTAACTAAATATACCATCTCCAAACAAAAACGTACAATAAATATGACAGCTACTTAGCGACCATATAAAAGAATTCTGCAAGTCTAACTACCAGCAGTCGATTATGGAAGCGATATAAGCCGTAGATTCGGCAAAAAACAAAACAGACGGGTTAGAGTCTATGACGTGACATTGGAGAAGAAGAAGAAAACTGAACAGGAAAACACAAAACGCAAAAGTAATTCCTCACTGAAGTTTAATGTAATTTCAGTTCTCACTAAAAGTGAATATGAAATCGTTATCACAAATTGTTGAACATGACGTTGACATCTCAAATTATTCTGCAATTATAATGATAACAGCCTCGTAGAGTATAGTCTTTTATTTAGACTACATTAATACATAAAGCTTTATGCTTTGTATTCTTACGCTGTACATTCTGATAATTCTAGTACATTAATTCTCTAGACTCTGTCAAAACATAAATGTATGTAATTTGGCTTAGAAACGCAACTAACAGGATGAGAGAAATATAGTAAAGAAAAATGTCTTCTAAGTCCGAATAGTTTCAATATTTTTCGCGCTACCCTTAATTGACTAATAAAAACATGGTTTGTGTTTATTAAACATTTTCTTAGTAAAGTGAACTAGCTAGAACCAAATACTTGCAAACGATAGTGCAAAAATGAATACAGTATTTTCATTTTGAAAATACGAAACAAAAAGCTTACTTAGCAGTTATAAAACAACTTTAGTGTTTATGTCCGTAGTATAAAAACTATGCACATGTAAAGATTTTAGTTCGCCACGCCTTTATACCATTGCTCAAAAGTAAACAGTAACTTAAGGAACGTTCTGTACGTAGTGAAAATAAAAAAGACGACTAGACGACTATGCAGCAAGAAACGGTTGACCTCATGACGTAAACAATGAATAAAGAAACTTTAAAAATAAAAATTTCTGTAGTGCACGAAAAACCTACCTCTGATGTTACTTTTGAAATGTTTTTCGTTGCATGTCGTGTAGATTTATAGTAACAAAATTATTAAAAATGGCATACAAAATGAGGAAATGTTTTACTATTCTATTTTGCTGACTTTAGGAAATGTCGTATATAAGCAACGACAGTTTTGCTTGGTGTGTAGATTATTTTACGGGCATATCTTTCGTAAATGTATTCAAATGTATCAGACGCCATTCTCATATACGCATGAAATCTATAGATATTTTTTTAGTTGTTAAAATAGGTGAGAATATTTTCCAAATCCTGTTTTCTCTAAATTATGGGGTTGGCGCTATATCGGCGGTTTGATAAGTTATATGTTAGCCACCATTTTTTACTTAAAGTCATATACGTGTCGTCACTGTCACTATCACTCGATAAAATAATCAATTATACTGTAATGAGTATATTTCTCGATCACAAGCAGAATTATCACTGTTGCACACCACTACATAATTTTTTTTATCGGAAAAATTTTATATAGTGGTGTGCAACAGTGATAATTCTGCTTGTGATTTTAACCACTAACACAACTTTCTTCATTATATTTCGATCAGTCAATAAAAAACATATGTATAGATTCTTGGATTTCGTTGTATATGTATAGACATATACATAACAAGTAAAAAATATAAATTTGTAGAAATTGTACGAGAGAAAACGGTTACTTTCCTCCTCTGCGACAACGAAGAGTAAGGATAAACTCTTCGGTACGTTTGCCAGCTGACTTTTCGCGACGTCTCATAGTACGGTAATGTCTTACAGTAAGCTGCAGTATACCAGAAACGCTACGTCAGCATGTTCGTACCCAAAGAGTTACTTTATGAATATTTTATATCAGTGTGGTGAGACTTACTTAGGACAGCTACTTACGAACAGGGAAAAACGTGTGTGTGTACAAAATAATTTCTTGGAAAATGTTATTCACAAAAGAAAACATTTTGTACCAAACTAATGTATAACAAATAATATATATTCAGGCCAAAGGTAAAGTAAATTGTAGCAAACTTGGTTTCAACTTACTTAAATTAATAAAAAATCTTAATAATTAATATGCAATCTTAATCTTAATCGTAATCTTAATAAGCAAAATACATTTTCTATATGTGAAAATTGAACCAAATTTACGTAAAGTAATATAACTTTATTGATATACAAAAACAGTACGTTGTATTTAACAATTTTTGGCTAGTTGTATTTGTTACAGAATAGCATATACCTTTACATAATTTTTAATATAGCCCATTTAAACTGACTTTAAATAAATTGGAGCTATTAAATTAAGTATCAGTCTAGTATATTGGTGTTTTATATACATCTCTTTCTTTAACAATTAAAGAGAATGTATTTTGAAGTTCAAAATAGTCTCGAAAAATTTTTGAAACTGAACAGAAACGTTTAGTAAAACTGACTGGTCAATGTAACTTATAATGTTACAATTGCATACATAAATTACAATTACAACCTTATATGATTTACCAATTGCATTTTTTTTACCTATAAATGATAATACTTCACCACTACTGGCGACAGTAGAATTTATATAAATAAATCTGTAGGCCTACACACAGTTTAATATACAAATAATAGTACGCCTCAACGGATTTTAAACGTGCCAAACTATATCAATACGTCTCTCATTTCTGGCAGTGTTTCATGACAAAAAATATTAATATTTGTCGTCACTTCATTTTCATATTATAAAGATACATGAGGAACAAAGAGTCATGTTACAAGTAAACTACAACAATTTCCGTTATTTGTACTTATTTCTTACTCATAGGTAAATGGTGAACAATACTTATCGTGATTATTAAATTAAATTATTAAAGAAAATAAAAATAAAAAGTACTAGTAGAAAAAAGTGAAACATTTTCTCTACATACGAGTGAAAAGACCAGTCTTGTTGTAACATTGAACAATTCTTGATGACGTTAATAATAAATAAAATCAACAATCGTTAAAAGAAATATGACTTCCTGCATTCGGAGAAGAAAACTTATTGAAGTTTTCTTGAGCTTCCTTTCTCCTCTACTGTCTTTATTACTTTTCTGTGAAACATTTAAAACAAGTGTTATGAGAATTCTGATATATTCGAACTAGCGTTGCAGCATTGTTTGGCTGCAGTCAACAGAAAAAAGACAACTGAAAATTGGTTTTATGAGCTCAATAGAACGTGTTTTCTATTTACGATTACACGCTAACTGAAAACAGGGCACTTTTGTCTCTTTCTTACATCGATCCATCTCTTCTAGGTACGTTAAAAATAAAAAAGCCACGTTTTGGCCACCATTGTTGTTTTTTCTTTTCATTATATACTGTAAATTTTTGAACAAATATGTGTATCTACACCAAAATAGATGGTTAGAAAGCTGACGCTACGAAACTGTGTCCTATTTACGTCAGCAGTTCTAATAATTAAGAAGTTTTGTATAGTTTTCTCTCTCACAAAATTTTACCATTTTCATTATAGTATTTACCTTCAAACTCAAAACCATATTTTTGTATCACTTATTATTTAAAATGTCTTTGCCATTTCATTAGATAATTTTCATTACTTAGATAACATTTCATGCGTTTTTTGATATAAACAAATACTTTTATATCAGTCAGATAGAACATGATGTATTTTCTTTAAAAGTATTATTAACTTTCTTAATAATTATATAATATATCTTGTGTTTATTAGACTTGTTTTGACGGTTGAATATGTTGTATCAGAGCGCGCGGTTGTGTGTATGTGTGTGTCTGTTTATCTGTGTGTCTGTGTGTACATATCCAAATCCGTAAGTCTAACTTGTACACTAGCGCTATCATAATGCGCTAGCTTATCTTAATAAATAAATCCATTAAAATGAAGTTAAAGGCAGCATATACCGAAACGATTAGAATAAAGAGTACGAAACAAGTTATGGTAAATAAACAAATTTTCAACACTTAATTTAAATATGGAATGTTACGCGTGCTACATGGGTAAAGCTGGCTAGTGAGCTGGATTTTACAGCTACATTTAACTACCATTACAGAATCCTAAGGGATACATACACTACCTTACATTACGCACCCAGCACACTCAGTACTTACCACCTACAAATCCCTTCTCCTGCTTTTAAAGATTCTAACCGACAAAGCGATACAAAAGCGCATAACGCTGAAGGAACGCCATTACGACGACTTACCATGTGTAACAAATCAAATTAATTTTTCAGTTTTATAATATACTTCAATATGTATATTGAAGTGATACTACTATATCTTTGCTCTCCACGAACTAGCCTTTAATTCTTGTTCTTGTCATATAAATAACATAAAAAGCACGACCTATCATTGTTACGTTAACAGGCACATTACGAGCCAGTCATGCAACAACACTTTTACCACTTTATATTCGGAAATAGAGGTGGGTCTGCATAGTAACTTTCGCGAAGTTTTTGTAGAAACTGCAAAGCTCGTGAATAAAGAATTCATTTATTAATTTGAATTAAGCATCTGAAATTAAATTATTTTCTATAAATTTATGAAAACCACAGTACATCTTTTTTGTTGCACAAACTCACTCCCATTCAGTAGCACATATTTATATAGTTTTCATACAAATTGCATTAATCTGAAAGCATATCGAATAAGCAGATGCTGCCATTAAAATATACCCAAATTAAAGTACACTACTTTTTATTAAAGAATGAAATTATGTTCTTTATGAATGTAGAAATAAAAGCGCAAACTGGCGGAATCTCAAAAGCAATAGTGAATTTTAGGTTACCTTGTTTGTGTGAGTTTCCTCTTAAATTTATATTCTATGTTAATATTCTATGATCTTGTAACGCAAAGCAAAATTTTTTAAACAGTTATAGGTTATAATGGTTGTAAGGCCTTACGCTGCATGTAACATATGTCCTTTACATTTCTATTGGACACAATAACATAGATATATAAATATATAACTTAAGTGCATAAGTTCTGAGAGTTAACAAAACAAATGCAGCTATGCGCAATATAACGAAGCAAAAACTCAAAATAAAAACTCTTACCTCGGATTGTGATAACAAGCTTTACGCCTAACATCTCAAGATGTTGCGAAACTGAAGTAACGTGACATACTTTTGAACAAAACAACAAAAATAAGGAACAATTGTTACCTGAAGTTTTTAAAGTTCTATTAAAAGTTCAATACTCTTCACATTGTTGTTTCATTAACTTGCAGATTTTTAATTAACGCTACTTATAAAGTAAATATTTGACATTGACTATAGTCTCACTAACATACATACATACATATCCGGTACAACAGTCGTCGATGGACCTTGGCCTCCCTAATGATCTGCCTCCAGACAGTCCGATCATGTGCCTTGGTCTTTCATGAACCGACACCCATCTTAGTCAGGTCTATTTCTACGTCGTCTTGCTATCGTTTTCTTGGCCTGCCTTGTCCTCTGCGCCCATCTATATGCCTATTCATTATCTTATTGGTGTCTCACTAAAAATATACCGTAGTTAATTAAAAATGATATGGTACAACTTATGCTATGATTTTAAAAAATCGTTTAATTCACCACGATTCACCACAAAGGCCTGCTTTAAAATTATGGCCTTGACTTGATTAAGAACAAAAAATTACTTACTTATTGCTTAGGCCAGTATTAGCATCTATGTTTTGGAAGGCTGAGATATAGAAGTTAAACTTGCCTACTTTTAAGATAGCTGGGTTTCAAAAATATACAAAATAACAGATATATCTTTCATACAGAGTATAAAGTAATGACAAAGCAGTGTCGTCATTATCATAAGTTTTGCAGCAAGTCGCAAGCCTGCGCAGCACTGTCATATTCAGCTGTTCCTGTTTCGAGCCTGTTTTTTTTTAAACAAAAGAACGATGTTATTGTCTCTTGAATTAACATTGTCTAATCCACTTTCGTTAACATTGTCCATCACCCACCGTCCACGACTTTCAACTATCCCTTTAAGAATAAGCGTTGATATTCCTTTTTCTCTTATAACATGTCCTATCCAATTCCCCTTCCGCTTCAGGATTGCACATCATAGTGATCTGTTATTTTCCTACTCAGAACGTCTTCCTAATTACTCAATCTGGAAATTACCTTATACTCTCCGTTTTCCTTCAAACGGACATCTTCTTTCTCAAACTTCTCTCTCTATCTCTTATTTGTAGTTTACGTTTTACATCTCTACAACAAAATATTCCGCACAACTTTTTAACATTCAGCAGTTTCTTTTTAATTTCTAGATCCAAAATGCTGCAAACTATATATTCGTCTTTTTGAACAGTCTGTAGCCAATCATCACTTCGCATTTTCCTCCTCTATCAAATATCCCAAATATTTGTACTTTTCCGTTGTTCTATGTTTCCTTCCGTGGCACAAATGCCATAGTTTCACTGTTCCTGCTGTCCTTCGATGCAGTGCATACATATACAGGACATCATCTTAACGAATTTGATATCACTTCACCCTTACCGTTTAGTTACATTACGTTGGCACCATGAACAGACTTCATTTGTTTAAGTGACCGCTGCCAGAGTAAACAGGATCACAGAAGATCCCACACTACTGACCAAAGATGACAGTAAGGCTTTAACATTGAATTCAGATGGGAATACCGTGATAGGCTAGGATTGGGAGGCTAATCGCTACAACTCTTCGGATTCAACATAGAGATTCGAAGCTGAATAAGTTTATCAGACCGAAGAAGAGGAGATTATACGTCCATGCCTCTACAGGGATTCAGGAAAGCAGAAGACTATTCTTCTTTGAATTCTAAAACTCAATTACCGAAGAACTCAAGCACACGTATACATATAAAAAGACTTATAAATAAGAATTGTCAAAATATGGGGTGTCTTTATTTTATAACTGCAAAGGGAGATCACGTTTTGCTCCATGTCAAAAAAGAATGTTAATATCTTATTTTCAAAATGTATTTAAAAATAAGAAGACAAGCTTTTTACGGCTAAAAATAAAATAAAAAATTTATTGATAAAAACATTAATCACAATCTACAGAATTAGCTTAGCTTCATCGATAAGGTGTTTTCTGACTACCATATTGACTACCATGTTTCATACACACTATAACTACAACTTGAATAACCATTCTGTAACCGCGTTGTTAAACGGCACGCTATGGAAAGATCTGAGAAAGATACCAGGAAGTTTTGAGTAAAGTTTAAGCGTATGCCTACGTTCCAACAGTAACTTCACTCACGAGGGTCGCCTTATCAGCACTTCATTATGCCCACTACGTTACACTCAAAATAACGGAATTCCATCCACTCGACAACAAAGTTCTCGTTCAAGTTTAAATACCGATTATCTGCTAAAGTCTATGTTTGCTTATATGAATATCAGTTTTCATGTAACAATTTTAAAAATAGAAAACTTAAGACCCACAGATTTTAATGTTAATATAAAGCCTATGTTATAGACCAAATGATATAAATTTGGAAATTTTATAAGCTTATCTCATACTATACATGATACTATAATTAGTGTATGATTTATTCTAATCTTTATGCATCAAAATTTATCATTATGTCGGCCAACATTCATAGCAAATACTAGTCTTAATGGGAACTGCAACCCAAATATATAGAATGGCCTGCTTAGGTCGATTGAATATATTAGGTACAGTTGACGTATCGCCAGAAAGTGGTAACGAATAGGAAATATACTTGTGAATCTGTACTTTATTTTTAAAATAGTATAGACCCATACCGAGGATATCCTTTTTCGTGGGCAAGAAGGACGCGAATGCCATCGTTTCTACACTGATGTAGGCATTGTACCTTAGACTCTAACGTACACATCAAAGATAAATTCTTAAAATAACTTTTTCATGTATGTGTGAAAATGTTCCACAGAAACTACAAATCGGTAGCATGTGAATTGCAACATTCACGCTTTCTTTGTTTTCGTGATCTATTATGAGGCACTTAAGGGTCCCATCCGGAATCACCATACAAGAAAAAAAGAGGATATAACATAGGGTCGCAGTGAGGGCTCAAAACAGATAATAACTTTGGACTGCTTTGCTAATAATGGAGACGAACAATATGAAGATGTTTAGGAGGTTCACCTTCGGCAATTAGAATTAAAAGCATTATTTGTGTAAGGTACCATAAATTTGATTAACAGTATGATCATACAGTGGTTATAATTAATTGGCTGTTAGAATTATATTATGTATTATAGTTGTAATATTATGTTTTATTTTCTCTCCTGCTCCAAAATGAATCATTGGTACCCCTGTATGCCAGTGTTTCCGAGACAGTACGAAGCAAGGGTACTTTTAAACGTAAACAGTAAAAACGTATTCTAGTGAAATACAGGCTATAGGTCTACATATTTTTCACGCCTTTCAGAGGGTAAATGGCCAAAACCATGAGACGTATTTGGTAGAAATAAAACAAAACAATGCCAAACTGCTTATTAGGTTGACTTAATATCATATCTTTACGTATTATACCTCAGCGTTTAAACCTTAAATCTCAGATTAAAAGCGGTCACCTTTATCAAACGTGACGAGGCGAAAAGGAGCGACTTACATAACAACTAAGGTAAAAATAAATAGTTTGTTATTTTGAGATTGGCCGTAATTGTCCATACAGTTGCCTTTAATTGTCTGTTCAGAAAACTGTAATAGAAATAGATAGTTTTCAATGTAAAACTTTGAATAGCCCTGAACTGTGGACCCCCATAAATTAAGCCAACAATATTGTAATCCCAATTACTTGGGTAATTCTAATCGTCTTGCTGTCAAGTCTAGATAATTCTAAATTGTGATTAAACTTTTTTAAATTTTGAATACATTTATTTTTAAGTCATTTGTTATTTTCCTTATTTGTAATCAACTTAGAATAAAACTATTTTTATCCCTGCAAAGCTTTTGCAGTGTCACCTTACTTGCACATTTGCCATTTTACAATAATATTTACTACTTTTGTATTTTGTTACAATAATTTTCTGCCTAACACTACCTCCAAGCGATTCCACGTCAGACATTATATTAACGTGTGAACGTCAGAAACATTAATCTCTGGCCTATATGTTTGCATAAATTCCATAGTAGTCTATCCTGCCAGTCTGCAGGAAATGTAAGGGAGGATAACGATCAACTAATGACATCCAATAAGGTCCTAAACTTTAGCTGATACGCCCATTACATTATCCTGAGACAAAATTAAATCATCGTAATAATTAAAACCACTTCCAAAAGTAAGCTTCGGTATAACATGAATCAAATATAATGTTACTACTTATTATATTTACAATGAAAGTACAATAAAATTTTAATTAACCACTTTTGTATCCGTTCCAAAATAATTAAAGCCAATTGTGTGAAGAAGGGTAAAACGTAATACGCAGTAAACTATCTTGACCTTTAGCAGAGCAATATTGGCGTTTTAAACTTATACGATTTGATTCACAATTTTTGTATTCACAATTTAATTGCAAATTCCAGTTTAATTAATTTTTTTGTTTCTGATTTGTGACTCATATTCGTCAAATGTAATTTCAGAACATACCTTTATTAAAACGACTCTGGTTTTTGACAGTTATATTTTCTATAGATAAAGGTTTAAAACAGTTATAAATACAAGGTTAACTTTTTATTCATAAGCCACTCATTCCAGTGTCAAAACTTCCTCCACAAACGTTTATAAAGCACGGTGTATTAAAGACTTAAATGTTTCTACTTCTTCCGTTACTACATACTCTAATTTTACAACACAAACAATAAATAAGCTCTGTTCTGCAAATTGTATATAACTTTGTATAACTTACTTAAAATCAAAAGACTAACTGCCGATAGTTAAAGTCAATGATTATCTATAATATAATAAGATAAAAAAATACGTAAGAAAATTCAAAGTGCACTCGTTTTTACTGTGAAAACTGGTAATATTATTTTTTATCTTAGTTAAAGAGTCTTCAGCCTTACAACGTCAACCAGATTTGAAAGAAAAGAAAATCAATGACCTTGCAGGAACTATTAACCAACTGTATATAATTCCTTTTAAGTATGTTTTTGTTTTAATTAAAGCACATTTTAAAATAAAACACGATATTATCTTATTATAATAATTGTTTATATAAGCCACACAGTATTCTATCGTCCAATGTGTTTATTCTATCCTGTAAGCTATGTCGCTGTTTCCTTGGGTTATATTAATTATCTGACATAGAATTCATGAGATTAATGTTTCGTACAAATTTGGTATAAGGAAAAGGCTACACAATTTCCTCGTCGTCGTTATCATCATTTACTAGTTAATTAATCAGCCTGTTCCAGTTTTGATGGAATTCATCTCACCACCTTTACACAGTTTGTTTAATGAAATATAAGCCCAATTCTGGAAAACTGAGTTACTTTAGAAATGAGTACCTGAGAGAAAATCTTGAAGTCGTTAGGTAAAGCGCAGTAATCCCGGTGAACTTTAACCTCGGAGCTTACCCTATATGACTTTTCTACGTTACTTGTTTAGTAGAGAAAGAAGCCAAGAATAATCTTACACATATACCTATCTTGTATGTGTGTAAGCGTAACTTATACACGGTTTACAAAAATCCAGTTCTTAGCTAACCGTATTAGTCTATTGTCTTCTTCAGCTTTCGTATGTATATTTCTGTTTTAGTCTTTCATTATTTACAAACACATTGTATATTTTCTAATAACAACGCCCACAATGTAAAAACTAATTGCAATAAAACAAATGGTCTCTCTACTTTTATTTAGGTTGGTCGATGACGCCGAATCTCGGCGACCTTATGGTGCCCTGGGTAATTCTACGACGTTCCGGAATATGCTGTCTACAACATATCGCTACATACAGAACATGGAACGAGACAGTGTTACTGAAAACAGGAACAAGTGGAGAAACTTAGTGCAACAGTTTTGCGGGAGGGATTAAAAACTAGTCACTTTTACCAACATATGAAGGTAACTTTCCATTAAATGGGAGTTACATAAATAATAAAAGACACTCGTCGGAAATAAAATTTAATTCTACAAACAAAAGTATAAATAATTTATTGCGCACTGGTGATTACGCAATATTTCAGAGGGTAAACAATCTCCTGTATAAATGATTCTGTAAATGTGTCTACAACGTTTAAACCAACTGTATGGGACATACAATTTTACAATATCTTATAAGACCACAAAGGTTATAGCGCTTAAGAAGAAAATTTTAAGTACATTCTAAAATAGTAATTGAAAACAAAATTATATGAAAAGGCTAACAATTTAATTTTCTAGTCTGTGTACAATATTTAAAGCATTATCAATGTACAAGACATCGTCCACTTCAGGCACGACGATATGGATCATCGGGTAAGGAAAACTTGATTAATATATCTGAACAAAACTAGAAAAGGAGCAGGGCTTTTGCAGGAGAATAGCGTTGACATATTCTTTTGTTATACATAAATAGAGCAGCAAGCCAATAGACTCATATCAGAGAGTACAGAGAGTAACAGTGAGCAGTATGTTAGCGGCCGGTACAAGAACGAGATGGACTAAGAGCCATTCTCTGTCATTCTGCATCACCCACTAAAATCCTATTATAGTCTTATTCGTCTATTGCTGACTAGGTCATCGGGTCCGATTATTAGTTAACTAGAAACAATTATTATCTCAGAAATCTATCCTGTTTGTTTATTTCGCTATCTGAATCGCCATGACACTGTCTCCCCTTAACTAACGACCTTGTTAATGCAAACGACAATCAATTGTTTTGGTTTACCTTTGGAAATCCTCGTTGCGAGAAAATATTATTCGCCACTTCAACTACCTCAGTTTTGATTAAAGTACGCCTTTCCTGTTCTTATTGAACATATTTTCTGACCCGACATCCTCTTTAGTATCTTTCGATTTCCCTACAACCAGTGTCTTCAAAACCTCTTACTCTTATGTGTATCGCGGTTGGCAAGACATCTGTCACATGACCGGCCAAGGCTAATGCCAATTAAAGAACATCGTGAGCCGGTATAATGGTTATAAATATCCGGTTGAAACCAGCAAGGTAACCAAGGTCGCAGCAGACTACCGCAGACGTAGCCGAAATATTCAGCTAAAGAAACATCCAACAGCTGACCTCAACCTGAAAACTAAATAAAACAGAGACTCCATTCGTTTGTTCAGTTTGCTTCCCGAGTTTCCAAAGTCGAAATTTCTACAAACCTAAGACAAATCTAAGACCTAATCAGACGTCATTCTACCTAAACAAATTAAGACAGTTTACTGTTTTCTGAAGAAACTTTTATTTATAGTAGTTTTATTTCATGCAGCTCTTTATACTTTGTACATCAGCTTTACTACTACTTGATTAAACCTAAAGGCAAATCCTTGTCGATGCGACCACGCATTTCTATTCCCTAGTCTTCTTCATTTCTACAAGAGAGCCACATTTCATCTCAGCGATCAGACGTCCCCAGCGTGACAGACTAGGAACTCTGTAACAACTTCAACGAGACGCGAACAGGAATAAACTATAATAGTTGTAATAAATAACAAGAATAGACAGACGTTTTCCGTTTTTAATCAAGGTAGCGGACGAGTGTGATATACGTATATAGGCCTACGCCCGCTACGCTACGGAACGATGTAGATTACGATCTTGATAATCTACTTAAACATTGTAAAGCTGCTACTACCTGTCACTTTCTAGCTAGTTCTTGGATCGTGTTATCAATCTCTGTATCTTGAAGAACGACTTATTAAATCAGGTAAAAATTATTATAAGAAACAAAGAAACACAGTGTTTTATCTTTTATATAAACTCCAGATAAGTAACAAACTAAACACTCATTGAAATGAATCTTGTTTCCCTTATAAAACTGGCAAAACACAATTTACGAGGGTCATTCAATAAGTAAACAGACAAACAGCTGTAGAAAAGAAATTAATTGTAGCAGCTGATTGAAACTTTCAGGAGTGTTACCTGGCAACGTCGTTGTGAGTTTTGATCAGCTGTTCAATAATATATTGCATAAACATACCAATACAGTTTTATTTACGATGGCGTGTCCTCTTTAGGACAGTACTTTCGAAGAACAACGTTCTGTTATAAGATTTTTGGATTTGGAACCACTATAACCACTAACTTGGATTCACTATTTTGAACCTGAGTCAAAGCGACAAAGCATGGAGTGGAAGCGTCCCAGTTCACCCGCCAAAAAGAAATTCAAAACCCAGCCATCGGCTGGTAAGGTGATGTTAACCATCTTTTGGAGCTCCCAAGGCCCAATTTTCTGTGAATACCTACAAGACCAGCGTACCATCACTAGTCAGTACTACAGTATTCTGACATGATTGTGAACAAAGTTAAGCCTGCATTGAAGAAGAAATGTCCGGGATGGCAGAGGAAAGGTGTTATTAATCTTCACGATAATGCCCGCCCACACACGACAAAACTGACGCTCGAAACAATAAAAAAAGGAGGTTGGGAGATCCTGCCTCATCCCCCTTATAGCCCTGACCTTGCCCCATCTGAGGTTTTCTTGTTTGGCCCACTTAAGGAGACTTTGCGTGGTGTCAAGTTCAATAGCAACGAAGAAGTGAAGGAAAAAGTCTAAAACTGGCTTCGACATCAAGGTAAAGAATTCTTTGCTGAGGGAATAAAAAAGCTTGTAAAGAGATGGGACAAGTGCATAGACGTTGCTGGAGATTACGTTGAAAAGTAAAAAAAATTGTATTGATTGAATAAAAAGTTTTTGCTCCACAGCTGTTTGTCCGTTTACTTATTGAATTACCCTCGTATATACCTTTTTTTTAATGAAGTTGTACCAGTCTTAAAGCATACAAACAACTTGTATAAAACTAAATTGTCTAAACTTGTCTTCATACAAAATTGTTAAATGACTGTTGCTAAACGAAGTCAGGCAAAGATCACAAACTTACTGTACTTGTAGTGTTTTTTGTTTGGTCGGTACTAAAGACAAGTTGGATAAAACACATATTCATTACATCTATCAGTAGCTCAAAGAATGTTTCTCATAAACACGTAAACAATTTCAGTACACTGCATCTCTAGTAACGCTTTATCTTCAAAAAGGTAGAGCATTACGAGTACCATTTTGTTTCTTTTTTGCACAATGCAAGATGAAGTTAATCTGTAGCATAAAAGATCAAACCCCAAAAAGAAAATACGTATATATAAAAAAGTTAGGAACGTTCCCATCTATAGTTCCTTTAGAACCGTTAGCTTCTAAAAATTTACATTTAAAAATATTATAATAATAGTATTTGATTTTTAAAGTACACAGGTAAATAATAATATAACAATAATAAAAGAGGTTAAAATTGATTCAGTCATAACATTAGAGCTGATTATGTGTACTAACAGGAAAAGACGCGTTTCTTTTGCATAAAAAATTTGTTGTATAACCACAACTATTTTAATCCTCCACGAAATAATTATTCTTAAAAAATAACTTATAAACACAGCTGCCTACGATGTACGGTAACATACTGGATGTGAAACCGGTGATGTCATTAGACAGCACTCAGTAAACATCCACAACAAAACAATCTGTCATGCCAGGCTTAACAAATGACACGAATTGTAATTGACATGATTAAAATCGCCAGAAACATTTGGTATATATATATATATATATTACTATAATACTTATAACTATTTTACCTCAAGATATATTTTTTCCTTTAGGAACATGTTTCGGGAGATCCTGTTCTCCCATCTTCAGCCTTCGCCATCTTGCTTCTGGTGCAGTATTTGTGTGTTGGCTTCTGGATGTTATTAAGGTGGTTTGTTGGTCTTTGGTCCTTCAATGTTGCATTATTGTGTGTGGTTGTGGAATCTGTTTTTGTATTTTGTGTATTTTCGATGTTGAGTGCTTTGAATATTGTGTCATGTTTTGTATTGATTTGTATTTGTTCTGGTATTAATTTGTTTTGTGTTTTATGTTTGTAAATCTGTAAATTTTCCCAAATGTTCATTATGGTGCCTTTGTGTGGTATATGTTTTATTAGTGTTACATTGGTTATGTCTGGGAATTCATGTCCTGTGTTTATTGCATGTGTGGCTAAATTGGATTTATATATATTTGGTTTTTTGTATGCATTTAGGTGTTCAAAATAACGTTTTTTCAGCTGTTTTTTTGTTTGTCCTATATAACATTTATTGCAATCTTGGCATTCAATTTTGTATATACCGTTGGTTGTTGTATTATCTTTGTTGTGTGAGCTATTTAGATTTTGTAATTTATTTTTATTAGTTTTGTATGCTATTTTTATATCTGTGTTTTTAAATAGTTTTGTTAGTTTTGACATTTTATTATTTATATATGTGAATGTGGCCCATTTTTTGTTGTTGTTATTATTTATGTGTTGTTCAGTTTGATTAATTCTTAATTGTTCAGTTTTTATTTTGTATTTGATTTTATTTTCTATTTTGATCATAGTATTTTTATTGTATCCATTTGCATAACCAATTTGGTATATTATATTTCTTTCTTTGTCAGTTTCTTGTTTGTTTAGGGGTATTTTGTACATTCTGTTAAATAACGAATAAAATGCTGCCATTTTATGTTGTGGTGGGTGGTCAGAATGGTTAGGTATAATGATGTTAGTGGAAGTTGGTTTTCTATATATTGCATATTGCATATATATATATAAGTTCGTTTTAATAAGATATAAGATGTGTTCTGTTTTTATCGTATAAATTGTAATTGTAAATCTTGTACGTTTTTTAAATACTCTTGTGTGTGTGTGTGTGTGTGTGTGTGTGTGTGTGTGTGTGTGTGTGTGTGTGTGTGTGTGTGTGTGTGTGTGTGTGTGTGTGTGTGTGTGTGTGTGTGTGTGTGTGTGTGTGTGTGTGTGTGTGTGTGTGTGTGTGTGTGTGTGTGTGTGTGTGTGTGTGTGTGTGTGTGTGTGTGTGTGTGTGTGTGTGAGCGCGTGCGTTTTAGGAATGATTTTACACAGTTTACCTTGGTGAGTAATATAACACCCTGAGTTAAATACGAATTGTTTTAAGAGTCTAGTATGTTATAGATTTCAGTCACAAAGACAGATTATTAAATATTCTAAATTGGAGTTTCTAAAACACTTAAAGAGCATTCAGGTTTGAAAGTATACACAGAAATATAAACAAGCGATATTTATTAATCAAAGTTATATTCTCTCTACTAACACTAATGCCGATAATGTTGAAATCATATAATAGAATTTAGACAAGTGTTTATTAATTTGTTGAATATAGAATAGAATAATACAGAATTAACTAACAATCCGACAGTAGAAAAGCTGCTCCTAGGTGATGGTTTCTGACTTCCGCCAGGCAGCGGTTCAAGAGTGATCAGGTAGGTAGTAGGCAGTACAAACGGGGTTCATGAACAGAAAAGCCTATTTCCGATCGTCAAATAGCACTGGATAGCGTCTGACACTTATCGGAGGAGAAGCATTGTCCGTACTGTTGAGTTGACGGATGTGGTGGAAGGAGGATTCTCCAGTCGTCCTATCGTGTTTGTCGTCAGACACAATGCGAAGTCCTTCAGGAAAGAAACTTGGAGGCCCCCGGCTGTTTCTCGAAAGCATGGCGCAAAGTTTGGCTCGTACCTTGAGGCTTTTCAGTGTATTGGTTACGTGATCGTAGAAGTTGAGGCGTCGGTCTAGCCGAACGCACAGGTACTTCACAGATTGAGTCCACTGGATTGGTCTTCCCTCCAAGGAGAGGGATTCTCATTTAGAAGTGCACTTACCAGTAAATAAGGTACCATCTTAACTTTTTAACATAGCTAACAAATACGTACGTTTTATGTATTTATGAGTGGCATTTCTTTTATTGTTTTGTAAGCCCAGAAAATACTTTCGATTAGAGACTTAAAAATGTTTTTAAACTATCAGTTTGACGAGTGTCAGTTTATAGGTTAAAGTGTTATATAACACATAAAAAGGTGCAGTTAAAAATTAAATGAATCGGTACAATTTAAACATTAAAGATATGTAATTAAAAATAATCACGAAGATTGCAAAAATGTTAAAAGCATGTAACTAGAACTGAATACAAATGAAGAAAAAATTTTGTTTATGCCTACATAGTTATGAACGCATATGAATTTAATAGATAAGTATATTTATTAGACGTAAACTGTAAAAAAATGACGTAGAGGATTTTTGGAAAAAAAATTGTTTTCCTTAAGATATGATAAATAGGAAGTAGGATAAAACAGCCGCTCTACTTACAAAAGTTAGTATCACAAGCGCTAACGTGACCAACATGCAAACGACAAACATTACGTGCAACGCAATGTGGAAACTCGGTTTTCCTCTTCGTTGTTAGCTGCGTTCATGTAACAACACAATTTTTTATAAAACAAGGTGAGTGTTCTTTTAGGACAGAATTCGCTTTGTGTCGTGAGCTTTCTTTCCCAATTGTCTGCATGTGTGCCTTTCTTACTATCTTTCTCTTTCACACTCTCTCCCTCTTTTCAGTATTACTCTGATCTCTACCTTTGTGTCTTTACTTTAACGTCTCTGTCTCTGATTCTCTATCTGTCTCTGTCTGTCTGTCTGTCTCTCTCTCTCTCTCTCTCTCTCTCTCTCTCTCTCTCTCTCTCTCTCTCTCTCTCTCTCTCTCTCTCTCTCTCTCTCTCTCTCTCTCTCTTTTCTTTCTCTCTCATTCTCTCTTATCTTTCTCTGTCGTTCGGCTTTTCATATTCTCCGCCTCTTTAACATAATGTTAAATAACAGATTACTATACCACCAAAAAAGTACCACCACATCCACAATTCATGTGTAGGCTATTGAGACAGAAGCGTACATGATTCCTGTTAAAGAAAGGGCAAGAAAAGTTTGTAGTTCTTAGCTTTACAAAGATTCGTACGTATTCTGTCGACTTTCCACTTTGTAGTAGTGGTGAGGAGGTTCCACTAACTCCTACATTAATTTCAGAAAATATTCTCGTTTCCAATTATGATGCAAATACAGTATATTCAATTATCATAGCGTTTCTATTTAAGTAAAACTAATAACAATTAGTATTCATATTTACATGTTATTTGTTATTATTATGTAAACTTACTATTATGTAGAAAAACATTAACTACTATTAATTATTTGCATAGTAGTAATAACACATTCAGATGTTCTGACAACGTACAACACTGAAGAACGCAACTTTGTTTACTTCAGGGCGGACTGATGTTCTGCGTAGCCGCCACCATTAAAGTGATAAATTTTTTTCTTCGATATGATAGCTGCTAGCTTCTGTGACCTAACTTCTTTTCTGGTATATTAAATAATTCTTCAAGAATTGACATCTGCTTCCGAACGACAGCACACAAATGCTTTAAATAGCGATTAACGTAGGTAGAAACATTGGTCACCTGCAGTCCAATCACCCATTTCTCCCTTAAAAAGTTTTATTATGCTGTACCGATTATAATCAAACATGGTATATCAGAAGCAAGTCAACCAATAATTATTATATTGAATTCTTTCTCTGTATATTGAAATGTACATGATAGGCCTACTTCTGGAATTTGTCGTTGACACTGCTGCACTCAATCTTTCACAACTGGAAGTTTCTCGTGTATGTAAGACAACGGTACATATTCTGTATTATCACAAATGCAAGTCAGGATGACGCGTGCAAATTTTGTAATTTAAATGTCATTTCAGTCTTTCAGTAATATAAAGTCTAACAGTTTTAATGGCCTATGGAAAGAATATTAGTTTTATGGAATATATTTGAAAACTATTGTCTGAAAATCAGATTTGACAAACGTAGATTTTATCTTTTTTTTCATAATACAAGTAGCTCACTCTTTTAATTCTTGGTCTCAGTATAGGATGGCGTTACCAATATCCCTATTCACCAGCTTTACAGATACTTACTATCAGTCCTAAAACAAGTATAGATGAATCTCATATATTTGGATTGTCTTCATCGAGTTTCTAGAGAGGAAGAAACTCTTACAGTTAATGATTGGAGCATTGTTTCAGGTGGAAAGGGAAACGAGGAAGGTAACAATCTCTCCAGAAGTTGATGTTATTTACTTAAATCTGCTAATCTGCATATAAAGTTCCATATAACTAAATATGTTATCTTATTCCAATTATAGAATAATTAGACTGAACATTTTAAACTCTTAAACATTTCCTACGTATCTAAAAATGCTGTCCACACCATCTTACGATTAAAAAAAAACACTTCTATCTTGATTAATTGTACATTAAATTTTAGCTTCCTTTAAAAAAAAATTCCTACAAACCATATTCATCGTGTGTAGGCCTATGAATGATGGTAATAATAGACACGTTTGTTTTCTTCATTATGTTTGTATGTATTTAGAATGCTAACACATGTTAAGGCATAACGTGCAGAACTTTTTTCTTTGAGCTTAATTCAAAGAACTATTATGTTAATAATTTAAACTAAACTAAGCTTCAATGTATGAACACAAATTAGTCCGTAAAATGCTTAGTGTTGTAAGCACGCTTATCCCGTACATGTAAAACTGGAATCCACGGATGTCGTTTTCCTAACGATTACAAGACAGGCTAAAACATGAATCCTATGAAGTGTCCCGTGATATCTTTTAGAGATGGATTCAATGTAAACTACGAAAACGTTGTTGGCAGTTTGAAAATTACCTACAAGTTATAGTTTATAGTAGCCTCAAAAATATCTGTATATAGTAATATTTCAAATAACTAAGCTTTCTTGGAAGAGATATTTCGTTTCCAGCATGAATCTTCCTGAATAGCACTACATTTAGCAAAATTAATTGAGTATTTATCATCATCGTCAGTATCGTCACTAGTGTCCCAAATGTTTCATATAGACTACGTCTGAGTGCTCCCGTATATAGGTCTAGTAATCGATAAGAGCCTTGATGGCACTGATGCTTCTCATATTTTTGATAACTTATCCTATGATGAACGGATAAATAGTTGTTAGTATATTACAACAATACATATTTTGTTGTATTTAAATTTGTGGAGCCCCACGTTCTTGGGACGCCATTTTACAACAATTCAACATATACAAAAACTTGATATAATGTAATTTATGTGGCCCCACGCAATTTACAACAATACAAATTGATGTATTTATTTATATATTGTGTATTGAATTCATAGGTA
The DNA here is from genome assembly GCA_034769895.1 of Magicicada septendecula. NCBI lineage: Eukaryota > Metazoa > Arthropoda > Insecta > Hemiptera > Cicadidae > Magicicada > Magicicada septendecula. Next base: position 290,616,932 of record CM068367.1, read on the forward strand.
GGTGTAATCGTAATAAGAAGATGATACGTTATTTACGTTTAAAAACGTTCCATTATTTATTTATTTAAACAAAATCTATCATATCGGATATTAAATAATAACTCATTATTAAATCGTTTGTACGAAGTTTTCGTACATACCTTATTGCTAACAAATTTATACATAAGTTATATACAACTCTTATTATCTAATTGTAATTACTTTAAAATGTTTATTTTGCTCTCGGCTTACTCATGGTGTGTTCATATTTTTGCAATTGCTATTTCATTAGCTTCTAAAAAATGGATTTACTTCTATTCAAACTTCTTTTATATTACTTTGTTTTACTTTCTACTGCATATGCATTTTTTGTTTCTTTATCATCAAAGACTTTACTAATTACGTTAATTCAAAAATTACTTATTTCTCTTATCATTTACGTTACTAATTTCTAAATTTGATACAAGAAATACTAGTCTAATTTTTACTGCTTTTACATTTTTGTACCATTTATTATTTTTAATATTGTTTGACTGTCTTCCATTCAAACTTTAATTAGTGTTTTAAAAATTTTTTTTTATCACCTCGTTTGACGTGGTTATTCATCTGTACGTCCACCATGTCCTTCTGGTCGTGTCCTTGCATGTGCTTCAGGTCCTCCGGTCATGTCCTCTGCATGTGCTTCAAGTCCTCCGGTCGTGTCCTCTGCATGTGCTTAAGGTCCTCCGGTCGTGTCCTCCGTGTGTGTTGATTAACAGTCGTCTCGTCTCACGTCATATGCTACCGGTGTGTCCATAGACATCATTGTATATATTTTGCAGCTCTGGCTGTATAGCTAGTTGATCTTGTGACTCTTACGATAACTGAGAATTTGTGTCGCCGACTGACATAGCCTCCTGCGGCAATGGTTGAATCTAGAAGAAGAAACTGTATTAGCGCGGCCTGGTATTTATAGTCAGGTCGTGCAAAAATTCCTGTCTGAACATTTTTTAACTTGTCAGATTCTGTCGAGGCGTCACTCCCCCCACTCTGGTTCAATTCATTATTTTCGCCTATTTTCGCGAATTACGAAGTTTGTTTCACCTCACTCGATGTTCAATCGATCACTAATTTTCATGTGATTACTATACTCTTGTATTCATGTGATTATTGCACTTCTTTATGGTATCCACAAAAAGAGTTATTCACTTTTTACGTATAGTAATTGCACTTTTCGTCAACTCTGTATGGTTTTTTAACATTTTATTTATCTATAAATTCTACACACTTTGGTGTCTTTTGTTTTATCCTATCGCACATAGTTTTCTTATAATTAAACATGTTTCAAGTTAAACTCCTATAAGCATATTTAAGTTTTTACAGATATAGTAAAATTCTTCGTAATGGAATGTGTAAGCTGTTCAGATACATCGCTGATGATAATTGTCTGGAGCTACGTGTTTCTTCGCTTTCAGTTCTATCGTACTCATGATTAAGTGCCTACAGTTAAACGCAAATCTTTTTGTTTCTGACTTTAACGTACACAGTCTTTTTGAATATTGTTACGACAGTCTCACTGATCATCCTATGGTACAGTGGAAAACAAAATAAGGACATCAATTAAGTCACTGGTCACCAGTTTTAATTAATCACAATTAAGAGTTTGAAATCAACAAGTTATTCAACAAGATTATACTCGTGGAATAATTCAGTTAAATTTGTCCGTACGCAATAACAATGTCAACTAATAGAGTCCCGCACATAATCACTTTTCACTAATAACCACTTGAACGCACTGAGTAAACGCCCGACGTAAACTGAAACTAAGAGGCAGCTGTTGTGTATTTATACCCTGCAGGGTTCCATTATATGCGTCCTTAACAAACACTCGAAAACCCTAGAGGATACTTCAGTGCGGCCTTGCCAGAAACACGCACGTGCTCGACTAAGCAAGAATGGCGTAGAACAACGTTCTCCATTGTACCAGAAGTTGCGTATTGCGTAACAATATTATACATGTAAAGATATTTTAAGATATAACGAATAATATTGATGGATAAACTTAAGTTTCTAGAACAAATGCATACGCGTACAAAAAAAATTAATACACCATTTACTGTTGCTAATTAGATATTTCACGTTAAAATAGAAACTAACATTTAAAAGTGTATCTTATATTTACATTTTTATGCAGACGTTGTAATGTAGAGATTAGTATTGTTGCAGTGTTTGGCAGTTAACTGCGATGTTTAGAATAAATAAACTGCAACTGTCATTAAAAGAACTAAGAATCTCTGCATTCTGATGGGAAAACTTAGTAAACTTTTCTCAACTTCATTTCTTTTCTACTACACTTATTACTTGTCTAAAGTAACATTTAACACAATGGTTATTCGACTTCTGATGTTTATACAAACTTTTATTTGTTGCTGCACAGCTAAAGAAAGAATAACTGTGAAAAACGTTATAGAAGTTCAATGGGACGTGTTTTGTATTTACGATTGTACGATAACTGCAAACCGAGTGGCGAAAGCTTTCTTCTTCCCATAAACACCTTCTTTTGCTCTATCTCTCTCTCTCTCTCTCTCTCTCTCTCTCTCTCTCTCTCTCTCTCTCTCTCTCTCTCTCTCACTCACGACTTTTCAAGTGCTTACATTTATTAAAATATACCAAATACTTTTATCACAAATAGCAAATTTCATGGTATTTTTCTCTATCTAACCGTGAAATAAAATATCTCAGCCTTTAGGTAGGTACATTAAGATATAGAAATAACGCTCACATACTTTTTGTTTCAAATGCAAGTGAACTGTTCTAAACAAACCTTAAACAATCCAAAATTCTTCTTACTCTCGCCTAATGTTCAATTCGAAGCAACTTCAGGAATAAGAATTTTTTTAAGTGTAATGACGATACTTTTATTGTAAATTCACTGAACGTTTTTCCTTTTTTTAATTTTATTGTTTGTTGTTAACACCCTATTGTGTAATACATTATAATCAGGTACAACTATCTGTGAAGTCTTTTAAATTATCTGTATAATTCGATTATCCTTGACGAGCCAGAGAGACGTGGATTACTGTTAAAGAACATAAACGAAAAGTATGTATTTTTAAAGTACGAATAAACACGGATATTCTTCGTGCCTTACCCACACGATCTATGGAATTTTGTAGTCCAGCAAGTATGGTATTGGCAACTATTATAGAAATCGCGTGTTAGGGCCTTGTAATGCTATAATATCAAAGTACATTTTTCAATAAAACAAGTCTTTGTGATGATGACCTGAAGCCACATTGTGTTTCTTGTATGCTGTATACATCACAGATATCCGACACTCTACTCTTCCTCTTCTATCCTATATATAGCGTAGGCACTAATTGTCCCTTCGATTATACAAAATATACCTATCATCGTAATGTTGTATGTAGAGAGGAGATTTTCTACATGAAACAAGCATGATTTTCCATGACGTTTATCTATGAGTCGTAAAATGTAAGATAAAAACGTACGAAGGAGTAGTTAAACAATATATATTTTGTGTATGTTACAAGATTCTACTGTTAGCAAGAAAGGAACAAGTTATTTACGACCGCCTCCTATTTTAGTTGACTCAACCACTTATATATTTGTTTCTTTATTTTTAATACATATTTTTACCTCTGAACAAGGTAAGCATACCCTTGCATTTTTCTTTCTAATATTGTATGCCTCTTGTGTATTAGTTACAGTGCTTTGAAATTCAGATATTTAGTTTGAGTTATAGATTTATGAAGTGACAGAATTTACCTTTATAAAATAAAATTAGCTTTTTAAGTGCACATTAAGGCCTGTTAACAAAAAGGCTACTTTGATTTTAGATATAACTATTCTGTGAATGTAGTACGCAAAGTCGTAGAAAATTTTCAAAACACAAACGTCATTTGGTATTATATTTGCTGAGTGTAGCAGAAAAACTTTAAGAACAATAAATGTCTAGTAGTGACGACGAAATTTCTCTGCATTTACTAGAAAAGTTTTATAGGATATTGTCTCACTGGTTGAAACTGTCACAGCGTGTACAGCTACTACAAAGCAATCAGGATGCATTTAGGTAGCGACATACGAGGCCACGGTATTACATCGTAGAAAACTTTGTTACTTTCATTAAATGTAAATATTGTAACGATCCGCGAGTAATTCTCTCTTTTGAGACCTTTACCGTTTAATAACTACATCTTTTTTATACTCTGATAATGTTATTTATTTTTATTTTTTGGTGTGTGTAATTAGTTAGTATTGACAAATAAACCACGGTATTCTTTATTATGTATTATATCTTCTTACAGGTATTACTATTCAGTTGTTTGTAAAAGGGTAGGAGAGAGAGAGAGAGAGAGCAAGAGAATTCCTCTCTTTGAGTACGATTTGATCGTTTGTTTTTCACGCGCGTTGCATCAGCTGTTTTCAATTTGCTAACCAATTGAAAGGTTATGTTGTCCGTAGTATTTCATAAGTTCTGATGTATAAGATTATTATACAAATACTCCTTTATTTTTTATCAGTATTGAGTACTGATTATGTAATCTTACAATATGCATCAATGTGTATCAACTTACTATCCACAAGAAGGAAGCAATCTATGAATTCGGACGTGGAGAACAGAAGTAATTCAACAGTAAGCACAGTTGTGGTGTACGGAATTTAAGATATCCGTAATCATTATAGAATATGCATACGAGTACTTGAAAGTATGGTTTCAACAAACAGCCCGATACTACTCTTTCATGAATTAAGTTCTATCCCAAACTTCCGATCACTGCAAACTATGTGGCGAAAGCTTTCTTCTTCCCATAAATACCACCTCTCTCTCTCTCTCTCTCTCTCTCTCTCTCTCTCTCTCTCTCTCTCCCTCTCCCTCTCATCTCTCTCTCTCTCTCTCTCTCTCTCTCTCTCTCTCTCTCTCTCTCTCTCTCTCCATCTAGCTATCTATCTATCTAATTCTCTTTCTCATGACTTTTAAGTGTTTACTTTTAACGTGATTATGTTAAATTTGAATTATGTTATTTATTTGAATTGACCCAACCATCTATAACAGTACCACTTTTTTTAATAGTGAAAAATTATTATTAAAAAGGAAAGACTACATATTTTTCCTTTACAATTTAATAGTAACAAATAACTGAATCATGCTTTACATTTTACTCGCATCGTACTGCAAACTCAAAGAATCGTTCAATAAGAAAGTGTAAAAAAATCATTTATGACTAGATAGGATATCTTACTCAGCACGTCGATATAGTTCCACTTTAGTCAACGCTGCAGGGTTACCGACAAACAACTTTACTCTTTAAATGTTTCTTAAAAGCGACCTCGTTCTCCCAACTTTTTGATAACAAAATTATTTCATTTCTTTGTTCTTCGTTACAACGACATTGCAGCACGGTAGTTATGTGTTTGTGTCAATTGTGAAATCATCCCAAGTCTTGGCAACGTACATAAAGGGACATACCACCAGCAACGTTCGTTATACTTCAAAAAAGTTATTTATTGTCCACATTCATTTTTACTTCCATATTCCTTAAGGAATGGAAGTATGGTGATGGCAAAAAAAATCGTGTTCGAGATTATTGCAGATTCTGATTCTACTACACTCAAAACATGAAAAAAAGTCGTTTTCCGAAAAGTGTCTGTGTGTCTGTCTGTCTGTCTGTCTGTCTGTCTGTCTGTCTGTCTGTCTGTCTGTCTGTGTGTCTGTGTGTCTGTGTGTCTGTCTGTAGATTTTTTTTCTATGGCAAACGATAACTGCCGCAAATTCAAACAGAATCAAATAATTTTTTGCATACAGCCCGGTTTTGCAGAGTTCTCGCGACCTATTGTTTTTGGTGAAGATCGGTTGAGGGAAAGGGGTAGTTTACCTGCAACGGTTTTTTTTTAGCAAGGGTAATTTTGTTTGTTTGGCAAACGATAACAGCCGCAAATTCAAACAGAATCAAATAATGTTTCGCATACAGCCCTGAATTGTAGAGTTCTCAAGACCTATTGTTTTTGGTGAAGATCGGTTAAGGGAAAGGGGTAGTTTACCTGTAACGTTTTATGTTTTAACAAGGGTATTTCCTATGGCAAACGATAACAGCCGCAAATTCAAACAGAATGAAAAGATTATTTGCATACAGCCCTAAATTGTAGAGTTCTCAATACCTTTTGTTTTTGGTGAAGATCGGTTAAGGGAAAGGGGTAGTTTACCTACAACGTTTTTTTAACAAGGGTATTTTCTATGGCAAACGATAACAGCCGCAAATTCAAACAGAATCAAATAATTTTCTGCATACAGCCCTGATTTGTAGAGTACTCAAGACCTATTGTTTTTGGTGAAGATCGGTTGAGGGAAAGGGGTAGTTTACCAGCAACGTTTTTTATCATGCGTATTTTCTATGGCAAACGACAACTGCCGCAAATTCAAACAGAATCAAATAATTTTTTGCATACAGCCCTGATTTGTAGAGTACTCGCGACCTATTGTTTTTGGTGAAGATCGGTTGAGGGGAAGGGGTAGTTTACCTGCAACGGTTTTTTTTATCAAGGGAAATTTTTTTTTTTTGGCAAACGATAACAGCCGCAAATTCAAACAGAATCAAATAATGTTTCGCATACAGCCCTGAATTGTAGATTTCTCAAGACCTATTGTTTTTGGTGAAGATCGGTTGAGGGAAAGGGGTAGTTTACCTGCAACGTTTTTTTAACAAGGGTATTTTCTATGGCAAACGATAACAGCCGCAAATTCAAACAGAATCAAATAATGTTTTGCATACAGTCCTGATTTGTAGAGTACTCAAGACCTATTGTTTTTGGTGAAGATCGGTTAAGGGGAAGGGGTAGTTTACCTGCAACGTTTTTTTATCAAGCGTATTTTCTATGGCAAACGATAACAGCCGCAAATTCAAACAGAATCAAATAATTTTTTGTATACGTTCCTGAATTGTAGAGGTCTCAATGACTTTCGATTTTGGTGAAGATCGGTTAAGGGGAAGGGGTAGTTTACCTGCAACCTTATACGTTTTAACAAGAGTAAAGTACTTGAAAATTTATTTAAACTTTTTGAAACAATGGTAATTGTTAAAAATAAAATAATTTTGTTGCCAGGCAATAAAATTATAATTTTTTCATTTTAATGTAATATAATATTTTTCATTTAATACAGCAATAAAAAGGCAGGTAAGGCACAGCCTGGCTGTTTGGCTGAAAATGATTTTAAATATAAATCTTAGAATATGGAAGTCATGTATGGTTCTCCATACCGATTTTTAAATAATAAATTGTAAGCATGAATTAAACATACAGAAAACATGACGTAGAAGTAAAAACATAAAAGCAGGAAAAACGTAGTCAAAGCAACGTAAAGTCTCGATTTTAGTTGAAATGTTATCTTTTACTAGCAGCACAGAAAATTCCTAGGAGAATAGTTGACGAAACGTTTCGTGTATCAGTTTTAAAATAATCAAAGTCTCTTGAGAAAAATTTAGTACATTTAATTGAACATTATCACTATTAAAGTTGTAGTTATAGAATTGAACTTTCCGTTATGAAAACTGACAACTACTGGATATTAGTCTAATACACTTGGAATTTTGACAAACACGAACGTAAACGCCGTCGACTGATACACTAGACTTTGCCCTTATCATTTATTTTTTGCGTATTATTTGGATTCACAGTGAAATTACTTTTAATATCATACAGGTGATAAGCCGATATAGCTCATTATACTCCACAACGCCTTGCTCGTTCTATTTAGACCTTAGAAGGGAACTTAAATGTGTTAGCTTTTTGTATATAACGTTATAACTAACCAACTGAAGTTCATTCCAACCATTTTCTGTAAATTTCTCCAATTTCTATTAATAAAATTTGAATACGCAGGAAATTAACTGAAATTGTGCACCACTTTAATTCACTTTCCTAAATGAACGGGAAATCGTTAAACTTCAGCAGTCCTGAGTACACACATTAAAGGTTTTAAACAATTTAAACACACCATTTAGTCGTTAACAGTGATTTGTTTACAAATCGCTCGTTCGGTCACAAGTTCAATTAAATTCTTATTAAATATTTATTTGTACGCATGACAAAATTTTGATCTTGGCCGACCTTGTTTCTGTTTTATACACTCTGCTGGCTAAAATGATCTATTGTCTTTATCAGATATTCAGGTATGTATTCATAATGACTTTTGTCAACTGAAGAACGCACCTCACACTGTTCTACATTGTACAGCACTCTTCAGATGCTTAAAAAAAACATGTATACGTTTCTAGTTGCAATTTTCCATATTTTTAAGATGAAGATTAATTGATCCTGTGTTACTTCATAAATAAATACTCTTGTAAATATGACTTTGTGTTTTATCATGAACAGTAAATAATGTCAAACGAATAAATAATTTGTTTACATAACTTAATATTTTTAAAACAATAATTATATACTTTATGGGATTTCTGTATTTCTGTTACTTTATAGGTATAATTATATCATCTACCACTGTTCTTTTATTACAAGTTTGTTTGCCGTTGACTAGAAAGTTCTGTAATTTATCGCAGGCACAGTTAAAAGTTTTCTGATCCTCACCTTCCAAGGAAGTACAGCTGAGTTCACGCAGCAAAGCATATTTAAATTCGTAGAAATATTTCTTTCTCCTCCGCACTGTTATCTCAGTTTAATTGCCAAGCTTTCCAGGAAAAATATGTTTCATCTCCTTATTACCCTACCTTACAAGTTTGTATAACAGTTAATAGACCGACTCCCTGTACTGTCACTACGCAGCTGTTATTTATGCCTCCCTTAATTCACGATATTTATATTTTCTTATTTTCTCCGTTTTAATAGCTTTTGTACACTCTAACCTCATTCTAGCTGCTCATAAAACGTTTTGTTAGGTCCTGAATTGCATTAGTCCTTACAGTTTGTATGCCCTGTTAATTTAGAAAACAGACCGCGTTAAATATAAACATGGGTAATTATATAATTACCGTTATATCGTAATAATACAAAGGACTTTGTTCTCGATGAGATATAGATTTAAGCTCACTACGGACAATTACGTAAGCTTAGTATCATACTCGTCGAAAACGTAATCGAGATAAACAAAACATTCCAAACAACAATTTACGTACTCTATTCAGTTGTAGTACGTGTGAATATTTCCGCTTATTTTTACAAACGTACAATTATTTAATTCGTCCACGGTATATAACGCAACATGTAGGCTACAGGTAAAACATGAGACCTGAAACCATGAAATTGTGTAACGATTTACTTCTTCCATTTAACAAACAATTTGCTTATAGTATGTTATTTTTATGTTATACTGGTTGCAAATAGTTGAAAAAAAACTTCCATTTCAAGTTTACGTTTTATATATATTCCCTTTTCCACTGGTTTTCAGTGATGTTTAGTTTCGCTGCGGGCATGAAGTTTGTTGAAGCACCTTTGAAGTGAAATAAAACCAAAATCCCCTTAAGGATTTGTTTTTATGTCATGGTAAATTTTATACTTATGTATTTCTTCTTACGAAGACGTCAATTTCGTGTGCCCAATGCACACTCTGGTGATGCAACCTTGTTCACAACGACTGTGATCACCTGCTACTTACTATTTACGGACGCTCTGAAGCAGAGAGTGTGTTATGTTATGTGTTCCACATCTGCTGCCACACATTAATAATGGTGTTTGTGACAGCTAGTTTCGCGTCATCAGGTCGTATGGTGATCGCATCGACTCGTGGGCTGTCCTCAGCGTTTCTGCTCCAGCGTCAGTTCCTTGTTTACCTTTAATACCTAAATGACCCGGACACCAAACAAAAGTAAAAGATGAACCAAGTTCTTTTAACGCATAGCATAACGCCATTATCTGCTGTAATAACGGATCCACTCTGCCCGGATTGTCCAAGGCAGTTACAAAGCAGTCCAAGGCAGTGAATCCGTACGGATAACAAACTGCCTTTTATCTCGGTGTTCACAGAAATGAAGAGCCTGTCACAACACATAGAGTTCGGCGGTATATACGCTTGCCGCTTTGGGCAGTGTCCAGGAGTGAGAGGCGCACCACATACTCCGCTCTCCGTCTCCAACCCATCTGGGTACACAATGGTGTTCCTCCACGTATTCCTCAAGAACTCATCTAAAAAGAAGTTTCAGTTAAGTTGAATGGCACAATTTCTTGCTTCTACTGGTGACATCCAACCGACAATTTGGTCTGCGAACTAGCCAGGGGGGCACTTCGCACGGAACTTAGGCCTGGACCATATGCGCCCCGATGTTGTAGTCCCGAGCTATTTCGAGCGCTCGAATGCCGACTGGTCTCGTGAACGTAGAACGGCGGTTGTATAATCTAGCAAATCTGTTGTTCGCCAGCAACACGTGGTTTATGTGCTGGGTATACCTCATATTTTTGCCACATATCTCAACAACAGCAGTTGACGTCATTACTACTTCACAATATAAGCTTTGTGCAGGGCTATTGCGGAACGTCCCTGTGAAGTAGTGCACCCATAAGTTGTGAACAAGATCAGCTTTTTCAAGCGCAACCTCCTGGCTGAAAATTAAACCAGGAATCTGTAATCCATTTTGTATAACACCAACGCGGCGTACTTCCCAAGTCCGTCTCAATTGACTTATGGCGATAGTAAAAAGCATGCCACTCAACGGAGATCTCTGCGGTACTTCATTTTACAGTTCGTGTGATTGTTCGACCAGAGCACGGAAAGTCCTTGTCTCTGTGAAAGCTGAAGATACATTTTGGCATGTTACCTCTGAACCGCCATTCATGTAGTTGTTGCATGATTTTACATCTCCATGTTTTGTCGGGCGCTTTCTCAGAATCAAAGAATACTTCAACCATGTGTTTGCATTTGATGAAATTGTTTTGTACCGCGTTTTCCAGATAAATCAGTTGATCAGTAATAGAATGGTGTCTCCGTTACCCACACTGGTGATTGCGGTCAGAAGGTGTCTTTCCAGACACTACGTGAGCCGGCTGTTTACCATCCTCTCCAAAAACCTTCCTAGACAGAACGTCAACGACACTGGACGATAGTTTTCTGCTTTCAGGGGATCCTTTCTTGCCTTCAGAAGCTGGATGACGATCGCCTCCTTCCATGGTTTTGAATGCCCTATTAATGAATGCCCTTGCGTCCATATACCGTTATAGAGTTCCAATAAATTAGCCATAGCTACATCCGGCAGTTGACATAACTTATAATGTAAGGAATATCTTCTAGTCCCGCCGCAGTGCCTCGTTTCCCTTCAAAATGCATCATCATCGTCGTCGTCGTCACCATCATCATCATCATCATCAGCATTATCATTATTATTTCTATTCAATTTCATTGTTTATGCCCTCAGGCTTGATGAAGATTGGCAAATCCTCAAGAGCGGACGCTGTTCCTTCAGAAGTTCTGAAGGTGATTCCTCGTTCCTGTCCACAGATATTCTTAATATGTATAACAGCAGACTAAGGCAGGGGATCTTCCCAAACGGTGGAAAGCACAGAGGCTGGTACTTATCAGTAAAGGTAAGGGTGACCCGGGCACGCCATGAGCGTACAGGACTTTGTGCTTGTTGAATTCGGCTGAAAAATTTACTAAAGCCACGTCTGTTAGCAGCCATTCAAAGCGCGGGAGACCTATCCGACAGACAAAACGGCTTCTGGAAAGGCCGAACATCTGATGGGGCAGTGGTAGAGGTAGTCAGACCTTTCCAAGCGGCCCAATAGGTAAACCATTATTCAAGAAGGATAGTCCTGGTGGCAGCGCTGGTTATTAAAAACGCTTCTAATTCTGCCAGTTGGAGCAAGGCTTCGTAACACTTCTTCCGGATTCCACAGTATCTTCTCCGGATGATAAAATGCTACCTGAGTGATAGGGTAATAATATATGTACGGCAGATGTACCTTGTAGGAAGGAGATTCCCGCCGGTGCTGCCTAGGGCTCAATTTTGAGTCCTGATCTCTGGAACATATCCTACTATGGCATCTTACGGATGAAGATATTTACTTCCTGGTAGGTTACGCTGATATCTCGAAAGCGACTGTAGCCTAGAACACTGAGTATGAACAAAGAACCCTAAATCAGGTAATACGACGAGTGAGCTCCTGGCATGAAGAACACGGCCTAGATCTAACCAACGAAAAGCAGAAAGCAGACATAGTATTGCTCATTCGGCGACGGATCCCCACTATCACACAAGTGCAGTGGGAGCTGAAAATATAATGACAAAGAAGGCAGTTAAATGCCTAAGGGGGACACTAGAGTCGAAGCTTTTCTACCGGGAGCTAATCAAGTGTGCAGCTGACAAAGTGGCACACATGACAAACCGGCTCAGCAGGCTTATGGCCAATGTAAGCAGTCCCACTGCAAGCAAGAGGCGATTCCATCCTTTCGTATGGTTGAAAAATCTATGCGCATGCACTAAAGATGGAGAAATACAGGAAACGAATGCCATCGGTCCAGAGAAGAGGAGACTTCAGAGTAGCATCCTCTTATCGGACACTCCCAGAGTCAGTAGTCCTGGTGATAGCGGGAGAGTTTCCCATAGATCTTTTGGCTCTAAAGCAAAAGCATCTCTTCAAAAAAAAATTTGAAGAGATGCGGCAAAAAATGAAGCCAGTAAACTCATCTCTGGCACTGGTAAGATCGATGGAGTAGGGAGGACAGAGGAAGACTGTAAGGCTCATAGCGAACTTGAAGGAATACATTGACAGCAACACGGTGTGGTTAACTACCATCTGACACATTTCCTCAGTAGTTGTAGCAATTTTAACGCTTAACTCCACATAATGCAAAGCTCTGCATGCCAGTACGGTGATTCTCCGCAAGAAGATGCCTTGCACACATTTGTCAAGTGTGCAGGTTCACAAGAGACAGAATTGCACTAGAGATGGAGCTCAGAGAGTTCACGCACGAGGGCGTAGTTGAGATTATGCTTTGTGGCAAGGAGGAATGGGACCACATTTCTGTATTTATTCAGTAGGCTCTACAAAAAAAAAAAGCCCAACTTGCACCCAACTGGCAGTAGCACACAAGGGACACCTGCATTAGAAGTGGGTTTTTAGTGAGTCAGTGTCCCGCACACCAAGTGACATACAGCGGAGAATAAAGCATTTTCCCCCTCTTAAACAAAAAGAAAATGTTTGCCAGTAGAACTTAAATCTATTTTTTTTTAATAAGTTGTAATAAATTCACGAAATTTTCTTTAATAAATGCGTAGCAATTATTCAAAACAAAACTTTATTTAATTCAGCGCTCTTGTTTTCCATTTCTATTTGCTCTTCGCTGTCTAATAGTATTACCATGAAAAATATCAATAATTTTTTATGGCATAGTTATTAATACGAATAATAGTTATCCACTCCGTAATTGAGAGTAAGCCAGGTAAACATTTTATCTCAGAAATGCTCACTTCCTTTTTAATATCTTTTTAAAAAAAAAATGCTTGCTGACAGTAAAAAAAAACAAAGATCGCTTATTCTTTTTCCGTAATTAAAAATTTCAATTCAAAGTATCTTTAACCTTTAGTTAAAAGCCCAGACTGCTTGTTTCAGTACAATGTATGGCGTAAAAGTTTGGAGTATTATAGTATAGTAATTTTCTAAAAAAAATTAATAACGCTCTGTAATATCTCAGAATATACGATTATACGATCTTACAACATATACATGTGTGTGTGCGCGTGCGTGAGGAAGAGAGAGAAAGAACGAGTGAGAGGGGGTGGGAAGGAGACTATTTATCTTATTTACATTTTTGTTTCCGGGTTTATTCTTTATTTCAGGTGTTCGTTAATCTTTATTCCTCGTGTTTTTTTAAGGGCTAATATAACATTTTGAACTAAACCTCGTTACTGTCCTCGACCTGAGGATCATCTTAAATCATTTTTTACACAGGTCTTAAAAAGAAACTATCATATATTTTCTCTGTATTATTTGGCTAAATGTTCTTTAAAATATGCAAACTTTTTTTTTTGGAAAGTTTAAAATATAGACCTACTGCTATAACATACGTAATCTGTTTAATGAGTGTCCAGTACGTTCGAAATTCTACTGTATATGAATGGTATGTTAACTAGTAGTATTATACGTTCGCTAGTGCGTCTTATTGAGTCTTACGTGCAAAAGAAATCGTGCTTCTATCAATCTGGGATTAACTCGAAAACAGTTAGAGTTGTAAAATTGCTGTAATGTGATTATTTTGTATTAAAAAAAAAATAAATAAAAATTTATGAGTGGCAGTATTCTTTACATCGTTTAAATCGTATTTTAAACAAAATGATTTTCAAATATCTAAGCAGAAAACAATCATGGCTTTTAGGGGGAAGTTTCCAGCCAGATCAAAAATTGTTCTTGAGGGAAAAGTTTAAGAACAAGTTTCTGACTTCAGTTACCTGGGTAGCACTATCAGTATTGGGAGTGACACAGACCGAGATATTACTACAAAAATATCGAGGGTTTAGATGATGTGTGGTGTCATACATAGAGCGTTAAGGACAAAGACAAGGAAAGAGACGAGGCTTAAATTTTATAAAACAATGGCAGTGCCTGTTTTACTATATGGATCAGAAACATGGGTTCCTACAAAGAAGATTAAAAACCAGATTCAAACTTCGGAAATGAAGTTTCTGAGAAAAACAAAAGGTTGCACGAAACACGATCGTTTGCGCAAAGAGGATATTAAAGCAGAGCTACAGGTATTCTCCATAAATGATAAGATCCAGACATATCACAGGAAATGGTTACAGCATCCAGACAGAATGGAGGATAGACGACTACCTAAGGTTGCGTTTCAATATAGACCCTTTGGTACAAGAGATTTAGGAAGACTGAGACTGAGATGGAGGGATACTCTGTGAAGACAGAACGGGCAAAGTGAGGTAACACCGTGAGGTAAAGAAGAAGAAGAAGAAGAAGCGACGTATTTTCAAACAAATTTCAAAATAAAGTAAGTAAAACAATTCAATTCAATTTATAAAAGTTTTATTTAACGTTTAGTACTCACAGGACTCGCATTTCTTTACGACATATTTTTTGAAAACTGTTATTGAATAAGTAAACGTCAGAAATGTTTTTAAACTTTACAGCTAATGTTATTACGTTTTCCCTTAATATATTGTGATTCCGCAACACAGAGCTCATAACAGTGTTATACCGTAATAATAGCTATCATTTACAGAGTCAAACGGTTTAATTTATGAAGTGCTTAAACATATATTAGTATTACTTTCTTGGCTAATTTAAGCAATACGTATTACCTTATACGAGTTAGAATGTTTATAAAAAAAGTAAAACCTAAATTTGGGTTTTAATAATAACTAGTATATTAACATAACACTGCATAAGTATACGAACCTAATAACAATTTAAACCAGTATCAGCTATAGAAGGTCTAATAGTAGGCATTTTTGTTACCCAATTTTATTTTTGTTACCTAGAGCAATATATACAAATTTAATGTGCTTTTATCTTTCAATTTACATGCATGTTGAGAGTCCCACTATATCAACGAAATACGGACAAATTTATATATTTTAAATCTATATTTTGTTTAAACTACGAGATAAATTTGTTTCGAGTTATATTTTTATCTACAGATTTTAATTTTCGTTACCACAGTAGTTATATTATAATTGTTTATAAAAAATTAAAATTATGTTACTTTTCTTTTATTATAACTTATATTCAGCTTTAAGCGACCTGAATTCATACATCACATATATTTATTATATATGTTACATACCGTATATTATATGTTTATTAAAATTTGTTCTACTATTCTACTATACTAAACCGGAATTCACATACGTCAACCGACTTAAATAATGATGGGTATATTTTACCCTACAGAAGTGTTTTATATAGTTACTTAAAGAATTGTGACAAGTACGCCCGAATATGCGTGTTGTACCTCTGAAGAGGGGTCATATACTTCACTTTAGTATTAACGACTCTTACAAAATTATTTTAGAAGAATATGTACTCACTTTCTTGGTTAAAGGAAAAATGTTTTAGCTTGAATCCTTTGTTATTTATAATATATAAAACGTTGGGAATGAAATACTTTTATTCCAGGCCTTTGACACTTTTTAACTTAATATTTAACATTTGTATACGTGTGTTACAATATATTTGTGACACTAGTACTCTGGATTAAACATCAATGCAGCCTTGAATTATTAGTCCCTTTCAAATGTCCTTGTTATGTCCTTTTTCTATTTTTTCCTGTGTGTTCTAGTCCAAAGATAGGTTTTTAAAAATCTGAGTAAACACATCTAGAAAAATATGTCTTATCCTGTTCTAGCCTGTTTTTCTTTTTATTGTGTTCAGTTCTTCATTTTCTTTATTTTGCTGTCAGTCTCACTGATTGTAAGATATTGAAGAGTAAATTTTTCTAACATAGTTGCAAAGGTTTTACTTTCCATAGGGGTGCTTCCAATTAAAAGATTGGATTAAATTATAATTAAACATTACGAATTTAGTGCTAGTGCTCATTATGACCCTTATCTTCATACAGCAAATAACTTATGGAACTAAAGGCTGAATTTATTGATTCTTAATAACTCATTATAACTCTATCAATTTGTAGTCAAGTAAAAATACGACAAATGTTGTTTCATTGCCTGTGTTAAACAATAGTAACTTCACGACTAGGCAACGATATGTAAAATGTTAGCTTAAGACACATTAAATTAGATCTGTTTTTACATTTAGAAATTTTGTTTTTCCAATTAAATTTTGTTTACACATGGTTAACTAAAAGTTTTATTAAATACACTGATTTTTTTTATACTAGTCTTATTATTATTATACTATACGATAATTTATTATAGTATTTTTATTTTTATACTACTCTCACACTGCAATATTTTTTATTATTAAAAATAAGACAATATATTCCATAAATAAAAACAATTAAAATAGTATTCTGTACGTTAGCACTAAATTCAACAGTAAAATGAAAATATAAAATAGACTCACTACAAACACGCATACGCGCTCACTCACACACACACACACACACACACATCACTACCACCACACATCACACCACACTACACACTACAGCACATGTTGATCACGTGCTTCATTCATAAATCTGTTAAAATTCATAAGTTCTTTCATTTTCGTATAAGTTTATAAGTTCTTGTATTTTTGTATGTATACATGTTTATTTGGTTCTTGTAATGATATATTATCAAAAGGCAATACGTATATTTTATAATTACTGGCATGTACATTTGATAATTCGATTTTAAAATGATTTCTTTTTTACACGGAAAATTATTAAGAACATAAAAAACAACCTTTCCGGTTCTAATTATTTATACTGGTTACATCAATTACTTTGTGATGCCTATTATTCTATAGTGATATAAATTTACGTGTCTCGTTTTTATTTAAATTATATAATGTAAAACAAAATTATATTGACCAATAAAGCACAAGACGAAATAAAGAACTGTAGACGAAATTAGACAGGAATATTCTGTTAAGAGAATATAAAACCCTTAAAATAATACTGTATCTATTTTTTTTATCTCTGGTACACATATTATGACACTCTAGTTCCTACGATAAAGAGTCAACATGATATCGATTCAGCTAGTTATTTCAAAATTTTAGAATTATTTAATTTACAAAAATTATAGAATTATACAATTTATAATAATGTTTCATTTTCCCTTGAATTAATATTGTTAATAAATCTTTTATAAATTGTGCACATACTATTGCTTAAGTTTACATAAAAATTCCGATAAATTTTTGTATACAATTTTTAACGTATTATTATATTTACATAAATTGTATTGAATACTCTCTACTGAAAATACGGTCGGTGACTCCCTCATGAATTACGTATGAATATTTTATTGCAACGGAAGCACGGTGTCAAACTGTTATAACGCTTCCTTATACTCACGTACGTTCACGCATATGTTTCTAATGGAATTGTCGAACTCCTCTTTTGAGTGTTTCCCGTTATGCTAAGTGAAAAACATCACTGTCATACGATTTATATCAAAATAGCTTGACGTTACAGGAGTGATGTATAAACAACAAATTAGTGCCATTTCTAAATAGTAAAAAAATGAAACTCATGGTAGGTCAGGGATAATATCGAGAACCACTGGGCGGATTTTCATGCGGTTTCATTATTCTACAGAGCGTTTGTCGAGGAAGGTTTACATATATAGAATATTAATCTACGGCAAAACCAAGACAAGGAGTGAAATTATTTAGAAAAATCGGGAGAGAAAACCCTGTTCATATCGTCTACAAGGAAATCTCATGAGACCCTAGTTTACAACAGCCTGTCGCAAATTAATTCATGACTGCTCCCATACGAAACCAGGGAGGTCGCTATTGTAATGTACTTTGTTATTGGCAAGTAAGTAGGTAACTGGTATACAAGAAGGTCTTATTACATTAAATAAAAGAGTATTTTCATGTCTCAGAAAATCCATACACATATACGTAGTAAGCCTCGATTAAACATCAAACTTAAAAATTAATAACATGAACACAAACAAATTAAAAGAATTACTAAAATCAGTAACTACCTGGGCCGTGGCAGATTGCTCAAGATTTGATTATTTCTAAACGTTTCGGCCGTATCTCCGGAGACCACCTTCAATATAGTAGCGTTCAAATAGATACCAAACCGGTTCCTCTACAGTGAGGTGCGTTCGGCTTGCCATATATTTGAACGTGAGTCTACCGAACGAATGTGTGCCCGAAACGTTTAGAAATAATCAAAACGTATGCCCAAAACTGACCACGGCCCAAAAGTAGTTATTATTTTAATAATATTGACTTAGCCCGTGATAGCCTACGCAATAAACTAAAAGAATATTAAGACTGTTGAAACAACCTTTTATTAAAATAAATTAAAAGAAGGGAATCTGAATGCTTACAAAAATTCGGTTATTTCAGCCTCACAAAATAAAAGCTGATACATTTGTTAAATTTTCAAATTTATAAGTATTTAAAAATTTCTCAAACGCTGATATAATTTAATTCCGATTGCTTATGTTTCTCATAAAAACCATTATTAGACTGGACTGTTACACCCCGCATAATGTCACTGGTAATTGAAAACGTACCATTACGATCATCATGTCATTGTGTTAAAAACAAATAAACAATATGTAACAAACACAAGTGAACTAATTAGAAGCATTAAGAGATGCGATTATGTTATTCACATCGCTGGTGGTAAAAATGAATATGTTAATAACATAAGCTATATTTTTATAACTCACACACACGCGCGCAAACTAGTGCACACACAATCACCCCCGTATTACAATAAAAGAGGCTTGACAACTCACATGCACAACCATGAGACAATATTTTCATTTAAGTTATTTGTTAAGCTTTTGAAAGTGACAGTTATCATACAAATGTAAGGAATATTAAGTGTAACTATTGACTACATGGGGAATAATAGTGGTTACAAATTAAAAACATTAATTTATGTTCATTTTAAGATTGAAAAAAAATTGTAGCATTTGATTTTCAACTTTATTATATTCTCTAGTAATTAGCCTATATTATATAAAATTATTCAGTTTAATATATATTAAATGTTCTGAAACTTAAATATACTTACATACCATTATTACTATACTGTACACTTACGAATAATAAGCAGACCTTATTAAGTATTTTGCCGTTGGCTTAAGAAATATGTACGTAATGTCAGTTGACATTTCTCTTTACTTCCATATGCCGTGTCACATAGATATATAGTTGTTGACATATTAATTATAAGTAAGGAAGACTCAGAAGTGTTGAATAAATTGCCTTTTATATATGAATTAACCGTACACGTGAAATCACACCTCTGCTGATGTAATATTATAAACAATTGTCTTGTCCATTTTTATTTTCAGATTATAGGTGTTCTTTTCGTTTATAAGTCGTTAAGCATGTTTTCAATCTTAATTCACTTTTTACCAAGTAAAATCGAATCTGTAAATATTCCTTTCTTATTCCTTGTACTTCTGAAATTGTCACTATATCTTTTGTAAAATCGAATCTGTAAATATTCCTTTCTTATTCCTTGTACTTCTGAAATTGTCACTATATCTTTTGTTTACATCTTACATTTGCAGTATACAGTTCACATATTTAATAAAAATCTTTTTTATGCGGTCGTAAGTAGGTAATTTGTCTTACATTTTATTTTTTCCAACACTGTGTATTATGTATGGAACAATATAATTGTTTAAATATAATTTTCTCCTAGTATGTAACACTTTCACTTATCAGCACACGTATTTTTTAAATCAACCCTTATTTTAAAACGATCATCATTGTAATGGCAAATACCATCATTATAATTATCATAATCTTTAGTTTAATTGCTTTACATTTATATTGTTTGTAACAGTTAGGTACACTTTATCAAAACATTGTACCAATATAATATGTTAACCACTAATATATGTATATATATATATATAAGTTAACCAAAATAATATAGGCTATATGTTAGCCACTTACACAATTTAATTAATTTTATTACCTTATTTAATGTAAAACATTTTCTAGTTGGAAAATATTTTTTTTAATTATACTTTGTTCCTTAGTGCATAGGCTATTTATGAAACCGTTGTAACTTTCTGGATTAAACAATGTTATAATGCAAAAACACGCATGTAAGTCTAATTTAATAACCTGTCAACTGATATGTTCAGTGAATTTTCAGTGCTTTCGCAGTGCAGAGTAAAAACTGTCGGTTAATCAAGATTAAAGGTGATAGTTGAACTAAGTTGCTGCTTTTTAGACAACGAAGTAAAACAGAGAAAATTTATAAACTTGGCCCTCCATTTATATTGACTCCATGTGATACAGTTTATTGAAGACTTTATCCATGATTTAATAAAGATATTTCTTTTAATTACATTGCATTATTCTAATTATCTTCATGCGTATCCTTAACAATACTATCCAGCGCAGTATATTACAATTTATTTTAGTAAATTACTAAATTTTATAACGTTTGCTTAGTGTCTTCAACTTTCCGTTAGTAATAACGTTACTGACTTTCTAAGGACTGCATTGTATAAAATAACACACTAGCTAATACAAACATTTTTTACTTGCAAATATATATTGTTACAACACAAAAAGCCACACCAATACCAGGGAAAAAACTATAATGAATCAACTATATTAAACTAATGAAAATAAAATGACTATGACGAGACAAATGACTATGACAAAACCCAAGTGATTGACCCAATTTAAGAAAATAAAATGAGAAAGTATATGAAAAAGACACAAACAAAAAATAAAGAAAATAAAATGAGAAATATCAAACTCAAATGATGATGAAAAAGACACAAACAAATAATAAATGTAAAGGACCAGTATTAAAATCAAATAAAGTAATATCAATTAAAGTACACTAACCAGAGAAATAGATATTAAATGTATTGAATAACTCTATAATGATAAGTGAATCAGAACATGAAATTTGTTAAAATACTAACTAATAATTGTGAATAAAACAATAAGAAACCCAGAAGTGAGAGATAGGTAGGGAGTGAAGGTGATTAAGTGAGTAAAGAGAAATCAATATTAGGGAATAACCACTAGTAACACTCAAGTACAATAAAAAAGTGCAAAGTGCCAGTGTAAACCCAAAATAAATAGAAAACCCAACATATAGATATAGACACCTAAAACCAGTGATTAACACTATAGTTTAATGGTGAAAAATACCAAAAAATAAGAATGTTATTGTTATTATAATTAAAAGTGATAGTAGATTAGGAATACAGTGGTATTCAGGGTAAAAATCCCGTAATGATTAAAAATGTTCCTGTTACAATGGTTAGGTAGTAAAAAATATATAGTGAATGTTAAAAGAAAAATATACTAAATAAGATAAGTGCAAAATAAGTAAAATATCTTTGATCTTAAATTATTCAAAGGGATAATTAGCAAGATAAAAGAAATGGTGTCATAATGTTCTTCACCAAGATAGTTATTTGTTCAATTAAGTTTATAAGAAGGAATATGGCTGAAAAAGGTAAACCTAATTTTTGTGTTATGTTTTATAAATAATATTAAATGATAATATTATAAAAAATGGCAATATAGATAAGTAAGGAGATAAATTCTTACAAACATAATAATACAGGAAACGAAATTAGAGAATAATAGACAGGCCATGATTTTGTAAAGTAATAAGAACATACAATTATTATAAAACAGCCCAAATTATTTCAAAAGGTAAACAAGTCATAAGTGACACCAAGCAAAACATATGTAAATGTAAAATAATCTTTAATTTGTGTAAAATAAGAAGAAATAGCCAATTACTACTTAGGCCTATAAAATGCCTAACTGTATAAATACCAAATAAACAAATTGTAATAAATTAACTATTGTATTAGAAAATCCAGTGCAAATAACTAGTTAAGTACAATTAGTGAATCATATTAAGATGTCAAAGTTAAATTAAAAACATAAAATAAGAAAGAAATGTAATTACATAATATTAACATTATTGTCAAAACTTGAATACATAAACAAACCCAGCTTTGTGGGATGTCAAAATGATCTTTGAAAGAAAATATAAACAGTTGTGATAATATCTCATACATAGATAAGAAGACAGAAGAATAATACAGAAGATATTTAGTCATTTTGAATTAAAATTCAAATATTATAACAATAGACATAAAGTAGGATCAGCCAATGAGAGACAGACAGTTGCCATAACAACGGAACGTTATTTATTATAATTCCGTTAAAAATTATTAGTTCATTATTGACGCTCAAGACAGAAGGAAGCCAAACCATAGTCGACTCAATGTTAATTTAAAACAGTCAAAAATCAATCAAAATTTAATAAAATGAAGACGCAAGAAGCCTGATGAAGAACTAGTCAATTCAACAAAGACCACAGACCAGATTTTCAAATTCTAAATTAATTATTTAATCCACATTATCCGAAAAAAAGCCAGACGTAATTCAAATCATAAATGATGGAAGATTGATGATCAAAAGGACCCAACCTAACTAGAACTGAGTAACTCTTCACCCGAATTCAACAGATTTGATAAGTATATCTGAAATACCCGAATTTATGGAATAAATTCTTATTAACTTTTTCTCACAACACAAATAACTCTCACTACGAACTGATAATCAAATTTCTTTCAAGGATTAATTGAAAATAAAAAACTAAACTTGTATGAAACCAGAAAATAACCTGTCTATAAATTACGAACTCTTAGCACACACTTTTTAACACTTCAGGAACGAATTGTAATTAAATCTAATAGTACATAAGTACCATCAATGTAAGGTAGTATACTTTATTATCATCTTATTAATATTTTTTCGTAACCAGAAGAACTCAGATTAAACGAACATTAAGAAAATAAACACAAAACGACAGCATGACGATCTAGTAACGTTTAATCAACTTTAGCCAACCTGAGAACATTGTCTATTTATTGCCGGAGCAAATTTGTTTAATAACAGTATATAATTTTGTATTGAATTGAATAACTGATAATTTCACGTTAATAAACTAGTACTGAGTTGTAATAACCGTCCTTTATTTCATTGTAAATTGCATTATAAAGTTTGTGTACTTTAGCGACGAGCGAATTGACGGCCAACGTTAGACGTCGGCAACACGGCGAACTACAAGCGAGATTCATACGCCCGCCTATTGCGAGGGTAATTTGAATCAGCCAACACCGTCTAGAACGACCGCTCGATTTTATATTTTTTTTATTGTTTTCATAAACAATTTGGCGCCACCCGGGAAGGAAATACACTCATTAAAGGACAGGTAAGGTTTACACTCGCGAGATATTGTACTGGTAATTCGTGAGATCGCGACGGACATCGTCAGCGTAACTAAAAGAAAAAGTAAGTAAGTAAACGTATAGTAACGACTACAACGTGTGAGGCTAACACACGTAAAAAACACCCTTTTACAGACACGACAGAGTCTTCTCGTTACAAATTGACGCCAACAACGTGTGGCAGAATAATTACATACAGAAAGTAGCGTCGTAAAGAGACGATAAAGATCATCTCGTTACAATATACACGTTTCATGAAGAATTTAATGACTTAGATTTATTAATAAATATTTTAATGGATTACAATAGGTATCTAAATTTTACAATTGGTGCATAGATTTCTACTTGATTTTTTCTGAAAAAGTGTATTAGTTGTCTTTCTTTATAAGCTTAGGCATTTTATATTTTATAAACATCAAATAGTGGTTGATGGATAGTATATTTTATCATACTGGTTGCATGGATCATTGTGTTTGAACAGCCGAAACAGAATAATTAATATTTGATAAAATCCCAATTTAAAAAAAAAATCAAGAGTAATTGACCAAAAACAACAGTAAACACTCAAATACAACACTCCTTTAATCTTAGGATTGTCCAACACGCAGTAATGTAATGCACAATAAATATTATTCATGTAACAGTGTCGCACTGAATAATAAAAGTCACCAATTACAGATGTCCGCACACAATAAAAACAAATCACAGTAGCAAGACCTTCGATAACGCACACCGAATCACAAAGCTAAACTAACTCCGCTATCGAATCCTGTATTTATACCCCGGATGTGTATAAATGTATGTAACCTGCATCCCGGTAAAATAATCTACCAACGACTGGAAGGCGCGTCCGGAATCATATAGTGCATTGCATAACCATGCCTCTCGCGCAGCGCATGCAAAGAGTTGAAAATGTTCTCTATCTCCTCAGCGTAGCATACTTTTCGTATAATTATAAAAATTAATACTTTCCCAAATAACTATCATTGTCTTGCACTGTTGCTTTAAGCATTTTATCCTTCACGTTTCACACCCATGAGAACTGACCAAAACAAGCATCTTCTGTCGTCTGGTAATCTGGGGATCTCTCGTCTGGAAGCCCCTGCTTGGTCCAACTCTCGTCGTCCTTTGTAGTACTGTCTTTCACAGCATGAAAGTAAGGTAATGGTCTATGTTCAGTCAGGTAGCATTCAAACGTACTTGTGTGAAAGTGAGAAACAAGGTGATCTTAGTTTTGTTTCAAACAAACTGAACTGCGCATTCAAACAAGCAATTATTGTTTTCCCATTTTCGTTGAAGCAAAATAAGTCTCTCCTTACGCTGGTGTACATGCCTTTACTCAAATTCATCTGATGAAATTATAGTTATATAGACTGTTTTTTAATTGTAGCTCAAGAATCAGATTCAAATATTGATCAAACGGTACATCTAAGAAGTGTTTAATTTTGTTATTATTCATCATATTATTGTTACCAAATCAGGCATTATGTAATAGACCTAATGTTAGTTTAAATAAGTAGAACAAGATGCCTCCTTTTGAAGTTAAACCGCCAAATCGTTACACTTTTAACAAAGATTGAAATATGTTTTGTAGATAATAATATGAGTTTTTTAGAAACCAGAGAATTAAAAACAGGTTTTAGATGTGATAATGTTTATTGAAATTCGTATGGGTTAAACAGGCACTAATTATAATACGAGTATCTTCCATAATCCAAAAAAACGGAGAGAACATGGACATGTGTAGGGCAATAAACTGCTACATTGATAAATAATTATGTATCGTAGAATTGAAAGTTTTGCTAAATTATGTTGCATAGTTCACTGACTTAATTCAATTCTTTGTTTTACTTATGTGCCCACGCATTGATAAAATCTAGATGTATTTACTTTGACGTTACAAAAACAAACAACAAATAATCAGATTGTTAGTGTGAGACGGTGAAGTGTAGTAATTATAGTAAATACTATCAACAAATTTAAGCCTACATCGGTGTCCTTGTAAATATATCAGAATATCAATATTGTATCATTGGTTTTAAATAAAGATTAAAGACAATTAAGAAGAGAAGCAGATACTGTCATAGGGAGACATGGTAAGATAAAATGAGAAAAGTTCTTAAAAAAGATAAAAGGGAAACTGACAGATGCGAAACAGCACAGGACATGAGGAAACGGAAAGAAATATAAATATAACAGGCAGAACTTCCTCTTGTTTCTATATTTATTACGCACCCAAGTTTTAATGTTGTGGAACACTGTTATATCAACAAGTGGTTATAAACTCTATTAATTGTTTCTTTATAAATAAAGCTTACTAAACGCCACAAACCGTCTTATGCCCATAAAGATAGACAAGCTAAAAATGAACTAAGCAATATTGTAAGTATTACGTCACTATGAGTAATGTAAACGGTTTAAAATAAAGTACTAAGTTTTCTGTTTCCAGTAGAGATAATCATCACCCACACACTGGTACATGTTTTTCACATAATACTGTCAAATACTCAACACATTTTGTTCCTGTATTTTGTACGCCAAGTAAACTGATTCCGTTTGTCAACGGAAAGCAAATATAAATAATTCAGTGGGATCGCTAGGCACAGATGTCGACGTCACGGAGTACAACTGTGATACAACAAAACTGTGTTGACACTTGTTTGGTAACACGTTCTCTCGTCCCACTTGTTAATGCAATAAATTACGTGGTGGCAGTGACTTCACTTTCACGCACGTACTCTGAACAGTGCATGCCCCAATAGGCGAGCAAACAGAAAAATTATGAATTTGTCATGTTTTACAGTTTTTTTTTTTACAAATCTCTGAGGTTCTTGAGTTTTTAAAAACGATATTAATTAACGTGCTCATATCTAAACAATTTATTTTTTTGATACACGTCGAATTTCTTACTGTATCCTTACGTTCACACAGTCTTTCGTAATATTACACAGCATAAATACGTACCTGTAATACTGAATTTCACCTACACAGTACATTGACCTTAAGACGAAAAATTCTTCAAATAGGTGCCACGCTCGCGGACTTGTGTAATAAAATTTACTTAATCATCTGAAAATAAGTGACTGCATACGTTGTTTTCGAACCGCACTAACACGCTACAATCTCCACCCCCTCTCCAAATAAAATTTATTTTTTAAGAATCATTGTATTTTATTGTTTTTAAAATTTTATTACTATTTTTCAACAATACTTTTACGTTTTTACTTTACAATATTCAATTGAAGCGTATCTGCCAAAGAAAATAAGAGGAATTCAAGTCTTAAATATTGTAATAATACACATAAAATTGATGAGTATCTGGATGGATGAGTGTTCGGATTTATTAGGCCCCAAGTTGCGGTGCCATTTTGCAATTAAACATTATTCGGTATGTGTCCGTTTATATTTCTTTTATTTGTTAGAAATTTATTCTATCGTACTGTAGTTTTATTTGTGGTATTTAATTCGACGTTCTCCTTTCGATAAGATGAATCAGTGTAGGTGACTTCTCGCTGGAATTAGAAGTTATTGGCTAACCATGTACTTACTTGGGTTGATTTTTTTTGTAAAGCAAGGCAGATTACAATGCTGGTTAAAATGTTTAAAATTATTTAAACCAATTCACTGCCGCCACCAGTGCTGCCAACCGTGGTTGCTGTTCACGTAAACTCTAACGACTTAGTTTACGGAAATAATTTATCGAACTCTTTGGTAAGGTAAAATTATGTTTTATTTCTCCAAAATTCTTTATGAATTTAAATTACACCACATTAGTGTTGTTAATCATTCTCTTTCTGGTTTATTAATATTGGTTGATAGACTCTAAAAAATTCTTATTTCTCAGGGTTTGCTATTCTGACTCTAGTTTTCGCCACATGTTGGACGTTAATGTTTTGATTAGATTATTTAAAAACAATGTGAGTTCTTTTAGACTGCAAAATACAACAAAACTTAAAGAATTACACTACTGCAATTATTTGGTATTAGGAGAGTGATTACATTATTGAAAAACACCTTAATTAATAACATGAAAATTCAACATACGATTTGTTATCGACATTTGAGGTTAAGGCTGGTTTAAGTGAATATGAACCAGTTAACTTTTAAGTTATTAGCAACTCTTTAATATTATTAAAATTATCCGTAATGCACGGTTATAAATTCATTTCAGTGGAAAACTTAATTATCTGCTTCATCAGACTGGATAACAAACAAAACAGGTATTGGATATTACTCCTTAATATGGTTACTCATTATTAAATATTTTGAACAATTATAAAATTAAAACGATACAACATAATTATTATACTATAGTTCAAAGTTTCTTAAAGTTCATTACTAATCAATTGATACCCCTTTATCTTGGAATGTTCTGAGGTTAATCATGACAATTATGTTCAACTATAGTTAATTCTTTTTTCCTTTTATTAATAATTATTAAAAAATTGTTAAATTAAATAAGGTCTCATGCCTTGTAGAGTTCCGCTGACATAAATATTATTAATGGTGTTCGATAATCCGTTATCGAAAAAAGATCATAATTATTTTAAGTAATTATAAGTCACTATACTTGCGTTCTTTGCCTTTTCCTGGATTGGCACTACTAATTTTTTTTATTAATTAATAATTAATAATGATTACGCTGCCTATGCGCACATACTCCGTATAAGTTCACTGCGATTTAAAACATCACGACTTTTGTTTACACTCCGTCTAACCTCACTTTCACTTTTTGAGGTTACCCTTGCACTAGTCAGCTGTATGACATTAAATTTTCATTGTTGAGACTCGCGACCGCCGTGGCTTCCTCCTCGTTGTCTGATGAACTGTTTCTCTCACCGGCGTCAGAATTCGGCTTCTAATGTTGGATAATGACCTCTGACTGCTCAGTTTTCGTAAATTCCGTAATTCATCGGTAACTTTCGTTAAAACAGACGCGTTCACGGCGTCTTTTCGTTGGGTTTGAGAGTATGAAAAATTGGTCTGCTTATCAATGCACACGGAGTTGTACTTTATTAATTCTTAATAATTAAAATTGTTCCCTTATCTATAATCTAATTCACTTTTCATTACTGCCATTGCTCCTGTCTCATTTAGAAGAACAATTTGATTCCCCACTCTCTATATGTCTGATTATTATTAACAGAATAAACTTATTAACATTTTTTTGTTATCTATTTACATATAATACTTTTTGTTTAATTTTAATTATTTTATTTTATTTCGATAAACATTTATTGAAGAAATTTGTGTTAGATGTTGAAATCACAATCAGAATGATCACTGTGCACACCACTATATACAAATTATTCCGATTAGCGCTTTCAAGCTTCACAGCTCATCGTCAGATCGGGAATAGACAGGAAATATGTGAAACCCAACCCTTCACCCCTCTCCCCCACCCTGCTCACCCACAACAAACTAAAAATTAATGACCCTTCCACACGCTCTAAACTCTGTCTCACCATCTGTACAGTTACATATTTTTCTAGTAAATTCCTTGTGTTTCAGTGTGTGTGTGTGTGTGTGTGTGTGTGTGTGTGTGTGTGTGTGTGTGTGTGTGTGTGTGTGTGTGTGTGTGTGTGTGTGTGTGTGTGTGTGTGTGTGTGTGTGTGTGTGTGTGTGTGTGTGTGTGTGTGTGTGTGTGTGTGTGTGTGTGTGTGTGTGTGTGTGTGTGTGTGTGTGTGTGTGTGTGTGTGTGTGTGTGTGTGTGTGTGTGTGTGTGTGTGTGTGTGTGTGTGTGTGTGTGTGTGCATCCTTTTAAACTTACCCTCTTCCTCTCCACACACGTGTGGAGATCTATATGGTCTAGACCATATATACACACATGTATCTATATGTACACACACGTATCTATATGGTCTAGATACGTTGATGATGTATTAGTAATTTGGGAAGGAAGCATAGAAGAAGTGCATGAGTTTATAAAGGAAGTAAATAATAAGGATAAAAACTTACAATTTAAGGAAGAGATAGGCGGTAAGCAAATAAATTACTTAGATTTAAACATAGAAATTAAAGATAATGAGAAACTACAGTTTAGGATATTTAGGAAAGAGTCGTATTCTGATATAATTATAACAAGAGAGTCTTACCACCCATACAGATATAAAATGGCGGCAATCAATTCCTTTTGTTACAGAGCTCAGAAGTGTTTAAAAGAGACCGAATCAAAAGATAGGGAGTTAAAAACGATAAAGGGAATTGTAAGGAATAATAATTATAGCACCAACATAGTGGATAAAGTTATGAAAAGGGTCAACATACAAAAAGCTAAAATAGAACCAGAACAAAAGAATTATGCAGGGTCATTGACATACATAGGTTCACATACTAGAAAAATTATAAAATGTTTTAATAAATATGGAGTAGATATAGCTATTAAAAAATGTAAAACGGTATTTGATAAGATAAGGAATAAGAATATAGAAAAAATTCCAGTATTACAGAAAAGCGGAATTTATAAATTAAAATGTAAAGACTGCAACAAAGTGCACCTAGGGGAGACAGGACGAAAATTCGTATGCAGGTTGTCTGACCACAAACGTGGAAAAGGTAATAGAACAACCAATTCGTTATATGCAAGACAATTCATAGAAGACAACCATAAGTTTGTTAATCCTTTGGAAGAATACGAAATTGTGAAAGTAGTAAATAACACAGTTGAAAGGAAGCTTAGAGAGGAGTTAGAAATATTGAAAGAAAGAGAAAAAGGGTCAGACAATTTAATTAATATTAAAATTAAATTTGATAATGAAGAAATATTTTATAACATGATTAAGAAGTAAATAATAGAGGGCAGATAGATAAGATTAAGAATTATATTGCATAGTACTAATTGGATGTTTTAAAATAAGGGTGTGTGACTGACCCACGTGTGTGGAGAGGAAGAGGGTAAGTTTAAAAGGATGCACACACACACACACACACACACACACACTGAAACACAAGGAATTTACTAGAAAAATATGTAACTGTACAGATGGTGAGACAGAGTTTAGGGCGTGGGGAAGAGTCACATTAATTTTTAGTTTGTTGTGGGTGAGCAGGGTAGGGGAGAGGGGTGAAGGGTTGGGTTTCACATATTTCCTGTCTATTCCCGATCTGACGATGAGCTGTGAAGCTTGAAAGCGCTAATCGGAATAATTTTTATATAGTGGTGTGCAACAGTGATCATTCTGATGATGATAAACATTTATGACTATTATCTACTCATCGAATATTACTCTTTTTCATTAAGTTATAATATGGCAATTTGCTACAATTGTCCTTTGGTAGTTGAGGCCTACCTCACCATGACCTATTATATCTTGATAACTCACTTATAGTAATATTACTTATTTTTAATGTACTATTATTGTTCACAATTGTCCTCAATGACTTCTTATCACTTATACATTGCTGTATTGGATATGGTTAATTAGTTATTGATAATAATTATTTTATCTTGTCTTTGACCCTTGGTCTATGACACTACCATTTGCTTTTGTCTCATGTTAATATTGGTTTCTAGACCATTTCTATGTTGGCCTAACCCTTCTGGGATAAGCATTACATCCTTTGATTATCTCAGTTTTAGTCAGTAGGTGTTTTATTCTACTGTATTTGTACTTTACATCAGTCTATAGTTCAACACCATTGGGTGTTACATTATCTGCTTTTATTTTGTGTTAAAACTTTGTCTTTTGATCCATTACTGTTTACATAATGTCCATTACAATAGTGACAAAGTTTGACAATGTTTTGTTCTGCCCTAGGGTATCGCAATTTGTTGGTAAATCCTTAACACTTCTTGCACCTAGTTTTACATGACAATTATATATAATTTCCATAATTATTATTTAATTCATGGCAATAATCATTGGTTTGCCTTCTATTAGCGGTATTACATTTCAATTATACTACTGACATTAACCCCTTCCTCTTTCATTAATATTTTTACATGTTAATTAGATTGGTCATGGTGCAAATTCAATTCTGTCCATTTCAGCATGTTATTTTACACTCATGACTCATACAAGTCTTTCTAAGATAACTAGTTTTGTTATTGGAATGATCCTTATAATCTCTAGTTTCAGTTTAGTATACTACACTCTAGTTTAACAACATTTTTTTTGTTATTACTTTTGGTGATTACAATTGACAGTAGCTGTTAGCTTAGGTTATGTGTCCCTATCTTAATGCACAACAATGGTTTTGTCTTATTATTAATTTCTACACATTTTACTTAATTCTTCAACTGTATTTAGTATTATTCTTTATTATTTATTGTCTGGTGTTTCTTTTTATGATTTTCTCAACCTTATTGTTGGTTAATAGTGTTTCGTATATTCTTATACTTACATTAATCATTTAACTAGTCTTTGTGATACAATTCATTTGCTATTACTATACATTCTCAATTTATATTAATACAATTCTTAGACTCACTCTCTACCTTATTTTTCTCCTATCATTGTTTTACCTTTGAGTTCTGGTCATATTGCCAGGTCAGTTAGACTAATTTATTGATGGTTTGATGTCATAGTCATGTCATGGTATAGGGTTTGCCTTTGGCTTTTAAAGTACCTCTTTTTCCTTCCTCATTATAAATATTTCATATTCTTTTTATTGGTTTCATTCTTTTCATTGTTTATTTCTTCTTTTCATTGATTTTATTTGGTTTTTCCTAATTGCACTGATTCTGTTATCATCCTTAATAAATATTTTATTCTGGTTCTTTTGTATTTCTCTCCTCACTGCCCGATCTATTGGGTTATTGGGTTAATCACATTACTATGTTTTCTTCTATTCTTCTTCGTCGTTACTATTTTTCTTCTTCACTTGCTTTTTTCAATTAGTTCGTGGACCGGATATAATTTTTAGTACACAATTATTCATCCTTTGGGTGTTCTAGTGTTAATCCATGAGTGTTTTATTTCTTATAGTTGCTTTCAATGGTACGGTGAAGATATGTACCGTTACAATATTAACAATATGCAGAACCATATTAAGAGAAATGTATTTTGTGCTTTTTCTGGCAGGGTTAGTTGTAGTAAAAATATTTGAAAACGCTATTTAAGCACAGACTAAACTGTGTATCTACTTTCTTCAAGAATAAAAAAAACAATCGCTTGCTACTATATTTATTATGCAGACTAGTTGTTATGTCGAGGAACACTGTTATATTTATGAACATTTATAAACACTACTATACGTTACTTTACGTTACTTTATGACGCCTTTTCCAATTTAAAAGACCCAAGAAATTCACTCTAAACTTTTTCTTTAGACAATCTTTTTCATATTATCATTAATGACGTTAATGATTTTTCACGAATAATTACTATTCGTACATGGACAAAATGTTTTATGTGTTTAGACTGTAAACATGAGGTGACGTACAACATATTTGTAAGAAATTTATAATTAATTTTGTGTGTGTGTGTGTGCGCGCGCGCGCGCGCGCGTTTTAAATATTACAGTAAATTTTCTTTCATTTCAACTAATCGCATTACTAGAAATAACAATATTTCTTCATTAGAAATATTAATAGAAAATTGTTATAATTTATTTTCATTAGTTGTTTATTGTCGGCCTTTGGTTTCATAATTGATTATATGCTTTTATCGCTCTTCAAAAAAATGAAAACCCCTATTTAAAAATTAAAATAAAGTAATTCAAAGTTTGCTAACGATTTTATCCTTAGTAATTCTTTCAGATCCTATTTATTAAAGAGGAAAAATATAACAAATGTGTGTGTGTGATTGCGTGCGTGCGTGTGTGTGCGTGCGCGCGCGCGCGCGCGATACATACGCATAAAGCCCACATTCCATTATCTCGTATTCCATAATGCAGCAGAACATAAACACAGATTGGTTTCTGCGTTTGACTCTTCGTTTATGTGAGGGGTCTGTCAATAATTTACATTATTACTTTACGCCACAATACAATCATCATAAAATATGAAAACACTGATACCTTGCTGGTATTTTCAAAATGCACGTGTGTTTAATAAGATTTTGTATTTTATGATGTTTATTGTAAAATGTGATATTTTATTCAAACACATTTTGCTACAGTCTATTTCTTGATGCATATATAATGTGTTTAATATACATATAATTACTATATAATTACTTTACCTCAAGATGTTTATTCCCTTATGTGGCACATGTTAAAGTTAAGAAGGCTGAGGATTGTAACAATAACTTTCCAGAAACATGTTCCAAATAAGGAAAAAACCTCTTGAGGTAAAGTAATTATATATATTAAACACATAATATATTTTATATATAAACATAAACATACAACTCGAAACAAACCCGAATAGAGTTTGGAACAAAGATAATAGTAGAAAATCGTGTATTTGACCTCGTCAACAATTAATTGCAAGTATCTTACAATAATAATGACAGTAATTGAAACTGTAAGTAATTAAAATGTGCAGAAAACAAACATTTTTTAAACACTCTTTTCTATATTATGCTAAGTTAAACACATTTTATATGCAAAACAATTACATGCTCACCGCAAACCTAGTTATTTATTTTTGACACACTACTGAAAATAGTTCAGTATAATTGTTTCATACTGTGTGTTTGGTATATATGACAGTCTTGACAACATAACATCGTTTAAAATTACACCCACTCCCTGAACATGAATAAAAGAACAGTGTCATAAATAAGGGAACTCAAATTCCATGTGTCATATATTTGACATTTCAATTAGTCACAGACAAAGGCAGGCATATTTAGTAACACACCGGACTGCTTTACAAATGCGATACTACATAGGGTTCGCGTACGTCATTGCTTTCCATTACCCTAATTGCGGTACAGTATACTAAATGGCATGCTACACATGTTTCATTTGATGTTGAGATCAATTTTGTATTCAGATAAAAATTCGTCTGTATCGTAATGATTGGTCACTATCTTTACACAACTTACGCTGTTTTACTGTTTTCACTAAAGTTGCTTAAAAATCTTTATAAGGGATTTCGTACTTCAGATACCGATGAATAATCACGAGTTATTTGTACCCCAATTCTACGCTAAGGAGTCGTTTCTTTTTTTTAACAACTACTATCTGAATTTCAAATTAAATAAATTTTAACTTGAAAATTTAAACACATGAAGGTATAAAAATCTTTAGGCCAAAAGTGCCTATATTGCTGTATCAAGAAGTAACAGATTTACACTATTATTATGCTAACAGTAAAAGAAGATAGTGTAGAAAAAAGGAATATTCATGAAAGTATTGTTTCATTAAATTAGAAAATTACATAAATACGGACAAGCTATGACTACGGTTTTTTATTTTATAAAAATATGTAAGTATTTATAACGGTGTAATTCTATAGATTATAGAACCTCTACTGTCATAGATATATAGATTAGATTACAAAGCACAGTAATCTGGTAAAATATTTGCCAACTCTGTATTCTATAAACACACGTAGGTAAATATAGTGAAATTCAGTTTTGCGTTTCTAAGCGGGGTTAACTCCGTTAGAAGTCACTAGGGTTTACCGCAATCGGTAAAAAGAAACAATTTTAGACGATACGTGTTAAATTAAGTAAGAATTTCAGGTAATTCGTCTACTCTTGTTGAGTTGTATTTACATATTGTCTAGCTTTAATAATGAGCTGATGTATATTTTTTTTTTCTTCTGTAGGAAGAGGAAAAAATGTAACCCAACTTAAACTATCTAACAGAGTGCCTGTTTAATAGAAAAAAAATTACATTGTAGGATGATGAGAATTGTAATAATGAGGATCAATCAGTGCATTTACTTTTATTATTATTATTATTACCATACACGCGTTTTACACAGGTTTTTGTAATTACTTAATTCGTTATTAAAACAGATTTAAAAAGTTTCCATTTTGTTTACTGTTATAGTAGTTTTGGTTACAAAATAAAATATTTTTTATCAGATATAGTATTAAAATATCGGTATGGAGAACCACACATGACTTCCATATTCTAAGATTTATATTTAAAATCATTTTCGAAATGAAATATTACCATAGAAACTACTTCTTTCTACTTACTGCTTCAGCCTTAACCACAGTACTGTGGTCACTAACGTATACCACCTCACGTTATCGCACTCGATTTTCACTGATGATGGAAGTCGATGACATTGCCGAAAAGTCTGGTTTTGTAGAAAACATTGGACTACGGCCAAATATCCCGGGAAGGAATTTTAACAAAAACTACTTCTTTGTTGCCGATAACGTTGTACACATATATATAAAAAATATGCATAAAATTAATGGCTTGTATAAGTTAATGATTGATCTCCATTAAGTAGTGCTCAAGTTTCCAAAGTTTTAATATTATGATGTCCGTAATTAAAACATCAGAGCAGGTTTAGTGTGTATGAGGGTACACCGTGGACAAAAATGTTCAACATTTCCTATTGAGCGTTGCTTAGAGTAAAGCTGCGAATCTACAGTGTACGTTTCACAGAACAAACACGCGGAAAAGAAGGAGCGCTCCGAAGTCACTCATGGACCCTCAGCATCTTGCAGAGGGTTCATTCCCTAAAGACGAAAAGTCTGTCTATGAGTCGTTCCTCTGTAAACACGTGCAGTTACACTGCCCAGCGATCCACAGGAAGCAAATCGCTATCCACGCTGGACACTTTTTCGGCTTGCACGCGTTATGTTGGTATGGGTTTCGGCACTTTCCATTTAAAAAGCTTGCAAATGTAAGATTATAAACATGAATGAGGCCAGAAATAAAGCGAATTGTGTGTGTGTGTGTGTGTGTGTGTGTGTGTGTGTGTGTGTGTGTGTGTGTGTGTGTGTGTGTGTGTGTGTGTGTGTGTGTGTGTGTGTGTGTGTGTGTGTGTGTGTGTGTGTGTGTGTGTGTGTGTGTGTGTGTGTGTGTGTGTGTGTGTGTGTGTGTGTGTGTGTGTGTGTGTGTGTGTGTGTGTGTGTGTGTGTGTGTGTGTGTGTGTGTGTGTCTTCCCTGCCTTTTTATTGCAGTAGTCATAATAATAAAATGGAAACGTAAACATTACATAACTGAGATATGCTTGCCTGCCACGAACGATATATTTTCTCTCATACATGATTTACATTAAAATGAAAAAATTATAATTTTATTGCCTGGCAACAAAATTATTTTATTTTTAACAATTACCGTTGTCTGAAAAAGTTTAAATGAATTTTCAAGTACTTTAATGTTAAATTTAAGAATTTTACCTTATATAATCCACTAGGCGATCTCAGTTTTTCACATACGACATGTTTCAGGGACTAAATCCCCATCTTCAGGTACAGTAAAATGCTATTCCCCTAATACATACGGGTCGTTGAAAAGATTAAAACGTTTATACACATAAACACCACACGCACAAAACTCACTACGAATAAATTAACATATATAACATATATATATGATCGACCGCTGACGATCAGAGGTCGACCGGTGCACCGAGTCACTTATAACGTTTTCATATGTTTGTGTATATATGTTAATTTATTCGTAGTGAGTTTTGTGCGTGTGGTGTTTATGTGTATAAACGTTTTAATCTTTTCGACGACCCCTATGTATTAGGGGAATAGCATTTTACTGTACCTGAAGATGGGGATTTAGTCCCTGAAACATGTCGTATGTGAAAAACTGAGATCGCCTAGTGGATTATATAAGGTAAAATTCTTAAATTAATCATAATAGCGATCTGGAGACTGCATAAAATGTAACTTTACTGTTGTTAAAACGTAAAAGGTTGCAGGTAAACTACCCCTTCCCCTTAACCGATCTTCACCAAAAACAATAGGTTTTGAGAAATCTACAATTTAGGGCTGTATGCAAATAAGCTTTTGATTCTGTTTGAATTTGCGGCTGTTACCGTTTGCCATAGAAAATACCCTTGTTAAAACATAAAACGTTGCAGGTAAACTACCCCTTTCCCTTAACCGATCTTCACCAAAAACAATAGGTTTTGAGAAATCTACAATTTAGGGCTGTATGCAAATAAGCTTTTGATTCTGTTTGAATTTGCGGCTGTTATCGTTTGCCATAGAAAATACCCTTGTTAAAACATAAAACGTTGCAGGTAAACTACCCCTTTCCCTTAACCGATCTTCACCAAAAATAATAGGTCTTGAGAACTCTACAATTCAGGGCTGTATGCGAAACATTATTTGATTCTGTTTGAATTTGCGGCTGTTATCGTTTGCCAAAAAAAAAAAAATCACCCTTGATAAAAAAAAACCGTTGCAGGTAAACTACCCCTTTTCCTCAACCGATCTTCACCAAAAACAATAGGTCGTGAGTACTCTACAAATCATGGCTGTACGCAAAAAATTATTTGATTCTGTTTGAATTTGCGGCAGTTATCGTTTGCCATAGAAAAAAAATGTACAGACAGACAGATAGACAGACAGACACATAGACACTTTTTCGAAAAAACGACTTTTTTTCATGTTTTGAGTATAGTACAATCAGAATCTGCAATAATCTCGAACACGATTTTTTTTGCCATCACCATACTTCCATTTCCTTAAGGAATATGGAAGTAAAAGAAAACTTTTCTATCATTAAATTATCAAATTAAGGATAACCGCGTAAATTAAGTTAAGACAGGAAGTTTTTATTTGGTAAATAACGGATTATTTT
Organism: Magicicada septendecula; assembly: GCA_034769895.1. Classification (NCBI taxonomy): domain Eukaryota; kingdom Metazoa; phylum Arthropoda; class Insecta; order Hemiptera; family Cicadidae; genus Magicicada; species Magicicada septendecula. The sequence continues at coordinate 290,655,370 of CM068367.1, forward strand.
AATATTTATGTTCTTTAAGCATAAGCTTGCAAGTATTTTAACTATATTTTAAAACATTACTTGTAAAAGTAAATCTACTAATAACACCAAATTTATATATTATATATATAACGGATTTCTACGGCCTAGGCCGCTTCTCCGTTCCTAGATTCCATTCTCTTCTATTATAGCACATGTCTTCTTCCAGGCCTCTAAGTTTCATAGCTTCATCTACACCCTCTCGCCAACTTCTTCGTGGCCTTCCTCTTTTCTTCCTCTCATATGGTATCCACTCTAAAATTCTCTTGGGCCACCTGGTTTCGTCCATTCTTTTTGTGTGTCCAAATCATACTAGTTGTTTTTTCTCAATCTCTTCCACTATGTTCTTCGTCATGTTCATACTCTGTCTAACTGTTTCATTTCTGACTCTTTCCAGTTTCGATTTTCTACAACTGCGTCTTAAATAATCCATTTCGGCAGGTAAGACTTTTTTCCGGTTTTTCCTTGTCATATCCCATGTTTCGGCTCCATATGTGACTATGTTTAGGAAGATGCTCTTATACAGTCTCTTTTTTGTGTCTCTTGTGATTGATTTATCCCATAAAACAGAGTTCAACGATCCTATTACTTCTTTCCCTTTGTTTAACCGTTCTTTTATTTCATCGCTGCTATTTCCTTGTTAATTAAGGTGTAACTCCCAAATATTTACACGTGCTAACTCCTTTTATGGTGATATTTCCTAAATCGAGATTATCTTGAGCATCATTACCGACTATTATGTACTCAGACTTATTCATGTTTATCACGAGACCTGCGAGCTGGTATTCTTCCTGTAATTTCCTTATAATGTAACTAAGATCATCCGGATCCTCTGCTACGACAACTTGATCATCAGCGAAAAAAAGCTAAACAGTTTTTCCTCTCCCACTTGCAACCCCATTCCTGTAACTTTCGTTGACCATTTTTCCAGGGCTTTGTCTAGATATACTTTAAATAGAGTTGGGGAAAGGCTACATACCTGTCTTAATACTTTTGTGACTTTGAAGAGGTCTGTGTAGTTACTACCGTTTTTTACTCGGGTCGTGTTTTCCTTATACAGGTTCTTTATTGCTTTTAATTGCATGTTTGATACTTCTAAGGATTTCAAAGCCATCCATAACTGTGAGACTGGTACACTATCATAGGCTTTTTCCAAATCAATCATTGCTATATGAAGCTCTCTGTTTCTTTGCACTCTCTTTTCGAAAGCAATTTTGATAGTACAAATGTTGTCAATAGTGGATCATCCTGTTCTAAAACCTGCCTGTTCTTCTGGCTGCTTATCTTTAATCTCGTTTTCTAGGCGGCTTTTTATTATTTTTGCGTATACCCTTCCATGTGTACATATCAATGATATTCCCCTATAGTTTTTATGATCGTTAATTCTGGGTAAATTCCTCCTATTCCTGACGATTTTCCGTTTTTTAAGGTTTCTACTACATCTGTTATTTCAGAGACTTCTATAACAATATCGTCCTTTTCTATTGTCTCCTCTGGATTCTCTACTTCTATGAACTGTTTTCTGCTTTCTACGAGTAAATCTTCAAAGTGCTGCTTCCACTGTTTGCTTGATATGCTACCTATATGAGTTTTATTTGTATTAGAGTTTCTCAAACTCCTAATAGTTCTCCATCCTTCAGAGCAATATATTCACATCTCTTGGTCCATGTTTCGTTCTTTTTATTCGCCAATTGTTTTTTGACTTCTATTTTAATGGTCTATATTCTTCTTGTACCTGAATATTATTGCTATCTCGTAACCGTCTTAAGTGTAGTTCTTTCTTTTTGACAATTTGATTTTCAATTTTTTTATCCCACCAATATGGCTTTTTTCCTTTATCCAGTTTTTCTAAGGCTTCTTCAGCTGCTTTCTTTATACATATTTTTATGAATTCATATTCTTCCTCAATCGACCGTTCTTCTCTATTTAGTTTTTGTTTAAGTCTTTCTCGATAAAGATATTTTATGCTATCGTCTTTTAAGCTGTCTAAGTTGTATTTCTCGATTTGAGGGTTAAATTCGTTCATAACTTATATATATATATATATATATATATATATATATATATATATATATATAGACTTAGCGCCGCATAATTTCTTCATCACACGCCAATTTTTACCCAGGGTATCTAAAACAAATTTGAGGAACTTGTATAAGTACATCTTTAGGTGAAGAAGTTATTTTGCCCAAGTTATGGTGTGTCAGCGTACGAAAAACTTATACAAATTTTTATACATCGTATTTTTGCTTTTTGCTGTACGCTGAAGCCAGACAACCTGTTCGATATATACAAATGTATATAATGAAATATGGGTAGTTAGTCGGCCATATTGGCATTCGTAATAATTATTCTATAAAATTTGTAACATGTGTAAAAAAGACAGACACTACAGAGGAAAGTGTGTTTTTATTCTGTTTAGTTGGTATAACGAAATATTGGACCTGCCATAATTTATTCTGTTTAGTCGTCTAGTGCGGTAATTCGTTGAGTTTTCTAACGTGTGTGGGACAGAATTTTGTAATTCGTATGAAGTGTTTGTGATTGCAAGTCGAAGTAAAAATATGTTGGAGGCGCTAGGAATAATAATGAAAGGTAAGATGATCATTTATTTAGTGTATGTTCTCCGTTGTTTGTAGGAAATTAGCTGTTAGGTTATGTATGAATGTCTCGCTTACTTTGGGTTGTACACTAGGCCTACCGGTTGTTATAGACCCAACTATACATAATATCACTGTGTTCTGTCCAAAATTTAATAATGGAGCAAATTAGCATTCTAATTTAATTAATACAATATACCTAGGCTAACGCCATGCGTTCTTATGGGAGTAAAAATTTAATTTTTTGTCTCCGTAAATAGGTTCGACCGCCGTTTAAAATTATTTTTCTCGTGTTTATATAACATAGAAGAATATAATAAAAATATATCAGCGCAATATCAGCATTGATGAGAATCTTCATAATTACGCAAGGGGTAATTAACTAATTTTTAAAAAAAGTCCCTGTAAGGCACTGAAGCAATTTAATTAAATAAAGTTTCTTTATTATAGATATATAAAGACCTGTAAGTCTGACAATTATTTTGTCTACTCTAGCCTACCTATATATGTGTAATGTATCCAATTTGTAAATCATTTTATTCGTAAAATGTGGTCCTACCTAACACAAGATGGTACGCCTTACTATAATATATTTAATTTGAACTCTGCTCGTATTTAACTAGTTACAAATTTTATTTAATTCTTCAGTCCAGCTATATTACTCTAAATATACTTTCAAATTCAGCATTTTTCATAAAATTCATAAAAGAAATACGTTAGGTTATGTTTCATGTCTAGATTACTTTGTCGAACACGTATCTGTTATAGAACCAACTATGCCTAATAGCACTGTGTTCTGCCCAAAATTTAATAATTGAGCAAGTTAGCATTCTAATTTAATTAATACAATTTTATTTTTTCATTATTAGCGGGCCAATTTATACAAAAACAAAAATTCTGGAGTTTTGTATTGTAGTGTTTTAGGGTAAATAGAATTGCCATAATAAATTTAATACAGTAGGCGTATTGTTTTGATTGTGAAACAAAAATCATTTGTTTGATGTTTTAATTCAGTTCACTTATCCCCAATAAGTAAAAACCTTTACAAAGGTGCATAAGGTATTATCATTTGCTTTAAAAAATTGAATTCCAAAATAATACAAAGACTATTTAAATTAGATTTGTTCCTTTACTGCATTAATAAAACCTGTCATATACGCGTCACCTTATGCTACATAAATATCAAACACACTTAGTTAGTTAGTGATTAATTATGTTAACAAAACTAGCAAACTAGCAGGGCATTAGCCGATTAACTTACAGCGGAATAGCCTGTAAGCCTAACCTAACTCTGAAATAAAATGAATTACTTTTAGGAAAAAATCAAAATTTGTTTGTGTTATGTAGGCTTGGGTGTTAAGTATAATAGGCTAAGTTCTTTATCACAGTAAATTGTCTCTAGCTCCAGATACTTGCATGTCTACATCAATTGTCATATTTTATTCTTCGTATTGTTAAAAAATGTCATATTTTACTTTTCAGATGACTGTGAAAGTAGGCCTAGGAGACGTACAGCAAAAAAAGGTACATATAGTTTTAATTGTTATTTATATTCAGTGTATAAAAGCACCCCTTAACTCTAATCAACTAAAAATATAAAATTAATTAACCCATTTTTGAAAAAGACCCTGTGAGGGAACTGACTCCAGTTAAATGAAATATGTATTCTGTATTAAATGCTTATTCTGTATAAATATCAAGTTACTGATACCTTTACACAGAATAATTTTATTTAGATTAAGTCTGGCCTATGATAATATAACTGATTTAGCTAAACTTACTGCGGATTAGCCTGTAAGCCTAACCTAACTCTGAAATAAAATTAATTACTTTTAGAAAAAGATCAAAAGTTTATAGGCCTGGGTGTTAAGTATAATAGACTAAGTTCTGTGTCACAGTTGAATTATCTTTAGCTCCAGAACTTACACCAATAGTGCATGTCTACATATATTTTCATACTTTACTTTCATATTTGACTGGGAACGTAGTAAGTTCAGTGTTAATTTATTCATGTTACCTTATATTCGGTGTATAAAATCACCCCTTAAACTCTAGTTAACTTTATAATCAGGATTATATTACTCAATGTTAATCATTTGAACAGTTTTTGTTTTTCGAGTTTGTGTGATTATATTAGAAATCTTTTTCAGGAATCTTCAGTGCAGGGATGTAACCAAGCAATAGTGACTTGAGTTCATTTAAATTAAAATAGATTACTATAAAATAACTACTAGATTATGCTGTAAATTTAATTTTTTTTAGAAATTTACACAAAATCCATTAACTTTTTGTAAATTCATAGTGCTAACCTACAAATATTGTGCTAGGTTAAGAAAATAAATTATTCTCTTAATTATTAGCTTAATATTATTATAATTATTAACTTAGTGAAAAATTATGTATGAGTTTTGTAATGATCTTTCAGGTTCCTCCTGAACTTTCCAGAATTGACTGGGAAAAAATGACTATTATTGCACCATCAGTAGTATCGACATCAGATGATATTGATGTGGAAAACATATGAAGTGGAGAAGGTAATATAATCAAAGCAATTTAGCCTATAGATAATTAAAAATTTTTTTTTTTCTGTTTGTGAATTTTGTAACATTAGCATATTTGATTTAATGTTTGTTTCATATGTAGTGTTAGGTTTACCTAAATTATCTTTACTTGACAAACTAGACTTGTATAGGTACTTTAAATCAATTAAGAAAATCAGCTTTGAATGTAGCACAATTAATTCATACCATATTTCATTAATGTTTTGTTTTCAAAGCATTTTTTTGTTTGGGTGTTAGCCTATTTAATTTGTGTTATGGCAAAGTTAATTTTCTGCATCAGGAATGTCCTATTTCATTGAGCAAGCTTTATAGGAGATTTTGAAGTTTGTGATAAAATAGCCATTAATGATTCTTTTGTCTTGTTAATAACAACAATATAAAGTTATTAACAGTCCCATTTACATTTTAAATGAGAAAATTTAGTAACATAGTAGTTGGAATCATTTTTAATTAGTAGTATTATGTGTCAATGCTTTCAAATCAGGGGCTTCCTTTGGAAAGTATAATCATATGATAATTTTAAGATAAGTATTGTTAGAAGCTCTAAATAAGTTTGTTTATATTATTTTTTATATAAAGAGTTTTGGAAGCTGCTGGAAAACAAAAGTTCTTAATAAAGTACATAATTAGTTTAATAACATTATTTCCCATAAAATTGCAATTATTTCATTTAGTAATTTGCACTTTTGTTGATACTGGCAATGATAATTATTTTTCTCTGTTAGCTAAAATTCTTTCTTTGTTACAGAGTCCATTGTTGTAGAAGCTCTTATATCGCCAGATGATTGTGCAAAATTTATAAGTTTGGAGGTAAATTTCTCCTTATAGAACTGCTGTATTCTTATATAGTTATCTCTCTCTGACCTCTATTTTGCACTATGAGGTGTACACTTATTTCCATTCTTATTTGGTATTCTTTTATCTCTTTCTACTATTATTTAGTTACAATAGTTTAATCATAGTAGTCTCTTTATAATTGGTTTAGTGTTTTTTGTACACTGGTCTGTCCCTTAGTGTATATCATTGACTAACATTATTTACACCTAGTGTCACATGACAGGTGTTCTTAATTACGATTATAATACATTATGTCCTTTCTTATAATATTCTTATACTATTACAATAGTGGCATTACACCTTACTTGTGGTATAGACATTAACCTTTTACTTCTATTTGGTATTATAAAGTGGTTTTGTTCACGTTTTACTTAGTGAATCCCCTTTTGGTCGGTTTTGGTTCACTTTATTTACTTAAATTCTTATTTAAAATCCATTTTGGGTATCTTATATTGGTACCTGTAGAAAGCTTATCAGTTCTTCTTGGTTAAGGCACAAAACATTTTGGTTTAGGTAGGCTTTTCCTACTGATAGATGTGAATTTAGGTGAAATTTGTACCAACAATGTGTATGTTAGGTTGATACAAATTTACATTCTTTTAACCTTATTTTCTCAAGTTTGGTTTTATTAATGATAACTAATAACTCTTTAGTTATTGCCTTTTCTTATCTTACATGATTGTTTGACTATTTGAGTAATATTTGTTATTATTATGAGACAATTTTAATACTTCTTTATGTTACATGGGTGCTATGCATAACATGTTACTATGCTTTTATTCACAGCTTCTATTCAGTTAACAGTCTAGTTACTTTCATTCTTTTATAACATATCTTGTCCTATACATTTATAATATTATCTGTTGTATATTGTACAGGAATGGGTTTCCTCTCCTTAAAACCCCACTGTTGTGTTTGTCAATTTGTACATACACCTATGCCAATGTGTTTTGAATTATTTTAATTATGTAAATCTCGGAGATATTTGGAGTTGTGGGATGTATTGATGTAAGTAATTAATTATTAACTTAGCTCTCTAAAAACTATCAGTGTTTGTGTACCTGTAACTTAAATAATTAATGAGTTATTTTATAATTCCGTTCAACCCTATTATACCTTGAAGAGAATTCTGTCTAATTTTGTATTTTTACTCTCTCTCTTTGGTGTCAGATAATTCCGCTATAAGCGCTGTAGTATCGGCTCAACGAAACTTATAGGTTATTTCAATGTTTATGTTAACCAATTATTCTATACATATTCAGTTACTTTTTTATTCCTAGCTCATTAAACCATACTCCAAATAACAAGATTTTGCCAATATATAAAGGTTCTTTATTTGTTTACTTCTTTAACATTGAATAATATATGTTCTAATTAACATACGCTTGAGCTATAGATTGTATGAATCGATTGTTGATTATTCTGATACTTTATTTAAATTTAGTTATATAGTGTGTTTTAATTTGTAATTAATTTAATTCAGGGTGTGAAGGTTCTTGTAACTGTGGGGAAGATTAAAAATACATAGATAAGAATGCAAGATTTACAAATTTAAAGTGTTGTGTAGTTAGTATGATTAATATAATAATAATTTACCAGACTAGAACGAAGCCAATCGTGTAGGCGGTTGATTGATAAATTTACTGTTCTGGACAATTATGCCGTACGATTTTCTTTCTTCGATTTAATAGAATGGAATTCTTCTCCTGTCCACTTCGGAATTACAGCTTGGATTGGTTTACAGCCCGATTGATGCTTCTTCTGCAATGCCAGGATCCAAATACGTTCTTCTCTTGGTTGAAGCAATTAGTGTTGTTCCGTGTTTTTGAAAGGTTATAACTTCTGGTGTAGTGAATATTATTAATTGTGATACTGTTAATTCTTTCTATTTGGTTTAATATATCATCAATTCCCTTCGGATATGGGACAGTTCAAGTTCTTCCTTGTATAATCCAGTTATTTATTCTCTATTGTGATTTCATACTGTAGTGTTATTTGGATTAAACTGTACTGGTGATAGTCATAAACATTGTCATTAGGATTTTGTGTTTTATAATCGTGTCTGATGATTTAAAATATTCCGATTAAATAGATAATTCTTGGGTTTTTTAATCTCATCACATTCAGATCATCAAAGCAATTATTGTCAAATTAACAACTTCCTCTTCTTCTGTCGTCCCTAGCAACACACGACTTCTTCCTTCCACATGTTTTGAATATAGTGTTTATTTCATATATTTTTTGTCTATTCCTTATCAATTTGCTATCCTATCGGAATGTAACTTTACCGATAGTTGGTTTATTATTTTCTACACATATTCTGCTGGTTTTTTGATATAAGCCGGTTTTTTTCCTTTTTTTATATTTAATCTACTTTCGATATTAAATGTTATTAATCGATATCATGGCATTATGGTATTATCATAATTTGTATAAATTTTATTATATATCATTATTAATTTAATGTTTTTTCTAGCTCTTCAAATCGTATTCATTAATTATTATTAATTGATGTACCTAACCTTTATGTTATGAGTGGTTATATAGTGGTTTTGGCTGTTAGGCCTTTTATTGTAAACAGATCTACCTGTGTTTATAACTGGTACACATCTATAGCCCCTTTTACATAAATTCATACATATAATTAAATCTTAACTATTAACATTTACATAAACAATTATTTTTTCCATATCTAATAACAATTTTATCTTGACCTATGGATCACATATAAGAAAATTCAAATCTATTAACGTTAATTAGCTGCTTCACACTTCATTCTACAACAGTCATTGAATAATACATCTTGTTTCATTATCTTTCATTAACTCAACACATATTTGGTATAACATAACATAAACTTTATCATAACATTTGTTGTCACAAAATAATACCTCTTAACTCAAAATTCTTATTTGCTATTAGTAAATTATTGTTTCATTTTTTGTTTGTTTTTCATTAAACATATATCATCAACTATTGTCTAACTTACAGGTTCGGTTATTCTTGTTAATATTACCTTGCATCCTTATTTACCTGTATCTATGATTATAAATATAATTATTAGCTCTTTGTTCTATCATGGGGTTAAATATTGACTTGTTTATTATTCTGTGAACCTTGTTTTTATGTAACTTGAGTGCTAGCATTTCTGTTGCGTTACAATATTGGTCATCTCAGTTAGTCAGTTCTTGTCCATCTCTTCAATCTGTAAGTTGTTCAGTCATTGCATATACGGGTAAGATGTTCTATAGTTGACTGGCTCTTGGAATCTATATTTTATACCATGGTTGTTAGGTGTCTTTCTCGTAGTATGTTTCTTCCTTGTCTTCATTGGTTCCTTACTGACCGAAAACTATTGGGTTGTTGGTTCCTGTGGTACAACCATTGTTCGGTGCATCTTCTTTTTCTTATAATGTTATTTCACTTGTTAGTTACCATTAATTTTGTTAACTCTTATTGTTGTGAGTTTATCCTTGGTGATGAGTAGCTCATGTAGTTTCATGCTTGGCCTTTTAGAAGAAACACTTGGTTTGTCTCTTTCACTCAATTATTGACATGTGTTAATATTTTGGGTTACTGAAATATTTGGGCTCATATGTCTCGTTACAATATTAACTGGTTGTAGGCATATAAACTTATACACTGTTGTGAGAATTGTACAAAAGTACCTTTAAGCTAATTTCAAAACACAACATTTCAGAATTAATCACATTTTTTTCACTTTATAGGCTATGTCACACCAAAAGAAAATGTACAGGTCACTTTCAACAACAGTTGACAACAGCTGACTGAATATTATCCGATGACAAAATACTAAACAGATGGGAGATAGTCACACCAACCAACCATTTTGTATATAGTCTTTAAAATGAGATTTTTTTGCTTGTACACGGAAAACCTGGATCACTGTATTAAGATATATATTTTAGATATGTAGGTCAATTTATTAATTTTGAGCTATTAATTTAGCTAGTGCTAAGCTTTAAAACACAGTTATTTGTATGAAAGAAAAGTACAATTTTGTAGGCCAAGTAATAAATCCAACTATGATTCTGAAAAATTGTCACGGGTAGGAAAATAAAAATAATAATAATTCACCGATCTGAATGACGTTTTACAGAATCGTGATAAACATAAAATTACTTTTGATAGTGATCCCATGCTCATCCCAAGTTGAAACTTTCAGAATATGTAGAGGAAAACAATATCTTTCACATATATTTTTTTGAGAATTTTAAAAATACAGTTTTTCAAAATTCAGTAAAAGCAATAATGATGTGTTTATAAAAAATATATATATTTTCAACTAATTATGTTTTATATCATATGAAAGCCCTTTAAAAGAGCTTTCAAATGAACTCGATGTCATTGTTCTAGCTTAATTAGAACACAAGTTGTGAACAAATCAATATTGTTGCGCAAGTCAAAAATTTTATTTATTTTTTTCATTTTTGAGCACCCATTACTCAGTAACCTTTCGTCAGAAAAATGTGAAAAAATTGATTTGTGTTACTATTTATGAATACTACATGCATACTTAATTTCAAATAAATCTAAGAGGGTCAGGTTGTAGCACTTGTTGATTTGACACGAAATATCTCTTAAATGTAACTTGAAGTTTTCATTTTGTTGTAAACATACCAGTCTAGTTTTTCTATTTATAGTTTATGCTTTTTTTTTTTTTAATAATTTCAACTAATTGAACCCCTAATCAATCCTACACACCCTCGCAGAAAAACCTATATTTAGTTCATTTATATTGTCATCTGAGTTTAGTTATGTTTGATGTAATAAATAAAATGTTTATTTCATCAAAGGTGTTTTCACTTTTTGTAATTATGTTCTTGTAAATAAATATTCTATGTACTTTATGAATGTAATCTTATAGTTACTGATAAAGTAACAAAGCCCAAATGTCTGTGTGGTATTTTTGTTGTAATAATATTTGTCTGATATGTATTATTTTTGCAATGTTTTTATGTATCTTCTATGAAGAAATAATTTGTTCATTATCCTTAATAATTATTAATTATTGATACCTTAGAATTGAAACTGTTTTGTATAAATTTTGTAATAAAAATCAATGTACTTGTAAGTCTTTTTTTATCAATAACCTATTGAAAATAACACATTCCTTGTGCAATGCAAGTAGGCCTACCAAATACCTACCAAAAATGTATATCCCCAATTTTTGATAGAATATTTGATTTTTGTTGCCATCAGAATTTTACTTTGATTTTACTTTCATGTTCCATAAGGAAATGGAAGTATGGTGATGGCAAAAAAAATCGTGTTAGAGATTTTTGCAGATTCTGATTATACTACCCTCAAAACATGAAAAAAAGTAATTTATCGAAAAGTGTCTGTGTGTCTGTCTAGATTTTTTATGGCAAACGATAAGAGCCGCAAATTCAAACAGAATCAAATAATTTTTTGCATACAGCCCTGAATTGTAGAGTATTCAAGACCTATTGTTTTTTGTGAAGATCGGTTAAGATAAAGGGGTAGTTTACCTGCAATATTTTATGTTGTAACAAGAGAAATTTTTTCATGACGAACGATAACTGCCGTAAATTCAAACAGAATCAGATATTTTTTTACATATGTGCCCGAGTTATAGAGGACTCAAGGCCTATTGATTTTGGTGAAGATCGGTTACGGGGAAAGGGTAGTTTACCTGAAACATTTTTTTGTTGTAACGTAATAGTTTACCTGATAATTTTTTGTATATATGTACTACGTTATTGACAACAAAGAAGCAGTTTGTTTTTAAAATTCCTTCCCGGCCTGTTTGGCCGTAGACCAATGTTTTCTGCAAAACCAGACGTTTCGCCAGTGCCATCGACTTCCATCATCAGTGAAAATCAAGTGCGATAACGTGAGGTGGTATACGTTAGTGCCCACAGTAAGTGGCTGAAGCAGTAAGTAGAAAGAAGTAGTTTCAATGGAAATATTTCATTTCGAAAATGATTTTAAATATAAATCTTAGAACATGGAAGTCGTGTATGATTCTCCATACCAATATTTTGTTCTTAAGTGTGCTATTAAGTATTAGGAATCTTCTCCATGTCAAGGTATAGGATTACAGCCTGTTTTGCCTTCACTGAAGGCATCTCTTTTCCTTGCCCTACCTATATCTCGTCCTCCCTGAGGTCTGTATCTTATTACTTGTTTAGGTAGTCCCATGTTTTCCATTCTCTTGATATCCTGCCTCTATTTTATTTGTCCTTCCCTTATTCTGCCGGCTATAGAATATACATTTTACTTGGTACTTATATTTTCATTTCATATTTGATATCTAAGGGTTTGCATTATGAATACTCGACACAATATTTTTCTTGTTAGATTCGAAGTTTTAAGTAATTTTCTCTTAAAAAGTGTGTATGAACATTTTAGCACGACGAGATTGTCTGTTTTATTATTATTCTTAACGTTTTGGTTTTTATTATTAATTTTTGGTTTATTGATTTATTCTACCCAATTCAATCTATTATTGAATCCGATATGAATAAATCGGTTTACTTACTCTTTGACATCGTTTATTAATTTTGTTTAAATAGTTTAGAATGTTTTTTGTTCCATTTCATGAGTTCGATTCTGAAGAAGTTGCGTTGACTCTTCTATTATTAGCTGCGGTGAGTTGCTCTGTACTTTCCTGTATAGACACTAACATAAACACAACATGTACATGATACTTAATATTATTATAACATTAATAGTTAATAACATTTTATTATGGCCTATGCATACTGCATTGGTCATTGTCACTTCTGATAGTGTCCTTTTTCTTCATCTTGTGGTTTTATCACCTTAACTATAGTTTGTTAAGTGAGTTTACTATACTTTAGGAAGTTACCTTTTTATATGGGTTGTAATCCTATCAAATTATTCTCGTTATTGCTTGAATATCTCTTATCATTGTTTTGATAGCACTGTTATTATTGTGCAGTAGTTCATTCTGCATTTATACTGAAAATTGCTTTGGTTTAAAGTAACCAAGATTACTTGCATCTAGCTGTCAACATGGTTTATTTATTATTATGGTTATTATTAGTATTTGGGTGGCTATAATCCTTGAATTTACTTATTCGAATAGTATTCTGCCTCATTCAATGTTGTTGGTTTAGTTCCTACTCTTTTATGATAAGTTTACAAGATAATTTTGTTCGTCATGCATCCATTCTATGGCAAGCATATAGTTATAATATACAACAATGGATTATTGTCGGTTTTGTGTTTCTGTATTACATTTGATTTATTTGACTTTATGTAGTACTGGTATATCTATTGGTTATTATTAGATTACATTTTGTTTATCTTTTACAGTCTTTACTATTGGTAATTAGTGGTTATTTCTAATATCAATTCCTAATTTTAAAATTAAAGGTGTACCTTCAATTTCACCAGAAGGAAAGTGGTATGTTGGTACAATGTAAGTAAAACATTTTGTTCTGTTTTCTTTTTTTCATATTTGGTTCAAACGTACAAGTGAAAAACTTTCTGGGGCGATGTAGCTCACAAACCCTACAAAGACTCGGCGTTTTCCACAACTTGTATTTAGGAAAGAACAAAAAGAAAAATCAGATTTCTGTGTTATGATCTGCACTATTCTGTTAGTTATTATGGTTTGTACCCTAAGAATATTCGTATGTTAGCCTCCGAATACTTGTTTGCAAATAATGTCGATTTTCTGGTGAACTGGGCCGGTAAAAGATTGTTTTACTGGCTTCATGCAGCGACATTCAAGGTTGTCTTTTAGAGAGGCTGAAGCAACAAGTTTTGCAATAGCATTTAGTTTTAATAAACATAACATAAAACTTTCTTCAATATTGGAATTCTGTGATAAGTCGCCTTCATTTTTACTGTCACAATATTTGGAATGTGAAGGAAACCAGGCAGCATAACGACAGTGCACTGTCCTAACAAAGTTGTCAGTTTGAAGGGAAATAAACAAGTCAGCAGGGTTACCCCTTTGGAAAAGGGTGAAACCAGTGGTATTTTCATAGATGGCAGCTGGAAATCACCACTTATCGTTATATCCACAGAGTGTTATGTAGATATCACTTTGATTATTTATGGACCAGCAGGTTGTATTGGAGTAGCACATCCATCAAGATAAATTACAGCCTCTCTTTTTTTAATATTTATGACACAGTTTATACCTCATACCCGATACAATCTGACTTCAGCCATTAGACAAGTGTTTATATGGCCTGTTTCGGTGCAGCCGCTGAGAGCTGGATGACAATAAACCCAGGTAAAACCATGACATACCTGGGCTAGCAAAAGATGCTCTTTCAAAGGCAGCTACACCATCTAACTGACAGCAGGTTTTAGTTCAACTGGAATTTGGCCATTAAATGAAAATATATTCAGTATCGAAGAGTTTCTGTGTTCACCTGTAATTGACAGAGAGATAGGAGACAAAAGTAATTATGAAGGAAGATTAACACCAACAAAAGATTGTCAAGAGACCACAGTAGCCGGACCTCCCACGTCGGAAATAAACGAGACATCTGCTAATACCTTATCACAATTGACACCAGAATAAATTCGCCCTTATCCGAAAGCGACTGCAAAAATAAAATAGAAATGCGCCAAGAAGAAAAAGTCAAGTATTCTCACTGACTCCTATTAAAAAAGCAATTCGTATTGAAGAGGAGGCATGACAAAAGAAAGAGCGATCAAAACGGAAACTAATCATGAACGGTAAAACGAAGGCGATTTGTGGACTGTATAGAAACGGTCAATCAAACTCTCCAAGACTTAAGAAATTGTAACAAATTAGTGGGTAGCGTAACATTTGTTATTTCAGAGGATTCTCGCTAGAGATTACCGGTAACTGCAAGAGGAACCCGCGCTGATATTGTCTCAGTGTGTTTAAAGTCCTCGGCGATGTGGAATGCTATTCAGACTAAATTTGCAAAGCAATATGAGAGCCCATTTAGGAGGAGGAGGAGATGGTGATTTTTCTACAAACTTACTGCACCTCGGTGACGGTAGTGTTCCTAATGACGATAGCTTCACAGAAATTGACGAAAAACTGGGACATAGTAAATAGTACAACACTGTATTAATTGCTAAATTCTGTGCAAAACGTCAAGTGTTTACTTGATAAAAATTACAAGTGGTTATTCCCAAAGAATCGAATCTGTGAAGGAAAATAATGATACAAGTTTGGAAAAATTTTCTGGGGATAATAAAAAGTCCGAAGAATCTATTAACACCGTATTTAATATTGAAAATATAGTGTACTATCTCCAAGAATTTTTGAATTCTTTAAATCAATCTTGCATTCCGCCACAACGGTTCATTCTAAAGGTTGGCACTCCAACAATGTTGTTGAAAAATTTACATCCTCCGAACGTTTGCATAATACAAAATGCAGGTGACACGGGAATTTCTGTGTCAAGTAGGTAATAGCGTTATTATCAGTCTCAAAAGCCCTCTTCACACACACATTCGAATCAGTAGGCTACTGGTTGTTAGCATTACCTGGTGTAATTACCAACTTATAAATTGTAACATTCTTTACTTTAGTACACACTTGAAGGAAATTAACAGTTTCGAAATTACATCCTGTTGTGTCATTACGACATTAAGAATGTTGTTGGCGTGAATTTAATGCGACAGATTTTTTTTACCTCTGCCCATGTTCTCTCAGTCCTCTCACTCACTCACTCACTCACTCTCTCTCTCTCGCGCGCGCACACGCACGCGCGCCAACTCGTACAGTTTCTTCTTTTTGTCAACAATTTCAGTGTTACACACAATCCTTCACTGTTTGTTTGTATCTGTTTGTGTAATCATTCATTGTGTTTGTACAGACTACACATTCAAACTTGAGTAATCTGTTTGTAGCAGTGTAACATTTCAACAAACACTTAAAGAGGCGCGCTTTGGGTGCAGTCGCAGAAGGACCTGCCGTGCTAACTTAATGAAAATAAAAGGAAATTAATAGTGAGGTAGTCATGTTTAATTAAAGGTAGTAGTGAGGTTTGCCCCTATTAGTGAGGTAGATGGGGAAAATTGACAGAGAAAGAGTGAGGGGGAGAAGAGAGACGGGGGAGAGAGAATTACGAATTTTTAATTATTCTCATTCATACCGAATATCATTTGTAAGAATATAGTTATGCAGTTGTTGGTATACAGTAGTACCGAAGCAACATGTTTCAAGTTGACTCCCATCCGTTGGAAATTTATTCACCATTCTGATTAATAAAAATTTCTACAAGTACCAATAATATAAATAACAACCTGCAGAAGCAGAAGAGTTTATATCTTACAGAGTTGAAGAGTTGTAATGTTACATTAATTATATTTTTGCTTTTCGTATATCACAGTGAGCAGTAATCTAATTTTTTTGAAATAATACGTGAAGGCTTATATATTAAGAATTAATTTTTTTTTATAGTTTCCGTAACTTGCTTGTAAAATAATTAGGTATCCAAAAGGTAAGTTACATATTTTAATAGCAACTTATAAGTTCCTCATCCTCGGTTTTTTCCTTTCTTCAAAATGTACCACTTCTTAATTGCGAATAAATTATTTAACGTAATAATCGTTTCACCAAAGGCTGTTTGGATCCTGTTAATAAAACTCTTGAGTCTGCTGCACATAATCCTCGCTTTTGGTTCATGTTTCGTTAACTTTCTACATTACAATAAGTTTAATTATTTTCAAGTTCCTTATAAGTAGCCAACTGTAGTAAACATCATGTACTTTGACCTCTCTCTCACTCTCTCTCTCTTTCTTTCTGTTACTCTTGTTCTTCTCAATAACTGTATCTCAGGAAGTCTGAACGTAACAGGTTCTTAAGTAAACTTCATATGACTTAACGTGCAAAATCTTAAACATCATTTGGGCTTCAGTTATGTTATAATTTTGTAAGAAAGCTTTACAAAATACTTTTTACACTGCTTCTGTATACGAAACTAGGTGCAGGTATGTAATCAAATTTTTTAGTAGGCCTATTTATTCTAACACTGTTACAGTTTCTTGAAAACGCCGTATGTAAACAAACATTAAAACTTAGTAATAAGGTTTATCAAACTACTATTTTTCTTGGACGCATTAACGCAAATCAGTAATCTAGAGACCAATTTTATATTGAAAAATCGATGTCTAATAAACGGAATTTGATATGCAAAAATCCATCGGTTAAGAAAATAAAGTAAACTTGGTTAGTAACAAATAATTTTGGCAAAAATTTTTAATTTGATATAGGCTATAATTGATTCCAATTTTATTACAATCTGAGAAATGAAGCCAAATAGATTTTCATAAACGTTGGTCTAGTAACAAAAAAAGTTTCATTCTTAAGCGCACAATATTATAATTTCCCTTTCATCCCGGAAAAAAGACTGTATTAAGCTACTATCATACTTGTCTAGTCTACACTATTTAATGGGTATATTATAGGTTTCACAAAAATTGATTATCTTACACATGGTTTTAATATATCACTAAACTTTGTGAAAAGTCTGAGTGAAAAGAATTATATACACAACGGTTGATGTTAATACAGGTCTTAATTTGTTTCAAAATTTATAGATAAATAAAAAATTAAAATTATCACATATATTGTGTGGTGTATAAAATAAATTGTAATAATCCTTTCTAATATGATTACTTAAGCCATAATATCCGAAGTTGGACCGTTCCTTTATTCTTCTGTAGCCTCCTACATTCTTGCGTATCTGCTGTCATATTCGCGTCTCACAGTCATAGTAGACAGTAGGCTATAATATTATACCTTTTTTTGCGTTGTCTGAGACTTGTCTCAGAGGATAAGACTCAGGCTGATCTGGGGCAAGCACCCTTCCGCCGATTGGAGATTTAGAGGAGTCGCACGCCAGCGCAGCGCGGACCGGTGGCGAAGTAGGTGGAGGCATTCAGGATAGAGTGTAGTGTATGGATGTGTATTTGTGTGTTTACGTAGTGTGCAGAGCCAAATGGGTGATGGTAGAGCCATAATAAAAGTATAAGTCAAACGACAGCCAAGACGAAGTCGAGTAACGCAGGACGCCAAAGCTGGAGGGAGGTGTCAGAGAGGCGTCAAGGTAAGGCGGGGAGGCACAAAGGAGAGGGATAAAGACCGGATAGGTAGATAGGAAAATTTAAGATGTTAAGTTATCAATAAGGAAGCCAGGTGTAGTAAGTATGACGAAGAGACTTAATTATTTCTATTTCTCCGTTGGCGGGGGTTTCTGGGAGGAGGTCCATCGGGAATGGTGAGGAGACGGTTTATGACAAAGGAAGGTCTGCGGTAGTTACAGGTAGTATTAATATTATACAATACCTCCTTCACATTTAAGTTGAGGAATTCCAATCAGCCTTCCGTTGCGTTACTTCTCTCTTGAGCCCTTGATATAATTCGTTGCCTGCTCTTTATTGCAGCTGTAATATCTCCTTCGTTTTATAATTCGTAACGTTAAATATTCTTCCTCACCCTGGAATTTTCCATTCTCTTTTACTAATTTCTTTTCACTTCATAAGACTTTTCTATACAAAAGCAAGTATATAAAAAAGTTATAAGGTCGGGGATTAGCAACCAAACGGCATTGTTTAAAAACATTTATCTACAAGTTTCTTTTCTATAGTTCATCGTACACACCCTTGCGAGATAAAAATAACTACACGGTAGTTTCTTTCGCAATTTTTCGCATTATTTTGAGACAATCGACTGGTGATTTAGAGATAAATACTTAATATTAATGGGGTCTCATACATTTTATATTATATCTGTTTTCTATCCTACTGATAGAATTAGAAAAACGGTAGCTATCTCTCTTTTCCTTTTAAAAGCACAATACATATTAATTTACCAAGTAGCAGTTTCCTTCTTCATTTAAAATTTCTATCAAATCTACTGTATATTGGACAAAACAGAAGGGGAAACATACGTGCTTACAAGGTAGTGTAAACATCCTGTAATGCTGTCAAATCAAAATACAAAGGAAGGGGAAGTGAATACTGTAATGAGTAGCCCCTACATTCATATTTATGCAGGTGTAGGTGATGATTAAGGCCCGGATTTTTATGTAATTACATATTTGAATGCTGAGTGCACATTTACACGGAAAAGCCAGATATCGGCGAATCATACCAATAGGTGTCTTATCCGCTAGTTTAATTTTACATATTTTTACATATTTTGTTCATATTACATATTTCACTCCATCTTACATATTTCTACATATTTTACTATACTTTACTTCAATTTGAAAATTGAAATGGCAAAAAATAGTTAGGCCTATAACAACATTACTCAGATGCGCAAATGTGCAATTAATCAGAATCAGGTCCAATTAAATTTATTACAAGAAAAGGCAAAATATTGCATCTGTTGCAATTGC
Source organism: Magicicada septendecula (assembly GCA_034769895.1). Taxonomy (NCBI): domain Eukaryota; kingdom Metazoa; phylum Arthropoda; class Insecta; order Hemiptera; family Cicadidae; genus Magicicada; species Magicicada septendecula. Next base: position 290,674,744 of record CM068367.1, read on the forward strand.
ACACATAGATTCTACTTTCAAGAAGTAAAATTTTTTACGAGCTCAAGCGACAAGTAAGGCATTTTGCACGGGATGTTAGATGAGAATGGTATGCGCGGCCCCACTCATTTACGTTTTGTTCGCACGTTCAGCGGGGTCGGTGGGGAAAGAACGTGCTGTCCGCGGTAAATAAATACTCTTCGCAGATCTTGCAATTCTCGCAACGGATTCCATCTACCTAAACAAACAAATATCTATATAACTCTATGCTATTGTAGGGCACAATGTGATTTTTGACGCCAGTATTATCGACGCTCTCGGAGTGTAAGCCTACACGTAAATAACAATCTGGCGTGCAGTGTGGTGTGTTGAAGTCATTGTCAAGTCAGTGTTTTGTCTTTCGCCTACACTTCTGCGCTTGCTTGTTTCTTGCCTTGGCGGATTCTCGTTGTTGGACAAAAGACGTCTTAAATAATATATTGTGCGGTATTGTTCAACGCAAGTTCTTAAGAGTTTTAAATACAAATATCCTTGTTTTATCATGGCACCGACCGCATCATCTTTGTCATCTAAGTTAAAATCATGGGTACAGATTGACAGTGATTTTACAACTGACGATAAAGCTGTATTTTGCCAAGTTTGTTATGGCCAAATGGTGTTAAAGAAGAGAAGGTACTGCTGTTGTATACAGATGCAGCAGCATACATGTTAAAAGCAGGTAATTCTCTAAATGTGTTTTACCCCAACCTACTACATGTTACATGCCTGGCTCATGGATTGCATCAAGTAGCTGAAACTGTCAGAGACCTTTTCCCCGAAGTAAATACATTAATATCAGCAACAAAAAAGGTGTTCTTGAAAGCTCCTTACCGTATCCAGTGCTACAAACAAAGGCTACCTGACACACCTCTGCCTCCAGAACCCGTAATTACAAGATGGGGAACCTGGATCGAAGCCGTAAATTTCTACAGTGACAACTTTGAAGCTGTGAAGTATGTGGTGGAAACATTATCTCCCGATTCTGCAGTGTCAGCGAGCGAATCCTTGTCTGCATTCAACAACTCTAAGGTGATATGTTCAGTTTCGTACATCAAAACGCATTTCAGTTGTATCAAGAAACTGGAGACTGCAGGTCTGACTCTCCAAGAGGCCATAGGAATAGTTGAAGAAGCAGTTAACAAGTTAAATGCTGTGCAGGGTGAAGTCGGTGACAAAGTTTCTACTAAATTAAATGCTGTGCTGAATAGAAACCCTGGTTACTCAACTTTACATACCATTTATCGCATATGTAACGGCGAAACTGTAGAATCGATTGAGAATATTCTTCCAAGTACGATTCCTCTATATAAACATGCGCCGGTGACGACATGTGATGTCGAGAGATCCTTTTCTATATATAAAAACATACTCTCAGACCGAAGACAGTCCATGTCAACAGACAATATAGAAAAGTATTTAATAATTAATTGTGCAACTAAACAGTGGAAAAAAAACTTACATGGACACTTTATTCTTATGCAGAGTTATAGTAGAGATTTATATATATATATATATACAATATAGATTTTCAAGTCAAAAATCTACCTTTAATTTTATAGTAATTTCAACTCTCCTAGTAAAATACTTTGTTAAATAGTTAATAATTCTCAATGTTTTACTTTATACTCATGTCCTATACTACAGAAATCCATAGGTAAAATACTTTGTTGTTGTTAATTTTATAATATCAAGGTTTCTTTTTTAATACTGTTTTCTAAAATATGTTTTCATACATTTTCTAAAGTACAATAAACAATTGAAAAGTAATTCATTTCTTATGCATGCTGTCTTATTGTAAACTCTTCAACAAAGAGTTGAACTTTCAGATACTGTGTATTCTGAGGGTTAACTTATTTTCTGTAACAGAAGTGGTAATCTAACTGGTGATTAGTGTCAGCCCCGAACTTGATTAGTATTTTATGGATTACATTGACTTTGCTCAAAATATATTTGCATGTTTTGAAAGTGATTTTAAAAAGTTTAAAATGAAGCACCTATTATTTTCAAAACCTTTCAAAGAGGGCACTGTTATGTTCTCGTAAAATGTAAATTATATTGTTGATGTGAAAGTATTTTAATACTACATATTTCTTAAATATTACATATTTAGCTACATATTTTCCTTATTTTTCCTACATATTTATGTACATAAAGGGAGACTGTGCGCTGCGCCGTACGCTAGACAGAGAGGGTATAATAGCAACTATCTCGCTCTACTTTCGTTAGTGAAACACGCGGCGGATGAGTAAATTTTAGTCCATCCATTTTTGCAGTTCAACCTGCGATAACTTCAAAACCAATAAATATACAGCAATTCTGAAAACTGCATTGTGTTCAGTAATTAAATCTCTATAAGTAGCCAAAATCTCAATTAATATAATTAACAATTACAGAATTGCAAAAATTAGTTTGGAGATACGTCCGGATGTGACAGGTTGTACTGTATTTACCTTATAACAATTCCCCCTAAATAAAAGGGAAATCCCCAAATTCATATTTCGAAGCCACCTGTTGTAGATAAAACGGTATTTATCTTGGATACATACGTTTAATCTCATACAAACGTTTTTATGTGTGTTCCCATCAGCACCGACACACCTGTACAGGCTTCTCCATATTTTTCTACACCTGTCCAAATATGACTATACTGATTACAATAGTAATTTCTTCTACGGTTTGTTTATGACCATAAGATATGTCTTTATAGTTCCTTTTAAATACCATTATTTTCTGCTCATTCGTACAAAACTTTTAATTGTTGAATGTGCCAATTCTGATAATCTTTGCCAAACCCAAATTTTAATGTTATACGGCGTCACCTTATTATGTAGCAAACAAAATTAGAACAAATCACTGTTATTTTAGCAGTAGCTTTTTTAAGGAGCCCAGAGTAGGCCTATACCTACCCGACACGCACACATTTGAAGGATCAGTATTTTGTCTTGGAGTTCACTCTCCCAGCTGAGATACCCATGTTTTTAGGGACCAGGAACTCGCATTTGAACTTCTATCATCAGCTACATAATGTAAATCCTAGATAAATGTACAAGCCTATGCTCTAAAAGCCTAAGCTATGATACACACAATCATCTACGTTTTACTAAAATAATGGTTGCAAGTTAAATTTTTTGATTCATGTTGATGCTTTTGTCTCGAAGAAACCAGGTAAATTAATCTGCTTTTCGTATCCGGCCGACGATGGTGTGCTCCCACTTACGAACAGTGGCACTTGCAACTCGTTTCACTTGCGAACACTCAAGTAGATAAGACACGTAATTAATTTTTGATACGTGAGAGTACCTCCCACTTGCGAACACACAAACAACGATGTATGTACATCCACCCTGTATTGTGTTTATGTTTTTATAATTCGTTAAATGTATTTTTTGTTACCAACTACGTTTACCAAGTTACAATTTTTATAAAACTCACACACACACACACTTGCATAGCCGCTCCCTCACTCTCTCTCTCTCTCTCTCTCTCTCTCTCTCTCTCTCTCTCTCTCTCTCTCTCTCTCTCTCTCTCTCTCTCTCTCTCTAAATTAAAAAGGAAGGTTATTTTTTATTTATTTTTATTAGTCAACTTGTAGAACGGACGACGTGATCTTGAGAAACATCCCAACTTCAGAATCTTTTTCATATCTTTTAGTTTATCCAATTCAGTATACTTTTTCGTCCTTTTCATAGCTTAAAAATTTCACTCCATCGTTACATCGTGTTCTGAATACATTTCTCTGCCTCAGATTATAAACATTTGATAATGTTTTTTATTCTTGGATGTGGTCTTCCAACGTGGCTGTTTAGTTTCTGATGCGTGCTTGTACGGTATTATTCATTGTATGACGTCGGAAGTAGCAGTTCCGTAACTCCTGTGGCACTAATAATTGTCTAGCTATTGTTCTACGAAACAATTAAAGAATTAATCGAGTTTCTCTTCCTCTGGAACTTGACCATGGATATACTACCAGCCACATTCTACATCTTTTCGAAGGAAAGCAAGTGTAGCACACATTAGGATTTTTGTGCTCCCTAAGTCATTTGAATGTGTATACTCGTGCAAAGTGACTACTGCAGCTTTTGAATTTTCCATTCATGAAAAATTACTTTTAATCTTTCAAACTCTCTTTTCTATTGATTTAACCAAAAATCGGGAGCTTAGCTTGCACAACGTCTTCGCCCGGACGGAAACTACTCTCGTCAATTTTCAAACCGGGACAACTGACAAACTGGCCGGGACCCCGGGATCAGGTCGTCAAACCGGGACAATCCCGGTCAAACCGGGACGTATGGTAAGCCTATTTATACATGTATTTATCGGTTTTCAATATTGATGTGAGCGTTGTACTGTAGAATTAGGAAGCGATTGTATTGAACGAATCACGATTATCAAATGATATACGGTATTCCTTTTAGTTCAACAATTCCGTCATCTCGTCTCCGGTACTTTGGAAAACCATTGTTATTTTCAATAGTTTAACGTAAAATGTTGCTCGGTTATTATGTGTACATATTCCATCAATCATGCAAGGAACATTAGGATTACGAGCTCTACAAGATCCATGTATCATTCGAGATAACAATTTTATGAATCCTTGGAAAAGTGATACGGCACAAAACTTAGAATAAGCAAGAGGTAGTGTATTAACTTTTTAAATTGTATATTATTATTATTTTTATTATGTTTTTACTATAAAATATTCATATTATTTTAATATGATTTTCTGGAACACGTTTGGTGGAAACGTAAAACCGGCCAGCTGATAAATAAGAGGTTGCGAGTTCAGACGTAGATGTGTATATATGTGTCAGCCAAAACAGTGTTTTGTAAACGTACACGTCTGTCATTACAACATTAAGAATGTTATTTGACCTTGACTAGGTACTCATGTTGACGGGAATGAGAAATCTTGTGGTGTTAGCGCTGAATAGCCACAACACAGGGGGGGGGCCATTCCGGCTTCCCGCGCTAACCTAGCGATCAGCTGTTTTTGCCGCGTGACGTCCGACTGGTGGAAGAAATACGCGCGAGTCTTGATTTACCATGCAATCTTACCTGAGGCAATGTCCTACTTAGCATCTCTCTGCTGTTTACACGAAATATTAACAATAATTGTAATGAGCTATTCATATAGAAAAAGGATTAAACAACAAGATTAAATGGTTTGCGGCAAAAAATAATGGTAAAATCTATTTCTACATTTAATAGAAAAGTAAGCAAGTCTGTCCACATATAACATTGACAAAATGGCACAAGATGTAAAATTAAGTCGGAATTTTTTATTATTCGTTAATTTTATATTAATAGAATTATTTCGATTGTTATTAATTTACTTAGAAACCTCAGATGATACTGATATTTTTCAGTGAAACGTGCGTCAGGTGTTAAAAAGAATATACGAAATTATACTACTTGCAGAAGAAACAAATTGAAAACATCACAAATTTTATATATATATATAATATGCCTGCGTGGGTGGGTGCGCGTACGTGCACACGCGTGCGCGCATGAGTGCGTGTATAAACATTTCTATGTAGTATAATATATTTGAAACAAGCTTCCAATTATTATAATTATAATCAATATCATAATCATTTTCTTTATCTACATTTTCTACATTCTACATTATCTACATTGAAATTTATTGACATTTAAAAGATACATTAAATATACTGTATTGAAAGGGACACTGTGCGCTGCGCCGTACGCTAGACAGAAAGGGTATAATAAGCAACTATCTCGCTCTAGCTTCGTCGTCAAACACGCGGCCGCATGAGTAAGTTTTATTCAATCCATTTTTGCAGTTCAACCTGCGATAACTTCAAAACCAATAAATATACAGCAATTCTGAAAACTGCATTGTGTTCAGTAATTAAATCTCTATAAGTAGCCAAAATCTCAATTAATATAATTAACAATTACAGAAGATACACAGAAGAAGAACGTGTTTTTTTAGACGTTTCTATTGGTTTAGCATTTGCATTTGTACACTGTACTCTTAACTACATATTATACTAATGTACAATGAAGATATACTTATTATATCTTTATTTAGTATATAGTTATTTACGTGTCAAGAAAAGAACGTGTGAATAAAGTGATCACAACATTTTATACCTTATATGTTTTCTGTCATTGAATGATTAACCCACTTTTTAATAACAGCGTTGAAAAATAGTTGATTACGTCTTTCAAAGATTATTTTTACTACGGTACTGAAATTAAAAATAACTAAGATCGTATACAGGAATTAAACGTAGGCGACTGGAAGCAGTAATTGTATAAACAGCCGAGACACACCACCTGCTAATATTGCAGGAATTGCTTACGTTCAGTAGACTTGGCAACGTTGTGACCTTCGTGACTTTATATACATTTTGTGACAACACTGTGCATATTTTTCATCACTAAAAGCTAAACCGATATCCGTGATAAAATAGTAATGCATTTTTTTACACGTGTGAGTCGTTTGTAACGATAAAGTTAACAGGGTAATTATTATTCAACTTTTTTCAACAAACTATCTTGAAACGGATATATATTTTTACGGTTTTTTATGCTGATTACGAATATGTAAGAATAAAATGTCTAAGCTTACTTGTAACTTTTATATATGGGGTCTCAAAAAGATGAACTTCTCTGGTCAGAACTTGCATGTTTAGCTAATGATGGATAAACGTGATTATATATATATATATATATATATATATATATTGCAACGTAATAAATTGCAAATTTAATTTAATTTAAATTTGTGGAACCCCACGATCTTGGAGCACCAAATTTATGCAACGTTACAAACACATAAATAGGCGTGAACGATCTCACGTTCAAGATTGATAAATTCTTTAAACAATATAACATTTAAATTGGGTGTCAGGTGTATCTGCAATAAGAACTCTATGTAACTTGAAACGGTAATTAAAATTTATTTGATACTATAAAAAAATATGTGCACATGGCACTGACTTCGATTTTAAAACATTAGTTATTATTTGTTATTATGCCGTAAGGCTTAAGATATATACATCCTTACTGACTAAATATTCTATGCTACTAATTATTATATGAAAGAAAAATCTCATTTTCAGACTACTCAGTCTATTAATATGTTTCAAAATCAATTTTTAAATCTTTTTTTCTATATTGTAACGTACTCAAAATATTAATAGTTATTGTTTCTCAGTACTGTTTTCTCAAATACTAATTGTTTTTATTTAAATGCTTTGTAATTATTTTATATCATATTAATTTGAACTCTTGTTACGTTAATCGTATTTCTTAAACATCTATGATTTTAACTCTCCTATACAAGAAACATTGATCTTATTTTTTAAATAAAATATTAATGTCTTTAACTGTCTTTGAATTCTTTGTATGATTAAGATATGAATAAGTTCTCTATCACCTTATTGTCGTCAATCATACTCGATCATTTTTGTTCCATCGGTGTTCGTCCTCGTCTCGCCTCCAGCGTCGGCTGTCTCTCTTCTCCTCTTGTCCAGCGTCGGCTGTCTCTCTCTGGAACTCTCCTCTTGTCCAGCGTCGTATCGCTCTCTGGAACTCTCCTCTTGTCCAGCGTCGTATCGCTCTCTGGAACTCTCTTCTTGTCCAGCGTCGTATCGCTCTCTGGAACTCTCCTCTTGTCCAGCGTCGTATCGCTCTCTGGAACTCTCCTCTTGTCTAGTGTCGAATCATTAATGGATCTTCTTAAGTAGTGCTGTTATTAATTAAAATGATTGTCTTTACAGCTTAGTTACGTATTTGTACGTAACTGGCAAATTTAAACTGTTAAAAAAAAATAAATATGCCGTACTGACGGGCATAAGCTCCCGCTACACCGTGGATGATTCAAGAAAGAGGACCACTGTAGCTTGCGTGTCCTATTTATACCCATGTCTTGGTCGACACCCTCCAGTGATACAAAATCGACATGTTAGAAACTGTCTTTGGCGTCAGTTCCCCCACTCTTTGTCAAATTCGCTATTTTGTATATTTCTGCAAATTGCAGAGTCCTGTAAGTATACTCTTATACTTATCTTATAACTAATTTTACAACAAATGTTCACTGTAATTTTGGACATTGCAACTTAACCCTTTCGATTTGTACACAGTTATTTCACTATTACACTTGTACGGTGTGTCACTTTCGCCTGGTTTTCGTACACAGTATTTAGTAAATTTATTTACATTTTATGGTGCTTTTGGATTTCAATTCTTAATTCTAGTTTATGTATAATTACGGAAAAACAGTAATTGTGCAATTATTCATCTTGGGGTGGCAAACTCGCCTGCAGAGACCTGCGTTCACACACACTAGCAAAATACTGGTGTACACACTTTCAGTTACATTTGTGTGTGTGTGCACGTTGATTCAGGTCGAAACACTGTTCATATTTTTGTCTGAGCCAAGCCTGCAATCCCTAACATGCTTATTTCTAATATATTATTAATTATTTACAGTTTATTAAGTAAATTTAAATTTTTATATTCCATGCTCAGTACATCACTTATTTGTACTGTCGCATTATTCCTCTGCTTGGTAACAAAAAAAAATTTAATAAATTTATTTATTATAATTTTTTTTTATTTATTTATTATTATTATTTGCAAAAAAAATGTAACAAATAATAAAGAATAATACTCGTCATTTCACCCTTAATTGGAGTGTATACAAATGTCTTACCTCCCCTCTTCGTACGCTTGCTGCTCGCGAACTTGTAGTAGGGTGGCTTTACAAACAGCTGATTTAACTGGTTTCATTGACCTCTGTTTTCGTGTGTAGAACTTCCTAAATGACGTTGCGTGGAATTTACCAATTTCTTTCTTCTGTATCTCATCATATACGATGAAAGTGTTCTGTCCTACTTACTGTCTGTACATACGGCCCTTAATTTTACATTATCTTAATTCATACATTCTTACCTTCGCTTCTAATCTTCCTTAGCTCTTTTCTTAACATGACGTTACTTTATCTAATACATTACTTATACAATACATTAACATTCATTACCTTTTATTACATTTCTTTAACATTACCTTTCTGATCGCTACTACTTTCTAGAAATATACTTCCGTAACAGAATACTCTTTTAGCTTGTAGTGTGTCGCATGATCGGTTACAGAGGAACTGTCTTGGAAAACAACGATATTTTTCTCGAAGTCCTTAATCCTAAGTAGTCTCTGCCCTTATGACTTTTCACTCTCGCTTTCTTCTGTGTCCTTGTATCTTCGATAAGTGTTCGCTTGATCAGTCGTTCTGACAATTATGGCAATTATTGCTCATCGTAATCATTCCTTCATATTTATAACATATCAATAATAACATTCCTTACCATTTCTTCATATTAATAACAACAATAACATCTTTTGCCATTACTTTCTTAAATATTTCTCTACAATAGCATTCCTTACCATCACTAATACATTTCTTAATTATATTCTCTTATATTATTACACATATTATTTCTCATTTAAAAATAATTAATAGTTATATTATTTTATTTTAAAATAATTATTCATTCCATTCGGGTATTGAGTTCAGTGTGTAGTTAGAACTGACACCCTTCATTATACAATTGCATTGTCCATAGTCTACCGGACGTATATTGTTCCTTTGTAGCGTAGTCGCCGCGTTTATTTTTGTCCTCACCCTCGTGTAAACAACGTCTGCGTTCCATTGTATTATCCCCTCGTTACCTTTCCGTTGCATTGCAGCGACGTTTGTGTTTATCATAGAAGTCACCTGTTTATAGTGCAATGTTTTCATCTTGCCTGTCGGCCACTTAAAATCTACCCTCTTTCTCTCGTTACAAATGCTTCGCTCCTTCTCCATTCTCTCGTCCCTAGTTTGGTTGAGTGAACCGACGTGAACAGCTGTCGACGGTTTTTTCATTCGTCGTTTATGATAATATTCACCATAATTCTCATACTTGCAGATATAATTATCGTTACTATAATTATTGTGCGTATATCTAACATCATACTTACCACAATTTTGCGTAGTGTTTCGTCTAGATAACTTACTACGTTTCTTGTTAGGCCTACAGTGATATTTATCTCCGTAAGTGTGGTGTCTTATGTGTTTCAAATGTGTCATCTTGTGTGATTTACTATTGCGTGTGTGCCTCATACTTGGAATATCGCTATTAATAAGGTATGTTTTATTAACCTTTATTTGCTTCTCCTCCTTAATGTTAATTACTTTTTTATAATTATCATTAGTAATTACACATGTATTTTCAATTAGTATGAATTCTTCACATACTATCTTTTCACATATTAGCTCCGTTTGTTTATTAATTATTCCACAGACATTTTCTGCGATCGTGTCAATACGTCTGTTTGTATTAACAATTTTTTCAGTTAACTGCGCATTACTGTCAATTATACTTTGTTTTATTTCAATATTATCAATTTTTAACTCTTCTAAACTCTCTGTAATTTTTATGGTGTCCTGTCTAAAATTTTCAGTTTGTTCTTCTAATTGTTTCTTATTAGATTCTTTTAATTCGTCTATTCTAGCATTTAAATTTTCTGTCTGTTTATTTAAATTTTCTGTCTGTTTTGTGCTTACTTCATCGACCCAGGCACGCATCATCATCTGGAATGCTTCGACGTCTAAATTTCCTGGAGTCGTCATGTTGAAGTATTATTAAAATATTTATTTAGTAGTAATTCTTTAAAAATTATTATTGATAACCGTTCCCTACTTATTTATTTATTTCTGTATTTTTATTAATAGATATTATTAATACTCATTACAGTTACACCTGTTACATAGACAAATAATATTATTTGTGGGCGCCAGCTGTGTGATTACACAACAATTAACATTACATTCAGTTACTGTTTAATATAAATAATAATTACATATTATACATTTTTCATTTAACACACTCTTTATATTTTTTAGAGCAACCATTTAGCTACATAAAAAAATTTTAATAGTTAAATGATGGGGATCGGGTCAAACATTCATGATCTACAATTTATGTCACAAATTTTTGTACATAAATTTAGGCATGTCGTGCCCCACGTGCAGGGCGACATTATTATGTAACGTTTTTTATTTTGTTAAAATTTAATTTCAAATACAAATACACTCCTATTTGTTTTTGAATAGCCCCACGTTGGAAGCGACATTATTATGATCCCGATAACAATTTGCAAATTTGATTTAATTTAAATTTGTGGAACCCCACGATCTTGGAGCACCAAATTTATGCAACGTTACATACACATAAATAGGCGTGAACGATCTCACGTTCAAGATTGATAAATTCTTTAAACAATATAACATTTAAATTGGGTGTCAGGTGTATCTGCAATAAGAACTCTATGTAACTTGAAACGGTAATTAAAATTTATTTGATACTATAAAAAAATATGTGCACATGGCACTGACTTCGATTTTAAAACATTAGTTATTATTTGTTATTATGCCGTAAGGCTTAATATATATACATCCTTACTGACTAAATATTCTATGCTACTAATTATTATATGAAAGAAAAATCTCATTTTCAGACTACTCAGTCTATTAATATGTTTCAAAATCAATTTTTAAATCTTTTTTTCTATATTGTAACGTACTCAAAATATTAATAGTTATTGTTTCTCAGTACTGTTTTCTCAAATACTAATTGTTTTTATTTAAATGCTTTGTAATCATTTTATATCATATTAATTTGAACTCTTGTTACGTTAATCGTATTTCTTAAACATCTATGATTTTAACTCTCCTATACAAGAAACATTGATCTTATTTTTTAAATAAAATATTAATGTCTTTAACTGTCTTTGAATTCTTTGTATGATTAAGATATGAATAAGTTGTCTATCACCTTATTGTCGTCAATCATACTCGATCATTTTTGTTCCATCGGTGTTCGTCCTCGTCTCGCCTCCAGCGTCGGCTGTCTCTCTTCTCCTCTTGTCCAGCGTCGGCTGTCTCTCTCTGGAACTCTCCTCTTGTCCAGCGTCGTATCGCTCTCTGGAACTCTCCTCTTGTCCAGCGTCGTATCGCTCTCTGGAACTCTCTTCTTGTCCAGCGTCGTATCGCTCTCTGGAACTCTCCTCTTGTCTAGTGTCGAATCATTAATGGATCTTCTTAAGTAGTGCTGTTATTAATTAAAATGATTGTCTTTGCAGCTTAGTTACGTATTTGTACGTAACTGGCAAATTTAAACTGTTAAAAAAAAATAAATATGCCGTACTGACGGGCATAAGCTCCCGCTACACCGTGGATGATTCAAGAAAGAGGACCACTGTAGCTTGCGTGTCCTATTTATACCCATGTCTTGGTCGACACCCTCCAGTGATACAAAATCGACATGTTAGAAACTGTCTTTGGCGTCAGTTCCCCCACTCTTTGTCAAATTCGCTATTTTGTATATTTCTGCAAATTGCAGAGTCCTGTAAGTATACTCTTATACTTATCTTATAACTAATTTTACAACACATGTTCACTGTAATTTTGGACATTGCAACTTAACCCTTTCGATTTGTACACAGTTATTTCACTATTACACTTGTACGGTGTGTCACTTTCGCCTGGTTTTCGTACACAGTATTTAGTAAATTTATTTACATTTTATGGTGCTTTTGGATTTTAATTCTTAATTCTAGTTTATGAATAATTACGGAAAAACAGTAATTGTGCAATTATTCATCTTGGGGTGGCAAACTCGCCTGCAGAGACCTGCGTTCACACACACTAGCAAAATACTGGTGTACACACTTTCAGTTACATTTGTGTGTGTGTGCACGTTGATTCAGGTCGAAACACCTGTTCATATTTTTGTCTGAGCCAAGCCTGCAATCCCTAACATGCTTATTTCTAATATATTATTAATTATTTACAGTTTATTAAGTAAATTTAAATTTTTATATTCCATGCTCAGTACATCACTTATTTGTACTGTCGCAATATATATAATAGGGTTGCTACAGCTAGTGCCGTCTCCCTTCCTTCAACGTGGCTTTCCAATTCTCCCGATGTTCCCATTGTCCTTCCTCAAGTCCTATACGTTGCATAGATTCATCCATTTCGTCCCTCCAAGATCTTCTCGGTCTTCCCCTTCTTCTCCTTCCTAATAGACTCCATTCCGTCACTTTGTTGATCCACCTATTTTGGGCTCTCCGGACATGACCGTACCACACCAATCTTTTTTCTTCGATGTAGTCAATTACACTTCTTTCCGCTTCCATTCTCCTTCTGATCTCCTCGTTTGTTATTCGGTCTGCTCTCGTTATTCCACAGTACCTCCTCCAATATTTCATCTCTGTTGCAAGAATCTTTCTTTCATTCTTTTTGTTAATAACCCATACTTCCGCTGCATACATCATAATGCTTTGGACTATGGTCTGATATATCATTTTTTTGGTACTTTTTCTAATATTTTTGTCCCATATAACACTGTGTAATTGTCTAATCCCTGTTTTAGTCTGCCCTAATCTACTTTTTATTTCCTCTTCCGTTGTGCCTTGTTTACTCAGTGTGAATCCTAGGTACTTGAATTTGTCTGTCCCTCTAATTTTAACATTTTCGTCTACTTCTAAATCCGTTGTTTCTTCATCTCTTATTGCCAAGTATTCAGTCTTTTTTATGTTTATTTCCAAATCCATCTTTGTGTATTCTTCATTCAGCTTTCTGACCATGTAGCTTAGATCTTCTTCATCCAGGGCTATAACTACCTGGTCATTGGCGAAGCATAGTGTGTACAGGTGTTCATCTCGCATCGGTATTCCCATTTCTGTTTCCACATGGTTAATGCATAGGGCCTATTCTAAAAATATCTTAAACAGCGTGGGCGATGTTGGGCAGCCTTGCAATAACCCTTTGGATGTTTTAAACCTACAGACAATTTTGTTACCTGCTTTAATTTGTACGTTGTTGTTTTTATATAGATTTTTACTGCTTGCGTCAGGACTTTCGGTATTTCCAATTGTGATAGAGCTTTAAACATTTCTTGTCTGGGTACTGTTGTGCCGAAGTATTTAAGCTTAAAATATTCGGCGTACGTCGCGGCCACAGTGCCGTCTGTATAACGGGTTCAAGGGTTGCTTGAGCGCCCACGGCTTCACTGTATCGTTTAACCTTGACCGTGATGTGGCGATAATTGTGTGTGTACGTAATCAAGCATGCCGCGCCATTCAGCTGATTTGTGAATTTTCTGTTCGCGTGGGATCGCAGGTATCGACATTCTCTCTCATTTCTTCTTTTGCATTCAAACGGGACACTGGTCTGGCGGCGTTATGAATTAAGATTCATCTTTTGAACTGAGTTCGTGATCATTTAAAGAGCTTCAGGTGAGCCAAAGTGTTGCTTAATATTAATTAACTAAGCGCTTGCGGAGGTATTATATTATGATATATGTACGTCTTTTTGTGTGTGTGATTTTTGTGTGTGTTGCGTCTGGGATGGTTAAGAGCACGATGCCGACTTGCCTTTGCTTGTATGAAAATTAAATAGAACTTGCCGTTAGAACTATATTCCAATGTAAAGTAATAAAGATTTAAGGTTAAAAATAATTTAATTCTAAAAGTTGATAATTTAAAGAGAAATTGTGAGGAGTAATATTTATATTGACACTTAATTTTCGGAATGGAATTGTGACAGTGTGTGTCTGTGATCTGTGCTTACTGGGGCGAGAAAGAATTGTGTGAGGGTATTTTTTCCTGACGGCTACTTACAAATAAAATGTTTTCCAGGGTTCCCGCCTAGTCGGGAGGGAAAAGGGGACAACGAACATGGGGACAGAACATCGGTCGTCATCTGCAGACTATCGCAGCACCACCCCAATGCCGCCAGACCTCGAGAAATCCCCACACTGCCAGCCCAAAATGACTGCCCTAAGGAAGAAATGAAGCACAAGATTTCGGAGACACCAGTGGTTACACCATAGTCAACATCAGCGCGCATTCTGGGTAACAATAAATCGTCTAAGCACAGGTGGGACTTTTCCTATATTTTAATCCACAAAACACAAAAAAAAAGCAACATATTGGAGTTAAAACATGAAATGAAAGACATCTTCACAAACCGTAATTTTAGATGTTCAATGACCAACTGTCTGTTATAGCATGTCCGGTGGACTTATAGTGACTAGTGTAATTAAAGAGTTAAAGAATCTACCTGTTGAAGAATGTCAATTACTATGCTATATTTTATAGCACACCATTTGCCTTTTGTCGTGATTAGTGACCTAGCATAATTTAAAACTGATAGTTGGGCAGTTTAATTAACTGTTTCTTATGAAGATAAAATGTCATTAACAACTTGTACTTAACGCATTGATAATAACTATGGAGTAGTTCCTTCCTAAATCTTCTTGTGTGTACAGGTCCTTATTAGGGGCTGTTACAGAATTGAGCCAGTATAATTCTTGTAGTATGACACCTTAAATTTTTTCTTAAGCGCTCAACTGGTGTGCGTAAGGCATGGTGATAGTATCAAGATATATATATATCTATATATACATGTATTAATCCTGTGATGCATAATTTATTTTAAAAGAAAAAGAGAAATATTGTATTTGGCAAATATAAAACGGCATATTACATGTTCTTGTTAGGCATGATGTATCATTGTTTGAGGGTCAGTTTAATTCATAAAGTATCTGCAGATCCAACCTTTAGTAATTGTTTATTAAAACTTATTTAGAAAAGTCATGTGAATAACGGTTAATACTTAGTGATGTCAGCTTATGTGAAGGCAATGCACTTAAATGTGTTTGAATAATTTGTTGTTGATTAATTATATTCAAAATTAATTCTTTGTTAATATTGCCAATTGTTATTTAATATTGGAGAGATGCACGTTCATTAATGATAGTGGAAATATAGCCGTGCATATTGCAATAAAGATGTTATTATTATAACAAGAGAACACTAATAAAAGCTGTTATCGTTTGCAAGTGTTTTATTGCAAGTCCTGTCACGATGGGATCAACTCAATTTTTCTTCCGTCTAGACCGCAGGTCTAGTTTTAATAATTAAGTAACGACCCCTGAAAAAAAAAATTTTTTTAAACAAAAAAAACAACAAAAAATTTTATAAAAAATTCAGGGGGACGTTTCACTGTATCATATGCTTTTCTAAGGTCAATAAACGCTAGATGTACTTCCCTGTTCTTTGCTTTTTTCTTTTCTATGATCTGTTGGATTGCATATATCTGGTCTACGCATGATCTCCCGGCTGTAAAACCTGCTTGTTCTTCTCCAATCTTTCCCTCCATATCTTCCTCGATTTTATTTCTTAGCACCCTACCATACAGCCTTCCCATTGTTGCTATGACACTTATGCCTCTATAGTTTTCGCAGTCTTTTCTGTTGCCCTTTTTAAATATCGATAAAATTCGTGCCTCTTTCCATTCCGCCGGTAAATCTTCTCCATTTATAACCTTCTTGAACATTCTTCCTATCATTCTCATAAGTTTTTCGGTTCCGTACTTTATTAGTTCCACTACTAACCCTCCTGGGCCTGATGCTTTGTTGTTTTTCATTGAGTTCACTGGTTTCCTTATTTCTGCTGCCGTTATAGTAATTCTATTTTCTGTCTCTGTCTCTATTTCTTCTTCATCGTTATTCAGGAATTCTTGTCTACTTGTAAGTAGGTTTTTTTAGTGTGTCTCCCACTCATTGTCTTGTATGTATTGAATATAGTTTTTATCCTTCCTATTCATTCGTAATGATTTAATTACATTCCATGCTTCTGAACTCCTAGCTCCTCCTATGTATTGGTCTACATTTCTACACCTGTGTTCCCATGCTTCATTTTTCTCTTTGCTGACCATTTCCTTCACTTCCTTGTTCTTCTCTTTGTAATTTCTGTAATCTTCTTATTTTTACGTGGACATCCATATAGTCTTTTCTTTGCTTTTATCTCTTCTATCGTCTCTTCCTTCATGTCCCATTTGTATGTATTATTTCCCTGTTCAGTCTCTCCTAGGGCTTCTAGTGCTGCTTGCAGCATAGCTTCTTTTATGTGTTCATATGTGATGTTTACTTCTTCATCATACCTAAATTCTATTAACTTTTGATCTAGACGTTGCTTGTATAGGTTCCTTATCGATTCGTCCTGTAATAATTGAATTTTGTTTCCTTACTTATTTGTGTTGCCGTAATTGTCTCTTCTGTCTTTGTTGGCATTTTGGCTCCTGTCCATGGGAATTTCATTTTTGCTATCAGTAGTTTATTGTCTGTTCCACACTCCGCTCCTCTCTGAACTCTGACGTCTTTTATTATAATTGTTGTTCTGTTCCTTATAATTACATAGTCAATAATCGACCTCAGCTTTCTTGTTTCCTGTGTCCAAGTATATTTATGTATGTTTTTGTGTTCAAAGAATCCGTTTGTAATTTTTAAGCCATTTAGTTCACATAGGTCTACTAGCCTTTCTCCATTATCATTCAATATCTGTTCTCCAAATCTTCCTACTGTTTTGTCATTTTCCCTCTTCCCGACTCTTCCATTAAGATCACCAGCTATTATGATTTCATAGTTTTTTTTTTGTAATTTCATCTTGTAGTGTATTCATAAAGTAATCTTTTTCTGCAGCAGAGCTGTCATCCGTTGGACCATAAACAGCTAGTATTGCTATTTCTCTACCACACAAAGTCAGGTTTAGTTTTATTATTCTTTCGTTCACTGGTTCCCATGATTTTACATTTCTTCTGTACCTTTTCTTGATAAGTATTCCTACGCCGGATTTTGCCCTCGGATCTTTATTTACTCCACTCCATGCATGTATTGTACCTAGTATTTCTTCTGTTCCGTTTCCTTTTTTCATGGTTTCAGTGACGACTAATATGTCCAATTTCATTCTGCTAAATTCGTTTAAGATTTCTTTATCCTTTGTATTCCCGCCTTGGATGTTCCATGCTCCGAACTTTAATCCCCTTTCTTTCCTCTTGTTCGTCTTGTTTATGTTTTTGCCTTGGTTGAAGTTATCAACTGCACTTCGAAAATCATCAGCAGAACTGCCCCCCCCCCCCCCGTATCCGACGGGGCTCCCTCTAGTTGAGGTGTGGATTTCCACCCGGGGATTACCCTTATTTTTCATCCTGCTTTTGTCTTTCAAACTCCTTCAATTTTTACGTGTGTTTGGTTGTTTATGCCTAAACGCCACAACCCCCATTTTGGAGGACCTTTTTGTTCGGCCGCCCACTGTGGATCAGTCGCCGTTCGCAGCCGCTCACTCTGAGTCAGACCCTGCTAGTTTTGGTCCGCCCCGGGTATTTCATTTCCCCGGTGCCACCCATATCTGGAAGGCATTCCACTATCCGTCACCTGGGGAGGCGTCCGATGGAGGACTAGCAACCCCACACGGGCGTTCATAACTTCCCTTTCTTTTTTCTCTATTTTCCATCGGTAAGGAATAAATATCTTTGACTCGACTAGCCAATGATCTGAGCCACAGTCTGCTCCTCTATTTACCTTTACGTCTTTTACTATAATGTTTGATTTTTGTTTCTCTACTTTCCGTCGGTAGGGGATTAATATCTTTGACTCGACTAGGCAATGATCTGAGCCACAGTCTGCTCCTCTCTTTTCCTTTACGTATTTTACTATGATGTTTGATACTTGTTTCTCTATTTTCCATCGGTAGGGGATAAATATCTTTGACTCGACTAGGCAATGATCTGAGCCACAGTCTGCTCCTCTCTTTACCTTTACGTATTTTACTATGATGTTTCATATTTGTTTTGTGATTACGTAGTCTATTATCGATTTCAAATTTCTTGTATGTTGGTACCATGTGAATTTATGAATGTCTTTATGTATAAAGAAGGTATTGTTTATTTTCAAATCATATTGCTCACATATGTGGATTAGACTTTCCCCATTGTCATTAATTGTTTCTTCGCCATGTTGACCCACTACTTTACTATTCTTTTCTTTCCCCACTCTAGCAAAAAGTCACCTATCATAATAATTTCATGAGTGTCCGGTACTTGTTCGATACTGTTTTCTACAATTTTTTCGAATTCCTCTTTTACTGTCACTGGAGCGTTGTCACTTGGTGCATAAATTCCCAAAATTACAATATTCTGTTCTCTTAGCTTTATAGTCATTTTTTAAATTCATTCATTTATCGGTTCATTATGGATATTCCTGCTTGTGCTCTTTCATTTTTGTCTACTCCCGTATGTAAATGTATATACTCTTTCAATTGTTCACTGCCCCTACCTTTCTTTTTTGTTTCGGGCAAAACTATTATGTCAATATTTCGCTGGGAGAGTTCAATAAGTATTTCCTTTTGTTTATTCCTTATTCCTTATATATTTCATTCAGCTATATTCAACGTCCATTTTCTTTCCTTGTCCGTCTACCGTTTAAACCGTTTTGATTCCGAGGCTCGTCACTAGGTTGTTTAGCATTTGAGTGTTTTTGTGGATAATGAGGTGCTGGGCCATTGATCCAACCCCCTGATTAGGAGGACCAGGATTTTCTGTTAGAGTTTACTCCCATCCCAGGATGTGTTCGAGTTAATTATAGGCGCCGGAAACTCGCCTTTCACCCTCTCTCGTCTGCTACATAACTTACACCCATTGCACGCCATGTACCCAGAGGTTACGCGACTATAAATTATTATAAGTCTTCGCGGACGTGAGAGTCGGATTTGTTGGCATAGCTGAGTTCGATTCCTCGAACCTTTGACTCATTTATCAAACATCAGTAGGCATTTCTCAGAGTTTTAGTGCTATATAGTAATCGGCATACTATATCACCCCTGAGACATTTTACCAACCTTTAACCCCCGCAAATTTATATACCTCTAAAATTTAATATCGTAATATTCTGGATAAAAAATGTCCTTATTTTAAAATCCTGTCTGCTTTATTAAAAACTCAACAAGTTATGTTTAAAAACAATTAATGTTTGTAAGATTGATTGACATACTACCACTTGGACGAAAGGCTGAATCCGACATTTTACAGCTTAGTTAATTAAAACTGTTTTCGTTTAAGAAATTACGTACTAATAGTATTTTCTTCAAACCTTGATTACGGTAACAGCTGGGTGGAAACAGCTGTTACTATAATGGTGCACAGAATTACATGTGTAATAAAACAGCACGCGCATTTCAGGATTTATTGTAATTACTTTCCAGCAAATGAATTTGTCAGCAGTTCTGTAAATCTTGTGGAATTTTATTACCATTTTTAATTTCTAACAAATGTTGATAGTAAATGTTTCCTTTAGAATTTCTTAAAAACAAATTTTAGATATTATACTTATGTTATTATACTTATTTTAGATATTAATGTAACATCAAAGTTAAATTGCTGAAATTAAATTACTGTATGCATACGAACAAATCTCATTGTCGAAACAACACTATACTTGGCTTAACATCCGCTTAAAGTACTTTTGTTCTTCAGAATTATATTCATGTGAAGATGTTACACCATATTTATTATCATTTCATGAAATTAATTGGGTATATAAATTCATAAATATCGGCAGCTTAATAATTTTACTCAAAAAATTAAGCTAATGAGAGGTAAGTAATATACAGATTAACAAAAGTTAATGTACTGTAACTAGACTCAAATAGTAACAAACCAGTGAGTTGTACTTATAAAAAAATTAAAAGTTTAAGCTCCTACTCAACTTTTTGGAGAGTTATGTAATTATTCTTAATTTTAGTATGAAGAACTTGCCAGTGGAATCAAAACAAAAGTGGTAGCAGCATATAGTATGTTGTTGAGAAAATTTATGTAGTTAATTAAAACTATGTTATATAGAAAATAATAGATGAAAAATAAGGTCTAATAGAAGAGGCTAAATAAATTAAAATATTTTAAATTCTGTTAGGTGGATATAGTTTTAAAAGAACATCGAGAGGCATAAAATTACAAACAAACAGAATAAAGTAAAATGCGTTAGGTAATATTACGAAATCTTGATTGGAAATTTAAAAAAATCTTTACCTTGATACATATCTGAATGGAACATCATTAATGAACGTTTATAGTACTGGATAATTTAAACATTCCCCGGTTTTTTCATACAAACAAATTTGAAAGCCTATAAATCAAATAAATTTGTAAGTTTTTTGTAAGAACGTTTTGATAACATCAAGTTTTCTGTAGTACAAACTGCCAATTAGAACTGAAGTTTAAGGTATTTTTGTCTACACTAGTGGTCTTTCACATAAGCTGTACTATTAATAATGCTATTAAGCTGTGCGTACATCTAGTTAAATCTTCTACCCATGTTGACTTTGTCTTGAAGCAATTTATTCCTTTTTATCAAAAATCAAATGCAACTGAATATTCTTTCAAAGATGACTTTTCAAAGATGAATTTTGAAAACAAAATTTCTTTTGAGATACACTTATTGAGTAAATTCGTTTAAATAAAGATATTTCATTTCAAAAATAGCAAAGTCCCCTATTCATACTTCAAAATCTTTATTCTGTTAAAATAATTTATGTTTAATGTCCAAGTAATTTTAGTTCATGTCAACATGTTGTTACAAATATTTATCGTCTAGCTCTAATTGTCGTCATGAGTTATCGTACGTGCATAATGTTCCAGCTTGCATACAATCGGATGAATCATTGCTACTCTGTCTTGCGTCTCTTACAGTTTCTTTAAAAATGTTTTACCGAATGCACTACTGTACTGAGAAAAAGTGTTAATAAGTTAAATAAAAATTAGGCGTATACTTGAATGGTTGAACAGGGTAGAATGTTAGCTGGTACACTAGTTAGACATAATGAATTAATACCTGAATTTAATAAACAAATACTTGGTAAGTTCTACAGATAATTTTATTTTCCTGACAATTGTTTCACCAGTAAAGGCAGCTTCCGAGGTTGGATTTCAACTTCAGTTACCACCGAAACTGCCGTAATTGTTTAAACAATTGTCAGGAAAATCACATCATCTGAAGAACTTGCCAAGTGTTTGTTTATTAAATTGAAGTATTATTAATTGTTCTACCAAATGACGAGGAACGATTAGTGTAATAATGAATTAAATCGTATTTAGAGTCTTATTTATTTTGCTTTATTTTTTTACTATTGTGGTATACTGGACTCAGTGTTCTGGACCCCCGCTTTTGGCATTGGCCGATTCATCTGGAAATCTCTCTGCGAAATTACCAGATGGCCGGCCAATTGTCGTGAGTTTTGAGAATCCAAGAGATAAGACGTGCATCCAACAGAAAGACGTGTTAGTGAAAGTTTCAATTGTTTCATTCTTTATTTGTGTTGCGAATTATTGTAATCAATGAATTTGATTACTTTTATTACTATTTGTGTATAGCGCGTATTTGATAATTATCTACCTAGGATAATTGTTGTAATATGAACTTTGTTAATGAAAAGCATTATTAAAATTTGTAAGTACCAAATTTTCTAGCAGTCCAATAATAATGTATTATACCTTTATAAGGCTCGGATCATGTGATTCTTATAACAATGGTCTTAAAAGAGGAATCGCTAACAGCGAAAATCATTGAAAGGTCACGTAGTATATAGGTGTTGTTGTGATTATTGATTAGTTATTTGTAAAAATAATTACCACTCAGAAATCTGTGCAAAACACAGGATTATGACAAAATTAGAGTTTATTACCGCTGAAAAAAATACAGTAGCCCTATTATCATTATAATAAAATTACTTTGTAGACAGTAACGTATGTACCCCCAACAAACGCGCGCGCACGCATAAAAATAAGTAAATATTATAAATAGAATAAATAATAAAATTAATAAGTATATATAATAAAGTAAATATATAAAGAAAATCGCAATCATACTTTATTTTTGTACAAACTCAACCGATGGGAATAAAATATATACACATCCTTCTCTTGATTTCTAAGATAAGCATTTCGAGAGGCTGTTGAAGTACAATTCTAATGTTATCAATGCAGTGCCATAATGATGACCGTGTTAATTAAATCTACATGGATCCAAAGAATAATATTATTAAATATATTAGGACACCGTTCCTTCCCCATTCGAAACTATGATATAATTTAAGTAATTACGTTAGTTGACTACAAATTTCTTTTTCTCATACACTTTTTGCTGCTAAAAATATTCATATTAGGCCAACATGTTATCCGTACCAACAATTGCTCAGTAACCCTTTCTACTAAAATATTTTCTAACCGGCGATCACTAATACTGTGATTGTTTACGGCTCGAGTGGGTACAAAGCATTTGAATACTGTGCAACAAATAAAGGTTTATAACTTGAGAAACTTTGCCTTTAAATCTTAGTGATTTATTATTCATTTGCAGTAACTGTAAATACATAAATACAACTTTTAAAAAATCTTAACTTTTAGTTTACTGTACAGAGTAAGTTACTGTATATGGGTTTGCAATAAGGCAAGTCACATTCTTGGTGATTCAACATAACGGCTCCATCCGCGATACATCAGTGTTTGTGACACTGATGAGTCTGGTTTATTTGGACTTTGATTTTACTACTCGTTTAATTAGGGACTTGCATTATACTTTACCTAAGGCGTTCAGAGGCTAGTCCGACTAACTCCATATTTTTACAATATGAGATATTTAAGCTAAAAGTAAAACATGCACAGAAAATTCAATTTTAATCTTAAAAATATTTTTAATGTTCATGTTGGTAGATAAAGACATGAAAATCTTTTATTTAAAGCGGCAATACAGAATAAAAATAATTACCATGGAGAAACAGGAAAAAAAGTACAATTTGCGGAGTTAATCAGTTTGCCAACTGAAGAAATTGATAAAGCAGAGTTGTTTCTAAGTAGCTTTTATTTATAAATCGGGAAAAATCACACAAATGAAATACAATTCTGAATAAAAATGTTTACATATTGTATGAACTGTTAAAATGTTATTACATAACCTTCATTTATTTGGATTAGTCAATGTAGAAAAATGATTGTTCATCTTCATCTTCGGTTGGCTTACAGCTGCTACCCCTCTCCGTCTTCAGGCTCATGTAATAGTCGTGATGAATGGGGGAAATGAATATAAGAAACTCCATCATGTCCTTTTTTGCCAAGGAAATGGCTCTTGCTTCAGGATAAATGAGAGCTTGTTCCAGGTTCGCTAGAGTAGACATTGGTCGGCCTTTGACCTTCTTTTGAATGCTTATACATTCGAAGTCCATCTCATCAGAATTTGTGAACTTGAATTTAATTGTAAATGGTTCTTTTTTCTCCAATCTTATTCCACCTCATCTTCAACCAATTCACAGAATCCCCTTTCTCGGTCTTTTTTCGGTTTGTGATGGCTTCTTGTAAGTTCTTAGTAGAGAAAAAATGCTCATGGTTCATTTCAGTCAAACTACATTTGTTTGATTTTTTCCTGCATTCGAGGATTATGTTGTACCAGTCTCGTGGCGAAAATATATTACTGGTGTTTTTCGCTCTCTTTTCTATAAAGGAAAAGTCCGAGTCGTTAGGTAAATAACTATGGCCTGAAACCAAAAATTTCATATCGATGATTTCTGTTTTGGTTTCCTTCTTTTGCAGGTACTTCATCAAACTCAGGACCAATTTGATATTTCGGTTTTGTCCTGTACAACAATCGGAATAGGTAACAATGTGTTTAGCGCCTTTTGCATGGGTAGTAATGTGGTTTACCAAGCAAGCGGCAATCTCTTGTGACCCCCTTGAACCTTCTGTCTCTGGCCAAACATACATGAAGGCTTTATTGGTGTTGAACACATGACATCCGAAATTACAAACATATAAATATCTTTTATAATAAGCTGTTGACGTAGTCAATTTCGGGAACGCTAAAGCTTTTTGCAGATCAAAGGTAAATACAACATAATCGTCAGAGCACTTTTCTTTGTCTTGTTTTAGACATTATCTGGCTTTTTCAGCTTTCCTTAGATGTAGTTCCTTCTCTCGTTCAATTGCTACTTTTTCTTGTTCACTTGCTGAGGCGAGCTTGTTATTCTGACTGTCACAAAATTGGCATGTGTCTTTAAGGGGAGGCTTAAAATGCAAATTAAATTGCGTTGAGAAAACGTGATAGTACATTTTTTCCTTCACGGGAATTTTATCATTTTCCCCACACCATGCAACATAAAGATCATACATTTTTTTTACTGTTAAATCAGAGTTTAAATATCTCCTGTTCGGGTTGTGAGCACGTGTGTAGTGGCTTACGTAGGAAGGAAATGATTTGATGTGGTTTACAACATCAGAGATGTCAACTTTGTTACCAGGATTTTTATGGCCTCTAGTGTCAACAACAAGGCTTACGTCATCTTTTACACAGCAGCTGTAAATTCTACCATCTGAAACTTGAAATGTCTCCCTAAAATATTTTTTGCAAACTCGTACGTCTTCATTTCCAACTCGAATAAAAAATGAAAAACTATGCTCTCTAGGACTTTTAGACTTATTTACAGGGCGCCGCCTACTGACAATGTTTGATTTTACACAACCATGCAAAAATAAATTCTGTTGAGATTGATCTGATAAGCTATAAAAAGATTTGAAAGCAGCCTTTCTGTCCTCTCCAGATATTTTTTTGTTGCAACCCCTAGCACAGTTGCAAAACTTATCGTTAAACACCTTTGCGGCAACAGTTTTACCTGATCTACTTGTATATTCTAGACCAGAAAGCCGCTGTTGTTTTTGCCTTGACCTTTTCCAGTTTTCTGGATTTTTAGGTCTTTTACGGCCTCTAGAAAGACTTGGCATTGAAGATAAAACATTTGATGATGAATCACTTTGTTCATCATCACGTAGGCCACTAACAGGATCATTATTTTCCTCAGTTAAATTATTTCTCTCAATTTGGTTATTTCTTTCGGTTTGGTTAATTAAAATGTTATGGTGGCGTGTTAATGAAAGCCTAAGTTTAGGCCTACCTGCCTCCGATTCTGGTACGTAATCTGGGTCTGAGTCTGTATTGTCCTCAACAATGTCACTACAATTAAAATAATCACTGTCACTGCTTGACTCACTCGTCGTTTAGTACTAATCAGAAATACTTAAACTTTAATGTAACATAACACGTCAATGAAGTAACAAACTATATTTTAAAATTAAAGCACTCATTAGATCACAGAAGTAAACAGAGCACATAACCTCAACTCATGAACACGTTTTACGGAGTTAGTCACTGTGGCAACTGACCGATTTTGCAAAATCATCTGTTGCCCAAGGAAGTAGTGCTACCTAGTGGCAAACGCCTGAATTATGGAGTTAATCGATTTCACCTCTGAAAGTTTACTACTTTTTAAAACAAAACATGTGCGCAGGTTCATTTGGGGAAAAAGTGGAGTTAGTCGGACTAGCCTCTGAACGCCTCTTATATTACTAGCTGGCACTTTTACTTATTAATTAAATGGTTAGAACTGTGTCATGTGTTGATTTTGTATAGTAAGAATTATATATCATTAATTATACTAATAATACTAAAGCAGCAGCTGGAGTAGAAGTATTAGAAGTAGTAGTAGTAGTAGTAGTAGTAGTAGTAGTAGTAGTAGTAGTAGTAATAGTAGTAGCAGTAGTAGTAGTAGTAGTAGTTAGTAGTAGTAGTAGTAGTAGTAGTAGTAGTAGTAGTAGTAGTAGTAGTAGTAGTTGTCGTCGTCGTCGTCGTCGTCGGCGTCGTCGTTGTTGTTGTTGTTGTCGTCGTCGTTGTTGTTGTTGTTGTTGTTGTTGTTGTTGTTGTTGTTGTTGTTGTTGTTGTTGTTGTTGTTGTTGTTGTTGTTGTTGTTGTCGTTGTCGTTGTCGTTGTCGTCGTCGTCGTCGTTGTCGTTGTTGTTGTTGTTGTTGTTGTTGCTGCTGTTGGAGCAGAATGACGATCTAAAGTCATATGGTTTTAGGAGGTAAAGTAACTTTTTGTATGAATGCACTATGACCACATGGTTTGTATAGTTACGTACAGCATAAAGCATCCAGGAATTGGACCTTCAAGTGCACTATCAGGACGTGATTTACTGTTACTACTTTGCCTGTTGCCTTAAAGTCGTGATGTAGCTTCACTCGTATATGATTACTCTCTGCTATTCAAAGTGAGTTTACCCTTTGCTGATCATCCTTTAAATACTTTTGCTGATCATGTAACATTACAAGAAAACGAGTTTTATAGTCTATTTCACAAGTATGAATTGCTGTATTACTTGCATAAAAAAAACGGTTGACCCGTTTCGTGGTACACTTTCGATAATCACAGAACTGCTTATGTGAAATTAATGAACCCCAGTACTCAATACGTCAGTCTCTAACTATATTGAAATACAAGAGTTTTATAATTTCATGTAAGTAAAAAATCAAATATATTCTTTCTATTTTGCTAACGAAAAACAGACTGTGCTAAATTTGCGTGGAGAAACTTCTTTAAGGTAAGGACACTAATGTTTTATATTCTAGTTAACTTTTTTTTTTAACTCGAATGAACATAAAATGTAGTTTTCAAGATTTGTATGAAGACATGTCATTAAACTTGAGTAAACTAACAACTTCGTAGTAACGACAAGACTGTTATTAACTTCTTCAAAACTTATATCGTTATAATGGAACGTCAGTTGAATATTTTAAAGTAGGTAACAATTTGCCGAGTAAATACAGTGAAATATTCACTATGAGTTACGTCAGTCGTTACTTACTAATGTAAGTTAGGTGAGTAACACTGCATTGCATCCATTGGTAGGGTGAGGGACTCTACTAATCCTTTATTACAATCTAGAGTGTAAAATTATTATTGTCTTATTGGGATTAGTTTGAGAAATAAATAAACGTGTGAGACATAATCAACTAGACTTTACAGATGATATCGACTTCAGTGACATACATAGATGATTGGTATTGGTAACAGATTTACTGGTAGACATAGATGAAGGTGTAATCAATACGTTAACAATATCAAGCAGTTATTGCTTGATATTATAGGAGGAGTATTATAGGCAGGTGCCTATTATACTCCTCCTCCTTTAACAGTATACTTTTAACTTTTTACTGTTCTAAGACATTTTTAACTGTGGATAAAAGTAACACTTACCAATTGTGCCAAAATTTTACACAAATCACTGTAGTCTGGCAACACTAAAATTACGAAACTACATAGAACTGAAAATTTTGTTTACATGGTATAAAATTCAAATGTGTTTCCTGAGAGCACCTATGTTTAATGCCTTAATGTTTTCGTGGTTAGTAAATTGCATCTCGTGATTTTACTTACTTAGATTGCTAGTTGTAAATGTCTTTTATCTAACTTCATACAATTCTAAATTTCATTTTCTTATTAGTCAATCATAATTACAAATCAATTAAATAATTTACCTAATTATAATAATTAGATAATCGGAATACAAAAATCAATTTTAGAAAATCAATATTATTACACTAATTACATTTCTAAATACTAGGCCTACCTAATTACTACAATAAAAACTAGAGTTTCTTAATACAAATTTTCATTATGTAAGTAATACAATATTTCACTAATAA
Organism: Magicicada septendecula; assembly: GCA_034769895.1. Lineage (NCBI taxonomy): Eukaryota > Metazoa > Arthropoda > Insecta > Hemiptera > Cicadidae > Magicicada > Magicicada septendecula. The sequence continues at coordinate 290,703,194 of CM068367.1, forward strand.
GACTTGGAAAATCGTATGAATACAAGTGAAGAAATCTTAAGAACTTACGAGTAACAGTTCAGTGACATTAGCAGATTTACGTAAATGAGAAAAATTAAAGTTTGATAATATAAGTTCAATAGTATAAGATGTCATATATTGGACATCCAATATGCCTAACTAATACGGACAGCATGACTATTAATGTTAATAGTTAAATGGATGTTACGTCTAATATACAGTTCATACAAGTGAAATTAATAGAGCGACTTTAACACACTTTGTGGATATTTATTGCTATTCCCACGTCTGACACGCTATTAGTAGGCTTGTTAGTAATTAACATTTATTAAATGTGTTCATTCAAAAACACATTTAGTGGTCAAAGTAGTGATTTATAGCGAATAGTGGTACACACAGTTGTAAACAGACATGTTTAGTAAAGTTGAACACTTAAAACCCCTATTTTTCTTTTTAAACTTCTTGTTTAATTAAAAATGTTCTCTATTTCTTCACGAAACTTTCACGTATAAACCTTATTTCACACTTACATAAACAGAACAAAACGTACGGAGAGCGTATATATTTTTTCATACATTATACGAGGAAACTTCATTTACTTATAATCAGATGTACATTTCAATTTTAAATAGCCTATAGCCTTTCATTCATTTTCTTTATATATAAAGAATTTATCTAGTCTCCAGTGTCGACAAATTCTTACAAGATTCAGGCTCTTAGCTGTAGGCAATCCAATTCAACAAATATTGTTTTTCCGTCAGTAAGTAGCTTTCGGTTAAATCCAATCCGTTTGTTTGTACGAGTACAAGAGTTCGTAACAGAGACTTTACTCAGAAACAGAAAAACAGAGACTTGTAGAAGATTTTAACGTGAGGAATACTCTGTTACCTGATACAGCGTTTTACCATTCCTTTTCTAGGCGTAACAGCCTTCTGTTCACTTTACTTAACTGAATAAACAGAAATAATAAGTTTCTGTTTGTTGTTATCCATATATCAAGTTTCAGCGTAAGCGTTTTTTCCCAGAACATTACTTACGCCTATAAACCCATATTTTATTTGTATATGTGTATGTGGGTCTGGGTGTTGGTGTGTATGTGGGTGTGTGTGCGTATGTATGTGGGTGTGTGGGTGGTTGTGTCTGTTTGTGTGTGGGTGTGAAGCGACCAGCTGCTTGATGTACGCCATGAGAGTAACGTGGAAACTGATTAGTAAGTAAACCAGAAGTTGACATCAGCTTTTCAGATGAGCTATATTAATTAACCTATCAGAAGCAGAATGATGAAAACATATATAGGTCTAATACTGGTTAAGAAGATTCACATATATATGCCCGTGACAACTGTGTATATATTACACACTGTTTACTTCACGCATGCACGCACACAAACACTCAATGAAGCCACTGGTCAAGTAAAACGTACCTGCTGCAGTTCCAGTTAAATAGTTTCCACCGTTAGCGACGGACGTTTAAGTATTTTCAAACGCCTAAACTAAATCTGGCTCGGTTAGTTATGTGCTTGCGGTGGATAGCTTGAATAAACTAATAAACTAATGACGACTGCCAACGACAAGGTTAACGTGATCATAATTCATTTCTACACGTGTGTACCGACAGGTATTCACAAACACGAGGAGTCCCGTATGTGTCAGCAGTACCTGTTCATTAGCTGTAGTAATAAGTTTTACCACGTAATACCACAATCATTTTTGAGGCAGAAACATCTGTCTTTCAGTAATATTATATTTTTACAGATATAAGGCTACAGATATTTTACAGATATTTTCACTACACACAACACATAATAAATTTGTATACCTTGGATTCTCTTAAACAGAAACGCGCTTAACATCATTTTCAATTAAATACCATATTTTCAGTTAAAATTATACAATTAAACAGTATTAATTTATTAATTTCGTAATATTAAGCCATTCTTAAGCCATTAAGAATTAAGAGCCATTAAGCTATTAAGCCATTTTCTCTATATCGTTTCAAGGGAACACCATGGAGAGGAAGTCTCTTCTAGTCTCCCTAATTTTTTTTAATTTTTTTAATATTTTAGTTTGTCTTTTGTAATTTGTTACCCAATGACAGACGTCACCCACAAAAGGTTTTCAATCTGTTTGTCGTACAGTATTTACAATTTATTTGTATTTTTCAGTAACTGTCTTACTGCAATTTCTGGATATAAGCTAAGTTTGTAAGGAGTAATCTTAGTATCCCATCATCTTCAAGTTTTTAAATAAATTGTTAGAAATGAATTGCTTTATCTCTACAGCAAAGGTTTTTCACTTCTTTTCTTTAAAGCTGATGAATATACTGTAACGAATGTAACCGTAGTACTCATCGTCTTCAAGGGGAAGCGGGATCAGTGAGGAAATATTTGAATAGAGTACGGTTTCGAAATAAAAGTATTCTTTGATTCCTATCTTAGAATTATTGAGCCTGTGTCCTCTGCCAGAACAGTTCCATATTTTTGTTTGTTATCTAGCTATCAAGTAAACAATTGTAAAAAAAATCAGTTTCTCGTTTTTGCGTGCTTTGCTGAATCTACGGTCGTAGTTTATCCATTATATCCGGAGGAATATGAGCTACCGTAGAACACATTCGGATGTGGAACTGATCTCCGTTTCAAGACATGCGGTAATTAAGTAAAATTCTTGTACTTTGCTTCAGAAACACTGATTTAAATTTTAATTAAATCCAAAAATTGTAACTTCAGAAAATTACGCTTTAATTGATTGAATGATGGCGAACTCGATGTCCATTACAACTGTCTCAGAGTTCCATAGGCATACTTTTTCTTTAAGAGCAATGAAAAATATGTTAGATCCTTGTTTGGCACCAGTGCACAGACGACTGTAATCGTCTTTTTTTCATCCCATGAATTTGCAAGATCTGTGTAGATAATAATTAACTGCTCTAACTACTTGCTCGATGTGTTAATTTTCTGTGATGAAGTACAACAAACATATGGGTACAGCAGATTTTCCTTTGTCACCGCCAAACGCTAATATTCGATTCTAATATTTTTTCTACTTTCATTAGCCAATAAGAAATGGTGTTGTAGGTTCCTATTCCCCCTCCGAACGCGATGTAAAGATTATACTTTGTAATCTTTGTAAAGATGACAGTCTATTATTTTACTCTCCTGCTTAAACCAAGACTGTATTTGAGTAAAAATTTTCTTTTACAATCTTCCTCTTACATTCAGTGGACCGTCCATGAGTCGCCCCCTTCTTGTTAGTGTAATCCACTGTATACTGATGACCGTTTGAGTAACATCAGAAAACTTACTAACATCTGTGTTTACACGAGTGCTGTTCGTTTCCTTAATTACCTTTTTCTTCTTCTTATCCCTTTAAACATTAGGAAAGTGCGGTCTGTTGCGTCTTCCGGACGTGGTTTTAGCACACGTTCTACCACTACCAGAGATAAATCAGCCATCTAGTAATATTGAGAAATACGGTATATTACTTAATAATCGTGTTTTCTTTACAAGTTTTTAAACTCTTGCCCTTACTGAGCTACTCGTCTCTTTCTAACAGAATTGAAGTTTATATTACAGAATTAGAATGTACACGAGTGCTGTGTGTAAGTACTTTCTTAAAAAAATGAATACATGCATCTTAATTTTGTTATATGTAGATTCTCCTGAGTAACAGCGCATACTTAAAAACACATGGCGTATACGGTTTGAATAAAACTTCATTTTAAAACGTCACTGAAGATAAAAGATAACCTCTTGTAAACATACTTGGATAATAATTATTTTTTGCGTGCTCCTAATTTTGGGCTCTGTTTTGGAAACAATAAGATCTGTTTCAGACGCAATTGCGATACACTGACGAATAATTACGAAAAATATTGTCAAACCTAATTTTAAGTTCTCTATTTTGCTGCGAAACACCTTTCTATTTTCATTACTAGTAAATAGTTTTTCAGTTTTCTTCTTCCATCTTTAACTGAGATTCCCAAACGTCGTATTCATGACCTGTTGCATGGTTACCCATTTCCTTTCTTAAATAATCTGTTCTTCTCCAGCAGTAATGATACGTAAACGTAAACTTTCCTTTAATTGATTTTAAAATATGGATTTATTCAAGAAATAACTTAAACACCACTTAACCTTTAAATATATTGAAATACGCATAGACATTTCAATATGATTTTTATAATGCAACTCGGTATAGCCTATACTAATGTATACACTAAATTTCAGAAATGAAACTAATGTACATTTCTTAATATGTACTGGATATTGTTTTCATGAGACAAGAATAATGACATCACAATTGTGACCAATATTCTATGAAGTCGCTTTTTTGTGACTAATAGGCTTGACATTATCAGGCCTAATTGGATCTTGTTTGAACAGTTTAATTAATAGTACTGTACAATATTCAATCAAGATTCATAGGCATAGTACTTCATTTTAACTGTTTAGCGCATTTTCCGTTATATTTTAATATTTTATTCTCTGAATGAGGCATTCGTGCATTCCACTTGTACACTTAAAATTTGCCTTGGTTTTTGTCAAATAATGTGTGTCCTAAGCATAGTAGGCTACTGCCTGCCGTCGTTTTCTTCAGTTTTAGGTTAAAAAGTTCAATTTTACCGCTTTTCTATATATCTCCATGTTACTCGCCTATCAAGATGTAGTCCCAGATATGTGACTTGTTCATATTATGGAGTACGTTCATAATTTTCTTTGTAACCAATTACATCTTGACTTCATTGTTATAAGTCTAACGTGGATTTCTCTTTATTTAGTGTCATTTTCCACTTCTGTAGTCAAATTTTAGTCACTTTTATACAATGTTGGAACCTCCGAGAAGCGAGGGCTCGATTAATGTCGATTGCTAGAATTATGATGTCGTTTGTAAAAATACTTAAATCTGTAAAATTCATAATTGGTAAACTATAACTAAATATATATTCGAAATTATAAAATTTGTTGAATGAAATTTCCGCTTTTATTTGTTTAATATGGGAATTTCCACTTCAACATTTTTGTCAAAAAGCACTGAACTGAATAGTGTTATTCAAACAGTTGGTACTATCGATCAGGAATCAAGGTATTTATTTTGAAAAAAGTGGCACATTCTAACTCGATAATACGTTTAGAAACCGGTGCATGAGTAAAAGAGAACTTAAAAAAAAAAGTGCTGTGGGTTCTGATTTTGATCATGTAATGCTAAAAGACTAAGTATGAATTGTTAAACATTATAAATAAATATATTATAAATATATTAAGGAATACTTCAACACTTGGAGAAAAAGTTCTAATCAAGTCGAGATTCTTCTCAGCACCATCACTGACGTGACTGATTCTTTTAAGTGGAATGTAACAACTCCTAAGTCGTAGTTTTATCAATTATTTTATATGTTCAAATATATAATATTGGGTGTAAAATAATATTGCGTGTGTTTTAGTTTTCTGTTGCCATTTAGCAAACTTATTAACTTCCAGTACGATTTATGTTTATTATGAACAGTCTGCTGTGATCTTTGTAAACAAGAATTGTTGAATTAAGTCTAGGCCAGAGAAAAAAGTTGGCCAAGACTTCTTATTGTTTTACTGGTTCTGTGTCCATTGTTTGTACCATTCGAGTTTTAAATCTATAAATCAACATTATGTGAAAAGTAAAATTTTCATTTCTTCAGAATTATGGTAAAACCAAAGAATACAAACCTGTATATATACTGTTCTATTCATATATGTATAAACATTAATTTATTACGTGTAGTATGACAGAAGTGCTTAATATATTATTTACCGCTTGTTGCGGTTGAACATTTCTATGTAGTGAAATTGAATTATTTGCTTCTTCCATCAAGAAATGACAATGCGTTTACAGGAATATTTTTTAAATTCAGCTGAAGATTAAGACTGCTATAAGATTGATTCAGTACTTTAGTACCATGTTTCCACTTGATTTCTACGTCCAGACCCCATTTTCTAGTCGGAGTATGTATTCGTACATAACGTATCTTACACATGCGCTGTTGCTCATATTAAAATTAATATACAAGTGCATACGTCCGCATGTCTGAATGTCTACTTTCTATAGTAAAATTATACGTTGCAAAATTACAAATACATGAAACAACAACTGTTGTAATTATCACAAGAACGATTATTGTTAATGAGAGATCTAAAATACCGGAGCATATTTCAGATTGTATTAAAAACTCATTTCGATATGTGACATGGCGTATTATGATACCTGTATTTAGATTTCATCCTTTCTTCACTCTTCTCGTATAAATACGTAAGTGGTGATTATTTAGTAATTACTACACAGAACAACGTAATTTAAAATAATATAATATACATATATATTAATTACGTAGGAAGCTAACACACAAAGAGAATACATACAAATTTTTCATAAAGAAAAAAAATATTCATGTGAAAATTTCTTTCGGAACTCCTGAGAATGATGATTGCTTTGGATCATGCGCGTTAAAGAAATATAATGCAATATCTCAAAGACCACAAATTATAAATTTGAAAACGGTGACAGTAGGATTAGTAACGAAGTACCGAGTAATAAGGTCTTCCTTAAAATGGAACGTAGAAGATACATATTTTATTATTTCTACGCTATATAGCAATCAACTCTTTCATACATACGTGCAAAATAATAACAAGTTGCAAGGGTATTTTTTGTACTTTGAAACGGTATGTTCTAATATATTTGTAATAGTTATTTCTATTACAGTTTAAACAAATACTTAATAACTAAAATGATACAAAAGAACTTCAAAAATGTAACCACAGAAAGTCACTAATAAACCAATTTTGTGGAAAGTAGAGGGTCACTACAGGGTTAGCAAAACAAAACACTTCCCACCAGTATCGGTTATATTCTAAAGTAACATTCTTTCAGTAAGTTTTCAATTGGGGTTCTTATAAAACAAATGTCCTATAGGTAAAATAACTGAAGCAACTACGTATATTATATGATCAAATAAATGTAACAATACGTAATTACGTTAGGAAATAAAGAATTATACAGTGCTATAGTTAACTATCGCTAGAATGTGTACAACACTTAACATAAAACATGATAGATTTGAATAAGAAGACACAAAGTATGTCTGATCGTACAAACTATGAATTTTTGGGTCTTTACTGACAATTTAAGACAGTGGAAGGTAAAACTGAATAATAATTGTAAAGGCCTATCTGTAATTGAATGCAATTGAATTTAATATAGTATCTACTATACTAACATAGTATCTAATATATATAAATATAAAATATGTAAATTATATATAGTATTTAACAATTTAATGTAAATTTATTTAATTTAGTAACTACTGTACATTAACTACATGTTTTCAAATTTTAGTAGTGTCTCTAGAGAGGTTCTGTTAACTGTTCTATATGACACAAATTAATATAAATCTGATACTATCAGTAATATTTCACTTAGGCCTTTTTATTTATAATTTAATACGGTTAACAATATTTATTTTTAAATATCGTATTTTTTAGTAATAAATGTGTTTATAATATATGTTAAACGTTTTTTATTTTAAACTTTAATACCGAAATACTCAACGCGTTCTACATGAGGCTTCAATTACACTAAATTGCTGATTGGATTGTACACATGGCCACTCATTGGTTTTAGTGTAGTGACGTATTAAATGAAATTTCGTCAATACAAATTTTTTTCTGACATATCATATAATCTAATACTTGTATACATTTTAAATATTTTATTATTGCTTACCACAGTCTAAACTCAAATAGGTACTTGGGCGTACGTCTGGAGGATGTTTACTACAATAGGAGTAACGTTAGATACAGGGGTGCTCAATTTTGCGATGGCAGAACAACTTCATGGAATACTTTCTTAAGTTTCTTACTCACATGATATGACATGTGTAGTTAGCATTGTCTGTGTTCTTACTTTGATAAATTTCAAAGCATTGACAACATTACGTTCAAAATGTAAATTTACAGTGTAGATTCGTGAATAAAACAATCCACAATTTTTTAAGTAATACTGATAACATTAACATTCCTCAGGTACAATAATGCCACATAATACAAAAGATACAAAGTTACAGCAAGAATGTTACAAGCGCATATTACTGAACACGCATAGTCGGACAAATAACATTTTTACTTTTACATTTCAACAAGCTGTAAATAAATAGAATCTTCACAATTCCAATCTTATCAAATTCTTTGTAAAAAAACTGGATTTACGATTTACTTTTGCATAAAATCGTGAGTTAATAATATAGTAGTTTTTAACTAAAACATAAAATCCGAAGACAATGATCTGGCATTACAACTCTCTTCATGTGTTCCTTTATGTTCTTGTAAATAAAAAAAACAGATAATGATGATTCGTTGAGATCTAACTTTTATTACATGACGAGCGATTGACCTTTCCTCTGGTTAGATCATGGAATGAATGAAAACTAGATGTGATATAAATTGCATTGAATCATTAATTTTTCCGTCACAAGAGATGAGTATTTCACTTGTTTAATAAGCCTTTGCGCAATTAAAAAGAAGAACAGATTCCAGCTGTAGCGTACACCCGTATATTTATTTATGTATGTGCGGTCATTCGTGTGTGTTGTGTGTGTGTATGTGTGAGTGTGTGAGTGTGTGAGTGTTATTATGTATTATGTAAATATGGGTGTACATAAGGACGTAAGAGACAAACAGAGGGACATTGATTGACAGTCACAAAGGCAAAAGTACATGTTTTGTATAAGATAAACGAAGTAAAATAATAACGACAAAAAATCTCTCTAAACTTACTATTAATTGACTAAGCAATTTTAATTAGGTTTTTTCATTTTCCTGTTTCTTTGAGTACGTTAAGTTTAAAAGGAACCGATGAGAAAACAAACTACCAACTACATTCGAATTATTCAGCTTTAAAGTTATAAAGATTCAGATTCTAATTATACACGATCTTAAAAATTCGTGTTTTTTCAGGTCAAGATAAATGTCATGTATATTAAAGTCAAACTCGCTAATGACAAAGGTCATCAATGGATTTTGTCATCACTTTTAACTAATATTCTAAGTTTTCCCGACGCTTATGAATTAGATGCATATCTTGCAAAGTGTTATTTATGTAAACAATTCAGATATAGCCTATAGGCCTACAGGCTTTCAAAGTAAGCATATTTTTATTTTCTTAAGTTATTAGGGTCAATAGTCATGTATCCGGTTTTATTATAATATAAAACACTTCGTTTTTGGCACTTTTTTACTAACGTTTACACATCTCATTAGCATGTAAAATAAAGGATAGACAGAAAGGACCGCAGTGGAGTCCAGAACACAGTCTTTGAAAGATTAGGAACAAAATTTTACTATGTAGAATATAATTTACTAGCTGTTACCCGCGGCTTCGAACGCGAATATTTGACTTTTAATGAGTATTTTAATATAATTTTTATTTTCTATGTATATATGCCGTTCTGTCAACTCGTATAACAATTGTGTACTCATTAGTCAAATTCTCTCCAAAGCTGTTTTCAACACTTGTACTAAATTATTATGTTGGTGCAACACCCTTTGGAGATTTAAAAGTACCCGTTTATAAAGCCTTTGAAGATATTTATAAAGTACCTGTTAAATCAAAAACGCCAAATTCTTTATTTTAAGTGTTACTTTATTAGAAGCATTGTATAACACACTAAACGTAATGTTTTCCTCAGCAGTAAACTAAAAACCAAAAACCGTTGTCATCTAACCTCACAAATGAAAACAAGACGTATTTTCGCTTTGCATTAAGTAATAGGACAATTTACAATTAGTAAACTTTTTTTTCACATCGTAATATATCGATACACTCTCATATTATATAAAACATCAAAAATGTCCTGCAGGAATGGGTAAATGTACAGTTCCGATCCGCTAAATAGCTTTTGTTTATTTATTTGTTACTATGGTAATTAATTCTCTTCTCCATGGTGTTGTTGACATCTTTAGTAGTAGTATTTAATATATTTCATTATTTAATCACTGCATAATCGTATAAACATAAATTTTTATAATCGCTTAAGACAATTACAAAATATATAGACGTATGTGTATACAAAATTACAAAATATATCGATACAATCGCATATTAAAAATATTAAAAACTGCAGGAACGGTTAAAGGTACAGTTCCGAACCGCTAAATAGCTTTTGATTATTTATTTGTTACTATGGTAATTAATTCTGGTCTCCATGGTGTTGTTAACATCTTTAAAGGCATAATTAAAAGGGCATAATTAATCCTAACGTAAAGGCATAATTAAAAGGGATAAATCGCGCGAATGGGGCAAAATATCAAATTCTAAGTTAGACAGTGTGTTTCGCCTTGTGTCAAAGGTTACCTGTGCAAAATTTGGTGGCAATCGGTTTAACTGTGTGAATTTGTATTCAGTACACATAAATCCTCAGACTTTCAGTTTTATATATATAGATATAAATAACTATAGTACAGTTAACTTAATGATACGGACCGAGTCGATGGAGAAGTTGAGGACGAAAATACGAAGTAGGATGAATGAATGTCATTTAGGTTGAATACCATAAACATAAACATTTGGATTGTTACGTATATTACTTATAAACATTTTATATTAATTTATAAGTATTAGCCAACTGTTTAGTGTGTTGGGTAGTTAAAGTGAGGTTAAATCTGTATTGTAAACAGATATGTTACAGTGTGTTAATTTACCTCATAATCAATTCGTTTCATTCTTTATTAACAATTTACTTTATTTAAGCCTACATATTAACATTTTAATTTTGTGGTTTATACTGAAAATGAACCTGCTTGAGATTTCCGATCTAAGTAAGGTCGCAAGGTTAAGCTACAGAATTAAGCCGGCGAGATTGCGTGGGGCGTAAGTGAATTAATTTGGACGAGACACGTAGTTCTAATGATGTTACTGAAAAACACCACCTTAGTATGCGTATAGTGTTAGTTTCAACCACTTAAAAAACGTAACAGACAAAAACTGGTAATACAGTTCTTAAGTGTATTGTAAAGAAAACTGTTAATGACTTAAAAAAACGACGTCTGCCAACACTGAAAACAATGGGCTAAAGGTTAAAAGAAAATATAAACTACACAGAAACTCATTCCTTCTATAAGTTTAGAGAAATACTTTCCGTAATTTTTCGGATTCTTCGCTTACGTCCATACCACCCATAACTCAATCTTATTAAGTTAACTTAGAGAATACCAAAAATTACATTAAAGAAAGAAATGTTGGAAATAAATTAGAAGACGTTATAATAATTTACGGAGAAAAATTAATTCTGTCTCAAAGGTAGCGTTGCCGTCTGTAATAAAATAAGAATGATGAGAAAAAATTATTATGAGTAGGGGCATATATATAATGGACGTCACTGGAGAAAGTTTTAATATAGTTAACGACGTTTTTCCTATTAAAAAACTCTCTACAACTTTTCATTATAATAAGCTAAATAAATAAATTAAATTTGTTTAGTTTTATATAGGTGTAATTGATTAGTCACAAAGCAGCATGCAGTATGTCTTTAAACTTTTGTATCTCGAGACACCCTTTTGTATTATCATAAAATTAAATTTTGATATCTCTCTTAATACTAAAATTCTGGCCCGCTTATACTAATAAGCTATCGTTTACAAGACGCGAAATTATCGTTTACCAGGAAACCCAAAATTGATCTTATAAAAATGAAGTACGGTAGATAACCTTTTGATGCTTTAAAAAAATAGAGTTGATGCAAAAACAATCAAATGTTATCGAGTAAACAAAATAATATTTAATACAAAAAAAAGTATAAGAAAATTACAAAGACATGTTTTAACTCAACAAAGAAATTTACAGTTAAATTAAAAACATTTTTCCTGGTAAGTGAATTAACACATAGGTTGAATTATGTATTTAAAGTTGCTAGTATAATGACTGCTATGTGATATGAAAGTAATTTGCCTGTAACTATCTACTCAGACACTAACTGATATAAGAAAAATTCATGTTGGTGAATGAATATAGCCGCAACGCGCGACGGTAACGAATAATTAAAGTTTTTTTTAAAATAGCCTTTCACGCTATGTATGTGAGACAACCATTTTTTTAAGTTTCATGAATCTTTTCATCTTGTTTTAATTATATTATGGTCAGTTAACTGTATACAGTAATGGTACTGGGTTAGTAAAGGTGTCATAATAAGCATAGCACGAATCAGTGTTACACTCTAACATAGTACAAACTACACAATAGTTAGCCATTGACAAGACACAGTTTATTGATATCAAATGTAGGCCTATGTAGTATAATGTTTAATGTTGCGTATGGTGGTTGATCCAGTGAAAACAACGATAAGAGATAGGGAAGAAATAAATAAACTGAAAAAGTAAAAAGTACTCAGTGCGTATATGAATGTTAGCTAGCTGTAAGCAATGATAACTCACATTTATTACTGCACATAATACGAAACCAAGACTCGCAGGCGCCTTCATGTAATGATAAATTAGACACTTGAGAAGCCGTCGCATAATTAAGGCAACATGTAATTACATATATGTCGGTATCAAGCTTCCTGTTAATATTCGTTTCCTTTAATTAAAGTTGCAATAATACATTACACCACGCATTCTGTTCTCTTCATTACGTATTATATTCCTGTCTTCTGAAACGGTCAGGATTCAGGTATACATACTGGGATTCAAATGTTGCATTAATGACACGCGTATCTTGTCGAAATAGTCTTATATTTTACGCAGTGTAAAAACATATTTAAATAAACGTAACATTGACACACAGGGTGAGTAAATATCGTTTTTAATATACTTAATTTTTGAAGCTTTTTCAATTTTTATAAAATTATAGGTTCCACAAGATATCAGTATTTCTACTGAGATTGTTACCGCTTCGCCTCAATACGATACTTCTATTAGATTTCCCGAGTAACTAAAAAAAAGGTTTTTATTAATCTTGAGTATCGTATATTTTAAATACAACGCGGGAGGTGTTTAAAATGACTAGTAAACATTGCCGGACGCCTAATGTCACAATTCAGTGTAATTTAGATCAAAATTTATATTTTAAAATATTGCTTTTTATGTAAATAGTAATGGGTACATTGGTCACGGTAAAAAGGTGAATTTGTTTTAAAATTTGAATTCATTAAATTAAGTGTCATGAACTACTAAAAAATTTATAATTTAAGAAATACGTGAATAAGTAAGCTATTAAGCTTAAAATTTAAATGTGTAAAAATTTTAAGTATAATAATTAATTATTTAAATTATTAATTTTATGTGTAATTAATGACTGACTAAATAGAATTTTCTTTACGGGAATTAATAAAAATTAATAAAATTTAAGTGTAAGAACTGAAACTGAAAATGTTTAATCTAACATGAAGTAACATCCAACGTACGATAATAATCAGCGAAGTCAATGAACCTGCTTTGTAAGCCTAAGATAAATTGGAGACAGACTTTTATAATGAAAAATTATATTATTCTATAAAAAATTACTTTTAAGAGTATTTCCTGTATCAAGGGATACAAGACTATAGAGTTGTTGTGGAGACGATCACAATAAAGTTTATGCTTGCCTTGTTTGAAAATTTAACGAAAGTTTTCATATTGGAGACTCTATTGCCTGTTACAAAAAAAATCAATTACAGTTAAACAACATTAAAATGAAATTTTAGTAATATAAATACCAAAACATTTTTATTAAAAAAGAAACTGTCAAAATTGTTGTAAGCATATAAACATCAGTACTACGAAAAATGATTTCAAGAATTTGATTTCACGAAGGTGCAAACAGAATGTTCGTCACATACCTTATGAATTTACATTTTGTTATGAATGTAGAAACTAGATTTTTGGAATCACTGGTCAAAACGTTTATGGTATCTAACAAACAAACAATATACAGTTTACAAGCGAGCAGTAGCATATACTTTACCTCAAAGCGAACTGTTACTGATTCCTTGAAAGAACTTATTGATTTCTTGTAATTTTTTTAAGTGTTCCTTTTCTAATGGCTTGTCACAGAGCTCTTAGAACGCGAAGGTTTATTTCGAAACTTGAAGGCATTTTCTATGTTCCCATGATTATTTAAATGACTGATCGTATTATTTCTGGAAGAGAAAAGAGTAGAATGAGGTGTTTTTCAGCTATGAAATGTCTCCGCATTCTGTGCTTTTGATCATTGCTTTAGCACTGCTCAGTCACGATTTTTCAATATTATAGACATTTCCTTCCTGAATACTAATGGGGCGTATAGAGGACATATAGACTGATTTCACACCCAACTTTATGCTTTTTCCAGGACTCTTAAGATAACATATTAAGCTTTCTTTTTATCTATATGTATGTGTTATCTGTATATTATCTGTATTTTCTAGGAATGCTCCCAGATTTGTATCTTGCATACGAGAATAGTTTCAAAATAGTCCTGTATACAAGACGCATGTGCCAGATTGTATGTTTAGATTTACATTCGAGTCCATATGTTAGAATTTATAACCTATCCGAGATGGTTTATTTAAATGGTGTCTCCCCTATAAACTGTTTTTCAAGAATCACACATTGAATCAAGAAACTTATATTCCCCAATGTAAAATAGAAGGCTGTATACACTGAATGACAGAGTATTTAAATGTTTTCAAGGAAAATTGTTCCTCATCAAAAGTTTGTATTATAAATATAATTCCTCATAATATTACATGTTTGCAATTTTTTAAAAATTGTAATTAAATTTTTGGCCCGTGGTGCTACTATAATTAACAAATTTTTCATTCGGACTTGCGTTAAAATTTGCTTCAGTCAGATACTCAGCATAGATTTTTGATTCATTATTTTGGGCCCTGGTGTCCTAAAATTTTGTAAGTTTAAAAACTAAAGAATATATTCAGATCTTGGTTAAAATTCCCTTTAATTTGGTATTCTACTGACATTTTGCGATATTTTCAAAATTTGCCTCTTATTCATTTTATGTATAGTCTCCAGACCGCTGTTAGAACCAAATTTAAATAATTTACCTTATATTTAATCCGCTAAGCGATCTTCTGTTATATGTTTTTACAACATATAAAGAGATTTGCCTCTTAGTTTTGTTCTCCCTCATAATTTTGGGGAGATCTATCTCAAGACGCTAGGGGTCTGCGAGCATAAAAGTATGTGCACTCACGCCAAGTTTTACAAACAATCGGATGATACATTCAGAAATTATCTTAAGACATCCCCAAATAGACATGAGAGTTATAAGTGAGAAATCGCGTCGCTCGTTCAATTAAATTGAACAGTTTTTTCTTAGTTTACCTATTTCGAATTTTTGTTATTTTTTTAGAAGTAAATAATGGCATGTTACAAAGCCTAGAAAACTGTTATTTTCTAAACTGTTTTCCACCAAGTCTAGACCTAGGTTATCTGTAAAAGGTGGTAAATTATTTTAAATGTACAATTATTTTCAATTATTTTTTTTACATACAAGATATTTTTAATTTAAAAATTTTACTTTAATAAACAGTTAGCAGGTTTGGTGAACAGTATTGTTCAAATAATGTCCAAACAGTAGGAACGCAGAATTTTAAAAAGCAAACAGTACACTTTTACTTCCATATTCCTTAAGGAATGGAAGTATGGTGATGGCAAAAAAAATCGTGTTCGAGATTATTGCAGATTCTGATTCTACTACACTCAAAACATGAAAAAAAGTCGTTTTCCGAAAAACGTCTGTGTGTGTGTCTGTCTGTCTGTGTGTCTGTCTGTGTGTCTGTCTGTCTGTCTGTCTGTCTGTCTGTCTGTAGATTTTTTTCTATGGCAAACGATAACTGCCGCAAATTAAAACAGAATCAAATAATTTTTTGCATGCAGCCCTGATTTCCAGAGTACTCGTGACCTATTGTTTTTGGTGAAGATCGGTTGAGGGAAAGGGGTAGTTTACCTGCAACGGTTTTTTTTTAGCAAGGGTAATTTTGTTTGTTTGGCAAACGATAACAGCCGCAAATTCAAACAGAATCAAATAATGTTTCGCATACAGCCCTGAATTGTAGAGTTCTCAAGATCTGTTGATTTTGGTGAAGATCGGTTAAGGGAAAGGGGTAGTTTACCTGTAACGTTTTATGTTTTAACAAGGGTATTTCATATGGCAAACGATAACAACCGCAAATTCAAACAGAATCAAAAGATTATTTGCATACAGCCTTAAATTGTAGAGTTCTCAACACCTATTGTTTTTGGTGAAGATCGGTTGAGGGAAAGGGGTAGTTTACCTGCAACGTTTTTTTAACAAGGATATTTTCTATGGCAAACGATAACAGCCGCAAATTCAAACAGAATCAAATAATGTTTTGCATACAGCCCTGATTTGTAGAGTACTCAAGACCTATTGTTTTTGGTGAAGATCGTTTAAGGGGAAGGGGTAGTTTACCTGCAACGTTTTTTTATCAAGCGTATTTTCTATGGCAAACGATAACAGCCGCAAATTCAAACAGAATCAAAAGATTATTTGCATACGTCCCTGAATTGTAGAGGTCTCAATGACTTTCGATTTTGGTGAAGATCGGTTAAGGGAAAGGGGTAGTTTACCTGCAACCTTTTACGTTTTAACAAGAGTAAAGTACTTGAAAATTTATTTAAACTTTTTGAAACAATGGTAATTGTTAAAAATAAAATAATTTTGTTGCCAGGCAATAAAATTATAATTTTTTCATTTTAATGTAATATAATATTTTTCATTTAATACAGCAATAAAAAGGCAGGTAAGACACAGCCTGGCTGTTTGGCTGAAAATGATTTTAAATATAAATCTTAGAATATGGAAGTCATGTATGGTTCTCCATACCGATATTTTTGTTTGTTTGCGTTTGGCCTACTAACAAAAATAATTTCTTCATCCGTACAAAATAGTGCAAAGATCTTTTTGTAAACGTACATTGAACGGTTACGGACATTACTCAAAACGTTACTATCAGAAGTACTTTCGATCTTGATTTTGTTTTATAAACTTTTTGTTATCATTTTGCTTGACCAGGCCGTCCACCACAATACTGTAATATAATAGCGACGGTTTCAAAAATAAGACAGTGTAGCACAACAACTGTCGTTGACAGTTTACTAATAGGCCTATGTGACATCAATGACGTCTGACAGTGCCCGCACTTCATAAACAAAGGCTGTGTTTAGAAAACGTTTGGAAACGAACACGACCGCACAAGTCAAAACGTATTGGACAAGACATATTGATTTTGGCTCCCCTGTTAAAGAGCAGCCTGTCCTACGCTGTATTCTCTTGATCATAAACAAAGTCGTTCAAGACGGTGACGTCATCTCTCTTGTGTCAACAGCATACGAGTCCCATTAAATATGCAATATAGTTTCCCCAGTTTGTATTGTAAGTGAAAACTAGGTAATATTATATTTTATTATTTTCAGCCTTTAAAAGTGTATTCACATTATATATTTTATAACTATAATTTACGTTAGCTAGATATTACCTTCTTATACCCCGCGATTGGAGCATCAATTATAACGTTTCAATTACTCGTTACCATTAATTATATTGTTTTAATTAATAGATTATATTCTTTCAATCTAGCAACGTTAATTAAAGTTACAATGAAGTCTACTGATGTTAACTGTAATTGTATTAAGTTTACTTATGCGTGATGAATACAAATAATCTTTTATGTTCAAGAATACTAATTGTTGTATCATCCCTCAGGTAGTTATTAAATAATGAAACGCATAGACATTTGTTAGTATAATTATTGCATTTATTATATATTACGTTACTTGTCATTCATATTAATTCCATACGATTTTAACATTTTATGATCATTCGTTAATTTAAAATATGATCTATCTCAATAGACATTCATTCTAAGATCTCTATCTCAAGGTTCGATTTAAATTTTAACACTTATCTCTATTAAATATCATATTACATATATTTTATTTAGAAATGGATCATGTTTAATATATGAAGTTTATCTGTAATAAGACATACGTGAGTTTTTTAAGTATGCCATATTTAGTACGTAGGTTCTTTGAGTAGGACAGACAGGTGTTTTAACAAAATATTAATTAATGCATAAAAGTTACTATTGGTACGTTATCCAATCTGCGGCGTGTAGAACTGCGCTGATTATCATCTCCCACTCCTTAGATCTCCCATGAAAGTGTAGATGCGCTAATCATATCGTGGTTTATTCTCGTATTGCATGATAGTTGAACACTTTATTGATTAATACACTCCGGCATCTTCCGACGTTCCAATAGAATAATTATCGGTTACTAGTTATAACGTTTATTCATGTTACAAGAGTTATATTTTTCACACGACTGTTTTCGAACCCATGCTGCGATTCTAATTGTTTACAAGTTATATATTATTACAACCTTAGTTCGCACTCTTCAATATAAATTGTATTACACACAATGTTTGTTAACTTTGATTCGACGAAATATAATATAAGTTACAAATCTTCACAATTATTTTCACATGTTAAATGTTCGTACGTTTTAAGTCAATTCGCGGGACTTTCACTACCGACTAATTCAGAATTTCCGTAAAGACTCTGAACTGTTAAGTTAAGACTCCACGAAACTTATAACATACTCTCGTCAACATTTACGACCGACTCCTCCAAAAGATTATTATTAGACTCCACGATCGCGCTCTCGGCTTATTTTATATACTGATTACACCTCATTTCCCCTTAAGATTCTCTTAGTCCACCACCTTCTTTATCATTGGTTATCGTTCTTCTTTTCTACGAAAATTCCCTCCTATTTCTTTTACACGTTACCACGCTACGTTTCCATTGGTTTTTCGTTCTAGTTTTTCTAAGAACTAGACTCCTGTAAACCCGCCTACGTTGAACTCTGGTTTCTGATAGGATATCTTACTTTCCTACTCTTTTTTCCTTGCTTTTGGTTCCACCCTCAGTCTGTGAGAATAGTTCGATTTCACACGCGTCAATCATCCTGTCATTTTTTCTTATGTCCCTTTTCAGACAAATTCTCTTAATTGCCTTCTAACGCCCAGCTGCATCTGGTTAATGAGTGTACTCCACTTTGCTCTAGATTTCTCAGTATCTCCTTGTCTGGCCCCTCGCTGACTTTTTCTATACCCAAGCGAGACCAATTCCTTCATTGTCTTCCAATGTCCAGCTGTATCCTCTGTTAGAGTTCACACACTTGGTGTGGCCTTTCTTAGTAAATTCCTCTCTGGTGTTTTTGCTATCCCTTACTCAGAACCACCCTTTTCTTTAAGCGTCCAGATGTACTCGTTACATTAGTTTAATAACCTCCTGGGTGGCTCTCTTTTGTATTTCTAATTGTACTCCTCGCTAGGGTGTCTTCCTATGACATTCAGCTAGAATTATCTTTGGTTTCGCTAAACGTCCAGCTGCCCCGTTGATTAGTGCGTTCGCCTCCGTCGTATCCTTCTTAGTATTTTCTCATTGTACTTTGTTCTGGCGATTGTTCTGCCTATCAGCCAGAACAATCCCTTAATTATTCCACGCTTTCAGCTGCACTTGTTAACCTTCTTCACACGCCCCTGCTGTATTTCCTGGTAAATTTTCTCTCTGCCGAACCTCTGCGCTTGTTAGATTTATGATACCTACAGACATGTGCACGTCGACGTTGAAGGCTGTTACACTCCTTTGTATTAACTCCTTTTATAGCTTCCCACATACGTCAATGTCAATCCAACAGCTGCCACCTGTTTCATCTTCCCTTTTTTCGCGTTTTGGCGTTACAATTTTTACCCCCTGAAATATCCTAAGAAAAAGAAAGTAAATTTTTACGACTACAATTCGTCTACAATGTTTCCCATGGACATGTTCATGCTGTCGTAACATTCTTATAAAATATTAATTCCTTTTTGAAGCATTACTGTATTACTGTTACGAATAGGCCTACTCGTTTTTGTTATGAAAAATTATAACTTGTAACAAAAACAAAAAGAAACCATACATAAGATGACAGCAACGATAAGATGATACCGAGGGTACTGTTACACTAAACCAACTTGACAACGGACAGACAAACTGACATCGTAGATTAAGGCTGTTCACTACAGAAAATGTTACTGTTGTTATTTTCAAGGCATTTCCAACGCCCTAAATAGTGCAGTGTAACTATAAACAACCTACAGTTAAAATTAATTATCTTAATAAATTTTTAATATTATTAACTAACTACCTTGTTTTTGCTTACGTTTGGCCAACCGTAACTCAAAGATCACGCAATAGTGTACGTTTATCCCTACTATCAACTAATATGAAACGGGAAGTGTTGTAATAGTCTAGAACAGGCTTTATCCAATAGTGGCTGGAAGTCAATGTGACCAGAATTCAGCGTTTGTGTCTTCAAGATTAGTATCAGCCGCGCCACAATTTATTTTCTGCGATGAACAAAAGAAATGTCTATAGAGACTGATCGTCTCTGAATTAGTAATGTGTTCTTAATGGCGCAGCCCTTCCCGGAACTGTCTCTGAGACCAATCAGATTACACTGTGTACCAATCAGATTACACCATGCACCAATCATATTACACTGTCAGTAAGATAAGATTACCGTTTTGTGTCCACATTGACGCTCGGTTGCCGAAATTAGTATCCATCAACGTCAGGTTATTGCCTTCAACGCGACCGACCTGTAGAAAAGTCAACAACTGGCAACTACATTAACTATACACTATACTGCATTCGAGCGTGGACACATATCCGTGTTTATTGCATTGCATTCGTAAATTGCTTGCGTGTCGTAAACGGAATGTCACTGTATCCTCACTATGCAGCTGTGAAGTCCTCACTATGCGTTTTTCTACCATCGTGTGTTAACGATTCTTCGACATAATGTCTCCAACTAAGTAAGAATGTTAGGCTAGAGATAACGGAGTTGCTTGAGAGATTCACAGAAGAAAACGTCATTTCAAAAATAATGATTAAAGTATAATCAGTAAGTACTTTTGTCTTCTGATTTTACTATCATGCTTTATTACAACGGATTATAATAAACGTTTGGAGATTTCATATATTCGTTTTTCATTAAAAATGTAAGGTTCAAATATAAAATAAAATATTAAAAAGCTTGTGGTACGGGACTGAGCACACAATTTAGTAGTTTTCTTAGCTATTTGTTTTTGAATACACCCTAGCCGCAATAATTCTAGGGGTATACGCGTATGCGACATCTCCATATCAGTCTTCGTATATAGGCCTACTATATTTAAAACCCGGATTAATCTAATTTTACACAAAACAGGAGAAATATTTTGAAACTTTAAAATTTACTGTTCTATAAATCTGTACTTGTAAATTATACTTGTGATGTATTTATTGTGAAGATACAGGCAACTAGTTATTATTATTACTCGGAGGTAAGAATTGATTCACCCTCTCATTCCCTTACTGCCACAACAAGAAACTAGAAAACTACTTCTACTACTACAAACGTTCACCAGCAACTGGGAATATTTCTTTATTAACGTTAGATTCGTATGCTTCTAACTTTTCTCTTCCTTATTCCTCTATTTGTAAGTTTATGGATATATGTTTTGATATTAATTGTGTAGTTTGTATACTGTCACTCTGGAAGAAATACATCTTTCTTTCAAATCTCATTTCTTCTGCAGCGACATATTTCTTACCATTACAATATTTATCAGAGTTCCTATGTAACTTCAATTTTATCAAAATTACTGAGAATCGGCGGAAGAGGTAAAATGTGTCTTCATCATTTACACAAAATTATGTAAGAAAATAAAAACGGAATTTCTTTACATACAGAAAGATGTAAGAATTGTAAGAATACCACGTAGATTTTTGCATACCAAAGGAGGATGAATGTAGTTAAGTACTAATTAGTTAATTTAAATTTCAATGGATAAAGTTAGTTAGTACAAATCATTTTGAGTTGATAGTAATTTGGTACGCTATACTCTGAGTTGCTTTATAAAGTTGTAATTAAATTTTTACGAGAGGTACTTTTTACATAGCAATACCTTAGCAAAGGGATATTCGTATTACTTATTTGTGACACGAATAAGGAAAATCTCTTCCTCTCAGTCTCATTCTTTAACTACCTCTTTTATGCGTACACTCCAGAAAAAAACTGGTAATATGTTAATTCTTTAGTATTCATTTTATATAGAATATATTGTGACTGTTTATCTAGTGAATATAAAAAAATAAACTTTTATCATGTGCTAAAAAGTTTATTATAAATAAATTTAAACTTGCATTTTGTCTCTATTAAAAGTCTTCACAAGACGTCCTGATTACGTTTATGTCTTGTTGAAACATATAAAGCTACAAAAATAAATATCACAGCGAATAGAATAGAAATAAATTGTACATTGATGCCTTAAAGTTTTAATCTGACAGGCAACATGCAACCATGATATAATACACATCAGGAATAACCATCAATGTTTTCTCATTTCAAATATTCTGTTGTTCAATATAGTCTAAGTCGGTTAAAGGCGACTGTCTTGTATTTTACAAAATATTATTATCAAAATAATGGATTAAATTAGCTAAAGAAGGAATAAAGGCAATGTCGAGGATTTACGGTATCATCCGTATCATATTACAATGACTTCTATATTTCTACAAGTCAAAAAACAGTAATAAAAAATATTAAAAAGATGGTGGTGGTGGTGCATAAGACATGTATTGAAAATTTTGAAGCATTATTCGTTTTTATTATATTTTAGTAGACTGGTAGACAGTGAGATATAGTTTAAATTTATGTATATATAATCACATGAAATCGTTGTTCACTTGTCTTTGTGAATCAAGAACTCTTTTTAATTATTAGATAATTTATTTCTTAAAGTATGCAATAATGAAGGAAAGACAAGCATGGAATACATATGTCGAAGGAGCAAATCACTTAATTAAATGTAGTAACGTAGCTTCTTGTATACTTAATTGACTCTAAATCTAGATTTATAAAGAGTCGCTCCAATGAACGAAACATTCTCCTATTAGACCAATATACAGTCTACAGGCAAAAACGTTTCGCTATTATTTAATTACAGTTTTAAAGTTACGGTTTGTAGTTACAGTTTTAATGTTTGCCGAAACCCATGTGTTTGTCTAGTGAGGCGTGAATAGATGTTGCATTTTTCAAAGAGGCGCCTACGTCACGCACACCCATCTTTTATACATTACTTACAGTTTAGTCAAAATTGGAGGTATCGTGTGCTCAAAAGTGGATTATTTTTTAACATGTTTATTCTTTTAAATCTCAATCCGTTGGTGTTCCCCCTTTCTCTATTTCCTCGCATACTAACTTCCATCCAAGCAAAGGTAGAACAATTGAAAACTAAATGTTTGCAAAACTAAGTACTTCTTTGCTGATGAATGAAGCATCCGGTAATTTCGTGTTCTAATTGAATGAAAATTAATCTTATTTGTCATATTATGTTACATAGTTCAACTGTTCCAGATACAATTGTAACTTTATTTAATTAAGTTATGTTTAGACAGCTAAAAACTATCAGATATTCTGAGCGTCTAACTCCTTGTAAATAAGTAAAATTATATGAATATTCTTTGCCAAAGTGCTAAGAAACTGTATTACAATTCCATTTTCTTTTGTCAAGCTGACAGTAGCATAGGGTTTATCAAGTGCTGTACTAAATTACACGCCATATGAAATTAATTAAATTGCACTAAACGCATAAAAACTTCTATCTTGTGTTTATTTCTAGCACTTAAAATTATAAAAATCTGCCACAGTCTCATAACAAAAGATAAGTAATTTAAATTAGTATATTAAATCTACACTTGAATATTATATATTGTATAATTTCATGTATGTTTAACACTTTGGCAATCTGAATTTGTATAGTGACTGTAGGCCACAAACTTTTATCTAGCTTCTTTGTTAAGAAAGCCTTTCAATTAAATTTTTAATCAAAAGATTACGTTAAAGAATCTAAAACTTCGATAAATTACAGACATTTGAAGAGCTACAATTTTTAATTCAAATGAAAATATTAAAAGAAATTTATTCATATAAAGTTTATACAAAGAACATTGAACATATTTTATATGTAAAGTAATGTGTTGCCAATAAACTTATTAATCACTTGCCCTAAAACAACTTTTGCAATTTTATGTACTCACGCCAAGCTGTTATATTACAAAAGAAATGGCATCTCGCAATGTGTGGGCCCAAAAATTGAGAAAATTACTTCAAGTTAAATGTCAACAAAATAAATAATTACAGAGTGATTACTATCTTTTTGGTTTAACCTATGTGTTAATTTTAGGATTTTGTGTGTTAGATTAAGGACAAATTGTGCGCGCGCGCGTGTGTGTGTGTGTGTGTATAATGCTGATTCTATATACGTATTCTGAGTGATGATCAGATAATTGCTATATTTTTGAAAAATTAAATATATTTACAAATCTAATATTGGTTTTAATCTCAGAAACATAAAAGCTTGAAATCAACATATTAACGGTTTGTTCATTAATATTAATCAGTGATTATAAACGCACCATACTGCAACAATAATTACTGTACATGTTACGTATTCTGTATCCATACGTTTATGTAGGCCTGTAGTTAATGTCATAGACGAGTGGTAAACCTAGTAAAGATAAAATCGAAGACTGTAATATTAGTTGTCAAAAAGAGTGACAAAGTAGTTGTCAAAGTAATATTAGTTATCAAAGTAGTCATGACAAAATCATAGATATTGTTTAGTTACTATGTTTTTAATGGCACTACCATAACATACCATAATGTTTATGGTACCTTTACCAGCTTAGCCTGTATTGTAGTAAAATTTGAATTATCCCTGAGTTCTAAGTACGTTGACCAACACATTGCTTTTATTCTATAGATTGTACTCTGTGACTTTATCTCGTTTTATCACAAAATAGTGTTTAGGACTAATGGCAATTGGTAATACTTGATCCATTTGCTTTTATTATGTTTTTACTGCTCACTGTGTGTTTCTCGATATCACTTAGCATAATGGCAGAAACTTCTTGTTCATCATCATCATCATCATCATCTTCTTCTTCTTCTTCTCTCCTTTCAAAAATTAAGCCTTGTGGCCAGCTAGGGGCTTCAAATTACAATAATTGGTCCAGCCACCTCTTTCTAGTAAGTCAACGTTCTGATGTTATTTTTGACGATATTGCAAGATCTTCTTTGCAAATTATTAGTCATCAGCTCTACGCGTTCCTTTCAAGTCTGCTTGATTATCAGGACCTTCACTTCAAACTCTATGACTTTATAATTTAGTCACTTTATCATTTCTGACACTGTCTCATCTCAAGATACCTAACACGGAACTTAACGAACAAATTTTTAAATCTTAGAGCATACTTCTAGCATTACACGTAATATCCCAGTCCTATGCACCAGTAACCCGAATGATTATCCTGAGTGTTGGAACACAACTGAGTTTTTGTTTTACTTCGAACTCTTAGGATAGGCTCGGAAGGATTAGAATCTTTTCAAGACGTTGACTCTAATATCTTCTCTAAAATATATTTCGTTTTAAAAATAAATTTTATCTTAATGCTCTCTAAGTGTTTATTAAAGTATGAACAAAAACCATAAGATGTAAAATGCCCCAACTTTCCTTCATAAATTTACAAATATATATTATTTTTTTTATTCCTTTGAAAATAAATATTTTTACATCCGCTTGAACAATCCCTTGTTTGTATATCTCAACGTTATCTTCAATGTAAAAATGCAAAAATTATTCTGCAACATTCATTAAACTTTACTTTGCTTATAGTTTGATGATATTGCAAGATCTTCTTTGACAATTATTAGTCATCAGCTCTATATGTTCCTTTCAATTCTGCTGGATTACCAGAACCTTCCCTTCAAACTGTATGACTTAAGGATTTGCAAAAATAGTTCACTGTTCAAATAGTGAATAATAAAAAATATTCGTTAAACAAAAAATTTAATGTCTTGTTACGGAGATTTTATGAGGTATTTATGAAGTACTCGTGTTGTAAAAGTTTCTTCTTTGTATAGTGTAGAGTTTTATGGCGAAGAAGTAAGAGTTGTGCATGCAATAAACCAGGAAATAAGAAAGTACCTCGAACTTAATACAAGTAGTTTATTACATATTATTGTCGTCTGCACGTACGAAACGTATACAATAAGCCATTCTAGCATGCTCGTAATGGTACATGCGAGTAAGAATCCAACGTCGTTTACCTTTAATGGAAAACAGAGTTGCATATGGAAAAGCGAGTTTAATAAGAAGACCCACAACTTCAATAGACCTAAAAGTATTATACTAAAAGATAAAATGTTTTAATCCAATAATTTAAAGTACATTATGTGTGACGCTTTCCATGTAAGTACAGTATTGTCTGCTACATAAGAATAGAAACGTTATAATCAGTATTTAATTGCTATGATTAATTCCACTACAAGATCGGAATCTAGTCATCTAATTTCTTCTTACTTTCACAATCAGCACTTGTCAATTATTTTCACTAAGTCATTCTGTTGTATAGACGTCATTTCCAATACCTTAGGTTACTTTATCTTTGCAGGTAACATAAACCTGTAGAAAGCACATAATAAACCCACGTATATAGTGTACCAGTACAGTGTGACTGAATATAACATAAAAACTCATTCAAAACCGTTAATTTTTTTTTCATTTACTAAAACTCACTAATCCACCATGAGGTGTAGTATCTTCTATAATGCACGTTTGAATAGCTAAAGTGTCTGTAAATTTAATCACAGGCGACACAAAGTATGTCTCCAGTTATGGTAATATTTTAACAACGAACGTATATGTTATGTACTTAAGTTTAAAAATATCTAGTAATATTCTAAAAGTATAAGAATATATTTAAGGGTTACATACAGTACCTGAATATATATATTTCATTTTTGTTCTATTTTCTAATACAGTCTTTTGCTTTCATTGCTTTAGTTTTTCTTCAATAAAATGGCACAGAAAGGAACGATCTCATTCCATTCAGAGTTTTGAATAGATATGACTACAGATTTAACGTTAGCTATTTATAAGGAAAAATTGTTTTATAATGTGTCAAACACAAATACTGTTTCATTGCTGTTACATGTGTTTTTTTACTGTTTTACAAGCATAACTTATTACTTTCTTTATACTGAAAGAGGCTGGAAGAAAAACATTAAAATAAACACTACTTCACCTTTTTTAGTACGTTTTTTATGACAATCACTTCATGAGCTGTTATTAGTGTAAAATACTTGGCGACTTTTGCAATTTATGTTGTTACTTGTTAAATTTGACCATGACTTTAGAATTTGTGAAAATAGTTCACTGTTCAAATAGTGAATAACAAAAATTATTCGTTGCTAGTTTGGTTGCTTACATCCGAACGTATAAAGGAAATTTCAAAATATTCATGGAGAAGAAGTAAAATACTAAAAGAATATTATAATCTCGAGGGGTTTCAGATATAGGCTTACCGTTGTTATCCCACGGAAAACAACCCAACACAGACAAGCCAAATTTGGTGAAAAGCCAAAGCGCTCTACCAACACAGCAATCTAAATGATTTAATACTTTACAACGACGACGAATATTCATGGCATTTTTCCTGTTAATATATTATTTATTTAACATAGCGTTAAATAGACAGTGGCCGGCCTCAACACCGACAGTCTATAGGCTTAATGTTAAAAATGTAACAAAGAAAACTTTCAAGGCTAACTGTTAGAGCACAAAACTCCTATTTTAGTTGGTTTCTGTAAATATTGCAATGTAAAGTGAAATGAACATTGCAAACAAGTGTAACTAAATGTAGTTATTTCCCCTACTAATTATTTTCAGATCTTTGACTGATATGACTTCCCAGCGACGGCGCTATGACAAGAAATACAATTTTACCTCATACACTTAAGGTATATTTAAGACATATGCAATTTTTATTATATTCATCGGGTTCTATAATTTTCGGTTTAAAAATAATGTAAGTCAGAATATACTGTACGTTGCGACGTTTGTAACGTCCGTTCAATTCTAATTTAATTCTTGAGCATTACTGGATAAGAGCCAAAGTTGTAAAGATCTTTTAAC
Organism: Magicicada septendecula; assembly: GCA_034769895.1. Classification (NCBI taxonomy): domain Eukaryota; kingdom Metazoa; phylum Arthropoda; class Insecta; order Hemiptera; family Cicadidae; genus Magicicada; species Magicicada septendecula. Next base: position 290,731,282 of record CM068367.1, read on the forward strand.
GCATCATCGGTAGTTGTCCTGATTTGCAACTTAAAGCCAGCAAAACACAGAGCAAGACAGAATATAGAGTGATCAAGAACTCATTAATTAATGGTATTTTCATTTAATACGATTACCTGTCGAACATAGTATGCTTTGATAGATTTAATATTTTTTACGTACAATAACTCTATCATTGTTAACATAGTATGGTGTAATCAGATTACATTCACGTGGAATCACTTGGTATTCTATTATTCTAAATTAAACAGTGATCGCAGGCGGATTATTCGGTTTAGGAACAACTTGTAATTACTTGATAATACTTGGAGATCTGAACAATGTTAATTTATTGTATACCACAAAATGAATATAAACGTTTATTTAAACTTAGAGTGTAAACGGAACACTGAAAGTATTCTATTAGTAATACCTATTAGTAATAACTATTAGAAATATGAAATATAGATATCAGTATTTTCAGACTTTCTTAGTACTTTTTATAGGACAGATTATAGGCGACCAAAGTAAAAGCTTTAAATCCGCACATGTTGTAATTAGAGTCGAATGCCCTATACTTTTTAAAATCTATATGAAAGATCATGATGAGATTACACCGGTGAGAATTATATATATATAACGCTTTTTATGATTAAAACCCAAGTGATTTAATAAGTAAGCTTCTACTTCTTACAATTCTTACAAGGCAGTAAGTTGATCCGCAGTATCAATTACGCCTCTTCTTTCAGTCTGTAAATCCTATTGGTTTTTCATTACGATTCAGATTACTTTCGTAGTTACTGCTAATGCCGCACGTATAAATGCCTTATTAATAAGTCAAAGTTGGTTGCAATAAGCAAAACTTTTAAAAAGAAAATTATTATCCAAATGTATTAGTGATAACAAAGTTTGTAGTCACAAAGAATGCATTGTTTAACTTTAACAAAGGATATATTAACTTAAATTATTAAAATGTTCTAAATGATTATGCAATGTAGTTGGTTGTGTTATAATTATTTAAATAGTTACATTGTTTTCATTAAAAAAGTGTACGTCATAAAATATTAGATTTACTACTTTTTACTTACTTTACTTGCTTATCAATTGTAACGGCTGTGCTGCTGCCGTGGGATGAGTCAAGGTCACGCCTCGGTCGGACTGTTACCTCTATCGCAGAGGGTAAATATAGAGTAGTCTTGTGTCCCATTCCTGGGCTAGATAAGTAACAGAGATACATATACCCTACATACATTGTATGTCAACAGTCCGCGGTATACCACACTTATGCATATGGTGCAGTAATATTACACAAATGTGACAGTAATATAACAAAGTATATCCACTTTTTTGTCTTGAATCTTGGGATTTTTCAACAACTTTAGAATATTATCACTTTTAAGGTGACGAAACGTGGAAACGTAATCAAAGAAATGTTTTTATATATTGGAATCCCTATTTCTATACAACTGAAAACATTTTGGTTAAATGTCATCAATACAGTACTGAGACAGTCGTCCTGTAAAATAGTATCTCAGGTCTAAAAATAAAAGAATTTCAGAACTATGTTTCAGAAATATCGAAATTACAATACGTTTTACGTCTTTTGGCAAATAGTATCCTGTTTCTAGAATTTCTACGTTTTTTATTTTTTTGTTTGAATTTCCTGCAAACATTTTAAACCATTATAATATGTAAATAAAGTTGCAATATAAACTATAAATTATTTAAATAAATACAACCTTCAGCCTGATAATGAATTTGACCGATGCTTGTGTAAAGCTTACGGCTTACCCATATAACTTAATATTCAAAACTAAATATTAATTGCATGTAACACAATGAGTAACAAGATGTGGTTAGCGACCAGTTGTCTAACAGTGTGCAGCCAGTGCATGCATGAAATATTACTTAACTGATGTTATGCGGCGTTCAGTATACCAGAGCAAGATTACACAAACCAACATATTCAAGATTAATGTTATGTGTGACAAGAAATCAGTTGTGCATTAGGATTAATGATTAGTCTGTTGCTCTGTTATTAACAAACCATTGCTGGATATAAATTGATGTGTTTATCTTAACACGATAACTATTACTATTAGTCGACGATAAATGGAAAAATTCTTTGTTTAATTACTTAACTGCACTTAACATTACTATTCAAAACTAATAAAACCAATGAAACTATTAACTGCAGGACCTGCTATTAACTATTATTAGCAAGTCTGCAGGAGGTTGCTTGAAAATAGAAAAGACTAATTTTCATACCAACGGCATCTGACTTCAGCCTTTTCTGTGCTGGGTGTATAAGAATAATAAGATGTGCAATGTAAACTCAAAGGACATTAAGTGAGACAGGTGACAACCGGATTCAAAACAACTCTAGACTAGGGATCAAATTCTTTTCATGTATTTTTCTACGGCCCGTTGCAACTTAAACATTTGTAATTTGGATTTAATTTCCCCGGCGTATCAACTATTATTTGTATGTCAAAAGATAAAAGTTAAAAAGTGTTACTATTATTTCAACTTTAATAATTCGGTCTGGTCGGCTATACCAACATGTTGTCTGTTAGTGGAAACACCAGAATCTGGAATGACTGAACTTGAACGAACCAACGACAGCCACGGTGATGAAACAAACAATTGACCTGTGCTGTCTTTTACATTAAAGACAATAGACATGACTTTCCTGTCTTTGACATTGACATGACAATTGACAATATGCTGTCTTTTACAATAAACAACAATAGTCATGACAGGAAGACTACAAAATATTACAACACTACAACGATTTAAATTCTTCGTGTTGTATATGATGATGGGTGTAATCGTAACAATAATAACACTATGTAATTTGGTTTAAAATCATTTAAATATTTAGTAAATAAAAATTCTTATTTCTGTTGCGAATTAAAATCATTATTATTTGCATGTGTGTGTTATCTTAAGACACATCTAATTATTACATATATTTGATACTCTCATATTACACATAGACATATTATACAATCTTATATTCTAATACATCTTTATAATTATCTAATATTGCTCTCAGCTTGCTCATTAGTATCATACTGATTAGATTATCTAATTATTTTCTAATGATCTAATCTCTTTTTAATTTACGGCATATGCATTGCTTTCTAATAAAAATTCGCTAATTACGTTTATCAATTTAAATATCAAAAATTATAGATTCCAAATTATAGCTTCAAAGTTACTGATCAAAATTATAGTTAAACATTCTTAAACATTACATTAATTATTATACAAAGAATATTTACATTTTGTAAAAATTATTAATTCATATTTGAATTAAATTGTCTCTCTTTTTACTTCGTTAATTATTGTCTTTGAGTAAGTCTCGGTTTACAAGTAGGCCTACATGGTTGTTTGTCACCTTATTGTTGTGGTAAATCAGCAGCGTGTCCTCTTCGGTCCTTGGTCCTTGATATTGGATGCTCCTTTGTCGTCCTGGAGTCCTTGATTCTCGTACGCTGGATTCTACTGCATGTACTTGGCTGCTCCCTCTTCTCCCGTCATGGCCTAAGTGCTCACAAGAAATGATGAGTAGTCGTGAAGTCCCTGACTGCTGCTGTGGTTGAGATCCAAACATTGTTGTCTCTTCGCAGAGCCTCTGGCTGCCACAGTAGTCGATCAAGAAAAAGTTGTAGTTGCCAAACTGCGACTATGGTTGAACGTGGAAGAGTTGTACTCGTGAAGCAGAGCCTCCGGCTGCGACTATGGTTGATCGAGAAAGAGTTGTACTCGTGAAGCAGAGCCTCCGGCTGCGACTATGGTTGATCGAGAAAGAGTTGTACTCGTGAAGCAGAGCTTCCGGCTGCGACTATGGTTGATCGAGAAAGAGAATGATGTTAGCGCGTCTTCTGTATTTATACCCAGGGCGCAAAAAACATGTTTCGACAATATTTTTCATGTCAGAGTCTGTCGAAGGCGTCACTTCCCCCACACGATTCTTGTTACACTTAATTCGCTCGTCTTCGCGATTTGCGAAGTCTTTTGCACATTACTCGATATTCATTCTGTTGGTAATTTTTATGTGTTCACCATGTACAAACCGTTTTTCTTTATATTAATTAACATAAGTTCTATTTATTATTTTCTGTAATTACACTTTTTATCCTTTTTACACTACTTTTCATACACATATGCGTCTCATTTTTATACATATTTTGGTGTATTCGGTTGTGTGCTATTATGCACACAATCTTTACAAATTAAATAAATTCCTATAATTAATAGCGTTCCTTAAGGGTTGCGCTTTTCAGGAATAGACAGGTTTCACGCACACATGTAACATACGTGTGTACACAGTCAGAGCAGCTGGCGTGATCCACCTGTTTCAACATGAAAGTTTTGTCGTTCAGATTGCGAAATGAACTATTATTATTAACAATATGAATTATTTTTTTATTTTAATTAATTAATTTAATTACTTTGTGCAATGCACAGTATCCTATACATTTGTACTGTTGCAATATATATTCTGCAATTATGTGTATTCTTGTGTTACCAATATACAGACTACACTAACATAAAAAATCATGTTCAATTTAAAGATATTTAAAAATACATACATAAAACCCCCAATTACTGCACTTTAATACAATAGTATACAATATTTAGTTATTTTACTATTATTATCTTTAAATATGTTAAAATTTCTTTTCCATTTATTAGAGTGTTAATGACTAATATGTATAAATTAAAACCCATATCTTTACGTAAAGGTTACTGTCAAAAGCAAAGCAAATTTTTAGAAAAATAGAATAGAATTGCAAGGAGATAATAAACTAGGATATTTTGTGTTTATTTTTTATTCAAAAACTATTTGCCTAACAACTATTCCATACACATAGGCCTAATTCTTATTCAAGCAAAAAAAATTCAATTATAAAAAAATACTTATATATTTGTACTACATCTCATCTAAATAATAGTCTATTTCGATAATCTCAAATCGTATTCGCTAGTGTAATATGGCTAGCGCGATATGGTATTCACTGGTGTAAACCGCCTCTAATTTAAATTTTCTAAACCAAACAAATCTAATATAATCGAATAAGTTTGGATTTAATGGCTACTGTAATGACTTCCTCTCATATGTAATTATCGTGCAGACATAACGCCGCATTCAGTGCAACATAAATAAGCAACGAATTCACAAACACAATTTGAATTATAAGTACACGATGCATATACGTGAATGCTATTAGATGAATCTGTATATTGATAATCATGTTATTGCCCATTCGGATAACTTATAAAATACAAATCGATTATTAATGTAGAGAAAACTGATAGTGGCATCGAAATTATGCCATTACATTACGTTGAAACTTCACTTACGTAGTAGATTAGTTACGACGAACTTTAAATCATTTATTTAACTTAAGTTTTTTATAACTCTGTAAATTTATCAGAAAAACACAATAGATAAATAAAGAAAAACATGTGTCCGGTTATGTGATGCCCGGTTATGTTAAAGAATTCTTTTTACAAAGAGACATAATTAAAAGAATTTCAAATTTTGTTTGAATTATAGAGAAACATTCCTGGAAAATGTACACGACACCCGTTTTCTTATAAAAACGCAAGCCTCTTCTTGTATTTTACTTACATTACAAAGAATCCTTCCACAACAACAATACATTTTTTTAAACATAACTGCCTTGTTTTTATTGTTATAAAATGCAAACACTACAGGAGAAGGGCATATTGGATAAGGACTACTTTCTTACTTTCTTTAAAATGTTCAAAACGGAAAATCGACTTTTACTCCTGTAAAAGCAAACCTGCCTGTCGCAAAATCTAGAAAAAATAATAATATTCTCATAATGTTTCCTTAAACTGTTTTTTTAATAATTCGCGTAAAAAATACACAAAAAATCTAGAAGTTATTATGTTGCTGTAAGTAACAAACACATGGTGCTTACGCTTTAACAAATTGTTGACAAAACACTCTTCAAGCAAACTACTAAAAGGATTTCAAAATAATTGTAGTTTTAACTATTTATACAAACTCTTTAAACAATTAAAATTATAGTATAGCTCTATACTTACTGAGTTATTGACAATATTTCCATTATTACCTTTAATGTCTATGAATGCTAATTTGCACGCAAAATATTATCGTAGATGCCTTTATCCCTTGTTTTCACAGTCTTCGTTGAACACTTTTACTAGTAGGCCTATCGGTTTCTTTATGATTCTATTTCTACTCTTCGAAGCTATAAAATAAATCCTTCATAATACAATGCTACTGAAAGATACGTGTCTTACATAGAAAAATGCAGGAAATAAATATTGCTTCTTACTGTGATAAATTAGGTTTAGAAAACACCATGAAACAAATGCGTTCCTGTAAATGTGTTCCCAGAAAGTAAATGCATTGACTGTGAACTCGGTGACTGATAAAATACGGTAGTTTTCAGGTCAAATGAAAAACAACATATGTTACAGTATAGTTATACGTTCCCACAGCACTATTATTAATAGCTGGAATCATACAACCTTGCGCAAGATTGCTCAAAACTCAAAGTATCTTTAAAAGTTTATATTAATATCGTTGTGTTCATAAAAAGTATTACATTTTAATGAGTTGGCTGTATTTAATGATTTGTTCATTTCTTTAGTTTATATTCTGCATTTATCAACTGAGAAAACGCATTTACATTTTGTGGAAATTTTTAAAAATAAGCATAAGAAAACAGATTTTAAAAGTGGCAGTATCTTAAAAAATTAAAATATAAAGCCTAATTTAACATTATACGTACAATATTAAAATAAGTAAACTGGTTACATTTTAAAAATATGTCATCAAATGTAACTGAAGTTCAGGAGAAGATTTTAAATTAAAATGTAACTAACGTGAAACATAATAAGAAATTTAGGATACAATGAACCATCTTCTTCTTATTTAGCACTACAGCCCGACGTGAGAGACCTGGCTTCCAACACCAATCTCCTGCAACGTCTCCTATCTATTGCCATTTCAGCGTAACCCCTCACACCCATTCTTTTTAGATCTTCCAACACGTCATCCAACCATCTAATCCTAGATCGACCCCTCTTTCTGCTTTTATAGACTTGCACTCTCAGGATTTTCTTTGGCTCTAGGTAAAGATTTTCTTTGGATCATCCATCTGCTCTAGGTAACCTAGCCATTGTATTCGTTGAGCCACAATGAACTCATATGAACAATAGTAATAATAAAGATTGAAACGGTAAGAAGTGTACTGTTATTTTAAGTTTACACAAACATGTCAAAATATTCAGAACAGTAGAAGAAGTATATGAAAAAGTATTCACAAAAGTTCAAGAAATGGACTATCTTTGAATTTAGGAGAATGAATGCAGGGGTTGTACAAGGAAAAAAGGAGACAAATTATGAATTATGAATGGGTACTGAGTGATTATCTGCAAATACACAACCTAGTCTCTGCTAATACGGTCTTCAAACAGCTGAAAACAAGAAGATATACGTGGGCCGTGACGTGCGTTGGAAAACGCACTATCAACCTGATAACATTTGGAAGGAAATATTTTATGAGAGAGATAAAAACTGTTAAAAGCTATTCTGTAGCTGACTTAGACTCAAACCATAATAGTGAAAGCAAGGGAAACAAGAAAATATGAATTTAGGAAAGATTAAGAATGATGGAAAAGCTCAAATGTTGTTTTATGATTAGGTATAATTTGATGCAACTGAAATTAATATTCATGAAAACAGAAGGTGTATAAAGAGGAAGTAACGAAGTATACGAAAAATGTTGTGTAAAGACGGATAGACAACTCACAATACTCACACAAATACAATTCACGGAAACGGAGGATGTTATTGATATGATAAAACAAAAGAGAACAGTAACATCTCAAGAAACCTACATCTATATAGGAAGTACAAAACAAAGAAGACAAGATAAAGCTAATGAGGAACCATTCGTAAAAGATAGATGAAAGTATGGTCGAAGGTAACACAGAATAAGCACACAGAAAAATAAAAAAGTTTCAAGGAGACCAAAGATGCTAAAAAGTATTCGAGACAAAACGGGACAATGATAACAAATAAGAATGCAATACTGAAGAAGTGGCAAGAATTTAAAGAATAACTGTACAAATTACAAGAATTAAATTAAAATATTATGATCTGGAAATAGTGATTAATAGAATCATAAATATTAAGAATTGAATTTGATAAACCACTAAAATGACAGACAGACCACAAACCACCTGCGACTGACAATATCCCTGACAAATTTAAAAGATACTTGGAACAAAATGTAAGAATTGTTTTTTTTCAGTATGATAAATAAAACACGCATAAATTAAATAATTTCACTTTTTTTCATAATTATTTGAAATAAACTGAGAAATCGATAATATAAACAAATTCAAGTTTGTTATCATGATGGTAGATAAATAAATTATCTCAGAATTTACTGACATCGACAAGTAGACTGGATCCAGCTAAGGGATACAAAGGTATATTACAAAAACTGAATTATCTTGCAGCTCAGAACAAATGACAGTAGCCTACTCTTTTAGCCCAGGATAGACTATAGACGAAGATATCAAAATATCTCACACAGATCTGACATTCTCTATTTGGAAGCAGCGAAGAATTACAAAAGCACTCAAAAAAAATGAGTATAATTCTTAGGAATAAAGGTGGTATAAAAATTAATATAATCAATACAACCACCGTAAAATGATCAAGAAAAGGAAAATGAAAGGTTAATGTGTGGTTTCAAGGGGTAAAACTAATGCAGACTACTACTTTCAAGTACCTGGAGAGTTCTATAACATCGGATGGCACCCCGTGTGTAGCACAAGTAAACAAAAGAATAGCATAAACAAAGGAAGCATTTTAATAGACTTTTGTTTATTTTAAAATACTTTTGCATTTATGTGGAAGCGAGAAATGACGTATACGACGTTTTATTTACACCATTCGTACTTGTAACCCGAAAACTTGAGCTGTTAATATGATAAATTAAGGAAGATCCCTTCATTTCTCAACCAATGGTAAATATTAAAGAATAAAGTTAAATTCGGGCACCATTTTTGGCAGGAGTGCTTATTCTCAACTTCCTTACCATTACCTATTTAATGTCAAGGGTTAGTGGTTCTAGCTTCTTTGTCTCCATCTACACAACGCTCAACTTTGTCACTCTACAGTATTTATAGAGCATTATAGAAATCCTTTCCGGGTTCCGCGTACGAACATACGGTTACAAACAGTTAGACGCTAAACAAAATAAATTATTTCTGTTACCGCTCCATTCTAACACGAGAATAATAAAAAACACGAACCACAAGAATTAGGTTAACTGTGACATTACATACGGTTTGCTACTGTGCAACGGTATATACGGACTAAGCATTTTATACAGTAACCACTTGAAAAGTGCGCATCGTTATTTTTCTCTGTAACAAAAGTAACGACCAAGTATCAGTTTCGGTTTGAACATACATGCTGAGGATACTTGCCTGCCCCAATGTTTATTTACTTTTTTAATTTATAATTTAAAATTTTTAATTTTATAATTTTTACTTCCATGTTTCGTAAGGAAATGGAAGTATGGTGATCGTGAAAAATATCGTATTCGAGATAAGGGCAGATTCTGATTGTACTACCTTCAAAACATAAAGAAAAAATCATTTTCCGAAGAGTGTCTGTGTCTGTGTGTAGAATTTTTTCTATGTCGAACGATAACTGCCGCAAATTCAAACAGGATCAAATCATTTTTTGCATATGTGCCCGAGTTGTAGAGGACTCGAGGACTTTTGATTTTGGTGAAGATCGGTTAAAGAATAGGGGTAGTTTACCTACAACGGTTTACGTTTTAACAAGAGTAAGGACTAAAAAGAAGGTCATAATAATTCACTGTAGAAAGGTAGATTAAATATATATAAATGAAAAGGATAAGTGAAGGGGGAGGGGGTCATTTTTTGTATTAATTTTATAAATTTATTCGAGCGAAAACTTGAAAATTTCAATAAAATATTAACAATTGATATCGTTATATGCTGTGTAACCACGGATACGTAAACAAAATAATTTTTCGTTTTCAAAAATTCTCAGATAACAAACGCTGGGAGGTATTCGTTTTCCTTCGCGTTGTTTAAATAAAAGATAATTTAATCAAATTAATTATTTTAAAAATATTTACAACTAGGTACAATTCGTACTTTGATTATCATTCTTAGCGTTTTTACCAAAAGCATGCTGATATATTTGGTTTCGTTCTGAGTGTACATATTAAAATAATTTTATAATTAATTAGAACATGGAAGTCATGTATGGTTCTCCATACATTTTTAATTTAATTTTTTGTTTCTTCAGTATTAATATTATTGTTTTAAATTTCAGATGCTCTACTCCAAAACTACTTTCTTTAGAATGTATTTTTACGCAACTTTACTGTTAATCTTTAGCCCTAAAGACGTTGACAGGGCAGATGTGAAGAAATAATACCTAACGGATCTTCTATTTTTACTATTAAAAGGTAAATGCCACATAAATCTGTTCCCATAGTTTTTATAGGTTGAAAATAGTTCAAAACGAACGGCAAACTACTTTTAAAATACATATAGTTTTTGGCAATGCAAAAAAGCAAAGCAAAGCAAAGTTCACACTTTCAAACCTATATGATATTTGTGAGTTACACATTATCTTGCGTAACCTTATAATCGAGCTTATTTATATTCTCCGTTTGGCTGGTGTATGTAGGCCTTTTTGAAACATAGGTTCCCGACAGTGTATTACTCCTGTTCAAATCAGAATAACTAGAACTTGTTGTTTATAGAACAAGTAAAATGTATGTCAATCTAAACACATAGTCCTCAAATATAGTTGTTGAACATACATTCTAAATAAATAATGCTCTGTTTCATTTTCATTAGGTGCCACCACATTCGCGCACAATGTAAATAAAGTGCAGTACTTACTTCGAAATTCATGAATTGTACAGCAATTATACGCGAATACACAAAATCATAATATGTTAATTTACACTGTACACTATTTTTTATATTTCATTGCAAGTCTGCCTGTATATGAGAGTATCACGAGTTAGAAAGCTTTAATAAAAACTTCAAGAGAAAGAGTACAGTTTAAAGTTATTTCTTTACTATATCATAAATTTCGACACTCACAAAAGAAAATTACTAGAAATTCTGAGAGCCATAAAACAGTTCATTTTTTTCTTTGAAAACTACTAAAGCCTTTCTTTTTATATGATACCGGTATTCTGCAAAGTCAGCCAGAGAAACCTTTTAGTCGTAAACGCACTAAAAGTTTGTTGCAGTACGTTTGTTACGTCAAGTTCTAAACAAGGAGGGTGCAGCAACTTTGGCATTTTAACAGCAGTTCAAAAACCCTTCACGTAGCGTACAGAAGGTACGAATTTACTACACTTTTTCTTACTATTTACTTAAATCTAAAGAGTACTATCGTAATATTTATGTTCCTTATACACCACGCAATAAATTAAAAATGCCTTCAAAGTATGCGTAAAAAGTCTACGGTTTACAAAAATAAGCATAGACAAAATTATAAAATACAATAAAAACTACAATCTATAAAACTATAATGTATAAAATTTTATAACTGGTGTTAGAATTCTTAATCTACTATAATAATTGTTTACGTATTGTTTTTAAAATAAAATAAAATTGTTTAAAATAAAATAATTGCTTTAAAAGCATACAATAACTTATAAACTATTGTTTATTTTAAAATAAACACTACAACATAGGCAACGCCAAACATTCAAACTAATATTATCACGTCACATAGAAGAAACGAAAGTGTTAAGATGCTAATGTTGCTGTATTCGGATAGGTGGTCGCATTTTTATTTGTTAATGGTTAACTGGTTATGTGTACACTCAAACAATTACTCAACACATCCGCACAAACTAATCCATCCAATTTCCAAATTACTCAAACGACTTCAAATGTTTTAAAGAAAAACTTAATTAAGGGATGGTGTATTATATATAATTTAATTTTTGTCAAATTATGTACATATTTTTTGACTGCTATTAAATTACATTTTTGTAATTTTCAAAACTTATAATTCTTGTTACTATTAATTCATCAACAACTTAATCATTTGTATTAAATCAATTATTCTTATTATACGAGATGTGTGTTCCGCAGACTTCTCATTGATAATTAGTAGTTTTCTTTCTTTTATCGGCTAACAGAAAATAAGTGGAATAAACATTTATAACAATCACATGTCGTTGCCAACGTCATAGACAATAAAATACACTATCAACTATTTACTTAAATTTATACACACATACACACACACACACACACATTAATATTTATAATTATATATTGCAACGTTACAAGTATTATAAAACAAATTAATACTTGACCATGTACCCAACGTAACTATAAAGTGTTAAACACCAGCCAGGTCGTAGGATTTTTGTTTTCGTTGCGTTAAGTATATGTGGTTGCACAATAAACGTATTTTTACAAGAGGAGTGAGACGCTGATGACATGAAATAATTAATTAAAACATATTAAAAGAATCAATGAACGGTTTATTAAATATTGCAAAGTAATTACTTGGTTATTAAAATTTGAAATTATAAAATTCAAAAATATTATCTTTTATAAGTTTACACTCTGTAAAACTTAACATACCTTTAATATTCAGCATATTAACATATAATCTTAAATACCTAAACATATATGATGAACAAATTATACAATTACTTCATATTGTGTGGTGTCTGACTGACTCAATTTAAAATAGCAACTCGTTAAATTCATAAAAATAAAAGTTAATTTTTGCTATTAATACTTTAATTAAAAAATAACATTTACTTTAAGAATATTTATTATTTCTAATGACACGCCCAATTTGTAAAATTGAACAGAAGAAAATTATTATTTTAACAACAATTTACCATTACGTCTTTCACTTTAAATATTTACATTATTTACATTTATGTTTTTAAGTCTTTACTATCTGATACGTGGTTCTTTATGAGTTCTTTGCACAAAAATATAATTGTTCATTTGTCACCTGCGTATTGTCGAAGTTACCGTTGCGTGTGTACGTGTATGTGCGTCCTGAATGATGACAATAACGACGATGATGCATTCTCGGTATCCTATGGCTTGTTTTAGATGATGATTCGGTGTTCCTCCATTAATCGTGGTGTATTGCAGATGATGGCGGTGAAGATGATGAAAACGTGTGATGAATTCACGTCAATCGGCAGACTTACATAGTGACGGCGTGTAAAGATATCTTGAGTCTGACTTCGCACAAAATTGCCGGAGGCATTTATAGTAGATGGCAAACTAACATATCAGATATTGTTTATGACATGTTAAACATTGTCAATTCGTGCGTAGCGTCTCTTTTATTTCTGATCATATTTTAGTCCGTTTTCGCGATCACGTAAATCTTACCTTAACGCGAGTGGTTGCATTGTCTTCGTAATTTTTCACTCGTCATTTACATATAACTCACTTAGTAGTTACTAGTTAATTATTTATGTTAGTAATTAATATAACGTCTTTATTATTGCACTATTCTGCGATAATTTTGCATCACCATACGCGTTTAAATGTCCTTAATCTAATGGTGTTCTTAGAATTGTGATAAGCCTTATTAACAGGTAAAAAACGTATTAATTAATTTATTTTAATCTTATCAATACGGTACCTGATTTACTGACAAAACCAACAATTCATACGTATACTGGAGGTCGACACTGGCATACACACACACAGACACACAAAAACGTTGTATTTACACTATCGGGCCGAGTGTACACTTTCTACAGGCAACGCCCTGTACATTTCCGCAGGTTTTAAACGGATTTGTTTAAAACTGTTCGTCGTATTATTTACAAAACATACCGCCCTGGGAAAATATGCAAATATATGTGTATTGTTGCAATATATAAATTGCTTGTGCGAGTTTGTCTGCGTAATCATATCTGACACTATTTCTTACATCGTTTCATTTTAGATAATACAGTAGTGAAACTAATATTCATAGTGTTTGATTTATTCTGGCTTCTAATTTCATGAGAAAAACGTAGGATGCTGTTTTGTGAAATCGTACGTTTTGATTGTAAGAATACCTTTTCCTCATTCAGGATACATAATTTCAAAAACACTGAATACGAAAAGATTGTTTTACTACTCGTATAAACTATTTAAACAACAAAACATTCTTTGTTGGTAAATGACCTGAAGATGGCTTGACTGCCGAAAGCGCTCGTCAATACCAAAGACAACATAGTGATTTGTATAAAATTACTGGTAGAAATATTTGAGACCACTAACACTCCAATACAACAATAAATTAATAGATTGACAAACCTAAGGAGTAGAAGAATAATGGAGCTGAGAAATAAAGTAGAAGATTTCTATAAATATTTGAAAACAAAAATTAAGTTAAAGATAACTTTGTCTAAAATTTGGTTTAATAAGCAGTGTTTACTTCATAATATAATACCAAAGTATGCAAAAATCGAAATAAAAGGAAGTAGTGAAATACGGAAATAAGTCAAGAAGTTAAGCGAACAGTTATGGGTAAAACAGGAAATGAAATTTTGTGCAATTTTGGTGAGCAGTATATGAAGACGAAATTGGAAGAAAGAAATAAGAAGTTGAAAACTAAATTAGAATGTTTAAAAGAAATGAATGGTATGAGAATGAAAAAACCAGATCAAGCAGATTTGATGTTATCCGAGAGAATAGTTAATTTAACAGAGGTGGTATTCAATAATGAAGAAAATAAATTATTAGAAAACAGCCTAAAATATGCACCGCCGAAGAATTTGATTAAAGAAGGTTTATTAATAGAATGTGAAAGTATAATAAGCAAAGAAAAAGAGGAGAAAATAAAAAAACAATTGAGATTTGAAATTAGTAACATTGTGGGAACATTAGAAGAAAAGAACAGAAAACAAGGAGGAAATAGTATGGCTGTTAAGAGAAACATAAAACAGTTAAAAAGTAAAATAAAACAAAATAATATTATGGTAACAAAAGCGGACAAAGGCAACTCCGTAGTGCTAATAGATAAAGAAGAATATATAAAGAAAGGGAATGAATTTATAAAAAGTAATAATTATGAAGAGATTAAATATGATTATATTAATAGATTTCAAAGTAGAGTGAAGAAATTAATAACAAAATTCCACTATGTTTAAGAATAAAATAAAACTAACAGAATCAAATCCAGAAGCGCCTAAATTTAAATTTCAGATAAAATTGCATAAAGAAAACCACCCAGTTAGGCCAATAATATCGTTTATTGGAGCACCAGCATATAAGTTATCAAAAGAATGTAGTAAGATACTAAAAGTATATTATGACTTCGAGAATAAACATAGTATAGAAAATAAAAAAAGTTGATAGAAACACTGAAAGAAGAAGTACAAGTAAAAGAAAGTTCAAGGTTAATATCGCTTGATGTAGTAGATATGTTTACAAACATCCCGGTTGAAAAAACGTTAAAACTAATTGAAAAGAACAAATTAAAAGGATACGAAAAGAAAGAATAATTAATAAAAGTAATACAAGAGTGTTTGAAGCAAAATTACTTTTGGTTTAATAATAAGTTTTATATTCAGAAGAAGGGACTTCCAATGGGATCATCAATGTCACCAATAATGGCAGAAATTTACATGAACGACTTTGAAAATAAAATAATGTCAACAGTGAAAAATAAAGACAAAATTAAGAAATGAATGAGGTAGTAGACGATATCTTGTTAATATGGGAGGGCGATGATGAAGAATTAAAGGTATTTTTTAAAGAGGTTAACAAATTAGAAGAGAGTATAAAATTTAAAATGGAAGTAGGAAACAAGGAAATAAATTTCCTAGATTTAAACATAAGAATAACGAAAGAAAATAAACTAAAATTTGACATTTATAGGAAAAGCACATATATGGATGTTATAATACCAAATGATTCATACCATCCAATACAGTACAAAATGGCTGCGATAAATAATTTCTGTCATAGAATAAACAGTTGTATAGAAGATGAGGAAAACAGAAAGAAAGAAATAGTACAAATAATTGTAAAAAACAACAAGTATAATATGAATGTAGTACATAAAATATTTAATAATATAAAACGAAGAGAAGAAACAAAAAATGAGAATAGTAAAGAAAAGGAGGAGTATAAGGGATCCATATCTTATATAGGTTATAACACAAGAAAGATACAAAAATGTTTTAGAAAATATAATATAGAGGTAGCGGTTAAAAAATCGAAAACCGTGTTTGATATAATAAAAACTACGAATTTTGAAGAAGAAGACATATTGAAGAAAAGTGGAATATATATGCTTAGTTGTGGGGAATGTGAAAAAGTGTATCTGGGCGAAACGGGTCGTCAATTGTGCCAGAGATTTAAAGAACATAGGAGGGGTGAAGGAGAGTTAACGACGAATTCATTATACGCTAGGCATTTTATAGAAGAAGGACATAAATTCATAGACCCAGTTGTAAATTTAAGATAATAAAAGTGATGAGTAAAGAAAGAGAAAGGAAATTAAAGGAAGAAGTGGAAATATTAAACATAAGAAATAAAGATGAAAAACGACTAATAAATATAAAAACCACATTTGAAAATGAAGAAATATTTAGCAGCTTAATTGTAAATTGTAACGGCTACAAAATTGGTAATGTAAGACAACCCACTATGGGTGGAGCTAAGTAAGACGTTACTCCGTCAGGGGGCAGGGCTAGATAGGTCCGGTAAAACGGTATATAAGAAGTGAACGGTTTAATATTTCTCTGTTGGTAAATGACCTGAAGATAGCTTGACTGCCGAAAGCGCTCGTCAATACCAAAGACAACATAGTGGTTTGTATAAAATTACTAGTAGAAATATTTGAGACCACTAACACTCCAATACAACAATTAAAAAATATCAGTCTGAGATACATCTCCCAATACAAAATTAATAGTAATGTTACTCTTTAAATTTTGTAATTAATTATTAGAAATCGTTTCATACGTTTTAAGTAAACAAGCTTTTGCATGCATTTTATATTGGTAACATTCTGCTCAACACATTTTGGCCATTGTATATGCTACCTACCTACACATGACGCATGACTTTTTTAATCCACTTTTTTGAGTTCTGTTTGTAAAATTAAGAGTTGTGAATATAGTATTCTTTAAAAACATATTCTGTAAAAGATCAGTTATGTTTACAAGAAATAAGGTCGGTTTTTATTTTGGTTTTAACTTTTGTTCTTCTTAGATAATCATTTTGTCTTTCTTTTCCTATCTTTTTTACACTAAAACAAAATATAATGTATTACTTGTCTAACCTCGCATATTTAAATCCGCGTTGGAAACTTTGTTGGCAGACTACTTTTTTCTTTCTTAATCCTGTCATCGTTTTACTCTTGAATCATAATTTCTGCAAGCTGTTAACTTTTTCCTTCAATTACTGTACAGTTTGCCATGTCATGAATCTTTAGTTATGAGCTGAAGATGAACATATTTTAATCGTCATATTTACTTACACTTGGTAGCTACAAATCCACAGCCATTGTTTAGAAGGTCTCACGAATAGTGTGGGCAGCGAATTGTACGGACAACAGGAACGTTGCGAAGAGTGAGGACAGTGGAGGGTAACTCTGATACCTGAGGAGGGTAGTCTCTGAAGTCACAAACATGCGAGGTGTGCGGACGCCACCAAAACGTGCTCGCTTCTGATATTCTTGTCACAAATCAATTTACATTTTAACTTTATCCATAATATTCCTCATTACGCGTAACACATACATTTACAGTTTTAGTATTTTTCTTATTTGCATTAAGTTTTTAATTGACTTTTTCAAAGTCACATAGTGTTTGAAAAAAGAAGCGGAGGTCACCATCAGTATGTATGAGGGAATAGAACTGAGCATGGAAGGAAAGAAGAGCAAAGATGGACGAAAGTATAGAAAGAATAGTACAGAATTGTGAAGAAACAGGTGCTGTCAAATCATGCTTAAAAAATATTTATTTCATTCAAAAACTGGAGTTTTTGACGATGTTTAATATAAACCGTCTGTGTGTGTGTGTGCGCGCGCGCGCGTGCGTTGAATTTACATATATTTAAACATGTAACAGACACAAATTAAAGAAATTAAAAGATGATTTTTAAAACGCCAAAAAGTGATTGTCAATTATATAATTTTATCAGTCCAATGACTGAAAAACTGTGATGAGAATCAGTTTTCAAAAACGTAAAGATACTTGAATGCATGGATTTCATATGGTCTAAACGAAAAATATTCACTGTCTCTCCTCCAACCCCCCATAGTCCGACGTGGTCCGCACACTTCGCACGTCAAACGTTTGCGACATCGCAGTCTACTCTCCTCACACTTCGCAAAATTCATGTTGTCCGCACTCTTCGTATACCTGTTTAGAAAAGAATTTTAAGCGTCTGTGTATGTTTCTCGAGAGAAACGTCCATGCTTCACGTGAAACCATCTAAACTTTTCATGGGAGAGATGTGTAACGTTTTATACTCAGCTGAAACTCATACGTACCAAAATTTGGTGTACGCTCTCGCAAAACACACACACACACACACACACACACACATATTCACAAGGCACATGCTATTCTATTGCAATGAATATTTATTAGGAACAAGATACATTATACAAAAGATTACAATATATTTTATTGTGTCTTTCTTAAGAACCGTCTAGCAAAAGATAAGTACAAGATTTAAATAGCATGATTTCTACTGAATTATAATATTATTTTTCACGAAATTCCGTTATGGACTCTAATTGATACGTTAGATTATCTCTTCATTTAGCTTATGAAATAATCTGAATTGACAAAAATATTTTGTTCTTGTATTTCTTGCATGCCATTTATTTATTAAACATAGTCTACATTATTATTTATTATTTAACATTTATATATTTGCTTATTAATTTGTAAAAAATAAAAAGGAGAAAGAAATGTATCTGACTAGCTAGCCATATTTAGAGATAACGTGGCCCTCGGAAACGTTGTCAAAGGCAAAGCAGTCCATCCTTAATAACATTGAACCATACGTCTGTTTACTTCATAATAAACTCCATAGTCCATAGACGTGATATATAATATTTAATTTAATATTTAAATTATATCCAAAGTTATGTCAGACAAGCAGTAGACAAGTTAATAGCCTCGTCTCGGTACCGTCAAAGGATCGTAATATCTATCCTTTCGCTTTGCGCTGGTACAATATTATCTGCGTGAATGGAAGCCGTAAACTTGTTTGGAAGGTCGTTTACGTGGAGTTTGTTCAATAAACAACCTTACCGTATCTTAGGGGCACGCCTTTGAATGCCCCACCTTTAATGGCTACGGAATATGTAATATGAAAGCACCAGGTAATGGTGTTGTATGAAAGAAGACTACGTAGTTTTAAGCAAGGAAAAACCAAATTCCAACTAGTGTAGCTCTGTTAACTATTAACTAAATTAATTAAATTTAACTATATCTTCAGAAATATCTTAATACAACAGCATTTATTAACAAATTTAATTACTTAGTGCTTAAATAATGTATTTAGTTTTAACATTGAAAATGTTTATAAGGACGTGTCGCACATTTGAAAACGACCGCTGGTGTGTGATCGAAAATGGGAACCGGTGAGTTTCCATAGAAACTACTTCTTTGTTGTCAATAACGTAGTACACACATAAAACTTCGCTTATGAATGCGACTACATTTAACTTATAATCTGTACATTGGTAAATGAAGAATGAATTCATTGATTGGTGAATGAACATAAATATATATATTTTTTAAATTTATTGAAGCATTTTCATTGTAAATTTTTTAAATAACAGGTGGTATTCCAGAAATTAGATTCATTTTCTTAATCGATTACAATAATATTTAATTTATTTATTTATGTTGTTTCTTAACAAATTTGTTAATTAATTTTCTTTAAAAAATTATTTGTTACATAATTTAAAATAAAATATAAGCCTACGTTTTTTCTGGAATCAACGAAACTACCTTTTAACAATTCAGATTGTGTAAACCTTGCGAACGAGATAAAATTCTATATTGTTATATGTAAATAGTTAACAGTTAGAATCATACTTTAGGACACATGACCTTACCTGTTTGGCGTGCAAAATGAGGAGTTATCTTTTACATAACTGATAAGACTAAATATTTCTCCCCAAAAATATAATCGCATAGCAAAAAGTAATAATCATTCAACACTATACCTATTCACTATAAATTGCCAATACCAATATTTTTTATTGAAACTGGGCTAAGCCCATCTATCAACTTACATTTCATACCTTTGCAAGCTGTAGGATGATCGTCCTATGGCGCACTACTTTAAAAACTAATCACTTTGTTCTTGTGATGCTTGTCACTTGACACAGCACACTAAATCAAACGGCTTCATTCTATTCAGCCTTCGCACATTGTCGACATTCTGATGTTTGTGTTTAAATAAGGTATTTAGTTTTTTAAATAACAGGTGGTATTCCAGAAATTAGATTCATCTTCTTAATCGATTACAATATAAATAAATCTCTCATGCTTCTTGCGAATCGTTAAACTTCATCTTCGACTGCAGCTATCATCAAATCCCTGCGGATGTCCTCATTTTGTATGTACCATGGCCATTAACAATACACCTTAGTACATTGTTTTGAAATATCAGGATACGTTTCCTGTTAATTTTCTTCGTGCATCCCCATAGTTCTATTCCATATGCACAGACACGTTTAAGGACTTGTTTATATACCAATAGTTTATTATGTACAGACAACTAAGTATATCGCCCGAGGAGCCAGTACATTTTTCTGAATTGTTGGTGAAGTTCAGTTCTTTTCTTTTTTACGTGTCTTTCCACCATAACTTGGCTAATGTCATGCATAAGTACTTTGGGCTTTTTTCACGTGGTATCACTTGATAGTTAATAATCACAGGCAGATAATTAATTTCCCTGTTGGTGAAATTAACGTACACTGACTTCCCTTCATTTAGTTTTATATCCGCCATCTTTTAGTCCAAGAATTTACTTTGTCAGTGGCAGATTATCACCTAATATTCTACAAGGCATATATTATCATATCTTGTAAAACGTTCTCTTATTTTTTTACTAATATTAGTGGTTTACAAAATATTAACAGCGGTGTCGTTTTTAAATACTAAATAAATATTACTCCACTCCAAAACCACTTTAATTTGTATATGATATATTAATTTCTATTAAACAAAAGTAGAAACTCATAACGTTTTCTTTTAGCGTAGTTGTTATAACAATTTCTTCCTAAAACCTATAATTGCCACTGCATTAAAATACCAATCATCCACTTCAATATCAGAACAACTGATGCTCTGAATTTCTTATTTATTTTAAAAAATATAGAAACATTAACATCAATTTAAATTTTGGATGAGTTATGTACAAATATATTAAATGTATGGCAACTGTGAATAATAAGAAATACAAACTGGTTTACAAGAGGAAGGCCCAAGTAGATACTGTACAAGCTCACTAGGAGGCCAGTACCTGTACTATGGCTCAGTGGCAGGAAAGATGGACCAGTGACAAGAAGGAAAGATAGACCCCTAGGCTCATAAAACAGTTAGCTGAGTAGACTGACCGCAAACATGGCGAGATTAATTATTTCATAACGCAGTTTCTAACTGGCCACGGCCTATTCCGGGCTTATTTATATAGGATGGGGAAAGTAGACAGACCAAACTGCATTTCCTGTAAACAAGAATTAAACGATGTGAATCACGCGTTTTTCACGTGTGACATATGAAAAGTGGAGAAGGCAAACCCTGGAAAATGTAGTGGGACAGATCTCGCCCGAAAATATCATCGTAATAATGCTGCAGAGCGAACACCATTGGAATAAGGTAGCAGCCTCCATTGAGAAGGTACTAACAAGGCACAGAAAGAAGCCGAAGATGATCTTGCCAGCCCGCTGACATAATAGCAGAAAACAGGTGTGGACCCGCTGAAGGTTTGAAACAGATGAACGTCCACAGGACGAAGTACAAATGGCACCGCCTTGAAGTATTACGAAAGCTGAGTCCGGAGGTGGATCCAAGCCGTGGACAATAGGGTTTGTGGTTTTGGTGGGTGCGAGTTCCACACACCGTAGGAATTCTAGTTTTCCACAGTCTCCCTCGTAAAAATAAAAATAAATAAATACAAATAGAATAATATATTAAAACATAATAAGAAAGAACTAAAAATGTGTTTTTAAGAATTAGAGAGACTTTAATAATAATCACACAAAACAAATTGGCTATCATTGCGATGTAGTCCTAATGCCAAAAATTTACTTAACAATTAATCGTCATAACGTTTTCAGTCAGAAAAGCCATTTTTCCAAAACCCAGCCACTTTTTTTAGTTTTACTGTAAATATTTCTTTAAGTCTTGTTCATCCGCTTTACCCGTGTGTAAAGTTTAGTTCACTTCATTCAACTCTCTAGGTCTCACCGTTTTCAAAACACAATAAGAAATTGAAATTTTAATATGCCGCAAACAGCCTTTATGCACATGTACACGGGACGTACGACAAAACACGTCTCCTTTCAACAGCCTTATAATATTAAATTTAGCACAATTCGTTTTACTATATGGGGATAACTGATATTTTCAAAACAAATTTTTAACAAAGAAGCAAATATCTCAAACAAGTTTGCATTCCGCAGTCTGTAAGTATGCCTAAATTTCTCCATTAATTGACACTTTAATATTTAATCACAACTTAAATAAGTATTGACATTTTTATACGCAACAACACAATTTTTTATAACACTACAGTAACAAAAAAAAAAAGAAATTATACCATGACTAATTTAACGTGCAGTAAATTAAAACATTTTTGACACAAAAACCAAACTTTTAATAACAAAACCAAACATTAAAATAATAGAAATGGAACTTTTTCATAAAATTTTGTAAACACACCTATTTTTTTTATAATTAAACATTATTTTTGTGAATCAAATACACACAAAAATGAACAAATAAATTTGTGTTAAAATCGTCAAAATTTAAGAAACATGAGCCACACGAAAATTCGACTGAATATGAACCCAACTAATAATATGACAAACGTTTTATACCTTTGCCTTCTTAAAAATAGTAATTAAATACATGTGTATTAGGATTTATAATATTTATAAATTTATAATATCCATTGTGCTTAGGACCATTATTTATCAAATATTGTAACCATAATTATAGTTTAATTTACATTCTTTCGAATATCGCTTTAGTTTAATCGGTTTCTACATGTCGGATTAACAGTACCGTAATGGTCTAATGAGCACTTAATTGATACCTAAGTATTTGGTATTGAGGTTAAGCGACGTCTTCAGCTTATAATGTGTGTGAACATTTTGAACGCATTAAGTGACGTAGTTGCAGACAAGCGGATTACACACATACACAGCATGCACGCACACATTGATGTTATTTTGTATTTATAGATTCGTTAGTCTATTTAGCGTAGGAACTGTCCTAACCTCACCATTGTCGTCCTTGCCATTACAAACAACAGTATAACTGCGATAAACTATCAGATTGATTACAAGTTTCTGTGGTATATTTTTTGAATTACAACTGTGCACTTTATCTATGTACACTATATACAGTATTTGCGAAAGCGTAAATTTTCACTGTGATTTCATAGGTATCAATTTTTTTGTAATGTTGTTTTAAATTATCGACTTATTATTTTTATTTGTGTCCATCTCTTTCGCCTTCTATTCATATGCCATTTCATTTCAACTGTCACAAGATAACACAGATAATTTACAAATTTAAATCCTTTTGTGAGACTGCAACAACCACAGATTAGTCTACTAATAAATAATACTGTATCTACAGCAACGTTTTTAATCAGATTGATACATACCGTATTATAAATTCGAAAATCCGTCTGAGTATTTGCAATTGAAGAACTAGTGACCCTACTAATATACAAATTTTGTGAAAAGGTAGTTCATACAGCAGTGCTTTCCAACACAGGTCCGCAGAAAGGTGAAATGTGGTCCGCTACCAAGCTTTAAGTATAAAACACATATTTATCTTGTCTACCTTTAAATTGTGGCATACGGAAATGCGCGACGAGATTGAAAGCCCCTCAACTGATAAAAAACAATCAAATAAATGGGCTGGACCACGGTAAGTATAGAACTATAAGTATTCTGTACTTACCGTGGGCTGGACGACATACGTCAAGCTTTGAGTAACAGTATCAGCCCTAAAATACGAACAAATACAAACATACATACATACACACGCATGCATACATTTATATATACATGTATATACTCGTATATTATTTTTCAAGAATAGATTACTTCAGCAAGTAAATCAGTGTGTGTGTGTGTGTGTGTGTATGTGTGTGCGCAAATTGAGTAACTAATTTTTCATTACAGCAATTATAAATACCTACAATATTTTAGAATAATTTTACAATACGCTTTACGACGCACGGTATTGTGCCACGTACTGTGATTTTCCACGTTGATATAACTATTTAACTGTTTCTAATATACTTATAGTGCAGGAAAAATAAATTTTGACCTCGAAAAAATTAGTACAAGCAAGGAATTTGGTGGAGATGTTCCACTTGCCATCCTAATAAATATACTAAAAGTCCCCTAAAATCGAAGCTGTGCTTCGCCCGCCATATTGAAAAATGGCGGTTCATTTTCAGATTTTTGTATGTAAATCCTTTACCGTTGCAGATAGGAAAAAAAGTTACAAATACAAAATGTAGGCAATAATAAAGCAAACAATTTTTGGTATCAACATTTTTTTCTCTAAATCGAACGGTTTTTGAATTATGAGCTGCAGAATGTTATTGAATTTTCAAAAATCCCAATTTTGTACAAAATACACTGTAAAATGTGTGTTGATAGGTTCTAAATAAAACAAAAAACATTTTCTAGGTATATTACCGTTACAGAAGAAAAATATACTGTAATTATGAAGCCTATAACAAATAGAATAGAAATACGAAAATACGTTATGACATTAGTTCGTCATTATCAATGTCGTCGTCAGGTAACATATCTTCTGAGTTGCTGCAAGATAATCCCTGGCAATATCCACACATGGCAGAACACTTTAACCCTGCTGATGAGCACTCACAACGTTTTGTGCATCCCGATTTGCAACCACAGGCTTAATAGGTATTAGTTGCCCTTTATTAACTTCATTGAACTTTTTTCGCGGAATTACACGAGGGATGGTAACTAAGTCTTTTGGCGTTGCGCATCTAACGCCGCATAAATGTGTATGGTCCCAGATCCATCCACCGTGTTAATATTTGCGTCAGCGTCATCAAACACGTACTGAACAAATGCACTGCTTTCTATATTAGGCTGTATGAAAGATCCTGCACAATCCATATATCGAATTGTCTCACTGTAGGAACTACAAAGAGCAAGAGAATGTAACGTGTATATCAAGGATCTAGACCCATATTTTGATTGCAAGTGTACTGACAGCCCCAGCTGGAGCGGGGAGACGAAAGACCTTGGTCTGCATGTCGAAATTATGGCATGATTAATGGTAGCTCGTCGACGACTTCCTTCTTCCGTAGTTTCTTTTTCCCCAGAGGTCACACATTTCATAAAAAGTTGAAGGCTATTTGGAATAAGATCTGTGGCTCCTCTTTCCATGTCTCCAAATGTCAGGTAATTTTTAGTTTCATAAATTTTGGCTCTTATGTCTTCTTTTATAATAGTTGCGGCAGTTCGAACAATTCTGAGTCTCTCACTCACTTCGGACTTTTCTCTGTTCTGATACCACTGTTCAGATAAAATTTGATGTGCTGTTCCAAGGAAACTAAAGATTGTAGGCTTTCCGTTCATCTCTGTAAAAATTACTCCTCCATCGTACTTTTGTTTTAGCCGTGTCTTCAGTAAATAATCGCTAATTTCTTCGTCCTCTCCTCCAGGCAATTGTTTAATGATGTCTCTTAGTTCTGTTGCTGTATATTGGCATTCAGTGTTTTTCTCGAGGTAATCAAAAAGCAAACAGAACAGATTTTCAAACGATTTGTTTACTGGTCTGCCAGACTTATCAAAAGCTTTATATTTTTGAAATTCTGAGTAACAGTCTAAATGGTACCTTGCTTCCTCTGACAGAAGATCTGTCCAAGGTGTTACACGAGTACCAATTATCTCCCCCAATTCATCTTTGCGAACGGCACAAATTTGAAGAATCGAATCTTTTATTTCATTAGTTTCAATTTCTCTTATTTGTCTCCTAAGGTTTTTAGGCAACTTTACATTAACACTCTGCATCACCTGACCACAAAATAAGCAGTTTTTCTTGTAATCGAATCTCACTTCTCGAGGTCTTAAACGCGGCACTTTATGGGCCGGCTCGCCGACTTCTGGCTTAGTAAAAGCCTTGATGGAGCTAGCTAGGGCTTGTATAGTTTTTCCGATACAACGCGTGAACTGTAAGTTCGTTGGCATTAGCCATGATTTTATGTTTTTCATCTTTCCTCTCCTGACTTACATGAATGAGCGTGGGTAGCCCCCTTCCAACGACAACCACTTCTCCTTCTGTAAGGCTTTTACAGCAAAGCAAACATATCCCAGCATCCATAACTTATCTTGTTAATCTGAAACAAAAGAGAAAAGTATCCATACAATGCAAAGTGTTTAGAGGACAGCTAATAATTCAAAAACCGTTTGATTTAGAGAAAAAATGTCAATATCAAATATTGTTTGTTTTATTATTGCCTACATTTTTTATTTTAAAATTTTTTTCCTATATGCAACGGTAAAGGATTTATATACAAAAATCTGATAATTAACCGCCATTTTTCAATATGGCGGACGTAGCACAGCTTAGATTTTAGGGGACTTTTAGTATATTCAATAAGATGGTAACTGCAACATCTCCACCAAATTCCTTGCTTGTACTAATTTTTTCAAGGTTCGTATACTTTTAGGCTTATTTTTCTTGCACTATTAGTAGAGCTACTAAATTCTGTAACTGGTAATATTTAGTTGTAATATTTAGTTGAATACATTTTTAGAGTTATCATGAAAGGATTGTTACTTGCTGACCGAGAGGAAAAGGTGTTTATGCCACGATAAACTAGAGGATTGAAGGCTTGTAGAAAATTTACTTCTGTGAAATTTATTTTTACAGAAATTTATTATATATATAATATTGTGATATTATCAATGTAGTTTCTTCTGCAAGTAGTGTATTGCGTTTTTCTGTTTTCAACACCTGACGCACGTTTCACTGAGAAATATCACCATCATCATAGAATTATTGCGATTGTTATTAATTTACTCACAAACGTCTGATGATGCTGATATTTTTCAGTGAAACGTGCGTCAGGTGATCAGGTGTTAAAAACAACAAAATTGCAATGCACTAGGTCTACCTGCAGAAGAAACTGCATTAATAATATTACAATATTATAAAATTTGCTGCAAGAAACGTCAAGTTACATATAGAGAAAATTATATATATAGCAACAGAACAGGATTTAAGTTTCATATAATAGGGATACTAATGATGTAACACATTCTCTGACGGCCATAGACATGTTATAAATTGATTTTGTTCTTTTCTTTGTAAAGTAGTCATAAGTTTTGAATTAAGGTATGGATATAAACGTATGTATGTCAAAATATTGACAATTTTGTACTCTTTTATGTCAAGTGAAATATTTGTGTATAAGTGCGCGGGTGGGCGTGTGATTCACATTTTATTTAATAACTTCTTTGATAATTGACATTTCTTTTTGAAATTTGGACAGGGTGTTCTCAGTATTGAAAGCTACATTTTCCATATACTCAATTCTCAAAAATATAATTTTTATGGTTTTTTTTTTATGAAATCAGTTATTCTTTTATTTCGTTATCTCATAGAGGGTAATAAAATTTGCAGATTCAATTTAGACAGGCCTTTGGAGAATCGGACTGACTTTTAACTTGAAGTATGTCTATCACTGTGAACATCTATGACGTTGCTAGATTTTTCACCAATCAGAAGGTCTAAAAATTATTTGAGTCGGTATTCTGCCGAGTATGGATGGGCCAGTTCGCTCCAAAGTCTTGTCATAGAAGGACATACTGACTGTCGCGAGTTTTTCGTGTCAGGACAAGTCTATTTCTATAATACTTAGTAGTTTTGGTAGACGGTACGAGTTTATTGTAATCGTAGCCATATCATAGAATTCAAGTAAATTTAAATAGATCTTATTTTAGTGCTTTTTCGTGAACAGTGGAAGATTTCCGGTCTAGGGCAGAAATACCTATCGTGGTATTCTGAATGTAACGCGAGAACACTTGAAAAAGCAGGAATTGTGTAAGCCAAATACACATGATCTATTTGTACCCAGTTAGAACGCTGAGAGTAAATTTATAAACAACAATAGTTCGATATCTCAGTGCGTGTGTGCGAGACGTGAATATTCGGCGTAGTGGTCATCCAGCGACGCGCAGAGTAGCAGCGAGAGCGGAGCGGCGTGCCTGGTGTCTACATAACCATTGGAATTCTACGCACAAGTAACCTTATATGTAAAACGAACCAATAGACTCTTTTATTTAAAGACAAAATAATAATTAAATAATAAACAATTTTATGTTATAACGCAATAAGATAATAGTAAATTTTAATGTGTTAATTAATAAATTTTTCCTACCTCCAGATATAGATTCTGTATTGATAATTTCCATTAAGCTATCTAAGCTATCTATGCATTTATGTATTTGTATCGTTGCAATATATATATATATATATACAGGTGATATTTTTTCATTTAAAAGTCCAAATGTACAATCAAATTAAACTAAATACGTTCTTGTAACTTTATTAGTGTTAGAACCACAGTAGTACGTGCGTATTATCCTCAACAGTTGTCGATACATAGCCTATGTGTATAGACAAATTACAATTTTATCTTATTTACATTAAATAAAATTAAATTTTTATTTTAAAGTATCTTTCTTTTTTGTTACTGACCTAGACCTATGTATTTCGTTGCGCGGCTTTTATTTCGAATATTATTGGAACTGTTTACAGCATTTAGCTTTTCTGCAAACATCACATGTCTATTGTTAGATAGTATTTTAACCTGAATTTTGATATAATATTATCATAAGAACAACTCATGAGTAAGTACGTGCAGCCTAAGCGTTTTAGTTTTAAGTTTATAATCGTTGCCTTTGAATACGACGTTATAAGTTAGTCTGGTTTAATGAAATTAACGATACTATTGTCTGAAACCTAAAGTTTCAACTTAATCTCCTACGTATAACACACTCTTGATTTTATTTATTTGCTTAAAACCTAATTTTTCTCAGTTTAATTCATAATGAGCGTAATGTTTCAAGAAATATTTAACAATAAAACTGCAAGAAAAATTTAGTTTATATTTTTTTGTAAGAAGTTAATTTATTTCCTCAATAATTATTCTCGATCATATTAAAATAAAATAAAATAAAGCTGTTTTCCCATGTGTCAAACAAAGGTTTAAATGAATAAGTTGTTGAACAACTTGTAGCTTCACTTGAATATCTTGACTTCTGCCTTACTACTAAATTATTGATCGTGACTTGCACGCTGTCTGTCTGTAATAAATAGGAGCTAAGTTATATCTATAAAACAAAAAACCCCTCGATACTATTGCTGCTTCATGTTGCTTGCAGAGAGTAGACCGATTATCACAGTCACAGTTGCGCTTTGTATTAATGTGGGAGCATATTTGTTATGAACTACATGACAGCACAGTTCTCTTGAAGTCGAACTGCACGGATGTGTAACTGTTTGTGTACTGCAAAAATAATAAGAAATAGTGATCTCTTCCTCACAGCAATGTAGAATTTAATCTTCTTTGTAGCAACACATTTTTCTCAGTTTTGTTTGTGCTTTGCTTAAACACAACGAGAGAACATAACAACTATGAAAGATGAGTAGCTATGATAAGATACGCGTATAAATTTCTATTGATTCACAGAAAGTAATTTGAATTTTTTGAATTAAATGAGAGGATAATAGATTACTTTTATTATCAGATAATAGATTACTTTTATTATCAGATAATAGATTACTTTTATTATCATCTGTCGTTTTGTTACTATTTACTTCAAGTGGACATTTATATTACTGTTAACTAGATATCGTCTTATTTATTACCATTTACAAAAATAAAATAATTTGTTTTATATATATATATTTTTTTTATTTATGAATAGCATACATAATAATATTATCAACATTAGTAACCTATAGCATATTATTTTAAGTATTATCAAATAATAGACCTAAGTAACATCTGTATTGTAGTAACGTATGTAGGCCTACTGTATTATACTGTTTAAGTGGTAACAGTAATTAATTTTTTTTCTGTACATTAGTTGCAAGTCACCAAAAATTTGATGAAATAGGAAGTGGAGAAAATTAATTTCAAGTTTTACACCTTAACTAGGAGTTTAGAAGACTCTGGTTAAAAATGCAAATGCATACATTAAGAAGGATAAATTCTATATTGACCTGTACACTCTCTATTGTTATGACTGAAGTACTTTGAAAATTATATAAACTACAGTAATCGTAAAATATGTCTTCTACTCTCGTAACATTCATGCTACCGTATTTTGGTGTATTATAACGCATGTTAAGTTGAATAATTATTTAAAAATATCGGTATGGAGAACCATACAGGACTTCCATGTTCTAAGATTTATATTTAAAATCATATTCGAAATGAAATATTTCCATAGAAACTACTTCTTTCTACTTATTGCTTCAGCCTTAAACCACAGTACTGTGGTCACTAACGTATACCACCTCACGTTTTCGCACTCGATTTTCACTGAGGTGGAAGTCGATGGCACTGCCGAAAAGTCTGGTTTTGCAGAAAACATTGGACTACGGCTAAACAGCCCGGGAAGGAATTTTAACAAAGAACTACTTCTTTGTTGCCGATAACGTAGTACATATACAGAATTCTCCCCTCCCCCTTCAACTATAATTTTCATTTATAGAAAATTACCCCCACCCCGTTCACCTAACCTCTTCATCTACGTAGATATTTCATCTACGTTTCTACAGTGGATTATTACGAGCTTCTTATCAAGATACTTTATTTATCAAAATTAAGTACTTTACTCTTGTTAAAACATAAACGTTGCAGGTAAACTACCCGTTTCTCTAAACCGATCTTCACCAAAATCAACAGACCTTCAGTCCTCTATACATCAGGGCTGTATGCAAAATATTATTTGATTTTGTTTGAATTTGCGACTCTTATCGTTTGCCATCAAAAATATCCTTTTAAAACATAAAACGTTGCAGGTAAACTACCCCTTTCCCTTAACCGATCTTCACCAAAATCAACAGGCCTTGAGCACTCTACAATTTAGGAAGGTATGCAAAAAAATATTTGATTTTCTTCGAATTTACGGCAGTTATTGTTCGTCATAGAAAAAATTACCCTTGTTAAAACATAAAATGTTGCAGGTAAACTACCCCTTTCTCTAAACCGATCTTCACCAAAATCAACAGACCTTCAGTACTCTACAATTCAGGGCTGTATGCAAACAATTATTTGATTCTATTTGAATTTGCGGCTCTTATCGTTTGCCATAATAAATACCCTTGTTAAAATATAAAACGTTGCAGGTAAACTACCCGTTTCCCTTAACCGATCTTCAACAAAATCAACAGACCTTGAGTTCTGTACAACTCAAAAAGGTATGCAAAAGAGTAGTTGATTCTGTTTTAATTTACGGCAGTTATCATTCGTCATAGAAAACATTACCCTTGTTAAAACATAAAAGGTTGCAGGTAAACTACCCCATTCCCTTAACCGATCTTCAAAAAAATTAACACACCTTGAGTTCGGTATAATTAAGAAAGGTATAAAAAAGACTAGTTGAATCTGTTTGAATTTGCGGCTGTTATCGTTTGCCATAGGAAAAAATTACCCTTGATAAAAACAAATGTTGCCGGTAAACTATCCGTTTCCCTTAACTGATCTTCACCAAAAACAATAGGTCTTGTATACTCTACAAATCAATGCTGTATGCAAAAAATTATTTGATTCTGTTTGAATTTGCGGCTATCGTTTGCCATAGAAAAAAATTACCCTTGATAAGAAAAATGTTGCAGGTAAACTACCCCTTCCCGTTAACCGATCTTCACCAAAAACAACAGATCTTGAGTACTCTATAAATCAGGGCTGTATGCAAAACATTGTTTGATTCTGTTTACATTTGCGGCTTTTATCGTTTGCCATAAAAAATACCCTTGTTAAAATATAAAATGTTGCAGGTAAACTACCCCTTTCCCTTAATCGATCTTCACCAAAACCAATAGGTCTTGAGAACTTTATAATTCAGTGCTGTATGCAAAATAGTAGTTGATTCTGTTTGAATTTGAGGCTTTTAACGTTTGCCATAGAAAATACCCTTGTTTAAATATAAAATGAGCCTCCAGGTGGTCTAGTGGCTAACGCGGGCGATTGATGCGCTCGTGGTCCCGGGCTCAATTCCTGGCGGATGTTCCGTACGGCGTGCACTCAGCGTCGTGAGGCAAACTGAGTAGGCGCTGAGATAACAGCGCCGCCTCCTGGCTGTGAATACCGCAACTAGCGGCTGGTGGCGCGTAGTACTAGCCATACACCGTCACACTAACACAAAAGCCGTGCGGTACGCCTTGGTCCTTAACGGACTGTTGAGCGGAGGTTTAATTTAATTTAAATATAAAATGTTGCAGGTAAACTACCCCTTTCCCTTAACCGATCTTCACCAAAACCAACAGGTCCTGAGAACTCTATAATTCAGGGCTGTTTGCAAAAGAGTAGTTGATTCTGTTTGAATTTGCGGCTGTTATCGTTTGCCATATAAAAATATCGGTATGGAGAACCATACATGACTTCCATATTCTAAGATTTATATTTAAAATCATTTTCGAAATGAAATATTACCATAGAAACTACTTCTTTCTACTTACTGCTTCAGCCTAACCACAGTACTGTGGTCACTAATGTATACCACCTCACGTTATCGCACTCGATTTTCACTGATGATGGAAGTCGATGGCATTGCCGAAACGTCTGGTTTTGTAGAAAACATTGGACTACGGCCAAATATCCCGGGAAGGAATTTTAACAAAAACTACTTCTTTGTTGCCGATAACGTTGTACACATATATATAAAATATATGCATAAAATTAATGGCTTGTATAAGTTAATGATTGATCTCCATTAAGTAGTGCTCAAGTTTCCAAAGTTTTAATATTATGATGTCCGTAATTAAAACATCAGAGCAGGTTTAGTGTGAATGAGGATACACTGTGGATAAAAATTTTCAACATTTCCTATTGAGCGTTGCTTAGAGTAAAGCTGCGAATCTACAGTGTATGTTTCACAGAACAAACACGCGAAAAAGAAGGAGCGCTCCGAAGTCACTCATGAACCCTCAGCATCTTGCAGAGGGTTCATTCCCTAAAGACGAAAAGTCTGTCTATGAATCATTCCTCTGTAAACACGTGCAGTTACATTGCCCAGCGATCCACAGGAAGCAAATTGATGTCCATTTTTTCGGCTTGCACGCGTTATGTTGGTGTGGGTTTCGGCACTTTCCATTTAAAAAGCGTGCAAATGTAAGAAAATAAACATGAGTGAGGCCAGAAATAATGTGAATTGTGTGTGTGTGTGTCTTACCTGCCTTTTTATTGCTGTAGGCATAATAATAAAATGGAAACGTAAACATTACATAACTGAGATATGCTTACCTGCCACGAACGATATATTATTTTATACATGGAGGAGTTCAGTGACATACACACGTACAGAAGAATTATATATATAAAGATATTAACTCATACATAATTTACATTAAAATGAAAAAATTATAATTTTATTGCCTGGCAACAAAATTATTTTATTTTTAACAATTTTATTACCATTGTTTCAAAAAGTTTAAATGAATTTTCAAATACTTTACTGTTGTTAAAACGTAAAACGTTGCAGGTAAACTACCCCTTCCCCTTAACCGATCTTCACCAAAATCGAAAGTCCTTGAGACCTCTAAAATTCAGGGACGTATGCAAAAAATTATTTGATTCTGATTGAATTTGCGGCTGTTATCGTTTGCCATAGAAAATACCCTTGTTAAAAAAATGTTGCAGGTAAACTACCCCTTTCCCTTAACCGATCTTCACCAAAAACAATAGGTCTTGAGAACTCTACAGTTTAGGGCTGTATGCAAATAATCTTTTGATTCTGTTTGAATTTGCGGCTGTTATCGTTTGCCATAGGAAATACCCTTGTTAAAACATAAAACGTTACAGGTAAACTACCCCTTTCCCTTAACCGAGCTTCACCAAAAACAATAGGTCTTGAGAACTCTACAATTCAGGGCTGTATGCGAAACATTATTTTATTCTGTTTGAATTTGCGGCTGTTATCGTTTGCCAAAAAAAAATTCCCTTGATAAAAATATCGGTATGGAGAACCATACATGACTTCCATATTCTAAGACTTATAATCTGAAATATGCTTGCCTGCCAAGCACGATATATTTTCTAATATATACATAATTTACATTAAAATGAAAAAATTATAATTTTATTGCCTGGCAACAAAATTATTTTATTTTTACTTCCATATTCCTTAAGGAATGGAAGTATGGTGATGGCAAAAAAAATCGTGTTCGAGATTATTGCAGATTCTGATTCTACTACACTCAAAACATGAAAAAAAGTCGTTTTCCGAAAAGTGTCTGTGTGTCTGTCTGTCTGTGTGTCTGTGTGTCTGTGTGTCTGTCTGTCTGTAGATTTTTTTTCTATGGCAAACGATAACTGCCGCAAATTCAAACAGAATCAAATAATTTTTTGCATACAGCCCGGTTTTGCAGAGTTCTCGCGATCTATTGTTTTTGGTGAAGATCGGTTGAGGGAAAGGGGTAGTTTACCTGCAACGGTTTTTTTTTAGCAAGGGTAATTTTGTTTGTTTGGCAAACGATAACAGCCGCAAATTCAAACAGAATCAAATAATGTTTCGCATACAGCCCTGAATTGTAGAGTTCTCAAGACCTATTGTTTTTGGTGAAGATCGGTTAAGGGAAAGGGGTAGTTTACCTGTAACGTTTTATGTTTTAACAAGGGTATTTCCTATGGCAAACGATAACAGCCGCAAATTCAAACAGAATGAAAAGATTATTTGCATACAGCCCTAAATTGTAGAGTTCTCAAGACCTTTTGTTTTTGGTGAAGATCGGTTAAGGGAAAGGGGTAGTTTACCAACAACGTATTTTTAACAAGGGTATTTTCTATGGCAAACGATAACAGCCGCAAATTCAAACAGAATCAAATAATTTTCTGCATACAGCCCTGATTTGTAGAGTACTCAAGACCTATTGTTTTTGGTGAAGATCGGTTGAGGGGAAGGGGTAGTTTACCAGCAACGTTTTTTATCATGCGTATTTTCTATGGCAAACGACAACTGCCGCAAATTCAAACAGAATCAAATAATTTTTTGCATACAGCCCTGATTTGTAGAGTACTCGCGAACTATTGTTTTTGGTGAAGATCGGTTGAGGGGAAGGGGTAGTTTACCTGCAACGGTTTTTTTTATCAAGGGAAATTTTTTTTTTGGCAAACGATAACAGCCGCAAATTCAAACAGAATCAAATAATGTTTCGCATACAGCCCTGAATTGTAGATTTCTCAAGACCTATTGTTTTTGGTGAAGATCGGTTGAGGGAAAGGGGTAGTTTACCTGCAACGTTTTTTTATCAAGCGTATTTTCTATGGCAAACGATAACAGCCGCAAATTCAAACAGAATGAAATAATTTTTTGCATACGTCCCTGAATTGTAGAGGTCTCAATGACTTTCGAGTTTGGTGAAGATCGGTTAAGGGGAAGGGGTAGTTTACCTGTAACGTTTTATGTTTTAACGAGGGTATTTCTTATGGCAAACGATAACAGCCGCAAATTCAAACAGAATCAAAAGATTATTTGCATACAGCCCTAAATTGTAGAGTACACAAGACCTATTGTTTTTGGTGAAGATCGGTTAAGGGAAAGGGGTAGTTTACCTGCAACGTTTTGTTATCAAGCGTATTTTCTATGGCAAACGATAACAGCCGCAAATTCAAACAGAATCAAATAATTTTTTGCATACCTCCCTGAATTGTAGAGGTCTCAATGACTTTCGATTTTGATGAAGATCGGTTAAGGGGAAGGGGTAGTTTACCTGCAACGTTTTACGTTTTAACAAGAGTAAAGTACTTTAAAATTTATTTAAACTTTTTGAAACAATGGTAATTGTTAAAAATAAAATAATTTTGTTGCCAGGCAATAAAATTATAATTTTTTTATTTTAATGTAATATAATATTTTTCATTTAATACAGCAATAAAAAGGCAGGTAAGACACAGCCTGGCTGTTTGGCTGAAGATGATTTTAAATATAAATCTTAGAATATGGAAGTCATGTATGGTTCTCCATACCGATATTTAACAATTACCATTGTTTGAAAAAGTTTAAATGAATTTTCAAGTACTTTACTCTTGTTAAAACGTAAAAGGTTGCAGGTAAACTACCCCTTCCCCTTAACCGATATTCACCAAAATCTAATGGCCTTGAGTCCTCTACAATTCACTTATGTATGCAAAAAATTATTTGATTCTGTTTGAATTTGCGGCAGTTATCGTTTGCCATAAAAAATACGCTTTATAACAAACGTTGCAGGTAAACTACCCCTTCCCCTCAACCGATCTTCACCAAAAACAAGGGTCTTGAGTACTCTACAAACCAGGGCTGTATGGAGAAAATTATTTGATTATGTTTGAATTTGCGGCTGTTACCGTTTGCCATAGAAAATAACCTTGTTAAAAAAACGTTGTAGGTAAACTACCCCTTTCCCTTAACCGATCTTCACCAAAAACAATAGGTCTTGAGAACTCTACAATTTAGGGCTGTATGCAAATAATCTTTTGATTCTGTTTGAATTTACGGCTGTTATCGTTTGCCATAGGAAATACCCTTGTTAAAACATAAAACGTTACAGGTAAACTACCCCTTTCCCTTAACCGATCTTCACCAAAATCAACAGATCTTGAGAACTCTACAATTCAGGGCTGTATGCGAAACATTATTTGATTCTGTTTGAATTTGCGGCTGTTATCGTTTGGCAAAAAAAAAATTTCCCTTGATAAAAAAAAACCGTTGCAGGTAAACTACCCCTTTCCCTCAACCGATCTTCACCAAGAACAATAGATCGTGGGTACTCTACAAATCAGGGCTGTATGCAAAAAGTTATTTGATTCTGTTTGAATTTGCGGCAGTTATCGTTTGCCATAGAAAAAAATACCCTTGTTAAAAAAACGTTGCAGGTAAACTACCCCTTTCCCTCAACCGATCTTCACCAAAAACAATAGGTCGCGAGTACTCTGCAAATCAGGGCTGTATGCAAAAAATTATTTGATTCTGTTAGAATTTGCGGCAGTTATCGTTTGCCATAGAAAAAATCTACAGACACACAGACACACAGACAGACACACAGACAGAGACACAGACATCGGTATGGAGAACCATACATGACTTCCATGTTCTAAGATTTATATTTAAAATCATATTCGAAATGAAATATTTCCATAGAAACTACGTCTTTCTACTTATTGCTTCAGCATTAACCACAGTACTGTGCTCACTAACGTATACCACCACCACCTCACGTTTTCCCACTCGATTTTCACCGATGATGGGAGTCGATGGCACTGCCGAAAAGTCTGGTTTTGCAGAAAACATAGGACTACGGCTAAAGAGCCCGGGAAGCAATTTTAACAAAAAACTACTTCTTTGTTGCCGATAACGTAGTACACATATAAAAAATTCTCCCCTACACCTTCAACTATAATTTTTAATAATAGAAAATTACCCCCACCCCGTTCTCCTAACTTCTTCATTTATAGATATTTCATCTACGTTTCTACAGTGGATTACTATGAGCTTCTTATCAGGATACTTTATTTATAAAAATAAAGTACTTTACCCTTGTTAAAACATAAAATGTTTCAGGTAAACTACCCCTTTCTCTTAACCGATCTTCTCCAAAATCAACAGACCTTCCGTCCTCTACAATTCAGGGAAGCATGCAAAAAAATATTTGATTCTGTTTGAATGTGCGGCAGTTATCGTTCGTCATGGAAACATTTCTCTTGTTACAACATAAAATGTTGCAGGTAAACTACCCCTTTCCCTTAACCGATCTTCACCAAAATCAATAGACCTTGAGCTCTCTGCAACTCAGGGGGTGCAAAAAATTATTTGATTCTCATTGAATTTTCGGCAGTTATCGTTCGTCATAAAAAAATTACCGTTTTTTAAAAATAAAACGTTGCTGATAAACTACCCCTTCCCTTAACCGATCTTCAACAAAATCAACAGACCTTGAGTTCTCTTTAGTTCAAAAAGGTATGCAAAAACCTAGTTGATTCTGCTTGAATTTACGGCAGTTATCGTTCGTCATATAAAAAATTACCCTTGTTAAAACATAAAATGTTGCTGGTAAACTACCCCTTTCCCTCAACCGATCTTCACCAACACCAATACTTATTGAGAACTCTACAATACAGGGCTGTATGCAAAACATCATTTGATTCTGTTTGAATTTGCGGTTGTTATCGTTTACTATAGAAAAAAATTACCCTTGATAAAAAACCGTTGCAGGTAAACTACCCCTTTCCCTTAACCGATCTTCACCAAAAACGACAGGTCTTAGGTACTCTACAATTCAGGCCGGTATGCAAACAATTATTTGATTTAGTTTGAATTTGCGGTTGTTATCGTTTGCCATAGAAAACACCCTTGATAAAACATAAAACGTTGCTGGTAAACTACCCTATTCCATTAACCGATCTTCACCAAAAACAATAGGTCTTGAGAACTCTACAATTCAGGGCTGTATGCAAAACATTAGTTGATTCTCTTTTAATTTACGGCAGTTATCGTTCGTCATAGAAAAAATACCCTTGTTAAAACATAAAACGTTGCAGGTAAACTACCCCTTTCCCTTAACCGATCTTCAACAAAATCAACAGACCTTGAGTTCTGTATAATTCAAAAAGGTATGCAGAAGAGTAGTTGATTCTGTTTTAATGTACGGCAGTTATCGTTCGTAAAAAAAAAAAAATTACCCTTGATAAAACATAAAATGTTGCTGGTAAACAACCCTATTCCCTTAACCGATCTTCACCAAAACAATAGGTCTTGAGAACTGTACATTTCAGGGCTGTATGCAAAATATTATATGATTCTGTTTGAATTTGCGGCTGTTATCATTTGCCATATAAAATACCCTTGATAAAACAAAAAACGTGTCAGGTAAACTACCCGTTTCCCTTAACCGATCTTCACCAAAAACAATAGGTCTTTAGTACTCAACAAAACAGGGCTGTATGCAAAAACGTATTTGATTCTGTTTGAATTTGCGGCTCTTATCGTTTGCCATAGAAAATACCCTTATAAAACATAAAACGTTGCAGGTAAACTACCCCATTCCCTTAACCGATCTTCACCAACAACAATAGGTATTGAGAACTCTACAATACAGGGCTGTATGCAAAACATCATTTGATTCTGTTTGAATTTGTGGCTGTTATCGTTTACCATAGAAAACTAGCTGCAATAAGTATTGGTGAATTATTATCAATATCACATGTAATTATAAAACAACAACCACTGCAACACAAGCTTTACACTGTAAAGACAATTTAGAATTAAAAGAACCACATAAAGATGGGTATATCATTAATTCAGAATTACATGACAAAAAAAAACCATGGCATACTAAACTATCAACAATACATTGTACATTAAAAACATGCAAATAATTGTATTCTAATAAAAACTAAGCTGTTTAGAACTTCTAATTGACATCTTAGAATAGCTATGTCAATAAATAAAGAGAATTTTTTATTAAATAAAAGTGGTATGTGTGGTGTTTAATGCAAATACACAGACTGACATTGGACAGAAAGTGTAGACATTAAACACGCTCAGAATTTCTACAATAATATAAACCAGTGAAGGACAATGTCATAAATGTGCAATATGATATGTATTACCACTATTATAGTACACAATGATTATTATGAGGAAGTAATTTCACCAGAATTAAGGAAAACTGAGGTCACTGCCTGACCACACTAGCTGCAATAAGTATTGGTGAATTATTATCAATATCACATGTAATTATAAAACAACAACCACTGCAACACAAGCTTTACACTGTAAAGACAATTTAGAATTAAAAGAACCACATAAAGATGGGTATATCATTAATTCAGAATTACATGACAAAAAAAAACCATGGCATACTAAACTATCAACAATACATTGTACATTAAAAACATGCAAATAATTGTATTCTAATAAAAACTAAGCTGTTTAGAACTTCTAATTGACATCTTAGAATAGCTATGTCAATAAATAAAGAGAATTTTTTATTAAATAAAAGTGGTATGTGTGGTGTTTAATGCAAATACACAGACTGACATTGGACAGAAAATGTAGACATTAAACACGCTCAGAATTTCTACAATAATATAAACCAGTGAAGGACAATGTCATAAATGTGCAATATATGTATTACCACTATTATAGAACTTCTAATTGACATCTAAGAATACCTATATCACTGCAAAAGTGTGAACAGGACAACTTATGTCAATAAATAAAGAGAATCTAACTGACTATGCTCCAAGCCTTAGAACGCATGGTTCAAATTTATTAATCTTAGACAATCATTGTACTTGGAAATTAAGAATTAAATTAGGTTAATTACAATTATATATTCTCAGATTAGGAGAGTAGTTATATCTATTAACCATATGTTCTTAATCTAAAACAATAAATCTCGTCTGAAAATGTTCGACGTTTTGAGGTTACCATTGTATGAAAAGTAATCATCTTTAAGCTATGCTTATATTTAATTTACAATTTAACAATAATAGTGATAATTTGAATAATGTCTTGATGATAGTGTAATTATTGACAAATTTTTAATTAGTTCAAAGTGCCTTCCCAGATATTACGCTACCATAGTAAGTAATTAATATTGCAGTAGAGCGTAATACTTGCCTTAAATTCACTGAATTGCAAATTATTATACACCTTCCAATTGTATGAGCACTGGAATAAACTTTATAAGCTTTTAAAAAAGCTAGTATTTCGAACGGCAGATAAAAAATCAACCTTTTAGCTTCAGAACTTTATGAAAGTCGGTTAACGGTTAACGGAAAAGATTTTCGGCGAACAGCGCATTGCAGTCTGGGTAACATTATTCAAAACAAATAGACGTCTGCTTTCCTTAAATATGATCCTTAAATATGATAGATTTCACAAAGCATTTTCTATGGAATAAAATTTACAATAAATACTATTACAAACATGATTCCCTTATGCATCTTGAAATTGCAAATCATGGCATAAATTCGTCCATTAATATCAAAATTCACTTTTTTAAACTAATAGTCGATCGATTAGTCGAAACAATATTTTGATAAACGTATGCCTTAAAACTAATTACTGATTGAAAGATTGTTACTTAAAATAACTAGGATACGTATACAGTTCTTTTATAACAATTCTTAACATAATAAACATCTTAAATTGACAAAAATACAATGTTTAGTTCTAGGCTTAAGTTGGCCTAAAACATCATAAGTTAGTTTTATCGGAACTTATCATAAAACGTTGCAGGTAAACTACCCCTTTCACTTACCCGATCTTCACCAAAATCAACAGGTCTTGAGAACTCTATACTTCAGGGCTGTATGCAAAACATTATTTGATTCTGTTTACATTTGCGGCTTTTATCGTTTGCCATAGAAAATACCCTTGTTAAAATATAAAATGTTGCAGGTAAACTACCCTTTTATCTTAACCGATCTTCACCAAAACCAACAGGTCTTGGGTACTCTACAAATCAGGGCTGTATGCAAAACATTATTTGTTTCTGTTTGAATTTGCGGCTGTTATCGTTTGCCATAAAAAATAAAAAAAAATTACCCTTGATTTAAAACAACAGTTGCAGGTAAACTACCCCTTTCCCTTAACCGATCTTCATAAAAATCAATAGGTCTTGAGTACTCTACAAATCAGGGCTGTGTGCAAAGTATTATTTGATTTTGTTTCAATTTGCGACTCTTATCTTTTGCCATAAAAAATACCCTTTTAAAACATAAAACGTTGCAGGTAAACTACCCCTTCCCCTTAACCGATCTTCACCAAAAACAATAGGTCTTGGGTACTCTACAAATCAGGGCTGTATGCAAAACATTATTTGTTTCTGTTTGAATTTGCGTCTCTTATCGTTTGCCATAGAAAATACCCTTTTAAAACATAAAACGTTGCAGGTAAACTACCCCTTTCCCTTACCCGATCTTCACCAAAAACAATAAGTCTTGGGTACTCTACAAATCAGGGCTGTATGCAAAACATTGTTTGATTCTGTTTACATTTGCGGCTTTTAACGTTTGCCATAGGAAATACCCTTGTTAAAACATAAAACGTTGCAGGTAAACTACCCCTTTCCCTTAACCGATCTGTACCAAAATCGACAGATCTTGAGAACTCTACCATTTAGGGCTGTATGCGAAACATTATTTGATTCTGTTTGAATTGGCGGCTGTTATCGTTTGCCAAACAAACAAAGTTACCCTTGATTAAAAAAAACCGTTGCTGGTACACTACCCCTTCCCCTTAACCGATCTTCACCAAAATCGAAAGCCATTGAGACCTCTACAATTCAGGGACGTATGCAAACAATTATTTGATTCTGTTTGAATTTGCGGCTGTTATCGTTTGCCATATAAAATACGCTTGATAAAAAAACGTTGCAGGTAAACTACCCCTTTCCCTTAACCGATCTTCACCAAAAACAATAGGTCTTGAGTACTCTACAAATCAGGGCTGTATGCAAAACATTATTTGATTCTGTTTGAATTTGCGGCTGTTATCGTTTGCCATAGAAAATACCCTTGTTAAAAAAACGTTGCAGGTAAACTACCCCTTTCCCTCAACCGATCTTCACCAAAAATAATAGGTCTTGAGAACTCTACAATTTAGGGCCGTATGCAAATAATCTTTTGATTCTGTTTGAATTTGCGGCTGTTATCGTTTGCCATAGGAAATACCCTTGTTAAAACATAAAACGTTACAGGTAAACTACCCCTTTCCCTCAACCGATCTTCACCAAAAACAATAGGTCTTGAGAAATCTACAATTCAGGGCTGTATGCGAAACATTATTTGATTCTGTTTGAATTTGCGGCTATCGTTTGCCAAAAAAAAAAATTTCCCTTGATAAAAAAAACCGTAGCAGGTAAACTACCCCTTCCCCTCAACCGATCTTCACCAAAAACAATAGGTCGCGAGTACTCTACAAACCAGGCCTGTATGCAAAAAATTATTTGATTCTGTTTGAATTTGCGGCAGTTGTCGTTTGCCATAGAAAATACGCATGATAAAAAACGTTGCTGGTAAACTACCCCTTCCCCTCAACCGATCTTCACCAAAAACAATAGGTCTTGAGTACTCTACAAATCAGGGCTGTATGCAGAAAATTATTTGATTCTGTTTGAATTTGCGGCTGTTATCGTTTGCCATAGAAAATACCCTTGTTAAAAATACGTTGTTGGTAAACTACCCCTTTCCCTTAACCGATCTTCACCAAAAACAAAAGGTCTTGAGAACTCTACAATTTAGGGCTGTATGCAAATAATCTTTTCATTCTGTTTGAATTTGCGGCTGTTATCGTTTGCCATAGGAAATACCCTTGTTAAAACATAAAACGTTACAGGTAAACTACCCCTTTCCCTTAACCGATCTTCACCAAAAACAATAGGTCTTGAGAACTCTACAATTCAGGGCTGTATGCGAAACATTATTTGATTCTGTTTGAATTTGCGGCTGTTATCGTTTGCCAAACAAACAAAATTACCCTTGCTAAAAAAAAACCGTTGCGGGTAAACTACCCCTTTCCCTCAACCGATCTTCACCAAAAAC
Source organism: Magicicada septendecula (assembly GCA_034769895.1). NCBI lineage: Eukaryota > Metazoa > Arthropoda > Insecta > Hemiptera > Cicadidae > Magicicada > Magicicada septendecula. The sequence continues at coordinate 290,775,370 of CM068367.1, forward strand.
AATAGGTCGCGAGAACTCTGCAAAACCGGGCTGTATGCAAAAAATTATTTGATTCTGTTTGAATTTGCGGCAGTTATCGTTTGCCATAGAAAAAAAATCTACAGACAGACAGACACACAGACAGACAGACACACAGACAGACACACAGACACTTTTCGGAAAACGACTTTTTTTCATGTTTTGAGTGTAGTAGAATCAGAATCTGCAATAATCTCGAACACGATTTTTTTTGCCATCACCATACTTCCATTCCTTAAGGAATATGGAAGTAAAAATTACCCTTAATTTAAAAAAAACCGTTGCAGGTAAACTACCCCTTTACCTTAACCGATCTTTACCAAAATCAATAGGTCTTGAGTACTCTACAAATGAGAGCTGTATGCAAAAAATTATTTGATTCTGTTTGAATTTGCGGCTGTTATCGTTTGCCATAGAAAAAAAATCTACAGATAGACACACAGACACACAGACAGACACACACACACACAGACACTTTTCGAAAAATGACTTTTTTTCATGTTTTGAGTGTAGTACAATCAGAATATGCAATAATCTCGAAGACGATTTTTTTTGCCATCGCCATACTTCCATTTCCTTAAGGAACATGGAAGTAATAAACATTTTTTAAAGAAATAGTTACAGTTGATCTGCGTATACATCTTGGGATCACTGAAGCCCGTAATACTAATATAAGAACATCACTCTCAAAGTGTGTTTTAGAAGTAATGTGAAAACATCTAGGAAGTTGTAAATCATAGCTACATAACAACCTTAATTCTGAGCTTATGTTTTGACCGCAACGTAATAGTTTTTATCGGTGTAACTGTAGTAGTAATTTCCATTACGACTTTACTTTAATTTTATTACCATTTCCTAGGAATTTTGTTAACTATTGCCATTTAAGCTTCGTAAATAATTCAGTCTTCTTACGCGTCGTATTCACTGTCTGTATAAATTTCATTATTTTTTATATGTGTTTTTATACATTTATTTGTATGCATTTTTGACAGTTACTTTAATATTTACTTTAATTTTTAGTGTTTACCGTAATATTCATAAATGTGAATATTACACAAAAATGACCATATATTGAGTCCACATTTAAGTAAGTTTTGTTATATAGTAACGTTTTGTTGTGATATCTTATTAATATAATTCCAATACACAGTATTGTTCTGATATTTATTTACAAAACAGTATTATTTCCTTTCAGAAAATGTGGATACTAACAAACAAATAAACACACATACTCATCCGTAAGAGCAGTAATTTACGAAAAAAGTAACCACGGTAAAAACGACGGTTATCAAAGAAAAAAATCACGTGAGAGTCGATGAATGAAACCCTTAATACGAATAAAGGCAGGAGAGCGATGAATTTATTTTCAAAAACCGATTATTGATGTTTTTAGACACCTGTCTAGCATTTTGCATTTTATGATTTGTAATTTAATTGTTCTTGTCTTTCTTGCAGCGATTTTTTGTATAGTAACGTATGAGTATTTGCATTTATTTTAATTTCAGTTTCATTCCATTCTGAGTGTTTATTTTTCAAAACAAAAACTAATTCAAGTAACCAAATATAAACTACGGTAAGCAGACATAACTTGTTTGACTACGTGACGCTTTGTGCGCGTTGTGTGAGTGGCAGGTTTACGCAATGCTTGCCCTCCTTCTAGATCTTACCTGACGCGCCTTCTAGATTGTGAACGATTATTCTATTGGCATACAGGTGACATACTATGCTGTACAGCGGGGGTATAAATACAGGATTCAGAAGCGGGGTTAGTTTAATCTGTGATTTAGTGAGCGTAATCGCAGCTGTTATTGTGACTTGCGGTTTAGTGTAAAGTGATTATTTCGTGTATTTTAGTGCGGCATTCATAATGAGATGGAATTTATTGTTTTGTATCAAGACGATACGTGTGGCCGTTGTAACAGTATTTTCAATTTTAGTTAATATAGTAATACCATAGTAAAGTTAACCAGTTATGCACTGTAAAATATACTTTGTTAGTCTCTTTAGCCCTGCACCTAAGAGAATGCATAATAAATAAAGCTAAAAAAGTTTAAAATATTTTCACTTACTAGGCTACATTCCACACAAGTTTAAGTGTCTGTACCTTTACGAAACACAAGTCTGAGGAATACTAAACTTTTAAGAGTTCCTAAACTCTAGTCGAGTGGTTTTTACATTTTATTTAGGTGGTTGTTTCACATGTAGGTCACATTTTCTCAGTTTACGGTATCTTGAATTGACAGAGAACAAAGTTTTTTATTGAAAAATTTGTGTGAGTTACGCCTTTTGTTCTTTTATAAGGGCCTAGAAAATACAATTGATGAATCCGGTACTGAACGGTTGAAGTAAACAAATCGACGAAATTATAAAACAATAATAAAGTTTACAAAGGTATTAGGAGTTATTTATTATGCTAACTGTGATTAATTAATTATGTGATTATACTAATTTGCAAAATGAGATCGTGTAATCACTCAATTAGGTTACTCATATCAACTGATTGAAGCTAAGTGATACGTTAGATCTTTTATGTTAGCATAATTACTGCATTGAGACTCTAATTATTGTATAAATTAATAAAACTACTATAAATCATTCAAGTGCCATTACTTTCTTCTTCTGAGGTAACTTTGACAATAATGAACGCATATATTCTGGATAAAATAAACACTTATTTATTAACATCATTAAATAAAGAGACTTCAATATATAAATATGGATGATTCCCTGTAAATACATTCATAAAAAGAACACATGTATATATATCAAATTACAATGCGAATCCAATACGTTGTTTGCTGGAAAACATACACATACATATATAATACAATCGATATATAGAAAAACACAAATGGTCAAACAATAAATCTTATACTAATGCGTTCATTGCTTGCCTCAGATGAATAACGTTAATTATATTTATCATATTTAATTTAAATACTCAAGGGGTGTTTCTTGAAAAGAGACAGGACAGTAGAGTTCTTATGATAAGAATAGCATAAAGATTATTTGTAAAGCGATTTATCCGATATTTCCATCGGTGTAACTCCTTCTCGTTGGTGGTCCATATGTGTGAAGTTGCGTAGCTGTGACGTCACTAACACTCAACACACGCGGATCAGATTCACTCGCGCTGTGTGTATTTTCTGTTGATTCGGCTGTTACTGTTAGAGTCTATGAAATCATGTGTCGTGTGGGTAAATTCATCATTAACTATGGTGTATATATCTGACTGTCTATTGTTGAACTTCTTGTGTGTACATTAATGTATAGTGTCTTTGATACCGTGGTGTAATTGTTCCAAATTATATTGTATCGCTTCGCACTGTACAACGTTACGATTTCGTTGTCCGGTAAAACATGAACAATAGTTCTGCGCGTCGGTTATTGATGAAACTGCGATTGGTTAGTTCAGTTCTGAATTTAGCGGTAACTGACTTTAATAAAGAACTCTAGAGTTATTATGCACTGGCGTATGTTGCATGATTTAGTCGCTGTAGGTACACTATTACCGGATACTCGACAATATCGAAATGTTTAAGTCACTTAATTATATACCGCGTAGCAGAGTTTCAAAGTCCCACTGCTGTCCGTATGTTAATCGAACTGTATTAAGACTGTTGAAAATGTATGAAGACTGTTTAAAAGTACGTGATTGAAAAATATATGATGACTGTCGAAAGTTATAAGAAGACTGTCCTCCCGCGTGCTCTGCAAACACTTTTTATCAAGCATCGTTTACCACAATGCAATCTTCTGGAAGGCACGCCTCAGGTCGAACATGATAGGACAGAAGAACTCCTACCCTTATGCAAGACTATCGTTCTTCACTTCTCATTCGACGTTCCCGTTGCCATAATGACGACGGTCCTCTCCACCTGTTCTCTGGGTAGATGCTGGGTTGTGATTGGGTATCCTGTCTCCCCACAAGTTCGCGTCGAAAGCCTCCGTACTCTTTTCCTGGAACAAGAGCAATTTCTCGGCTGTCGATCAGGTCTTTGTCTAAGCGTACTCTGGACCCTGTTGCTGTTCTCACGCGAACAATGTGTCGTATTTCGTTATTGTTTCACTATCCTTGACCCTTTTCCGTTAGCTATCCTGACGCAGCGTATCGTCGTTTCCAAAAAGGCACTCCTTCTCCCTGTCGTAAATATCAGTTGTCGCCAGTAAGACGTTCCCCCGCTGTGCACAAGTTCGATTCCATTCTTTAGATATCGATGTCAGTTCTCATACAGGGTAAATACCATTGTGTACTTACGCCCTTTTCTTACTACTGGTACACTTCAAATTAACCTTGCAGTGTGTCCGTCACAGTTTCTCCGTAAATTGGTACTTGACATAGTTCCTTTTATCTTGCATGTTGCAGGCTGTAAATCTCGGTTGAGTCGAGTCTGTCACGGCCAACCTTATTTCCCATTGTAAAGTTATGTGGAGCGTATTCGTATTGTCCGAAGCAAACGTTCAGTTGACACATCGTAAAACTGTTCTTTATTTATTGCTCGTGGCTCGTGTAGGGGTGTCTTGCTGTATGTAACGTCTTTTCGATCATAATATTAAAAAATTTTAATTCTTGGTTGTTACAATTTTCTAAAAATAAGATACATTGAACTGAGAAAGACAATTTACAGAGCGTAGAAGAGACGGTATAAGGATTTTATAATGTATGAATGCTTTTTATCCAATCCAATTTAATTGAATTCAGTAATTATTTTAAATTAAATGATCCGTCACATAATATCTACACAAAAATCTACAATTATAATACGCTAATTTCTTGTCTCCAAACTAAAGTGAACTAAGATAACAGCGCATAACATACGAAACCCTACAAATCTCTGTACTCTGTTTCAGAACACATTGCCAGGTTCCGTATATTTATACAGTACAGTATAGTTATACAGGTCAAAGTCACGCATGATGCACAAAAACGACCTTTGCGTTACTTGAATATGTGGGTCCAATAAATGGTGCAACATTTGCACCTTAAACACACGTTAAATTCTTTATTATACACAACCATAAAAAACATTATTAATACACACAAGCAATATTTGTTTGTTTCAGAAACTTTATTCTTACAATCACATTATATTGCTTTATGTTCTGCATTATAAAATCACATTCTGCATTGATGTTAACATATTCACATTCTGTGGTTATGGTTAACATATTCTGAAGTATCCCTTTATATCCTAGTTATTTTAGCACTACTTTAACTTAGTATACCCTAGTTTATATCCTACCACAAGGTAATAACGCCCAGTGGCGTATCTAGAATTTGGCTTTAGGGAGGATTCGTGGTCGGGTCGGCTTCGTGCAAAAGGGAAACAGATGTTAAGACTAAGTAACATTACTATCTTTAAAGTGGCTAAAAAATGCATGATAATAACCTAAAATCAGTCCCATTAATGTAAACTGTAATAACACAATAAAAATACCCGTTATTGAAACATTGTTAAAAGATACTTATTGTCTGAATTGATTTTCTTATATTTTAAATTTCAAACGTATACCCTAATGCTGGGTTATAAATTTGTTTGTATATTTAAAAGATAGCTAGTACTATATTATCGTACACAGCTAAAAAAAAAATAAAATAAAACCGCCTAAAATTTGAGAGATTTACCAAACTCGTCAACGTTTTCGACCTCCCGAATACGCCCCTGATAACCCCGAGGAGTTTGTGACCTAGTCACAGTGAAAGTGACGCCAGTCTGTTGCAGACTTGAGGAAGCAGCAAGTGTGTTCGTTATTTCCCCAGCGTACGCTATTTTTAATTTACGAGGGTTAGAAATTTGTCTGCAGACACCTCGGGTACTGTAACGGTTGAAGACCAAAGGGATCTTACATCAGAATTGAAACTTTCTTGACAAAAACCCTACAGAAATTCACAGTGCTGTGCAAGAAGTTTGGGGTGAGAAGGAGTAGGCCGTAGTACAGTTTCACGTTGAGCTACTGCATCTCGTTATGGTTGTGTCAGCATAAATAATGATTTAAGGCCAGGAACTCTGAAAACACCGACAGATGAACAAAGTGTAAAGAGCGGACTTTCTTCAAGAGGATCGTCTATTGACGTGCGAAGAAATATTCCACCCTACAGGGAATCCCATCAACATCATTATTTCGAATTTTAACAAACCATTTATAGAAAAATGAATTCTGGCCTATGGCCCCCTCACTGCTTGACTGCTGAACAGAAACAGAAACTAAAACTGAAAATTACTGAAAGAAGCATTGACGTTAAAGGTCATCAAATCCAGACTGGAATTGTTATCGATGAAAATGGGTTGGAGACTTTGAACCGGATTGAAATCGCAGTCAAATGAGTGGAGACGTCTGTCATCCCACGACCTAAAAAATTTCGACGAGCGCAATCAAGGGTGAAGCAAACTTGTTTATAGTTACCAACAAATCAACATGGCAGATAGAGTTCCATGTGGGATGAATGTGACAGCAGTGTATTTTTTGGCGTACCTAGGCCTATATAACGCAATTATCGGCAGAAAACTGACCTGACTTGCTCACGAAAACGACAAGACACGAAAACTAAAAATCAAAAATAATTCGTTTATGTTTAAATAATTTAAGGAAGACCTACTCTTGGTACCAGCAAAAAAGCGCCATCTTTCTTCTGTGCGTAAATTCCAGCTGAGTTCTTTGATGTAACCGGGATCGTAATTCCAGCTTAGCTGTGACATATATAGCGTCGCTCAGTGGCTTTTCACTAACTGAGAAAAACAGAGTTACAGCTTATCATTTAATCAAGATTAAAGTTGATAGGTCAGTTGGTTAAGCTGCTGTACTTTATGAGACGCTGTGAATAGAATAGAAACCTTAAAAATTTAATTATAATTTACGTTGTCATCTACTCTTCTACTACTACTACTACTACTACTACTACTACTATTATATTAATAATATAATAATAATAATAACAACACAATAACAATAGCATGAATAAGTACTTACTAAACTGCAATTTAATTGTAACACTAGTTTGATTGAACATTCACAGATAAGTTACATCCTAATTATAGAATCCGTGAGCGTGTACGTGTACATGTCTGTACACTTACGTTATTACAGCGTGATCACCGTCTGAAATTATACATATATATGCTCGTTCGAAGGTCTTCACGGTGAATATCTGTTGTAGCAGGTTTTTGGATACATCCCTGTGTGTGATGTTTATATTGCCGACGTTTCGTTCCGTAATCCCGGAAAATTTTCAAGGCGTACCGATGTTGATTTATCTACGGCGCGCGTCTTATATCCTGCTTCCCTTGTGATTTTTGCCATGGGAGGGTTAGAGCGTGGGGGTGAGTGTGCTGTGGCCATATGTTGTTTGTTAATTTGAGAATTGTCAGTTAGGAATTTCCAAGTTGTCGCTAATTTAGTATATTCTATATATTCTACTTGAAAAACATGTTTGAATTGGTATCCAAGTCACTTATTGACAAAATCTGTATATATTAATATTGTAACGTATCAAAATTGTCGTTACATATAAATAATATCAAACACCTAGAATAAGAATCTACCATGTACATGTCTAAGACAAAATGTCCAAAAAACTCTAAAATATCGAAATCAATCGTATATCCATGGATAAATAATGTCGAAGTAAACAAACACCGTAGAAGGAAGAAATATAATCGAATGCATCATCAATATTATCAGAAGAGGAAAAATAAACCGAACAACTACGTTAGCAACCAGGACCCAATAGATCATATAAGTGAGGGAACATATCACATAAGTGAGGGAACAGATCATATAAGTGAGGCAACATATAATATAAGTGAGATAATATATCATATAAGTGAGGGAAAATACCCAGTAAGTGAGGAACCTACATATAAGAAGAAGAAGAAACCTGTACATAAGAAGAGGAAGAAACCTGTATATAAGAAGAGGGAAAGTTTATATAATTAAGAAGAGGAAAAATGTATAATAAACAATGAAAAATATTTAACAAGGAACAAGATAATAACATTACCAGTGTGAGGAAGACACAATAAATGAGGAAAGTATTTTTAGATGGAGCAAATACCCAACTAATAAGAAGATAATAATGCAAGAATGAAGAATACCAGATAAGGGAATCCTAATACCCCAACAAGGAAGAACATGAAGAAAAAACAAGGTGACCAAGAACAAGATGTCGACAAAATAATAAGCAGCCACAAACAATAATAGTGAGTGACTTATAAGTGCATCGATTAATACCAAAATATCACAATCCCAAACTAAAAAACACAAACAATGAAAGTGCAATGTTTATGGAAGATGAAGATAAGAAGTGTTAACGAAGATAGATAACAACCTCAAATAAACAACACAAACAATTAGTGTATTATTTATGAGACAATAATATAATAAAATAAGACATAAAAAAAACCACAAATATACTTATAATAAAGAGAGAAATAATTGCTCAATAATGACTGAAATTAAATGTAAAATCCTTAATAAAATATATGTTTAAATATCAAGAGAGTGAAGGGTAAAATCAATACAGAATGTAATTATTAATGTATTAAAGATAAGACAACCTGTAGTAGAAAAACAAAACAGTTTACCCAAACCCAAATGTAAACACATAATATGTATGACAATAACAAGTTAGAATTAAATAATAATGTGTGAACAAGTAGTATATAATACAAATAAAATAAGGAAAATATTGTACTAGATAATAGTAATAACATATCATAGGAAAAATATAAGAATTAAGCAAGAAACTAAACAAATACAAATAAGCATTGTTGTCAATTCAGTAGGATACACATAACCTCAACTGAACAGAATCTGCAACACAGAATCACAAATAACAATTAGAAAAATGCAGACAAAAGTAATTATTTGAGTCTACAACCAAACTAGAATAAATGTGTAACATAATGAACCCAGTATGAATTAAGAAACACCAATATATACTGTATATTGTTTAAACAAACCATGCCAAATTACCAAAACACAAGGTGACTATCAATCAGAATTACATAAAATACCCACTTAAACTTAATAAAGGAGAGGAAAGTAGCATAACACTAGTAACTAGAATACTCAATACCTCTTTGAGAACAGTTAACAGACATTAAATACATAAATTTATATGAAAATAATAATAAACAAATATACATGTCAAATGGGACTAGATGTAAATAGCAATCCTACAGAGAATTATGAATAATTAACACAGCAGAGAGTATCATAAACAAAAGACAAACAGTAGACAAAGTCTAAGAACACCTTAATGGATAAAAATACATCCATAATGCACAAATAATAATAAAATATGAATATCAATATGACAAAACTATGACATGGTGTATTAAAACCATACAGTGTAAATAAATGAAGCAACATTAATGGAAACAAAGCTTCACAAAAGATGTATGAATATTTAATGTACAAGATAAACCCCAAGGAAATGCATTATTATAAGATGTATATTAGAATTAATAAGTATTAATGCAAGGACATGTAGGGCCTACACGCCTGAAAATGCATTTGGATAAATTGTACATAATTTAGTATTTAAGGAGTAGTTAATAAGAGATAATGACTCTAAATATCTACAGTGAGTGTTAGAAATAACATGTATTATAATAAAGTGGAAAAAAACTTATGTATAATTAAGAACCACGAAAAGTACATCATCCAAAAGTTAATTAGGTTAATCATGGACGGATTTATAGCTTGAGTGGACTCAAAATAAAGAGCCGAGCATCCGCAAAATAGTGATACCATTAATTTCTTAATCCGAAATGTACTAAGAAAGTTATGAACGATAATAAGTTTTCCTTCAATTCCAAAAGAATTGATAGCATCATCGCCGTACTCTCAAACCCAAAACTCGATGCTTAGAAATAAATTTCTTAACTTATTAAGGCATATGGGTACGAGATTAACAGATTTTCAACCAATAAGAAGAGCTGATTTCAGTAGACGCCGAGAGCGACTTCGAGGGAACAGACTACTAGCAAATTGACCACCAAAGTGTACGGAACGAGTCTTCGACGGGAACAAAATTTTTAAAATGTGCGCGCTCCCTAGTGTAAACACGTAAATCTAACCTCACTAAAGTGTTTATAACCTATAGCGAGTGAAGTGCAACGAGTGATGGGAGATAATAAACAAACCATTGCCAGTGTATAATATCGGCAATGATGAGTGGGAAAATAAGGGAGTATTAGCGATATTTTAATAAATATTAATGTTTACCAAAATAATAAATTTTTACGTTGGTACTACTTTAGTCAAGTACAGTTGTACATGGCTAAACTAAATAATAATTGTTAATTAACCAGTAATTGAACAGAAGTTCTCAATTTTAATTATTTAAATAAAATATTATTGATTTTAGAAAGAGATGACAATCGAATTTAATATTTTAACCAACATTGATAAAAACAAGGTTAAACCTAGATGCTAACTGACTATAAAATACGAAAGTCAATTCGCTTATAAATAATAACAGAGAACTATCAATGCAGTTAATGAATAATGAACGTACCATGAATAAATGTTATGTATAGTTATAAGATTTCAATGCCATCAATTTAAATATTTTACTAATTCACTTAGAGTAAATGGCAATCTAACCTACCTGTTACGAAAGGGTGCGACAACCATATCGAGCTGTGCTTTAAAATTAGACAAGCTTGAATATACTCAATTGAAATGAGATTATGAATTAATTATTATATATTTTTGTTATTAATAACCATTCAAGGAATATTATTCCGACACACAGCAATTTCAATCGTGTCGTACATTCCACAAAATAACCTGCGAGGTTGATAGCAGGTGGACCAGATACGATAATTACTTCCATATTCCTTAAGGAAATGGAAGTATGGTGATGGGAAAAAAATCGTTGTCGAGATTATTGCAGATTCTGATTGTACTACACCCAAAACATGAAAAAAGTCATTTTTCGAAAAGTGTCTGTGTGTGTCTGTGTGTCTGTGTGTAGATTTTTTTATGGCAAACGATAACAGCCGCAAATTCAAACAGAATCAAATAATTTTTTGCATACAGCCCTGATTTGTAGAGGACTCACGACCTATTGTTTTTGGTGAAGATCGGTTGAGGGAAAGGGGAAGTTTACCAGCAACGATTTTTTTTTATCAAGGGTAATTTTTTTTTGGCAAAGGATAACAGCCGCAAATTCAAAGAGAATCAAATAATGCTTCGCATACCGCCCTGAAACATAGAGTTCTCAGGATCTATTGTTTTTGGTGAAGATCGGTTAAGGAAAAGGGGTAGTTTACCCGCAACGTTTTATGTTTTAACAAGGGTATTTTCTATGGCAAACGATAACAGCCGCAAATTCAAACAGAATCAAAAGATTATTTGCATACAGCCCTACAATGCAGAGTTGTCAAGGCCTATTGTTTTTGGTGAAGATCGGTTAAGGGAAAGGGGTAGTTTACCAGCAGCGTTTTTTTATCAAGGGTATTTTCTATGGCAAACGATAACAGCCGCAAATTCAAACAGAATCAAATAATTTTTTGCATACAGCCGTGATTTGTAGAGTATTCAAGACCTATTGTTTTTAGTGAAGATCGGTTAAGGGGAAGGGGTAGTTTACCTGCAACGTTTTTTATCAAGGGTAGTTTCCTATGACGAACGATAACTGCCGCATATTCAAACAGAATCAAATAATTTTTTGCATCCGTCACTGAATTGTAGAGGACTCAAGGCCTTTCGATTTTGGTGAAGATCGGTTAAGGGGAAGGGGTAGTTTACCGGCAACCTTTTACGTTTTAACAAGAGTAAAGTACTTGAAAATTCATTTAAACTTTTTCAAACAATGGTAATTGTTAAAAATAAAACAATTTTGTTGCCAGGCAATAAAATTATATTTTTTTCATTTTAATGTATATCATGTATAAGAGAAAATATATCGTGCGTGGCAGGCAAGCATATCTCAGTTATGTACTGTTTACGTTTCCATTTTATTATTATGACTACCGCAATAAATATCGGTATGGAGAACCATACATGACTTCCATATTCTAAGATTTATTTTTAAAATCATTTTCGAAATGAAACATTACCACAGAAACTACTTCTTTCTACTTACTGCTTCAGCCTTAATCACAGTACTGTGGTCACTAACATATACCACCTCACGTTATCGCACTCGATTTTCACTGATGATGGAAGTCGATGGCATTGCCGAAACGTCTGGTTTTGTAGAAAACATTGGACTACGACCAAATGTTCCGGGAAGGAATTTTAACAAAAACTACTTCTTTGTTGCCGATAACGTTGTACACATATATATAAAAATATGCATAAAATTAATGGCTTGTATAAGTTATTGATTGATCTCCATTAAGTAGTGCTCAAGTTTCCGAAGTTTTAATATTATGATGTCCGTAATTAAAACACCAGAGCAGGTTTTGTGTGAATGAGGCTACACCGTGGACTAAAATTTTCAACATTTCCTATTGAGCGTTGCTTAGAGTAAAGCTGCGAATCTACAGTGTATGTTTCACATAACAAACACGCGAAAAAGAAGGAGCGCTCCGAAGTCACTCATGGACCCTCAGCATCTTGCAAAGGGTTCATTCCCTAAAGACGGAAAGTCTATCTATGAATCGTTCCTCTGTAAACACGTGCAGTTACGCTGCCCAGCGATCCACAGGAAGCAAATTGATGTCCATTTTTTCGGCTAGCACGCGTTATGTTGGTGTGGGTTTCGGCACTTCCCATTTAAAAAGCGTGCAAATGTAAGAAAATAAACATGAGTGAGGCCAGAAATAACGCGAATTGTGTGTGTGTGTGTGTGTGTGTGTGTGTGTGTGTGTGTGTGTGTGTGTGTGTGTGTGTGTGTGTGTGTGTGTGTGTGTGTGTGTGTGTGTGTGTGTGTGTGTGTGTGTGTGTGTGTGTGTGTGTGTGTGTGTGTGTGTGTGTGTGTGTGTGTGTGTGTGTGTTCCCTGCCTTTTTATTGCTGTAGTCATAATAATAAAATGGAAACGTAAACATTACATAACTGAGATATGCTTACCTGCCACGAACGATATATTATTTTATACATGTACGAGGTGTGTTCAAAAAAAGACCGAACTATTTGTGTAGCACGTCAACTAGCGCATAGAGCGAGCTGCAGAATTAAGTGCTGCTAGCGACAGGTTTTGACGCCTGAATGCCGTTTTCTCTGTTCCGTCAGGATCTTCAGTTTTCGAACTACACGCGCTGTAGTGGGCACGGGCACACACCGTCCGGCGGATTTATAACGAAGTGAGAATGAAGATCTTAACACAACGTGTGTGTATAAAATTTTGCTGCTGACTTCGTAAAATCTTTACAGAGCTATTTCCATTGTCTTCCAAAGTTTCCATTACCATTTGCATTGGTACGCAGTTGCTGACCGATTTCAAAACGGGTCTCTTTCTGATCGTCGTCAACAAACACAGTAAGAATTTTTCAGTGATACGATACATTTAAATTTTTCTATCAAAATTTAATTTTACGATCTTAAATGGATTCTGTCAGAAAGTATCGGCATTTAAACGATGATTTACAATTACCACATCACGAGCTCTCTTCCCATGATCTTCGATATCGCTTTGATCTGCACCGACCATTGTTTTTCCCTCTTTAAAAATTCTTAAACTAATCGTTCGCCTCACGCAGGCTTCCGCGTATGCTTAATTGAAAACCAGAATGTCTCTGAAAAGTTTTAACCTAGTTTTGCTGCAAAATTTCATCCGCACACGTTGTTCTCGCGGTCTTTCTTAATCGCTTTGTCAGTAATCCGCCGGCCAGCGTGTGCACGTCCGCACTCAATGTGATATACCTCAAAGACTACTGCTAATAGCAGAACACAATAAGTGGTAGTTTGTTGTCAAAAACTATCGCTAGGTGCGCGCAAAGTCGCGGCGCGTCGTTTGTGCGGACTGATGTGTTACTCAAAAAGTTTGGTCTTTTTATGAACACACCTCGTATATTAACTCATACATAATTTACATTAAAATGACAAAATTATAATTTTATTGCCTGGCAACAAAATTATTTTATTTTTAACAATTACCATTGTTTGAAAAAGTTTAAATGCATTTTCAAGTACTTTACTGTTGTTAAAACGTAAAAGGTTGCAGGTAAACTACCCCTTCCCCTTAACCGATCTTCACCAAAATCAAAAATCCTTGAGATTTCTACAAATCAGGGCTGTATGCAAAACAATATTTGTTTCTGTTTGAATTTGCGGCTGTTATCGTTTCCCATAAAAAATACCCTTGTTAAAAAAACGTTGCAGGTAAACTACCCCTTTCCCTTAACCGATCTTCACCAAAAACAATAAGTCTTGAGAACTCTACAATTTAGGGTTGCATGCAAATAATCTTTTGATTTTGTTTGAATTTGCGGCTGTTATCGTTTGCCATAGGAAATACCCTTGTTAAAACATAAAACGTTACTGGTAAACTACCCCTTTTCCTTAACCGATCTTCACCAAAAACAATAGGTCTTGAGAACTCTACAATTCAGGGCTGTATGCGAAACATTATTTGATTCTGTTTGAATTTGCGGCTGTTATCGTTTGCCAAAAAAAAACATTTTCCCTTGATAAAAAAAAACCGTTGCAGGTAAACTACCCCTTTCCCTCAACCGATCTTCACCAAAAACAATAGGTCGTGAGTACTCTACAAATCCGGCCTGTATGCAAAAAATTATTTGATTCTGTTTGAATTTGCGGCTGTTATCGTTTGCCATAGAAAAAAAATCTACAGACAGACAGAAACACACACACACACACACAGACACTTTTCGAAAAACGACTTTTTTCATATTTTGAGTGTAGTACAATCAGAATCTGCAATAATCTCGAACACGATTTTATTTGCCATCACCATACTTCCATTTCCTTAAGGAATATGGAAGTAAAAAGCCAGGGAAGACACACACACACACACACACACACACACAATTCGCGTTATTTCTGGCCTCATTCATGTTTATTTTCTTACATTTGCACGGTTTTTAAATGGAAAGTGCCGAACCCATACCAACATAACGCGTGCAAGCCGAAAAAGTGTCCAGCGTGGATAGCGATTTGCTTCCTGTGGATCGCTGAGCAGCGTAACTGCACGTGTTTACAGAGGAACGACTCATAGACAGACTTTTCGTCTTTAGGGAATGAACCCTCTGCAAGATGCTGAGGGCCCATGAGTGACTTCGGAGCGCTCCTTCTTTTCCGCGTGTTTGTTCTGTGAAACGTACACTGTAGATTCGCAGCTTTATTCTAAGCAACGCTCAATAGGAAATATTGGAATTTTTGTCCACGGTGTACCCTCATACACACTAAACCTGCTCTGATGTTTTAATTACGGACATCATAATATTAAAACTTTGGAAACTTGAGCACTACTTAATGGAGATCAATCATTAACTTATACAAGCCATTAATGTTATGCATATTTTTTATATATATGTGTACAACGTTATCGGCAACAAAGAAGTAGTTTTTGTTAAAATTCCTTCCCGGAACATTTGGTCGTAGTCCAATGTTTTCTACAAAACCAGACGTTTCGGCAATGCCATCGACTTCCATCATCAGTGAAAATCGAGTGCGATAACGTGAGGTGGTATATGTTAGTGACCACAGTACTGTGGTTAAGGCTGAAGCAGTAAGTAGAAAGAAGTAGTTTCTATGGTAATATTTCATTTCGAAAATGATTTTAAATATAAATCTTAGAATATGGAAGTCATGTGTGGTTCTCCATACCGATATTTTTCAATATTATAATTAAACTTGTTTTCTTGATTTTGTAATCACTCTCTATAATACGTTATTGTTATATTTTAGCATTTTTATATCCTGTATCTTGTAAACTAAAAGAATTCACGACTTTTGGTAATTGTAAACAAAAAACTAACCAAACAAGGTTAACACCATACAATATAAATAATCAGTGTTACCAGCCCTGAGCTTTAAGAATCTCGGTGACGAGTTGAATTATTTTTTGATGTTTATAAATTGTATTAAAGGGTTTTAATTGGAATTAACTTATTGTTAATAAACTACAAATTTACTTACACTTGAATCAGCCTTTCATTTCAAAGTAAATAATAACGACAACATTAACAGAGCAATTATTTTACAAAGTGGCAGTACAGCGAACGAGCGGCCAATATTTGAAACTTCAAAACAGTCTCAAAGATACAAAATAATTTTATTTACTGTGCATACACATATACACTTGTGAAATATTTTATAAATTGTGTTGTGTCATTTCAGTGTATTACAGGACCTATTTTGGAAGATTGACAACAATAATAAGTGGTAAGTGAAAGGTAAATCTACCAGTGCTCCAAGAGAGAATTAAAACATTACTTTTAAACCTTTTGAACAAACAATTCATAATTGATAATAATAATTAAACACATCTAAAACTCGTCTAGTTACAATATTTACCGTATTTTATCTGTCGTGTGACTTCGTGTTGCGTTCGATTGGTTTACGCGTTTCGAAACATATGTTTCGTCTTCAGAAATAAAAAAATCACACAAAGTGAGGTCGTTGAATATTAAAATTGCAAATATTGAACACAATTCTGCACATAACCGCGTTACATGAGTGCGCACTCGAGTCGGACCGATCGGACACTGTCTGTTAATAGTTATTGCGTAAACAGGTTTATTGCGGTATCGTAGAGCGGGTTTGATTTGAATTTAAATGATCGTTTAGCACGAAGTCACGACTGTGTACGTCATTGTGTGCTCTATATATCTCGAATTCTTCTAAAGCGTTCATGTAAGCGCCTTTATTTCAAAAATATATGGGTTTCAAGTTGGAATTAAAGCTCGTATATTTATTATCTTCATTTATCAAGTGATGTGGGTAGTTAGATTTTATCTTAGATGGTGTTGTCTAAAACTGCACACATAAATTGCAGTTTTATTTCTGAAGACGAAACATATGTTTCGAAACGCGTAAACTAATCGAACGCAACACGAAGTAACACGACGGATAAAATACAGTAAATATTATACAGATTTTATATATTTTAATTTACTCGAATATAAACGTAAGCGACTACTAAAAAATGGGGGGAATAATGCTATTTGCTAGTTTTTTTACTGGGAATTTTGTGATGAAGTACATGGCTTATAAGCAGAAGTGGTAACTTTTAATGCACACATTTGCGACATCCTTTAGACTTGAAAATCGTAATCAAAACTCGACTCCGGAATTTACCTGCAATAAGGTGTATTTGTGAACACTTTTGGTTCCTGCAAGTAACAAAATGATCTCCTGCCCAGAGAAAGACAACTTACAAAACGTGGTGTCTGTGTTTCTTAAAATTCTGTGTTATCAATCTAAACCCTGGAAACGGTATCGTTTAGATGCAAACACTTTTTAAGAACAAAGATAGGAATAAAAAATCACATAGATTATTAAAACAATTAATTAATTTTAGTTATATGAAATGTGATATCTTTAATGCTTATTACAATGACATAATTAAAAAGCTAATTTGTGATATAATAAGCCTATAACAAATTTTAAAAATGGTAAGAAACGCGTATGAAACTTGAAGATTCACAAGTTTTGTGGCTGTTCAGAGTAAACGATAAAATAAGTGAATTAAATATATAATCTCCAAATAAAAATAAAAATAAACATGTAAGATAATCATTTGATCTTTATGAAAAAATATACTGCAGGGTTGACTGCATGCTGTGTACTATAGAAGCGGTGTATTCCATGAAAACGATGAGTATCAGAACATTCTTAGTAAAGTATGTAACTTGAATTTACAGAATTAGACATAAAAGAAACACATAAGAAAAATTGGACTGAAGTAGAACAAGAAGTAAAATATTCTTAAAATACAGTTTCCATATAAATACTGATATTTTTAAAACATGTCTGGTGTCCTTTAATATACCAATGAAAACATGCTTTCTACTTATAAAACTGTTCCTTACTAAAGTTATCTACATGGAAGCAAATACTTATAAACCTGTGCTTAGTGTTTTTATTTTCTAAATGCGAAACGACAAATTCTCATGTAGCCTATAAGATATCTTCAGTATTCATGTCCACAGTTTAATAACCACATCACACGGTATAAGAACACTCTGAGTACCCCATATCTTTAGCAACAATTTGTTCAAAAGCAAAAGACTTCTTAAGAAATTTTTTGTATGAAGTAAAAAATAAAAAAATGAAGTTTGCAAAATGAAGCAGCTGAACTCAAAATGAAAAATTGTATAGAATAAAATTTCTAAAATCCATGTAATACAGATAGTTTTCATTCAAAACATCGAAAACAAAATTTACATCGATGTATTAGTTTTATATACTCTTAAAACTAATATATACACGAGGTAAACATACCGTCTATGTATTTGTTGGTTAAAAGTAAATTTTATACCCTTAACGTTACATCTGTCAAGTGTTTTTACGTTAATACATTTAAAATAGAGAGGAAATAGTCCACTTTTGTAGAAACATAATAATCACTCTAAATATGCATGTTCATCATTGCCACTCGATGAAGGAAAAATTTTATTCCCAACTTGTTCACTAGATTCCTGTTAAATATTGTGACGGTACATATATTCGCCAAAATACAAACATTCATAAGCAAAAGTAATAATCCATAAAAGGCCATCAGAACAATTAAACTTGAATTTTAAAGGAGGAAGAAAACTAAATAATAAACTAAATGAGAAGAATAAAGAGATCAGCATTAAGAAATAATTGACTACGAAAGAAATTAAGACAACTGACTAGAGACAAGACCAACGTTGACCCAATATACCCAATAGATCAGACAGTGAGAAGAAGACTGGAGCATACACCAAAGGAATATAAATTGAAGAAGGCTAATGAATTAAGTTAAAATAGGGAAGAATTGAATTAACTCAACCAAGAGAATAAATAAATAAAGAAAGAATGTAACAAATAAAGTGAATAGAAATGGAGGCTCATGATTGAGAAGAATAATTAGTTTAAAACATTATGCAGACCCTATGCCATAACTTAACAATGACATCAAACCATTAATAGACGATTATAGGTGACTTGACTGTGACCATAACTACAATGTAAATTAATGATATAAGCAAAGATAACCAGGAGAGTGAAATTAAATCTGGTATTAATATGATTTAATAATGTGTAAAAGATAACAAACAGATTGTACCTGATAAGTTGTCCTACTAGTTGTGTAAGTAACATAGACACAGGGATGTCAGAAAAACTGATAATCACCAATAATGTTGTCAAAATAATATAAAAAAGAAACTGGAAAAGAAATACCAAAGAAATGAATAATAATAACAGTATTAGTACATGTAAATAATTAAGTAAAATGTATAAAAAGCAACTATGAAATGGACAAATTGTTGAAGCCAGAATAGGGACACATAACCTAGATTAACAAGCATATTGCACTTAGAATGATAAGAATGGATAACAAAAATGTTATTAAACCATGTTCTATTGTAAGATAATTAAACCTAGAGATTATAAGGATCATACTAGTAATAAGAATAATTACCAAGAAGAGATTTGTATTTGTGGTTAGTGTGTAAATGAACATACTGAAATGGATAGATTGAAATTTACACTATAACCAATCTAAAAAACCTGTAGCAATATTAATAAAAATGGAAAGAGATGGTATCAGTAGGATGAATTATATGTGATATCACTAATATAATATAAACCAATAATTATTATCATGAAAGTAAGTCATAATAATGAAAATTAAAAATACTTGTCATGTACCACTAGATGCAAGAACTATTGATAAATTAACAACAAATGGGAATATCATGGTGCAAACCAAAACCTTGTAAAACTTTATAATTATTGTGATGACCATGTATGTAAGAGGTAATGAATTAAAAAACGATTATGTAATGTATAATGAATACAAATAATGTGACACCCAATAGTACATAGCCATGGGCTGTTATAAAGAAGAAATGTAAGAAAATAACAATGTAATAACTAAAACTGAGGTGATCAGAAGTTGTAATGATCATTTCAGAATAATTGTGTCATAATAGAAACGGTTAAGAAACCACTATTTAAAGACAATAAGCAAAACTAATTGGTAGAGTCATAGGCCAAGATGCCTAGCCAACGTATTTGTAATGTTTGTTAGGAATAAGGATTTACTTATGTCAAAAGGAATATTGTAACAGTGATAAGATGCAGTGGACAACAATTATGAATGGTGATATTACAGTAAAAGGGAAGTAATATAAACAAAAAAGGGGAATTAAAATGTAGTAACTAATATTGAGTTAGGCCTAAACAGCCAAAGACAATTTTTATCAAAATACAACTTTATAACTGATTGTAAAGAGTTCATACTCGAGTATCAGGGAGTAATCATCAATGTTCATTGAAATTGATTTATATAAATAAATAAAACAAACATTATTATAGATAAATAGACAATAAGAAATGTTAGTAATTTTAATTTTATTAATAATGATCAAATATATATAGTGTGGGGAATCAAATTGTTCGTCTCAGAAAGCCCTGAGCAATGGTAATAATGAATGGTTGATTAGATCAAAGATAAATGTTCAGTACTAATTATAAAGAATTAATAATGTACAATCCCTTGGGCATCATAATGTAAACCAATTTATCATAATCTCAAACCCAGTCAAAAGACGCGTTGAAGGCGTCTATTTTGCCGAGATGTACCGAAGAGTTACGGGAATTGAGAAAATTAACCAATCAGCGATCACCATCGAGCATTAGAAGCCAGATTCGTACACCGAAGAGGACACAGTACATCTCAGTATCCAGACGGGTAAGCCACGCCGGTCCTGGGACCAATTTTATGAATTCACACCGACCAGCTGACGGGGAGCGGTAACCTCATAAAGTGAAAGTTAGGTTATATCAGTGATTATGTACGGAGTATGTGCGCATAGGTAGTGAACTAAATATTAATAAAAAAGTTAAAAATGCAATTACGAAAGGAAAAAAACAGGAAAATACAAGCAAGTACAGTGATAATTAAACTCTATTTAGAGCAAATATGACTTGTCACAATAACAAATTTTGTTGAGTACAATTAATAAGACTTATCGAATAAATCAAAAGATAATTAAATACGAAAACATAAGGAATATTGGACTTTATCAATTTAATTTATTTATTAATTGCTAAAGGAGTTACCGACAGTTGACTTTAATTATAAAGGTTATTAATTATTTGATAGATTTCATAAAAAAACGATGAAGGAAACATTTTCATATGAACACTAAGAGTGCAATGAACCTTATTATTTTGATTAATATATTAACAATTTAAGAAGTGTGACGAAAGCTAATTATAATTTTAATATTCGTCCACAGACATGATGAACTTTTTTCAGAGATAATTAATAAAATAATTTATAATGAACCTTAAGAAAGAGTTAACCAGTATTGTATTAATCAATTTGTTCCGAGTTAAAAGAATTTAATAACAAGCTGAACATGTTTACCAGAGTTATTTGTTTACCTGATAAAATTCATCCAATATAACGAATCAGATGATTTTCCATGAACACTGAAGAGTGTCGTAACTTTATTAAACTTGTAATTTTATATGTTGTTGAAACGTATTATTAATTTTAGGTTCACTGATCACAGTTCAGTACGCCAAATTAACCTACAATGTTGACGCAACGTGTCTGAGAATTTTTATATTATTAGTTAAGATGTATTTATTAATGTAATCATTCTCCTACTACTCGCTGATTATAGTAGTATAATGATTCAGTTTTTTTGTTTTTTGTATATTGCAGTATAAAAGGACCTACAGTTTAGATAAAACTTTTAAGCAAAAAATAACGTTTTATGTTCTGAATCAGAATATCTACTAAGAATCAGAATAACCAACCCTGAGATAATAAATTTTCATAAAGCTAATCATTATTGTAAAATGGACAAAATGTCAATTTTAATTATTCTTTAAAGTAAATCCATGAGCATTATCGAACAATAAACCACATTTTTATCCAATAAAAGGAGTTAACTAAATTATTTCAGTAGACTAGACAATTACAGGTTGGTACTGTTGGTAGCGGCAATTGAGATAATTTAAATTATTTTAAATTTAAATTACCATCTCAACTGTGCATGATTAACAGGACTTTATTCCAAGTAAGTACATCGCTAATAAATGAAATCTACCTTCAGCGTAATCTACTTAACGAAATAAATTTCATAGGGAAATCATCAAGAAAGAGTTAATTAATTGATCAATTAACCCGAATAAAAATCGTTACATAACAATATGCACATCAAAGTAAATATAAATATGTTTTTAATACTGAACTGATTAGTAATAAGGAATGAGTAAAAAATAATTGTTAACATTGCATTTCTTATGGATGCAATTATTTCTTCCTACCAGATTTAAAATTTTAAGCAAAATTATAACTACCTTGTAAACATTTCCAGTTACATCAGATTCACAGACATTAACAGAGACGTTAATTCTCTCTTAGGGTAAATTTAATGTATTAACTACTTAACATCTAGGATCTCCCTGTCTCTGTCTCTGTTTCTGTCTTTGTCTGTCTTAAGGGATACTTTAAATTGTTTCTTGTAACTGTTAAACCTAAGCTAAAACTCAGACACTGTCCTTGTTACATAAAACCAGTAAATGTATTTGTAACAAACACTACTGGTTTTATAAACCAAAAACAAAATGTTTAATACTGATCTTTATGAATTTTATGAAGACTTCTCTAACTGATAAAACAGTATAGATCAGTGAAAATACCTACTTTCAATTTTATGTGGCACTGCAAATAATTTAACGCATAACGTTGAGGGGAAATAACGGAGTGGCTTAAATCGGATAGCACAGCGTTCCGACAGTGTTTGAAACTACGTAAGATGTAGGTTAGAAGATGTAGAGGAGCGTACAACCCTGGTAAACCGGACGTCAGATAGGGGAGCGAGCGTTCCAGATTAGTCTCCAGAGTCACCCCTGTCGCTCTGCTCTTCTGCTCGGTATTAATGTGGCGTAGACAACCCCTCCTGTAAAGCTTCTCTCTACTTTTATAGCAGTAGAGCACTGTACCTCTGCTACACGCGCGCGCGCGCACGCACACACGGTTCTCTGATAGTATGATAGTAACTTTATTTGTTCAGGATGAACAATTTATTTTAGCCAAGAAGCCGTGAAGTGTTTTAAAACGTCATCCACAGTATTATACTAGTTTAATCACAAACTCGTATACATATTAACTTATTTTTCGGGAATTTCTCATTAATGAAATTTTAGTAGCTCCTTCAGAAATATTTTCGTTTTACGTCCATGAACAAACAAACTATGAAATATTTTTTAAGTAAATTTTTTGTAAAATGCAGTTCCAAAACGTGACTAATTATGAGTAAATGTATAATTTGAATGTCCTATTGGTAAAATGGTTGTGTGTTTATAGAAAGTCTTGGTTATATTCAACTTACTACATGAATGCCACTCAATCCACTTGCATTATTGCCCACAAGAGAGAATATAAAATAAAGTAAGTTGAAGTAGAAACAGTCATACACTTACAGACGGAATTAAAATTATATTACCTCAAATGAAGCAAATTATACTCTCCGTTTACCGTGTTAATGCTACAGGTTGACGTGGTTTGTTCAATTTATTGACCCGTTACCACTTTAATCGTTCTCAATTGTATTTTGGCAAAAGTGAAATAATAGCAAAAAACAATTTATCCCTCAAATTCAGTATTTCCAAAACTTTTAATATTCTCAGATTACTTGTCCTTCCGAGTATTTTTAATCTGTAAGAAATAAATAATAAGAAGAAGTCAAGTATATTTAAGGTACAGAGTGAGCCATAAGTCGCTTGACTTATGTAGTTGCTCAAGACTTCATTGACTCCTACCCTGTTTACTACAGAGTACGCTAGGTACGCTAGATAATATCAACCAGTAAAAGGTATTTCGAATCGCTTTTGCTGAGTTTTAGTGTTATCTGTGTTAAATCTGTGAATAGCTTAATGCCGAATAGGAACTTATCAAAGCAAGGTCTTTTTTTAAACGTTTCCTCCATGTCGACAAGCACAGATAATAATCTGCAATCCGGACTCTAAGAGGGAACGTTGTCACACTGAATTCAAGAAATTATTATCAAACAACGTCGGTAATTCTATGGGTGCTTGTGTGCTGTAACGTATATGTGTATGTGTGCTACTATGTTTGTATATATATGTGTGTATCTGCGTACGTTTGCGCGCGGTGTGTGTTTGTGCAAGACCCCATGGAATACGGTTATCGACGTTTTTAAATTAATAAAATGTAAATCATTGTGGATGAGAAAGTGTGTTAAAAGCAGACAAAACTTTCAACCAACTTTACAAATTGTCAGTTCATACAGACAATGTAGATTTAAGAATTAAGAAAAAAAGGTTTAAGAATCGTTTCCATTAAAAAAGGAACTTATAGTTTCCAAAGGCACGTGGCGTACCACTCACAGAGTAACAAAGAGTACGATAAAATTAATTAATTACTCCATGAGAAGAGCATAAAACATTTTCACATACTACGCAGGTACGGCGGTTATTGTTGTAAACTTATATACAACACAGTTTGTTTAGACAATTACTGTACCGTACACAACCATTAACCTATTGTTAAATTATATCTATTGTATGTTTTCTGTTTATATAAACTTATTGTTTGCAAGACACACAAAATACTGTTTTAAAAACTGAACTTCTAACAAATTATTCTCTATAAATGCAACAAAGTACATAGGCGTGCAGACGTACACGAAGTATACGTTTACAAAGTATAGTTTACAAAATAAACAATTTAACTGTGGAGTGTCTGTAAAAAATGCATACTTTTAGTAAACAAATTTACTTTTTAATTTAAAAAAAAAATGCTAAACAGGTTTTAAGTGTACACAATTCGTGGAAGATGCTACATTTAGATCTCGCTCGTAAACGTTTGAAGTTGTCGTTAATATCAACAGTTTTTGTGTTTAACACACGTAGTTTTGTTTCTCTTAGAATCAAAAGCTTCGCATTTACTACAATGAAGCATACTCAGAAGCTAGACTGAGACGTAGGCAGCCTCATCTGCCTGAGGAGAGGATGCCTCATCATTAATATAGGCGAAACGTTTGGTATTAAGAGACATAAAACAATGTCTTTTTATTTAGACAATGTACATAATTATTTCTTTTCAGTAAAATTACTTTTTTTAATATTGGAATGCCTTTTTCTTCGTTCTGGTGAAACATTCACAATTCATAAAAACTTCCTTTTATGTAAAGATAAATATTATTTAAAAGAATATCATAGGAAATCCATATGGTACATGTAAAATGTCCAAATTTTAACAAAAAATGCGTTATTGCTCCAGTATTCGTTTAAAATAATTTAAAATATAGTTAATGTGTCAGTATTTTATTGTTACCAATATCCTATCTGTTATTCTGTGAATGTTTTATATTATTACGATGACACCTCCAGACTTAGGACAGCTACAAATACCTATTATATACCCAACTAATGTACATAACAACATACATACATAGGTAATGTTTGTTGTAACGCATTTGGTTTCGACGAAATTATTGCAGTTTTACTTTTATCAGTGAGTGATAAAATTTCAAGTGAATTTTAACAGTACGTTGAGATTTTAAAATGGTTGGCACACAGCAAATAGGCCTATATAGCGTATTTACAGAATGCATAATGTATTTATTTACTTTTTCTTTTAAATAAATGGAGGTTTTTAGAAGTAAATATTAATACAGAACGTTAGTGATTTATAAACTCCACCTGCGTTAAGGGTTTAGTGTAGAACAGATTTAAAAATTTTATTGATCTTAAATATACCCTACTAGTTATTAAATTAAATAGAAATGTCTACTAAACTGACTGCCAAAGTGCTTATTGTGTTGAAATTGTGTACGTAATGTTCAGTATAACAAGTACCATACTTATTTACTTGCACCACTTGTATTTATTTGCAAACGAAACATTATTTTTCCACTATTGTTGACAGTTAGATTCATGTAAATAAATCTGTATGTATACGATAATGCGCGTTCCTATGTATACACAAATTTTATTACACGAATGATAGTACGTTCCAAGGGCTTTTGAACGTGTTGAATGTATACTGATTCGTCACTTTCTTTCATGACAAAATATGAACTATTTTTTTCAT
Source organism: Magicicada septendecula (assembly GCA_034769895.1). Taxonomy (NCBI): domain Eukaryota; kingdom Metazoa; phylum Arthropoda; class Insecta; order Hemiptera; family Cicadidae; genus Magicicada; species Magicicada septendecula. The sequence continues at coordinate 290,801,580 of CM068367.1, forward strand.
ATTGGCATTACGAAAACTAAGATGAAATAAAGGATCACGTTACAAGTAAACTAAATCAATATCCGTTGTTTTTGCATACTTCTTAGTTATAAGAAAATGGTGTCTAATGTTTATTGTGACAATGAAAAACAAACTATTTTAAGAAAACCAAAGTTTAAAAAAATACAGAAAAAACTAAATTTTCTATAAATACTACTAAAAAGATTAGTTTTATTGCAACATCAAACGTTACTGGTGACATTAAGAATAACTAAAATCAACAGTCGTTAAAAGAAATATGACTTCCTGTATTCTGATAACAAAACTTACTGAAGTTTTCATCAACTTCCGTTCTCCTTTTCTGTCTTTATTACTTTTCTAAGAAACATTTAAAACAAGTGTTATGCGACTTCTGATGTTTATACAAACTTTGTATTATTTGTTTGGCTGCAGTCAATAAAGGAAAGATAACTGTGAAATCGGTTTTACGAGCTCATCGAACGTGTTTAGTATTTACGATTATTCGCTAACTGAAAACAGAGCACAAAACATTTATCTCATTCTCGTCCGCGCATGTTAACAGTAAATACGACGTGTTCATTTCATTATTGCTGTTTTTTTTAATGTTTACTATATATAATAACTGTTTCATCAAATATAGGTTACGCATCTCCATGAAAATGGACGGACTGAGGCTACAGAATTTGTTGTATATGCATCAGCCATTCTGATAACGAAGACAATTTTATTATTTGCGTATAGTATTTTCGCTCAGATTCTAAACCATATTTGGGTCACTTATTTACGAGAATTTTTACTGAAATATCATTTTACAATTTGTTTAAAAAATGATAATTACTTTACAAATATTTCATGCGGTTTGATGTGATAGAATTATTTTTACATCAATCAAGTGCAATATAATAATTATTCGTTGAAACTTAATGTAAATAGCTAGACACTTAGATAAATTAATCAGAAATAGCATAAATTTAACTAACAACACCACTGTCATAAATAATTTAGATCTAGTGAATAAAACTCAACATATCCATATACCTCATAATTCCACACTAGCTTCATTTGACATAACAAACCTATACACCAATGTTCCCATAAAAGAAACTTTAATTACATTAGAACAATTACTAAAATTAAACAACATACCTGAAACACACATAAATGAGATCATACATCTAACTAAAATTATAACAGATCAAAATTATTTCACACACAATAACATGTTTTACACACAAACAGATGGACTACCCATGGGCTCACCTATATCAAGTATACTAGCCGAAATATTTGTACACACCATAGAACAAGAACACATATTACACAATAACAAATATACTGATAAAATAATATATTGGCACAGGTATGTTGATGACATTATACTCCTATACAACGGCAACAAAAGACAAATAAAAAATTTCCACAAATATATTAACACTATACACCATAAATTAAAATTCGCACTTGAAATAGAACTAAATAATAGTTTAAACTTCTTAGACCTCACAATCACCAACACAAACAACACACACACATACAAAATATACAGGAAACCCACCACATCAGACATGGTCATACATAACTCATCCAACCACCCAACTCAACACAAACATGCAGCATTCAACTACATGCTCCATAGACTCACTTCAATACCCCTAAACACACATGATTACCAAGAAGAACTTAACACAATCAAATATATAGCAGTTAAAAATGGATACAACCCCGATTTGGTAAATAAAATACACAAACGCATCCTAAACACAAAAAATAAAAATAAAACACATCAGACCAACAACACACAACCCAGTAAGTACATAACACTTACATACTACAACTCCAATACACACAAAATTGCTAACACATTTAGAAAACACAATTATAAAATAGCCTACAGAACCAACAAAACCATTAAGAAACATATAAATATTAACAAAGACACAGACACATACAGTAAAACAGGAGTTTATAAATTAAATTGTAATGATTGTAACCAATTCTACATCGGCCAGACGGGAAGATCTTTTTATTCCAGATTTTCAGAACATATAAAAGCCCTCACCACAAATTACATACATTCCACATTTGCCACACATTTACAAAATGAAAACCATAGTTACACAAACATAGAACACAACATGGAAATATTACACTACTTATCAAAAAGTATAAAATTAAACACAGCTGAACAATTTGAAATATACAGATATCACACATTACAACCAAACAACATATTAAATGAACAAGTACGTTACAGATCACATACACTATTTGATACATTGATCCAAACACAAAATTTGAACCTCAGCGCCAATTCCCTCCCATCATCAATTCCCACCACACACACCTATAGTCCATAATCGTTATTCTGCAACAATGACATTCAGTATTTACTCACACTGAGGAAGAGGCACAACACCTTGAAACGTTTGTGAAAGTGAGAACAAAAGTAAGTTCATTTGTGAAAGTTTTTTATATATAATAATATTAGTAAAAGTGAACAAAGAGGATGAATCAACAAGATATTTTTAAATAGATTTGTTTATTATTCTGTGTAAATCAAATTAAACACTATGTTAAAAGCTATGCAGTAATACCCCCTATGCAGTTGTCTGATGGAAGAGCTATAATTACAGATTAATTTACATAATCAGCAATCACGTACACAAGTTAAAAGTAATAAATGCGTCCGTCATGAGTCGACGACAAAAGTACTATCAAAGTGATCGTTTAGATGTGCTGTCAGTACTCTAATTTAAATTTTTAATGTTTTAAAAAGTCAGTTTGTTTTACAATACTATCTCTAAAAACAAACAACATAAATACTTGTATTTATTACTTCCATGTTCCGTAAGGAAATGGAAGTATGGTGATGGCAAAAATATCGTGTTCGAGATAAGAGCTGATTGTGATTGTACTACCCTCAAAACGTGAAGAAAGTCATTTTCTGTAAAGTATCTGTGTGTCTGTGCGTAGAATTTTTCCTATGGCAAACGATAACTGCCACAAATTTAAACAGAATCAAATAATGTTTTGCATGTGTGTCTGAGTTCTAGAAGACTCAAGATGTATTGATTTTGGTGAAGATCGGACAAGGAAGAGGGGTAGTTTACCTGCAACGTTGTACGTTTTAACAAGAGTAAAGTTGTTGATTTTGATAAGTAAAGTATCCTGAAAAGAACGTCATAATAATCCACTGTAGAAAGGTAGATGAAGTATCTATAACTAAAAAGGGTAGTTAAAAGGAGAGGGGGTAATTTTTTACTTCCATGTTCCATAAGGAAATGGAAGTATGGTCATGGCGAAAAAAATCGTGTTCGAGATAACGGCAGATTCTGATTGCAGTACCATTAAAACATGAAAAAAGTCATTTTTCGAAAAGTGTTTGTGTGTGTGTCTGTCTGTCTATCTGCAGAATTTTTTCTACGGCAAACGATAACAGCCGCAAATTCAAACAGAATCAAATAATGTTTTGCATACAGCTCTGAATTGTAGAGGATTCAAGACCTATTGATTTTGGTGAAGATCGGTTAAGGGAAATGGGTAGTTTACCTGCAACGTTTTACGTTTTAACAAGAGTAAAGTGCTTAATTTAGATAAATAAAGTATCCTAAAAAGAAAGTCATAATAATCCACTGTAGAAAGGTAGATGAAATATCTATAAATGAAAAGGGTAGTTGAAGGGGGAAGGGGGAATTTTTTTTATAAATTAAAATGATGATGGAGGAAGTAAATTTTATAAGTTTTATATGTGTAATACGTTATTGACAACAAAGAAGTAGTTTCTATGGAAACACTTCTTTTCATTTTAACAAAATTCTATATTTTTTCATTTTAATTTAAATCATGTATGAGAGAAAATATATCGTTCTTGGCAGGCAAGCATATCTCAATTATTATGTAATGTTTACGTTTCTATTTTTACACACTTTTCTTTAACTCACTGTCACGTCTGTCTGTCTGTCTGTCTGTCTGTCTGTCTGTCTGTAATCAAATCTTACAAGCTCTATTTCAGACACTTATTGTCGATAAAAAATTCTGAAACTTTGTACAGACGTTGGTCTTGGATGACAATACAATAATCTATGGTCACACACACACACACACACGTATGCTCGAGCACATACACACGCACACGCTTATACATACGCATGCCTGCGCGTACACACTAAACAAGTACACACACACCACACACGCGCACACGCGCGCGCATGGATTTTAACTGACAAAACAATTTAATTTAAATAGATTTTAATTTAATTTTTATATATACACTGCGCGCGCGTGCGTGTGTATTCCAACAGAACAAAGGATAATAAGTTCATATATGTGGAATACTAATGCTATAACACATTTTCTGACGACCATAGACATGTTTTAAATTGATTTTGTTCTTTTCTTTGTAAAGTAGTCATCAATTTTGAACCAAGCTATGTTTAAAAAAGTGTGTTATGTCAAAATGTTTACAATTTTATACTCTTTTATATTATTATGATTACCACAATAAAAAGGCAGGCAAGACACACACACACAATTCGCATTATTTCTGGCCTTACTCATGTTTATTTTCTTACATTTGCACGGTTTTTAAATGGAAAGTGCCGAAACCCACACCATCACAACGCGTGCAAGCTGAAAAAGTGTCCAGCGTGGATAGCGATTTGCTTCCTGTAGATCGCTGGGCAGTGTAACTGCACGTATTTACAGAGGAACGGTTCATAGACAGACTTTTCGTCTTTAGGGAATGAACCCTCTGCAAGATGCTCAGGGTCCATGAGTGACTTCGGAGCGCTTCGGAGGAGGGATGATTATCTGCGTAGTTCGGTTTCTTTATAAGAATAAAGTCAGCCTACCTAATTTGTATGGATAAAGTGACTGAAAATAACATTATATTAAACGACTATCCCATAATAACAAAAATATCTATAAATAGTGAAATTAGTTTGAGGTTGGGCGATATTTTTTTAGAAATTACCGAACCGAGTTCAAGTAAATTATTTTAAACATAAATCTTACAACATGGAAGTCATGTATGGTTCTCCATACCGATTTTTTACGTTTGATATTGATTTACTGAGTTTGACGGAATTAAATAAAAATGCATTTAATCTTTTTCAAACAATAGTAATTGTTAAAAATAAAATAATTTTGTTGCCAGGTAATAAAATTATAATTTTTTTATTTTACTTTAAATCATCTATGAGTAATGATCCGCAACCACAGCCCAGCAGGCCACAAAATAATTTGTAGCCACTTAATTAGATAATTATATAAATATGTAATTAATGCGTGATTATCTGCGTAGTTCAGTTTCTTTATAAGAATAAAGTTCCTAATTTTTGTAGATAAAGTGGCTCAAAAATAGCATTATATTAAACAACTACCCCATAATAACAAAAATATATATAAATAGTGAAAATAGTTTGAGGGTGGGGATAATGTTTTTAGAAATTATCGAACTGAATTCAAGTAAATGATTTTAAATGTAAATCTTAGAACATGGAAGTCATGTATGGTTGTCCATACCGATTTTTAATAAGTTAACAAGATAGCTTGTTTCATTACATATATTGGAATGACTTCAAAGTGCAAGGGATATAAGTGAAGTAAAGTAAAACTAATAATAATATTCTCTTGTTGTTGCATCCTCTTCGTTCACTTATTAATTTAATAATATATATAATACTTTCACTTATGAACTTACTGTTGTCACTTCCCAAACGTTTCGAGATGTTGTTTCTCTTCTTCAGTGGGTTTAGTACTAACTGTCGATTACAGAATAACCGTTACGGAATGGAGTGTGTGGTGGGGGTTGATGGTGGGAAGGGATTGGCGCTGAGGTTCGAATTATGTGTGTGGATCAGTGTGTCAAATAGTGTATGTGATTTGTAATGTATCTGTTCATTTAATATGTTGTTTGGTTGTAGTGTGTGATATCTGTATATTTCAAATTGTTCAGCTGTGTTTAGTTTTCTACTTTTAGGTAAGTAGTGTAGTATTTCCATGTTGTGTTCTATGTTTGTGTAGCTGTGGTTTTCATTATGTACCACATACATAATGTTAAAATATCTGTTGACAGTGTAATCAACTCTAATTATTTGTTTGGTGTTTACAGTTTACAAAGAGAATGGCAGATATTACAAGCAATGTCTACATAGATAACTTGTTTAGTCAAGTAGACCTACACTACCTTAACGCAAAAGCGATATCACAGCGCTAAAGACAAACACGACGTATTATTGGTACGTTAACTGGGAGTTCACGAGCCAATCGTAACAACACTTGCGCATATTATACAACACATTCGTCACTTTATATTAGGAAAGAGTGATCAATCTTATACAATTATTCATGAAAACTTGTATCCATGGAGACTGCAAGCACTTTTCATGAATAAAGAACTCATATGTGAACTCGAATTAACCATTTTATGTAACCATCGAAGTAAGCAATTTACTGAAAATGTCTAAAAGCCGTTTAACATCGTCTTATTCTGTTGCGCAAACGCATTCCCATTTAGTATGACACATTACCATACGTACTGTATTGCATTAACCTGAAAGCATATGGAATAAACAGACGCCTGTCTTTACTATGTTTCCTATTAAAGAGTGAAATTTTTTTATTTTTTATGAATGTACAAATAACGTTTGTTTTTTCTCCTGTAATGAATCAATTAAAATATACAATAAAATTACAACTGCAGACAGTGGGGAAGTCAACTGCAACAGTGGTTTTTGGGTTATGTTGGTTTTGGGAGTTTCATAGATGTGTATTCCATATGACCTTATAATGCAAAGCGAAATTTTCTACACCCTCATACTTATATAATGGTAATATTTGTATAACTCGTCTACGTTTTTATGTATATCGAAAGAGCTTCCTTAATACTCTGTATCTTAAAAAAGAATACCATCAAAAGTGTAACACGTGCCGTTTTACATTTCTATTGTGCCCATGTAATAACGTAGACATACATGCACATACGTGTATATTGCATGAAGGTTTAAGTTTACAGACTCTGTGCAATATTACGAAGCAAAAAGGAAATCATGCTTACGTCAATTTTCGATAACAAGCTTTACGCCTAACTTTATTGCGAAACTGAAAGAATGTGACCTACTTGTAAACAAACTCCACAACTAAAGAAAAGTACTTAACTAAAGTTTATAAAGTTTTAGTAAAAGTTTAGTACTCTTCAGACTTTTGTTTCATTTAGGTACAGATTTTTAAAACGACTTTACAAAATAAATATTTGACATTTTTCCAACTATTGAACTCACTTACAACATAGTTAATTAACAATGACATTGTACTATCTAAGTTATTTTTTACAATATAAAAATAGTTTAATTTGAAATGTATATTGCACTGAAATTATGGTCTTTAGTTGAAATAAAATATTTATTCACTTAACTGTATCAGTATTAGCATCGATGTTTTGGAAAGCTGAGAAATCGCATTTAGACTTGCGCTTAGATACACTTCATGTACACCTGTCAAGCAGAACATAATGCAGTGACAGCGTCATCATAAGGTGTTACGCTGACTGTCAGGGCCACCCACACACCTGCTCATGATTCCAGGCCCGTTGAGATCGTATGTCATCGTTATTTCCTTCTTTCACGTTCCTCCACTGTCCTTTCAAGAATAGCCTTTAATATTCCTTTTCTTCTTATCATATGACGTAATCTGTTTCCATGCATCTTTAGAATTATAGCTAGAAGCGTTCCGTTTTGCCTCAGTAAAACGTTTCCCTCTTTTCAGAACTTATTACTCCTCACATTGTCAACTCACCTTACCCACTCCACTCTTTTCCATATCCATACGTCAAAAACCTCTATCTTTCTCTCTTTCTCCCTCCCCCTCTTTCCATCTCTCTCTCTCTCACTCTCTCTCTCTCTCTCTCTCTCTCTCTCTCTCTCTCTCTCTCTCTCTCTCTCTCTCTCTCTCTCTCTCTCTCTCTCTCTCTCTCTCTCTCTCTCTCTGAGCTTTTCAGTTTGTTCTGTGTTTCCTTCCCGTGCCATGTTGTGCTATGTTACTCTTCACGTTCTAAACAATGTACCCGCCCTTAATAAACTTGATATTACGGATACGCTAGGAACAGGAGGCGAGTCAGCACATCTCTGCCTCAAAACAGACATTGGAATCTGGAGCTGAATAGATCATCGGACCGAAGAACACCAAATCACACGTGTATACCATTTCAGGAATTTAGGAAGACAAGACTTTTTTGCAATTCTAAATCCAAATACATTTATAAATACTAAAAATACAATTATAAATAAAAAGTGATATAGTTTAGTGGATGATATGTTTCAAAAACGTTTAGTAAATTTATCACATGCAATTAATCAAAATAAGGGCCTTTTACTTGCTTTATAAATAAAAAGCATACCATTCTTATGCCAAAAAATATTTATATCATACTTTTCAAATTTACGTAAAAGATGAGGAAATAAACTGTTACTTAATAACATTATGATGAGGAAAGAATAAAAAGATTACAATATACAGTGGATTCCGCTTTATCGGAACACTTCGGAAGCATGTCAAGTTGGCCCAATTAAGCGCCTGGCTCTATTATCCGAAATTTCTAAAAACTAAGCAAATAAGCCTGAGAAACCGAAATTTCTTAATAACTGAAAACCAAACATAACTCCTAACTACAGTAAACACCCAATTTGTACGATTTGTTACTAACGAAGTATGTCTAAGAAAATAAAATAATAAATATATAACAATACTATAATTACAGCTTAATGAAATAACAGGAATAGACTTATTTTTAAGAAACAAGTCACATGTATTATTGTTTTTCAAAAAATTCATCCAGTTTTCGTTGGCGTTTTCTTTTTAGTGACTGAAGCTCTACAAAGTATGAACAAATGTACAGTTCTTGTATAGGGCTGTTTTCATTGCCTTCTCGCATAAAATATTGCTGAAGTCCAGATATGAACTTTTTCGCGTCCTGTGTTGTTACCTGCTGAATTCCTAGCTCATCTTCATCATAGCAATTTTCGTCCGCTGCTTTTAGGCCTACCGTGATACTTTCTAATATGGTATTTTTTATAACATTCTTTATTTTTGTTAAAACATTCTATATTTTCATCAATCCGGATGAATTTTTCTTGACTTATAACTTGTTCTAATATGCAGCTTGCGTCTTCGTCCGTAACTGTTGCCTCTGGCAGCAGAAGACTCGCTTCCTGATCGACGGAGAAACCACAACGTGCAAAGCAATTTTGAATTGCACTTACTTTATGCCAACTGTCTGCTACAAACTCCATTGCTTGAAGCAATGTGACTCTCGCACTGACTTCTGTAGCTGTAGAGGATGAAGTTAAAACGTTTTCTTCTATTCGTGCAAAATGTGATTCACTAATTTTCCCCTGTAAATTGATATAAAATGTTTTATTACACCCATGTCAAGTGGTTGAACCAGGCTTGTGGTATTAGATGGTAAAAACTCAATAGTTATATTTTTTAAACAATCTATATGTGGATGTGAAGTATGACTATCTATAATTAGAAGACTCTTTCTTCACTCTTTTGTAACTCCGCGTCCCAATTTACAAACCACTTCTGAAGAATTGTGCTTTTCATCCAAGTTAAGCTAATAATGAACCGGTAAACTGTCTATTCTGAGTTAAAACAACGAGGCTTAGCCGACTTGCGTATCACGAGTAACTTGCGTTTACTCGGACAAACACATACATGTAGTTCGGTTGTTGTTACAAAGCACTTAAGAACGTACTGTATATTGTTATGGTTTGTCGCTCTTTTTGTAGTCTACTTGTGTAAATACATACTCAAAAAGAAAGCACATTACTTCTGTTTAAGAAGAGAAAAACTGACCCATGACTGGACCAAATAACTGGTGGTTTGGACCTATTAAGGGGAGCAAATTTTTTATGTGTAGCCCTGTTTTATTTTTGTATTTTGAATACTGGCCCAATAAAGCGACTGGCCCTAATAATCGTGGCCCCATTAACCGGAATACACTGTACTTAATATTGTACCAGAAAAATCGTTAATCACAAATTATGAAATTTTCTTTGCCGAATGTGTGAAATCCTAAACAAATATCACGCTACAATATGGATTTCATATTCACGTGCGGAATTAAAACGAAATAATTTTCTTGGTTTGTACATAGTGGTATGTCTAGAGTATACAACTATTCTCAGACTTTCGTATCAAACGTTCAAATATCAAATTATTTGAAGTTATTTAGTTTAATTTTAGTCAGTCTAAACTGTACAAATTTCAAAAAATAGATTTCAAAATATATATAATTTAAAAAATATTACATTAAAATTTAATTACTAATGAAACAAAATAATTAGTAAATAAACAAGAAAACTCGATTTACTAACTATACTTACACAAAAAAGTATATGTGCTACACAATCTTACTCTATTTGATAAAACTAACGTGGAATTTGTAGCATAGATCTATATATCGTAATGTTTAGCAATTACATAAGAGTACCCAATTAGTTATAATTACCAGAAATTTTGAATTCCTAAATGTTATCAATTTGGGATTTCATTTGCGTCATTTCCACATTACTTCGTCGTGACCATGCAACTGACACCAAAAAATGTTTACCTTTTATAAAAGCGTCAAAATGTAAAATAACCGCAAATATGATGGCACGCATTTTGCGAAGGCGGCCATTTAATTTTTTTTAATTTACATTTTATAATGTAAAGTCTCTTATTTATTTCTTTAGTATAGTACTATGCTACATACTACCAAACTGGGATTTAAAACCCAACAATTATTTAAAGACTTTCTGCACCTCCTGGAAAATTTTAAGCAGAAATATAAACACTATTCCTGTACTTAGTCAATCAAATATATAGGAAACATTATCTGTCTGTGTACAAGAACGCGAGAATGGTGATATCCAGTTATTGCTTCTGTTTTTTTTTTTTTTCATTGTTCATCCTCTACAGTAAACAATTCCTGTCTCGTAAGTAAAATGAGTTATTTGATTACTAATTATAACATTAAAATCACATTTATTTTCAATAAAATTATCTGCGCTTTAATTATAATGCAATGTATGAACGCAATTGAAATCGGTTAAAGAATTTACAGGTCTTTCCTTTTGTTTTCATTTAGTAATTTTACAAATGGTGTTCTCAAATATCAGTTCTGAAGTATGCAATTACTCAGAATAATTCAATATTAAACTTCTTTACGTAGGCATACATATATCTTAATCTATTTAATGACTGATCCAACAGGCATGGAGAGTTAAACTGCGGATTTTACATTACATACTTTTTTATTTAGAAAATTTCAATTGTGGTTGAGTTATATACAACAATTACTTTATGTGGGCTTAGTCTTCATTGAAATATAAATATAAGCGGGAAAAGATGCTTAACACTAGTATTACAGATTAATTATAATGTCGTTCTGCTCTTCACTTTTACAACATAAAAACAGAATAGTTTTATTGCTAATTGTAGAAATATATCTGTAATAACATCATTTTTTTTAAATTGACGTTTCTGTTGTACAAATGATTATATTTTTGTAAAACGGCTAATATGCCGGATAGCAGATATATATTTAAATTATTACGAAAACAATTTCTTTTTCAATAATAACACATTTGCAAATAATATCATTTATTACGGCCGATACGTCGACGATACATTTTTAATATTTAATGGTTCTCTGCGCCAATTGAACAACTTGAAGAATGTTTTAAATGCAATAAATAACAATATCCAATTTACAATGGGAACCGAGACCGAAAATGAAATTTGCTTTCTGGACTTAACAGTCATCAAAAATAGAGATAACCTGAAATTTAAAATATATCGTAAACCTACTACTACTGACGTAACCATCCACGTTGAATCACATCATCCATATCCACAAAAATTAGCTGCTTACAATAGTCTTGTATACAGATTACTAACCGTTCCTCTTGAAAAAGATGATTATAACACTGAGCTAGATATAATTAAACATATGTCCACGAAAAATGGATATGATCATCATATTATAGATAATATTGTCAAGAAACAAAAACCAGATTATCGAGACAAACACATAGTATGCAACCAATAACCAAATATGTTTCTACCATATTCACAGAAATAATACCAAAAATACTAACTCCTACTTTTCATAAAATAGGATATAATATAGTTTTCAAGACCTGCAATCAAATATCAAATCTAATACGACATAAACGTCATGTCCCCATTAAGACAAGAACAGGTATATATAAATTAACATGTGACGATTGTGATTGTTACTATGTGGGTCAAACGGGGAGCCCATTTATAAAAAGATTTAAAGAACATACCCCTCACAAATCAATTAGTAAAAATATCGGCTCCCTAGATAATATTAAATCCAATTATGCTCGACATTTGATGGATAATAATCACTCATATAGAAGTTTTGACACAAACTTCATACCCCTACATTTTTGTGACAAAGGACTCAGGATGAATGCACTTGAAGAATTTGAAATATACAGGGGTCATAACAACCCTGTATATAAGAACAACATATTGAATGATAAATTGAATTTCAAGAGCAACCCGCTATATGATACAGCAATACTAGCGCTCGCAAAAACAAAATGTTGAAAAGTTACACTACTCAGTATCGATCGGTAATCGCGTGGTGCACCACGACAACAGTGTTATTCATGTTTTTGAACATTAATTATTGACAATGAGTTTACATATGTGTTTTTTTATTTTAATTGGATTTTAATATATGACGACCTCTTTTCGAGCAAGTGTCTGAGGATGGGTCAGATGACCTGAAACGCGTCACGCTAATATTATTCTAAAGATAGAAGTCACAAGACGGACCTAACAAAGGCAAAAAAAAAAAAAAAAAAAAACTGTATGCTATCAGTTTAGGTTTCGTATAACAAATAAAAAGACATATTTTTGAAATTCTATAAATCGACTACGTGCGTATATTAAAAAGATGTCATTAAAATCAATCATAAGGATACAAAAATTGTTAAAAGTGAATGAAGGCAGGAACTCTAGCAGAAAACTACATTTTTTTACATGGACTGTAAGAAATTACATACAGGACTTTATGAAAAAAAATTGTTTTCTTTAAAAATGTGATAAATAGGAAGTAGGATAAAACAGCCGCTTCTTTCTCAAAAACTTAGTATAACAAATGCTTACGTGACCGACATGCAAACAACGACCGTTACGCTCTGGGAACTAGGTCTTTCTCTTCGTTGTTAGCTGCGTTCGTGCAACAGCAAAACTTTTTTATGATAACAACGTCAATATCCTTTTAGAACAGAATTTCCTTTGTTCCGTGAGTTCCCTTCCTGAATGTCTCTCTCGTTTTACGTCCGTCTTTTGTTTTCTCTCCTTTTTCTCTCTTTGCTTCCCTTTCCCACTTTCTCTTTTCCTCTCTATCTCTTTTTGTCTCTCCTCGTCTTGCCTCTGCCTCTCTCTTTTCCTCTTTTTTCTCTCCTCCTCCATCATCATCAGAACTTAAGCAACAGGTCACTATACCAACAAATCACCGCCACCACATCCATAGTATTTGTACAGGCTAAGTATTTGAGACAGCTGTACACAGAATCCCTGCTGGTACTAGTCAAGAAAATCATTCTTCGTCACATGTACGTTAACAGTTGACATCTGTTTCCCAACAACAGCAGAACGTAAATGCTTTAACATGAGTCAAAATAGTCAGGAACAATGTTCAACCCCGTAAATAAAGACCGCAACTCTATCATCCATTTCTCTCTTTAAAATGTTAATTATGGTAACCAGTTTGTAATCAAACATGGAAAATAACTAACAATTAAAACTATTATGTAGCAATGCTCGTCTGTGTGCTAAAAAATGATAAGTCTAGAAATTTGTCACATATCACAAGCTTTCTATTACTGCACTCAGACCTCCCATAACTGCAAGAGTTTCTTATGTACGTGGGAACTGTGAACATTTTTTATAAGAATAAAATTAATTAAAATAACTACGCAAACAGCTGTGGCTTTTCTCTTTAGTTAACCAGGATGATGTGTATAAACTAAGTAATTTAATAATTCTTTCAATTTTTATAAAAAATTGTACTCTACTAAATTTAATAAACAGAAAGGGCTTATAACTTTATGAAATAACATCTTAGAAAAATTTTCTGATTCACATTTGACGTTCAAAGATTTTAGTTATTTAATAAAAGTAATCGGCACTTTTTACTTCCATATTCCTTAAGGAAATGGAAGTATGGTGATGGCAAAAAAAATCGTGTTCGAGATTGTTGCAGATTCTGATTGTACTACACTCAAAACACAAAAAAAATCGTTTTCCGAAAAGTGTCTGTGTGTGTGTCTGTCTATCTGTGTGTCTATGTGTCTGTCTGTCTGTGTGTAGATTTTTTTCTATGGCAAACGATAACTGCCGCAAATTCAAACAGAATAAAATAATTTTTTGCATACAGCCCTGATTTGTAGAGTACTCACGACCTGTGGTTTTTGGTGAAGATCGGTTGAGGGAAAGGGGTAGTTTACCTGCAACGGTTTTTTTTTATCAAGGGAATTTTTTTTTGGCAAACGATAACAGCCGCAAATTCAAACAGAATCAAAAGATTATTTGCATACAGCCCTAAATTGCAGAGTTCTCAAGATCTATTGTTTTTGATGAAGATCGGTTAAGGGAAAGGGGTAGTTTACCAGCAGCGTTTTTTTATCAAGGGTATTTTCTATGGCAAACGATAACAGCCGCACATTCAAACAGAATCAAATAATTGTTTGCATACAGCCGTGATTTGTAGAGTACTCAAGACCTATTGTTTTTGGTGAAGATCGGTTGAGGGGAAGGGGTAGTTTACCAGCAACGTTTTTTATCAAGCGTATTTTCTATGGCAAACGATAACTGCCGCAAATTCAAACAGAATAAAATAATTTTCTGCATACAGCCCTGATTTGTAGAGTACTCACGACCTATTGTTTTTGGTGAAGATCGGTTAAGGGAAAGGGGTAGTTTACCTGCAACGGTTTTTTTTTATCAAGGGAATTTTTTTTTGGCAAACGATAACAGCCGCACATTCAAACAGAATCAAATAATTGTTTGCATACAGCCGTGATTTGTAGAGTACTCAAGACCTATTGTTTTTGGTGAAGATCGGTTGAGGGGAAGGGGTAGTTTACCTGCAACGTTTTTTATCAAGCGTATTTTCTATGGCAAACGATAACTGCCGCAAATTCAAACAGAATCAAATAATTTTTTGCATCCAGCGGTGATTTGTAGAGTACTCAAGACTTATTGTTTTTGGTAAAGATCGGTTAAGGGGAAGGGGTAGTTTACCTGCAACGTTTTTTATCAAGCGTATTTTCTATGGCAAACGATAACTGCCGCAAATTCAAACAGAATCAAATAATTTTTTGCATACGTCACTGAATTGTAGAGGACTCAAGGCCTTTTGATTTTGGTGAAGATCGGTTAAGGGGAAGGGGTAGTTTACCTGCAACCTTTTACGTTTTAACAAGAGTAAAGTACTTGAAAATTCATTTAAACTTTTTCAAACAATGGTAATTGTTAAAAATAAAATAATTTTGTTGCCAGGTAATAAAATTATAATTTTTTCATTTTAGTGTAAATCTGTACATAGTATAAAGTAAAGTCGGTCCGTTTTCTCTCTGTGTTTGAAATCGCTAATCTCAGGAAGTACTGAACGGATTTTATTCAAGTTTTCGCCAATAGATAGAGTGTCTATCGAGGAACATTTATGTGTATAATTAATACATATATGTTGTACATTAGCTTAGCTATCACGGTTTATGTCAAGTAAGTGGTATAGTTTACATCTTACATATAAAAATGAATGTTTCTTTGTTTGTCCCGTATGCGTTCCTATACCATTCATCCGATTGCGATGAAACTTCGGTGAGTTGTGCGCACGTCCGCGAAGGTTTCTTCCACATCTCCTCCTAAACCACTGTACCGATTTCAACCAAACTTGGCACAAATATTTTACGCAACGGGAGAACCAACATAGGATAGGTGTTTTTTCGATGTGGTCCTTTTGGGGGTTCTTTGGGGTCTTCCACATCGCCTCCTAAACCACTGGACCGATTTCAACCAAACTTGGCACAAATATTTTACGCAAAGGGAGAACCAACATAGGACAAGTGTTTTTTTCGATACGATCCTTTGGGGGGTCCTTTGGGGTCTTCCACGTCTCCACCTAAACCATTGGACCGATTTCAACCAAACTTGGCACAAATATTTTGACGCAACGGGAGAACCAACATAGGACAGGTGTTTTTTTCGATACGATCCTCTGGGGGGTCCTTTGCGGTCTTAAAAAACTATTAGATCTGGTTACTATGGCAACCCAATAGAATAGATTCTGTTCTAAATATATTATCGCATTAAATTGAAGACCACGCGAACGAAGTTGTGGGCAACAGCTATTTATTTTTAAGAAGCCTACTTTAATTAAACTTTATTAATTAAACTAACATTTTCATTACATACAACGTGAAACTCCGTAGCGAAGCACGGGTATTCTGCTAGTCATGTATAAGAGAAAATATATCGTGCGTGGCAGGCAAGCATATCTCAGTTATGTACTGTTTACGTTTCCATTTTATTATTATCACTACCGCAATAAAAAGGCAGAGAAGACAGACACACACACAATTCGCGTTATTTCTGGCCTCATTCATGTTTATTTTCTTACATTTTCACGGTTTTTAAATGGAAAGTACCGAACCCATACCAACATAACGCATGCAAGCCGAAAAAGTGTCCAGCGTGGATAGCGATTTGCTTCCTGTGGATCGCTGGGCAGTGTAACTGCACGTGTTTACAGAGGAGCGATTCATAGACAGACTTTTCGTCTTTAGGGAATGAACCCTCTGCAAGATGCTGAGGGTCCATGAGTGACTTCGGAGCGCTCCTTCTTTTCCGCGTGTTTGTTCTGTGAAACGTACACTGTAGATTCGCAGATTTATTCTAAGCAACGCTCAATAGGAAATGTTGAAAATTTTTGTCCACGGTGAACCCTCATACACACTAAACCTGCTCTGATGTTTTAATTACGGACATCATAATATTAAAACTTTGGAAACTTGAGCACTAATTAATGGAGATCAATCATTAACTTATACAAGCCATTAATTTTATGCATATTTTTTATATATATGTGTACAACGTTATCGGCAACAAAGAAGTAGTTTTTGTTAAAATTCCTTCCCGGGATATTTGGCCGTAGTCCAATGTTTTCTACAAAACCAGACGTTTCGGCAATGCCATTGACTTCCATCATCAGTGAAAATCGAGTGCGATAACGTGAGGTGGTATATGTTAGTGACCACAGTACTGTGGTTAAGGCTGAAGCAGTAAGTAGAAAGAAGTAGTTTCTATGGTAATATTTCATTTCGAAAATGATTTTAAAAATAAATCTTAGAATATGGAAGTCATGTATGGTTCTCCATACCGATGTTTTATTCTTTGCGTCAATATTTTCTATATAATGTTTTAAATGATGCTAACAACCTCTTATTTTTTCCAGCTTTCAGTTACTTACTGTCAGTTCCTTAACGAGTATAGGTAAAACTTATCCGTCCAAACTGTCCGTGAGACGTATTTCTAGGTAGTTGGTCAGAAACTTCCTGACAGGTGGAAACAGGACTACGACAAACCCGGTAATCCTTAAAATGTTAACGTCATCTTAACAAAACCTTTTTATTACTTTCAGTAAAAGCTTTATCCTTCTTCAGTCGAAGATGCTCACAGTAGTGCTGAAAGACTTGTGAAAGTTGGTTCACTTAATTTTGTTAGTAATAAAATTACGTTACTTTTAACTACTGATTCTATTTCCGGTGCATTAAACTGGTCGTCATATATATCATAGGTGGAAATTTCAAACCTTTTGTTCTAAATTTGTAATAACTTGTATTGACATACATCCTAGCCCTACCTTGGTTAATAGCATATCTACTTCGGGCATGTCTTCAGAAGAAAATAACTTTTTTAGTTATTCCTACTAATCTCATGTATGTGTTAATAATATTATAAGCTTTAAAAAAATTGTTTCCTTTCTTCTGTTAGTAAGGGTTTAGAACAGTAAGACATGTTAAGAGGCACGATTAAACATTGTTACGAAACAGTTACAAAAGAGGTATTTTTTTATTCTAGTGTGCATCCTGCTAAACAATGCTACATTTTTATTAATTATTTGAGTCTTCATCTCCATCGTCAGAACTATTAATCCAAATTATTCTTAATGTATTTCAGTGCCACACGATAGGCCTAGTAATTAATACTTGCTTTCATGTGACAAAATGCTCTTATATTTTTTTAAAAATATTAATAAATATGATAAATAGGTAAATAATTGCTGATATACGTTAGTTGATTTATTCTAATAGAAACACCGCACTCAATTTATTCTAACCCATACCAAACGCGCAAATGCACACAGACACGCTCTCTCAAACAAAATATATTTCAATAAGCCTGTATCTACATAACATATGTATAAGTAGACACTTTATTTAAATTATTAATTTGCATTTACATACGCATAATAAAATGCTCCGTAACGAGACGCGTTATCTGTTCAGATCATTCTAGTTACATTCAGGCATTTTGGTATTTCTTCACATTCACTTGTATGTTGATCAAGTGACGACAACTAAATGTTCTTACAATAATTTAAATGCCAGTCACAATCTATTCAATCTTTCTTTTTAATACTATATGCATGAAGTAAGTTTTGGCGTAAGAAATAACGCCTTCACTAAAACTATATACTATTTACTGTCCCTAACAAGATTGTCGACTTAAAAAAAAACTATAATTTTTAATCCAATTAAATTGGCTCTTATATTTACAGAACCTTTTATGCAGACGTTGTAATGAATGGATTTATTCTAATAAAGTATGCAGGAGCTACTGCGATGTTTTGAATAACTAGCATGCAACAGCCATTTAAAAAGCTACGAATTGTTGCATTCTTATAGAAAAACTGAGTGAAAGTTTCGCGATTTCCATTCTTATTGTGTCTCGAAAGAAACATATAACCCAAGTGTTCTTCGACTTCTGATGTTTATTCAAACTTTCGTTTGGCTACAAGCAGTAAAAAAGAATAACTCTGAAAACGATTAGAAAAGTTAAATGGGACGGATGTTTTGTATTTACAATTGTACGGTCACTGATGAAAACTGAATGACAAAAGATTTATTCTTCCTTTTCCTCTCTTTCTCTCTCACACGCTCTCTCTCTCTCTCTCTCTCTCTCTCTCTCTCTCTCTCTCTCTCTCTCTCTCTCTCTCTCTCTCTCTCTCTCTCTCTCTCTCTCTCTCTCTCTCCCTCCCTCCCTCCCTCCCTCCCTCCCTCCAACTCCCAACTCACTCTCTCTCTTTCTCCCCTTTTGTCAACTCCACTGACTTGTAGAAACATATTATGCACATTAGAGTAATTTGTAATATAATTTTCATAAAATGAAATCTAAGGATTAGACATTTATATGAGAAATTGTATTATTTAGACTACAATTTTTGATTATATTTGATTAGTTAAGTATAATGGTACACTCATATGTTATGACGTTTTCCTGAGATAGTTACACCTTATACGCTGAGAAAAATATATATTCATTAATTTGTAGATTAGTAATGTTATCTAATGTAGTTTGTTGTTAGCCATATAGGTAACCTGTTATGTTTGTAGTGAACGTTTCTGTAGTAACCAAAATTCAACTGGGATACCACAAAACAATTTAGAGACGCCGTCAGCCATCATATGCCTATAGAAAGACTGTGAAAACAGATGCTATCGTTTAAAAGCCCAAAACAGACTTTGTGCTGCGACAAATAAAACACCATTGTTAATAATCAAAGCTAATATTAAATGTTGACTTAGATTACAGGCATATTCAAGCCGAATTTAAATCAAAGCTTTTATGCTTAACAAAGCAAGCTATTACTTTTGAATATACCAAAAGCTTCTGTCACAAATAGTAAAATCGGTATGCAGAACTATACATGACTTACATGTTCTAAGATTCATATTTAAAATCATTTACTTGAATTCAGTTCGATAATTTCTAAAAAGAATATCTCCCACCCTCAAATTATTTTTACATTTATAGTTATTATGGGGTAATCGTTTAATATAATCTTATTTTCAAGTCACTTTACCTATAAAAAAATATCGGTATGGAGAACTATACATGACTTCCATATTCTAAGATTTATAATATGAAATATGCTTGCCTGCCAAGCACGATATATTTTCTAATATATACATAATTTACATTAAAATGAAAAAATTATAATTTTATTGCCTGGCAACAAAATTATTTTATTTCCAACAATTACCATTGTTTGAAAAAGTTTAAATGAATTTTCAAGTACTTTACTCTTGTTAAAACGTAAAAGGTTGCAGGTAAACTACCCCTTCCCCTCAACCGATCTTCACCAAAATCTATTGGCCTTGAGTCCTCAATAATTCACTGACGTATGCAAAAAATTATTTGATTCTGTTTGAATTTGCGGCAGTTATCGTTTGCCATAGAAAATACGCTTGATAAAAAACGTTGCAGGTAAACTACCCCTTTCCCTCAACCGATCTTCACCAAAAACAATAAGTCTTGAGTACTCTACAAATCAGGGCTGTATGCAGAAAATTATTTGATTCTGTTTGAATTTGCGGCTGTTATCGTTTGCCATAGAAAATACCCTTGTTAAAAAAACGTTGTAGGTAAACTACCCCTTTCCCTTAACCGATCTTTACCAAAAACAACAGGTCTTGAGACCTCTACAATTTAGGGCTGTATGCAAATAATCTTTTGATTCTGTTTGAATTTGCGGCTGTTATCGTGTGCCATAGGAAATACCCTTGTTAAAACATAAAACGTTACAGGTAAACTACCCCTTTCCCTAAACCGATCTTCACCAAAAACAATAGGTCTTGAGAACTCTCCAGCTTAGGGCTGTATGCGAAACATTATTTGATTCTGTTTAAATTTGCGGCTGTTATCGTTTGCCAAAAAAAATTTTCCCTTGATAAAAAAAACCGTTGCTGGTAAACTACCCCTTTCCCTCAACCGATCTTCACCAAAAACAATAGGTCGTGAGTACTCTACAAATCAGAGCTGTATGCAAAAAATTATTTGATTCTGTTTGAATTTGCGGCAGTTATCGTTTGCCATAGAAAAAAAATCTACAGACACACACACAGACACTTTTCGGAAAACGACTTTTTTTCATGTTTTGAGTGTAGTAGAATCAGAATCTGCAATAATCTCGAACACGATTTTTTTTGCCATCACCATACTTCCATTCCTTAAGGAATATGGAAGTAATAGGTACTTTATTCTTATAAAGATACTGAACTATGCAGATACTCACGCATTAATTAAATATTTATACAATTATGTAATTATGTGGCCACAAATTATTTTGTGGGCTGATGGGCCGTGGTTGCGGATCTTCATGCATTGATGATTTAAATTAAAATAAAAAAATTATAATTTTATTTTCTGGCCACAAAATTATTTTATTTTTAACAATTACCATTGTTTGAAAAAGATTAAGTGCATTTTCATACAATTACATGGGTCTAACATTATACTCATAAAAACTGAGTAGAGTTAAATAAAAAAATTCAATTAACAACTTACTAATTCAACTATGCATGTATTTAATAAGTTACTTCCTCCAGTTGCAAGAGTTCGTGTCATATGTTTTGGCTTTTCCATTGACTGTAACGGGTGGAAAGAAAATCATTTATAGTTCTGCTGTTTGCAGGAACTTTGTTAAACTACCGGGGATAAAGTGAACAGTATAATCACAAGATTATACTCGTACAATAATTCAAATTAAATTTGTTCACACGCAATAATAATGTCAACTAATAAGAGTCCCGCAACATAATCAGTTTTCACTAATAAACACTTGAGACGCACTGAGTAAATCGCCCGACATAAACTGAACTGACGGTCGCTGCATGCTTATGTTTATACCCCGATGAGATGCCAGACTTTTTGGATGACGTGTTAAACAAGTGCCTATTGCAGGCGTTCTCTAATCCACTAGAAACAGTTTCAATGTCTTGGCCTTGAACACAGTGCGCCGACCGGTGCGGTTTGGAACAGCCTCGATTGTTGACGCATGATAAGTGTCACGTAATCGTCTTTCATCTCAAAATAGCGATATGTACGCACACAAACATTACAGCTGGGCTCTGCTGGGATAGCCGAGAAGCAAGTAGAACGACACTCTCCATTGTTCGAGAACGTTCAGTAATTGCGTAACAATATATTTATATATTTCTGTATGCGTTTTGTTAAATTGTAAAAAGAATTAGCTTAAACAAATTATTTCATTTGGCGATGTTCAGAAAATCCGTGTACAGCAAAGTACGTGGTACATGTATAGTAAAACAAAATATGATACATCGGTAAATACAAAATTTTATCTATAAATTGGTTGAAACTTATAAGTTTCAAGACAGCCATCAGTATGCACAAGATAAGATATAATACAAGTTTGTAATTAAAGGGGAAGTGAAATCAGAGTCCAATTAAGCTGAAATCAAACTCCGTACAACCCGAGGGCATTGTATACCTTACTACGTGGCAAACATTATTCTCAGACTAAATTTCACGTCTTAAACAGCAACATTATTTTGTGGTCCCTGTCACGAATTAATTAACTGTGTATTTTCAGTTAAATATAACGTTTTAATTTATAATGAATGGCTATTATAAAGTTATTTTTAATTTAATTATACATGCCTAAGCTTTCAATGTATTCAGCCCAGTCCAATACTATCGCTATCCGTGTACTGCGTTTCTAGTTTCCTCTTCATATTCTAAATAGTTGCGATGTTATCAGATTCTTACACGAGTAAGGGACTGATCTTACATGCGTAAGATTCATAGTTGAGATGAATCCAAAAGATGAATAAGGTACTTTTACCATAGTTCCGAAGGTTTTACTTATCCATAGATCTGCTCAAAAATCAAAGACGTCCTTTATAATTGAAAATTAGTAATTTAGTTGATACTAAGAGCTTTAAGTCTATAAATATCCGGTATAAAGATTGAAGTTATTCTGTATAAGATATTTTGTTAATTCTACATCAATTCGTGGTACCATGGAAAGAAATGTCAAATGTGTTTCGTTGACTGGTTTGAGACAGATAACTTTACCTAAGCTACTAGCTTAATTCGGTTATTTGACAGTTTATAATAAATTTTTACTTTACTTTTAATCTATAAATCATAAGATTTACGATTTTCAAACAAAATTTTAAATAAAACAAAATATTCTAAAAAGTAAAAGTTAAAATAGCAACGTTTGAAATTAATTGATCAAAAGAATGAATAATATAAAACACATACACACACACATACACAAAGACCACCGATTGAACACATGCGTCCGCCATCGAATCCGTTAAGTATATATTGTGTTATTTTATATGTTGATGTATTTGGGTGCGTGTATGTATGTTTACTTGACCCATTTAATTACACAATACCACTAAGCTTTACTGCTCTTTATTTTTATAATACGTATTTATGATGCTTTCTTCACTTTACTATATGATGCAACAAATTATTAACCGACAATAAAAAAAAAACAATGTTTCCATTCATAATTATATGAACTTTTTACATAAATTTCTATGTGATATCAAAATTACCTGTGTGTACGTAAGTTTATTACTATACGAGTCTTTTTTATTTAAAGTTTATAATGTAGAGTTAAACTACACTTACTAATAACTTTACCGATAACTTTATATGAAATTGAACTAGAATATTTCGCTAAAGTACTGTAAGAAATATTGGATATTTTCCTTTTACTTTATCTCTACTGACAAGGATTTAAAAATCTAAGTAATTTTAAAATATTTCTCAGTATTTTAATCCTAATCTACATAAAGAAGTAGATCACAGTATTTTTAATCTTACGTAAAAAATTATTAACTTTATTGTAAATCATAAACATATTCTCAAAATTATATTCATATTTACCAAAATTATTTAGAATACACGAGCTAAACAATGCGGTATGTTGCTGTTTACGTTTATGTCTGTATCGTGCTGGTACAGTACAAACAATTATGTGTCGTACTGCTTGTATCGCCATAGTTTTCATTCGCTTTTCATTCCCTTTACCTACCGTTCTAACGGTCGCACTAACAGAAACCAAAGTAAAATTCCAGATTTCGTACATGCGTAAAGAGAGCGTAGCAAAAAGTGTATGAATATTTTATTGCGACAGAAACACGGTAAATATCAAACTTTTGTAACGCTTATGTGACGAGTCTACATCCACGTATGTTCCTAACGCAATTGGCAAACTCCTCTGAGCGTTTCCGTTACTCCTACGTGAACGACATCATTTTCATGTTCTATCAAAAGAGCCATGATTTATTAAAAAAGCTCTGTCTCATAGGCATGATGTATACACGTCAAATTAATATTATTCTTATACTGTAAAAAATGAAGTCCCTTGTAGGCGTTTGTCTGTTAACGACAATCTCAAGAATCAATGGGCGGATTTTGAGGCGGTTTATACCATTCTATAGAGCATCTGATCTAAAGGAAGGATTAGGTTATGAAACATTTATCTACGATAAATGCAAGCTAAGCATAGATATTGTTAATGAAGAAATAAAAAAAAAAAACAGGAGAGGAAAAACTATTAACGCCGGCAACAAGGAATTTATGCTACATAACCCTGTCGCCGTTAATTCATCATTGCTCCCGTGCGAAACCAGGGTGGTCGCTAGTGCAATACTACTAGTGTACTAATACTTTCTTAACGGCAAGTTCGTAAGTGACTGATATATACAATAAGTTCCTAATGTTAAAAAAATAAATGTTTTGATGTCTTAGAAAATTATCATTAATATCTTAAGCTTTTATTAAAGCAAATTTCAAAAGTTACTATATTACGGGACTTAGCATAATAAGCTTCGAGGTTACGCAATAGTAACAGCTCTTCCCCGCCCCTCGCCCAACAGCGTTGTCGCACGTTACACTTGGTTATGCATAGGAATAGGCGGGGAGGGCGGGGAGTGAAGCGACATGGCAATACCGCAGTCGTCTTGAAGCTTATCTTCTCAAGACGTCTCACATAATAACTAGAATAAAAACGAATTAAAAAAAAGAACACTAATACTCCCGAAAGAGTATTAAAGTGATCGATTAAAGTAAGTGGATCTTAATGGTTATAAGATCTTTGGTACTTTCACACTTCCAATACAAAAGTGAATATTTCTTTTTATATTTTAAAACGTATAAATATTTTAAAATTTTGCAAACGTTCACATTATTTAATTCAGATTAATTACGTTCCTCAGCAACACTGTTAAGCTGGATTGTACACATGTCCACATGCTATTGTGTTAAATGCAAACAAATAATGTCTCATGTAAAACAAATATCGGTATGGAGAATCATACATGACTTCCATGTTCTAAGATTTATATTTAAAATCATATTCGAAATGAAATATTTCCATAGAAACTACGTCTTTCTACTTATTGCTTCAGCATTAACCACTGTACTGTGGTCACAAACGTATATCACCTCACGTTTTCGCACTCGATTTTCACTGATGATGGCAGTCGATGACACTGCAGAAAAGTCTGGTTTTACAGAAAACATTGGACTACGGCTAAACAGCCCGGGAAGGAATTTTAACAAAAAACTACTTCTTTGTTGCCGATAACGTAGTACACATAAAAAATTTTCCCCTCCACCTTCAACTATAATTTTTAATAATAGAAAATTACCCCCACCCCGTTCACCTAACCTCTCCATTTATAGATATTTCATCTACGTTTCTACAGTGGATTATTATGAGCTTCTTATCAGGATACTTTATTTATAAAAATTAAGTACTTTACTCTCGTTAAATCATAAAATGTTTCAGGTAAACTACCCCTTTCTCTTAACCGATCTCCAAAATCAATAGACCTTCAGTCCTCTACAATTCAGGAAAGTGTGCAAAAAATTATTTGATTCTCTTTGAATTTTCGGCAGTTATCGTTCGTCATAAAAAAATTAACTTTTTTAAAACATAAAACGTTGCTGATAAACTACCCCTTTCCCTTAACCGATCTTCAACAAAATCAACAGACCTTGAGTTCACTTTAGTTCAAAAAGGTATGCAAAAACGTAGTTGATTCTGTTTGAATTTACGGCAGTTATCGTTCGTCATATAAAAAATTACCCTTGTCAAAAAATAAAACTTTGCAAGTAAAATACCCCTTTCCCTTAACCGATCTTCACCAACACCAATAAGTATTGAGAACTCTACAATACAGGCCTGTATGCAAAACATCATTTGATTTTGTTTGAATTTGCGGCTCTTATCGTTTGCCATAGAAAAAAATTACCCTTGATAAAAAACCGTTGCAGGTAAACTACCCCTTTCCCTTAACCGATCTTCACCAAAACCAACAGGTCTTGAGTACTCTGCAAATCAGTGCTGCATGCAAAAATTTATTTGATTATGTTTGAGTTTGCGGCTGATATCGTTTGCCATAGAAAATACCCTTGTTAAAACATAAAACGTTGCAGGTAAACTACCCTTTTCCCTTAACAAAATCAACAAAATCAACAGACCTTGAGTTCTGTATAATTCAAAAAGGTATGCAGAAGAGTAGTTGATTCTGTTTTAATGTACGGCAGTTTACGTTCGTCATAAAAAAATTACCCTTGTTAAAACATAAAATGTTCCTGGTAAACTACCCTATTCCCTTAACCGGTCTTCACCAAAACCAACATGTCTTGAGAACTCTACAATTCAGGGCTCTATGCAAAACATTATTTGATTCTGTTTGAATTTGCGGCTATTATCGTTTACCATATAAAAAATTACCCTTGATAAAAAACCGTTGCAGGTAAACTACCCCTTTCCCTTAACCGATCTTCACCAAAAACCGTAGGTCTTGAGAGCTCTAAAATTGAAGACTGCATGCAAATAATCATTTGATTCTGTTTGAATTTGCGGCAGTTATCGATCGTCATGTAAAATATTACCCTTGTTAAAACATAAAATGTTGCAGGTAAACTACCCCTTTCCCTAAACCGATCTTCACCAACACAAACAGGACTTGAGAACTCTACAATTTAGGGCTGTATGCAAAAAAGTAGTTGATTCTGTTTGAATTTGCGGCTGTTATCGTTTGCCATAGAAAAAAATTACACTTGTGTAAAAAAAAACCGTTGCTGGTAAACTACCCCTTTCCCTTAACCGATCTTCACCAAAATCAATAGGTCTTGAGTACTCTACAAATCAGGGCTACATGCAAAAAGGTATTTGATTCTGTTTGAATTTGCGACTCTTATCGATTGCCATATAAAATACCCTTTTAAAACATAAAACGTAGCAGGTAAACTACCCCTTTCCCTAAACCGATCTTCACCAACACAAATAGGACTTGAGAACTCTACAATTTAGGGCTGTATGCAAAAAAGTAGTTGATTCTGTTTGAATTTGCGGCTGTTATCGTTTGCCATAGAAAAGAATTACACTTGTGTAAAAAAAACCGTTGCTGGTAAACTACCCCTTTCCCTTAACCGATCTTCACCAAAATCAACAGGTCTTGAGTACTCTACAAACCAGGGTTACATGCAAAAAGGTATTTGATTCTGTTTGAATTTGCGGCAGTTATCGATCGTCATGTAAAATATTACCCTTGTTAAAACATAAAATGTTGCAGGTAAACTACCCCTTTCCCTTAACCGATCTTCACCAAAACCAATAGGTCTTGAGAACTCTATACTTCAGGGCTGTATGCAAAAGAGTAGTTGATTCTGTTTGAATTTGCGGCTGTTATCGTTTGCCATAGAAAAACAATTACCCTTGATTTAAAAAAAACCGTTGCTGGTAAACTACCCCTTTCCCTCAACCGATCTTCACCAAAAACAATAGGTCGTGAGTACACTACAAATCAGGGCTGTATGCAAAAAATGATTTGATTCAGTTTGAATTTGCGGCTGTTATCGTTTGCCAAAAAAAACTACAGACAGACACACAGACAGACACTTTTCGAAAAATGACTTTTTTTCATGTTTTGAGTGTAGTACAATCAGAATCTGCAATAATCTCGAACACGATTTTTTTGCCATCACCATACTTCCATTTCCTTAAGGAACATGGAAGTAAAATCGGTATGGAGAACCATACATGACGTCCATGTTGTAAGATGTATGCTTAAAATAATTTACTTGAATTCGGTTCGGTAATTTCTAAAAAAAATATGGTCCACCCTCAAACTAATTTCACTATTTATAGATATTTTTGTTATTATGGGGTAATCGTTTAATATAATGTTATTTTCAGTCACTTTGTCCATAAAAATTAGGTAGGCTTACTTTATTACTTCCATATTCCTTAAGGAAATGGAAGTATGGTGATGGCAAAAAAATCGTGTTCGAGATTATTGCAGATTCTGATTGTAAACACTCAAAACATGAAAAAAGTCGTTTTTCGAAAAGTGTCTGTGTGTGTGTCTGTCAGTCTGTCTGTCTGTCTGTGTGTCTGTAGATTTTTTTTCTATGGCAAACGATAACTGCCGCAAATTCAAACAGAATCAAATAATTTTTTGCGTACAGCCCTGATTTGTAGAGTACTCACGACCTATTGTTTTGGTGAAGATCGGTTGAAGGAAAGGGGTAGTTTACCGGCAACGGATTTTTTTTATCAAGGGTAATTTTTTTTTTTACTTCCATGTTCCTTAAGGAAATGGAAGTATGGTGATGGCAAAAAAAATCGTGTTCGAGATTATTGCAGATTCTGATTGTACTACACTCAAAACATGAAAAATAGTCATTTCTCGAAAAGTGTCTGTGCGTGTGTCTGTCTATCTGTCTGTGTGTCTGTCTGTCTGTCTGTCTGTCTGTCTGTCTGTCTGTCTGTCTGTCTGTCTGTCTGTAGATTTTTTCTATGGCAAACGATAACAGCCGCAAATTCAAACTGAATCAAATCATTTTTTGCATACAGCCCTGATCTGTAGAGTACTCAAGACCTTTTGTTTTAGATGAAGATCGGTTAAGGGAAAGGGGTAGTTTACCGGCAACGTTTTATGAATTTTTTGCATACCTTCCTAAATTGTAGAGAGCCTGTTGATTTTGGTGAAGATCGGTAAAGGGAAAGGGGTAGTTTACCTGCAACATTTTATGTTTTAACAAGAGTAAAGTACTTAATTTTGATAAATAAAGTATCTTGATAAGAAGCTCATAATAATCCACTGTAGAAACGTAGATGAAATATCTCTAAATGAAGAGGTTAGGTGAACGGGGTGGGGGTAATTTTCTATAAATGGAAATTATAGTTGAAGGGGGAGGGGAGAATTTTGTATGTGTGCTACGTTATCGGCAACAAAGAAGTAATTCTTTGTTAAAATTCCTTCCCGGGCTGTTTAGCCGTAGTCCAATGTTTTCTGCAAAACCAGACTTTTCGGCAGTGCCATCGACTTCCGTCTCAGTGAAAATCCAGTGCGAAAACGTGAGGTCGTATAAGTTAGTGACCACAGTACTGTGGTTTAAGGCTGAAGCAATAAGTAGAAAGAAGTAGTTTCTATGGAAATATTTCATTTCGAATATGATTTTAAATATAAATCTTAGAACATGGAAGTCCTGTATGGTTCTCCATACCGATAATTTTGGCAAACGATAATACCTGCAAATTCAAACAGAATCAAATAATGTTTCGCATACAGTCCTAAATTGTAGAGTTCTCAAGACCTATTGTTTTTGGTGAAGATCGGTTAAGGGAAAGGGATGGTTTACCGGCAACGTTTTATTTTTTAACAAGGGTATTTTCTATGGCAAACGATAACAGCCGCAAATTCAAACAGAATCAAATACTTTTTGCATACAGCCCTGATTTGTAGAGTTCTCAAGACCTATTGTTTTTGGTGAAGATCGGTTAAGGGAAAGGGGTAGTTTACCTGCAACGTTTTTTTATCAAGGGTAATTTTCTATGGAAAACGATAACAGCCGCAAATTCAAACAGAATCAAATAATTGTTTGCATACGTCCCTGAATTGTAGAGAACTCAAGGCCTTTTGATTTTGGTGAAGATCGGTTAAGGGGAAGGGGTAGTTTACCGGCAACCTTTTACGTTTTAACAACAGTAAAGTACTTGAAAATTCATTTAAACTTTTTCAAACAATGGTAATTGTTAAAAATAAAATAATTTTATTGCCAGGCAATAAAATTATAATTTTTTCATTTTAATGTAAATCATGTATGAGAGAAAATATATCGTTCGTGGCAGGCAAGCATATCTCAGTTATGTAATGTTTACGTTTCCATTTTATTATTATGACTACCGCAATAAAAAGGCAGGGAAGACACACACACACACAAAATTCGCGTTATTTCTGGCCTCATTCATGTTTATTTTCTTACATTTGCACGCTTTTTAAATGGAAAGTGCCGAAACCCATACCAACATAACGCGTGCAAGCCGAAAAAGTGTCCAGCGTGGATAGCGATTTGCTTCCTGTGGATCGCTGGGCAGTGTAACTGCACGTGTTTACAGAGGAACGACTCATAGACAGACTTTTCGTCTTTAGGGAATGAACCCTCTGCAAGATGCTGAGGGTCCATGAGTGACTTCGGAGCGCTCCTTCTTTTCCGCGTGTTTGATCTGTGAAACGTACACTGTAGATTCGCAGCTTTACTCTAAGCAACGCTCAATAGGAAATGTTGAAAATTTTTGTCCAGTGTACCCTCATACACACTAAACCTGCTCTGATGTTTTAATTACGGACATCGTAATATTAAAACTTTGGAAACTTGAGCACTACTTAATGGAGATCAATCACTAACTTATAAAAGCCATTAATTTTATGCATATTTGTGTGTGTGTGTGTGTGTGTGTGTGTGTGTGTGTGTGTGTGTGTGTGTGTGTGTGTGTGTGTGTGTGTGTGTGTGTGTGTGTGTGTGTGTGTGTGTGTGTGTGTGTGTGTGTGTGTGTGTGTGTGTGTGTGTGTGTGTGTGTGTGTGTGTGTGTGTGTGTGTGTGTGTGTGTGCAACGTTATCGGTAACAAAGAAGTAGTTTTTGTTAAAATTCCTTCCGGGATATTTGGCCGTAGTCCAATGTTTTCTACAAAACCAGACGTTTCGGCAATGCCATCGACTTCCATCATCAGTGAAAATCGAGTGCGATAACGTGAGGTGGTATACGTTAGTGACCACAGTACTGTGGTTAAGGCTGAAGCAGTAAGTAGAAAGAAGTAGTTACTATGGTAATATTTCATTTCGAAAATGATTTTAAATATAAATCTTAAAATGTGGAAGTCATGTATGGTTCTCCATACCGATATTCTTATAAAGAAACCGAACTACGCAGATAATCATCCGTCCTCCGAAGCGCTCCGAAGTCACTCATGGACCCTGAGCATCTTGCAGAGGGTTCATTCCCTAAACACGAAAAGTCTGTCTATGAACCGTTCCTCTGTAAACACGTGCAGTTACACTGCCCAGCGATCCACAGGAAGCAAATCGATAACAAAAGCGTGCAAATGTAAGAAAATAAACATGAGTGAGGCCAGAAATAACGCTAATTTTGTGTGTGTGTGTGTGTGTGTGTGTGTGTGTGTGTGTGTGTGTGTGTGTGTGTGTGTGTGTGTGTGTGTGTGTGTGTGTGTGTGTGTGTGTGTGTGTGTGTGTGTGTGTGTGTGTGTGTGCGTGCCTTTTTATTGCGGTAATCATAACAATAGAATGGAAACGTAAACATTAGATAATTGAGATATGCTTGCTTGCCACGAACGATATATTTTCTCTCATACATGATTTAAATTAAAATGAAAAAATATAGAATTTTGTTAAAGTGAAACGAAATGTTTCCATAGAAACTACTTCTTTGTTGTCAATAACGTA
The DNA here is from genome assembly GCA_034769895.1 of Magicicada septendecula. Lineage (NCBI taxonomy): Eukaryota > Metazoa > Arthropoda > Insecta > Hemiptera > Cicadidae > Magicicada > Magicicada septendecula. The sequence continues at coordinate 290,833,476 of CM068367.1, forward strand.
TAACACACTTAAAACTTAAAATTTACTTTTCTCCATCATCAACTACCATTTTAATTTATAGAAAATTACCCCCTTCCCTTTTCATTTATAGATATTTCATCTACCTTTCTACAGTGGATTATTATGACCTTCTTTTAAAGATACTTTATTTATCAAAATTAAGCACTTTACACATGTTAAAACGTAAAATGTTGCAGGTAAACTACCCCTTCCCCGTAACCGATCTTCACCAAAAACAACAGGCTTTGAGTCCTCTACAATTCAGAGCTGTATGCAAAAAATTATTTGATTCTGTTTGAATTTGCGGCAGTTAACTTTTGACATAGAAAAATTCTACACCCAGACACACACACGGACACTTTTCGAAAAATGACTTTTTTTCATGTTTTGAGGGTTGTACAATCAGAATCTACCATTATCTCGAACACGATTTTTTTCGCCATGACCATACTTCCATTTCCTTATGGAACATGGAAGTAATATCAGGACCCAACTCGAAATATTAATAGAAGCGTTAACCTCGTTGATGCTGATAGTGAGTGTAAACTTCATGCATACACATACATGTTTATGTACAGTTTATGTAGAAGTCAAGTTTATATATAGTTAATGTGTTTATACAAATATAAGGTTATATCAAATGAGCATAATACAAATGTATAATATTTACAATTTACTCTATTAGTTACGTACGTACTTTTTAATTTACTCAAACTTTGTTATTTCAAAACGATCATCATTACAATAAGAAAATTTACACGATAACATCCCTTCTGATTAATTGTTAAATATTAATGTTATTAAAGACTGTTTATGGTTTTTATTCGGAGAACATTTACAATGTGATTATATACTATATAACTATAATACTATAACATATTTTTGATTTATTTCATACTTTTATTAATTACCAAAATTTAATCAAGAAACATCTGTTAGTGGTTATAATCACAAATATAATTATCACTGTTGCACACCACTATAGAAAAATTATTCCGATGAGCTGTGAAGCTTGAAGTCGCTAATCGGAATAATTTTTCTATAGTGGTGTGCAACAGTAATAATTCTGTTTAAGAACAAAAAGTTATACTGTTTCACAAAGTTAAGTTTAAAGAATTTGTTTGGTTCAATAGAACAAAATTTTCTATTTTAAAAAGTTACCATTTTAATGATAATTTATCCTTATGAGTGTTTTACTAATGTTATTTTATTACATATATAGACTAAACATAGACTACATTACATAGACTAAACAATGCTATTATGTATTTTATTTTAATTCCTATTTTTCGGTACACATCCAAATGCAAAGCGAGCTTTTATTAACCCCCATTTCGAGGATGCTAGTATTTTACTTTTATCTTTGTTAATTACAGGACTCCATAATCTGAGAAACAAAGACTGATTGAATGGCCAGCTGAATTATATCTAATAAATATAACAACATTATCTATCAACAAATACAGTACCTCTTTTATTTCCCTTATATCTCTTTTTTACATACATCATTTATAATCCCCCGTTAATATAAAATTTATACTTTCACATTATTAAATTAATATACATACTGTAACACGACCAGATGTTACATAACCTAGACATATACCATCAGATTTAATAAATACATAACAGTAATGTAAATAGATAATATAATGATAAGAGTAGCCAAGAAGAGAGGAACCGTTGAAGAAGAAAGAAGAAGAAGTGCCACAAGAAGCAGTAAACCCAAATACTGCTTGACACTACAACTGACCATACTATAACTGACACAAACTAATGGACAAATTAAATTCACTTTAAGCTGTCAAGCGAGTCAGTGAATAAATTAAATGGAATTTGACGTGTTAATAAAATAATTAAATAAGAATCTGAATAATGTGATATCAGCATCAGCATTTGGCTGAGAATTAATCAACTATGACTAGTAACTATTAATGCCAAGAACTAAGATTAGCTATGGCCACAATATGAGATTGAAGCTGTATTACAGTCTCCAATATACTTATGACAAGTAAACATGTTTGTAAGAGGGAACCTTATACAAATAAGCTACCTCATCGAAGGAGGTGAGGATAAGAAGAATAATACGCCCAAAGAAGACTAGGGTAACAAAAGAATTAACCGAAATGACTCGAAGCGGTCTAGTTAATATGATTTATTTCCCAGTCAACAACCGTAAAGAAGGGACCTATAGGAAGGAGTATCGAAGGAGCTTCATGAAGATGGACGAAGAGAAGAAATGTGCTACAACAAAGAAGACTATAACCAATAAAATACTTAACGCAAATATTTCCAAAGGGAGAATAAGGCACTCTAAGAAAAGGAAAGGATATCAAGAACAACTGGACCGGATCAATGAAGGGTATGCCCAAGAAATAAAAGAATTTCGAAGGAAGAGGGACCAATCAATGGAAAAATCCAACCAGAAAACTAATGACGATCAACCAGAGTTAGAAGAGGTACTAGACGTCAATAATAACAAAGACCAGGAGTACACTGGACACATGGATATCGAAGATGAGGAGAAGAAGAAGGCAAGAAAACGGGGAGCCAATGACTATCTGGTAGCCGCCAAGTGGAAGAACCGCATGATAGGGATAGGGTGCCAAATACCACAAACATGTAGTACTAGAGACAGATATGAAAAAAGGATACCTGTGAAACGTAATTGTCCCAAACAATGAACCCAATAGAGTGGAAAACACAATGTAACCCCAAAGATGTAGACCATAAATGTGATTATTGTTAAAAACAGATAAATTATAGTGGTATGCAACATTTACCACCGGAATATTTAGTGTATACAAAAATTTTAAAAATAACTACCATAAACGGATTCATTTAGTGATCAGAAGGATCATGTATTATGCCCCAGGTATTGAAAGTGACTAATTGCCTATAGCAAACCTATTTGCCATATTGTGTTATAAAAAGTGTGTAGTATTAGTGTATAGGCCAAACTGTTTGTTACCTATTAAATAAGAGCCAGATCTATCATACTAAATGGTAGAAAAATGGGTATTGTAAACCAAATAATTTAATGAGAAGAAAGATATCTATTATATCATAAAGAACCAACAGTGGCATATACCAAAAATATACCTAGGATAATGACATAAAATCACTCTAATACTCCTATGTTAGATTAATTTAAAGAAGAAATACTACTATTTTATAACTAAACTTACTATGCTATATTTAAGGAAGAAAAAAAAATGTGTTTATCAAATGAATATAGTATATAACAAGATGTTTATCAAATGAATATTGTATACCTCTCACAAAACTAAAATATTATATAAAATCATCCAGAATAAGTGGTAAACATCTGTCACTTGAAGGAGAAGAGGAGCAAACCACCAAAGCGAGTAATATAAGAGAAGGCTATTATAAAGGAAAGAAAAGAAAAGAAAAATGTTTATCAAATGAATATTGTATATAACAAAATGTTTATCAAATGAATATTGTATATAACAAAATGTTTATCGAATGAATATCGTATACCTCTCACAAAACTAAAATATTATATAAAATCATCCAGAATAAGTGTAAATTATCAGACACTTGAAGGAGTAGAGAGGCAGAATACCAAAGAGAGTTAATTATAAAGATGGCTATTATTATTGTGGAATGAAGAGAAAGAAAAATGTTATTTAATTACCAAATATTGTATGTAACAAGATATGTCAGAGAACATCTAACAAAAACATTTAGTATATGAATACTGTAAACCCTGATAATTCAGGATAAGTGTAAATTATCGACGAGAGAAAAACTAGTAAACTATTGTAAGAATGAAATATTGTAGACTCTATATGTAAGAAACAACTGCATAATTATATAAGGATCAATGTAAGTGTGTAATTTTAAGAATACTCAAGTAAACCAAAACAAATTGTCAACTAGTATAAAAAGGTAACAATACGGCTAATAAAAAGCATGGCCGAGAATGTCAAGTCTGAAAAGAAATAATTACCTGTGAAAAGGAAGTATGTTGGAAAGTATAAAAGAAGGAGATGTGATACAAATGAAACCTCTAATACCTTGAATATTATATTGAATACGTTATATTATTGAAAAATGAATGATATGTTATATTTTATGTGTTGTGATAGTGCAACTATTGCTATGTGCAATTTTTATTTTGTCTCAGACAGAGATGAGGATGCCTCTGATTCTGAGTATGTGTAATGAGGAACGGCAGAGAATGTATGCCACAGTGAGCCACTCTGATTCCGAACCCACTACAAATGTTAGGGAATTATATAGTAATGTATCAAGGACTATTATTAAAGAATCTGTGAGGTAAAAAACGAAAGAACCATTGAGATAATCACAAAAGTAAAGATAGGTAATGAGAAAGAAAAGTGTATATAAGACAGGAAATTGTTAATTTAAGTAGTGAAATCTATTGTAATTAAATGACTTAAAATGTGAGAAACTTGAAAAAATACTAGTAAGCTAAGAATTATATCACTAGCCGAGAACTCAAGCTAGTGTAACACACTAATAGTATGTTAATAATGTATTAAATGACTTAAATACATTATTAGAAAGAATCTAATTTAAAATAAAAATTGTATATTTACAATGACAAAAAATATTAATGTGTTGGATTTGAGACCATACACCAAGATTTCATGAAAAAATTAATTATTATCAGATTTAAATAAAAATTATATGTTATTGTCAAGCAGACAATAGTGAACAATTTATCTTAAATAAAGGAAGCTGTCAAATGAATAAAAAGCAGTCAAAATAGCCAAAAACAGTGTTAACTAAAAACATGTAATAGGCATCTAATATTGTATAATTTATGAATTTAATGTTGCCAAAATGCAACCAAATTGCATTAGAAAGCTGTAATATGATATAAAGCAACTATACTAATATACCTGACCAACTTTAACATTGTAATAGTCAAGTTATCAAAATATTTACTTATACCATGTATGGCTGGAACCAATTATCCAGTACAAAAATAATCATATCTGGCTAAATACTTACATAATACTAACAAAAATAAGATAGAAAGGTACAATACATCAGTATACCTTAATAAGAAACAAACTCAGTTGAAAGTAAAGTCAATTCTAAAAGAATTTAACTAATTAGAGTGAGATTTGTCACGCCATAAAAAAGGACATCTCAAGACCAATCAATGATGCTATGTCATCTTGTGATAAATATAATATATGTACAGAGTAACCAGGTATCACAAAAGATAGACAAAATAATAAACTCTGTGTGTACAGTAGTGAAATAATACATATATTAAAGAAAAAGACTAATCATTGTATTAGAAAACTGACAAGAATTTAGGCCATGAGCAGAGGCCATATAAAATTGTATTTATTTGTGTTTTATCTATGTTAAAATTTGTTTATTTTGTTGTAGGAAGGTAGTAGTATTAGATGTTCAGCTTGTGGAAGGAACTTACTAACTCCACAACAATTTTTGTTATAAAAAATGAGTTTTCAATGACAACAACTCAAGGTGAGGGTTGTATATTATATTGTTTATTAGACTTAAGTTAATTAGAAACCAATCATGTTTAGTATCGCTAGATTCAGTTAAAAACAGGGAATCTAAATGTATTAATGGCATACAAATTGTGAGTACTAATGTAAAACTGTTTGATAAATACCAGTGTAATTTTTTAAATATCCTTTGTATGAAGAATAAGAAATTCGTTCTAAAAGCTTCTACGGAAGCGAAAATTGTTCTATGACATTCCATTTCGTTTATTCTCGAACATTCTAGAAAGAATGTTTACACAAATATACCGGAAGTCGATGAAAACAGTCATCCTGAATTAGTATAAAAGCGAGACCAAATTCGACCCAAAAACACTTGAAACTTGAACTCCAGAACTGATGCATCACCCACGACACTGATCAACGCAGCTAAGGCGAAACCGAAGAGGCGAGAAATCGACAAGACACGGCAGGAAGGTTTTTTCCGTACATAGACATACCGACTGACTTAACCTCAACGAGAATCTTCGCCAAATGTATCGCTGAAATAGAGCAGCGATACGGCAAATTTTAATAGAAATCACGCAGCCAGAACGACAAGCGGCCCAGGAGGGACCAAACATTTAAATAGAGAACGAATTCTGCTGTGTTCGCATTGACTGACTAACGTGACAATAATTTCCCCTAACGTAAACATACAATACACAAAGCCTTCCTCAACACTGCATGGGAATCAGCGCTGCGGTGGCCGATTTCTGAATCAACGCTAAACAGATGATTCGTAGCGGCGGCGTTTGAACGATATTCTACTGCCAAACGTTTTTACAAAAGTGCGGAAAAAGTATTGATCGCAAAATTTGACTTTAAATAGATTCAGTGTACACCCGAAGAGGCGAGATCGAGAAACTACCCGAAAGGAGTGTCCAGTGCGAGAATAAATAACCATTGGAACGTGAGTTACCAAAATTAAAGTCATTTGTTACCTGGTTACATTTATCACACAGTTGTACTTCACACGCCACACATACACCTTCAAATCACTTAGTTTTTTCTTGTAAGGCATCTAATTGATATGTCTTGGTAGTTCAAAGGAGTCACGTCCTGAGAGTAAAGATTGTTCACGTATTAAACTCATGCTTTTCAACTGAGTCAAAATCTAAAATATACTAGCCGATACTTGATTGGATATATAAAAAATTGTCAATAATAATAACTTGTAAAATTTTTTCTCTGCAATTTTATAATTTTTTTTCTATGAATGTTAGTCCTTCAGACGATTTGTTTGTTTTTTTTGAAGAACCATTAAACTTAACTGATCTTTCCAAGCTAAACTGACTTGTTTAAATTTTTTCGTAGATTTAAAAAATTTTATCAATCACATTTTTTTTTCTTGGAACAAACGTTTCCAAGTGGCGCCCACAAAAAGCATAGTATTAAGTTGTGTTACAGGACTACATCACTGCAGAGGATCCAGTCAACAGAGTAAGTAACAAAAGTGCGCGGAGGTAACGCCCGACATTATACAACACAAACATTTAAACAACACCCACTACTTGTTTTTCTATAAATTGGCAGCCCAACTAGTGAGGCTTGAAAAAAACGGAACAAGCCCGGCAACTACCAACATATTAAAATGTCGCAAACAAAATTAATGATGATGATCCAAAAATTGGAAGTAACAAACAAAAATAATAAGGAGCGAAGGCTCCAAAGAATGGAAGAAAGTAGCCAAAGAAAGAGACAGATGGAAGAAAGTGACCGGAAATTTTGGGAGGAAATGAGAGAGAAGAGGGAAAGATGGAGAAAATCCATGATAGAATACTTCGGGGATGAAAAACAAAGACAGATAGAGAGAGAAGAGAATGAAAGAAGGAGACAGAAAGAGAGAGGGGAAAATGAAAGAAAGAGACAGAAAGAGAGAGAGGAAAATGAAAGAAGGAGACAGAAAGAGAGAGAGGAAAATGAAAGAAGGAGACAGAAAGAGAGAGAGGAGAGCGAAAAACAAATGCAGAAACTTCGGGAGGAAACTCAAAAATGGGTAGAGTCCATTACGGAAAATAATAATGCAAATTGCGAAACAGTAAACGAAAAGATCGAGGAGAGTAAGACTGACAATGACAGGGAGGTCGAGGTAATGGAGGAACAGGTAGAAGGATTACAGATTCTATTTCGTCATCTTCCAGAAACGAAAAATAATAATGCAAATTACGAAATAGTAGACGAAAAGATCGAGGAGAGTAAAACCGACAATGACAGGGAGGTCGAGGTAATGGAGGAACAGGTAGAAGGATTACAGATTCTATTTCGTCATCTTCCAGAAAATAATACCGGTCCTGAAACCATAGAGAAAAAAACAGTAGAAACGAAACAAAACATAGCTAATAGATTGGACAGACCGAGAAAAACAAACAGGGAGTTTACAAAGGAAATAGGAGAAATGACTCAAGGCGGTTTAATTAATATACTTAACCCCCCGGTCACTGACCGCAGAGAAAGAAGTTATATGAAGGAATATAAACAGAATTTAATGAAAAGGGACAAAAAGAAAGAGTGTATTACAAAGAAAATCATAGGCCAAAATACTTTTAAGGTAAGCGTGCCTAGAAAAAAGATACATTCCAAAAAGAAGGAAAATTATGAGGAACAAATGGGCCAGCTTATAGAAAAATACGCTCAGGCAATAAGAGAAATAAGAAAGAAAAGGAATCAAGAGAATAGGCCCCAGGCAAGTAATGACGAAAGACCCCGAACAGTTCAGGTAAACCATGTATTGGCAGAAACTGGCCGAGAACCAGATAATGATCCCCGAAATGAAAGTGAGAGAGAGGAGGAATTCCGCTATGCAGAAAAATTATGGCCCAAACATGTGGTGAGATGGTAATGCCATGGATTAATCATCCAGAATAAATGTCATAGACCAGGCATTTGAAGGAGTAGAGGTGCTAAACATCGAAGGTCGAATATTGAAAAGAGAAGGAATTAAAAAGGAATGAGAATGATAAATAATGAAATAATATAAGGAACACACAACCAAAAGGGGTTGAAATAATCAAGGTAATTAACCCAAACTGACAAATATAAACCCAAATATTATCAAACATGAAAACAATACCTACGAGGTAACTGACACAATTAGGAACAAGGTAAAAGGTACGTATAACCAGACTTCATTAAAAAAGTACCATGATTAAAAATCGCAAGTCGAATACTCAATCAGTGACCAAGTACCATGACCAAAAACCAAAGTCAAATACAGCATCATAGAGAAGGTACCTTGACTAAACATGTTAACGTGAATTTTTTAACTTAGCCATAATTAGAAAGGAGGTAGAGATTATTAAATAAATATAAATAATATTGTATAAAGATTATTATTAATTAATATTACGAGAAGGACACCTTACACCAAAGGCATAAAGATATATATAAAATATAGATTTATTTCCAATAGCCATGTCAACGTATATTTACCAACTTACCCGTACTTAGAGAAGGAGAGAGATTGTTATTAATAAATATTACTAGAAGGACACTTAGTAAAGGAGAAAGAAGGAGAAATACTGTCATATATTTGATACTAAATGGAAATGATAAATGAAAAAAAAAAAAAGGGGAAAACAGTGTGTTACATAAGGAGGTAATGATGAATATGAATATAGCTATTAACATTGAATGATTTTAAACGATAATTTTAACCTGCGGAGAACGATATATTAATATAATTGTGAATTAATCAGAAGAGTTTAAGAAAGGGAATTTATGTGTAGGAGCCTATGATCTTTGAATATTGTATTTTTTTTTTATTATTATTATTATTATTTGTTGCAAAGGTGCAATTATTATTTTCTGAACAGGGATGTGTTGCCTCTGATTTCAGTAGTTATAGACAGGAAGGGACAGAGAATGTATGCCATAGCGAGCCACTCTGACTCCCAACCCTCTATGTAAGTTAGGGAATTGATAGGGAATTATATCAAAGATTAATTATAAAACATCAAGGTAAAAAGGAAAGGAATAGGTGATACGACAAAGAACGAAATAGGAATATTGAGTTGGATTAATATATTAAAGGAGTAGTACAGGAATTTAATTATAAGATAAAAGAATGAGATATAAAGAAGCTAATAAAGGGTTATTATAGAGATGATAATTTCATCAAAACCAAAGATATGTTTTTCCAAAATTATCAACTTTAACGGAGAGGCATATGTAACGTCACAGAATGTTTCATAAAAGAAATCATTTATATAGTAAGTTAGCATAAGAGGAAGGTGAGGTGAACAGTATCGAACCCAAGTAGTCCCAAAAAATTGTGTAATTTTGTATAATAATTATTTCTATCAACTTGAAAAAACGACCGAACTATGACTAAGACAAAACCCCATATATATTATTAAAGTGAATAAGAGTGAAAAAACCATAAGACACTATAAGAGAGAGAAATAATGTCAGAATCAACCAAAATAAAGTCAATAATTATTAAGTTTTATAACTATGAATAGAGTATTAAAAACTATTTTTTGTGAATAAATGGACATGATCCATTAATATATTATGTGATGTAAATAAAATAAATGTATTAAATGACTTAAATACATTATTAGAAAGAATCTAATTTAAAATAAAAATTGTATATTTGCAATGACAAAAAATATTAATGTGTTGGATTTGAGACCATACACCAAGATTTCATGAAAAAATTAATTATTATCAGATTTAAATAAAAACTATATGTAATTGTCAAGCAGACAATAGTGAACAATTTATCTTAAATAAAGGAAGCTGTCAAATGAATAAAAAGCAGTCAAAATAGCCAAAAACAGTGTTAACTAAAAACATGTAATAGGCATCTAATATTGTATAATTTATGAATTTAATGTTGCCAAAATGCAACCAAATTGCATTAGAAAGCTGTAATATGATATAAAGCAACTATACTAATATACCTGACCAACTTTAACATTGTAATAGTCAAGTTATCAAAATATTTACTTATACCATGTATGGCTGGAACCAATTATCCAGTACAAAAATAATCATATCTGGCTAAATACTTACATAATACTAACAAAAATAAGATAGAAAGGTACAATACATCAGTATACCTTAATAAGAAACAAACTCAGTTGAAAGTAAAGTCAATTCTAAAAGAATTTAACTAATTAGAGTGAGATTTGTCACGCCATAAAAAAGGACATCTCAAGACCAATCAATGATGCTATGTCATCTTGTGATAAATATAATATATGTACAGAGTAACCAGGTATCACAAAAGATAGACAAAATAATAAACTCTGTGTGTACAGTAGTGAAATAATACATATATTAAAGAAAAAGACTAATCATTGTATTAGAAAACTGACAAGAATCTAGGCCATGAGCAGAGGCCATATAAAATTGTATTTATTTGTGTTTTATCTATGTTAAAATTTGTTTATTTTGTTGTAGGAAGGTAGTAGTATTAGATGTTCAGCTTGTGGAAGGAACTTAGTAACTCCACAACAATTTTTGTTATAAAAAATGAGTTTTCAATGACAACAACTCAAGGTGAGGGTTGTATATTATATTGTTTATTAGACTTAAGTTAATTAGAAACCAATCATGTTTAGTATCGCTAGATTCAGTTAAAAACAGGGAATCTAAATGTATTAATGGCATACAAATTGTGAGTACTAATGTAAAACTGTTTGATAAATACCAGTGTAATTTTTGAAATATCCTTTGTATGAAGAATAAGAAATTCGTTCTAAAAGCTTCTACGGAAGCGAGAATTGTTCTATGACATTCCATTTCGTTTATTCTCGAACATTCTAGAAAGAATTTTTACACAAATATACCGGAAACCTTGTTTAGGTTTATCAACACTAACAACAACAACGGCTGTCAATCATTCTGGCGAAAGTCGGTTAAAAAACCGTTAGTGACAGTTGAAAAGACAATACGTCACTTTCGTAACGCCTGGCTAAGCCAATCAGAAAATAGCTTAATAAGTAAAACAATCGCCTAAGGCTGATCAAACCATAGGGTATATAAGGAAAAGCGGCTTATTACCGTTAGACACTTTTTACTTTCAACCGGAGCGGCAGGTGCGCTCGTCTCATCAAAATTTCTACTAACTGATAGCGTCATTGTAATAGTGCATCGATGGAATCTTTTCGGCAACAACAAAAAGTAACTACAAGATATTCTACAAAGAACCAGTGCATCTAAGTGCAGTATTATTTTATTTAGTGCGGGAAAATAACGAACAGAAGAAATAATTGAATAATATTGTATAAGGTCCTTTTAGTCAGAAGCGGGCCAATATTCTCTGTTCATGTGCGTGTGTAGTGAATAACAATGATCATTACAATCCGATCATTGATGTGTTTAATTGAATTTTAATCGAAAGATTAAAAACACAAAGGTAACAATTTATTCTATTACACCGAGTGCAATAACCTATATGTTTTGATAAACAAATTTGTACTGACGCATAACATTGAAACATTTTCTGTATTACACCATGTCTGAATTTATTTAATGGATTTGTCAATCCTATTTAAGTTGGATGTTAGTCATAAGTGATCTCACCATATAATTTTGTAAATCATGAATCAAGCGTGACGAACGCCTAACCTATAAAATAGGTTTTATTTTTATATTGGTAACCTAAAAGGCATTACTAGTCGATATTAGATCAGAAAATAATTAGTTATTGTGTAGGCATGAGCATTCTTTTTTGTGTTTCAAAGAACTTACGCCTGAGATATAAATAATATTAATGTTTAAAGTAAAGAGTATCTGGACTTAACCAGAATTATTGTGTACGCTCTGAGCCAGTTGTATAGGGTATGTAACAAAATATTTGCAATTGTACATCAATGTATTCCTTTAATTATATTTGTTTGAATTCACTATCAAGGGTACAAATAAAACCCCATTATTAGCAACATAACTTGACTTAATTTATTTCTAAAAAACAGATAAATAATTCATTCAGAAGAATCAAAACAACTTTCAGTTGCGATTAAATATTGTTGAATTGCATTGCCATAAGGGCAATAAAAACGATTTTAACCTTTTAAAATTATTATTTGATTCTATTAATGGGTTTTCCACGGGATTTTCCCGAAATAAACCTGTGTGGCGCCCATTATTAAACAAGGTAACCTAACCTTGTAGATAAAGTGAGTTGGTTTTGTAAACCGTCTTGGCAGCTTATTGATTTATTGAACTTCTGAACTTCCGGAAAACACGAACAGGTGCGTGGAAGTGTATTTTATTGGTTCTATTGTCCAGACGTTACTGGACTTTACGTACTTAGACGACTATCAACCTGGAGGAGGAGTTTCGCTGCTAGTATCAGCAAGACGGTCACCACCATCAAGCAACCAGCTAGTACACTTTATTTTTAAATTTAAGCAACGTTATTGTTCAAATAATATTAACGCAATTATTTTATTTTTTTATTTTTTCTTTATCTAAAGGAATTCTTTTAAGACAATTATAATTTTGCAATTGTAAACACACTTTTAATAACATCTGATGCTACATTTTAATTACTTTATAAAATTAGTAACTTTCAATTTTCACCAACTACAACCTTTAATATTTTAAATATAAACACTAAAGAGTTTTCTTTCGTTACAAATTGGCGACCAGCAACGTGAGGCTGAAAAAGATATTAGATAAAAATATTTTTCATAATTATAATTAGCCCGGCAGACACAAAAGAACCAAACATGCCACACACACATCAGTACGACACAAGATACAAGGACAGCCGAGTAGGAGAGGTACAACCAGATACAGAGACGTATGAGGCACAACCCACACACGAGATGGAAGTCATTACCATCAATAACATAGAAACTCGACCTGAAGAAACACCCTATGTAGAACCGGAAGTGGAAGTAAGAATCACCAACCAACCCAGACAACCTAAAAGACCCGCACAGTCAGGGGACATAAGTCTACAAGAAATCATGAGGGCGATCAAGGAAAATAATAACTCATTGAATAAAAATATGGAATCGATCCACCAAAAAATAGATGACGGCCAGAAAAATATCGAATCATTAAGAGAAGATCTCCATAAAAAATTAGACGATACCAATATCTATTGGTATCCATGGACGCGTTGAACCGCAAAATAGACGACTTAAGGGAAGAGTTGAATACCACACTAAATGAGATTAGCCAGAAAATGGATGAAATGAATAAGAAATATACGGAAGAGGTGGATCAGACGACAAGAGGAGAATTACGAAACGACAGCAACTCAGAAACTGAAGAGATACCCAATGATGAAACCACAGAAGAATTGCAACCTGAAGATGAGGTCGAACAAACTGAGAATGAAGGGGACTCAAATACATCATCGTCTGAAAATGAGTTTGACAGAAATCAGGAAGATATTCAATATAAGGAGATCGATACCGGAAGTATAGAGAACACTCAGGTAATTAAGGAAGCGGAAGAGTTAGTAGCCGAGAAGGAAGAATTAGAACAAAATAATCTGCCCATGTGTGATGATCAAGTGGAGACACAAGAAATATCCAGAAATAAAAACACCGAACAAGTGAATTTAAAAATTAAAAATCATGAAGAAAAGAACGAAATAATTAAGAAAATGGAAGAAAAGGAGGCGAAGATAAGAAGAATAATACGCCCAAAGAAGACTAGGGTAACAAAAGAATTAACCGAATGACTCGAAGCGGTCTAGTTAATATGATTTATTTCCCAGTCAACAACCGTAAAGAAGGGACCTATAGGAAGGAGTATCGAAGGAGCTTCATGAAGATGGACGAAGAGAAGAAATGTGCTACAACAAAGAAGACTATAACCAATAAAATACTTAAAGCAAATATTTCCAAAGGGAGAATAAGGCACTCTAAGAAAAGGAAAGGATATCAAGAACAACTGGACCGGGTCAATGAAGGGTATGCCCAAGAAATAAAAGAATTGCGAAGGAAGAGGGACCAATCAATGGAAAAATCCAACCAGAAAACTAATGACGATCAACCAGAGTTAGAAGAGGTACTAGACGTCAATAATAACAAAGACCAGGAGTACACTGGACACATGGATATCGAAGATGAGGAGAAGAAGAAGGCAAGAAAACGGGGAGCCAATGACTATCTGGTAGCCGCCAAGTGGAAGAACCGCATGATAGGGATAGGGTGCCAAATACCACAAACATGTAGTACTAGAGACAGATATGAAAAAAGGATACCTGTGAAACGTAATTGTCCCAAACAATGAACCCAATAGAGTGGAAAAGCACAATGTAACCCCAAAGATGTAGACCATAAATGTGATTATTGTTAAAAACAGATAAATTATAGTGGTATGCAACATTTACCACCGGAATATTTAGTGTATACAAAAATTTTAAAAATAACTACCATAAACGGATTCATTTAGTGATCAGAAGGATCATGTATTATGCCCCAGGTATTGAAAGTGACTAATTGCCTATAGCAAACCTATTTTCCATATTGTGTTATAAAAAGTGTGTAGTATTAGTGTATAGGCCAAACTGTTTGTTACCTATTAAATAAGAGCCAGATCTATCATACTAAATGGTAGAAAAATGGGTATTGTAAACCAAATAATTTAATGAGAAGAAAGATATCTATTATATCATAAAGAACCAACAGTGGCATATACCAAAAATATACCTAGGATAATGACATAAAATCACTCTAATACTCCTATGTTAGATTAATTTAAAGAAGAAATACTACTATTTTATAACTAAACTTACTATGCTATATTTAAGGAAGAAAAAAAAATGTGTTTATCAAATGAATATAGTATATAACAAGATGTTTATCAAATGAATATTGTATACCTCTCACAAAACTAAAATATTATATAAAATCATCCAGAATAAGTGGTAAACATCTGTCACTTGAAGGAGAAGAGGAGCAAACCACCAAAGCGAGTAATATAAGAGAAGGCTATTATAAAGGAAAGAAAAGAAAAGAAAAATGTTTATCAAATGAATATTGTATATAACAAAATGTTTATCAAATGAATATTGTATATAACAAAATGTTTATCGAATGAATATCGTATACCTCTCACAAAACTAAAATATTATATAAAATCATCCAGAATAAGTGTAAATTATCAGACACTTGAAGGAGTAGAGAGGCAGAATACCAAAGAGAGTTAATTATAAAGATGGCTATTATTATTGTGGAATGAAGAGAAAGAAAAATGTTATTTAATTACCAAATATTGTATGTAACAAGATATGTCAGAGAACATCTAACAAAAACATTTAGTATATGAATACTGTAAACCCTGATAATTCAGGATAAGTGTAAATTATCGACGAGAGAAAAACTAGTAAACTATTGTAAGAATGAAATATTGTAGACTCTATATGTAAGAAACAACTGCATAATTATATAAGGATCAATGTAAGTGTGTAATTTTAAGAATACTCAAGTAAACCAAAACAAATTGTCAACTAGTATAAAAAGGTAACAATACGGCTAATAAAAAGCACGGCCGAGAATGTCAAGTCTGAAAAGAAATAATTACCTGTGAAAAGGAAGTATGTTAGAAAGTATAAAAGAAGGAGATGTGATACAAATGAAACCTCTAATACCTTGAATATTATATTGAATATGTTATATTATTGAAAAATGAATGATATGTTATATTTTATGTGTTGTGATAGTGCAACTATTGCTATGTGCAATTTTTATTTTGTCTCAGACAGAGATGAAGATGCCTCTGATTCTGAGTATGTGTAATGAGGAACGGCAGAGAATGTATGCCACAGTGAGCCACTCTGATTCCGAACCCACTACAAATGTTAGGGAATTATATAGTAATGTATCAAGGACTATTATTAAAGAATCTGTGAGGTAAAAAACGAAAGAACCATTGAGATAATCACAAAAGTAAAGATAGGTAATGAGAAAGAAAAGTGTATATAAGACAGGAAATTGTTAATTTAAGTAGTGAAATCTATTGTAATTAAATGACTTAAAATGTGAGAAACTTGAAAAAATACTAGTAAGCTAAGAATTATATCACTAGCCGAGAACTCAAGCTAGTGTAACACACTAATAGTATGTTAAAGGTCAATGTAAAGAGTACAAGACAAAAAACAGTAGTAATATACTAAAAACTGAAATGAAATGATAATTTTATCAAAAAAAATCAAATTTTCTCTCAAATTATCAATTTTGAGGGGGGAGTATATGTAACATGACCAGATGTTACATAACCTAGACATATACCATCAGATTTAATAAATACATAACAGTAATGTAAATAGATAATATAATGATAAGAGTAGCCAAGAAGAGAGGAACCGTTGAAGAAGAAAGAAGAAGAAGTGCCACAAGAAGCAGTAAACCCAAATACTGCTTGACACTACAACCATACTATAACTGACACAAACTAATGGACAAATTAAATTCACTTTAAGCTGTCAAGCGAGTCAGTGAATAAATTAAATGGAATTTGACGTGTTAATAAAAATAATTAAATAAGAATCTGAATAATGTGATATCAGCATCAGCATTTGGCTGAGAATTAATCAACTATGACTAGTAACTATTAATGCCAAGAAGTAAGATTAGCTAAGGCCACAATATGAGATTGAAGCTGTATTACAGTCTCCAATATACTTATGACAAGTAAACATGTTTGTAAGAGGGAACCTTATACAAATAAGCTACCTCATCAAGGTACCGAATTGTAAACTAATAAATGTTATTAAGGCATAAATCCGATACAAACGGTATGCCTCAGCAATGCCTAAAACAAACAATATAGAAAAACAAGTAGTGGGTGTTGTTTAAATGTTTGTGTTGTATAATGTCGGGCGTTACCTTCGCGCACTTTTGTTACTTACTCTGTTGACTGGATCCTCTGCAGTGATGTAGTCCTGTAACACAACTTAATACTATGCTTTTTGTGGGCGCCACTTGGAAACGTTTGTTCCAAGAAAAAAAAATGTGATTGATAAAATTTTTTTAATCTACGAAAAAATTTAAACAAGTCAGTTTAGCTTGGAAAAATCAGTTAAGTTTAATGGTTCTTCAAAAAAAACAAACAAATCGTCTGAAGGACTAACATTCATAGAAAAAAAATTATAAAATTGCAGAGAAAAAATTTTACAAGTTATTATTATTGACAATTTTTTATATATCCAATCAAGTATCGGCTAGTATATTTTAGATTTTGACTCAGTTGAAAAGCATGAGTTTAATACGTGAAAAATCTTTACTCTCAGGACGTGACTCCTTTGAACTACCAAGACATATTAATTAGATGCCTTACAAGAAAAAACTAAGTGATTTGAAGGTGTATGTGTGGCGTGTGAAGTACAACTGTGTGATAAATGTAACCAGGTAACAAATGACTTTAATTTTGGTAACTCACGTTCCAATGGTTATTTATTCTCGCACTGGACACTCCTTTCGGGTAGTTTCTCGATCTCGCCTCTTCGGGTGTACACTGAATCTATTTAAAGTCAAATTTTGCGATCAATACTTTTTCCGCACTTTTGTAAAAACGTTTGGCAGTAGAATATCGTTCAAACGCCGCCGCTACGAATCATCTGTTTAGCGTTGATTCAGAAATCGGCCACCGCAGCGCTGATTCCCATGCAGTGTTGAGGAAGGCTTTGTGTATTGTATGTTTACGTTAGGGGAAATTATTGTCACGTTAGTCAGTCAATGCGAACACAGCAGAATTCGTTCTCTATTTAAATGTTTGGTCCCTCCTGGGCCGCTTGTCGTTCTGGCTGCGTGATTTCTATTAAAATTTGCCGTATCGCTGCTCTATTTCAGCGATACATTTGGCGAAGATTCTCGTTGAGGTTAAGTCAGTCGGTATGTCTATGTACGGGAAAAACCTTCCTGCCGTGTCTTGTCGATTTCTCGCCTCTTCGGTTTCGCCTTAGCTGCGTTGATCAGTGTCGTGGGTGATGCATCAGTTCTGGAGTTCAAGTTTCAAGTGTTTTTGGGTCGAATTTGGTCTCGCTTTTATACTAATTCAGGATGACTGTTTTCATCGACTTCCGGTATATTTGTGTAAAAATTCTTTCTAGAATGTTCGAGAATAAACGAAATGGAATGTCATAGAACAATTCTCGCTTCCGTAGAAGCTTTTAGAACGAATTTCTTATTCTTCATACAAAGGATATTTCAAAAATTACACTGGTATTTATCAAACAGTTTTACATTAGTACTCACAATTTGTATGCCATTAATACATTTAGATTCCCTGTTTTTAACTGAATCTAGCGATACTAAACATGATTGGTTTCTAATTAACTTAAGTCTAATAAACAATATAATATACAACCCTCACCTTGAGTTGTTGTCATTTTTTATAACAAAAATTGTTGTGGAGTTACTAAGTTCCTTCCACAAGCTGAACATCTAATACTACTACCTTCCTACAACAAAATAAACAAATTTTAACATAGATAAAACACAAATAAATACAATTTTATATGGCCTCTGCTCATGGCCTAGATTCTTGTCAGTTTTCTAATACAATGATTAGTCTTTTTCTTTAATATATGTATTATTTCACTACTGTACACACAGAGTTTATTATTTTGTCTATCTTTTGTGATACCTGGTTACTCTGTACATATATTATATTTATCACAAGATGACATAGCATCATTGATTGGTCTTGAGATGTCCTTTTTTATGGCGTGACAAATCTCACTCTAATTAGTTAAATTCTTTTAGAATTGACTTTACTTTCAACTGAGTTTGTTTCTTATTAAGGTATACTGATGTATTGTACCTTTCTATCTTATTTTTGTTAGTATTATGTAAGTATTTAGCCAGATATGATTATTTTTGTACTGGATAATTGGTTCCAGCCATACATGGTATAAGTAAATATTTTAATAACTTGACTATTACAATGTTAAAGTTGGTCAGGTATATTAGTATAGTTGCTTTATATCATATTACAGCTTTCTAATGCAATTTGGTTGCATTTTGGCAACATTAAATTCATAAATTATACAATATTAGATGCCTATTACATGTTTTTAGTTAACACTGTTTTTGGCTATTTTGACTGCTTTTTATTCATTTGACAGCTTCCTTTATTTAAGATAAATTGTTCACTATTGTCTGCTTGACAATTACATATAGTTTTTTATTTAAATCTGATAATAATTAATTTTTTCATGAAATCTTGGTGTATGGTCTCAAATCCAACACATTAATATTTTTTGTCATTGCAAATATACAATTTTTATTTTAAATTAGATTCTTTCTAATAATGTATTTAAGTCATTTAATACATTTATTTTATTTACATCACATAATATATTAATGGATCATGTCTATTTATTCACAAAAAATAGTTTTTAATACTCTATTCATAGTTATAAAACTTAATAATTATTGACTTTATTTTGGTTGATTCTGACATTATTTCTCCCTCTTATAGTGTCTTATGGTTTTTTCACTCTTATTCACTTTAATAATATATATGGGGTTTTGTCTTAGTCATAGTTTGGTCGTTTTTTCAAGTTGATAGAAATAATTATTATACAAAATTACACAATTTTTTGGGACTAGTTGGGTTCGATACTGTTCACCTCACCTTCCTCTTATGCTAACTTACTATATAAATGATTTCTTTTATGAAACGTTCTGTGACGTTACAACAATCATCAGTAAGGTGATTAGTAGAAAGTACTAGAAGTGTAAATCACATACACTGAACAATCTTTATACCCAAACATAGCGATAAGCATTAGTAATATGATATACGATTAATAGTTCAATTGTTAATTAATAGCATGGAGCAAAATAATGTGAAACAAAATGTCATAGTGAGTAAGTATAGTTAATAGCAATGTATAAGTTAAGGTTTAATCATAATATTCAGTAAATAAATATCAGGACGGATATAATAGTGTTCTAACATAAACGTTTAAGTG
This sequence comes from Magicicada septendecula, assembly GCA_034769895.1. Taxonomy (NCBI): domain Eukaryota; kingdom Metazoa; phylum Arthropoda; class Insecta; order Hemiptera; family Cicadidae; genus Magicicada; species Magicicada septendecula. The sequence goes on from CM068367.1 coordinate 290,853,888, forward strand.
AAAAAACGCGATGTGGAACACAAACAATATTAATAAGAGAGTGTAATCGCCGGCTTTGATTAGCAGACGACAGAGCGAAGCCAAGTACCTGAACATTGTTTATTAAAAAATGTCAGTGAAAGTGTAAATAAACCAGTGTCAAACTATATCAAATTGAAGAGGAAAAAATATCCTTTAATTTGATAGCGATACGACCCCGATCGCAACTATAATAAGTGCGTGACAGGCGTTAGCATCATTTGCACAAAATGAATAAGAAATCGGTTTATCAACACTAACAACAACGACGGCTGTCAATCATTCTGGCGAAAGTCGGTTAAAAAACCGTTAGTGACAGTTGAAAAGACAATACGTCACTTTCGTAACGCCTGGCTAAGCCAATCAGAAAATAGCTTAATAAGTAAAACAATCGCCTAAGGCTGATCAAACCATAGGGTATATAAGGAAAAGCGGCTTATTACCGTTAGACACTTTTTACTTTCAACCGGAGCGGCAGGTGCGCTCGTCTCATCAAAATTTCTACTAACTGATAGCGTCATTGTAATAGTGCATCGATGGAATCTTTTCGGCAACAACAAAAAGTAACTACAAGATATTCTACAAAGAACCAGTGCATCTAAGTGCAGTATTATTTTATTTAGTGCGGGAAAATAACGAACAGAAGAAATAATTGAATAATATCGTATAAGGTCCTTTTAGTCAGAAGCGGGCCAATATTCTCTGTTCATGTGCGTGTGTAGTGAATAACAATGATCATTACAATCCGATAATTGATGTGTTTAATTGAATTTTAATCGAAAGATTAAAAACACAAAGGTAACAATTTATTCTATTACACCGAGTGCAATAACCTATATGTTTTGATAAACAAATTTGTACTGACGCATAACATTGAAACATTTTCTGTATTACACCATGTCTGAATTTATTTAATGGATTTGTCAATCCTATTTAAGTTGGATGTTAGTCATAAGTGATCTCACCATATAATTTTGTAAATCATGAATCAAGCGTGACGAACGCCTAACCTATAAAATAGGTTTTATTTTTATATTGGTAACCTAAAAGGCATTACTAGTCGATATTAGATCAGAAAATAATTAGTTATTGTGTAGGCATGAGCATTCTTTTTTGTGTTTCAAAGAACTTACGCCTGAGATATAAATAATATTAATGTTTAAAGTAAAGAGTATCTGGACTTAACCAGAATTATTGTGTACGCTCTGAGCCAGTTGTATAGGGTATGTAACAAAATATTTGCAATTGTACATCAATGTATTCCTTTAATTATATTTGTTTGAATTCACTATCAAGGGTACAAATAAAACCCCATTATTAGCAACATAACTTGACTTAATTTATTTCTAAAAAACAGATAAATAATTCATTCAGAAGAATCAAAACAACTTTCAGTTGCGATTAAATATTGTTGAATTGCATTGCCATAAGGGCAATAAAAACGATTTTAACCTTTTAAAATTATTATTTGATTCTATTAATGGGTTTTCCACGGGATTTTCCCGAAATAAACCTGTGTGGCGCCCATTATTAAACAAGGTAACCTAACCTTGTAGATAAAGTGAGTTGGTTTTGTAAACCGTCTTGGCAGCTTATTGATTTATTGAACTTCTGAACTTCCGGAAAACACGAACAGGTGCGTGGAAGTGTATTTTATTGGTTCTATTGTCCAGACGTTACTGGACTTTACGTACTTAGACGACTATCAACCTGGAGGAGGAGTTTCGCTGCTAGTATCAGCAAGACGGTCACCACCATCAAGCAACCAGCTAGTACACTTTATTTTTAAATTTAAGCAACGTTATTGTTCAAATAATATTAACGCAATTATTTTATTTTTTTATTTTTTCTTTATCTAAAGGAATTCTTTTAAGACAATTATAATTTTGCAATTGTAAACACACTTTTAATAACATCTGATGCTACATTTTAATTACTTTATAAAATTAGTAACTTTCAATTTTCACCAACTACAACCTTTAATATTTTAAATATAAACACTAAAGAGTTTTCTTTCGTTACAAATTGGCGACCAGCAACGTGAGGCTGAAAAAGATATTAGATAAAAATATTTTTCATAATTATAATTAGCCCGGCAGACACAAAAGAACCAAAACATGCCACACACACATCAGTACGACACAAGATACAAGGACAGCCGAGTAGGAGAGGTACAACCAGATACAGAGACGTATGAGGCACAACCCACACACGAGATGGAAGTCATTACCATCAATAACATAGAAACTCGACCTGAAGAAACACCCTATGTAGAACCGGAAGTGGAAGTAAGAATCACCAACCAACCCAGACAACCTAAAAGACCCGCACAGTCAGGGGACATAAGTCTACAAGAAATCATGAGGGCGATCAAGGAAAATAATAACTCATTGAATAAAAATATGGAATCGATCCACCAAAAAATAGATGACGGCCAGAAAAATATCGAATCATTAAGAGAAGATCTCCATAAAAAATTAGACGATACCAATAGATCCATGGACGCGTTGAACCGCAAAATAGACGACTTAAGGGAAGAGTTGAATACCACACTAAATGAGATTAGCCAGAAAATGGATGAAATGAATAAGAAATATACGGAAGAGGTGGATCAGACGACAAGAGGAGAATTACGAAACGACAGCAACTCAGAAACTGAAGAGATACCCAATGATGAAACCACAGAAGAATTGCAACCTGAAGATGAGGTCGAACAAACTGAGAATGAAGGGGACTCAAATACATCATCGTCTGAAAATGAGTTTGACAGAAATCAGGAAGATATTCAATATAAGGAGATCGATACCGGAAGTATAGAGAACACTCAGGTAATTAAGGAAGCGGAAGAGTTAGTAGCCGAGAAGGAAGAATTAGAACAAAATAATCTGCCCATGTGTGATGATCAAGTGGAGACACAAGAATTATCCAGAAATAAAAACACCGAACAAGTGAATTTAAAAATTAAAAATCATGAAGAAAAGAACGAAATAATTAAGAAAATGGAAGAAAAGGAGGCGAAGATAAGAAGAATAATACGCCCAAAGAAGACTAGGGTAACAAAAGAATTAACCGAATGACTCGAAGCGGTCTAGTTAATATGATTTATTTCCCAGTCAACAACCGTAAAGAAGGGACCTATAGGAAGGAGTATCGAAGGAGCTTCATGAAGATGGACGAAGAGAAGAAATGTGCTACAACAAAGAAGACTATAACCAATAAAATACTTAAAGCAAATATTTCCAAAGGGAGAATAAGGCACTCTAAGAAAAGGAAAGGATATCAAGAACAACTGGACCGGGTCAATGAAGGGTATGCCCAAGAAATAAAAGAATTGCGAAGGAAGAGGGACCAATCAATGGAAAAATCCAACCAGAAAACTAATGACGATCAACCAGAGTTAGAAGAGGTACTAGACGTCAATAATAACAAAGACCAGGAGTACACTGGACACATGGATATCGAAGATGAGGAGAAGAAGAAGGCAAGAAAACGGGGAGCCAATGACTATCTGGTAGCCGCCAAGTGGAAGAACCGCATGATAGGGATAGGGTGCCAAATACCACAAACATGTAGTACTAGAGACAGATATGAAAAAAGGATACCTGTGAAACGTAATTGTCCCAAACAATGAACCCAATAGAGTGGAAAAGCACAATGTAACCCCAAAGATGTAGACCATAAATGTGATTATTGTTAAAAACAGATAAATTATAGTGGTATGCAACATTTACCACCGGAATATTTAGTGTATACAAAAATTTTAAAAATAACTACCATAAACGGATTCATTTAGTGATCAGAAGGATCATGTATTATGCCCCAGGTATTGAAAGTGACTAATTGCCTATAGCAAACCTATTTTCCATATTGTGTTATAAAAAGTGTGTAGTATTAGTGTATAGGCCAAACTGTTTGTTACCTATTAAATAAGAGCCAGATCTATCATACTAAATGGTAGAAAAATGGGTATTGTAAACCAAATAATTTAATGAGAAGAAAGATATCTATTATATCATAAAGAACCAACAGTGGCATATACCAAAAATATACCTAGGATAATGACATAAAATCACTCTAATACTCCTATGTTAGATTAATTTAAAGAAGAAATACTACTATTTTATAACTAAACTTACTATGCTATATTTAAGGAAGAAAAAAAAATGTGTTTATCAAATGAATATAGTATATAACAAGATGTTTATCAAATGAATATTGTATACCTCTCACAAAACTAAAATATTATATAAAATCATCCAGAATAAGTGGTAAACATCTGTCACTTGAAGGAGAAGAGGAGCAAACCACCAAAGCGAGTAATATAAGAGAAGGCTATTATAAAGGAAAGAAAAGAAAAGAAAAATGTTTATCAAATGAATATTGTATATAACAAAATGTTTATCAAATGAATATTGTATATAACAAAATGTTTATCGAATGAATATCGTATACCTCTCACAAAACTAAAATATTATATAAAATCATCCAGAATAAGTGTAAATTATCAGACACTTGAAGGAGTAGAGAGGCAGAATACCAAAGAGAGTTAATTATAAAGATGGCTATTATTATTGTGGAATGAAGAGAAAGAAAAATGTTATTTAATTACCAAATATTGTATGTAACAAGATATGTCAGAGAACATCTAACAAAAACATTTAGTATATGAATACTGTAAACCCTGATAATTCAGGATAAGTGTAAATTATCGACGAGAGAAAAACTAGTAAACTATTGTAAGAATGAAATATTGTAGACTCTATATGTAAGAAACAACTGCATAATTATATAAGGATCAATGTAAGTGTGTAATTTTAAGAATACTCAAGTAAACCAAAACAAATTGTCAACTAGTATAAAAAGGTAACAATACGGCTAATAAAAAGCACGGCCGAGAATGTCAAGTCTGAAAAGAAATAATTACCTGTGAAAAGGAAGTATGTTAGAAAGTATAAAAGAAGGAGATGTGATACAAATGAAACCTCTAATACCTTGAATATTATATTGAATATGTTATATTATTGAAAAATGAATGATATGTTATATTTTATGTGTTGTGATAGTGCAACTATTGCTATGTGCAATTTTTATTTTGTCTCAGACAGAGATGAGGATGCCTCTGATTCTGAGTATGTGTAATGAGGAACGGCAGAGAATGTATGCCACAGTGAGCCACTCTGATTCCGAACCCACTACAAATGTTAGGGAATTATATAGTAATGTATCAAGGACTATTATTAAAGAATCTGTGAGGTAAAAAACGAAAGAACCATTGAGATAATCACAAAAGTAAAGATAGGTAATGAGAAAGAAAAGTGTATATAAGACAGGAAATTGTTAATTTAAGTAGTGAAATCTATTGTAATTAAATGACTTAAAATGTGAGAAACTTGAAAAAATACTAGTAAGCTAAGAATTATATCACTAGCCGAGAACTCAAGCTAGTGTAACACACTAATAGTATGTTAAAGGTCAATGTAAAGAGTACAAGACAAAAAACAGTAGTAATATACTAAAAACTGAAATGAAATGATAATTTTATCAAAAAAAATCAAATTTTCTCTCAAATTATCAATTTTGAGGGGGGAGTATATGTAACATGACCAGATGTTACATAACCTAGACATATACCATCAGATTTAATAAATACATAACAGTAATGTAAATAGATAATATAATGATAAGAGTAGCCAAGAAGAGAGGAACCGTTGAAGAAGAAAGAAGAAGAAGTGCCACAAGAAGCAGTAAACCCAAATACTGCTTGACACTACAACCATACTATAACTGACACAAACTAATGGACAAATTAAATTCACTTTAAGCTGTCAAGCGAGTCAGTGAATAAATTAAATGGAATTTGACGTGTTAATAAAAATAATTAAATAAGAATCTGAATAATGTGATATCAGCATCAGCATTTGGCTGAGAATTAATCAACTATGACTAGTAACTATTAATGCCAAGAAGTAAGATTAGCTAAGGCCACAATATGAGATTGAAGCTGTATTACAGTCTCCAATATACTTATGACAAGTAAACATGTTTGTAAGAGGGAACCTTATACAAATAAGCTACCTCATCAAGGTACCGAATTGTAAACTAATAAATGTTATTAAGGCATAAATCCGATACAAACGGTATGCCTCAGCAATGCCTAAAACAAACAATATAGAAAAACAAGTAGTGGGTGTTGTTTAAATGTTTGTGTTGTATAATGTCGGGCGTTACCTCCGCGCACTTTTGTTACTTACTCTGTTGACTGGATCCTCTGCAGTGATGTAGTCCTGTAACACAACTTAATACTATGCTTTTTGTGGGCGCCACTTGGAAACGTTTGTTCCAAGAAAAAAAAATGTGATTGATAAAATTTTTTAAATCTACGAAAAAATTTAAACAAGTCAGTTTAGCTTGGAAAAATCAGTTAAGTTTAATGGTTCTTCAAAAAAAACAAACAAATCGTCTGAAGGACTAACATTCATAGAAAAAAAATTATAAAATTGCAGAGAAAAAATTTTACAAGTTATTATTATTGACAATTTTTTATATATCCAATCAAGTATCGGCTAGTATATTTTAGATTTTGACTCAGTTGAAAAGCATGAGTTTAATACGTGAAAAATCTTTACTCTCAGGACGTGACTCCTTTGAACTACCAAGACATATTAATTAGATGCCTTACAAGAAAAAACTAAGTGATTTGAAGGTGTATGTGTGGCGTGTGAAGTACAACTGTGTGATAAATGTAACCAGGTAACAAATGACTTTAATTTTGGTAACTCACGTTCCAATGGTTATTTATTCTCGCACTGGACACTCCTTTCGGGTAGTTTCTCGATCTCGCCTCTTCGGGTGTACACTGAATCTATTTAAAGTCAAATTTTGCGATCAATACTTTTTCCGCACTTTTGTAAAAACGTTTGGCAGTAGAATATCGTTCAAACGCCGCCGCTACGAATCATCTGTTTAGCGTTGATTCAGAAATCGGCCACCGCAGCGCTGATTCCCATGCAGTGTTGAGGAAGGCTTTGTGTATTGTATGTTTACGTTAGGGGAAATTATTGTCACGTTAGTCAGTCAATGCGAACACAGCAGAATTCGTTCTCTATTTAAATGTTTGGTCCCTCCTGGGCCGCTTGTCGTTCTGGCTGCGTGATTTCTATTAAAATTTGCCGTATCGCTGCTCTATTTCAGCGATACATTTGGCGAAGATTCTCGTTGAGGTTAAGTCAGTCGGTATGTCTATGTACGGGAAAAACCTTCCTGCCGTGTCTTGTCGATTTCTCGCCTCTTCGGTTTCGCCTTAGCTGCGTTGATCAGTGTCGTGGGTGATGCATCAGTTCTGGAGTTCAAGTTTCAAGTGTTTTTGGGTCGAATTTGGTCTCGCTTTTATACTAATTCAGGATGACTGTTTTCATCGACTTCCGGTATATTTGTGTAAAAATTCTTTCTAGAATGTTCGAGAATAAACGAAATGGAATGTCATAGAACAATTTTCGCTTCCGTAGAAGCTTTTAGAACGAATTTCTTATTCTTCATACAAAGGATATTTAAAAAATTACACTGGTATTTATCAAACAGTTTTACATTAGTACTCACAATTTGTATGCCATTAATACATTTAGATTCCCTGTTTTTAACTGAATCTAGCGATACTAAACATGATTGGTTTCTAATTAACTTAAGTCTAATAAACAATATAATATACAACCCTCACCTTGAGTTGTTGTCATTTTTTATAACAAAAATTGTTGTGGAGTTACTAAGTTCCTTCCACAAGCTGAACATCTAATACTACTACCTTCCTACAACAAAATAAACAAATTTTAACATAGATAAAACACAAATAAATACAATTTTATATGGCCTCTGCTCATGGCCTAGATTCTTGTCAGTTTTCTAATACAATGATTAGTCTTTTTCTTTAATATATGTATTATTTCACTACTGTACACACAGAGTTTATTATTTTGTCTATCTTTTGTGATACCTGGTTACTCTGTACATATATTATATTTATCACAAGATGACATAGCATCATTGATTGGTCTTGAGATGTCCTTTTTTATGGCGTGACAAATCTCACTCTAATTAGTTAAATTCTTTTAGAATTGACTTTACTTTCAACTGAGTTTGTTTCTTATTAAGGTATACTGATGTATTGTACCTTTCTATCTTATTTTTGTTAGTATTATGTAAGTATTTAGCCAGATATGATTATTTTTGTACTGGATAATTGGTTCCAGCCATACATGGTATAAGTAAATATTTTAATAACTTGACTATTACAATGTTAAAGTTGGTCAGGTATATTAGTATAGTTGCTTTATATCATATTACAGCTTTCTAATGCAATTTGGTTGCATTTTGGCAACATTAAATTCATAAATTATACAATATTAGATGCCTATTACATGTTTTTAGTTAACACTGTTTTTGGCTATTTTGACTGCTTTTTATTCATTTGACAGCTTCCTTTATTTAAGATAAATTGTTCACTATTGTCTGCTTGACAATTACATATAGTTTTTTATTTAAATCTGATAATAATTAATTTTTTCATGAAATCTTGGTGTATGGTCTCAAATCCAACACATTAATATTTTTTGTCATTGCAAATATACAATTTTTATTTTAAATAAGATTCTTTCTAATAATGTATTTAAGTCATTTAATACATTTATTTTATTTACATCACATAATATATTAATGGATCATGTCTATTTATTCACAAAAAATAGTTTTTAATACTCTATTCATAGTTATAAAACTTAATAATTATTGACTTTATTTTGGTTGATTCTGACATTATTTCTCCCTCTTATAGTGTCTTATGGTTTTTTCACTCTTATTCACTTTAATAATATATATGGGGTTTTGTCTTAGTCATAGTTTGGTCGTTTTTTCAAGTTGATAGAAATAATTATTATACAAAATTACACAATTTTTTGGGACTAGTTGGGTTCGATACTGTTCACCTCACCTTCCTCTTATGCTAACTTACTATATAAATGATTTCTTTTATGAAACGTTCTGTGACGTTACAACAATCATCAGTAAGGTGATCAGTAGAAAGTACTAGAAGTGTAAATCACATACACTGAACAATCTTTATACCCAAACATAGCGATAAGCATTAGTAATATGATATACGATTAATAGTTCAATTGTTAATTAATAGCATGGAGCAAAATAATGTGAAACAAAATGTCATAGTGAGTAAGTATAGTTAATAGCAATGTATAAGTTAAGGTTTAATCATAATATTCAGTAAATAAATATCAGGACGGATATAATAGTGTTCTAACATAAACGTTTAAGTGAAAAAACGCGATGTGGAACACAAACAATATTAATAAGAGAGTGTAATCGCCGGCTTTGATTAGCAGACGACAGAGCGAAGCCAAGTACCTGAACATTGTTTATTAAAAAATGTCAGTGAAAGTGTAAATAAACCAGTGTCAAACTATATCAAATTGAAGAGGAAAATATATCCTTTAATTTGATAGCGATACGACCCCGATCGCAACTATAATAAGTGCGTGACAGGCGTTAGCATCATTTGCACAAAATGAATAAGAAATCGGTTTATCAACACTAACAACAACGACGGCTGTCAATCATTCTGGCGAAAGTCGGTTAAAAAACCGTTAGTGACAGTTGAAAAGACAATACGTCACTTTCGTAACGCCTGGCTAAGCCAATCAGAAAATAGCTTAATAAGTAAAACAATCGCCTAAGGCTGATCAAACCATAGGGTATATAAGGAAAAGCGGCTTATTACCGTTAGACACTTTTTACTTTCAACCGGAGCGGCAGGTGCGCTCGTCTCATCAAAATTTCTACTAACTGATAGCGTCATTGTAATAGTGCATCGATGGAATCTTTTCGGCAACAACAAAAAGTAACTACAAGATATTCTACAAAGAACCAGTGCATCTAAGTGCAGTATTATTTTATTTAGTGCGGGAAAATAACGAACAGAAGAAATAATTGAATAATATCGTATAAGGTCCTTTTAGTCAGAAGCGGGCCAATATTCTCTGTTCATGTGCGTGTGTAGTGAATAACAATGATCATTACAATCCGATAATTGATGTGTTTAATTGAATTTTAATCGAAAGATTAAAAACACAAAGGTAACAATTTATTCTATTACACCGAGTGCAATAACCTATATGTTTTGATAAACAAATTTGTACTGACGCATAACATTGAAACATTTTCTGTATTACACCATGTCTGAATTTATTTAATGGATTTGTCAATCCTATTTAAGTTGGATGTTAGTCATAAGTGATCTCACCATATAATTGTGTAAATCATGAATCAAGCGTGACGAACGCCTAACCTATAAAATAGGTTTTATTTTTATATTGGTAACCTAAAAGGCATTACTAGTCGATATTAGATCAGAAAATAATTAGTTATTGTGTAGGCATGAGCATTCTTTTTTGTGTTTCAAAGAACTTACGCCTGAGATATAAATAATATTAATGTTTAAAGTAAAGAGTATCTGGACTTAACCAGAATTATTGTGTATGCTCTGAGCCAGTTGTATAGGGTATGTAACAAAATATTTGCAATTTTACATCAATGTATTCCTTTAATTATATTTGTTTGAATTCACCATCAAGGGTACAAATGAAACCCCATTATTAGCAGCATAACTTGACTTAATTTATTTCTAAAAAACAGATAAATAATTCATTCAGAAGAATCAAAACAACTTTCAGTTGCGATTAAATATTGTTGAATTGCATTGCCATAAGGGCAATAAAAACGATTTTAACCTTTTAAAATTATTATTTGATTCTATTAATGGGTTTTCCACGGGATTTTCCCGAAATAAACCTGTGTGGCGCCCATTATTAAACAAGGTAACCTAACCTTGTAGATAAAGTGAGTTGGTTTTGTAAACCGTCTTGGCAGCTTATTGATTTATTGAACTTCTGAACTTCCGGAAAACACGAACAGGTGCGTGGAAGTGTATTTTATTGGTTCTATTGTCCAGACGTTACTGGACTTTACGTACTTAGACGACTATCAACCTGGAGGAGGAGTTTCGCTGCTAGTATCAGCAAGACGGTCACCACCATCAAGCAACCAGCTAGTACACTTTATTTTTAAATTTAAGCAACGTTATTGTTCAAATAATATTAACGCAATTATTTTATTTTTTTATTTTTTCTTTATCTAAAGGAATTCTTTTCAGACAATTATAATTTGCAATTGTAAACACACTTTTAATAACATCTGATGCTACATTTTAATTACTTTATAAAATTAGTAACTTTCAATTTTCACCAACTACAACCTTTAATATTTTAAATATAAACACTAAAGAGTTTTGTTATATTACAATACGTACATATTTAGTATGTTTGTTTTTTATTTAATCATAGTTTTTAATGTCATGAGCATAGAAATATTAAAAATATTAATCCAATCTATAAAAATGTAATTAGTTATCTACAATAATTAAGTAACAAACACACACACACAAACACAATTTTTATATTGGTAACTGTGATTTAAAGTTTTCGGAGTCAGTCGACCGTGCAACAAAGTATTTACTTTTTAAGTACTTTATTTCATAATATAAAGTAGCTATTAGTTTTGAGAATAAACGTAATGTCACATGCTCCTATGAAGGTGTTAGGTTTTAACTGCATTCGTAAGGAGACTTATACCACGGTTAGCGTACTAATAAATATATTTTATTATTCAACACGCACCGGGATCGCGAACAGCATAATCTGTAGTACTAACAAAACACTTCAAGAGTGACTATGATTACCGTTAATATCCAGTTTCGTTGACATGTTGTTTACAAGTAGTATAAATTATAAACGGTACTACAGAAAGGCCACAGCCCTAAATTAGTACACTTTCGTTCTCGTATGCTTATCATAAATTTGAGGAATTAATTTACTGTATTAATAAAAAGAATTGTGTAAAGTCTAGTTTTGAGCAATGTGTCGTATCTAATTTTACATCAAACCATATTAGACTTTTGTATATATATTACACCTAAGAAAATCACTGTGAACAAGTCATGGTGGGATTACACCAGTTGGAGTTCCGTATAAAACTTTCTTTACATATAATTTAAGTGACACTTTGCTGTATTTTTCTACATCACATAAACAATACGCTGAATTACATCTTTCAAACTACCAAACCCCTATGCCAAATGAATGGTGTTGTCACTTCAGATTTTCTTGTCTACCTGTTAGTCTATCAAGGCTATCTCTTCAGTTTTACAACGCCAGAAACACATCTTCAACTTTATAACAACACGTAATATCGTAAGCCGTTCATTGGTCAGAGATCGCATGACTCATGTCTCCCTTGGCGAGCGAGTAGAATTTAATGGCAGAGCTGTTAATAACAGTGGGCTGACCTCAGACTTTTGTCGCTGTGAAATAACGGCAAGCTACATAACCTCAGTGGCAAACTATTGTTCATTATTAAGCACAAGGTAATGGTGAAAAATAAAGAACTCTTAGCCCTTCAGTGAGTTAACCGGAGTCTGAAAGAAGGGCTGATCGACGAAGATTAACTGAAAAGATTTAAGAGACTCCACTTAGGACAAGTTAAGAAAAGTCAGAGTCAAGCTAGGGCACTTCACCGGTTTGGCAAAGAGGGAGGCACTGAGGGATTATGTTCTCAATCGTTTTATATGCTGCGTTTTATGTTTTTTTTTTTATATCTATTTTAAAGCCAACGCAGCTGGGAATCTATCTAACCCTCGTGCAGCATCGACCCGGTGTATACGGTGTCGGTTAATTTTACCCGAGTCATTTATAAGTGACGTTTAAATTTTGATGAACTCAGAGGTACGGTTGTGTGGTGTAGCATTTAGGCTTCCTCTTGTACAGTTAAGCGTCATGCGAATGAATATAAAATGTGTTTCGGTGAGCGCATAGCAAAGAACAATCCCCCCAAAAACCCACATGTCCGTATCATATTACAAGTAAGAACTGTTCTAAGTTAATGAGTTTAATCTTGCTAAAAAATTGAGACAACTACTAAAGATAGTTGGCGCATGTGTATCGAATTGTCCGGCTGAACGGTAAATACACAACATCTGAGATATTTTCTAAACAAAGGAAAAAATTCCTTTACCTTGCTGGTTTATATAAGAACGTAGTTTCTTTATTACATTCAGTTTATAACTTAAACGTATAAACCCGTCACTAAGATGCTCAGTCGCGAATTAATGAGACAATCCGGTGTAAGAGCCCATCGTTTAATCAGGATTAAAGCTGATTGTTGATCTAAGCTGCTGTCTTTCAGAGAACCCATTAAACAGAGAAAAATATATAATGTTTGTTAGGCTCTGCTTATGTTGAGTTTTTACGATATACTTTATTGAAATGAAACATTTAATGACGTTAAATTAATGACTTTGTGACGATTTAAATTGTAACCATTATTAAAAAGAAAGAAATAACAAAAAAAAATTTAAGGTTGCGAGCCATTAACCATTTAAATCTCACAATAATAAAAAAAACATGTAGGTACTAAGTGTGAAAGGAAGAAGTAATTAATAAGGGCAAAGAAACTGTAATAAAGAGGCATATTGTAAATAATTATTATTGTCGTATTTAACCCTTGCTTGCTATTAGGCGCCTACCTGTTGATTCCGGACTCGACATGTTTTCCGAGTCTTCTGTAATTATGAATAAAATAAAAAACTAATGTTAATAATTAAAGAATCTGAAGACACAGATAGTCACTAAAACTACTCATTTAAATTATGTATTTTTATCTAGGGATAGTTTGTATAAATAAAAAAGTTTATTTAGAGAGAGACAGGGGACTATATTCTCGCGGAATAAACACCCCACTACCTCTTATGCAGTACCAGTGGAAGCGGGCGAAAAATCTCTCTCTCGCTATGAAGACTCCAAGCAGTGCACACGCACGAGCAAAAGCTCTGTTGGAATGTTGTGTGATTTGTTGTTAGTTTGGCTTATTTCAAATGTAGTTTATTAACTGCTACACAAAAGAGTGTAACATGTAACATTAATTAAAAATCAGCAACGTGGTAACAAGAAGAAATATGTGACAACAAAAGTACGAGTATTAATAACGATGACTGCTAACTTCACCAACTGACGACACTTTTCAACATCCTACCCGGAGAGGTGAACTACCAGAATTTGCAACTCTAGTAGACCCGACAGAAGATGCAGTTCGAGACATCAAAGAATCTACGCCTACCATCGTAGAAGGTTCGACCTAGACTGCAGACGTTTAAGCCTTTAATGACTAAGACCAGACCTAGATGAGGACTACGCTTTTAAGGATTCCCAAGACGGACACTCCCGGAGGAAATTTCTACATACCAAATTAAAGGTGACTCGATAGCACGTCTATCGAGGAATAACTAATAATTATAATTGTAACACTATATACTTTAAAAGAGAGACTTTTCAGAGACGATTAAACTTGTAAAGATTAAAAAGGAATTAACTCTAAGAATTTAATGTAACTATTCAGACATCATACATTGTAACAGTTTAAATCTTAATGTATCGTAGTATAATTAATACCATTCTTCAAATGGAATAATAATGAAGCATAAAACTAAAGGTCTTGCAAGCTAATATCATGAATTGAATATAATTAAAAGTTTGATGACTAAATACCTAAGGTTACCCGGATCCGTGGTATACCTAAATAAAATCTGTTGTGATCCCAAAGTTTAAATAAAGAATTCAAATAACTTTAATAATTCAATTAGTAATGTCATGGGATCTATCTTTTGCGTAAATGTTATTTTTTCAAATGTTTAATAAAGAGAAGTCTTCTTGTTACACACATATACTGAGTACATAAATCAACAGTTTTCCCATTCCCTGATTCCTTTTATATTTACTCTGTGTTGTTCTGATTAAATTTCAGCTCGTCGAATAAGGCAGCCTGAATAATTGGCAGAACCAATTATTTCGGGTTCCCCAAGTTATAACACTAGAGAAGATGTTATAACTTTTACGATAGTGTTATTCCAATTATACGCGTTCTAATAAATGTTACTTTAATTGTTTAAACAACAAAAGCATCAACAGCTCAATATGTCATTGCAGCTGAATTATTAGCTGTCATCCACCACAGTTTGTGTGTTTGTGTTGTGTGTATGCGTATTTTTGTTAGCTTGTTTCTTTGATATTCATAAATAAATAAATATAATAAAATTGTAATTTCTAAGATTATTTTAGTTATATTATAATTATCAAACAAATAATTGTCTGTATTTTCTTTTGCAAGTACAAAAACTAAAAGTAGAGACAGAATTTAATAAAAAAAAAATCTATTTCTATGTCCATATTTAAATTATGCCGTTTTTAGGGCTTGTTTTACAAATTTACATACACACCAATAATTACTACAACAATTTAAGTAATATAAATCGAAATGCATAGGTATTTTAAGCGCTATAGATAATCATAAATATTAATTTCTTTTAATTAATTCAGTCTCTGACAATGGCCGAGAGATAAATCACCCTTACCGATAGAGAATGGATAGGTTGGTTAAAGTTTCATTTTTTAATTAAACTAAATAATTTATTTCTTTTAATTTAAATTAAATAAATGACTAGAAACGGATAGTAGATTGTTATCATTAATTAGAAGTAAACGTTTTAACAATTTGTTTTTCTGAATTAATTACTACTATGAAAATAAACTAAATAATAATTTTAGATTTTAAGAAAAATAACAGACTACGATTTTCGAAGACACATAAAATTTCTTAAAATGTATAACAAAATAATCCTTAAATTATATTACTGTTTTTAAAACAAAAATAGCAAAAGTTACAAATCCAGTAAGCGAGTAAATAACGAAGAGTTAATTAACATGGGGTGATCAAAAAGTCGCGTAACTCAAAAAAGTACAGCATAACAGAAGAAAATCTATTGAAATAAATAAATAAAATCGTTCTGCTGCCGAAATATCATCGTGCGCGCGGGTGTGTGTGTGTGTGTGTGTGTGTGTGTGTGTGTGTGTGTGTGTGTGTGTGTGTGTGTGTGTGTGTGTGTGTGTGTGTGTGTGTGTGTGTGTGTGTGTGTGTGTGTGTGTGTGTGTGTGTGTGTGTGTGTGTGTGTGTGTGTGTGTGTGTGTGTGTGTGTGTGTTTCAACCACTTCTCAATTCATCTTTCCTATCTGTCCCCGATTTCGAATTGTATCTTGTCCATCATCTCGTCTCCTAATACTCTCCAAGACCTAGAACTTCCTCTCTTTCCTCCCCTTAGGCTATAAGTCCATAACTTTAATCCGTGCGTTTGGATCATTTTTGTTACTCCTCCGTTCCATGTTGGTCGCCTTTCTTCTATACGGTTTTCCCCGTGACTTTTGATTACCTCGTTGGTAATTCCGCCTCTCTGTCTACCTCTACAAGTTCTACCCAGAAAGTCCACTTGCTTGCATTTAAAACATAATATTATACCGTTTTGTACTACATAAATTCAAATAAATGTGACCTACAACTGTTGACCTGAATTGAGACTAGTAAGAAGTATTCAACTGTAACAATCTCATTTCTGGCGGAAAGTTTTTATTTAATTTTACGAACGAATGCACACTTATAAAATGTGAAAAAATTATACATAAAAATAGGGAAAGTTACCATCAAATATTTTTAACTCTCTGTAATCCCGGTACATAACACATTTCGACATGCTCTTTTTTCGTACAATTCTCCTTTACAGACATTGTTTTCGTTGGTCTTCTTTGGTTCATTTTGCTTAAGATATCATTACGTAAGATACAAAACCTGTCTCTTCGAGACGTTTATTCTGAAATACTCCTACTGTAGACAATACATTTAGGCTAAATTGCTAAATTTGTTAAATTCTTAAGAATTATAAGAATTCGTTATTATAACGTACTATTATGGTTGCGTATATTGCATGTACCTGTAACCGCATCTTCAGCTTTAAGTTGACAAAATTTTAAACTTTAGTTGTCTGTACGGATCCTAGACAACACATCTCACTCAATGTAATACGTTTATTTCAATAAACGAAAATATTAAAAATCACTAAGTTATGTGTATGTTACAATACACTATTAATAAATCATTATGTTATATAACACTTCAATGTACTAAGTTTATACTTTAAGTATACGCAAAATTCTTTCCCTGTAAGTTACTGAAAAATTATGTAAAGTTTTTAGTATATGTACACAACAAGAAAGTAACTGGCGTAATCGCTCATTTCGGTGAACAGACTCACCGGATCTGGATATTAGTAATGAGCCGGTTCCCACAAATGACTAACTGAATCTCGTGATTCGACTTCATGTTATTCGTTTCTTTGTTCACTCGTTCCTACTACAGGTCTGCATTAGCTACCGGAGAGCAGCAAACGACCGGATCTTACTCGTTCGTTTGTGCATTCACTCTCATTCCAGTCTGCGCTGGCTAACGGCGATCAGCAAGACATCTTACACAAATGGCGTCAATCGTGCATCGCATTATATTTGTGGCCCTTAAAAAACCGTTAAGTGCCTGAAACGGAAAATAGATATTATTGTCCTCTTAGAAACAAAGAAAAAAGGAAATGGGAATGAAAATCTAAAAGAATACATACACTTCTTTTCGGGTGTAAAGAAAGAACAAAGAGCCCATGCAGGAGTATCCATATTTATTCATAAAAAATACTGGAATCGGGTAAAATCATGGGAGCCCATTAATGAAATGTTTTTAAAAATGACAATTCAGCTAAGAGGGAGAATTATTACAATCATTGGCATATATGCTTTAACTGAGGACGCCACAGTTCAAACCAAAGACAATTTTGAAGAAGCTCTGAGAGAAATCATAGAGGACATCCCAAACAGCCACGAAATAATCCTTACAGGAGATCTTAATGCAAGAGTCGGAAAACAAAGAAACAGTAATGTAGTTGGCACACACGGAGAAGAGACAGTTAATAACAATGGTGAGAGATTAATCGATTTATGTGAACAATATGAATTGAAAATAATGAATACCTTCTATGCTCACAAAGACATCCATAAGTATACGTGGTACCAGAACACAAGAGGTCTAAGATCTATAATAGATTATGTAATATTGAGACAAAGATCTGGTTTGAGAGTGCGGAATGTGAGAGTGCACAGGGGAGCTGAATGTGGGTCTGATTACAGATTGGTCGTTGCTAAACTGTATATTCCCTTCATAGGAGCTCATGTAGAAAGAGCAGAAACTGTTGGCCCGAAAACTGAAGACGCAAAATATAATTTGAAGAGCTTTCAGCACGATAGAACAAGAATGTTGTATTCGTGGAGATTAGAACAAAAGTTAATGACACCAACCCGATCCACTTTAGAAGAATACGAGCATATAAAGAAATGTATTAGAGAAGCGGCTGAGGAAGCCCTAGGGAAACAAGATCGGAAATCAAATAAACCATTCTGGTGGGATAGTGAAATAGAAGAGTAAATCAAAAAGAAAAAGGAAACATATTTGAAACTACTACAAACTAAAGATGAAGAGACTAAAGAAGAATATACAAGAATTAATAAAGAAGTTAAACAACAAGTAGTGAAGAAGAAAAATAATGCTTGGGAGAAAAGATGTGAATGCATAGATAATCAGCTGGGAGATACACAAAGCTCAGAAGCTTGGAAGACAATTAAAGCCATTAAAACTACAAACCGGACACATATTTTTGAAAACATAGCTGAAACAAAATGGATAAAACACTTTAGGGAGCTGTTGGTTGAAACAAGGAATAAATTCATTCTTAACGACCATGACATAAAAGTATCTGGAGAAATTACACTAAGTATTGAAGAAGTTCAACAGACAATAAAAGGTACAAAATTGAGGAAATCCCCAGGTCCGGGAGGAATAAACCCAGAATTAGTTAGATATGGGACCCCCAAGCTGTTTGAAATGCTCAGAAAACTATTCGAAAGATGCCTAAATGGAGAAGAACTGCCAGTGGAGTGTAGAACATCGTATATCTCACCAGTCCATAATATAACCTCTTCCTTAGAGTTATAACGGAGGGAACCCAAAATAATTGGTTCTGCCAATTATTTCAGGCTGCCTTATTCGAGACGAGCTGAAATTTAAATCAGAACAACACACAGTAAGACATACAAGGAATCAGGGAAGGTGAAACTGTTGATTTATATACTCAGTATATGTGTGTAACAAGAAGACTTGCTTTATTAAACATTTGAAATATAACATTTACTCCAAAGAACAGATCCCATGACGTTATTAATTAAATTAGTAAAATTAAGTGAAATGCTTTATTTAGAATATGGGATCACAACAAATTTATCTAGCTATACCCCCGGATCCGGGTAACCATTGGTATTTAGTCTCTAATCTTTTAATTATATTTAATTCAAAATTTTATCTTGCAAGACTTTTACCTTTTTGCTTCATATATCTTCCATTAGAAGAATGGTATTAATAACACTACGTTACGTTAATATATAAATTGTTACAATTGAATGCTATTGAATAGTTACAATTAAGTTCTCAAATTTAAGTTTTTATATTCTTATAAAATCAATCGTCTCTGTAAGTCTCTTAAATAGAGTATTGTGTTACAAAAATATTATCATTATTCCTCGATAGACGTGCTATCGAGTCACCTCTATTTTTTGGATGTAGTAATCGCCTCCAGGTGGTTCCGTCTTGGGAGTCCTAAAACGTCGTCCTCGTCTTGGTCTGGTCTCTGTTGTTCATGGCTTAATACGTCTGCAGGATAGGTAGAGTCTTCTACACAGATACTCGTTGATTCTCAGATGTCTCGAACTGCATCATCGGTAAGGTATACTAGAGTTCTCATTTAGATGGTCCATGACCACAGGTCAGATGTTGAAAAGATTCGTCCATCGGTGAAGATTGCCGTCATCGTTTTTTCTTTATTAACACTCGTCGTTTGTAGTTACATCTTTCTTCTTGTTACAAAGTTTTTGGAATTTTCTTTTTGTTAACGTTACATGTTACACTTTTTGTAACGGTTAGTAAAATACAAAATAATAATTAATTAATCCACACTAACAACAAATTGTATATCTTTTGAACAGAGCATTTTGCTCGTGCGTCTGCACAGCTGGGCGTCGTCATCGCAAGAGAGCGATTTTTCGTCCGCTACCCTCGTACATGACGAGAGAGAGTGGGGTGTTTATTCCGCGAGCATATATAGTTCCTGTTTTCTCTTTAAATAAACTTTTTATTTATACAAACTATCGCTAGATAAAAATACATCATTTAAATTAATTGTTTTAGTTACTATCTGTGTCTACAGATACTTTAATTATTAACATTAGTTTACTCTATTATTTTTAATTACAGTAGACTCGGAAAACAGGTCGAGTCCGGTATCAACAGGTAGGCGCTTGATAGCAAGCAAAGGGTTAAATACGAACATAATAATTATTTACAATATGCCTTTTATTTATGGATACTTTGCCCTTATTAATTACTTCTTCCATTCACACTTAGTACCTACATGTTTTTATTATTATTATTGTGAGATTTAAATGGTTAATTGTACGCAACCTTAATTAATTAAATTTTTTTTTTATTCTGTAAATGTCACAATTTAAATCGTCACATACTCCGCCTCCTTACCAACACAGACTCCTAAAATTTTGGTCAGCTATGTACCGAGAGTATGCTTGGGGAGTTCCGTGTAAAATTTCTTATTATTATTATTGTTAATTATTATTCTCTTTTATTATTATTGCACGGTTTATTTGTTTTAAATTCTCTTTAAATGATCTTAATTCTCATTTAAATGTTCCTCCTCCGTGAAATTCCCTTTTTCTCACTAAATACAGTACTTACTCATAATACTAATTTCCCTAATTTCAGCAACTCACAATATCGTGGCCCGACTGACACCAGCTTACTATAACTCTACACGTTAGCTTTCAGCATTCAAAAAATGATCTCTTGGCTCATCATTATCCTTTTCAGTCGGCGCCGTTGTGACTCGTTACTTCACATGTATAATCACTTCTGGATTATATATCATAAACTCATTTCTAATGTAATCTAAAGAGGATCCCATACTCCACTTTAGATCACTGTTTTGAGAAAAGCGGAATTTCACGAAGATACTTTTCATTTAACTCTTTAACAATTACTAGACAAAATATGCGGAAGGGGAGACACTTTACACAATGCATTGTAATCCACTCGCGGTGGCATTCATTGTTTAGGGAGAGCAACCTTTAATACAATTGAGAGGGTGGCTGCTTAATACAATACTGAACACGCTTCCTTTTCTCTACCTTGCCACAACTGGGGTGTTTACACTACGCAACGTAACTTTTATTATTATTAACTTTTCTCTTATTTACTGCGATACGATTTACTACTACTTATTTACACGTTACACAAATTGTTTAACTTAAGATTTATTTAGCAATTATGACTATTTAAGCAATTATTAATCACTTATTATTACTTTGGGGTTTTAAAAACAACTTACCTCGAATTATTTCCTATACACTTTAATACATAGTAAACATTTATTAACAGAGATTATTATTAAACCTTTGGCATTAAATTCTATTTAAACGATCAGCTCTTGGTACTCATTTTCTTTTCTTCTGTGACCTTCCCTTTATCTTGTTTCTTAAAATCTAACTTAATTTTATTTCTACTACTAATTTACGTAACCTCACAACATCATGGCCCGACTGATTACATCTTGTATTCTCTAACTCTAGTAGTTAGTTTTCTGCTACTTTCTTTAACTCTTGTAAAGAATTTTTCAGTGCGGCGCCATTGTGACTGAGTTACGTTCCTTATATCTATTTCGCTTATTTATACTTAAGATAATCTAAAGTTGATCCCATACTCAACCTTAGATTATTTCTAATTCTAGTTGCTTACTTTACTGAGATAAGCGGAATGTCACGAAGGGGATTCTTTATTCACTTCTAAGCAATTAACTGTAACACACTAAACAAGAGGGGACAAACACTTTACTTTCAACGATCAGCTGTTACGCTGGAATGTGGGTCAAACTAGTTTTCTTCAAACAATGGCATCGTTTATGCATACAAAGGGGGAGAGTAGTCAACTCGAGGGTGGATATTTCTCTATTGTTCCATTTAACAATACCTGGCGGCTAGGCACTTATTTTCAAGCAGGACACAACTTATTTATTATTATTCACACATATTATTCATTTCTTTTTACTTATTTCACTAATACACTTTTATAATTATAATTCTACTAACGTGTTATAATAATTTACGATATTATTAAACTTTTTATTTTAAATGACTCATTATTTATTATTAGTACTTTGGTCTGATTTAAGAGACGGTTTCTTTTTTGTTTCGAACTCGTTTATTTACTTAGGGAAGCATCATTCCATTAAATTAATTAGTACACTGGTTTTATTTGATTTAATTTTCAACAAAGGGGAGATACATGTTTACTAGGCACAAGACGACACACAGGAAAGGACACGCTTCTTATAACAATCGAGCTATCACAGAGGGTGAAGTAATTGTTTCATTCCGCGATGGGGGAGGTTCACAATGACAAAATACACACCAACAGGAACAGACAAGAATTCAACCGGTCTGGTATTGTTTACAAACAGACGTGTTGTTGAATGAACTTTTGACAAGCTCGTACATGTTTTGTTTACATGTGATTATATGTTACTCATACTTTACACATATCGTATTTACTAATAAAATTATCTATACTATATTACTATAATATTAATTATTATTTTATCTTATTTAAATTTCTGACACATATTAAAATACACGAGTAAATAAATCAACAGCTTATGAATAGGGACACAATTACTGTTTAGCAACACAAGTCACAAATTTTTTTTGTTATTAGTAGCAAAATTTAAACAAATTAGCAGAGTTGCGCATCTTATTTGTGACACTCGGTACACAATTAATTAAGCAATTAAGCAACCAAGCAGAGTACCACATCTTACTTGCGTCATGATGCTTACAATTATTCTCAATTAGACAACAGCACAATACACAATTAATTATTATTTACACCATAGCAAATTTATTATTAATTAGCAGTTAATTATTAATTAAGCAGAGTGGCGCATCTTATAACCTCTTCCTTAGAGTTATAACGGAGGGAACCCAAAATAATTGGTTCTGCCAATTATTTCAGGCTGCCTTATTCGAGACGAGCTGAAATTTAAATCAGAACAACACACAGTAAGACATACAAGGAATCAGGGAAGGTGAAACTGTTGATTTATATACTCAGTATATGTGTGTAACAAGAAGACTTGCTTTATTAAACATTTAAAATATAACATTTACTCCAAAGAACAGATCCCATGACGTTATTAATTAAATTAGTAAAATTAAGTGAAATGCTTTATTTAGAATATGGGATCACAACAAATTTATCTAGCTATACCCCCGGATCCGGGTAACCATTGGTATTTAGTCTCTAATCTTTTAATTATATTTAATTCAAAATTTTATCTTGCAAGACTTTTACCTTTTTGCTTCATATATCTTCCATTAGAAGAATGGTATTAATAACACTACGTTACGTTAATATATAAATTGTTACAATTGAATGATATTGAATAGTTACAATTAAGTTCTCAAATTTAAGTTTTTATATTCTTATAAAATCAATCGTCTCTGTAAGTCTCTTAAATAGAGTATTGTGTTACAAAAATATTATCATTATTCCTCGATAGACGTGCTATCGAGTCACCTCTATTTTTTGGATGTAGTAATCGCCTCCAGGTGGTTCCGTCTTGGGAGTCCTAAAACGTCGTCCTCGTCTTGGTCTGGTCTCTGTTGTTCATGGCTTAATACGTCTGCAGGATAGGTAGAGTCTTCTACACAGATACTCGTTGATTCTCAGATGTCTCGAACTGCATCATCGGTAGGGTATACTAGAGTTCTCATTTAGATGGTCCATGACCACAGGTCAGATGTTGAAAAGATTCGTCCATCGGTGAAGATTGCCGTCATCGTTTTTTCTTTATTAACACTCGTCGTTTGTAGTTACATCTTTCTTCTTGTTACAAAGTTTTTGGAATTTTCTTTTTGTTAACGTTACATGTTACACTTTTTGTAACGGTTAGTAAAATACAAAATAATAATTAATTAATCCACACTAACAACAAATTGTATATCTTTTGAACAGAGCATTTTGCTCGTGCGTCTGCACAGCTGGGCGTCGTCATCGCAAGAGAGCGATTTTTCGTCCGCTACCCTCGTACATGACGAGAGAGAGTGGGGTGTTTATTCCGCGAGCATATATAGTTCCTGTTTTCTCTTTAAATAAACTTTTTATTTATACAAACTATCGCTAGATAAAAATACATCATTTAAATTAATTGTTTTAGTTACTATCTGTGTCTACAGATACTTTAATTATTAACATTAGTTTACTCTATTATTTTTATTAGTAAAATAGTTTACCTTTTTCTTGTCCGTCTGGTGGCCTTTTCTCTATATTTCAATCGACGCGTTTCAGGGCATATGCCCCATCATCAGGATATCCCTTGTTAAAGGTCGTCAATGGTTAAAATATTGAAAACACTGCACACACAATTCTAACACACAACAATAAATGTAATACAAACATAAAAACAC
The DNA here is from genome assembly GCA_034769895.1 of Magicicada septendecula. Lineage (NCBI taxonomy): Eukaryota > Metazoa > Arthropoda > Insecta > Hemiptera > Cicadidae > Magicicada > Magicicada septendecula. Next base: position 290,878,520 of record CM068367.1, read on the forward strand.
ATAAAATGCCCAAATTATAGACACACACGATATCGATGGTGCGCACCATGACATGCTATAGTCGACTGCAGTGTTCATGTTGTTATATGTCGTGGACTATGGACCTTGTTCTGTATTCTTATCGCTGTGTCGTATAATAGATTGGACTGGAAATACAGCTGATCGTTAAGGATGACTTCTTCTGTTTTTTTATTTTTGTAAGCTTTATATATTTCGTATTCTTCAATAGCATTCATATAATTACCTTTTTTGCATATGTGGAGGGGTTGAAAGTTCGTTGTGAAATCAGTATAACTATGGTTGCTGTCCATCAGATGGCGCGCGTAATTTGACACTGTTTTACTAAATTCTTTTCTAGGTAAATGTTCTTTGAATCGTCTTTTAAAAGGTCTACCAGTTTGGCCAATGTAAAAGCTGTCGCAGTCATTGCATATTATCTTATAAACGCCCGTCCTGTCTTCAATTGATTTTGAATGTTTATTAATTATTGAATGTTAATTATTTTTAATTATAGTAGACTCGGAAAACAGGTCGAGTCCGGTATCAACAGGTAGGCGCTTAATAGCAAGCAAAGGGTTAAATACGAACATAATAATTATTTACAATATGCCTTTTCTTTATGGATACTTTGCCCTTATTAATTACTTCTTCCATTCACACTTAGTACCTACATGTTTTTATTATTATTATTGTGAGATTTAAATGGTTAATTGTACGCAACCTTAATTAATTAAATTTTTTTTTATTCTGTAAATGTCACAATTTAAATCGTCACAATAAGAAGGGTTTAAAGTTGGACCCTAGAAATTACAGAGGAATTGCTGTGATCCCGACCACCGGGAGAATATACACAAGGGTTTTGAAAAAATTAATTGAAAAAGACATCAACACCAAGCAGGCCGAAGAACAATCAGGTTTTAGAGCGAGGCGATCCACGGTAGACAACATCTTTACAATCAAAATAAGCAGTTGAAAAGAGAGTACAGCATAATAGAGAAACGCATATAGCTTTAATAGATTTAGAAAAGGCATACGATAGCGTCCCAATCTCACAGTTATGGAAGGAGGTGGAACATTTGAACATAAATGCAAATTTGATTGCAGCCACCAGAAGATACTATCAACAAAATATCACCAGGGTTAAACTGGGAAACAAACTCACTCTCCCATTCAAAACTACAAAAGGCGTAAGACAAGGATGCTGCTTGTCCCCTACCCTCTTTAAAATATACTTAGACAGATCTCTAGTAAGATGGACAAAGAAGTGTAAAAGCATGGGGCTGAGAGTAGGAGATGACAATCGGTTCACTCTATATTTTGCCGTTGACCAGATTGTGGTAGCGGAGGATGACGAAGATCTCGAGTATATGGTCAGAAAGTTAAAAGAAGAATATGACGCAGCTGGTTTGACGATGAACATGACAAAATATGAGTACCTGATAGTAGGTAACGAGGAAGTTAAGGACTTAAAATTGGATGTGGACAGGATAAGAGGTGTTGAAAAAATTAAATACTTAGGCATTATTTTCAACAAACAGGGAAGCAGCGTAGATGAAATTCAAGAACGTGTTAACAAGGGGCGAACCGTTATAAGAACGCTGAATTCTATTCTATGGGAAAGAAGTATAACAAGAAATACAAAGAAACATATATATAATAGCATGGTGCAAAGTGTAATCCTTTATGGAGCAGAAGTTTGGAACTTTTCAAACGTAAATCATAAAAAACCGATGGCAGCGGAAATGGACTTCTTCAGGAGGAGTTGTAGAAGATCAAACTTAGACAGGGTTAGAAATGAGACTATTAGAGCCGAGATGAATATTGACAGGACAATAATAGATGAAATAAAAAGAAGACAATTGACTTGGTTTGGGCATGTGAAGAGAATGGAAGATGACAGATGGCCCCACAAAATACTGGAATGGATACCACCGGTGAGGAGGAAAAGAGGACGTCCACGGAGGAGTTGGCGAGATGACGTAGCGGAACCAATGGTTGCGAGAAATTTAGAAAAACATACATGCTACAATAGGTTACAATGGAAGTTGGGGACGGAGAAACGGCGACAGCTGTAAAGATCCGTTATAAATATAAATAAAACCGTTAAGAGAGAGGGACTGGCATCGGGAATAGAGCTGATGGAAGAAGCCAATCCCTCGGATTTCTTTGTATTGACTGGCACCCGCCATTTCCTTAACCAGTCCGGAAGAAGGGTGAGCTGACGTTGCACCACTTTAGCGGCATAACCAAGGTTAGCCGAACTACAGTGGTACATGGCGTCATCCGTATAGATACGACAGCAGAAGATAGATGAACGAGGCGGGGAGCGGGGACAAGGCACGTTTGTAGAGAAGGCCTTACTCACGTTGAGCAGTACTGCTACAGTGGAGTGATATATATTCTCGGTGTCCATCAGTTTGGTAATAACCCTAACAAGTTGAAGAGTCGTGGAGTGATCTCTGCGAAAACCGAACTGCTCCTACCGAAATGAAATCAACCAGCAAGGGGTCCCACTATGCAGGAGCCGCTCGAACACCTTCCAACTGACTGGCAGAAGAGAGACTGGGCGATGATTTTCAGAAAGCATATCCAGCTTTCGTGGCTTGGGAATATGACGATCTTCGTTCGTTTCCACAGGCTGGGGAAGTAATGGAGTTGAGACATCCATTGATGCAGAGACGTATATCGTGAATTAGCGAGATGAGACCGGGGGGGGTTGTAGTGTCGCCGCGTCAATACGATCCTCGCAGTGGGCCCGCTTAGAGTGAATCTACTAACAGCCTATTCCACATCGGACGGGGCAGGGGAATGTTCAGGAGGACGGGAGAAGTATCCAGAAATGAAATCTGCAACCACGGCCGGGGTCACAGACGCCTCTGTGGAAGGTAAATTGTTATTCCATGGAGTTGGCGAAGATCTCAGCTTTGCCTTCCGCAGAGTACACAATCCTGTTCGGAGATTGAAGTGGATGGCGGGTCCTCTTTTCAAAATAAGAAGTCGGCTCACAGCCTGCCAGACAGACAGACAGACTCGAGCCTGACTTCCAGAGACCCGAGATACGAGTTACATCGACCCACAGTGGCATCAAGCAGAAGCTGCATGACAAGGTCAGGTAGGTTGTGAATTAAACCTGCGTTTTACGGGCATGTTGTTGCCTTATTTGGCAAATTAAACCGGGTTTTTTGCCATATCCGGCGGAGCTGGCGCCGTTTGTGAATGGGGAGAATCACCTCTTCAGGAAGTTGAAGTCTTTTGTTAGTCTCAGGGACAAGATAGGTGTGTATCTCCTAACCTACTGGTTCTTTAAACAAACGGTTTACTTCACTGTTATAGCTACACGTTATTAGCCTTGTATGAGTTTGCCTGAGACCGAAATAAGAGTGAACGATATAGATTTCGTGTGTGTCAAAGGTTCATTAATTAAGAGCCGGTTCTTACCGCAACCGTGTTGGTCATTCAGTGTAAAGATCTGACTTACTTGAAGAACCCATTACTAGTGCAAGAAGCAATGATAGTGCGCCCTGGAATTTCCAAGCGTTCCGTCACCTACCAACTTATCTATCCATAACAATATTGCTTCATCTTCATATCATATACACGCATAAATTAAGAGACATTGTTTCATATTTTAGTAGGGCTTATACATAAATTTTCTTTAATGTTGTCATCATAATGTAACAAGAAAAATAAATAATAAACGTTACAAAATAAATGTCAACAAATCTGTGAGTGTGCGAGTGCGCCCACACGCGACCGTTTACGTAATATTTCAAAATTTAATTAAAAATGTTACACTGAAATTAGCATAATATTTAAAAGAAAAGAGAGCTAACGAATTTTCCTTCTTCCCGTTTTCTCACCACTGTACTAACTATTTTCCAAAGAAACGTTTAAAAGTTCTTTCTGATACTTACACAAATGTTTACTTGTTTGTCTGCAATTAATAAGGAGGTAACTATAAAATCGGATTTACGACATAAGCTCAGTACATTGTATATTATTGTATTTAAGACCCTACATGAAAGCGGTGGGAAGAAAGCGACCGGGACAGCGAAACTGCCTAATCCCTAAAGTGAAGAAATTATACAAACAGTGAAAACTGGATTTTGATATTCACGTTTTACCTTACCTTCAACTCGCTCACGCAGTCTACTCTGTCTGTCTGTCTGTCTGTCTGTCTGTCTCTCTCTCTCTCTCTCTCTCTCTCTCTCTCTCTCTCTCTCTCTCTCTCTCTCTCTCTCTCTCTCTCTCTCTCTCTCTCTCTCTCTCTATCTATCTCTCTATCTCTCTCTCTCTCTCAATCCGTTTACCATTTACCATATTTCACCGTAAAATGTAAAATGTACGCCCTTCGTCCTAGCAATGGTCTCACCTTATTTATGATGATCCGAAAAATGTATAAAAATTTAAATTACATGTTTACTAAAATAAAAAAATATAATACATGTTTACTAGTATAAGCTGTTTACAGTTTCTATCTACTTTTGTTCAAACTGAACAAATGAAAACACCTTACAATTTGTTTTCTTTTCAAGGCCGTCAATCTGCCGGCTGAATGCCATCTTCAGACTAGTTATCATTTCATTAAATAATTAATTAGAAATATCATATGTTTATAATTCATAAGATTAATTAGCAATGACCTTTTATGAATAGGCTTAATAAACAGATCCTTTCTTATTGTTTGAGAAAAAACTTTTTTTTTAAATTGGCTTCATCACAGTTAAAAAATGGTGCTTCCCTTAATTGTTGCACCGTATATTTTCCAAAAAATTAAGTCTTTATTTATATTTTAGCGAGTTTTAAGTTTTTATTCCTTTTTTTAACTGCGGATGGTAAATTTAATGAGTTTCATGTAACATTCATCAAATTAAATTTTTTAACATTCACGTAAATCGCTACGTAGAGTGCTTGACAGGTTTCTGAATAGAATGACCCTGACATTTTGAGCTAGAAATTCACTGGTCGATCACAAGAGAGGATTAAATTGTGAACCATAAATAATTAATTACTCTGTTATAAAATAGGATTTAGGATTGATGGATTTAGTGCTTACGGTTTCGATGAAAACTATAATTATTTCACTGTTTGTGTTTATGACTTAATTCCGTTTCAGAGCCTATCGTATTCCATAATTATGTCAACCATGTTACAATATATAGCCATCTACAATTTTATCACACCTCTCCAATAAATAGTAATTCCTTTTTTTAAACTGGTTTTGATAAATAGGTGTTGTATCGGAATTGAGGATTACATTGAAGCATTTTCAGAAACGTTTGTTCCACGTATGTAAATTTGAAAGTACTGTACATTTAATCAATATAATTTCTGCAGTTATTACCATTGTAATAAATCGGATTTATTCCTGATTCAATAACTAATTACAATGATAATTATGATAAAGTATTTAAAATATGATCATTATGATCGACTCAATAATAAACTTTTCTTGCAATTTTTCAAGTTGATATGATTATGAGCGTTAACTAAGAAAATGTAATTTGTAATTGGATAAAGCGTTTAGATAAAAGAGACTGACAACTTGTTAGGCCTATCTACATAATTAGTGTCACCAGTAGGCCTACACTCGATAGTGTACTTTACTTTTACCAATTAAATACGAAAGAATTAATCATGAGTTGCTCTCAGAAAACACATCTGAACGTTAGATGACATCATCAAATCTTTTTAATTTGTATGTACTTTCATTGCTATTACACTGTACAGTGATAGGCTTTATATTCTCTCGTTTGATAGTAAATTCAATTAAGTTCTCATAAAACATTTATTTTATGGACGACGGTTGTTCGACCTTTGACACCAGAGGTTAGTTTTTACACTTTTTACGTTAAAATGATCATATATACCAATAACTGGTAATGCCGACAACAAATTAAATCATTTAAATAACAAATTTAATTCATCATGTCGTCCTAAGCAAATAATATTACGGTTCGCCATTAGTGATAATTATTTTTATAATTGAATCGACTACTGAATAGTTTGATATTATAACTATTCTTTTTAACATTCATGTTACGTATGGTATCCAAGTCACTTTTATGTAATATTAAGTGATTACCTGTACGCGGTCCGCCGTGTGACTTCTCAAACTTATTACGTTACGCGTTTCAAGGCGTATGCCTCATCATCAGACGTTTAAAACCAAAAACACATATCACACAAAACTGCGTTTTTCAAAAAATAAATAAAATTGCAGAAACAAGCATATTATGTGCACGTGATGTAGGGTGCGCACCCGTTCAAGTGTTGTCTGCTACTGATTGGAATTCGTTGAGCAGTCTCAAAGCAGTATCATACAGGCGGTTAGATACAAAGTTCAATTGTTCATTCAGAACACAATCACGACTGCTATCATTATTATATGCATTATAAATTTCCAGTTCCTCCAAGGCATTCATAAAACGGCCCTTGTTGCATATATGCAAAGGCATTAGATTGGACTTAAAATCTGTATAATTGTGATTGTGTTGGGTCAGATGACGAGTGTAATTAGATTTTATATCATTGTAATTGTGTGTCTTTTTTGGTAAGTGTTCACGGAAGCGTTTGTAAAAACCTCTTCCGGTCTGACCTATATAGAAGCTGTTACAATCATTGCAAACCAGTTTATAAATGCCTGTTTTTTCTTCAATAGGTAAGGGCAGTTTAGGTCTAAGTATATTAATTAGTTTATTATTGGTTCTAAAAGACATAGTATAACCAATATTGTTCATCACTGAGGATACAATTTTTGGCATGATGTATGTGTATTTTGCAGATATAAATTTTTTCGGTGTTTTATTAAGTGGACGGGGCTTAAGTTGAATGTTATTATGCTTCTTTAGCAATTTGTCAATAATGTGACTACTGTAACCATTGGAAACTGCAATAAATCTTATTGTATTTAGCTCAGTCTGGAAATCATTATTGTCAAGTGGGACTGTCAACAATCTATGGATTAGACTATTATATGCTGCCATTTTTTGAGAGTATGGATGGTGGGAATCTGCATGTATTGTATGGTTAGTGGCAGTAGGCTTCCTAAAAATATTGAATTTCAATGTGTCCATTCGTTTAGTGAGGGTCAGGTCCAGAAAGTTAATTGAGTTATTACGCTCGGTCTCTAAAGTAAATTGAATATTATTGTTGATTTCATTTAAAAGATTTTTAAAGGAGTCAACTTGTCTCAAAGTTCCGTCAAAAATAATAAACGTGTCATCTACGTAACGTGAATAAAATTTTATCTTATTAGCGTATATGTTATTATTTAATAAATAAGTGTTTTCGTAGAAATTTAAGTATATGTCAGCCAACAGGCCTGAGAGGGTGAGCCCATAGCTAGACCATCATCTTGGCAATAGAATAAACCATTGAATGTGAAATAATTTTGATTTAAAATGACTTTAAGCAAGTCAATCAACTCATCTATCGCCTGTGCACTCATGGAAGCGTTAATTCGTAAATTGTCCTTCAATAATTTTAAAGTTACCTCAGTTGGAATATTTGTATATAAATCCACTATGTCAAATGAAACCAATTTGTAATTGGGTTTTAATTTAACGGTATTTATCTTATTAATGAAGTCAGTATTATTTGTTAAGCTGTAATTATTCTTTAACTGTAAATTGTCTTTAATTAGTTTTACAAGAATTTTTGATGTTTTGAAACCGGGGGCTGTAGTGAAGTTAACCAGCGGTCTTATGGGTATGTGTGGTTTGTGGATTTTGGGGAGTCCCGTAAATATCGGAGCCTTCGCATTAATTGGCTTCAAATAACGACGTGTATTATCACTGAGCAAACTCGTACATTTGTTAATACATTGGTTGAGGTTTTTGGTGTATTTATCAGTAGGATCAGATTTTAATTGTCTAATATTGTGGTTAGTGATAAATTCGTGAACTTTGGCATTATAAGAATCAGTATCCATGATTACTAATGTATTCCCTTTATCTGCTTTAATAATACTAGCATTATTAATAGTTACTTTTGTTTTGATGTGTCTCAAAGTTTTGTATTGACGGGAGAATCGTGGATGCATAAATAGATTGTGTGGTAGGTTATCGTTAGATCTGATAGTTTTAGTGAATTTATTGTTTATCAATATGCGTGCTTCGTTCTGTACAATAGGATTCGGAATAGTCTTAATAGCCGCCTCCGCCTCAACGAGCTCATAAATATGTTTGTTATTTCCGGTTGGTGGGAGATTATAATTAAGTCCTTTATTAAGGAGCTCCATTTCATTATCACTGAAGTTTATATTAGTTAAATTCATTGTTCTAGGATGAAATGTATGTTTGCAATTAATGTCAGTCTCTAGACGGTGTTTATTTGCTAAACTACGAAGTTTACGTAATTGATTGAAGCGTATACGGCGTGAAACACTAGCTGTGTATTTAAATATATAATCAAAAACATTGTTGATAACGCTTGTATGAATGCTGTTGAGGATATGTAAATGTAATTTGAATTACACTCGTCATCTGACCCAACACAATCACAATTATACAGATTTTAAGTCCAATCTAATGCCTTTGCATATATGCAACAAGGGCAGTTTTATGAATGCCTTGGAGGAACTGGAAATTTATAATGCATATAATAATGATAGCAGTCGTGATTGTGTTCTGAATGAACAATTGAACTTTGTATCTAACCGCCTGTATGATACTGCTTTGAGACTGCTCAACGAATTCCAATCAGTAGCAGACAACACTTGAACGGGTGCGCACCCTACATCACGTGCACATAATATGCTTGTTTCTGCAATTTTATTATTTTTTGAAAAACGCAGTTTTGTGTGATATGTGTTTTGGTTTTAAACGTCTGATGATGAGGCATACGCCTTGAAACGCGTAACGTAATAAGTTTGAGAAGTCACACGGCGGACCGCGTACAGGTAATCACTTAATATTACATAAAAGTGACTTGGATACCATACGTAACATTAAACTGGAGCCCAGCCAGGCAAAAATGGTATTTAAATTCCAAAACACTAAAATACAATTGTAAAAGCGAATTTGCATATTAAATTTAACAAAATCTGTTTACTGAAGAACATAACACCAAAATATGCCATTGTAAAGATCAACAGCTCTTCCAAGGCCGCAAACATTACCAAACATTCTGCTGAACGGATGTATATTAGAGAAGAGATTAAGGCATTATATATTAAAAAATCTATTCTTAACACTCGTTTATTCAAATTACATTTACATATCCTCAACAGCATTCATCCAAGCGTTATCACAATGTTTTTGATTATATATTTAAATACACAGCTAGTGTTTCACGCCGTATACGCTTCAATCAATTACGTAAACTTCGTAGTTTAGAAAATAAACACCGTCTAGAGACTGACATTAATTGCAACATACATTTCATCCCTAGAACAATGAATTTAACTAATATAAACTTCAGTGATAATGAAATGGAGCTCCTTAATAAAGGACTTAATTATAATCTCCCACCAACCGGAAATAACAAACATATTTATGAGCTCGTTGAGGCGGAGGCGGCTATTAAGACTATTCCGAATCCTATTGTACAGAACGAAGCACGCATATTGATAAACAATAAATTCACTAAAACTATCAGATCTAACGATAACCTACCACACAATCTATTTATGCATCCACGATTCTCCCGTGAATACAAAACTTTGAGGCACATCAAAACAAAAGTAACTATTAATAATGCTAGTATTATTAAAGCAGATAAAGGGAATACATTAGTAATCATGGATACTGATTCTTATAATGCCAAAGTTCACGAATTTATCACTAACCACAATATTAGACAATTAAAATCTGATCCTACTGATAAATACACCAAAAACCTCAACCAATGTATTAACAAATGTACGAGTTTGCTCAGTGATAATACACGTCGTTATTTGAAGCCAATTAATGCGAAGGCTCCGATATTTACGGGACTCCCCAAAATCCACAAACCACACATACCCATAAGACCGCTGGTTAACTTCACTACAGCCCCCGGTTTCAAAACATCAAAAATTCTTGTAAAACTAATTAAAGACAATTTACAGTTAAAGAATAATTACAGCTTAACAAATAATACTGACTTCATTAATAAGATAAATACCGTTAAATTAAAACCCAATTACAAATTGGTTTCATTTGACATAGTGGATTTATATACAAATATTCCAACTGAGGTAACTTTAAAATTATTGAAGGACAATTTACGAATTAACGCTTCCATGAGTGCACAGGCGATAGATGAGTTGATTGACTTGCTTAAAGTCATTTTAAATCAAAATTATTTCACATTCAATGGTTTATTCTATTGCCAAGATGATGGTCTAGCTATGGGCTCACCCTCTCAGGCCTGTTGGCTGACATATACTTAAATTTCTACGAAAACACTTATTTATTAAATAATAACATATACGCTAATAAGATAAAATTTTATTCACGTTACGTAGATGACACGTTTATTATTTTTGACGGAACTTTGAGACAAGTTGACTCCTTTAAAAATTTTTTAAATGAAATCAACAATAATATTCAATTTACTTTAGAGACCGAGCGTAATAACTCAATTAACTTTCTAGACCTGACCCTCACTAAACGAATGGACACATTGAAATTCAATATTTTTAGGAAGCCTACTGCCACTAACCATACAATACATGCAGATTCCCACCATCCATACTCTCAAAAAATGGCAGCATATAATAGTCTAATCCATAGATTGTTGACAGTCCCACTTGACAATAATGATTTCCAGACTGAGCTAAATACAATAAGATTTATTGCAGTTTCCAATGGTTACAGTAGTCACATTATTGACAAATTGCTAAAGAAGCATAATAACATTCAACTTAAGCCCCGTCCACTTAATAAAACACCGAAAAAATTTATATCTGCAAAATACACATACATCATGCCAAACATTTTATCTTCAGTGATGAACAATATTGGTTATACTATGTCTTTTAGAACCAATAATAAACTAATTAATATACTTAGACCTAAACTGCCCTTACCTATTGAAGAAAAAACAGGCATTTATAAACTGGTTTGCAATGATTGTAACAGCTTCTATATAGGTCAGACCGGAAGAGGTTTTTACAAACGCTTCCGTGAACACTTACCAAAAAAGACACACAATTACACTGACATAAAATCTAATTACACTCGTCATCTGACCCAACACAATCACAATTATACAGATTTTAAGTCCAATCTAATGCCTTTGCATATATGCAACAAGGGCCGTTTTATGAATGCCTTGGAGGAGCTGGAAATTTATAATGCATATAATAATGATAGCAGTCGTGATTGTGTTCTGAATGAACAATTGAACTTTGTATCTAACCGCCTGTATGATACTGCTTTGAGACTGCTCAACGAATTCCAATCAGTAGCAGACAACACTTGAACGGGTGCGCACCCTACATCACGTGCACATAATATGCTTGTTTCTGCAATTTTATTTATTTTTTGACAAACGCAGTTTTGTGTGATATGTGTTTTTGGTTTTAAACGTCTGATGATGAGGCATACGCCTTGAAACGCGTAACGTAATAAGTTTGAGAAATCACACGGCGGACCGCATACAGGTAATCACTTAATATTCTTTTTAAGGCTGACTGCCTGACTGTTTTGTGTTTAATTATTATTATTAAGTTTGTTCAAAATTTGTTTAAAAATGTTTAAGTTCTACTCAACTCTTCGTAATTATCGTTGAGTGTGTTTGATTATAATTATGCAGTTAAAAACAGTTGTTTAAAAGGAGTGTTAAAATTCTCTTGAAGCATTGGTAGATTTAACGTTTCACTTACCAATGATGATTGTTGTCAGTCTTCCAAAATAGGCCCTGTAATACACTGAAATGTCACAACACAGTTTATAATATGTCACAGGTGTATTTGTGTATGTACAGTAAATAAAATGACTTTGTATATTTGATACTGTTTTGAAGTTCAAATATTGGCCGCTCGTTTGCCGTACTGCCACTTTAGTAAATAATTGCTTTGTAAATATTTTTTCTTTTGCCTACTTTGAAATAAAAAAACTGATTCAAAGGTAAGAAAATTAGTATTTTATTAACAATAAGTTAATGTGAAATTAGCATCATTTAAAACAATTAATAATCATCAAAAAACAAGTTAAATAGTTATTGAGATTCTTACAGCTCAGGGCTGGTAACACTGATTATTGTATATTGTATAGCCGTTAACCTAGTTTGGTTAGTTTTGTTTATAATTACCAAAATTCGTGTGTTCTTTTAGTTACCATGATACAGGGTACAAAAATGCTGAAATATAACAATAATACATTATAAAGAGTAATTAAAAATCAAGAAAACAAGTTTAATTACGATATTGGAAATTATCGTATTTTGGCCCACCTGGTGTTAATTCATCAGCTATGTAGTGGAGTGTATGACACGATTACAAATACTGTGTATCAGAATAATATTACTTGGATGGTTATTAATAATGAGATATATTATAATTGATTCATAAATTCATTTTAACTGAGTATATTCAAGTGTGTATAAAGTTAAAACACAACTCAATATGATTGCTACAACTCTCGTAACATATAGGTTAGATTGACTTTTACTCAAAGTGAGTTAATAAAATATTTCAATTTATGGCATTAAAATCTTAAAACTATACATAACATTTATTCGTGGTAAGTATGTTGTTTATTAACTGTAATGATTGTTCTCTGTTATTATTTGATAAATGATCTGATTTCGTATTAATAATAGTCAAGTTAGCATCTATATTCGATATTGTTTACATCGATGTTCTTTATAATATTAGATTCATTTGTCATTTTCTTCTAAAAAAAATCAATAATATCTTATTTAAATTAATAAGATCTAGAACTTTTGTTCAAATACTGGTTAATTAACATTCATAAATTAGTTTAGCCATGTACGACTGTACTTGACTAAAGTAGTACCAACGTGAAAATTTTTGTTGGTAAACATTAGTTTTCATTAAAATATTGTTAATAATAATAAGTACTCCCTTAATTTCCCACTCATCATCGCCTTTATTATACACTGGCGATGGATGGATTGTTATTACACATCACTCGACGCACTTCACACGTAATGGGTTATGCACCTTTAGTGAGGTTAGTTTCACTTGTTTATACTGGGAGGCGCGCACATTTTTAAAATTTGCTCCCGACGGATACTCGTCCCGTTCACTCTGATGGTCAAAGAACTAGTAATGCTTTCCTTCGAAGTTGCTGTCGGCGTCTCTTGAAATCAGCTCTTCCTATTGGTTGATAATCTGGTAATCTCGACCCCATATGCCTTAATAAAGTCAGAAATTTTATTTTTTAGCATCGGTCTTTGGGTTCAAGAGTATGCTATGACGCGATCAATTCTTTTGGGAATTGAAGGAAATCTTTCTATTGTTTATATCTTTCTTATTACATTTCGAATTAAGAAGTTAATGGTATTATCATCTTGTGGATGCTTGGCTCTTTATTTAGAGTATACACAAGCTATAAATCCGTCCATAATTAACCTAAATAACTTTTCGATAATGCACTTTTTGTGGTTCTTAATCACTCTTAAGTCCTTTCCACTTTATTATAATATATTCTAACTCTAATGCTTATTGTAGGTGTTTACAGTCCATTTCTCTTAATAATTATTTCTAAATACTAAAATATTTACAACTTTTGTGAAATGCTTTTCAGGCGTGTAAGCCCTACATGTGCTTGCATTTGTATTCACTAATTCTAATACATATTTCCTAATAATACATTCTTATGTGTTTAGGTGGTACCTTAAATATTCTTACACCTTTGGTGAAGCTTTGTTTCCATTTATTGTGCTTCATTTATTTATATTGGATGGCTTTAATACAAAATGTCATAATTCTGTCACTTTGATATACATAATTTATCATTATTTGTACTTAATGGATGTATTTTTATCCATTAATGTGTACCTAGACCTTGTACATTGTTTGTCTATTGTATATAATACTTTTTGTTGTGTTCAACATTCATAAGTTTCAGTAGGATTGATATTTACATCTAGTCCCATTGGTCATGTATATTTGTTTATTATTATTTTCATATAAATTTATTTATTTAATGTCTGTTAAAGGTTCTCATAGAGGTATTGAATATTCTAGTTGCTACTGTCAAACTATTTTCCTCTCCTTTATCAAGTTTAAGTGAGTATTTTGTGTAACTTTGATATTCATCTTGTGTTTTGTTAATCTGGTTATTGTTTGTTTAATTAATATAGATTGTATAATTGTGTTTCTCAATTCATATTGGGTTCACTATGTTACTCATTTATCTTAGTTTGGTTGTTGATTTGAATAATTACTGTTGTCTGCATTTTTCTAATTATTAAATGTGGTTCTGTGTTGCAGATTCTGTTCAGTTGAGGTTATGTGTCTCTTACTGAGTTGACAACAATACTCCTCTTGATTTGTATATCATCTTGCTTAATTATTATAATTTTACTATGATATGTTATTACTATTATCTATTACAATATTCTCACTATTTTATACACATTATATACTATTTGTTTACACATTATTACTTAATTCTTACTTGTATTGTTGTACATATTATGTGTTTATATTTTGGTTTGAGCAAACTGCCTTGTTTTTCTATAACAGGTCGTCTTATTTTCAATACATTAATTATTACATTATATATTGGTTTTACTCTCTATTCTCTTGATATTTAAACATATATCTTATTAAGGATTTTATATTCAGTTTCAGTTATTATTGAGCAATTATTTCTCTCTTTAATATCCGTACATTAGTGGTCTTTCTATGTTTGCATTTTATCATAATCTTGTTTCATAAGTCACACACTAATTGTTTGTGTTGTTTATTTGGGATTTACTATTTCTCTTTGTTAACACTTCTTATCTTCCTCTTCCATAAACATTGCACTGTTATTGTTTGTGGTGTTTAGTTTGGGATTGTGTTATTTTAATATTAATCGATGCACTTATATAAGTCACTCACTATTATTGTTTGTGGCTACTTATTAGTTTGTCGACACTTGGTTCTTGGTCACCTATTCTTCTTTATGTTCTTCCTGTTGGGGGTATTATGAATCACTCATTTGGCATTCTTCACACATGCCTTATTATCTTCCTTGTCGTAGTGTATTCCTCACACTGGGAATGTTATTGTCTTGTCCTTGTTAAATATTCTTCATGGCCTATTATACATTTTTCTTCTTCTTAATTAGATACACTTCTCCTCTTCTCATATTCGGATTTCTTCTTCTTCTTAGGTACAGGTTTTTTCACTTATAGGGTATTTTTCCTTACTTGTATTATATGTCACATATATGATATGTTGTCTCACTTGTATAATAAATTGTTTCATTTATTTGATATGTCCCCTCACTTGTATGATCTATTTGTTTCATTTATTTTATATGTCCCCTCACTTGTATGATCTATTGGGTGCTGGTTGCTAACGTATTTGTTTGGTTTATATTCTCTCCTCTTCTTATCACATTGATGATGCTTTCATTATAATTCTTCCTTCCCCTGTGTTGACATTACTTATATATTACTTACTTATATATTACTTTGACATTATTTATATATGGATACACGATTGGTTTTAATACTTTAGAGGTTTTTGGCTTAGACATGTACGTGGTAGGTTCTTATTCTAGGTATTAGATATTATTTATATGTAACTACAATTTTGTTACGTTACAATATACTGTAATATACAATTTTTAAATGAATATTAATAACTTATATGATTAAAATTACAATTTGTTTGTCCAAAACGCAAAATTTTGAAACATTAAATTAATATGTTTAATAACTCAGTTGTCAGCCTAATCACGTATGAGAAAGTGCAAATAATTTGTTTATGTAAAGACTAAACATTCTTATCTCCTACTTTGTCTAAAATTAAACATACTACCACAGACGTTTCCAAGGTATGTTGTAATAATCCCATCAACCTATATTTTAATTGTGAGTGAGATTTCTTATGTTCACTTGTAACTTACAAAAGTTCAAACAAAATATTTATTTAAGATCCTACGTTAAATACTAATTCTACACGTGAGATTGCGCATAAATATGGAATATAATATTCTAATAATTGTATAACAAAACCAAATACTTACACTTCTATTATCTCATACATACGTAATATATGTCTTTGTATCTACGTATAGAGAAAAACTTAATTATTAAAAATAAACAGAACATTAAAAATAATCTTAACGTATTTTTGTACGTTACTACGTATTTAGGTGCTAAATATTTTTATATTTAACATTCAACATATTTAAGTGCTATCACACACTCTTCTTATCGGATGCACGTTATAAATAGTTACAAATAACTATATAGTTATAGTTATAACTATAATATAACAATGCGTGCAGTAGTGTTATATTACTTTATTTAGAGGTTCAAAAACATCCTTAAACCAAGTATGAAACTTTTATCATTACTAACATTTATTTTAACATTCAAAATTCATTGTTGAAATAAGTTTCTTAATTTTATTGTAGTATTTGAATAAAACACTTAGTATCTATCCAGATATTGAAATGCTTTTCATTCACCACTATACAAGAAACAAGAGTGTAAAGACATGTCAAACAAAAAGTAAAAGAAATATTGTGTGTGTAATGACGACATCTCGAATCATTGTCCATCAATTATTATCCATAAGAATACTTTCATAAGTCAATAATAGTCAATAGATTTCAACACATATGTGGATCTATAAATAGAACACTGAAAAATAAAACGAGACGTGAGACAAAATTAAAATTCTGCAAAATAATGGCTGTCCAGTGTTATTATATGGCAGTGAATCCTGGATTACAAAACAAAGAGATGAAAACAACATAAATCAGCAGAATTGAGATTTTTAAGAAGGGCTAAAGGATGCACAAGAAGGGATCATACGTGTAAGAAATGAAGATATACGGGAAGAATTAAATATATATAATCGAAATGAGAAAATTGAAGAATAGAGGGGAAAATAGAGACAGCATTTACATCGCATAGATGAAGATAGAATACCAGTAATTGTAAACAAGTACAAGCCTTCTGGAAGAAGGGATGTAAGAAGGCCAAGAAAGAAATGGATCTGATAATGTGAAGTCGGAACAGGCACATTGCCTAATCCCTGAAGTGTAGAAGAAGAAGAAAAAGAAGAAGAAGAATATTTCAATCTAAGCTAGGACAGATAGTATTAGGATATCTACGTCAGGAAGAAGTCACAGCAATAGGATTCGATTACTGAGAACTACTTGTCAGTAGCTCTCCTAATACTAACGTGTTGTATATGTCTAAAACGTCATGATTAATCTTGAGTGTACAAAGAAAACGGAACTAAAAACTGATACTATTTAGCTTGAACAGAAAAATGTAAAATTTGGGAAATCGGGTTTTATGCATAAAAAACATAAGTTCAAGTGAATAACAAATTTGTTTATTACACAATACAATAAAATCGTATAGCCCTATATTTTTTAACGGTGTATCGTTTTTAGCTACGCAATTTCCCGGCCAATGAAGCCGCAGCAACGAATCTTCTTAAGAAGTTAGAATTCCTCAGTCCGCATTGTCAACAATGAAAAAAGGTAAAAATTTCTTAAATTATTCAAAGACAAATTGTTGAGCAAACTGAAACTGGTCAAAATACAAAATGTAGAGGGGACACTTAATTAACTTGTTTTAAAAGTCAGCCTAGCCACACTATAACAATTAGTGGCTCAATTATTCAATCTCAAGCCTACGAATATGGAGAAGAATTAAACAAAAGACTATTTACATCTTCTGCAACATAATTGCAGTATTATGTGATTAGGCAGAAAGGGGTTTAAACCAGAAAAACTGTAGGATTGTCAATTTTTATTTGCCTTTTAACATACGTCTAAATGTTATTTTAAATAAACAATAATGATTACATTTGTGTGTCTACAGAAATATTGTTAAAAGAGATGTGTGATATACTTACGTCTTCAACTTTTTTGAACCCCCTCCTGAAATGAAATTCTGAATACTCATATAAGCCACGACATAACATTGTCCTGGAAAATGTTTCTAGTGAAACATCTTTCGCTTCTACTGGTGCCCTGAGCAGTGGTTGAATACAGTTTGCCTGTAATTGTGCGAAAGCTAAGACGATGACGTCATTTTTAATAATGAGACATATTTATTCCTCCGACTTACCAAAGAAGCCATTGTATCCGGTATCGCAGAAAAAAATCACACAACACGCAGATAATACGTAAGAACTTATAGTGCTGATTCTGTCCTAACCTCTTCATGCTTGTAATCTTATCCGAACCAAAGTAATTTCAATGAAATCATTCAAGATTACTATTTTAAAAGAGTATAGGCTAATAACATTAATACTATCATTATTTTATAGTGCAATTTAGTAAACGTAGTATATTATTTATAAATCACCCGATTAATAAGGAAAAAAGGAATAGTTTTTAATAATTTGCACGTTGGTAATAAAATGTACGCAATAAATTTAAATTTATTTTTATAAGTTTCGAAGGCTTACATTCACGTGCGGATATTCACTTACCTGTTACCAAACTTTCTACATAAGACTACGTAGGAGCTAGGCTACTGGTTGCACGGGAAAATCTGATATCATACAATAGTGGCGGGAGGACAAATTACACCACATGGGTGAACAAAGGACGACGAAATAACAGAAGTGAAACTTTCTCCAAACAATTTCAGTATAGTCATTACATAACAATCGAATCCGAAGTAGATTCAGATATAATGAAAGGAATGTTTAAGTGAAATTTCCTTCAGACAATTTTGTTCATAACTGTTTTTTAAACTCTGGGGCCAACACCTTAAATCTGGCACTTGTACCAATTACAGGAAACATAACACATCATTTCCAGGCAAAAAAATAACGTGCAAAATATCTTAGTATAATGCCTCTTGTATGATAGCAAGATTGATGTACACGTTTTGTGAATTACACATTGCCTCCCACGGCATTTACCAACTAGTGATGTTAGACAGAGTCGTGGTTCAGGATTTGATAATGGTGGGGACACTGAAAGGCCTCTTCAGGAGCATGACAAGTAGCAGTTTAGCAAGAAAGTACAAAGAAGTTGGAATTACGGAGGCTGCTACAATTACTCACAATTACCAACGATATTCTATAAAATGTTTGTCGCTTCGGTTTTTCTTGTTTATCATTTTTTCATAGCTGAATATTTTTCTAGAATTCTTCTCATTTACTTCCATCTATAGAGTATATTAGGTAGTTATTATTACTGACATATAGAGCATTTTAAATTATCTGTTCGTTTTGGCGATCACTTAATACATAATATAATAATAATTAATATATGAATATACTCTGCTATGGTAGTTAAGTAAATTAAACAATTAAACAAAAATTGTTAGCTTAGAACAATTTGTTTTTATCTAGTTCATATGTTAAATTCGTCATTGCTTAGTGTAACGAATTATGTTCAGGTTTTTAACATGAACTATTTCTATCTAGCATTTAATAACAGTGTTGAATGTGTGACGATTTAAATTGTAATTAAAAAAAATTAATAATAAAAATATAAAAAGGGAAGTTAGTAAAAAACATTAAATCGCACTATTAAACCAAATACCCCTGAACTAACTGTAACCCCTCTTTCCTTTTATGTATTTTTTTTTTAATATAAAACAACTTCTTTAATTTTAATATTTTTTTTGAAAGAGAAGCCACAAGTCAATTAGGACTAGGCTGGAGCCTAGAGAAGCAAAAATCGTGCCGGGTCCAGTATGACGGGACTTGCAATGAAACTCAGCTGTAATGTAACAATAACAAGTTTATTGTATGCTTAGAAATCATACATGCAGGCCAACTCTAGTACATCATTTTCCCCCCCATGAATCATAATTATCACGAATGATTTAAGCCCTGCTTTAACAGTATTAAATTAAAACAACAGGTGTACATCATAACAAGTGTGCATAAATTCAGTAAACATATACATATATATAAATATAAAGCATAACAAGCAGAACAACATGTGTATAGCATAACAAGTGTGTACAAATTCAGTGAATATATATAAATATAATATAAAGTTCTCCCCCATCTTGTGGCTAGCTAGACACGGACAAACATGACACACACATAAACATAAGGCACACAAACTCACAATAACATCAATTCTAACACGAATGCCCCTGGAATGCACCCGCCTAGCAGGCAGTGTAACTACGATACTCAGAACCCAGCAGTGATAAAATATTCGCCCATCAACAACCCGCTTTTGCAGAATTACCCAAAAGCCAGAACCCCAGAAGGATGATAAAACTCATAACGCATAAATAAAACCGGACCGTCCATTTGCATAGCATTCCACTGATCAATCATCATGAGTGTATGAACCTTAAGTTCCTTTCACAGCATTAAATAAAAATTTACAGAACTACATCACCTGATTTCAAACAGTTGTTATACAATTCTAAACGGTTACTTTACTTCACAAATTCCGAAGGATTGAAAAACTCAATATGTACTTTAACAAACAGAAATTAATCACTCGAGGCTTTACAATTTCAGAAAAATTTAGACCATATATGTTTTACAAAAAATAATGAGTATATCTTTTAGAGTTAAAGAAAATTAAACAGCAGATACTACAAGTGAAAGTTAATCAATATGTGTTTTGCCAGTTAAGAAAAACAATCAGTATAGCCCTTTTGTAAGGGGCAAAATCAACTAATATATGTCCAGAAAAAAAAAACAAATTATTTTCTATTAACCCCGAATGGCTATATAAATATAATTAAAATGAAAAAATACAATAAGGCGGTTGTGCCCTAGCAACTGTGGCAGCGCGCCAGCATGTGGTTGACAAAGTTTGACAGGCCTCCAACCTGCCTGAGGTTGCACCAACATGTGTTAGAGAAAACTAAGTCCCCTTTTAAACCCCAGAAAACGGCCCCAAAAGAAAACAAAGGAAAACCCCCAACCCTTAAATGTTAAACCCAAAGTGAATTAAAATTTATACATTTCTGTTCCCGCTGGAACAGAGCTACTAACCTGTTCTATAAATTTTGTAAAGAGTTAAATGATAATGAGATGCAAACTGTAAAATGTCCAGTGTAAAAAAATATCTGGCACGCTCCCCCAGTGCAGCACACAATTACAAGGAGTGCACTTAGTGTAATGTAAATCAGTTATAAAAAGGTGTTCTTGAATTTAACTTATAATGTTCAGTGTAACGTGACAGATGTATGCATAATATTGAATGGCAATTGATCATTAGAATAATAAAGTTATAATATTTAAATTTGGAAGAAAGCATTAAGTTTAATATAAATAGATTAATTCATAGCAAGTGTGGAAAGAAATCATTATTATTTAAAAAATACAAGTTAAAATAAAATGAGTTACTAGTGATGAGTCATCCAAAACCAGTCTCATAACCAAAGGTTTTCAAATTATAACCCAGGAAGGTAAGAAAGTGAATAACCAAGCAGTACAGAATATGACTAAACTCACAACGAGGAAGAATAAATAGAATAGAAACCCTAAAATAAGCCAAGATCAACCAATACAGGTGGTATATTTCTAAAATCAAGAAGAAGATGGAGAATATCCCAAGAAACCTGATGGCATCAAGAAGAAGATGGAGAAGATACCAGTCCCAGAAGGCAGGAGAAAAGAAGACTGATGAAAGAAGAAGAAGGCAGCATCCTGAAGAAGATGTCATGCTTTTATAAAAGACACCCAAATCCCCATACCCCCAAAATAAATCATTAACCAATAAAAGTATAACGAAATGAAAACCACATGTACATAAAATTAAGAGAGAGAAGTGTATAAAGTAAAAGTTGACAGTGAACTAAGATGAAACAATAATATAGTACCCATGGAACAAATCTCCATTGTAAAACACTAACCAATTTATCATGTTAATAAGACTATACGACCATTTAGCAATAACATAATATAAAAGTGCAAAGTGAACCAGTGATAGTTTTGGGTATTATAGAAAATAAACCTTGTGTTTCATTCTTGGCAATCACAAACATTGAATACAATGAAATATGCAACTTTCAATGACTTGAAATGTGTACTGTGAGAATATATTACTTATAAGACATAAATCTGTTTAAAATAACATTTTTGTTTTATATGCAAAAAGAAAAACAGATTTCATAATACTATTTGAACAATTTATACTATTTATTTATTTATGACAGGGTACAATTCCCCAAAGACAATGTGTAAAAGACGGTATGAAAACTGTAGAATCCTACTTATAATAATAGTTAGCAACAAGAATATAGATATAAGGTTTTTATGAATATAGTATAAGGATGTTTAAAAATGTATTAGATATAAGGCCATTTGTTTGGGTCTGCTATAACTAACATCAGAACTGTAAAAAAAATTACTACTGGTAAATAGTAGGAAGTAATTAAGATGTTAGTTAGTAGAAAATTTTTTTGTGAACCATATTTCCATGTTAGAAATAAGGATTTTGTTGTAAAATGTCTGAAGGTTGAAGACAACCATTTATTTAAAAAATATTCTTTATTTGTTTAACTGTTATTTGTATTGTAACCAATACTAATTGTTATTGTGTAATTTGGAAAAATGTTTAGTTTATAAGAC
This sequence comes from Magicicada septendecula, assembly GCA_034769895.1. Classification (NCBI taxonomy): domain Eukaryota; kingdom Metazoa; phylum Arthropoda; class Insecta; order Hemiptera; family Cicadidae; genus Magicicada; species Magicicada septendecula. The sequence continues at coordinate 290,901,168 of CM068367.1, forward strand.
TATATTTAAAAGTCAGAGAGGGTATCACATATCATATATTGTTTGTAAAATATTTTGTAAGAAAAAATTGTTAAAAAACCTAGGCCAAAGAAAGAAAACCAAACTTCATCAAAACAGAGAAATTACTCATTTAAATGCAAATAAACAAAAGGGGTTTAGACAAAATAAACTTGAGATCAAGCCATATATTTGCACATACCATTTAGAAAGATTTTAATAAATTATATTCAGAATTATAAATAAAAATTAAAATGACTAAACTCAGAAATTTGGACATGTGAGTCATATATTCCAGAATAATGTTTTAGAATACAACTAATTCAATTAATTACAAGAAAATAAGGGAATATAAACCTTTTAATACAATATAAGATTATTAATATTAAATATAACTGATAAAATGGCTGAATTTACATAATAACAGGAAGTAAATTTTGGAGATGTTTTGACTTTTCAGAGAATACAAAATGAAAGTAAAATTACTAATTTTGGACAGAAAACACTGTAAAACGGCATTATTTAATCTTAAAATAAGCCGAATGAACTGAAAGATTAATTTAAATAACATCTAGTAAATAAAATTGATAAATAACCAAAGTTTAGGCAATCATATAGTGTATTATTATATATGCACAGGATATGAAATTATATTTGAACAATGTTAAGAATAATATTATATTGGCTAAGAGTTTAATTGAAACTGAAGGAAATAAGATAGTTGATTATTGGTATTTGAACGGTTAACATGACAAGCGTTTTATGACGAATCTAACCTAACTTACAACGGTAATGTCGAGCGAGTGAATAGTACGTTTTTTGTGAAATCGCGAGTGGCTTATAAAATACTTCTAGAACACTCACATTATGACAGAAACAATCAAGAAAGATTAAATAACACTGAACAATACATATGTACCCCGAAAACACTACAAAACACCAGAAAACTGTATAATACAATAACCATATTAGTGTCGGAATCGGGAAAAGTGTTTGAACTTATATTTACACCGATACACAAAATACAACCCAGAAACTTTACACAAGGCACTACACAACATTTAAAAAGAGATTTGCAGACACCAGAACAGGAATACTGCCAGAAAATACATTATTCAGAACATAGCAGAATCGAGCGACATTTTGATCAACTGGATGGCGGCCATTTGCTTTTGCCAATCTCAATGCCTTCTCCGTGCTCACGTCAGCTGTTGGTGAAAACAATTATATTATTTTCAAATTTATTATTCAATGTCTGTATCTAGTAATAATTATTAACTGGTTGTAACGTTATACTTTTTAAATATTGGCCCGATTTCTCTGACTTTGATAATAATTGGCTGTTTAAAGAACCCTGTTTGAATTTTATATAATATACTTTGTAACTGTTTCGATATCCTGAGAATCGATATTATAATCGATAAGAGTCAATATTGCTATTATCTAATAAAACACTAATACTTTTCACTACTAAATAGTTCTTTATTTCATAAATATTACTAATTACCACTAATATAATTCTAATTAACAATCTACCAGGACTTTACCACCTATAAGTGGAGATAACCTACAAAAACGAAAAGGTAAACAAGTATCGATTGGCTTGGAGACAATCTTATGAGTGGTGGTAGTTTATTTAAAATGTACCAGAACTTCAATAAAATTTTTCAGAAGAGCATTACACTTTTTAAAACTTCACAGCACTCTATTAATTAATTGATCATAATTAATTAATTAATAAAAAGGAATTTTTTTTTAATTATAATTTTTTTTTAACATAATTTTTTTTTAATTTTCTTCAAACAACAATTTTGTTTTGAAACTTTTGGTGAAGCTACATATACATTTCTTCAACAACATTACGCTATCCGACAGGTCTTGCTACAATTGGAACTCGACCAGCTGGGAAACTTAAAGAAGTGTTTCAGGCCAGTAAGACGTCGAGAGCCACACCAATTAAGAACGTACAGACTCAATCTAAATTTGGATTCAAGAATTATTACAAATTGGCGCACAACTTTAGGGGCTTTAATTAGCGATTGGAAGGCCAATACATTCTGCCCAATCACTAGTTGGAGCTAGGCAACAGCTACAAAGCCAGAGAATTTCAAGGGAAAATGCAACGACGTGCAACATCTAAGAAACGGGCGGCGGAGGCCGAAAAAGAATTAGAAATTGAAATGGACAATAAAGAGGCGACGCCAGTGGAGGTGGAAGAGTCATTACCCCCGGTGTTGTCCAAACAAACCGAACAACCGGAGATACCCACGCAAACAGGGGAAGTCAATGTCCAGGAAAGACAGGTAGAGAAATCCAAAGTAACGGAACAAAATAAAATGGACAGATTCATGGAAATGTTTCTACAAAAGATGGAAGGAATGGACAAGAAAATGGACGAAAGTAATAAAGAAAGGAAAGAAGATAGCCAGTCTCTGAAAGAAGATATCAAATCCAGCAAGGAAGAAACAAATAAGAAGATAGAAGAAAACAGCAAGAAGATGGAAGAAAACAGCAAGAAAATGGAAGAGAAGATGGAAGAAAACAGCAAGAAGATGGAAGAGAGGATGGGAGAAAAGTTAGAAGAATTGAAGAAGGATAACCAATCCACAAAAGAAGAGTTGACTGGGATGAACAAGAACATGGAAGATTTGAAGGAAGACAACAAGAAGATGGAAGAAGAGATGGGGAAGAAGTTAGAAGAATTGAAGGAAGACAACCAAGCGTTCAAGGAAGAATTCAAGTCAACTAAAGAAGAATTGATTAATAAAATTGAGAACACCAATCAGAAAATCGATGAAACCAGGAAGAAGATAGAGAAGAACAACCGACAATTGAAGGAAGAGTTGAAAGAAGATAACAAGAAGTTGGAAGAGAAGATGGGGGAGAAGTTGGAAGAATTGAGAGAGGACAATCAAATTTTAAGAGAAAAATTAAGAGAGGTCAATCAGGAGAATTTGGACAAACTGGACGAAAGGATGGAATTGTTGCGAGAAGAACTGAATAAAGAAATCAATGTTAACAAAAAAGCGATGAATAAGAAGATGGAAGAAGAAAATATAATGGTCAATCGACAGATTCGAGAGATTGATGGAAAGTGCAACCAGACCGAAAAGGAGGTGCATGAGTTTAAAGAAGTGGTGAACATCAAGTTCATAAATATTGAAGAACATAGTCGTAGGAAGGTAGAAGAACAGAGGAAGGAAAATCAAGAAGAATTCGGAAAACTACGCAACCAAGTTACAGAACGGTGTAATGATATACAAGAGACTATGGCCAATATCACCGGTCAGGTGCGACAAAGCCGAGAGGAGATGGAAGCGATAAGAAACAGACCGACTCATTTCACCGGAATGCCTGTCAACGAAAGCCGAGAGTGGCTCAACTTCCGGCAATACAAACGCAAGCCGATGGAGTTCCTGGCTAGGGTAGAAGAATATTTGACCAAGCATAAAATTACTCAATGGAGCCATAGCAGGGAGATATTCGATGAGTCTTTCCGAGAAATAACAGATAATTGGTGGATGGCCAACCGGAGTGAAATTCCTGACTACCAACAGTTCCGGAAAATGTTTAAGACAAAATACTGGTCTGAGACCACCCAGAACTTGATCCGTGACAATATTTGTAATGGAAGATACAGGGCACAATTAGGTAGCAGTATGACGGCATATTTCTTGGGGAAGGTGTGCATGGCAAAACACCTCGAGCCGGCAATTCCAGAAGAATGTTTAGTGAACAAGATATCGTATCACTATGATGAGGACATTATCAGGGCCCGGAGAGGCAGCCAGATCAAGACGATCCAGGCGATGACCGAGTTATTAGAGGGATACGAGAACGAGGAGTATTATCGGCAGAGCAGGAAGAGAAATGAGAGACCAGAAGCAAGGCCGACTACCTACCCCAATAACGGCAATAACCATACAAGTAACCGGAACCAGCCCAGTAATTACGACGGCCCTAACAACCCGCCGCGTAATAACCAGTTTAACGGTAATTTTAACGGCGTTAGGAATAACAACCCTTATCCAAATAATAGAAACAATTTTTACCAACATAATAATGTCCCATACAGTCAGAGAAATCCATATCCCAACAATAATGGTGACAGACCTTACCCACCTAACCGAAATTACTATCATAATAATTTTAGTAATAACAATAATAGCAATAATAATAACCGAGTGTCGCGCCCTAGGGTAAATTTTATAAGAGCAGAAGATCGCGGACCCAGGAGATATTATCAACCGAGGAGGAGCAGCTTCCACGGCGCCGACCGAAGATGGAGGAGTGCGGAACGAGACGGCCCAAGACACGAACAGGGAAGACGAAGTACAAGCCTGGAGGATCTTGGCCGACAACAGAACAGGGCGTTAAACCTCAACCAGGGTACAGAACGTCAGGAAACAAACCAGAGTTTCCCGAACGATAATAATAACATGAACAATGACCAAAATACTTTAAACGAGAGGAGGCAGTAATCAACAACAATGACCCGTTACTGCTTATACTTCCTGGGTTAGAAAAGGATGAATTGCGACAAGCAAACCAGCATAAAAACATCACTATTATAAGTAACCACTATCTGAAAGACATACGAACTGAACTTTTGGAAGAGAACGAGAAGAGTCTCAGCAACAGTAATAATGAGATAATTTATATAACAGCGGAGGTGGAAGGAGTTCCCGCTAAAATAATGATAGACACAGGCGCTAATATTTCAATAATAAACTCCAATGAATTGGAGAGAATACAGAGTACATGTGGAAAAACTTTGCCAATGTTACCAGTCAACAACATTGTGTTAATAGGTGCAACTGGCCGCCAGAATAAAACCATTAGGAAGCAAGTTTCCTTAAGTGTCGTTAGCCGTGATATAGCTTTAGACATGGAATTTTTAATCGCCACCGGATTACCATTTGACATCTTAGTCGGTTGCGACATTCTTCGTAGATATTCGGCAGTAATCGATCTTAATTTAAATAAAGTATCACTTTTCCCAGACGGAGTAACATGGACCGCAGATCTGGTAGGAAGCACAACTATACTTCCCAGCCCTATACATCAACAACTTCGTAAAATAAATATTATTTGAAACAGCCCTCTTTCTAAACCCATAATATACAACCATGGTGGAGAGGATTTATGGTCAGTTAAAATCCAAGAAATACGGAATTTCCAGTGCGGAAGCGATAACAAGAAAATACCAACACATCTGGCTGATCGTCTAATCGCTATATATGAGAAATACAAGGCGGTGTTTTCTGATGAACCAGGGAAGGTAAAAAACTACCAGTGCCAACTTCGATTTAAAGAAAACGTAGAGTTTAACCGGAGGTCATATCCAATAGCGCAGTCGCTCAAAGAAGCCGTGAGAACAGAGATAAACAAGATGATAGAAAATGACATAATTGAGATTAGTCAATCACCTTACACTAGTCCAATTATTGCTGTTCCGAAGAAAGACGGACAAGTCCGGCTCTGTTTAGATGCGCGCGAGTTGAACAAAACGATAGTGAATGACAGAACCTCTCCCGGTGAAATAGAAGAGATCTTAAAACGTTTTCATGGTACTAAATTTATTAGCACCTGGGATACGGTCTGTGGTTATTGGCAAGTAGAGCTGCATCCACAAAGCCGCCAGTACGTAGCGTTCATTTTCGAAGGGCGCAATTACCAGTTCAAGAGACTGCCCTTCGGACTTGTCAATTCTGTCGCCATATTTGTGGCATGCATGGACCAGATTCTGGGACAAGAAGCGCTCCAATTTACCACCGTCTATGTTGACGATTTACTCATCACATCCGGAACCTGGGAGGAGCACTGTTACAGAGTGGAATTTGTACTAAACAAACTAGCGCAGAACAACATAACACTGAAGTTGGAGAAATCCAAGTTCATAGCGCGCGAGGTACAATTCTTGAGTTTCAACCTAGACGACAGAGGTATTACCCCATCAGCAGAGAAAGTGGGAGGCAATTCAGAGGTTCCCGCAACCAAGAAACAGGAAACAATTACAATCTTTCCTCGGACTCTGTAACTATTACAGGAAGTTTCAGAGCCGATATTCCGAGTTGACCGCCAAGTTTCAACCACAGTTATCTGCTAAGAACAAATGGACTTGGGGTGAAGATCAAGATCTTACTTTCCACTTGATAAAAGAGAAGTTTCTGGAGAGTGTTATACATCGTCACCCAGATTTTAAGAAACCATTCTTTTTAAACTGTGACGCTAGCGACCTAAGCTTAGGAACGACTTTATACCGGGAAGATGAGGAGGGACAACATCTGGTAATAAGCTTCGCTAGTCGCACACTGAACCAGTGCGAAAAGAACTACAGTGTGACAGAAAAGGAATTGTTGAGCGTGGTGTTCGCATGCAGCAAGTTCCGGACGTACATTCTCGGATATCAAGTCACGGTACGAACTGATCATAAATCCATCTCGTTCCTTCGTAGGTGCAAGTTGAGTCACGGCCGATTGGCTAGGTGGGTACTCGCCCTACAAGAATATGACCTGAAATGGGAATACATTCCAGGAAAGAAGAACGTGGTAGCAGATGTGTTGTCACGTATAAATCTGGAAGATCAGACTTTCGAGGGGGAGAAGGAGAGCTTGGTAAAAATTTATAACATATTCAAGACCAGAGCCGATCTACAAGCTTTGCTAATAAATATTCGAATCCATCAGCAGTCTGATCCTAAGCTGAAAAACATTGTGAGTCGTTTGGAAGCCAATGATGAAACCATTTCAAAATATTACCACCTTAACAAGGGAATTTTATTCATAAAAACCGCCTTGGACGATGAGACATGGAAGGTGATAATCCCACACCAAATCGAAAAGGAGGTCATCATCGATTACCATGTCAGGTATGGTCACATGGGAGCGTTAAAAGTGATACAGGCTCTAGAGGAAAACTGTAAGATCAAGAATATCAACCGCAAGGTGAGAACGTACATCAAGTCCTGTAAGATCTGCCAATGTGCAAAAATAAACAATGAAAAGACAGAGGGTATCATGATACCGATAACTTCCAACGCAAAACTGGAAAAAGTGTTTTTGGATATCTGCGGGCCATTTCCCCGTAGCGGTGGTCGACACAGACATAAATACTTGGTAATCATAATGGATCACTACACCAAGTATATAAAGCTATATCCGGTTAATCGGTCAACAACAGCAAAGGTTTTGGCGGTGATTATCGATTTGTATATCCCAGAGATCGGTAGACCATCTTCCATTATTACCGACCATGGTACACAATTTAAGGGGAGGAGATGGCGAGATACTTTATTAGCACTTGGGATCAAAACTTATAAGACGTCAGTCTACCACCCAAGTAGCAATCCGGCTGAGAGAATACTGAGAGAAGTGGGAAGGATATTGCGCACGTACTGTCACAACCAACAGAAAAAGTGGCAAGAGTACCTAGCAGCGACAGAAACATTCCTAAATTACGCCCACCATCCAGCTATAGGAATTCCACCATACTCAGCCATGTATGAGAAGCCGACTCCCCGAGACATTGAACAAATCATTGAATTTCCAACGAACAATAATAGGAAATTCAACCAGTTGAAGTTTTACAACAAGGTAGCAGAAGATCAGGAAAAACGGCAAGCTAAATACCAGAAGGCAATAGGGCGTATTGTAACATATAAAGAGGGTGAAAAAGTCCTCCTAAAAAATAGAGAGCTGCCTAGCACCTTAGAAGGCATAACCAAAAAATTATTATTACTTTACACTGGACCATATGTTGTGGTAAATGATAAGCATAACAATACATATGAGTTGAGGGAAATCGTTTCAGGAAAAATCAAAGGAGTGTACAATCAAGCTTCTATGAAGAAATATTATGAAGAATGAGTTGGGAGTTTTGAATTGAACTTAAATTATAAAAATTTAAAATTGAGTAAGTACATCTTACTACAACCTGATAATTTGGAACAAAACTTCATGGAAGAAAGAGAAAAAGAGAGAATTTTGAATTTTGAACTTATTATTTATAAAAATTTAAAATTATGTAAGTACATCTTACTACAACCTGATAATTTGGAACAAAACTTTATGGAAGAAAGAGAAAAAAAGAGAATTTTGAATTATGAACTTATTATTTATAAAAATTTAAAATTGAGTAAGTACATCTTACTACAACCTGATAATTTGGAACAAAACTTTATGGAAGAAAGAGAAAAAGAGAGAATTTTGAATTTTGAACTTAATATTTATAAAAATTTTTAATTGAGTAAGTACATCTTACTACAACCTGATAATTTGGAACAAAACTTTTTGGAAGAAAGAGAAAGAGAGAGAATTTTGAATTTTGAACTTAATATTAAAAATTTAAAATTAAGTAAGCACAGCTTACTACCACTGAATTATGAGAAAAACATTTTGGAAGAATTAAGAAGAAAGGAATTTTGAATTTAATATACAAAAAATTTAAAAATGAAGTAAGAACAACTTACTATAACTAAGTTTATGAGAAAACTTTATGGTAAAAATTAAGAAGAATTTGAATTTGGAGAAATACCGAAACATTCAGAAATAATAGTAAGATCACATTACTATAAACAATTCTGAATTAAACAATTCTGGGAATAAATGAATTAAACAGAATTTGAATGTTGATAGAACGTCAGAACTTTGAAACAAGATAAGATCAACATATTACAAGGATTTATGAGAAATATTTTTCAATTAAATAAAAAGAATAGTTTGAATTTTACATTAAAACTAACCAAGTTCCAAAAAATAATTATGTACCAATTATAATTGAATTGAGAAGAAAATAAAGTGATTAATTCAGAAAAGAGAATTAAAGTTAATCCAGATTAAATGCTAGATATTCACAATAGCATTTGAAGGAGTAGAGAAGAATAAAAAAAAAAGTGTAATATGCAAGAGAAGAAAAAATGTGGAAGCAAGGAGACTAATTACCTATGAAACGATAATGAAAACAGTTAATTAAGAGCAAAGAAGAACAACTCATACCAAACAGATGGAGAAGATGATTTTGAACAAATGATAATAATAAGACCTATATGAAATGCAAAGAGAAGAAATACCACATGATATATAATATAAATGAATTAATGTTAATGAATGCGAAGGCAGATTAATAACTTTCTAAGAGAAAGGAAAGAACCAAAATGTTTAAATAAAATGATCAATATAACAACCTGTATATCTAATGTAAAGATACAATGTTAAAAAATTAAATATAATATATTAAGACCATTCAAATAATGAATAAGAAAGACTATATATAAAGACCATGCTAATACTATGAGTAACCAGAAGAAAGTATAAAGAGAATTCAGATGGAGAAGAAAGAGAGTTACACTGTAAACAGTAACTAGAATTATTAAAAGAAAGGTTTTCAACCATAATTAAAATAAATATATCAGACAAGTTAAGAGTTTTGAAAAAATATATATATAATGAGTATAATAATAATTATGAAGATTTATTAAGATAGAAAATGTGAGATAATCTGAGAGACTACGAAGTGAATAATCCAAAGATATTTTTATTAGTCGAAAATGAGACTACTTTTTATTTATTTATTCGATGACTGACTGAAGATAATTCCAGCAGCATTATGTTTTTTGAGCAGGGATGAATATGCCTCTGTACTCAATTTATAGAAGTGGTGTATGGCCAGAAGAGAAGTAGCGTACAGTGCCCCTCTGATCTGCCCCAGCCCACGTGATAGGGAATGTTAGGGAATTAATATCCCAAGGATGCAACACGAAGTTTATAAAGAAAGAAAATGTATTACAATAATAATATATCTCAGAAGACACTAACTATCCGAAAAGGATCAATAGTAAAACAAATAACCATATATATAAAATTAATTAAACTCTAATATAAAAAAGTCGATATAAAAATGGAGAAGAAAATGAATTATAAGAAATGATGAAATTATCATAAGAAATTATTTCATCCATAAACATGTCTGAAATAATTACTTCTGGAGGAGAGCAATCTGTAACGTGACAGATGTATGCATAATATTGAATGGCAATTGATCATTAGAATAATAAAGTTATAATATTTAAATTTGGAAGAAAGCATTAAGTTTAATATAAATAGATTAATTCATAGCAAGTGTGGAAAGAAATCATTATTATTTAAAAAATACAAGTTAAAATAAAATGAGTTACTAGTGATTAGTCATCCAAAACCAGTCTCATAACCAAAGGTTTTCAAATTATAACCCAGGAAGGTAAGAAAGTGAATAACCAAGCAGTACAGAATATGACTAAACTCACAACGAGGAAGAATAAATAGAATAGAAACCCTAAAATAAGCCAAGATCAACCAATACAGGTGGTATATTTCTAAAATCAAGAAGAAGATGGGGAATATCCCAAGAAACCTGATGGCATCAAGAAGAAGATGGAGAAGATACCAGTCCCAGAAGGCAGGAGAAAAGAAGACTGATGAAAGAAGAAGAAGGCAGCATCCTGAAGAAGATGTCATGCTTTTATAAAAGACACCCAAATCCCCATACCCCCAAAATAAATCATTAACCAATAAAAGTATAACGAAATGAAAACCACATGTACATAAAATTAAGAGAGAGAAGTGTATAAAGTAAAAGTTGACAGTGAACTAAGATGAAACAATAATATAGTACCCATGGAACAAATCTCCATTGTAAAACACTAACCAATTTATCATGTTAATAAGACTATACGACCATTTAGCAATAACATAATATAAAAGTGCAAAGTGAACCAGTGATAGTTTTGGGTATTATAGAAAATAAACCTTGTGTTTCATTCTTGGCAATCACAAACATTTAATACAATGAAATATGCAACTTTCAATGACTTGAAATGTGTACTGTGAGAATATGTTACTTATAAGACATAAATCTGTTTAAAATAACATTTTTGTTTTATATGCAAAAAGAAAAACAGATTTCGTAATACTATTTGAACAATTTATACTATTTATTTATTTATGACAGGGTACAATTCCCCAAAGACAATGTGTAAAAGACGGTATGAAAACTGTAGAATCCTACTTATAATAATAGTTAGCAACAAGAATATAGATATAAGGTTTTTATGAATATAGTATAAGGATGTTTAAAAATGTATTAGATATAAGGCCATTTGTTTGGGTCTGCTATAACTAACATCAGAACTGTAAAAAAAATTACTACTGGTAAATAGTAGGAAGTAATTAAGATGTTAGTAGAAAATTTTTTTGTGAACCATATTTCCATATTTTTTGTTGTAAAATGTCTGAAGGTTGAAGACAACCATTTATTTAAAAAATATTCTTTATTTGTTTAACTGTTATTTGTATTGTAACCAATACTAATTGTTATTGAGTAATTTGGAAAAATGTTTAGTTTATAAGACTATATTTAAAAGTCAGAGAGGGTATCACACATCATATATTGTTTGTAAAATATTTTGTAAGAAAAAATTGTTAAAAAACCTAGGCCAAAGAAAGAAAACCAAACTTCATCAAAACAGAGAAATTACTCATTTAAATGCAAATAAACAAAAGGGGTTTAGACAAAATAAACTTGAGATCAAGCCATATATTTGCACATACCATTTAGAAAGATTTTAATAAATTATATTCAGAATTATAAATAAAAATTAAAATGACTAAACTCAGAAATTTGGACATGGGAGTCATATATTCCAGAATAATGTTTTAGAATACAACTAATTCAATTAATTACAAGAAAATAAGGGAATATAAACCTTTTAATACAATATAAGATTATTAATATTAAATATAACTGATAAAATGGCTGAATTTACATAATAACAGGAAGTAAATTTTGGAGATGTTTTGACTTTTCAGAGAATACAAAATGAAAGTAAAATTACTAATTTTGGACAGAAAACACTGTAAAACGGCATTATTTAATCTTAAAATAAGCCGAATAAACTGAAAGATTAATTTAAATAACATCTAGTAAATAAAATTGATAAATAACCAAAGTTTAGGCAATCATATAGTGTATTATTATATATGCACAGGATATGAAATTATATTTGAACAATGTTAAGAATAATATTATATTGGCTAAGAGTTTAATTGAAACTGAAGGAAATAAGATAGTTGATTATTGGTATTTGAACGGTTAACATGACAAGCGTTTTATGACGAATCTAACCTAACTTACAACGGTAATGTCGAGCGAGTGAATAGTACGTTTTTTGTGAAATCGCGAGTGGCTTATAAAATACTTCTAGAACACTCACATTATGACAGAAACAATCAAGAAAGATTAAATAACACTGAACAATACATATCTACCCCGGAAACACCACAAAACACCAGAAAACTGTATAATACAATAACCATATTAGTGTCGGAATCGGGAAAAGTGTTTGAACTTATATTTACACCGATACACAAAATACAACCCAGAAACTTTACACAAGGCACTACACAACATTTAAAAAGAGATTTGCAGACACCAGAACAGGAATACTGCCAGAAAATACATTATTCAGAACATAGCAGAATCGAGCGACATTTTGATCAACTGGATGGCGGCCATTTGCTTTTGCCAATCTCAATGCCTTCTCCGTGCTCACGTCAGCTGTTGGTGAAAACAATTATATTATTTTCAAATTTATTATTCAATGTCTGTATCTAGTAATAATTATTAACTGGTTGTAACGTTATACTTTTTAAATATTGGCCCGATTTCTCTGACTTTGATAATAATTGGCTGTTTAAAGAACCCTGTTTGGAATTTTATATAATATACTTTGTAACTGTTTCGATATCCTGAGAATCGATATTATAATCGATAAGAGTCAATATTGCTATTATCTAATAAAACACTAATACTTTTCACTACTAAATAGTTCTTTATTTCATAAATATTACTAATTACCACTAATATAATTCTAATTAACAATCTACCAGGACTTTACCACCTATAAGTGGAGATAACCTACAAAAACAAAAAGGTAAACAAGTATCGATTGGCTTGGAGACAATCTTATGAGTGGTGGTAGTTTATTTAAAATATACCAGAACTTCAATAAAATTTTTCAGAAGAGCATTACACTTTTTAAAACTTCACAGCACTCTATTAATTAATTGATTATAATTAATTAATTAATAAAAAGGAATTTTTTTTTAATTATAATTTTTTTTTTAATTAAATTTTTTTTTTAATTTTCTTCAAACAACAATTTTGTTTTGAAACTTTTGGTGAAGCTACATATACATTTCTTCAACAACATTACGCTATCCGACAGGTCTTGCTACAATTGGAACTCGACCAGCTGGGAAACTTAAGGAAGTGTTTCAGGCCAGTAAGACGTCGAGAGCCACACCAATTAAGAACACACAGACTCAATCTAAATTTGGATTCAAGAATTATTACATCAGTCATGATCAGCTGCTCCCCTTTCTAGCAGACAGTCTGGACACGTGGTCCCATGGCTTCAAAGATATTTAATGTAAAACAGGCGCACTGCCGGCCCGGCCCCCAAAGTAAAATAAAAGCGTGAATATCACCTTAGAAATGCTGGCGAGTGCTACATCGAAAATCAGTCTCCAGCTCCCTCTTCGGACAAGATCTTGTTAATGGTCCATGTCTGATGCAGATGTACGCCGATCAGCAAGGCCAAATCTCCGGCTTAATTCAAGAACCCTGTTAATTCATATAAATTAGAGAAATGTTCACCAAAAATATACACCCGAGTTCAGGTAATTAACCTCAGAACGGGCCTCCAACTAACTCTCAATAAAGGCACAAGTTTCATAAATAAAGTTTTTGCAACCAGCTTAAAGGGTAGAAAATCAGCCATGGAATAAGTAAATTTGAATAATGAACAGACTTTATTAAACGTGGCGTAATATAAAATCATCAGCAGCAGATCTACATGCTTCGACAGAAATTTGCAGGTTAAACGGCCACGTGGTGAGCGAAAATCATTATTTGACCAAACAAATGTAACTGCTAGGCACTCACAGCATTAAGAATGTTTAACATTAATAAAATTTCATCTAAGGAAGTTCACACAAAGAAACTCTCTACTGTACAGTTAATTAAATAGCTTCCCGACAGTTTGCTGCCTGAATGGACATAGTTGACTAACTGACTACGCACTAACATTTAGCCCTTAATTTTTTTTAATGTAGTACACTTTTATCGTGACAATGACAATTCCAATACCTCTCACACTATTCTAGTAATAATAAATGGAACATGAGCTATATACTGAACATTAAGTAATTTGCTGAACAATGAGTTTCTCTTAATATAAAACCTGTCGGGTCGCACACACATAATTACGTGTTTTATATATGGTTGCATATATCTAGTCATTAATCATCCATTTAATATAAATTACTTATAAACACAAAATAATGAAATTCTTACCGGGAGTCCTTTACGCTTTAGCCTGCCATGTAGATAGAGAAAACTACGTCGTAATTGTTCGAAGAGAGAGAGAGATGTATCTCGTAGCGGAGCGGTGAGCAGTCTGCCCGTCACAAGCAGAGCCGAATGCTCCCCTTTTCTACAAGCTGCGCGCGCAACCTTAACCGAGCCGACCAAAGGTCGCTTCAGCTGACCACTGCATTCTCTTCATTTGACAATTACACAAAACTTTTCTAAAACTTTTTTAACGGCCGGTTTTACACCGGCACATAACTCATAATAGTAATGAGAATTAATTAAGAAAATCTAACTAAAATAATTAATTAAAACTGTGAAAGTAAAAGTTAAAAATAATACTGTTAACCCTTTAGTAAATTTATCATGCTATGACCTGTGTATTCCGGATCCAACTTGCATACCGACCCGGCATTAAATAAGAAATACCTGTAAATCATAATGTAAATAATTAATAATTTAAAGTCACAAGTAGTAGTTGTAATAATTCCTGTAGACAAGATAAGTCTCGATAGTTTATTTTGTCAAACTGTAAGACTGTATTATTAATAAAGAGTTGGAACTATATTATGGCGGAGTACTCACTCCGCGTCGTTGCAATTTTCCAGTTGTAACAATGCAGGACTTATGATGCGGCTTTCAAACTGTAAACACCTCCAAGCGAGGGCTCTTCACAAAATGTTTTGTTTTTATTTTTAATTGAGTGTTAGCTTCCACTAAAAGCGTGGAGAGCTAGTTATAAATAACTAAGATGTAGTGTGTAATTTTGTTAAAAAAAGATGTGAAAAAGGAAAACTAGTGTATAAGGTGTCATCTCCTGTTAATTAAAACTAACGATCAAATATGGTTCACGTAAAGTAATTCCAACATAATGTGAAAAGAAGATGTAAACTCCAATACTACGGTGCCATTAAATATGTGACGTGCATAACTGTGAATAGTGACGACTAAGACCTAAACCACATTTACCATTACCACCGAGGATCAGGACGACTTCACGCTACATAACATCGCTCTCCTCGTTAATTCACTCCGAGGACGTCCACTGGAAAGACTACCTCGATGACTACCTACGACTAAGAGACTACAGAAGATTCACGCCCCAGGACATGGACAGATAACGCTTATCTAAAAGGTGACGCGGAAGCTCGTCTTCCGTGAACTATGTATATTTAAAATATAAGTATTTATAAATGCCAAAGACTTTTAAAAGACAATCTCTAAGCATTAAGTTTTAGAATGATGTAAGCAGTAATTTCTGAAATCATACGTTGTAACATTACTCTAGAGAGATAACTTTGAATCGCTTAACTAAATAAAACCATTCTTCAAATGGTATTTAAGTACCAATGTACCCGTCTAAACAAGTAAAGTAAATTTCAAACTTCATAACTAGATTAAAAGAGACTCGGATCCGAGGTAAAATACATGATCTGTGTGATCATTTGTTTTGACAGAAACCCCCTTTACAATTTCTGTATGAGTAAATTTTTATATGTAATGTGTTACATATCATATGTTAATAAAGAGATGTCATCTTGTTACATACTAAAGTAAGTGCATAAATCAGCTAAATTCCCTCCCCTTGTTTCCTGTAGTTAGAGTAGTTATAATTATTCTTAGTGTTGTGTTTGATTTTTCAGTTTGTTACAACGTAGGCAGCCTGTATAATTGGCTAGAGTCAATTATCACGGGTTCCCTGGATTATAACGTAGCCGACACGTTATAAATGCCCGCTACATCACTAATAGCTGCGTTACCCGAAGTAATTTAGAGCACTTCAGCCAGTAGCTGGAATTTCCACACGTCTAAGTCAAATGAAACTTGATGTTTTTTGGTAGCGTTTTCCTTGTCATTTATCCGGACTAAACAGACTACAAACGAAGTGTTGGATGACCCCTCGCCTTATCTGAGCTAAAATAACCCAACGTACAAGCTGGTTTAAACCTATCTACTAATATACTGACTCTCTTACTTAAGTACAAATAGTGTTACCGCCCGAATGTATAACTGTACTATAAAATAGTAAATATTCTGTTTACTCCCAACTTTTACTTGAATTGCCAATACATCCAGTTGAAAGTATAGGCCTAAAGTCTGTAAGTAAGAATTAGTTAAAATATTTCAATCTCCCATCAACGTCTCTCTTGGCGTTTCCGTTTTTCTTTTTGTGCTTTTAACGTTGTTTCTCTCACTCCCTCTTTCTCTTTCTCAATACATACAAGTATGAGTAAGCGATCTGTAACTAAATGTGTATTTTTCTTCGTACTGTTCATTGTGTTTCTGTTTAAATTACTTGTTTGAATTTACACTAAACGCCTTGGTAAATAGACACACACCAGAACGATAACACTGGTGTTATCATCCCACCCTGCATGACCTCCACTTGCAATTTCAATCTTCTACAACAATCTACTTCCTGCTACAGTAGTCCCATGAAGACATACCAAACTATTATTCAAATTACCTATGTTCTAACGCCACATTGCAAAATTACCACACTATCATCGTACCCCCTCGTCGGTTTCAATTGTGATTTAGTGGTACACATTGATTATTCAAAACTTACACAGTATTTGTAGCTCTCCACTGTCTGTCAACATAGTTTCACCGCCTCAGAGTTCACTGCACTTTTCTTAATATATACGTAATATATTATAAAAATATATACGTAAAGCTTACACTAAAACTGCATTCAAATCGCTGTAAAACAATTCGCAGTGCCAACTGGCCGTCCTTCTCACTACCTATGTTTAGAGTAGCCCAATCGTCGATACTAGCTAAGTAATAAAGACTAAAATCTGTTAAACGTTTCTACAACAATTAAAGAGTTTCTAAAAAATGTGCAAGCTCCTGCTCATTTTTGCTAGAAGTTCCTGGAATGTCGTTGTATTTGTTATTCGATAACCCACAATCAGTGACAGGCGACACGTACGCATGTTACTTACAGTGAATTGCCGTAACAATTCTAATCCCCTTTGATACAAACATTGGAACATTATTAGATAAATTTTGTCTAATATTGTCTATTAAAATATTGTAAGTAAATTATTATACTTGAGCAGTTAGGAAGACCTATACATAATTGTCCGTCCCATAAAAAATGTGGCACTACTTTACGGAGGTTAGGGAAGTACTTTACAGTACCGTGTGGCACATGAAGAATATAGAATGGCTAGCACTATGCCACTATGTTTCCACAAATATGCCACTAGATTACGCCAGGGTACAATACTAGGTAGGCCTACTCTTTTTACAACTTATTCATCCTAAAAACTGAAGAATGCGTGTTGATATTATGGAGTGGCCAGGACGTTTACATTAGTATCTAAACAGCAGATTCACTAGACGACCAGGTACCCATGGAAGGTATAAACATATAATAATAAAGCTTTGTTAATAACTCCTAATTGACATGCTTAGTGTCTTTCGCTCTGCCCTTATACAAAGATAGCCGAAAAGGTAAAAACAGGCGCAATGGCCAGACTTAATAGCTGTCAGGTAAACTGACGTAAAAACAGCAAAAGCCATAATCGTCTAGATTTCATGTAGAAATCATGTAACTTGCATGTTTATCCTTGTTCATACTTCTATATTCTACAAGTTTCGGGAAAGTTCTGTCTATTTACCGTTGTTTACGTGTCACAATGTTTATTAACGAGTCATTAATTACGCATCTGTACAGTTACTTTAAATTGTAGGCCTATATAATGTATTTCATTTGTAACACATTTTCTTATTGTAATCACTAATTTTAAATACATTTAAACTTTCTTTTTCTTTGTCACTAAATACAAACGCTAAACAGTTATTTCGAACGATAGAGTTGAATCACTGAGCATAGCCTGACTCAAATAATAGCCTTTGTACATGGTACATACTTAACATAGTAATTACATACACTTTATTTTTATTCATGTATACTACATTAATGTATAGAAAGGTTATATAAGAAATATATAATCTATGTTATAAGCGTATATAAGAATGCTTAATTACAATGCATACTACATTGTTGTATTTTCGAGTGTTGTAGGTGTATGTTAATATATTTTAATCAGTTTAAGCGTTAATTATTGTACTAATTAACTAATTTTACAATTGTTTTCAACAAGTAACTGTGTGTTAAAAATCAAGCTTTGTAAGTAAGCCTTCATGCGACATATGTTGGTATCATATATATCTATCACAAATGCTACTTTTACCCAAGATTAAAACTAGCTTAGAAGTGTGCACGTTATAAAATTAGAACTCTTACGGGACGAGGGGTAAAATCGGTAAATTACACGATTTACCGATTTCAACAGTCCATCTGTTGATGAACGCATCTATAAAATCGGTAAATTACACGATTTACTGTTCATCAACAGTCCATCTGTTGATGAACGCATCTATTTTAGTTCTTGATGCGTTCTTGACACAATGGCCAGTATTATATGTAAAAGCTAGCAGAATATAATGGAAATTTTTATGTATTTTTCAAATAAATGCCTCTATATACGAGACAAAGGTTATTGTACACTCTAGTGTAAAAAAAAGATTTGCAGAGTACTGTACGTTCAAACGTAGTGTCTACTAAGCTTACAATACTAAGTAACGACTTTCGTAAGTCGTACTGAATACTTTCCTTTATTTACTTGGCAAATTGTTACCTACTTTAAGTATTCAAATGATGTTCCATTATAACGGTATAAGTTCTGAGAAGTTAAAAGCTGTCTTGTCGTTGTGAGGTTGTTAGTTTACTAACTTATTTAAAATTAACTTATTTAAAGTTAGAAGACACGTCTTCAAACAGATCTTCTTATTTAAAACTATATTTTAAACGATATTTCACTTGAGATTTTAACTCGAAAAGTAAACTAGAATATAAAATATCAGTGTCTTCGTGTAAAACAAGTTTGTCCTGACTGGCTCAAACCTCCCGTATGACGCATGCAAATTTAACACGGTCTGCTTTTTATATTTTGTACGTTAACAAAATACAAAGAATATATTTCAATTTTTAAATTCTACTCAATATATGTAACTTACTTAAAATTCTAAAACTTGTATAATTCAGAATAGTTAGAGACGGACGTACTGAGTACCGTGATTTGTTAACTTCAAAATCAGTAGTTCTGTAATTAGCGAAAATGGGACATGATTCGGGTTAAGCGTTTCGTAGTAAAGTAAGTAGGCTTAACAGTACATTAGGTACGCATAGTGTATGTCAGATTCCTTGAATGTGTTCTGCTGTAACTACAAAGCAAATAATCATAGTGGTTTCATAAAAAATATATTTTATCTCCTCAGTCTATGAGGTTAAATCTTACACTACTACTACTACTACTACTACTACTACTACTACTACTACTACTACTGCTACTACTACTATCTACAGTGTCTTAAGGTAACCTATATCACGAATGCAGCGGTTATGTCGAACCTCCAAGTAATTTCCATGTGTTATAAGAAACGCGTGTACTCTTATTAAAAAATAAGTTAAATAACATTATTTTTAAGTATTTCCATATTTTTGAACATATTTTATAATATACTAGCTAGATATTGTTAATGCATAATAACAGCGGATTTAATACAAAGGCTGATTATCTAATCATTAATTAAATTCAAGAGAAAGTTCCTGAAGTGAAAAACCTTTATTTATTCTAGTTGTTGCAGAGTACCCAAACACTTTGTTCTCACTGGAGCATATAATATTACATACAGTGTTGAATCGTATGTTACAAAAGACATTATGAAGAGGGATAAAAAGGTGCTGATAACATGTATGACATGAGTTTTGTTAGGGGCAACGAATGAATATTAACATAAATTTAGATTTATTCTCAGTTGTAAAATATAGCGTATATGATATTATATATTACTGTTCCGAGAGAAAAAGAAATTTGTAGTCAACTAAAGTCATTACGTAAATTACAACAAAGTTTTAAAGGTGAAGAAACGATGACTTAATGTAATTAATAACATTATCCATGTACATTTAATTAGCACGTTCGGCATTATGACATTACCTTGATTATATCAGATTTGTATATTTTGTCAGCCTCTCAAAGTGGATTTCTTAGAAGTCAAGTGTAGAGAGTTTACATATTTTATTTCTATCCCTTGAGATTTTATCAAGCTAGACTGTATTTCTGTGTTTATTATTTTAGAGTATTTATGAATACTACCTTCATTCACGTTTTCATAAATTATGTATATTATAACATTATATTTATTTTTTATGAATGGAATGAGTTAATTAGATGTATCGTGGTCTTATTGAGTAACACCTCCCGTGGTAATCGTCAATTAATGTTGTGGTTATAAATAATTACTTACTTCAAACTGTTGATTAATCACTGGTGACATCACTGTTCATAAAGTTATAGTCATTGATAATTAATTAAATATTTGAAGAGGACAAAAGTTATGAAAGGTAACTTGATTCCTCCTTAAACCTTGATTGAATTATTTACCCAGCATTAATTCAAAATACTTCAATTCTGCGGGCAATGGGTGCTACCAACTGACTTCATATGTAAACATAACCTTAACTCAAACCACTAAATTCTTGTTGACTGAATAAAATAATTCCATACTCCCTTAATGTTGTTAAAATTATCTTTATTCATTGTATGTTTTGATTCTTAATCCTTTTTTGAAACAATTAATTCGATTATCATTACTTTAAAACAACAGGTTACGTTGTTTGAAACTCATATCTCAGTGTTGGCAACACGGTTTCATATAACTGCAAAAATACGTAACGAAAAATGTCTATTACTAATATTGTACTGTTATCTTTTCTTATTATATCTGTTTCTGTCTGCTATAGTAATTGCCCCTTTATCTGGGCGATCAGAACGCGTTGTCTATATTATTTTAGTATTTGAATAATTTTTTAAGTGTTGTTTATGTTAACATATGATCATGAAAAACTCTATCTCAGGGTAGACGACAAATGTTTCCATTTATATTATTTAATGTGGGGAATGGTTAATTACTTTCTTTAGTCAGTACCAAATAACTCTTGTTAACAAAATTTGAAGAAATTATATTAAGAGAATATACCGTGGACATGCGGATCGTTCAATTCTCAGCTTTTCAAAACTGCCACAGGTTTAAGTCTTGTACTCTTGTAGTTCCTTTACAATTTGGCACCAGCATAGATGTCGCTCTTAATAGGATTATTTTGTTTATACAATTATTTCCAATGTTTACTAGTTAAATCTTCTGTTATTTTTATTCTTTATTAAACTTCTTTTAATTCCAATATTTTATACACTTCGTTACACATTCAAAGTTAATTATTTTTCTTTAGCTTATAGATCCAAGATAGGTTACAATATTAATTCTTTTCTTTTTATTATTTATACCAATTGAGTTACTTTACCTCTCACAGAGATGTGTATAAGATGAAAAATTGAATTAAACTTATTCACAGAATCTTTCTGTCTGATGTGTGTTCTATTAAATATAAAATTAAACTCAACAAATTTTCTTACATTCCAACACAATTCAATTATAACAATCTACCTTTGCCATCTTGATACCTCACTAAATTTGTCACATATTTTCATCATCTTTCTCTTAACAACATATATAATTTTACTAATTATTATTAAATACATTTATCTGATTTTTACATTTTTCATTCCAATTTGTATCTATTATATTATAATCTAATTACCCTTTAGTTTTATTTTAATGTTTATTTTAATTTTATTATAAGAATTGTCAACATATATTTTCTTCATGCTGTTCTGTATCATACCGTTCCAATACTTGAGTTTATCTTAATTATATATATATATATATATATATATATATATATATATATATATGTTTGTCATGAATAATTAATCAGTTTTTTGTTAGAATTCTACCATATGTTCAAAATATTATTAAATTTATACCGTTGATTTTTCTGAAATTATTATTTTATTCTTATGTACTGTTGTTCATTTTTACAGCAGTACAATATAAAACTTCGTAATAGAAGAGTGATTACAGATAAACATAACAATTTCTTAACCTAATATAATAAAGTTCGTCTGACCACAGACGTCAAATTTGTAGGTTAGCATATGGCTGAGGGGTTACACAATTGTAACCTCAATTTACAATTAAATTACATATCACGAGTGGAAAATTACAGTATTAATAATGTTTTGTTGTTTGTGTAGTGTTAAAATTAGTTCACATAAGTTCAATAAGTTCTATTTGCATAATAGTATAGTGTGATAATTTGAGTAAGTATTTTATAAAAATCACTATACTTTCCTTAATTCCTTTTATATATTTTTTATATTCACTGTTAACCCTTTAAATTACATTCATTGCTTTATTAATACACAAGACATCACAACACTCGTGCTCTCGGTTGATTCACTTCACGTCGTTAAGGTTAGAATGCCCTTGTTTACTTCCGATACCGCACTGATTTATAGATTACTGGTAAATTAATTTGTCGCGGAGTCCGTGTTCTGTACTGCATTAAAACTGGTGAAGAACTGTCTCTAGTTTGAGAGTCACTTTCGCTGTTCTCACCTGTGCCTTCGGGGGGATTCTCGATATAAGAGTTTTGATTGGTTGGAATGCACAGAATTCCTTTATTAAATCATCACCCCCGCGTTAGCAAAACAATTTAATTTTGTCTTAAGCGTGGGTTTTTGGGAACAAGATTATCAAACTGACGCTAAACTTTTTATCAAAATCTATAAAAATAATTTACACGCATATTGAAACAATTTTCTTATGCTACTTGTGATTACATATATAATGTTACCATCACATGGCTTTTGTTCTGCTAAACCATTTGACACCTCACAAGGCATAATTCTATCTAATACTAACAAAGGTAATATTTCTAACTTATGGCCTAATACAATATTTTTGTTAAAATATGTCCTTTTGCTACCTAATTAACATTCTGCTATTACACATATTATGTACCACTAATACTAAGTCTTTTGCTGTTATAATTTAGCATTATAAACATCCACTTTTGAATAAAATACAGAATCTGTCTCTAGGCTTCATACTGCCTACATTAGTACTGCGTACCATGAATTAGTTTTGCTTCATACAATACTATTATTAAATTCGAAGAGTTTATAACACTTGATACTTATTCCTAATGAACAATACCAACTTTTGGTTAACCTCTTTTTGCTCAAGACATGCCTTTTTTCTTGTATATTATCATTAATATAACTTGAGTTCTTGGACAAGTAGGCAGCTTGTTAATTATTCTTATTACTATATTATACATCTTTTATTCTATTCATCTCTTACTCCTAATTACACCTCTTAACATTTCCCTTTACATTTCACAATAGCTTGTCTTATTTTGACATCCTTATTTTCTGGTTATTTTATTAATGGAACATGCATCTTGATGCAACAAGTCATGCTCATTAGAGATATTATTATTAGTGATAGTTATTACTTGGTTCACTGACCAATAGTCTGTTCACTTACCACTTGTTATATTAATAGTATTTACATTAATTAATTATTGGTATTTCTGTTGTTTTTAATGTACAATATTAGTCTATTATACCCTATCACATTTCATCGTGTTAATATACAATAATACAACAATTACAACACCCTTGTGACCCTTGTGATTTGTCTTAGAATGGTCTATTTGTTTTCTAGTTTCATTTAGATGTAACATATAATAGGTTTATAGTATTTTTACTACATATTTTGTGTTTACAAATGTGATTTCAGATTTTGTTAGGTTAGGTTGTCACATTTACCTTCACTGACTGAATTTAGTTCACATTACTTTGTCTTTATTATTTATTTTAATCACTTATTACTATTTATTAATAGTACTATTTACTACTTATAATTCTGATAACAATTATTCAGTTTTTTCTATAGTTCTAAGTACATTTTCAATCACAAAACAGTCCTGATTCTGACCTTCAGTTTGGCTGTTAGTTTTGTTACATTAATGGTATAGTCTGAGGGTACAATACAATCTTATAATCTTATACTATACATTATTACATATCTCATTATCATATTGTTATTCTTTCACTCTCCTATTCTTGTTGGGTAACTTTTTATTTTAAGTTTAAGTTAATGTTATAGTCATGTCTTTTAGTACGTCTTGTCTGTTACTTTATTACTTATGTTTCTTCCAATTTGGAATTCTATATTTTGCTCTATTTATTCTGTAGATCTTCTATTCTTTATCTATGGGTGGTTGCGTTAGTTTAAACCGCTTTTTACCTTATAAAATTAACTGTTTTTATTATTCACTTGTTATCCCCTATGTTTAATTGTCATACATCCCTTTACAAGTTATTTTTGGATTGACCAGATTCAGTTCCCTGCATAGTTTTATCTATTAATTGTAGCTCGTAGTACTGTATAATTTGGTGATGCTGCAATATATATAATTATTGTGTGTGTGTGTGTGTGTGTGTGTGTGTGTGTGTGTGTGTGTGTGTGTGTGTGTGTGTGTGTGTGTGTGTGTGTGTGTGTGTGTGTGTGTGTGTGTGTGTGTTGCAACAATACATATTTGTATATACTGTACACTCATGATAATAATATTTTTGCACATAAAACTAATATGCAGTGATATAAATTGTTGTAAATACAGTAGTTGTAAATACAGTAGTTTTAAATAATGGAAACAGGAACGGGACAGGTTAATGAACAATAATCGACATGTATCGAGGTTGCGTGCTTATACAGGTGTATTTTCTTTCTGTGTGTTTAGCCATGCTTAGTTATCAACTTGTTATCTTTCATGAAGTTGTGGTTACTTAGAATAAATTTATATCATCATACTAAATACCGTAACCATTCTTGTCTGCATGCTGTTACCAGAGAATGAAAAACAAATTAGCAGTATTTTCATTATCATTCGTTGATTGCCTTAGACCTCACAGAGCTGTCACAGACAAAAATGAAAGAAAATCATAGATTAAGTGCTAAATTTTGTCAGCCACATGTATAAGTGCGGCGCACAAATAAGGAGATTTAATATGTTTCTAAAATACATATTTAAAAATGTTTTAAATATTTAAAAATATATTAAATTTATCAATCTCGCGGTACGTGACCAATTACAAGGCTGCTACGAGTAAACCCTCTACTTGTGGGACTGCTTCTATCGTAATATTTTTCGCTAGACGTTTCTATCCCTAGATTCTGTAAGTGGTGGTTGAAACACCCTGTTGAAAGTACTTTGAAAGTACTCTGTTGTTAGCTCTCTCAACCGCCACTCACAGCTTCTGAAGACAATCCCAGATTCTAGGGATCGAAACGACAAGCGAAATATATTATGTCGGAGGCACTGCGAGTAGAGCGTTTACGTTATGCATATCACACATCGCTTAGAAGTTTTAAAGGGCTACTACGAGTGTTACCTAAGAAATATTTCGTTTAAACCTATTTATGTATACAGTTTTATAGTATACATAAAACAAACAAATTTTGTCTGACCATAATTATCACTACCATTGAAAATAATATATAGGCCTATTTAAAATTTATTTTATAAAAAGCTCTTATCTTGGTTTATCATCAAATAAGAAATATGTTTTTATTGTTACGTGAAATACAGGTTTTTAATGGAACCGGTGAGATGTAGATTTACGGTTATATAACTAGATTGTTTAGACGACTGCGGTACTAACAGCTACAGATTAAATACCAAAACGTCTGTTCTTCGTGACAACCATGATGGAGATAAGAGAAAAATAAATTATAAATAAAGATAAGATAAGATAAGAGAAAAATTAAATAGGCCTACATGTATTTTGTTATACCACTATTCACATTTTGCCTAAAAATAGTTTAAGCATGTATTTTGTGTATGCTTAGAACTCGGTATAAGTAGATATTTCAAAGGCTATTCTGGGTTTCAAGCCCTGTTTTAAATACCATAGCCTCATTTTAAGCAGAATGTCAGAGACTGATTAAAAACGAAAACTTTTCTGCAGGTCAAAACGGTGTAAGCAAGCGAAACGCTACATTACAATTGACAGTCTACAGGGATTGCCGAGAATTAAACATAAACCAACAGATTAAAGCTCTATACTTGAGAAATGTACACCAAACATACTTTATGTCAATAGGTAAATATTTCTTGGTGGACGAAGGACATAATGGTAGTTTTGAACGTCAAAATCCCTTTCCATCTGTTTTTTGGGGATTACTTTAAAACAGATTTTGATTGCAATGGGGGATTCAATTGCAATTTAGATATACTCACCTTTTTCAGTGTAAAAAAGTAAATGAAATAAATTGAAAACTTAAAAATGTATAATTCAAACTAAAAAATATAAAACTAATGGTGTCTTAGTCAATAACTTCACATAACGTAGATAACGAGATGTAATCATGATTTATTGCCATAAACTGATCCATAAGGATAATGTCATTATAAATAACAAAATTCATTAAAATTAAAAAATAATATTAAGTAGTGAAATATATAAAAAGTAACAAACTATATTAATAGAAAAGTAACTAAGTGAACAAAAATTAATAAATAACTACAGATCATCATTATTTACTTAATATTTTTTCTGCAATATGTGTATAAACTACTATGTTTTTCTACATTTTAATTACGTTAATCGATTTTTAATGTTCGTCTTTGACAAGAGAAATCTAAATCAAGTTAAATGGTTTCATGCAAATATTCAGTTGCTCCAGATTTCAGAATATACATTATTGTGTCTTACTTGGGGCAATTAGCGCCCTGTCAGAAACATCGTTTCCTACCTATTGATTTTTATGTCTTCTTTTTTTAGAATTCTTTTTAATGTCTTTCTTTTATATTTTCAACTTGGTAAACGTTTAGTCTATCACGCACTTTGTATTAACCAACTTGGCGAAACAGTTTTCTAGAACGAGAATGTATTGTACACATATCTTTTGTATTACGCAAACCTTTTAGAAATGTTAATAAAAACCGCAATTTGTTTTTTTATTGTAGACCGCAAGTGGATACAACATTCTAAAGATTGAATCAAACAATTTTGATTAATTAAAAGTAAACCACTTTGAATCAGATTACTTACGTTGTGTTATTTGTGCTAATACTCGATTTCAAGAAATTGAAATTAATGTCAACAAGTTTTACAGAAATTGAAATTAATTATTTATTTCGATTTTCGTAGCACATTCTGATTTGCAATAGATCCATTCACACAATCGATTTCAGTCGACACAAAGGTAATCTTTTTTGCTATTCTCATATATGATTTAGTCAAAAAAAATTATTAGACTATTGGTTTTATTAAAGTGAGAGAAATAGAAAAATTCTCATACATGTTTTAGTTTCAAAAACAGAATTACGACTAAAGGTACGGCGACCTCGAAATGCTGGGTCGTGTATGTGAAACATTCTTTGAACTAGTGATACAGCTAGTGACGTTATAAAACGACAAAGTACGACCACTACATCGCTCAACGCTTAACTAAAGAAAAACACTACACTAAACTTTTAGTAACGTTTATAAGTATTTCGTTTCTAGCTAGCTAACTTTGCTAAGAAACAGTTTCTTAAACAAAAAATATTTGTTTTCTCTAGTAAAGGAAGCCCGTTTTAATACTTTCAAAATGTCAACGGATTCTGTAAGTATTTTGACAATATTTATTGTTGAAATTTGTATTAATTTAATAAAAGAAACATTATGTTTCTTTCTGTATCTAATGACTTACGTTAATGTCTATTACACTGATATTTCGGACACAACAGACTGCTATTAACATGAAAGAAGTAACATATACAGGACAGATGAAATTAATATGTGTATTTCTATGTGTATATTTCACAAATAAATAGAAATTTCTTGTTATGTTATTACTGAACGAGATGTAGGTGATTTATGAACTCATAACTAATAGAATCTAAATTATATGCCTTACGATAATTAAAAGTAATTATTCATTACGAACGTCAAAAATTCGTTCAAGGATTCTGTTTCTAAAAAGTAGTAAACGAAATACTGTAGTTACATAGTTAGATAGGTGTACTAATTGTAGAATATTCATAATAAACAATATTTTTCTTACAAGAATAAATTTTTTATTCATTTGTTTTATATTTACTAGACTGTCTCAACAGTTTTTCTGTAATGTCATCTGCAGATATTAAATGCATCCCTACAAATGTGAATTGTATAAGTAACAGTACTATTTGAAACTACTGGCGATTTTGTTGTGTAAGTAATAAAATTATTTAAAATAATAACTATATACATTTATTTATATAATTATGCAATTATAAACAGTACCGTTATTAGTCACCGAGTTAGTGAGTCGTTATTTAATTTCATTAAATTGTCCCCCATAAAACCAACGTAAAAGAAGGCTAACTTCACACATTTTTCTCTATTTACAGCATCCCTTAATGGACAGCGGCTTAGTTGTACTATCATTTTAATCTTGATTAAATGCTAGGATGTTACTCTGCAGTTTCTCATTTCGTATACTAGGGGAAATTTACTGAACTAAAACCATACCATAACATATACCGTATAATACCACAGAGTAAGTCAGCTTTACAGGACCCGGTCAAATCAGACTTCAGTTGTAATTTAAACATAGAAAAACTGTAGCGGTTTTTTAAAAATAAAATCCAGTTCAGTTCGATCGCAACAATCATACGTTGATGTATACAAAATCTCAAAGTTTCAAAAATAACAAAATTTTAAAATATGTTAACTGTGCGTTAAGGTAACCATTCCATACGCTTCTGCATTTTTTTTGTTCAAGAGCTATCAAATGTCAATCGCATTATGTGCTTTGGCACTGATAGTTTTCCATTAAGATAGCGTTCCGATACCATTTATAATATTTTAATTCTAGGACATTATAAAAGTTATTCGTTCTTAAATAAAAGCACCATACGCAATACAGTGTTTTGCTTATCATTAATTCAGTGCAAACAAAATAATTTAATAACGATTCAGTATCTTATTTTATGTTAATGTAATTATTTTATGGTTATCATACTAAATATTAAAATTTAAATAACTAAAGCCATTATTAAAAGTGTATTTCTGGAAACCACTTTTAAAGTGATAACATTTCCTAATGTTATTATTTATGGAACTGATGAAACTAATCTCTGCCAGATTGCAGAGCTCCTAGTTAGCGAATACATTTGTACAATAATTTCATTTTTTAGAACAACATGCAATACTCGATTATATTATTACTGTTCACGGTTGTCATGGGTATTTTGGTTAATGGACCAACAAGAAAGAAAGAAAAGGTTTTTGCAGTACCTAATTATGTATTACGTTTAAAGAGTTATTAAGGAATTTCTGGTTAATACATTAATTAACAAACGTTAGTACTAACAAACATTTTTATCAAGCCATGGTATTATAGGGTATACTTGTAAAGGGAGACCATTTAAAAAATAGAGAGAAAATGTTAGCTAACTAATTGCATTGTACAATTTTTATTGTTAATTACCTGAAGGTTGTTCTCTCAGATAGGACACAAATAATATTGTTGACTTTATTATATCCTAAATTTTACAGTAATTGTAACTCTGTTCTTGTAAAATAGTTGCAATGTACATGGTTTGAAAGATACGTAAACCTACAGCTTTACAATCATTACATAAAACTGTTACTGAAATAAAAATGTACTTAATCTGGAGTGGTGAAAAACTGTTGAGCGTGTGTAAACAAAACTGATATCTTTTCCAGTAAATACAAAGAAAAACTAGGTTTCACTTAGATCTTATTTACCAACACCGGTTACTCTACTGAAAAAAATGTTTTTCCTTGTTTACTGAACAGACATATTACAGACAGCGTTCTCAACCAGAATTAAAGTAAGACTGTAAACATGCAGTAGGGAAAATCAACGGTTCCCTGTAGACGGTACACAAAGCTCAGTAAAACAAGTACTTACGTGACCAGTATGCAAACTATGTGCATTATAAAGGATATAATCTCGAAACGTTGTTACCTGAGTTTTTTTCATAATTTTGTTTTCACATAAGTAGAATTCTACCAGTACTGAAAGTTCTTTATGCTGTGGGTTTCTATTCTCAGTTATTTTTCACATGTCCACTTGTATCCCATTTGTGATCCTCTCACTCTATGTCTCTGTCAGACTCTGTCTGTCTGTCTATTTCCCTCGCTTTCTCTCCCCCTGCATATGTGTACCTCTATTTCGTACTTCTCTACTTCTCTACCTATCTAATTGTCTATCTATCTGTCTAACGCGTTTCTTACCTCTATCTATCTATATGTTTCTTATCTCTCTCTTTTGTTACCACCTACTACCTACTACTTTACTATGTTATCCTCCAACAGCTATTATTTTTTAAATATTTTTACAAGATCTAGATTTAAAAAATAAAACATACAATCACTTATTATCATCAACACTGTACATATGTTAATAATACTGTTAATAACACAATACTGGATCTGTAAATAGAACGACTCTCTGTCGGAGAGTTAGGGGAAGGTATTTTTTAATAACTACCCGTATTAGTTATTTGGGTAGGGGACATGTTTATTCTTAGCTTAGTGCACGTAGAAGTTACCACGGCTGTAAATAGTTTCACATATTAAGACATTTGTTTCAGTTAACCTTAAAGGAAAACACCTTTAAGGAAAGGAATATAATCAGTTTACGCTGATTAGGTATGTGCAGGTGTAAGTGCAAATTGTTAAGTCTGTAATTTTCCCTTATTTTAATTGATTTCTGTGTTACACATTTTTTTCATGCAACAAATTAAATATTAACAAAACATTGTCTTTTGTCGTTTTATAGCCTACTACGTTACCAAGGATATGAAAATATCCTTCCGTAAGGAAATGGAAGTATGGTGTTCGCGAAAAAAATCGTGTTCGAGATAAGGGCTGATTCTGATTGTACTACCCTCAGAAAATGAAGAAAAGTAATTTTCCTATATATATTCTAGCCTGTCCGAGACAGACCAGATTACATCTTCTGTAAACAGGAATTAGACGATGTGAATCATACATTTTTCACCTGTGATAGATGGAAAGAAGAGAGGCAAACACTGGAAAATGTAGTGGGACAGATCTCGCCTGAAATTATTATCGGAATAATGCTAGAGAGCGAACACTATTGGGAGCAGGTAACAGATTACATAGAAAAAGTACTAAGGCAAAAGAAAGAAGCTGAAGATGATATTGCTAGAGCCGCTGATAGAATAGCAGACCGCTGAAGATTTAAAACAGATGAACGTCCACAAGACGAAGTACAAATGGCACCACCTTGAAGTATTGCGAAAGCTGAGTTCCAAGGTGGATCCATGCCGTGGACAACAGGTTTGTGGTTGTTTTGGTGGGTGCGAGTCCCACACACCGTAGGAGTGCGGACCCTCCTGCGGAGAACATTAGTTTTCCACAGTCTCCCTCGTTGAAAAAAAAATGATTATTATTATTTTATTTTTTATTTTTTTTTTGTTATTATTATAACGACATATTGTTATAATAACGTTAATACTGGGTAATACAATTCTCAGAGCGTATGTTATAAAATCAGGCCCGGATGATAGACATATATCCCACGTTGTATGTAAGTTGCATTCACAGTATAAAGTATGTCATGTGCTAAAAACGAACTGTCGTTTTTATACAGGGGAGACAAATCCAACGCAGTAATTTTGACTAAAGAAAATTCGTTAAATCCTCAGCCTTTGAACGTGAAACGAATGAACCAATCCTATTTATACGAAACTCTAGTATTTGTTTTTCGTTTAATACGTACAGCTGATTGGTCAGTACTTAAAAGTTAATGCACATTACACACTGAATGCGAACAATGGTTCCTAGGCAAGCAAAACATCGAATTTAGAACCTTGCCAATGAACAGAGTATAGTATCCACTGAAATGTCAGTAACAAGGTATTTAACCTCCTAAAGTTTTCAAGGTTCAGATAATGTCTTTTTGAAAAGCTATTTATTAAAAAATTTCTGTTTTCTTTAAATCGCACTGGATTATTAAATGTTGTAATAATATTATGTCTCCATTCATCATAAATTATTCTCTTTTTAAGAAATACTATCTTTAACGTACACTACGCTCTGAAAGAAAATATCTAGTTATTATCCAGCTTCAGTTATAAATGATAACAATATATATGTATGGGAAAAAAAGCGTTAAAAATATATAGGCCTACTATAATAATGGAACACTCCTTCAGTAAACCACATCACAATTTCCATTTCAATTTGTAATCTTAAGCCTATTCTTGTCTAGTAGTTCATAAAATTCCTAAGGGGAGGGGAAAATTGGTAAGCTTTTCCTATAAAATCTGTGTTTCACGAGAAAAATTTAACGAATCGTATATCTCATTAGAATCATATCTTTGGAAAAACGATATTTTGTTAGTCTTGCAGTTAAAAAATTGTATCGAAAAACTGATAGTTAAAAGACAGCATTCGTCAAAAGTGTCCAATTTTCTACATATGCAAAACAATTAATGTAAATAGCTGTCTAGAGCTACCGACATTTAATAAATTTGGGAAAATAATAAGGGTAATGTATGTTACTTGGATTATTATTACGGAACCCAATGTATAAGTAGCCGACCCTTCAACTATACGCTGTCCAGGCAGTGAAGGCGGCTGGAGGGTTAGGAGACCCTCACACACACACACACACACTGACAGGCCGCCTAACAATAGACAGGGACAGGCCTTTGACCTGCGCTGCTGTCTTTTTAGTTACAGTCCACTACAATAAATTAAATTTTATTGTCGTGCTTAAACTTTTAATTTTGATTGTTCCATTGAATTCAGACTGTAATTTCATTTAAAATAAGTCCAAACACGAAGTTTTTATGGCGATATTCAAATGTTTTACATTTATTTGTTTATTTTAAACTATTGTTAATTATTGTTAAACTTTAGAACACCATCTAAGCGACTATTATTAAAAATGATGATTATTAAAAACTAAGTTACTGATCATCTTATTTATTTTTCAACTATTTTTCTGTGACACTCCCTTTAATTTTTTTTTCCGATTCACCAATTGTGATACTCGATAAAGAGCAGATTGACGACCCACCTCTTTATTGTTATAATACTGAAAAAATTAATCAACATATGTAACAGATTTTAATATATAGATATAAAGATTATTTTCAAACCTCATATTTTTATTTCAAATAAACAATATATGAAATAATAGTTGTTATACGTTATCGAAATAATTGTTTGTCTTTTTACTAGCACGAACTTTTAAAAATGTTATTTATTATAAAAATATTATATATTATTGTTTTACAGACACACAAAATGAAATGTGATATGTATCTATGTAAATATATTAAAAATTTACTGTCCATGTTATTAAACTTTAACTATAACTTGAGAGGACGAGGTAGCGCGTCAGGAATTAAATGTGTATTATTGTATCACGTAATTTGGAAAATAATTACCGGTATTACAGATTTCAGTAACATGCAAGAGAGACGTCCCTTCCTTACTTGGTTTACACTTGGTCGCTATAGTCATTTTTCCAGGTAGAGAGGGTGATTCACCCTCAAACCAACAAACAGTAGAGGTCATTGCTCGTGTACCGGGTACCCCGAGTGAGTCACTGATTACCCGCCGACTTTTTTTAGTCGTTAAATAGCTTGCACGGGGTAGTGAGACCAGCCAGTCTTGTCAGAGAGCCGATCTGTCGCGTATATTGTGAGTGAATCAGTTCATTTGTGGTTAGTGTATAGTTGATTTGTGATTATGAGTTCTTGTAAAAAACGCCACGTTTTACATACTCAATGCAGAACAATGATTGCTTCTGTTCTGTTCTATTTTGAGAAAGAGAAGTATAACGGAGGTCCTTTACTTGATACTAATAAAGTAATGCAGAGAACAGCAGATGCTTGTGGCATTTCGTTGAGAACAATACAACGTATCAACGCAGAGATTAAAAAAAGTTTGGAAAATCAAGAAGATCCCTGTGTAGTTGAAGATATTGATTTAATCACAACTGAGGACGATCAACAAGATAACACCTTAAACAGCACCAAAAGGGAAAATATTATTATTCATACTCCTCGGAAGAAAAGTTTGAAGAGAAAGCGGCCAGTAACAGACATGGATGACTTCGACAAAGGAGCTATTCGACGTCACATATTGAGCTACTATGCTCGAAAAGAAGCGCCTACCCTCAGACAACTTTGTGTGTCACTTCAAGAAGCTGGACTGTATATGGGAGGAAAATCTTCACTGAGCTCGCTATTATCAGACATGGGATTTCAGTACAAGAAATTTAACAGCAGAAAAATCCTCATGGAAAAGCCGTCAGTGGCCCTGTTAAGGTGTCGTTTCTTAAGAAAAATGCTTGAAGTAAATATTAAAAACACTATATTTTTGGACGAGACCTGGATCAATGAAAACACGAGAAAGGACACTGGTTGGACTGATGGCACTATCCAAGGAACTCTCGGCGGCCCTTTGGGTAAAGGCAAACGATTGATCATCTGTCATGCTGGTGGCTCCAACGGATGGATTAGCGCTCCCCCTTTTGTGTTCCAATCTAAGAAGACAGGAGATTACCATGAAGACATGAATGCGACTGTTTTTGAATCATGGTTCTTCGATACATTACTGCCATCCATTCCTCAAGGAGCAACTATTGTTATGGACAATGCTCCGTATCATTCCAGGATTCTAAACAAACCACCGACATCGTCATCAACAAAAGCGGAAATGATCAGCTGGTTGAAAGCTCGAGGTGTCCCTTTCCCAGATAACCTTCTTAAGGTGGAACTATATGCGTTAGTTCGATTACATAAGCCACCAACGCCTACCTATGTGATCGATAAAAAAGCATCTGAGTTGGGTTTCAAAGTAATTCGTCTACCGCCCTATCACTGTCATTACAACCCTATTGAAATGGTTTGGGCGAATCTAAAACATTACGTAAAGGTTAGGAATACAACCTTTAAACTGGCAGATATTGAAAACCTATTTAGAGAATCTGTTGTCAACTTTACTTCCGACATGTGGACTAAATACGTCGACCATGTACAGAAGTTGATTGATGAAGACTGGAGGAACGAGGGGTTAAATGAAGCAAGTGTTCAGGAACTGATTGTAAACTTAGCACCTGATGACTCCGATGAGGATGAATATGACGACACCACTGATGAAGACGATTTTGGTTGTGCACCTATAGTATAAAGTTGCACTCAACCCAAGCTACATTTAGCAAAACAACAAAATTGCTACATTTTGTAAATATTTTATTAGAATTTTGATTTTTAATTGTTGTAAATTTGTAAATATTGATAAACTTGTATATAACTTTTAATGCGGCCATCGGCAGTCTCAAGCCTGCAAAATAAGCATCAGAGTTTTGAACGCAGAGAGAAAGTTATATATTTTAAAATTCCGAGTATATACTTAGTTGAATTTTGAGCTCGAGTTTAAAGCCTTGTATAAAAAAAGTAAAGTAGCCTAACTATTTAGAATTAATTTGACGTGTAGTATAAAAATATACTAAAAGTAATGCATCCGCTACGATGAATATACAAAAAGCCAGCGAGATCGGCCGCTGGCAGTTCTCAGTGTCATTTGACGGGCCGATTTAATCGGCCGCTAGCAGTTCCAACAATGAACCATAGGGCCATTTAACCTGCTTCTGGCATCCAAAGGGAGTGTATCAGAAAAATAGTTGAAAAGTAAATTAAATGATCAGAATCTTAGTTTTTAATAATAACATTTTTTTAATAACAGTCGCGTAAATAATTCTCAGAAGTTTAGCAATCACAATATTTCAAAATAAACAAATAAGAGTAAAACATTTGAAAATCGTCGTACAAACTTCGTGTTTGGACTTATTTTAAATGAAATCACAGTCTGAATTAAATGGAACGACCAAAACTATAAGATTAAGCAGAATAACAAAATTTAATTTATTATAGTAAACTGTATTTAAAAAGACAGAAGCACAGGTCAAGTGCCGTCCCCCGTCTATTGTTAGGCGGCCTGCCAGTGTGCGTGCGTGAGCCAAGGGTCTCCTAACCCTCCAGCCGCCTTCACTGCCTGGACAGCGTATAAATATGTTAATGTTACTCATGATTTAAACTTGATTGCAACTTAATAAATCTCTCATACAAAAATTATCATGTTCATCATGTCATTTTACTATTCTGCGTGCAATTTTCTTTCACGTCTTCCTTAAAAACGACATTTATAATGCATATAATTGTAAACATAGGGACCTATATGGTAATGTGTTGTCAGTGGTCAGCTCTTCATAATCCTCTGTGTGTTGTCAGCCAATTTGTTAAATGTTCGCTTAGTCGCACAAATTACAGATCTCCAAAAAAAAAACCCCCCTCTCGTAGACATTAAGCAATTGATATTCAAAACGCTTTTCAAGTTTAAGGAAACAACGTTGTAATAACCTTTTAGATGTCCTTCAATTAAGTCCTGGCTAACTGACTTATAGTATAAAATGAAGTGCACGAGTTTGAAAAGTCCTTTCTGGCAATAAGAAATATCGGTGCATCTTGCTCAATAAGGAGTGTTATAAATTTTGTTGACCATAAGAGGTACGAGCTTAGTTTATAAAGTACAACTTATAACAGCTTCATCAATTATACAACAGAGTTTTGTTCTCTGCTTCCACTGTACACTTGTTAACTTGGACAAAAAATGTGGACCAGAAAAATAAAAGTTCAAAAAGAACATACGTGTTTGCCAATGTAAAAGTACCTTTGAAGTATTAACAACCAATTACGTATGATAGACTAAACATATTGTAGCGTGACAGATGTATGCATAATATTGAATGGCAATTGATCATTAGAATAATGAAGTTATAATATTTAAAGTTGGAAGAAAGCTTTAAGTTTAATATAAATAGATTAATTCATAGCAACTGTGGAAAGAAATCATTATTATAAAGAAAATCCAAGTTCAAGTAAAAGGAGTTACTAGTGATGAGTCATCCAAAACCAGTCTCATAACCAAAGGTTTTCAAGGTATAACCCAGGAAGGTAAAAAGTAAATAACAAAGCAGTACTGAATATGAACAAACCCACAACGAGGAAGAATAAATAGAAGAGAAACCCTAAAATAAGCCAAGATCAACCAATACAGGTTGTGTATTTCTGTAATAAAGAAGACGATGGAGAAGATCCCAAGAAACCTGATGGCAACAAGAAGAAGATGGAGAAGATACCAGTCCCAGAAGGCAGGAGAAAAGAAGACTGAAGAAAGAAGAAGAGGGCAGCATCCTGAAGAAGATGTCATGCTCTTATAAAAGACACCCAAATCCCTATATCCCCAAAATAAATATCTAAAAACAAAAGTATAACGAAATAAAAACCACATGTATATAAATTTAAGAGAGAGGAGTGTATAAAGTAAAAGTTTCCTGTGAACTGAGATGAAACAATAATATAGTACCCATGGAACAAATCTCCATTGAAAAAACGCTAACCAATTTATTATGTTAATAAGACTATACGACCATTTAGCGTTAACATAATATATAAGTGCAAAGTGAACCAGTGATAGTTTTGGGTATTATAAAAAATGAACCTTGTGTTTCATTCTTGGCAATCACAAACATTGGATGTAATGAAATATGCATTTTTCAATGACTTAAAATATGTACTGTGACAATATGTTGTTCATAAGACATGAATCTGTTTAAAATAACATTTTTGTTTTACATGAAAAAAGAAAAACAGATTTCATTATACTTTTTGAACAATTAATACTATTTATTTGTTAATGACAGGGTACAATTCCCCAAAGACAATGTAAAAGACAGTATAAAAACTGTAGAATCCTACTTATAATAATAGTTAGAAATAAGAATATAAATATAAGGTTTTTTATGTATATAGTACAAGAATGTTTAAAAATGTTTTAGATATAAGGCCATTTGTTTGGGTCTGAAACAACTAACATCAGAACTATAAAAATAGTTACCACTTGTAAATAGTAGAGAGTAATTAAGATGTTAGTTAGTAAAAAAAAACCTTTGTTGTAAACCATATTTACATGTTGGAAATGGGAATTTTGTTGCAAAATGTCTGATTTGAAGACAACCATTTATTTAAAAAAAATGTTCTTTATTCTGTTTAACTATTATTTGTATTGTAACCAATACTAATTGTTTTTGTGTAATTTGAAAACATGTTTAATTTATAATACTATTTGTAAAAAGTCAGAGAGGGTATCACACATCATATATTGTTTGTAAATTATTTTGTAAGAAAAATTGTTAAAAAAAATCATAGGCCAAAAGAATGGAAACCAAACTTCATCAAAACAGAGAAATTACTCATTTAAAAGCAAATAAACAAAAGGGGTTTAGACAAAATAAACTTGAGATCATGCCATATAATTGCACATACCAGTTAGAGAGATTTTAATAAATTATATTCAGAATTATAAATAAAAATAAAATGACTAAACTCAGAAATTTAGACATGGGAGTCATATATTTCAGAATAATGTTTCAGAATACAACTAATTCAATTAATTACCAGAAAATAAGGGAATAGGAACCTTTTAATACAATATAGGATTGTTAATATTAAATATAACTGATAAAATGGCTGAATTTATATAATGACAGGAAGTAAATTTTGATGTTTTGACTCTTCACAGTATACCAAACTGAAAGTGAAATTACTATTTTTTGGACAGAAAACCCTATAAAATGGCATTATTTAATCTGAAAATAAGCTGAATGAAATGAAAGATTAATTTAAATCACATCTAGTGAATAAAATTGACAAATAACCAAAGTTTAGGCATTCATATAGTGAAATAGTAAAATGTACACAGGATGTGAAAATATTTTTGAACAATGTTAAGGATAATATTATATGGGCTAAGAGTTTAATTGAAACTGAAGGAAACAGTTAGTTAATTATTGGTAGTTGAACGGTTAACATGACATACGTTTAATAACGTGGATAACCTAACCTATAATCGTCATACAAAGCGAGTGTATAGTGGTTATTGTGAAATCGCGAGTGACTTGTAAAATACTTCTGAAACTATCATATTATAACAGAAACGATCAAGTAACACTCCATAACACAGAACAATATAAATCTACTCCGAAAAACACCATAAAACACTAGAAAACTGTATAATACATTAAACCAAATTAGTGACGGAATCGGAGAAAGTGTTTGAACTAATAATTATACAGATACACTAAATACAACCCAGAATCACTACACCAGTCACTACACAACATATAACAAGAGATTTGCGGACACGAGAACAGAAATATTGCGTCAAAATACATTATTTGGAATGCAGCAGCAACGAGCAACATTTTCATCGACTTGACGGCAGCCATCTTTCTTTGACAATCCCAGTGCCTCTTCTTGGTTCAGCACAGCTGTTTGGTGAAAACAATTATTATATTTACAATTTATTATTCAATGTCTGTGTTTATTAATAACTATTAATTTGATTGTAACGTTATACTTTTTAAATATTAGCCCGATTTCTCTGACTTTGGTAATAACTGGCTGTTTAAAGAACCCTATATAATTTTTATAACATATACTTGTAACTTTTTTCGATATCCTGAGAATCGATACTAATCGATAAGAGTCAATATTGCTGTTACTTAATAAAACATTAATACTTTTCAATACTTAATAGTTCTTTATTTCTTCAATAATACTAATTACCAATAATATAATTCTAATTGATAATCTACAAGGACTTTACCACCCGTAAGTGAAGATAACCTAAAAAATAGAAAGGTAAACAAATATCGATTGGTTTACAGACAGTCTTATGAGTGGTGATAGATTATTTAAATTATACTAAAACTTTAATAAAAATTTTCAGAAGAGCATTACACTGTTTAAAACTTCACAGCCCTATATTAATTAATTGATCCTAATTAATTAATTAATAAAATTAAAATTTTTTTTTTATTATTTTTTTTTTATAAACAAATTTTTTTTTTAATTTTCTTCAAAACAATAATTTTTGTTTTGAAACTTTCGGTGAAGCTGACCGTATATATTTCTTCATCAACTTTACGCTACTCGACCGGTCTTGCTACCATTGGGACTCGACCAGCTGGGAAACTTAAGGAAGTGTTTCAGGCCAGTAAGACGTCGAGAGCCACACCAATTAAACATATTACATTGGACTTGATTACATCGGAGTCACATACTCCATAATAGCTTAATATCATCAACACACATCTATATTTATTTAATTAGTATTATTACAAATTGGCGCACAACTTTAGGGGCTTTAATTAGCGATTGGAAGGCCAATACATTCTGCACAATCACTAGTTGGAGCTAGGCAACAGCTACAAAGCCAGAGAATTTCAAGGGAAAATGCAACGACGTGCGACATCTAAGAAACGGGCGGCGGAGGCCGAAAAAGAAATAGAAGTCGATATGGACAACAAAGAGGCAACGCCAGTAGAGGTGGAAGAGGTATTACAATCGGTGTTGTTCAAACAAACTGAACCATCAGAGGAACAACCGGAGATACCCACGCAGACAGGGGAGATCAACATCCAGGAAAGACATTTAGAGAAATCCAAGGTAACAGCAGAAAGTAAAATGGACAGACTAATGGAAATGTTCATGAAAATGGATAAGAAATTGGACTCTACGAAGGAAGACTTGAGTAAGAAAATGGGGAATGATAACCAGTCCTTGAAAGAAGAATTAAGTGGGATGAACAAGAACATGGAAGGGCTGAAGGAAGACAACCAGTCCCTAGGTAAGAAGATTGATGAAACCAATAAGAAGATGGAAGAGAAGATGGAAGAAAACAGCAAGAAGATGGAAGAAAACAGCAAGAAGATGGAAGAAAACAGCAAGAAGATGGAAGAGAAGATGGAAGAAAACAGCAAGAAGATGGAAGAAGAGATGGGGAAGAAGTTAGAAGAATTGAAGGAAGACAACCAATTGTTCAAGGAAGAATTCAAGTCGACCAAAGAAGAATTGATTAATAAAATTGAAAATACTAATCAGAAAATCGATGAAACCAGGAAGAAGATAGAGAAGAACAATCGACAATTGAAGGAAGAGTTGAAAGAAGATAACAAGAAGTTGGAAGAGAAGATGGGGGAGAAGTTGGAAGAATTGAGAGAAGACAATCAAATTCTAAGAGAAGAGTTAAGGGAGGTAAATCAGGAGTATTTGGACAAACTGGACGAAAGAATGGAATTGTTGCGAGAAGAAATGAATAAGGAAATCAAGGTTAACAAAAAAGCGATGGATAAGAAGATGGAAGAAGAAAATATAATGGTCAATCGACAGATTCGAGAGATTGATGGAAAGTGCAACCAGACCGAAAAGGAGGTGAATGAGTTTAAAGAAGTGGTGAACATCAAGTTCACAAATATCGAAGAACATAGTCGTAGGAAGGTAGAAGAACAGAGGAAGGAGAATCAAGAAGAATTCGGAAAAGTACGCAACCAGGTCACAGAACGATGTAATGATATACAAGAGACCATGGCCAATATCACCGGTCAGGTGCGACAAAGCCGAGAGGAGATGGAAGCGATTAGAAACAGACCGACTCATTTCACCGGATTGCCCGTCAACGAAAGCCGAGAGTGGCTCAACTTCCGGTAATACAAACGCAAGCCGATGGAGTTCCTGGCTAGGGTAGAAGAATATTTAACCAAGCATAAAATTACCCAATGGAGCCATAGCAGGGAGATATTCGACGAGTCTTTCCGAGACATAACAGATAATTGGTGGATGGCCAACCGGAGTGAAATTTCCGACTACCAACAGTTCCGGAAAATGTTTAAGACAAAATACTGGTCTGAGACCACCCAGAACTTGATACGTGACAATATTTGTAACGGAAGATACAGGTCACAATTAGGTAGCAGTATGACGGCATATTTCTTGGGGAAGGTGTGTATGGCAAAGCACCTTGAGCCAGCAATCCCAGAAGAATGTTTAGTGAATAAGATATCTTATCACTATGATGAGGACATTATCAGGGCCCGGAGAGGTAGTCAGATCAAGACGATCCAGGGAATGACTGAGTTATTGGAGGGATACGAGAATGAAGAGTATTATCGGCAGAGCAGGAAGAGAAATGAGAGACCAGAAGCAAGGCCGACTACTTACCCCAATAACGGCAATAACCATACAAATAACCGGAACCAGCCCAGTAATTACGACGGCCCTAACAACCAGCCACGTAATAACCAGTTTAACGGAAATTTTAACGGCGTGAGAAATAACAACCCCTACCCAAATAATCGAAACCACTTTTATCAACAAAATAATAATGTTCCATACAGTCAGAGAAATCCATATCCCAACAATAATGGTGACAGACCTTACCCACCTAACCGAAATTACTATAATAATAATATTAGTAATAATAATAATAGCAATAGTAATAACCGAGTGTCGCGCCCTAGGGTAAATTTTATAAGAGCAGAAGATCGCGGACCCAGGAGATACTATCAACCGAGGAGGAGCAGCTTCCACGGCGCTGACCGAAGATGGCGGAGTGCGGAACGAGACGGCCCAAGATACGAACAGGAAAGACGAAGTACCAGCCTGGAAGATCTTGGCAGACAACCGAACAGGGCGTTAAACATCAACCAGAGTACAGAACGTCAGGAAACAAACCAGAGTTTCCCGAACGATGCCTCGGTCAATAATAATATAAACAATGACCAGAATACTTTAAACGAGAGGAGGCAGTAATCAACAACGATGACCCGTTACTGCTTATACTTCCTGGGTTAGAAAAGGATGATTTGCGACAAGAAAACCAGCATAAAAACATCACTATTATATGTAATCATTATCTGAAAGACATACGAACTGAACTTTTGGAAGAGAACGAGAAGAGTCTCAGCAACAGTAATAATGAGATAATTTACATAACAGCGGAGGTGGAAGGAGTTCCCGCTAAAATAATGATAGACACAGGAGCTAATATTTCAATAATAAACTCCAATGAGTTGGAGAGAATACAGAGTACATGTGGTAAAACTTTGCCAATGTTACCAGTCAACAACATTGTGTTGGTAGGTGCAACTGGCCGCCAGAATAAAACCATTAGGAAGCAAGTTTCCTTAAGTGTCGTTAGCCGTGATATAGCTTTAGACATGGAATTTTTAATCGCCACCGGATTACCATTTGACATCTTAGTCGGTTGCGATATTCTTCGTAGATATTCGGCAGTAATCGATCTTAATTTAAATAAAGTATCACTTTTCCCAGACGGAGTAACATGGACCGCAGATCTGGTAGGAGGCACAACTATACTTCCTAGCCCAATACATCAACAACTTCGTAAAATAAATGTTCTTAGAAACAGCCCTCTTTATAAACCCATAATATACAATCATGGAGGAGAGGATTTATGGTCAGTTAAGATCCAAGAAATACGGAATTTCCAGTGCGGAAGCGATAACAAGAAGATACCAACACATCTGGCCGATCGTCTAATCGCTATATATGAGAAATACAAGGCGGTGTTTTCTGATGAACCAGGGAAGGTAAAAAACTACCAGTGCCAACTTCGTTTTAAAGAAAACGTAGAGTTTAACCGGAGGTCATATCCAATAGCGCAGTCGCTCAAAGAAGCCGTGAGAACAGAGATAAACAAGATGATTGAAAACGACATAATTGAGATTAGTCAATCACCTTACACTAGTCCAATTATTGCTGTTCCGAAGAAAGACGGACAAGTCCGGCTTTGTTTAGATGCGCGTGAGTTGAACAAGACAATTGTGAATGACAGAACATCTCCCGGTGAAATAGAAGAAATCTTAAAGCGTTTTCATGGTACTAACTTTATTAGCACCTGGGATACGGTCTGTGGTTATTGGCAGGTAGAGCTGCATCCACAAAGCCGCCAGTATGTAGCGTTCATTTTCGAAGGGCGCAATTACCAGTTCAAGAGACTGCCTTTCGGACTTGTCAATTCTGTCGCCATATTTGTGGCATGCATGGACCAGA
This sequence comes from Magicicada septendecula, assembly GCA_034769895.1. Lineage (NCBI taxonomy): Eukaryota > Metazoa > Arthropoda > Insecta > Hemiptera > Cicadidae > Magicicada > Magicicada septendecula. The sequence continues at coordinate 290,945,515 of CM068367.1, forward strand.
TTTTGGGACCAGAAGCGCTCCAATTTACCACCGTCTATGTTGACGATTTATTAATCACATCCGGAACCTGGGAGGAGCACTGTTACAGAGTGGAGTTTGTACTAAACAAACTAGCGCAGAACAACATAACATTGAAGTTGGAGAAATCCAAGTTCATAGCGCGCGAGGTACAATTCTTAGGCTTCAACCTAGACGACAGAGGTATTACCCCATCAGCAGAGAAAGTGGAGGCAATTCAGAGGTTCCCGCAACCAAGAAACAGGAAACAATTGCAATCTTTCCTCGGACTCTGTAACTATTACAGGAAGTTTCAGAGCCGATATTCCGAGTTGACCGCCAAGTTTCAACCACAGTTATCTGCCAAAAACAAATGGACTTGGGGTGAAGATCAAGATATTACTTTCCGATTGATAAAAGAGAAGTTTCTGGAGAGTGTGATACTTCGTCACCCAGATTTTAATAAACCGTTCTTTCTAAACTGTGACGCTAGCGATCTAAGCTTAGGAACGACATTATACCAGGAAGATGAGGAGGGACAACATCTGGTAATAAGCTTCGCTAGTCGCACACTGAACCAGTGCGAAAAGAACTACAGTGTGACAGAAAAGGAATTGTTGAGCGTGGTGTTCGCATGCAGCAAGTTCCGGACGTACATTCTCGGATATCAAGTCACGGTACGAACTGATCATAAATCCATCTCGTTCCTTCGTAGGTGCAAATTGAGTCACGGCCGATTGGCTAGGTGGGTACTCGCCCTACAAGAATATGACCTGAAATGGGAATACATTCCAGGAAAGAAGAACGTGGTAGCGGATGTGTTGTCCCGTATAAATCTGGAAGATCAGACTTTCGAGGGAGAGAAGGAGAGCTTAGTAAAAATTTATAACATATTCACGACCAGAGCCGATTTACAAGCTTTGTTAATAAATATCCGAATCCATCAGCAGTCTGATCCTAAGCTGAAAAACATTGTGAGTCGTTTGGAAGCCAATGATAAAACCATTTCAAAATATTACCACCTTAACAAGGGAATTTTATTCATAAAAACCGCCCTAGACGATGAAACATGGAAGGTGATAATCCCACACCAAATCGAAAAGGAGGTCATCATCGATTACCATGTCAGGTATGGTCACATGGGAGCGTTAAAAGTGATACAAGCTCTAGAGGAAAATTGTAAGATCAAGAATATCAACCGCAAGGTGAGAACATATAACAAGTCCTGTAAGATCTGCCAATGTGCAAAAGTAAACAATGAAAAGACAGAGGGTATCATGATACCGATAACTTCCAACGCAAAACTGGAAAAAGTGTTTTTGGATATATGCGGGCCATTTCCCCGTAGCGGTGGTCGGCACAGATATAAATACTTGGTAATCATAATGGATCACTACACCAAGTATATAAAGCTATATCCGGTTAATCGGGCAACGACAGCAAAGGTTTTGGCGGTGATTATTGATTTGTATATCCCAGAGATCGGTAGACCATTTTCTATTATTACCGACCATGGTACACAGTTTAAGGGGAGGAGATGGCGAGACACTTTATTAGCACTTGGGGTCAAAACGTATAAGACATCAGTCTACCACCCAAGTAGCAATCCGGCTGAGAGAGTACTAAGAGAAGTGGGTAGGATATTGCGCACGTACTGTCACAATCAACAGAAAAAGTGGCAAGAGTACCTAGCAGCGACAGAAACATTCCTAAATTATGCCCACCATCCAGCTATAGGAATTCCACCATACTCAGCCATGTATGAGAAGCCGACTCCCCGAGACATTGAACAAATCATTGAATTTCCAACGAACAACAATAGGAAATTCAACCAGTTGAAGTTTTACAATCAGGTAGCAGACGATCAGGAAAAACGGCAAGCCAAATACCAGAAGGCAATAGGGCGAATTGTAACATATAAAGAGGGTGAGAAAGTCCTCCTAAAAAATAGAGAGCTGCCTAGCACCTTAGAAGGCATAACCAAAAAACTACTATTACTTTACACCGGACCATATGTTGTGGTAAATGATAAACAGAACAATACATATGAGTTGAGGGAAATCGTTTCAGGAAAAATCAAAGGAGTGTACAATCAAGCTTCTATGAAGAAATATTATGAAGAATGAGTTGTGAGTTTTAGAATTTTGAATTTAGAATTTTTAATTTAAAAAAAATTCAGAAATAATGTAAGTACATCTTACAACCTAATATTTTGAAAAGAACATTCTGGAGAATTAAAAGAAGAAGAATTTTTTAATTTAATTTAAAAAAAAAAATTCGAAAATAATGTAAGTACATCTTACTACAACCTGATGATTTAGAACAAAACTTTATGGAAGAAAGAGAAAGAGAGAGAATTTTGAACTTAATTTTAAAAAAAGTTTAAAATTAAGTAAGCACCGCTTACTACCACTGAATTATGAGAAAAACATTTTGGAAGAATTAAGAAGAAAGGAATTTTGAATTTAATATACAAAAAATTTAAAAATAATGTAAGACCAACATACTATAACTAAGTTTGTGAGAAAACTTTATGGTAAATAATTAAGAAGAATTTGAATTTGGAGAAATACCAAAACATTCAGAAATAATAGTAAAATCACAATACTATAAACAATTCTGAATGAAACAATTCTGGGAATAAATGAATTAAACAGAATTTGAATGTTGATAGAACGTCAGTACTTTGAAACAAGATAAGATCAACATATTACAAGGATTTATGAGAAATATTTTTCAATTAAATAAAAAGAATAGTTTGAATTTTACATTAAAACTAACCAAGTTCCAAAAAATAATTATGTGTCAATTATGATTGAATTGAGAAGAAAATAAAGTGATTAATTCAGAAAAGAGAATTAACGTTAATCCAGAATAATGCTAGACATTCACAATAGCATTTGAAGGAGTAGAGAAGAATAACAAGAAAGAGTGTAATATGCCAGAGAAGGAAAAAATTTGGAAGCAAAGAAACTAATTACCTATGAAACGATAATGAAAACAGTTAATTAAGAGCGAAGAAGAACAACTCATACCAAACAGATGGAGAAGATGATTTTGAACCAATGATAATAATAAGACCTATATGAAATGCAAAGAGAAGAAATACCACATGAAATATAATATAAATGAATTAATGTTAATGAATGCGAAGGCAGATTAATAACTTTCTAAGAGAAAGGAAAGAACCAAAATGCTTAAATAAAATGATCAATATAACAACCTGAATATTTAATGTAAAGATACAATGTCAAAAAATTAAATATAATATATTAAGACCATTCAAATAATGAATACGAAAGACTATTTATAAAGACCATGCTAATACTATGAGTAACCAGAAGAAAGTATAAAGAGAATTCAGATGGAGAAGAAAGAGAGTTACACTGTAAACAGTAAACAGAATTATTAAAAGAAAGGTTTTCAACCATAATTAAATTAAATATATCAGACAAGTTAAGAGTTTTGGAAAAATATATATGTAATGAGTATAATAATGATTATGAAGATTTATTAAGATAGAAAATGTGAGATAATCTGAGAGACTACGAAGTGGAGAATCCAAAGATATTTTTATTAGTCGAAAATGAGACTACTTTTTATTTATTTATTCGATGACTGACTGAAGATAATTCCAGCAGCATTATGTTTTTTGAGCAGGGATGGATATGCCCCTGTACTCAATTTATAGAAGTGGTGTATGGCCAGCAGAGAAGTAGCGTACAGTGCCCCTCTGATCTGCCCCAGCCCACGTGATAGGGAATGTTAGGGAATTAATATCCCAAGGATACAACACGAAGTTGATATAGAAAGAAAATGTATTACAATTATAATATATCTCAGAAGACACTAACTATCCGAAAAGGATCAGTAGTAAGACAAGTAACCATATATATAAAATTAATAAAACTCTAATTATAAAAAAGTCGATATAAAAATGGAGAAGAAAATGAATTATAAGAAATGATGAAATTATCATAAGAAATTATTTCATCCATAAACATGTCTGAAATAATTACTTCTGGAGGGGAGCAATCTGTAACGTGACAGATGTATGCATAATATTGAATGGCAATTGATCATTAGAATAATGAAGTTATAATATTTAAAGTTGGAAGAAAGCTTTAAGTTTAATATAAATAGATTAATTCATAGCAACTGTGGAAAGAAATCATTATTATAAAGAAAATCCAAGTTCAAGTAAAAGGAGTTACTAGTGATGAGTCATCCAAAACCAGTCTCATAACCAAAGGTTTTCAAGGTATAACCCAGGAAGGTAAAAAGTAAATAACAAAGCAGTACTGAATATGAACAAACCCACAACGAGGAAGAATAAATAGAAGAGAAACCCTAAAATAAGCCAAGATCAACCAATACAGGTTGTGTATTTCTGTAATAAAGAAGAAGATGGAGAAGATCCCAAGAAACCTGATGGCAACAAGAAGAAGATGGAGAAGATACCAGTCCCAGAAGGCAGGAGAAAAGAAGACTGAAGAAAGAAGAAGAGGGCAGCATCCTGAAGAAGATGTCATGCTCTTATAAAAGACACCCAAATCCCTATATCCCCAAAATAAATATCTAAAAACAAAAGTATAACGAAATAAAAACCACATGTATATAAATTTAAGAGAGAGGAGTGTATAAAGTAAAAGTTTCCTGTGAACTGAGATGAAACAATAATATAGTACCCATGGAACAAATCTCCATTGAAAAAACGCTAACCAATTTATTATGTTAATAAGACTATACGACCATTTAGCGTTAACATAATATATAAGTGCAAAGTGAACCAGTGATAGTTTTGGGTATTATAAAAAATGAACCTTGTGTTTCATTCTTGGCAATCACAAACATTGGATGTAATGAAATATGCATTTTTCAATGACTTAAAATATGTACTGTGACAATATGTTGTTCATAAGACATGAATCTGTTTAAAATAACATTTTTGTTTTACATGAAAAAAGAAAAACAGATTTCATTATACTTTTTGAACAATTAATACTATTTATTTGTTAATGACAGGGTACAATTCCCCAAAGACAATGTAAAAGACAGTATAAAAACTGTAGAATCCTACTTATAATAATAGTTAGAAATAAGAATATAAATATAAGGTTTTTTATGTATATAGTACAAGAATGTTTAAAAATGTTTTAGATATAAGGCCATTTGTTTGGGTCTGAAACAACTAACATCAGAACTATAAAAATAGTTACCACTTGTAAATAGTAGAGAGTAATTAAGATGTTAGTTAGTAAAAAAAAACCTTTGTTGTAAACCATATTTACATGTTGGAAATGGGAATTTTGTTGCAAAATGTCTGATTTGAAGACAACCATTTATTTAAAAAAAATGTTCTTTATTCTGTTTAACTATTATTTGTATTGTAACCAATACTAATTGTTTTTGTGTAATTTGAAAACATGTTTAATTTATAATACTATTTGTAAAAAGTCAGAGAGGGTATCACACATCATATATTGTTTGTAAATTATTTTGTAAGAAAAATTGTTAAAAAAAATCATAGGCCAAAAGAATGGAAACCAAACTTCATCAAAACAGAGAAATTACTCATTTAAAAGCAAATAAACAAAAGGGGTTTAGACAAAATAAACTTGAGATCATGCCATATAATTGCACATACCAGTTAGAGAGATTTTAATAAATTATATTCAGAATTATAAATAAAAATAAAATGACTAAACTCAGAAATTTAGACATGGGAGTCATATATTTCAGAATAATGTTTCAGAATACAACTAATTCAATTAATTACCAGAAAATAAGGGAATAGGAACCTTTTAATACAATATAGGATTGTTAATATTAAATATAACTGATAAAATGGCTGAATTTATATAATGACAGGAAGTAAATTTTGATGTTTTGACTCTTCACAGTATACCAAACTGAAAGTGAAATTACTATTTTTTGGACAGAAAACCCTATAAAATGGCATTATTTAATCTGAAAATAAGCTGAATGAAATGAAAGATTAATTTAAATCACATCTAGTGAATAAAATTGACAAATAACCAAAGTTTAGGCATTCATATAGTGAAATAGTAAAATGTACACAGGATGTGAAAATATTTTTGAACAATGTTAAGGATAATATTATATGGGCTAAGAGTTTAATTGAAACTGAAGGAAACAGTTAGTTAATTATTGGTAGTTGAACGGTTAACATGACATACGTTTAATAACGTGGATAACCTAACCTATAATCGTCATACAAAGCGAGTGTATAGTGAGTTATTGTGAAATCGCGAGTGACTTGTAAAATACTTCTGAAACTATCATATTATAACAGAAACGATCAAGTAACACTCCATAACACAGAACAATATAAATCTACTCCGAAAAACACCATAAAACACTAGAAAACTGTATAATACATTAAACCAAATTAGTGACGGAATCGGAGAAAGTGTTTGAACTAATAATTATACAGATACACTAAATACAACCCAGAATCACTACACCAGTCACTACACAACATATAACAAGAGATTTGCGGACACGAGAACAGAAATATTGCGTCAAAATACATTATTTGGAATGCAGCAGCAACGAGCAACATTTTCATCGACTTGACGGCAGCCATCTTTCTTTGACAATCCCAGTGCCTCTTCTTGGTTCAGCACAGCTGTTTGGTGAAAACAATTATTATATTTACAATTTATTATTCAATGTCTGTGTTTATTAATAACTATTAATTTGATTGTAACGTTATACTTTTTAAATATTAGCCCGATTTCTCTGACTTTGGTAATAACTGGCTGTTTAAAGAACCCTATATAATTTTTATAACATATACTTGTAACTTTTTTCGATATCCTGAGAATCGATACTAATCGATAAGAGTCAATATTGCTGTTACTTAATAAAACATTAATACTTTTCAATACTTAATAGTTCTTTATTTCTTCAATAATACTAATTACCAATAATATAATTCTAATTGATAATCTACAAGGACTTTACCACCCGTAAGTGAAGATAACCTAAAAAATAGAAAGGTAAACAAATATCGATTGGTTTACAGACAGTCTTATGAGTGGTGATAGATTATTTAAATTATACTAAAACTTTAATAAAAATTTTCAGAAGAGCATTACACTGTTTAAAACTTCACAGCCCTATATTAATTAATTGATCCTAATTAATTAATTAATAAAATTAAAATTTTTTTTTTTTTATTATTTTTTTTTTATAAACAAATTTTTTTTTAATTTTCTTCAAAACAATAATTTTTGTTTTGAAACTTTCGGTGAAGCTGAGCGTATATATTTCTTCATCAACTTTACGCTACTCGACCGGTCTTGCTACCATTGGGACTCGACCAGCTGGGAAACTTAAGGAAGTGTTTCAGGCCAGTAAGACGTCGAGAGCCACACCAATTAAACATATTACATTGGACTTGATTACATCGGAGTCACATACTCCATAATAGCTTAATATCATCAACACACATCTATATTTATTTAATTAGTATTATTACAATATTTATCTTATTTTATCGTAATTATTTTAATTATTTTTTTGTAACTCGTTATTTCATTTATTACTTGAGAACTCCCTCAGCTTGCAGAATTCATGTCTTAAGTGTAAAAACTGACCATTTATTTTCACAACTACTAAAAACAAATGGAAGCAGATAAAGCCAACCAACCAAGGCAGTCAAGAGGAACCAGCCACACTTTATATAAGCTATTCACACTCATATTAGTAGGCTGTAAATATTAATTACATTTTTTCTTTTTTACGTCTTCCGTAAATATCGTGTCAGAGTAACACGTAACAGTATGGTACACATTTTCATATCTAATTATGAAGTATTTCAAGAAATGAAGGCACCTGTTCTTCTAGTACACAATGGACTGTTGCGTGTTGTACTGTACGTTACTCTGCTCTACGTGTTCACACAAAAGGATTTTTAAAAGTCTACTTTCATTTAATATCTTCTACTTACTTCTGTTGTTCGTTATTTTCAGTAAAAATCCTGTCTGTTCAGACCGCTTTCCAAATGACGTGTCATCAGCAGTGTAAAGTAATTTTCTTTACTTTGTTTGAAATAAACCGTATTTCCGTAAATGTGGTATTGTCCTTACTACTAATGTTCTTCACCCCAGTGCCTCATTGGAATTTTTACATGCATTTTCTTGCACGTATTCACTTATGCGTAGTAAAGGCAGAAGCAAATATGGGTACATAATAAGCTTAAACTTATCAATGGCCAGTCTGTAGGACAGATTCAACTTAAGATAGGAAAATTACGAAACTATGTTCAAGTCAAAATATACAGTAGATTTTATATAGACAGTTAAAATCAATAATCAGTTTAATAAGTCTGCAGTGTAGGTTAGCATCGCTCATCAGACATATAGCAAACAGTTCAGTATAACCTGGATTTCAAATTACTGTTAGTATTACTAATATAAACTAAAATGTTTATATTTTTTACCATTAAAATGGACATAAAATATGAAAATGACAAATAATATAACTGTAAATTTGAAAACAACCGGCTGAATTATGCCAAAAACAATCCTTGCATATGCCTTCCTGCAGGCTCTAAATAGACGAAATCCAAACCAGAAACCATAAGACAGTCATAAAATTTGTAAATCACTGTTACTCAAATTTCAATTCGTTTAACAGTACGTCCATAGAAATAAGATAACACAATTCGTACTGTTCTACCTGAATGTAAAACACCGCGATCACTCACTCGAGTGACTAAGTGAAGTAATCGTTAGAGGTATGTTTGCCTAAATAAAGAATTTAGAAATTCAAGATACTCTGAATTATTGGTTTATTGAATATAACATTATACTTTTGTAAATTAATATCAGTTTATAGTTTGAACAATTTAATACTTCAAGAATTTACTAAGTTAAAACAATTATTATAACTTCAAGCCAACGCAAATCTAACAACCAATTAGCACGTACAATACGGCACAAGCCACAAGCTCGAGCCAAGCAAAGCCAAGCAGTTCGCTGGAACTGATGCTTTTACATTGTATCGTGTCAGTTTTAATAGTGTACTTGTTTACTATTCTGATTACTAGAATAAATGAGAAAGTATCCTTTGGCAAGTCTTAGGTCTTTCTAGAGTAAACAAAAATATTTTCATGAATAGTTATATAAAGCGTTACATAAGTAAGAACAAACACAGCTTGTCCTAAATCTCCCTTACAGCTAAACACATCAATTGGTAAATCGTACAGGTACTTTTAGAATAACAAATAAACTAAAGATAATATTATAACAGTACTATCGACAATTGATAATGGTAACGTACTAAAAATCCAAGCATCTAAATCACAATCCTAATAAGTTTATCATTTAGGGTCAAAATAGATTAAGCTGTTTTTTCCTGTAAATTTAATAATTATGTTATAGGAGCCAGCACTAGTACAACAATCGACACAACGAAAGTCACACAATTACAGAAATTTCTGAGATAGATAAATTTTTAACAACTAACACCAATCATGAGAGAGTCTCCAGGAAACTACACAAGATTGATTTACGCAGCGGAAAATCCAAGTCAAATTCGAAAAACCCAAACCCCAAATTTCATTCACTGTGAAACTTGGTTCTTGTACACAGGCTACCAAGGTAAATGTATCCTTGGCTGTAAAAACAGAAGTAAAATACTTGAAACTGCATTAGGACAAAATGTTAACTTGGAAACCCCATATAAAAGCTAAAGACTGGACTTTAAAATTAGACAAATGCATTGGCTGAAATGTAGAAAGTCACAGCTGTCTCCGAACAACAATAAATATAGTAAAGCCTCGATTACTCGGCCTTTGGTTATCCTGTAGTCTACATTATCTGGCTCGGTCTTCATCCATCATATTTAATAATCCATGCACTGAAATAGTAACGCATAATAGTAACGACACTTCATCCAATTTTATTACGCCAACGAGTAGGAGTCGATGTTATTATTGTTTTGCCTAGTAGAGCAGCGAGACTCACTGCCACATGAATCACAAAATGAAGCATTATGCTTCAGAAGCATTTTGTTAAATTTATTAAGTCACAGATTCAAGTGGGAGCTATTACATGACCCGGGCGGATAATGCAATAGGCGCACCATCAGCAAAACTAAAGCGGCAAACGTGCAATACAGTTTATTCACATGCATCCAGTTCCAGTTTCTCTGTACTTTAACTTCACGTTATCCAACGTTTTTGTTAGCTGACCCACTACGGCGCCAAGTTAGGCCGCATAATCCGGGTTTTACTGTCATCTACTATAAATGTATACTCAAATCAACCTACTCTTTTTGCATAGACCGTCAAATGCTAAAATTCTCCAAACGGTTCAGTCAGAGATCTATCACATTATGACGGACGCTCCCAGAAATGATACCACAATATATAAACATTCCTTACATTATTAACGCTATAAGAATGAATCACAGAAACCTTAGCAGCCTAGTCAGTTAAGTTCTTCATCGACCGCTGGAAGAACAAAGCCTAAGAGTAACAGATTCACAGACTTCAGATACAGCTGCATCTGGGGCGTAGCCAGAATTTCCATCTGTGAGAGTGCAGGATTTTTGTAAATAAAGCTACAAACATTTATAAGTAACAATTCATTCTTTATTTATTTATTGTAAATGTGGAAATATAAGAATTACATTGAACACAAACTCATTAAACAAAGTCACCAGACACAGTCATGAAAACATATATATTTTTGTATATAAAGACAGATAACGTCTTTAATTGCAATTAAAATAAAGTGAATAATGCCAGGAAACTGAATACATTTTCTACCATTTCCTGATAGATCCGCTGCATACTTCACGTTCGGTGTTAGGCCTACGTATGTACACCTACGGAATAACATATGTACAGTTATGGAATAACTGGCACATTTTAAGATTTCAGTTGTCGATTTCTCTAATACTAGCAGTAAAGTATTAAATTTAAAAATAGAGATTAAAAATCCACGTACAATAGGCATAACTGTGTAAGATTATAATAGCAAGCAGAAAACTGTTTGTATAGAAAAGTTTTAATTTGCTTTAGAATAAATTATTGTACTACAAATGTTGTAGAGTTGGATACATTGCAGGTTGAATTCCAAGGCTATCGTTTTTCTACTCGCAAGTTTAAGACGACTTGATTTAACCTCAAAAAATAGGATAAAAATTTAAACTACATATGAGGCATCACACAGCTAGCAATATTTACACGAAGCGCGATTTGTACTCGCAAGATGACTATAGATTATCGTAATTATAAGTCTTCGTACTCGTATAATTAATTATTTAATTCTACTTATATGACTACATTTTTACAGACATATTACAAAGCTCTGCTGCTCAACCGTCTATACCCCAGGTCCATAACAGTTTAGGCCTTCCCCTTTTTCTTCTTGTTGTGGGTGGCCATTTCCTGATTTTCTTTGGCTATCTTGTTTCGGACATTCTGTTTAGGTGGCTAAACTATTTCAATTGCTTTACCTCGATGGATTCTGTGATATCTACCCCTACTACAGCTCGTCTCCTTATTTCTTCGTTTGTAACCACGTTTCATCTGGTTAAATTACAACTTCTCCTCCAGTAATCCATTTCACGTCGGTAGGATAAATATAGTATAAATAAATAAATTGCCTTAAATTTGTTTCGAGACAATATTAATTGCTTTTGTCCGTGTACGTTACGTTCTGTCTGGCTCTCTCTCTCTCTCTCTCTCTCTCTCTATATATATATATATATATATATATATATTGCAACATTACAACCTTGCAAAAGTTGCATAATATTATATGGTATGTGTACAAATTTTTGTACGTAAATTTAGGCATCTCATGCCTCACGTCCAGGGCGACAAATTTATATAACGTGACAATTTGGCAGATTTAATTTAATTTAAATTTGTGGAGTCCTTCGATCTTGGAGTACCAAATTTAAACAACGTTACATATACATAAATAGGTGTGAACGGTCTCACGTTCAAGATTGACAAATTCTTTAAACATATAACATTTAAATAGGGGGTCAGGTGTATCTGCAATAAGAACTCTACGGAACTTGAAACAGTAATTAAAATTTATTTGATACTATATAAAAAAAAATATGTGCACATGGCACTGACTTCGATTTAAAAAACATTAGTTATTATTTGTTATAGTGTCGTAAGGCTTAAGATATATACATCCTTACTAACTAAACATTCTATGCTACTAAATAGTATATAAAAGAAAAATCTCATTTTTAGACTACTCAGTCTATTAATATGTTTCAAAATCAATTTTTAAATCTTTTTTCTATATATGGTACGTACTCAAAATATTAATAGTTATTACTTCTCAGTACTGTTTTCTCAAATACTAATTGTTTTTATTTATATTCTTTGTAATTATTTTATATCATATTAATTTGAGCTCTTGTTACGTTAATCGTATTTCTAAAACATCTATGATTTTTAACTCTACTATACAAGAAATATTACTCTTATTTTTAAATAAAATATTAATGTCTTTAACTGTCTTTGTATACTGTGTATGATTAAGATATGAATAAGTTGTCTATCACCTTATTGTCGTCAATCATACTCGATCATTTTTGTTCCATCGGTGTTCATCTTCGTCTCGCCTCCAGCGTCGGCTGTCTCTCACTCTCTCGTCCTCTCCTCTTGTCCAGCGTCGTATCGCTATGGAACTGCTTCTCTTGTCCAGCGTCGTATCGCTATAGAACTTCTTCGGTTGTCCAGCGTCGTATCGCTATAGAACTTCTTCTCTTGTCCAGCGTCGTATCGCTATGGAACTTCTTCTCTTGTCCAGCGTCGTATCGCTATAGAACTTCTTCTCTAGTGCTGTTATTAATTACAATGTTTGTCTTATAGCTTGGTTACGTATTTGTACATAACTGGCAATTTAAACTGTTTATAAAAATATTAATAAATATGCCGTGCTGACGGGCATAAGCTCCCGCTGCATCGTGGATGATTCAAAAAAGAGAACCACTGAAGCTTGCGTGTCCTATTTATACCCATGTCTTGGTCGACACCCTTCAGTGATACAAAATCGACATGTTAGAAACTGTCTTTGGCGTCAGTTCCCCCACTCTTTGTCAAATTCACTATTTTTTATATTTCTGCGAATTGCAGAGTCCTGTAAGTATTTTTTTATACTTATCTTATAACTAATTTTACAACACATGTTCATTGTAATTTTGGACATTGCAACTTAACCCTTTTGATTTGTACACAGTTATTTCACTATTGCACTTGTACGGCGTGTCACTTTCGCGTGGTTTTCGCACACAGTATTTATTAAATTTATTTACATTTTATGGTGCTTTTGGATTTTAATTCTTAATTCTAGTTTATGAATAATTACGGAAAAACAGTCATTGTGCATTTATTCATACTGGGGTGGCAAACTTGCCTGCAGAGACCTGCGTTCACACACACTAGCAAAATACTGGTGTACACACTTTCAGTTACATTTGTGTGTGTGTGCACGTTGATTCAGGTCGAAACACCTGTTCATATTTTTGTCTGAGTCAAGCTTGCAATCCATAACATGCTTATTTCTAATATATTATTAATTATTTACAGTTTATTAAGTAAATTTAAATTTTTATATTTCATGCTCAGTACATCACTTATTTGTACTGTCGCATTATTCCTCTGCTTGGTAACAAAAAAAAATTTTAATAAATTTATTTATTATAATTTTTTTTTATCTATTTATTTATTATTATTATTTGCAAAAAAATATAACAAATAATAAAGAATAATATTCGTCATTTCACCCTTAATAGGAGTGTATACAAATGTCTTACCTCCCCTCTTTCGTAGGCTCACTGCTCGCGACCTTGAATTAGGGTGGCTTTACAAACAGCTGATTTGACTGGTTTCAATGACCTCTGATTTATGTGTAGAACTTCTTAAATGACGTTGCGTGGAATTTACCAATTTCTTTCTTCTGTATCTCATCATATACAATGAAAGTGTTCTGTCCCATTCGTTGTCTTAACGTATACGGTCCATTATAAAGTCTGAAGAATTTCTTCGCCGTATTATCACTCCTTTTTTCCACTGGATTTGCTTTGAGTAGTATACTTTCTCCCACGTTGAATTGTTGTAACTTGTGAGTTAGATTAAATCTCTCTATTCTCTTGTTACCTCTCTCTCTTATTCGTTGCTTTGCGTATTCAATTTTCACACTTATTGGTACAGGTACATTTTGGTTATTAGGTTTGTTTAGATATTTAGTCCAAAATCTGGTTGGCTTCTTATCTTCTTCTAATTCCATTGGAGTGTATCCTGTTGCTTCACTATAATTTTCGTTAATGGCTTTTTCAATAAATGGTAAATATTCTGCCCATTTATTGTGTTGATTATGGCAATATATTCGTAAATATTTACCTAATTCTTTGTTAACTCTCTCAGCAAGGTTTCCTTGAGGATGTCTTATGGATGTGAGTACTGGTTGTATTCCATTTTCCCTTAACGTCCTCTCCCATTTTTCACTTTGGAATTGCACACCTTGATCACTGAGTATCTTCTTCATTTTTCCATATAACGGAATATATTTTTGCAGTAGTATCTTTAGAACAACTTTGGTTGTGGGTCGCATAATTGGGTACAGTCGGACTGCCTTGGAAAACACATCGATACATACCAATATGTGCTTCACACCTCGACTTGATCGTGGTAATGGTCCCACAAAATCCACTGCAATTAGCTCTCCTTTGTTTTCCTTCTGTATACTCTGCATTCCTACATATTTGTGTAAATTCGGTCCTTTCGCCGTTTGACACTCATAACACTTCTTTACTTCTTTCTTTATCTTTCGATACATATTATTGATCGTAAAATCTTCTCGTAGACTCAAATAACATTTCAGAGCGGCAGCATGTGCTAAACTCTCATGTGCTGGTCGAATTAATTTTTGTAGCATGTCATTCGTTAGTACTATCTTCCAGTCTTGTCTTACTAACCTGAAAAGAATTCCATTTAGTACCTTATAATGATTTGGTAGCTGTCCTTGGTTCTTCATCTCCCTTATCGTTACGTCCGAATCTTGTTGATGTGCTAAGTTTTTCAGCATTTATTTTACTTCATCATTCTCTTTGAATTTCATTGATAACAATCGTACTTCTTTCTTTTCGCTCACATACACTTCTTCACGTTCTTCTTTGATGTATCGGCTTAGTGTGTCCGCTACAATATTGTCTTTACCATTACAGTATTTAATGGTAAATGAGTATTCGCTAATGGCTAAAATCCATCTTAATAATCGGGCATTTGTTACCTTGCATTTTAATAAAAATGATAATGCTTGGTGGTCAGTATGTATCTCAAAATGAGTACCATAAACATAATATCTGAATTGCTTAAGAGCGTATACTATAGCAAGTATTTCTTTTTCTGATGTGGAGTAGTGTTTTTCAGCTCCTTTGAAGACTCTACTGGCGTAGGCAATAACTCGGTGTTCTCCCATAGTATCTTGTTGATACAGTACACTTCCTACTGCGTAGTCACTAGCATCGGAGTATATTACGAATTTTCCTTCTCGTTGAGGATGATGTAACATAATATTTTCAATGAACAACTCTTTCACTTGGTTAAAGGCATCTTGATGTTTCTCCTCCCACTTCCATTTTTTTTCTTTCTTCGTCAGCTCTAGAAGCGGTTGCGTATATCTTGCATATAACGGTGAGAATCTTCTGTAGTATCCTGTGAGTCCTAAGAATGCTCTTAACTCTTTGAGATTTCCGGGTATAGGGAAATTAGTTATGCTGGAAATTTTGATAGGATCGGGTTGAATACCAGAGGATGAAATAATGTGACCTAGGAATTGGATAGAGGTTTTTATAAATTCGCATTTGTCTAGGTTAAGGGATATGTTCGCTTGCCTAAATTTTTGGAATACCGTGCTTAGATGTTTTATATGTTCATCTAACGTTTTAGATACAACTAAGAAATCATCTACAAATATCATGGTGTAGGGTTCCACTTCAGGTCCTAGGGCTTTTTCTAGACACTTTACAATGGCTGCTAAACTCGTGCTTAATCCGAAGGGTACTACCCTGTGTTGGTAGCATTTATTTTTATACAGGAAAGCAGTATACTTTCTATTCTCTTCACGAATTGGAATCTGCCAGAAACTTGAGCGTAAATCTAGCTTTGTCAGATACCTTGCTCCTTCACACTTAGTAAATAATTCGTCCGCAGTTGGTGCACAGTCATACTCCTTTAATACAATGCTGTTCAGCTCCCTCATGTCAAGGCATAGACCTATCTCTCCATTTTTCTTCTTCACTACCACTAGAGGATTCAGGAAGTTGCTGTTCGATCGCTCTATGACTCCACTTTCGATCATACGCCGAATTTCGAGTTCAACCTCTTCCTCATATCGCATTGGGATAGGGTATGTCTTCCTAATGACTTTTGTAGGGTCTGACACAACTATAGAGTGCTCGTATACTGTCGTCTGCGTCGGTACTTCACTAAATACATCACTATATTCTTCTATTAATTCGTGTAGTTTCTCTTCTTCCTGTGTCGTCATCCCTTCTTCTACCGCATTCACATGTCGATTTGGACCATATTGTATTTGTGGCTTGTACAAAGTAATAGGTGTTTCACTTACCTTGCACTCTTCTTCTTCGCTGTTCAGGTTTATTTCATATTGAACATTTTTATAATTACACATAATTATATTATCATTAATATTAATCTTAGCATTTATTGTATTTAGTATATCGATACCTAAAATTCCATCATAAATCAATTTATGCATAATTATCATAGGGTGTTCTAACTCTAGATTTTTATATGTTAGAGTTACATATGCTTGTTGTTTAACTCTTTCTTTTTTATTGGTAGCTGTTGTAATATTTAAATTATTTACGGGCAAAATTGCAGTATTTTTAAAATATTTCTTGTTACGTTGAACCCATGCAGCGTTAAGAACAGACAGCTGGCTGCCGGTGTCAACAAGCATTCGTAATTTACACCTGTTTATGTTCACCGTCACAATAGGGCATTGTGTTTGCTGCGCGTCTCGCTTTATATCCTGTTCGGTGCTTAATAAGTCTTCCCTAATATCGCAGGGGTATATGTTGTTTATTTCATAATTTTGCTTCCGTTTATTCAGTCATTGTGACGCCTTTGATGTAGACGGTCGGCTGTGGAATGTTACTGTCTCATTCATTCCTTGGCCTTCTCTCTTCAATTTCTTTTCGTCGTCCCCTCGTACTGCGGCTACGCGTTTGTCAGCTGGTTTTGAAAACTGTTTACGATTGGATGACCATGTAACGTCTCCTTGTCGTCTAGATGTATTATTTTGTTCAGTTTCTTTAGCTGTGCGTGTTGTAGTGTTGTACATTGGTGGCGAATAATTTATTTTATAATTATCACTGTGCGGTGTAGTGTTTTGTAGTGATTTCTTGTCATCTCTGTGATAATTATGGTGATGATTTGCGTGTTTTTGTTCCCAGTGTTGTGTGTTCTTACCTTTATTGATATTCTCCGACTGTGTTACAAGGATTAAAAATTCTTCTATGTTTTTGATCCCTTGTGTATAAACTGCTAACTGGATATCTCGCTGAAAATGGTAAGATAATTTTGAAACAATCTCATATTCTGAGAATTTAGGTTTGAGATGCTTTACACGTTCTATTTGTGTAATTGTGTATTGTTCAATACTCTGCTGTCCTTGTGGATTGAACTTTCCATATTCAAGTTGATCCCGTACTTGTCGTTGGGTATGTAGATTCCAGTATCGGTTCTCGAATGCTTCACGAAACTGCTGATATGTACTTACGTTATCTCTAATAATAGAGTACCATTGGCTGGCTGAATCTCTAAGATATCGCGTGACGAAGTCTATCTTCTCGTCGTCATTTATTGCACTCCCAATTTTTTCTATTTCCTTCTCTACTCTTGCTAGGAATTCCATACTGTTCTCCCCTTTACCACCTGAGAACTTAAGTCTGCTTCTTTCTTCTGTTGGTGTAGGAAATATGGTCATTTGGTTCTGTCGTCTTCTTAACTCAATCCGTAGTTGGTTCATTTCCTCTTGAATCTCTTCTTTCATATGTGATACGTCTCCCGAACGGTCTTTCGTAGTTTCTTCAATTTTATTCTCAATAACTACAGTACGTGTTTCTATTTCTCTAAGTTTACTGGTATTTACTTGGGATACATTATTAATAGCTTGGATTTTATCATCCTGCTCTCTCGTTATAGTAGTTAAAGTATCATTTATTTGTTTATGCGTTTCTTTTAAATCTTTTCTCCACTCGAGACGTAATTCTTTTTGTTTATTTTCAATCCGTACAACTTGTTCATGTAAGGCTTGTTTAAAATTATTCTCTAGAGTATCAATACGTATGTTGGTGTCATTAATTTTTTCGGTTAACTGCGCATTACTGTCAATTATACTTTGTTTTATTTCAAGATTATCAATCTTTAACTCTTCTAGACTCTCTGTAATTTTTATCGTGTCCTGTCTAAAATTTTCGGACTGTAGCTCTAATTTATTTTCTAAATTTTCTGTTTGTTTTGCTAAGTTATTTTCTAAACTTTCTGTTTGTTTTGCTAATTTATTTTCTAAACTTTCTGTTTGTTTTGTATTTATTTCATCTATTTTTCTTATTTGTTTGACATTCTCCTCTTTCACATCCTCTTTAAATTTTTCGGCTTGTTTTATGACTAATTCGTCCATCATGGCGAGTATCGTATTTTTAAATGCTTCTAAATTCAACCCTCCTGGTTCTGCCATGTTGAATAATTATTATTAAAATATTTATTTAATAGTAATTCTTTAAAAATTATTATTGATAACCGTTCCCTACTTACTTATTTAGTTCTGTATTTTTATTAATAGTTATTATTAATACTCATTACAGTTACACCTGTTACATAGACAACAATATTATTTGTGGTGGGCGCCAGCTGTGTGATTACACAACAATTAACATTACATTCAGTTACTGTTTACTACAAATAATAATTACATATTATACATTTTTCATTTAACACTCTTTATATATTTTAGAGCAACCATTTAGCTACATAAAAAAATTTTAATAGTCAAATGATGGGTATCGGGTCATACATTCATGATCTACAATTTATGTAACAAATTTTTTTTGTACATAAATTTAGGCATGTTGGGCCCCACGTGCAGGGCGACATTTTATGCAACATTACAACCTTGCAAAAGTTGCATAATATTATATGGTATGTGTACAAATTTTTTTACGTAAATTTAGGCATCTCATGCCTCACGTCCAGGGCGACAAATTTATATAACGTGACAATTTGGCAAATTTAATTTAATTTAAATTTGTGGAGTCCTTCGATCTTGGAGTACCAAATTTAAACAACGTTACATATACATAAATAGGTGTGAACGGTCTCACGTTCAAGATTGACAAATTCTTTAAACATATAACATTTAAATAGGGGGTCAGGTGTATCTGCAATAAGAACTCTACGGAACTTGAAACAGTAATTAAAATTTATTTGATACTATATAAAAAAAAATATGTGCACATGGCACTGACTTCGATTTAAAAAACATTAGTTATTATTTGTTATAGTGTCGTAAGGCTTAAGATATATACATCCTTACTAACTAAACATTCTATGCTACTAAATAGTATATAAAAGAAAAATCTCATTTTTAGACTACTCAGTCTATTAATATGTTTCAAAATCAATTTTTAAATCTTTTTTCTATATATGGTACGCACTCAAAATATTAATAGTTATTACTTCTCAGTACTGTTTTCTCAAATACTAATTGTTTTTATTTATATTCTTTGTAATTATTTTATATCATATTAATTTGAGCTCTTGTTACGTTAATCGTATTTCTAAAACATCTATGATTTTTAACTCTACTATACAAGAAATATTACTCTTATTTTTAAATAAAATATTAATGTCTTTAACTGTCTTTGTATACTGTGTATGATTAAGATATGAATAAGTTGTCTATCACCTTATTGTCGTCAATCATACTCGATCATTTTTGTTCCATCGGTGTTCATCTTCGTCTCGCCTCCAGCGTCGGCTGTCTCTCACTCTCTCGTCCTCTCCTCTTGTCCAGCGTCGTATCGCTATGGAACTGCTTCTCTTGTCCAGCGTCGTATCGCTATAGAACTTCTTCGGTTGTCCAGCGTCGTATCGCTATAGAACTTCTTCTCTTGTCCAGCGTCGTATCGCTATAGAACTTCTTCTCTAGTGCTGTTATTAATTACAATGTTTGTCTTATAGCTTGGTTACGTATTTGTACATAACTGGCAATTTAAACTGTTTATAAAAATATTAATAAATATGCCGTGCTGACGGGCATAAGCTCCCGCTGCATCGTGGATGATTCAAAAAAGAGAACCACTGAAGCTTGCGTGTCCTATTTATACCCATGTCTTGGTCGACACCCTTCAGTGATACAAAATCGACATGTTAGAAACTGTCTTTGGCGTCAGTTCCCCCACTCTTTGTCAAATTCACTATTTTTTATATTTCTGCGAATTGCAGAGTCCTGTAAGTATTTTTTTATACTTATCTTATAACTAATTTTACAACACATGTTCATTGTAATTTTGGACATTGCAACTTAACCCTTTTGATTTGTACACAGTTATTTCACTATTGCACTTGTACGGCGTGTCACTTTCGCGTGGTTTTCGCACACAGTATTTATTAAATTTATTTACATTTTATGGTGCTTTTGGATTTTAATTCTTAATTCTAGTTTATGAATAATTACGGAAAAACAGTCATTGTGCATTTATTCATACTGGGGTGGCAAACTTGCCTGCAGAGACCTGCGTTCACACACACTAGCAAAATACTGGTGTACACACTTTCAGTTACATTTGTGTGTGTGTGCACGTTGATTCAGGTCGAAACACCTGTTCATATTTTTGTCTGAGTCAAGCTTGCAATCCATAACATGCTTATTTCTAATATATTATTAATTATTTACAGTTTATTAAGTAAATTTAAATTTTTATATTTCATGCTCAGTACATCACTTATTTGTACTGTCGCAATATATATATATATATATTGTAACATGACATAAGGTAGTAAAGATCCACAATAATTAACTATGAATTAAAGAAGCTGAAGACAAGAATAAGAGGCAAAAACTTATAAACTCAGAGATCAATAACCCAATAAACCCAAATGACAAATGACTGATAAACTGACAATGACCTGACACAATAGATCGGATAAATACAAAAGGAATCACGGAACAATGAAGAAGAAGCTAAGAACCAAATGTAATCAAGACATTAAGAATGAACATTGTAAATCCCGAATAATGACCATTATTCTGTATGTTAATAAATGAACTAATGTAATCAGAGTGTAGATGAGATTTACCTAGGTTAATAATGTTAATGAAAGATAATAATGTTATGTATATTTTATTGATAAAGGAATGTGTTTATAAATATAAGTTAGGGAATTAATAATACACACACCCTAATAAATAGTGATGAATATAATCAAAACTAGTAAACATACCCTAAGGCAAATCAAGGCCACAGTTAATTACCAAAAGTGATCATTTGTGAATGGAAAATAAAATAAACAATTATAATCAGTAACCCCATGATGATACTAACATCAATAAACAACCCAGTGAATAATTAAGTGAGTGGACGAAGGAGTATATTAATATAAAGTGGTGACATGTAGTAATAGCATGTTGCACATAGTGAGTGAAAGTGTATAAGTCAAAAACCTTCTATGAAGGAAAAAGTGTAGTTGGTGAACTTAAAAAGTATTCTAATTAGTAAACTGTGTTAGAATAACAGGAAGACCAGTGATAAACTTTGTACTAGTAAGTAAGAGGAACTTATTATAATGTAAGTAAAGTAAGCCATAGGTAATAAGGATTATAGGATAAGATAGAAATTAAGGCATTGGAATGAAGGACCAACAAGAACGATAGACACTTTTTTCTAGTGAAGGAATGGAGGAATAGTATATATTGTGTAAAGTATAAATTAATGTTAGTATAATAAGGATGTTGTTACTGTTTTAAAAGAACCAATATAATGTAAAGAATTGTTAATTGAACCAGATAGTAGAAGGGAGCAGAAAGGTTATTTCAGGAAGGCAGTTTCTGATTCTTCGCGCGGTACGTTATTAATGTAGTGTGTTTTTAATGATGTTAGTAAAAGTTTTTATTTACGTTGACAAGTTCTTCATGTGAGAACGAAAAGTTTTTTAAACCTGAAGATGGGAACATGTTTCCCGAAACATGTCGTGTATGACATATAACGAAGTCGCAAGATGGAAAGGAAATAAGGTAAAACTATAAGTTTTATTTTAATATGGAAAACTCATATAATACAGGTGTATGATAAGCGAGAGACAATATACCAAGTAGAAGGAAGACTTAATAGAGTTATAAATTAACACCGTCTCCAGACAACGGATTCCAAGGAGCGCTTCCAGTGATATAAAACGCCTTGTTTAATGTTAGTAACGTAGGGTAAAAGGGTCGTAAAAAAATATTCTGTAAAGCAAGATAATTAAACTGAGATAACGGAGAAGGTTATACTTTAAACACTTTAGCATACTGTACTACATAAAGTAACCCGAAATCTTTCTCACAGATAAAGTTGTTAAAGTGAGAAAAGAAGACGTTGAATTTCAAAGCATACGACGTTGAAATATAAAATAATTAATTGTACTGTAATTTCTAATGTGTATATAATCTACACTTCAAAATGGAATAAGTAGGGAAGTACACATTTATAGGGAAGTAGGGAAGTAGAAAATGTTAAACGATTCCATGAATTCCTGTTGAAAGATTGACAGTCAATAACTAACAGTAACTATACATAAAATTTAATCTACTTTAATACATTTTATGAAGGTAGTTCTGGATACATGGTACGCATAAAAGGTTACTCAATTCTGAATTGATGGTCCAGTCGGTCGTCCGGTGTGTCAAAACGTTATGCACGTGGTAAGAGTTAGGTTAGAAACTAGTTAATAGGGTATTTTAAATATACTGTGTCCCTTACAGCAAGAGAAAATTATACAACAATTTTGAAATTTTATAAAATTACATCCAAATAGACATTGAAAGTTATAAATTAAGGAAAAGAAAATTTTCTATAAATAGACGACAAAAGATCTTGTTAGTGTTGAAGATGTATTTAATCCGTGGTATAGGCCTAAAATTGTTATGACGGTCTCACGGATCGTCGTATTGTACAGTGGAAACAAAGTACAGATACCAATGAAGTCATTGATTACCAGCTTTAATTAGTCACAAATAACAATGTGAAATCAACAAGGTACTCTCATACAATAATTCGTCTCTCAAGACTCTCAAGTTAAATTTGTCTACACGCAGTAATAATTGTCTATTTAGAGTTTCGCACTAATTATAACACAATAATCACTTTTTTCACTAATCCATAACAACCACTTGATCTGCACTGAGAAATCGCACACTGTAACTAACTCACTAAGCCGGCCGTTGTTGCTTATATAGATCCGCAGGTGTTCCAGAATAATTGTTCATTCTTCTAGCGGCGTTCCAGCATAATTAGCTTAGTTACAAGTACTCGAACAGTCTAGAGGGCACTTTCCTGCACGGCCTTGACAAACACTGCACCTGCCGGCTTTTCGAGAGCGTTATGTAATTTCGTAACAATATTATTATGAATGTAAGAATTATCACGGTTTCTGCGCTGTGTTACTAATTAGTGTTTGTAAGTCTATGTCGCATGCTCCTTCTTCTTTGATACGCGGACTAGGCATTCGCCTGTTTGGTCCGCGACCGTGCTCTCTTTGTTCGTCCTATTGCTTTGTACTGTAACACTTGTTTAGATAATATACCGTTACCCACACATATATTGTGGTATTTTTTATTTCAAGTTTTTAGTTAGTTTAAGTTTTTATTTTAAGTTATTATTTTGTTTTTAAGTTTTTAATTTTGTTTCCTTAGACTTTCTGGCCTTTCATTTATTCACAAGTCAGAAACAACAAAATGACCTGCTGAGCAAGCTTCTTAAATAATAAAAGTAATCTGCTCACAAGTAATCATACGGAAAGCTTCGGAAACCATCTAAAAAAAACTTCTGCTTGGAGAACTTACTTTAAGGACGTAAAACCTGGACTTAGGAAAAGAGGAGAAGACCAGTTGGTGCCAATGGCGATATGGAAATGGAAAGGATAATAAACCAAGTTGGATAGAAATAAATACAAATGTTGAAGATTTAAAAGTCGTAAAAATGTAAAACTCATAAAAGTAATGAAAAAGAGAATATAAAATGTCTAAGATATATTTTAAGAAATACCCGATTTATTCAGAGAATATTTAAAGGAAAACTGTTGGGGAAGACAAGAAGAGGTCACTGAGCAAGAAATGTTTGAACGATGTGCAAATAATGAAGAAGAAGCCGGGAAGGTATGATGTACTCGAAAGAAGAAATAAGAAGATTCTTGGTTGCTGTGACAAGGCATGTGAAGAAGACAAACCATCTGCCACATAACTGTTTCCATATCCTTCTCATTTACAAGTAACAATATTTCTCAAGCAGTTGCAGTAACCTAATTGCTTCAGTGTCCCCATTATTGTTTGTTTCCGACAGGTTCAACTTCTTTGAATGTCATAATCTTGGTCACATTGTGGATCATAAGGTTATATTCGTCCCTACTTTGTTCAATTTATAGATTAACCGTTGCAATTTATCTTCCCTTCCTTGAATAACTGATCGATAGATGTTTATGCAATTGCTCTGGCCGACTTTTCTCTAGATTTATTTGCAACTTCCATCTGTAGATGAGGTCATCATCGTATACGTTATACACCGTCAGAAACAGTACAGCTTTGAATGACTTTCTGATTGGTTTCTATTAATAGTATATTATTTACTCTGTTTTATTAATATATGTGTAACATTATTCGTAATTCTGACATCGGGCGTCAAATATAGGCTATAGTTTTCGTCAAGTATATGGTATACAGTTATAATTTCTTTCGCAAAGTTGTCAACAGGCTGAGCTCTCTCTCTCTCTCTCTCCCTCTCTCTCTCTCTCCCCCCTCACTCTCTCTCTCTCTCTCTCCCCCATCTCCCTCTTTCACTACCTTCCTGCATGTCATTTTTCAATCAGTCATTAATATTATTGCTTATACTTACTGGGTAAATTGTAATATAAATTAAATTTGAATAAAAATAATTGCTTTCTTTTTAACCTGCGTTGTAATAATGAATTATGAACCTACGGAACTGATTCCACCAACAATTAAAATTGGTACTACTTTTTAGGAGCTAATACCCTCTTACTTGTACAATGTTTTATGTATGAAATACAGCTGAGTTCACGAGTAACTCACATTTAAATCGGAATAGAATTATGGCATTCTTTCTCGCACTCTTATCTGAGTTTAATTGCCTAATTTCTCATGGAAAATGAGTTTCGACTACTTACCATCCTATGTTACAGTAAGCCCATATTTAATAAGTAACCATTTCTACCCTTTCTACGAGATATTAATTTACACCTGCAAGGTCTTTCTTTAATGTTTCTCACGACTTTGCCTTTAATATTCTCGTAACACAACTTAATTCTCAGTTCTAATTTTTTACTGCTTTTTAAGTTAAATTTTTAGTACTACTTTAGTATAAATGTGTTAACTAATTTCACGTCAGCTTGGCATTTACAACTCGTGACTAATTTAACAGTTTGTAATCTAACGTTAATTCATTTTCAGTGGCGGTTTCTTGATGATATGGAGAAGAGGGTTGAAGTCCTCTCTTTAGGGAAAATATTATATTTCAAAATACTAAATAATGATTTTAAAAACACACAAGAACATTACAGTATTTTACACAATTTCTTATGTAATGTGAATACATTTAATAAAGTACACTTCTACTTCTGAGTCTTTTTTGACAGGTGTCGAGGAAAAAACGTCTAATAAAGAGACTATTGTCTGCATTCTTGTAAGGAACAGATTATCGTATTATTTTTGCCTTTACATTAAACACAAAGATACATCCAACCACAGTATTTAGAAGTACAATTGTTAAGTACTGTACATCCAACTCCTCTGCTCCTCTGCATTCAAGATGTGTACGTATTAGGTCTATTCTTACTTAACATGGAGAGATTCATCGACATTGAGAATAGCTTTATAAAAATCATGGGGTTGTAACGCAGCGTCGTATGTGTTTTCTTATTTAAAATTTGGCTACTATTGGTCTCGAGATATTATCCTAAAAGTAAATGCCAACTAAAATTTTACTGAAAAGAAACGCTCAGATTTTTAGTATATCTATTTAAAGTCCGCACTAAGCGAAAAAAAGTATGAACGTATATGAAACATAGCGTTTATTCAGCTTATTTTAATTACCGTAGGGAAAATTACGTGGGTCTACAAGTAAATTATCATTATAGTTTTTTTTTATAAAATTCTTCTTATAACATTAAATTTTGTTCAACTTCTGCTGTAACCATATTTAAATTATGTTTACATACTTCATAATTTGAAAAGTTAAACGTAATTTTTTACGTTTCTGTCTCCCTAACATCCCATATCGTCATACAAGTAAACATAACTCTACATGTCTGGTACTGACATTGACAATGATGATTATCGTTTAAGGATTCAAAATTTAAAGAAAAGTCGTTACGGCAGTACAAAAATTTAGAAAAACTATTTCTATTCTTAAGATATTTCTTCTCAATGACAACATTGATAGATTACTTTAGTTAGATTTTTATGCAATTTTTGTTAATTTTATAACTAATTATTTAAACTTAGGCTACACAATCCAGTTGTCCTCCTACACAGCAATAAAACATGTTTATAAGATATTTGTACGATGTGAAATAATTCGTCTGTAAAGAATTGTGTAAACCAGATTCATTTCATAGATCACGTATCTGGTTTACAGTGTGTGACGTTTGTCCGTGTTTTTCAACAAGATTATGAAGAAAACACAGTAATGAAGAATTAAGAAGTTATAGTTGCTCTGTAGGATTTCTCTCTTGGTATGATTGTGTGGTACGCCTGGTTGTTCACGCCAGTCACGAATGCAATTTATTTCTCCGCTGAGTTTGTTGATTCGAGTTTTGACTTATCCGCAGAACAGTGGATTTCAACTAATTGACATTTATCAGCAAGTAGTAGCCTACTGTTTCTCACACAGGATCCAAGAGCATGATCTGTTATGAACGATTTTGTAGCTGTTACAATGTTGCTAGGCCTATACGTAAGTCGTTTTAACCTAAACTGTTGCACAGTGTTCGAAAAACAGCGAGTGGCGGAAAACACTTTGAGGTAAAATCAACTCAAGTCTTTATCTAAATTCCGTGTTGTAGTATCGTGGCAAACAGGAAACATTTATTGACTCATTGTGTAGGACTGTTGTTTAGTACTGAAAGGTCTAGATAAGCACAAAAGTGTAAAAGAAAACTGAGTAGTACTTTCTTTAAAAAAATTAAATCAGCAATATCTAAAGTCCATTTTTTCAAATTTACACACAAACCTTTCATCAGTTACCATGCATTGCATACATGTTAAACAGTGCGTTACTGTTTACGCGACAGGTTCACATATGACCGCGATCATGTACAGAACGTATTATATTATTTTTTTATTCTTGTTCGTTATCTGTTCATTACATCTGATCGGCATGAGGACCATGCATCCACCGACCCATATCGGATTAACGTGGTTGACAGAATGGAAGCTGCAGTTGTACTGGCTGTGCTCAATGCATTTCTGCGATGAACGTCTTCACTTGTAATCTACCTAAGCACCGATCTACATCTCGGTCGTTTGTAGACTCTTTCTGGGGTATTGATAGGCCTATTATTTGGCCCTTACTGGGTAAACAAGTCTCGCCGTTCCAGCTGACACACTTGACCAAACTGTTTCCCACAGCTCTGTACTGTTGCGAACCGCCTAGCGATTCAATAGCACACCAAATCTCCGACATTACAGCCCAGGATAAGCCTAGGCCCTCATCGTAATTCGTTTGTGCCTATTGCTGACACTGTATTCGACTCTCTAGTTCTTGGTCCTCTTGACATCATCCGCATGACTGGCGGTTCCATTCAAAGTAAGTTTAAGCGATCCTTTCCTTCCTCAAGGAGCCGTTGATTTACTAAATAACTCATATTAACTCAAACACGTAGTTAAGACGGCGATCAATAAGTTAGAGGGTTTGCCGGGACAGTAAAACATTACAATACAACTTGATGGCAAGAAAAAAAAAAGGGTGGAACCAATATGTCGAAAGAATTAACTGAGAATACGTTACGGTAGTAGAAATGTGGTGGTGGTGGTGGTGGTGGTGGTGGTGGTGGGTGGTGGTGGTGGTGGTGGTGGTGGTGATGTTCGTCGTCGTCATCGTCGTGTTTCAAAACTAAAGTTTTTACCTCAACTTTAATAGTCAATCGACAGGAAGAAACCTCGATGATCCGAAACTAGAGAATCCAGAATTATTGATAATCCAGCACCCTCATCTATTGTTTATGGCCAAAATAATTTAAAATTTGGGGAGTTATGAAGAATAACGAGTTTTTATATTGTAAAAGCTTAAACATTATAATTCTGTATCTTTAATTTTTGGATGACTTAATTTTCAAGCGCGCAGTACGAGTACCGGTACGAGAAAAAAACCAGTATACGCAATGTATTTCCCTACTTCTTCCATTGTGCCATGTGACATCTGAATAAAGTATAGGCAATGCTGCAATCAGTGTCTAATGTGATAATGTTTTAAGTACATTTAGAACAACATCGAAAACAATAAGTTTCAATTCATGCGTTTTTTAGTAATAACATGTATGTTAAAGTAATCACTTTTTAATAGTGATGTAAAATAATGTAAAATGTAAAGTAATGTAAAATAATATTCTGAATTTTTAAAATCTCAATAAACTTCTTCGTTCTTGGGTGTTGAATCTCTTGGCTTTCCTAAAACAACTTCACTCTTTCTCTTCCTAACTTCGGTAAAATTTCATCACAGTTTACTCCCAACACTTCAAATCGCTTTCCACCTGCATTTCCATCTTTTTTAACCTACGCATATCTTTGGTTCTGCTGGTTTCTACTTTGTTGTCTTATTGACTTTTCTATTTATATACACCCCGTTTTAAATTTGACTATATAAAAGTAACTATGTCTGCATATTCCATTAGTTCATTTAACTCGAAGTAACCTGCTGATAAAGTAATGTACATTTTCCAAGTTGTAATATCACTAACAAATTCATAAAATTCAGACAAGGCTCCGCTGTCTAATTAGCTGTAGTAAATTTCGCATGCTATAAGAGGTGTCGTAAATTTCCCAAATTTTTGAAATAAAAATTGTCTGCTTACCTTCGAAGCTATTCAACTGTCCAGACTCTTTAACAGTAAGGTGAGTCCATTGGTTTAACCTCCAAGCATTTAGCCTTTTTTCTGACAGCTTCACGAAGAGTTTTCACTGTCGTAGCTTGTGAAATAAATGCAAGATGAACAATGGCCTCAGAATCGAAAAAACTGTCAGCATGACTTTAACGTTAAACCGCACCTGTCTTGCTTTTTCGGTCGTAGGAATCCTTTTGATACCCACTGTGATGACTGAGCTTTTGTTCCAACATCGTATCCAAACACTCATGTCACATCTCTGGTAATGTCTTTTTGTAAAGTTCTCTTTCTCATTAGCCCGACTCAGAAGCTCGTAACTTACATCAACTTGAATCTGTTTTATTCGTCAGTCAAAAGGTGAGGCCCAGAATTAGCTGGAGTGTGACACACACCTCAATTTTGCATACTTTCATGACAAACAGTTTTTGAAATGCTGACTTTATCAGCTACTTTGCAACCAGTTAAACGATGATTAGCATAACAATTTCCTTAGCTACTGCAGTAATTAAATCAGGTTTGGATGTTGACGGTCGGACTGAATAAAGATCATCATCAGTTGATTTCAGCCATCTTTGAAACTTTTCCAACACTCACACATTTGAGTCTGGCTTAAAGTTTCATTTCTATACGCTGTTTGTAACACTTCAAATGTTTGTGTACGGGATTTTTCTAATTTAGAAAAGTTTTGATCATTATTTAGTTAAGAAACCTATCTTTAAATCGCCTCGACTGTGTATATCGCATCGACTTTCATTTGTTACATGATATTTCATCAAATAAAGCAAGGAAACCACAAATACATAATAATTTTTTCGATAAATATGTACTGCGGGTTGCATAGTTGTAGGAGTCAATAAGTTATGTATTTACCTTGCTTTCATAATTCATAGATGCGCAACCTATACGAGATTTTATGACTCACTGTTGCGCGCTCTCTGCTGTCGTTTACTGAACGAACGTTTTATCGCGCCATAACCCTGCTACTATACTAATAAAAATAAATGATTCGATTTAAGCGCACTTCCCGAAGTATGCTAACTGTACATCGTTTAAAATATTCTCTCATAAGTTGTACTTACAGTTGAATCATACACTTAATCCAAGCATAGGAGCAACCAATTCGTTTGCAGTAGATATTACTCACATATCACTAAATTTTAATACCGGGGTAACGTAAATATCGGAAGATAATCAGCTCAGTGCATGCAGACATACCACACAATTTAAATTAATTGTATTAAATAAAAACGATTATACACGGAGACACGAAGGAACACTCGCATCATTGGCTGGCACCATGTGATAACCTGGCTGGGACGCAGGAAATGTTCTACGCGTACGCTTTGATCGATATTATGAAGCGACTGCAATTATAACTGGTGTCGATATTCTTAAATACGATTTAAACACACACAAGGCTTATAAATATTGTGGGCACACATGCCCACACCCACACACGCACATGCATTGTAAGAAGGCAAATGAATACAATAAAATTATCCAGTTTCATGTGTTCTTGGCAAAATTGTATTATGATCCTGATCAAAATACACAAGTAAAAAAATATTAATAATATTATTAATCATTAATAGCCAGTCAAATGTCGTATCACATACAAATTAAAAATTCAAAGATAGCCACCAACAATATCCTTACTTTCACAAACAGTATTTTTAATACTGTTTCAGGCCTTAAAATTAGTTTTAATGTTAATTCGTTTTATAACAACAAGAATTAAACATACATAAATTTTACTATTATAATCTAGTAGTCATAGAATAATACATAACATGTAAGAAAGAATCAAACTAATATTAATATTTCATGTAATATTTTCATGTAATCAACCCTTAGTTATTTCTTGTAAGAAACAAAATAGTCACCAAAAACTACACATAAAACCAAATATTAGATGAAGTCTGTTCATCTGATCTGAATGGCCTGTTTGTTGAGTGTTATGCATAGTATGACTGTATCATGGTTTCCCACTGTTACAAGTAAAATATTTAAAAATCTTCATGAACTGATAACTTCAAACATTTTCTGTAAAAAGAATTCCAACAGAGAATGATGTGGGTTCATTCTTCAAGAAAGGTGAAAGAGAGCGTAGTGAACATTTTTCAAATGTGTGTGTGTGTGTGTGTGTGTGTGTGTGTGTGTTGTTTCATATTCTGTCTAAATTATTACCAGAGTCATCTTCTTATTGAATTCTACTACGTTTAGGCCTATTTCATCTTGTTGAATACCTTAGTTCCTGTTTTCTATTATATTTCATAATTAATTTTTTCTGCAACATTTACGATTGTATTTCTTTGTTTCTAAATATGCTTTTACAAATATGCTATTTGTTATGTATCTCTCCTCTTTAGTGTTTATTGGTTTCTTTGCTCTTTAAAGTACATTATTACTGCTTGTGTGAAATTTAGTAATTACAGATCAGACTTGAGAAAGTTAATAAAAATTTGTAACTGATTAAAGTTAAAGTTAGTGCCCCCTAAAATTAACTCAGTTAAAGTTAAAGTTAATGCGTGCAAAAATTAACTGCTTAAAGTTAAAGTTAAAATCAAATTAACTGATTAAAAGTTAAAAGTTAAAAATGTATGTTTGTCTTGTTTGTTTTATTGAGCAAGCTGCTGCTATTTGGCTGTTGAAATAATTAAAATCATGTTAAATAAATCCACAAATTAACTTTTAAACAACAATTAATTAATATTTCTGTTCCAGAAAAAAATGACATAAAATATTTAGTACTAAAAAACTCAAACATTAATAATTTAATAATTAAAAATCATAGATTACTTTATTTTAATCATTAAATTATATTAACATTATTTTTAATTGCAGCAGGTAATTAAATATTGTTTATCTATTGCATTTTTCAGTTCACAATACTGACTACTGATACTGTACTGTGCCTGCAGGGTGATGTAGTATTAAATGACTTAATAGAACACACAATAATTAGGCTACTCTATTGATTACTTTTATAATCTACAAGTTTACAGTGAAAAAGTAATTGGGAGCTGGATATGCAACTGAGGCGGATTTGACGTTGTGCAGACAAAGACGTTCTAATGTTTTAGATTATTTAACAGAAAGTAGAATTTTAGAATCTAAATTCTTTAGTTAAGGTGAATTCTGAAATCTAATGAATTTTAGAAAAAATAAATTTCACCTCTTGTTTTCTTCAAAATGAGAGTATTTAACACGAATTTTTTACTTTTATGTGCTTCCAAAAATTTACTATTAAATTTTAATTGTAATTGTGAACAATAAATTGTCTATTTCTAAGCAACTGAACGAAACTAATGAATTTATTTATTTTAATTCAAATTGTCAACGATTACAGACGCATTCCGTTGGTGTCTCTGCAAATAAATCCATCTCGTGGAATGTTTAGCCATTGTGAAATACTCGAGGTCGTTGGAAGTGATTTGATTATCTGGGAAGTGATTTGATTATCTGTTTTCGAAAAACGAAATGTGAGTTAATTTGATACCGAATGTTGTATTCAATTCAATTCATTTGTTTTGTTTTGGAGATGATTTAATTATCTGTTTTCGAAAATCAAAATGTGAGTTACTTTCATTTTAATTGTTGCATTCAATTCAATTCATTTCTTTCGTTTTTTTCCAGTTGATCGTCGTCTGTGTTTTCGCCAGCCATAGTACGAGTTGAATAGAGAAGAAGAGCAGCACAATCGTCTCAACAACGCCAAGAACAATTAGATCAACAGCTCAGACGTATAAAGTTGCAATATCTGAATGATCGAGCTTCATATCCTTAAGTCATAATAAAAGAGTCTTAGTCATAGTACGGCAGCCTTTAGTCTTAAGTCATAGTAACACATTCATTAATCATCAGTAATGCCTAGCCCACGTTCGAACATAGGCCGCCGTTCTCGACACGCAATCAAAGAACATCAAAGGAGATCAAACCGCACTGATCAAGAACGTTTAGACGATAATGAACGTGTTAGAGTCAGAACTTCTCAAAGGCGAGCAGAAGAATCGGCAGATCAGCGGGAAGAAAGACTTGAAGTCTTACGAGTTGAATCGAGAAGATGAAGAGCAGCACAATCGTCTCAACAACGCCAAGAACAATTAGATCAACAGCGAAGACGTATGCAGTTGCAACATCTGAATGATCGAGCTTCATATCACCGAATTGCTTTTTCATACGAACCGGATATTCAATACAATACCTCATGTAAATTCATTCAAATCGGAAAAATGGACAAAGTTTATCCGCACTGCACAGCAATGTAATTTAAAGGAGAAACCCCGGAAATGTGCTGCACGACCGGAAAAGTGAAGCTACCTGAACTTGAGCAGCCAAAAGAACCACTGAAGTTTGTTAAATGGAATTACTGATGATTCAAAACATTTCCTCAAAAACATCAGAAATTACAATTCCTGTTTTCAGATGACTTCATTCGGCGCTAACGTTATAGCGGAGCATTTTATGCCGACATTTAAAATTCAGGGACAAATTTACCACAGAGCTGGCTCTTTGCTTCCTTTTCCCAGCAATAACAATAAATTTCTCCAAATCTACTTCATCGGAGATGAAAATGACCAATTGAATGCATGCTGCAAAATCTCTACTGGAATCAGAAGGCTTATTGTTGAGTCATTGCAAAAACTGTTACATGACAACAGTAATTTAATTCAGATGTTCAAAAATGCGATTGATCTCATGCCATCAGACAGCCATAGAATTGTTATTCGTGCTGATCAAACACCAGCCAGTGAGCATGTCAGACGATATAACGCGCCAACAATTGATGAGGTAGCAAAGAAGAATTTCATCCTCGCGATATCGTTTTGCAGCGCAGAAATGAGCAGCTACAAAGAATTGCTGACACTCATAGATGCTACGATCCATTGCAATATCCAATTATGTTTCCAGACGGTCAAGATGGTTATCATTTTAACATCAAAATGATAAACACAGTCACAGATGAACACACAGGCAAAAACGTTAGTTCAAAGAATTATTATTCCTATCGGATTATGGTACGTGAAAATGAAGATAACCATATTCTGAAATGCCATCAGCTCTTCCATCAGTACATCGTCGATATGTACGCGAAAATAGAGTCGGAACGACTACTATTCATTAGGCTCAATCAAAAGAAACTGAGATCAGAAGAATATATACATTTGAGAGACGTGATAAGTAATGATGGTGATATTGTAAAGGTACTTCTCTTCTACCTCTGTTTACTTCCATATTCCTTAAGGAATGGAAGTATGGTGATGGCAAAAAAAATCGTGTTCGAGATTATTGCAGAATATGATTGTACTACACTCAAAACATGAAAAAAAGTCGTTTTCCGAAAAGTGTCTGTGTGTGTGTCTGTGTGTGTCGGTTAAGGGGAAGGGGTAGTTTACCTGCAACGTTTTTTTATCAAGCGTATTTTCTATGGCAAACGATAACAGCCGCAAATTCAAACAGAATCAAGTAATGTTTTGCATACGTCCCTGAATTGTAGAGGTCTCAAGACCTATCGTTTTTGGTGAAGATCGGTTAAGAGAAAGGGGTAGTTTACCTGCAACGGTTTTTTATCAAGGGTAATTTTTTTCTATGGTAAACGATAACAGCCACAAATTCAAACAGAATCAAATGATGTTTTGCATACAGCCCTGTATTGTAGAGTTCTCAATACCTATTGTTGTTGGTGAAGATCGGTTAAGGGAATGGGGTAGTTTACCTGCAACGTTTTATGTTTTATAAGGGTATTTTCTATGGCAAACGATAAGAGCCGCAAATTCAAACAGAATCAAATACGTTTTTGCATACAGCCCTGTTTTCTTGAGTACTAAAGACCTATAGTTTTTGGTGAAGATCGGTTAAGGGAAACGGGTAGTTTACCTGACACGTTTTTTGTTTTATCAAGGGTATTTTATATGGCAAATGATAACAGCCGCAAATTCAAACAGAATCAAATAATGTTTCGCATACAGCCCTGAATTGTAGAGTTCTCAAGACCTATTGTTTTTGGTGAAGATCGGTTAAGGGAAAGGGGTAGTTTACCTGCAACGTTTTATGTTTTAACAAGGGTATTTTTTCTATGACGAACGATAACTGCCGTAAATTCAAAGAGAATCAACTAATGTTTTGCATACAGCCCTGAATTGTAGAGTTCTCAAGACCTATTGTTTTTGGTGAAGATCGGTTAATGGAATAGAGTAGTTTACTAGCAACGTTTTATGTTTTATCAAGGGTGTTTTCTATGGCAAACGATAACAGCCGCAAATTCAAACTAAATCAAATAATTGTTTGCATACAGACCTGAATTGTAGAGTACCTAAGACCTGTCGTTTTTGGTGAAGATCGGTTAAGGGAAAGGGGTAGTTTACCTGCAACGGTTTTTTATCAAGGGTAATTTTTTTCTATAGTAAACGATAACAACCGCAAATTCAAACAGAATCAAATGATGTTTTGCATACAGCCCTGTATTGTAGAGTTCTCAATACGTATTGGTGTTGGTGAAGATCGGTTGAGGGAAAGGGGTAATTTACCAGCAACATTTTATGTTTTAACAAGGGTAATTTTTTATATGACGAACGATAACTACCGTAAATTCAAGCAGAATCAACTAGGTTTTTGCATACCTTTTTGAACTAAAGAGAACTCAAGGTCTGTTGATTTTGTTGAAGATCGGTTAAGGGAAGGGGTAGTTTATCAGCAACGTTTTATGTTTTAAAAACGGTAATTTTTTTATGACGAACGATAACTGCCGAAAATTCAATGAGAATCAAATAATTTTTTGCACCCCCTGAGTTGCAGAGAGCTCAAGGTCTATTGATTTTGGTGAAGATCGGTTAAGGGAAAGGGGTAGTTTACCTGCAACATTTTATGTTGTAACAAGAGAAATGTTTCCATGACGAACGATAACTGCCGCACATTCAAACAGAATCAAATATTTTTTTGCATGCTTCCCTGTATTGTAGAGGACGGAAGGTCTGTTGATTTTGGAGAAGATCGGTTAAGAGAAAGGGGTAGTTTACCGGAAACATTTTATGTTTTAACAAGAGTAAAGTACTTTATTTTTATAAATAAAGTATCCTGATAAGAAGCTCATAGTAATCCACTGTAGAAACGTAGATGAAATATCTATAAATGAAGAAGTTAGGAGAACGGGGTGGGGGTAATTTTCTATTATTAAAAATTATAGTTGAAGGTGTAGGGGAGAATTTTTTATATGTGTACTACGTTATCGGCAACAAAGAGTAGTTTTTTGTTAAAATTGCTTCCCGGGCTCTTTAGCCGTAGTCCTATGTTTTCTGCAAAACCAGACTTTTCGGCAGTGCCATCGACTCCCATCATCGGTGAAAATCGAGTGCGAAAACGTGAGGTGGTGGTGGTATACGTTAGTGAGCACAGTACTGTGGTTAATGCTGAAGCAATAAGTAGAAAGACGTAGTTTCTATGGAAATATTTCATTTCAAATATGTTTTTAAATGTAAATCTTAGAACATGGAAGTCATGTATGGTTCTCCATACCGATATTTTCTTACGTTTGCACGCTTTTTAAATGGAAAGTGCCGAAACCCACACCAACATAACGCGTGCAAGCCGAAAAAATGGACATCATTTGCTTACTGGCGAAGCTAGTAGTTAATGAATGGGTAGGCAAAAATCTTATCTTAAATTTTTTTTTAAGGAATCACTAAAAGGACAGTGGGTCAAATCGGACGCTGAGGTAGAGTTTGCTGTAACCGAATGGTTCCACAAACAGCCGTAAGAATTTTACTAGCAGGGAATCTACAGGTTAGCGCAACAGTGGAACTCATGTCTTAATGTTATTGGAGACTTCTTTCAAAATCGTTGAATAAAAAATGCTTTACAGCTCTATACGTGTGTCTATTGAACAATCCTTGTATTAGTCATACACAATAATACAACTGATTGAACTTCAAATTTTTAAACTTGATTAGTTTCTATATATATGTTTAATGTTACAAATAATTCAAATAACAATCTTGATCATCTGTTAGTTCAGCGGAATAACAGTGACACTTTTAATAACCGCATAAAATAAACACTTAGAAACAACACAGGCGCTTTAACTTAACTGTTTGGACCACAGAAGTGAGGCATGCCTCAACGCTCTATGTGTACAGCGCGGGACAATCCCCCTCCCTACACTTCCCTATCACACCACTACATTGCTTACATACGATGCATACAAAAAACGCTGAGGCAAGTTCAGGTTGCCTCATTCGCTTTAAACGAACTATGCCGAATCTCACCTGTCACCATCTAGCGGTCGCTCAATAAAGCACGTTTCGGTTTAATAAATTTGACAGTCGCAGTAACAATGTATAATCTTTACGTTATGTAGTTCATACGTATTTATAATTTTTATTCTACAGAATTTTTTAGGGTAGGCATTCCCTCAATTGCCTCCATGTAACTTCGCCACTGATATATATGTGTACAACGTTATCGGCAACAAAGAAGTAGTTTTTGTTAAAATTCCTTCCCGGGATATTTGGCCGTAGTCCAATGTTTTCTACAAAACCAGACTTTTCGGCAATGCCATCGACTTCCATCATCAGTGAAAATCGAGTGCGATAACGTGAGGTGGTATACGTTAGTGACCACAGTACTGTGGTTAATGCTGAAGCAGTAAGTAGAAAGAAGTAGTTTCTATGGTAATATTTCATTTCGAAAATGATTTTAAATATAAATCTTAGAATATGGAAGTCATGTATGGTTCTCCATACCGATATTTAAAAATACTACACCCATCATAATATACTCACCGCTGCCAGAATTTTACTTACCGTCATAGTCCCCGTTGAACTTACCTTGAAAGAAACTGCCCAGGTCGCCAACATATTTTTTAGATAAATATGTAAACTTAAACACTCTTGCCCTTATAAAAATCCTGCTATCTGACTACTCTTTAAAAATTCAGAAAACCCCCGAAAACGTTAGACGAATTTGCCAGCACAGAATACTAGGAAGTGGTAATGACGAAATAACTACGCTAACACATGGTATATGCTGTTAAACAATTCTTATTTATTAGATCCAATATTCAATTTGCTCTTCCTTTAAAATTTACTTTAAAATCTTTCGTTTACTGCTACATTGCCACCATCCTAGTAATAACTGTAAGTAAAACCTTAACCTATATAACTGACTAAACTATGAAAAGCAACCCAGCGTCTTGCTCACACACACATTTACATCCATCCCCATAATTTATATTTAGAAATCTCTCATTTTTATACGTTTAGTGGATTTGCACAAATACTGTAGTATTAATTTATAAATAAAGGTTTAAAATGTACTCATCCTGTTCGTAGTTGCCGCACTCTTATTAACACTTAACTAAACATCTTTGCTGTCCTGGCCGGTCGGTGCACATTTTCTGGTGAATTATTTTTTCGTACCGCGCTCTAACACAACGACGCGGTTCCGAGTTTAGACGCCGAACTGTCTTTGCCCGGTATCCCCATTTTATGCACGGGCGAGATGGAAACTGTGTCCAGTCGGCGGACGCACACACGGCTCGCGTCCGGCACTTCTAGATGTTAATGTCAGACTGCCATTACATGCGGGCGGACATTACTGCCTTTTCTGATACTAAATCTCGTCGCCGTTCCCAGCCTTTGTTGTTAAGGTCTTCGTCGTTGCACACACAACACGTGTTATTTGTGTGTCTTGGACGTCAACGAAATCTGGTGTCCACTGTTTCCGTCACAAAGATAGGCGGGATTTCTCCTTGCGTTTCCGCCAGCACAGAAGCACATGTTGCGAAAATATCGTCCCCTGGCCATATTGTTTTAATAACTCGGCGTCGGTTGCGCACCTGCTGGTGTTTGCGCGCTTGTGTGTGTGTGTGTCACACAGTATTAAAGTTCTAAGAATTGTATTGCGTTGTTGCACCTTGACGCATTCCATCATACAGTCACACCGCACTGAACTGGTTTATGTAGGTGACTCGCTGTTTTGGGCCCGTATACAGTGAATAAAACCAAATAAAATTACCTCAAAATATAATACCCTTTTTTGCCCCGTTACAATATAAGCAACATAGGAAAGATCACCATATTGCCTGCCACATATACTGGTAGTCCGCGACATATGCACGAATATGCGCAGGACGCTATTACGTATGTGCAGAAATATGGTCGTCCTGATCTTTTCATTACATTTACATGTAATCCAGCATGGGATGAAATAAAAGAGTTACTACTTCCAAGACAAACTCCTACTGATCGCCACGACATAACAGCACGCGTTTTCAAACAAAAGCTAAAGACATTAATTGATTTCATCACTTCACTACACGTTTTCGGAGAAACACAATGTTGGATGTACTCTGTGGAGTGGGAAAAAAGAGGATTGCCACATTCGCACATTCTAATATGGCTTACTGTGAAGATAATGCCAAATGAAATCGATAAAATCTGCCGAAATACCAGATCCCACAATTGATAATGAGTTGTTTGAAGTTGTGACCAAGAACATGATACACGGACCATGTGGAACAATCAATACAAATTCACCGTGTATGATCGAAGGAAAATGCTCTAAACGGTATCCTCGAGAGTTGTTAAAAGACACAATTACTGGCAATGATGGTTACCCACTATATCGACGAAGAAGTACAGAAGACAATGGAAAAGCAATTACTTCGAAAGTTAGAGGAAATGACATTGAAGTCGATAATCGTTGGGTTGTTCCATATTCACCACTTTTATCGAAAACTTTCAAAGCACATATCAACGTTGAGTATTGCAATTCTGTGAAATCCATAAAATACATTTGTAAATACGTCAACAAAGGCAGCGATATGGCCGTGTTTGGAGTTTCAACAAGAAGTAATTTAGATGAAATCTCTCAATACCAAATAGGCAGATATATCAGCAGCAATGAAGCTGTGTGGCGTATTTTAGGATTTCCAATCCACGAGAGGGATCCAACTGTCGTTCATCTTGCTGTCCATCTTGAAAACGGACAAAGAGTGTATTTCACGGAACAAAACATACAGGACAGAGCAACAAATCCACCGAACACAACATTAACAGCGTTTTTTCTATTATGTATGCAGACATTCGACTTATTACACTTGGAACGCAACACGAAAGAATTTTGAAAGAAGGAAGAGAGGCAAAGCAGTAGTTGGACAACCTGGAATATTTTCATCAAATGCTTTAGGAAGAATATACAATGTACATCCGAACAACGCTGAATGCTTTTATTTACGGTTGCTTCTGATTACCGTTCGTGGTCTAACATCATTTATACATTTTCGAACAGTGGATGGAATAGTACATAATACGTATCGGAGTGCGTGCGAGGCACTTCATTTGCTGGAAAACGACGATCATTGGGACAAGTCAATTGAAGATTCATCTGCCACTTCTAATCCATTTCAAATACGTACGCTGTTCGCAATTATTTTATCTACATGTTCTCCGTCACAACCAGTACAATTGTCGGAGAAATACAAAGACTACATGGCCGAAGATATTCTGCACAGAAAGCGTCAAGAAACACAAAATCATGGCTTGGATTTCACAGAAGAAATATACAATGAAGCGCTAATCTTCATTGAGGATCTTTGTTTTGCAATGTGCGGCAAGTTGTTGGCACAATTGGGAATGACAGCACCAAATCGGTCCATCAATGCAACATTCGACAGAGAACTGCTCAGAGAGCAATCATACAACAGAAATGACTTACAGCTGTTCGTCCAAGAAAATACACCGAAACTCCTTCCAGAACAAAAGATAGCATTTGATACCATCATACAAGCTGTGGCCAACCAATCCGGTGGATTGTACTTTTTGGACGCTCCAGGTGGAACTGGAAAAACGTTCTTAATTTCCTTGATCCTGGCTAAAATCCGTTCAAACGGCCATATTGCGTTAGCTCTTGCTTCTTCAGGCATTGCTGCCACGTTGATGGAAGGAGGGAGAACAGCGCATTCAGCTCTTAAACTGTCACTAAGCATGCGCTTCACAGAAAACCCAACATGTAACATTTCAAAAACATCAACTGGAATGGGAAAGGTTCTTCAGGCGTGCAAAATCATTGTATTGGATGAGTGTACAATGGCTCACAAGAAGTCATTGGAAGCATTAGACCATACATTGAAAGACTTGCAAAATAATCAGGTTCCATTTGGTGGAGCATTGGTGTTACTATCCGGTGACTTCAGGCAAACGCTTCCAGTTATACCTCGCTCAACACCAGCTGATGAATTGCATGCCTGCTTGAAATATTCAACTTTTTGGAGCACAGTCAAAAAAATGCATTTAACAACAAATATGAGAGTTCAGCTTCAAACCGATCCAACAGCTGACATATTTTCAA
The DNA here is from genome assembly GCA_034769895.1 of Magicicada septendecula. Lineage (NCBI taxonomy): Eukaryota > Metazoa > Arthropoda > Insecta > Hemiptera > Cicadidae > Magicicada > Magicicada septendecula. The sequence goes on from CM068367.1 coordinate 290,987,264, forward strand.
GACAATTACTCGAGGTCGGTAACGGCACTGTACCTACAAATCCAGAAACAGGAATAATCACCTTCCCATCTAATTTCTGCAACATCGTGAATTCAAAAGAAGAATTAGTAGACAAGGTTTTCCAAAGCATCGAAACAAATTATCGAAATCACGCATGGTTGAGCGGAAGAGCCATTCTAGCGGCTAAAAATGTCGACGTACACAATATGAACAACATCATTCTAAACAGAATCGCAGGTGAAACAGTGACATACAAATCCATTGACTCCGTGATGAACCAAAGTGAAGTAGTGAATTTTCCAACAGAATTTCTTAATTCTCTCGATGTTCCCGGATTACCGTCACACATTCTGAATTTGAAAATTGGAGTGCCAATTATATTACTCCGAAACATCAATCAGCCAAAGTTATGCAATGGCACACGATTAGTAGTCAAAAAATTGATGAACAATCTAATTGAAGGAACAATTCTGATTGGACCTCATAAAGGTGAAGACGTACTACTTCCACGAATACCACTCATTCCAACCGACATGGCGTTCGAGTTCAAACGGGGTAAGCCGCAAATTCAAGGAGGAATACACCTTGCGTTCGCTATGACTATCAATAAAGCGCAAGGGCAATCTTTGCAAGTGTGCGGTTTGAATTTAGAAAACGATTGCTTCTCTCATGGGCAATTATACGTCACATGCTCCAGACTCGGTAAACCGTCTGATCTTTATGTTTATGCAGAAAACAGACAAACAAAAAATGTAGTCAATCCACTAGCTTTACAATAAAAAATGATTTTCTGTGAAAAACATCTTTTTTCTTCATTTCCTTTCATTCCACAGCATAGCCACAGCAACGCAAGGCGGGGTATTGAATTGAATGATGTGTTTTCTCGGTGAATCTATGTTCGCTAGAATACTTTTATTTACTTCCCTATTCATTTCATATCAGACTGAGCCACAGCAAAGCGTGGCCGGGTTTATCTAGTATGAGATAAAACAGCATTAAAACATATGTTTTGACAAGGATTATATGAAATTTGAAATAAATATTAAAATAAAAGGAAAGAGCAAGAAAATTATAATATAATAAATACAAATTAGAATTAAGAATGTTAGAAATCAAATAAATATATTTAATAATAATTAGAAAAGTTATATATGTTTTTAAGAGTTATATGATAGAAAGATGTAACGAATGTAGGGAGGTATCAATATGGCAAAATTGTAAATTGTTAGATTTGTATTGTATAGAAATGGAAGGAAATGTGTTTTTTAGTTTAATTTTATACTCAATATGGTAAAGATCAAAGAAAGTGATACTGTAAATGAAATTTAAATTTATATTCGATATGATAAACATCACCGAGAGAGCCTGTAATATTTAAATAAGTCAAAATTTATACATCACAAAGTCTAATGTTATATGTAATCAGATAAACAGTAAAAGAGTTTAATTTTTCATACCAGAGTTTGTCTATTTAATAAAATAAACATTCAAAGGAAGAGAGTTAATGTTAATACTGAATTTAATAACAAATACAACTTAATAAACAACAAAAATATTTCAAAAAGTTTGAATATATCTTTGAAAGAACACCGAATTAAAAGAAGAATCATGTACTGTATTAAAAAATCGTTTGAGGGGCCATACCATAAAATCCAATATTCCGAAGAGGTATCTGTTTTGCAGTCATCGAAGAAAACAACATTCAGCATTAAAACTAATAAGAAATTCCCGTGGAGGAACAGATCGCTAAGCCTAGTATTACCTTTAAAATGATAAACATCAACCAGAAGTGAACCCGTGGCAGCTGTGAAGAATTCAGAGTCAATCTATTTACATTTTTAAGGTAGATATTCTTACCTTGTTAATTATCAAAAATTTACATACTAACGTTATTTGGTACGGTTTAAAGAAAACAAGATATCATATACAATATTAAATAAGATCAAACAGCTTAATAATTATTAACCCTGAGATAGAGTTTCTTTTCATGTGCAGATAAACAAAAAACATAATAACTGTAATTACATATCTTAATTACATTACTACTAGAAAAAAACAACAGTACATTAATGACGCAACCAACGTGGTGCATATAATAAATATTATACTAGTAAATAATTACAGTACATTAATGACGCAACCAACAAGAGATTTTATTCTCTTTATAAACCGTTTGATTATGTGCTTTACAATAGTACAAGTCTTGAATCAAAAGAGAAAAAGTGGTAGAGGGAGAGGAGAGTGATCGGGGCAAAAACTTAAAAATTTGATTCTTCACAACAGTTTAATTTTTGTGTGAAGAAAGAGAATGTGTGTGTGTGTGTGTGTGTGTGTGTGTGTGTGTGTGTGTGTGTGTGTGTGTGTGTGTGTGTGTGTGTGTGTGTGTGTGTGTGTGAGAGAATAACATTTATATTAAAAAGTTATATAGTTCTGTCGAAGGGTTAGAGAGAGGTAAAACAAAAGGACACATGGTGTGGGAAAGAGTGAGAGTGAGCGAGCAACAGGGAAGGCAAGAGAGAAAGAGTGAGTGAGAGGGGCTAGTGACAGAGTAGAAATATTAGAAATTTGATTGTCATTTGCAATTTAATTTCTATTAGAGTGTGACGGGGGGGAGAGCGAGACAAGAAGGCAGAGCGAGATAAAGTAAAAATAACGCGTAGTACGTGCATTAGGGTTACTACCGAGACGTCTGAGGAGGGGGAGAGGCCAGCGAATGAATATGCGACTGTTAAGCTACGTTTACACTGTGAGAAAATTTCGACAGTAAATACGCAAGCAGTGTCCAGTAGGTGTTTGCACTAAGACGCAGTTTTTACCGCGAGAGATACTGGAAATGTTCACTACTTGCTTGCGTGAACTAATGTAATTTATTTTGACAGATGTATGAAACTCCGTTTACACTAGACAGTAAGTTTGGGCAAGTAGTCCTGTCGCAATTTTTCCCGCCGAGCACTCTTCAGAGAAGTGTCAGCCACAGGCACGATGTTTATTAAAACAGTAAATTAAAAATAAATAACACAACTATTGTATGTATTTTTACTTCCATATTCCTTAAGGAAATGGAAGTATGGTGATGGCAAAAAAAATCCTGTTCGAGATTATTGCAGATTCTGATTGTACTACACTCAAAACATGAAAAAAAGTCGTTTTCCGAAAAGTGTCTGTGTGTGTGTCTGTCTGTCTATAGATTTTTACTTCCATATTCCTTAAGGAATGGAGTATGGTGATGGCAAAAAAAATCGTGTTCGAGATTATTGCAGATTCTGATTGTACTACACTCAAAACATGAAAAAAAGTCGTTTTCCGAAAAGTGTCTGTGTGTGTGTCTGTCTGTCTATAGATTTTTACTTCCATATTCCTTAAGGAATGGAGTATGGTGATGGCAAAAAAAATCGTGTTCGAGATTATTGCAGATTCTGATTGTACTACACTCAAAACATGAAAAAAAGTCGTTTTCCGAAAAGTGTCTGTGTGTAGATTTTTTTTCTATGGCAAACGATAACTGCCGCAAATTCAAACAGAATCAAATAATTTTTTGCATACAGCCCTGATTTGTAGAGTACTCACGACCTATTGTTTTTGGTGAAGATCGGTTGAGGGAAAGAGGTAGTTTCCTGCAACGGTTTTTTTTTATCAAGGGAATTTTTTTTTTTGGCAAACGATAACAGCCGCAAATTCAAACAGAATTAAATAATATTTCGTATACACCCCTGAATTGTAGAGTTCTCAAGACCTATTGTTTTTGGTGAAGATCGGTTAAGGGAAAGGGGTAGTTTACCTGCAACGTTTTATGTTTTAACAAGGGTATTTCCTATGGCAAACGATAACAGCCGCAAATTCAAACAGAATCAAAAGATTATTTGCATACAGCCCTAAATTGTAGAGTTCTCAAGACCTATTGTTTTTGGTGAAGATCGGTTGAGGGAAAGGGGTAGTTTACCTGCAACGTTTTTTTAACAAGGGTATTTTCTATGGCAAACGATAACAGCCGCAAATTCAAACAGAATCAAATAATGTTTTGCATACAGCCCTGATTTGTAGAGTACTCAAGACTTATTGTTTTTGGTGAAGATCGGTTAAGGGAAAGGGGTAGTTTACCTGCAACCTTTTACGTTTTAACAAGAGTAAAGTACTTGAAAATTTATTTAAACTTTTTGAAACAATGGTAATTGTTAAAAATAAAATAATATTGTTGCCAGGCAATAAAATTATAATTTATTCATTTTAATGTAATATAATATTTTTCATTTAATACAGCAATAAAAAGGCAGGTACGACACACACACACACACACACACACAATTCACGTTATTTCTGGCCTCACTCATGTTTATTTTCTTACGTTTGCACGCTTTTTAAATGGAAAGTGCCGAAACCCACACCAACATAACGCGTGCAAGCCGAAAAAATGGACATCAATTTGCTTACTGGCGAAGCTAGTAGTTAATGAATGGGTAGGCAAAAATCTTATCATAAATTTTTTTTAAGGAATCACTAAAAGGACGGTGGTTCAAATCGGACGCTGAGGTAGAGTTTGCTGAAACCGAATGGTTCCACAAACAGCCGTAAGAATTTTACTAGCAGGGAATCTACAGGTTAGCGCAACAGTGGAACTCATGTCTTAATGTTATTGGAGACTTCTTTTAAAATCGTTGAATAAAAATGCTTTACAGCTCTATACGTGTTTCTATTGAACAATCCTTGTATTAGTCATACACAATAATACAACTGATTGAACTTCACATTTTTAAACTTGATTAGTTTCTATATATATGTTTAATGTTACAAATAATTCAAATAACAATCTTGATCATCTGTTAGTTCAGCGGAATAACAGTGACACTTTTAATAACCGCATAAAATAAACACTTAGAAACAACACAGGCGCTTTAACTTAACTGTTTGGACCACAGAAGTGAGGCATGCCTCAACGCTCTATGTGTACAGCGCGGGACAATCCCCCCTCCTACACTTCCTTATCACACCACTACATTGCTTACATACGATGTATACAAAAATCGCTGAGGCAAGTTCAGGTTGCCTCATTCGCTTTAAACGAACTATGCCGAATCTCACCTGTCAACATCTAGCGGTCTCTCAATAAAGCACGTTTCGGTTTAATAAATTTGACAGTCGCAGTAACAATGTATAATCTTTACGTTATGTAGTTCATACGTATTTATAATTTTTATTCTACAGAATTTTTTAGGGTAGGCATTGCCTCAATTGCCTCCATGTAACTTCGCCACTGATATATATGTGTACAACGTTATCGGCAACAAAGAAGTAGTTTTTGTTAAAATTCCTTCCCGGGATATTTGGCCGTAGTCCAATGTTTTCTACAAAACCAGACATTTCGGCAATGCCATCGGCTTCCATCATCAGTGAAAATCGAGTGCGATAACGTGAGGTGGTATACGTTAGTGACCACAGTACTGTGGTTAAGGCTGAAGCAGTAAGTAGAAAGAAGTAGTTTCTATGGTAATATTTCATTTCGAAAATGATTTTAAATATAAATCTTAGAATATGGAAGTCATGTATGGTTCTCCATACCGATATTTTTCTATGGCAAACGATAATAGCCGCAAATTCAAACAGAAACAAATAATTTTTTGCATACAGCCCTGATTTGTAGAGTACTCACGACCTATTGTTTTTGGTGAAGATCGGTTGAGGGAAAGGGGTAGTTTACCTGCAACGGTTTTTTTTTTATCAACGGAAATTTTTTACTTCCATATTCCTTAAGGAAATGGAAGTATGGTGATGGCAAAAAAAATCGTGTTCGAGATTATTGCAGATTCTGATTGTACTACACTCAAAACATGAAAAAAAGTCGTTTTCCGAAAAGCGTCTGTGTGTGTGTCTGTCTGTCTGTGTGTCTGTGTGTAGATTGTTTTCATATGGCAAACGATAACTGCCGCAAATTCAAACAGAATCAAATAATTTTTTGCATACAGCCCTGATTTATAGAGTACTCACGACCTATTGTTTTTGGTGAAGATCGGTTGAGGGAAAGGGGTAGTTTACCTGCAACGGTTTTTTTTTTATCAAGGGAAATTTTTTTTTGGCAAACGATAACAGCCGCAAATTCAAACAGAATCAAATAATGTTTCGCATACAGCCCTGAATTGTAGAGTTCTCAAGACCTATTGTTTTTGGTGAAGATCGGTTAAGGGAAAGGGGTAGTTTACCTGTAACGTTTTGTTTTAACAAGGCTATTTCCTATGGCAAACGATAACAGCCGCAAATTCAAACAGAATCAAAAGATTATTTGCATACAGCCCTAAATTGCAGATTTCTCAAGACCTATTGTTTTTGGTGAAGATCGGTTAAGGGAAAGGGGTAGTTTACCTGCAGCGTTTTTTTATCAAGGGTATTTTCTATGGCAAACGATAACAGCCGCAAATTCAAACAGAATCAAATAATTTTTTGCATACAGCCGTGATTTGTAGAGTACTCAAGTCCTATTGTTTTTGGTGAAGATCGGTTAAGGGGAAGGGGTAGTTTACCTGCAACCTTTTACATTTTAACAAGAGTAAAGTACTTGAAAATTCATTTAAAATTTTTCAAACAATGGTAATTATTAAAAATAAAATAATTTTGTTGCCAGGCAATAAAATTATAATTTTTTCATTTTAATGTAAATCTGTACATAGTATAAAGTAAAGTCGGACCGTTTTCTCTCTGTGTTTGAAATCGCTAATCTCAGGAAGTACTGAACGGATTTTATTCAAGTTTTCGCCAATAGATAGAGTGTCTATCGAGGAACATTTATGTGTATAATTAATACATATATGTTGTACATTAGCTTAGCTATCACGGTTTATGTCAAGTAAGTGGTATAGTTTACATCTTATATATAAATATCGGTATGGAGAACCATACATGACTTCCATATTCTAAGATTTATATTTAAAATCATTTTCAGCCAAACAGCCAGGCTGTGTCTTACCTGCCTTTTTATTGCTGTATTAAATGAAAAATATTATATTACATTAAAATGAAAAAATTATAATTTTATTGCCTGGCAACAAAATTATTTTATTTTTAACAATTACCATTGTTTCAAAAAGTTTAAATAAATTTTCAAGTACTTTACTCTTGTTAAAACGTAAAAGGTTGCAGGTAAACTACCCCTTCCCCTTAACCGATCTTCACCAAAATCAAAAGTCATTGAGGCCTCTACAATTCAGGGACGTATGCAACAACTTATTTGATTCTGTTTGAATTTGCGGCTGTTATCGTTTGCCATAGAAAATACGCTTGATAAAAAAACGTAGCTGGTAAACTACCCCTTCCCCTTAACCGATCTTCACCAAAAACAACAGGTCTTGAGAACTCTACAATTTAGGGCTGTATGCAAATAATCTTTTGATTCTGTTTGAATTTGCGGCTGTTATCGTTTGCCATAGGAAATACCCTTGTTAAAACATAAAACGTTACAGGTAAACTACCCCTTTCCCTTAACCGATCTTCACCAAAAACAACAGGTCTTGAGTACTCTACAAATCAGGGCTGTATGCAAAACATTATTTGATTCTGTTTGAATTTGCGGCTGTTATCGTTTGCCATAGAAAATACCCTTGTTAAAAAAACGTTGCAGGTAAACTACCCCTTTCCCTCCACCGAACTTCACCAAAAACAATAGGTCTTGAGAACTCTACAATTTAGGGCTGTATGCAAATAATCTTTTGATTCTGTTTGAATTTGCGGCTGTTATCGTTTGCCATAGGAAATACCCTTGTTAAAACATAAAACGTTACAGGTAAACTACCCCTTTCCCTTAACCGATCTTCACCAAAATCAGCAGATCTTGAGAACTCTACAATTCAGGGCTGTATGCGAAACATTATTTGATTCTGTTTGAATTTGCGGCTGTTATCGTTTGCCATAGAAAATACCCTTGTTAAAAAAACGTTGCAGGTAAACTACCCCTTTCCCTCCACCGAACTTCACCAAAAACAATAGTTCTTGAGAACTCTACAATTTAGGGCTGTATGCAAATAATCTTTTCATTCTGTTTGAATTTGCGGCTGTTATCGTTTGCCATAGGAAATACCCTTGTTAAAACATAAAACGTTACAGGTAAACTACCCCTTTCCCTTAACCGATCTTCACCAAAATCAAAAGCTCTTGAGAACTCTACAATTCAGGGCTGTATGCGAAACATTATTTGATTCTGTTTGAATTTGCGGCTGTCATCGTTTGCCAAACAAACAAAATTACCCTTGCTAAAAAAAAACCGTTGCAGGTAAACTACCCCTTTCCCTCAACCGATCTTCACCAAAAACAAAAGGTCACGAGTACTCTACAAATTAGGGCTGTATGCAAAAAATTATTTGATTCTGTTTGAATTTGCGGCAGTTATCGTTTGCCATAGAAAAAAAATCTACAGACACACACATAGACAGACAGACACACAGACAGACAGACACACACACAGACACTTTTCGGAAAACGACTTTTTTTCATGTTTTGAGTGTAGTAAAATCAGAATCTGCAATAATCTCGAACACGATTTTTTTTTGCCATCACCATACTTCCATTCCTTAAGGAATATGGAAGTAAAAAACGTTGTAGGTAAACTACCCCTTTCCCTTAATCGATCTTAACCAAAAACAGTACGTCTTGAGTACTCTACAAACCAGGGCTGTATGCAGAAAATTATTTGATTATGTTTGAATTTGCGGCTGTTATCGTTTGCCATAGAAAATAACCTTGTTAAAAAAACGTTGTAGGTAAACTACCCCTTTCCCTTAACCGATCTTCACCAAAAACAATACGTCTTGAGAACGCTACAATTTAGGGCTGTATGCAAATAATCTTTTGATTCTGTTTGAATTTGCGGTTGTTAACGTTTGCCATAAGAAATACCCTTGTTAAAACATAAAACGTTACAGGTAAACTACCCCTTTCCCTCAACCGATCTTCACCAAAAACAATAGGTCTTGAGAACTCTACAATTTAGGGCTGTATGCAAATAATCTTTTGATTCTGTTTGAATTTGCGGCTGTTATCGTTTGCCATAAGAAATACCCTTGTTAAAACATAAAACGTTACAGGTAAACTACCCCTTTCCCTTAACCGATCTTCACCAAAATCAAAAGCTCTTGAGAACTCTACAATTCAGGGCTGTATGCGAAACATTATTTGATTCTGTTTGAATTTGCGGCTGTCATCGTTTGCCAAACAAACAAAATTACCCTTGCTAAAAAAAAACCGTTGCAGGTAAACTACCCCTTTCCCTCAACCGATCTTCACCAAAAACAAAAGGTCACGAGTACTCTACAAATTAGGGCTGTATGCAAAAAATTATTTGATTCTGTTTGAATTTGCGGCAGTTATCGTTTGCCATAGAAAAAAAATCTACAGACACACACATAGACAGACAGACACACAGACAGACAGACACACACACAGACACTTTTCGGAAAACGACTTTTTTTCATGTTTTGAGTGTAGTAAAATCAGAATCTGCAATAATCTCGAACACGATTTTTTTTTGCCATCACCATACTTCCATTCCTTAAGGAATATGGAAGTAAAAAACGTTGTAGGTAAACTACCCCTTTCCCTTAATCGATCTTAACCAAAAACAGTACGTCTTGAGTACTCTACAAACCAGGGCTGTATGCAGAAAATTATTTGATTATGTTTGAATTTGCGGCTGTTATCGTTTGCCATAGAAAATAACCTTGTTAAAAAAACGTTGTAGGTAAACTACCCCTTTCCCTTAACCGATCTTCACCAAAAACAATACGTCTTGAGAACGCTACAATTTAGGGCTGTATGCAAATAATCTTTTGATTCTGTTTGAATTTGCGGTTGTTAACGTTTGCCATAAGAAATACCCTTGTTAAAACATAAAACGTTACAGGTAAACTACCCCTTTCCCTCAACCGATCTTCACCAAAAACAATAGGTCTTGAGAACTCTACAATTTAGGGCTGTATGCAAATAATCTTTTGATTCTGTTTGAATTTGCGGCTGTTATCGTTTGCCATAAGAAATACCCTTGTTAAAACATAAAACGTTACAGGTAAACTACCCCTTTCCCTTAACCGATCTTCACCAAAATCAACAGATCTTGAGAACTCTACAATTCAGGGCTGTATGCGAAACATTATTTGATTCTGTTTGAATTTGCGGTTGTTATCGTTTGCCAAACAAACAAAATTACCCTTGCTAAAAAAAAAACCGTTGCAGGTAAACTACCCCTTTCCCTCAACCGATCTTCACCAAAAACAATAGGTCGCGAGTACTCTACAAATCAGGGTTGTATGCAAAAAATTATTTGATTCTGTTTGAATTTGCGGCAGTTATCGTTTGCCATAGAAAAAAAATCTACAGACACACAGACACACAGACACACACACACACACACAGACAGACAGACAGACAGACACACACACAGACACTTTTCGGAAAACGACTTTTTTTCATGTTTTGAGTGTAGTAGAATCAGAATCTGCAATAATCTCGAACACGATTTTTTTTGCCATCACCATACTTCCATTCCTTAAGGAATATGGAAGTAAAATGAATGTTTCTTTGTTTGTCCCGTATGCGTTCCTATACCATTCATCCGATTGCGATGAAACTTCGGTGAGTTGTTGTGCGCACATCCGCGAAGGTTTCTTCCACATCTCCTCCTAAACCACTGTACCGATTTCAACCAAACTTGGCACAAATATTTTACACAACGGGAGAACCAACATAGGATAGGTGTTTTTTCGATGGGGTCCTTTTGGGGGTTCTTTGGGGTCTTCCACATCGCCTCCTAAACCACTGGACCGATTTCAACCAAACTTGGCACAAATATTTTACGCAAAGGGAGAACCAACATAGGACAAGTGTTTTTTTCGATACGATACTTTGGGGGGTCCTTTGGGGTCTTCCACGTCTCCACCTAAACAATTGGACCGATTTCAACCAAACTTGGAACAAATATTTTACGCAACGGGAGAACCAACATAGGACAGGTGCTTTTTTCGATACGATCCTCTGGGGGGTCCTTTGCGGTCTTAAAAAACTATTAGATCTGGTTACTATGGCAACCCAATAGATTCTGTTCTAAATATATTATCGCATTAAATTGAAGACCACGCGAACGAAGTTGTGGGCAACAGCTATTTATTTTTAAGAAGCCTACTTTAATTAAACTTTATTAATTAAACTAACATTTTCATTACGTACAACGTGAAACTCCGTAGCGAAGCACGGGTATTCTGCTAGTCATGTATAAGAGAAAATATATCGTGCGTGGCAGGCAAGCATATCTCAGTTATGTACTGTTTACGTTTCCATTTTATTGTTATCACTACCGCAATAAAAAGGCAGGGAAGGCACACACACACACACACACACACACAATTCGCGTTATTTCTGGCCTCATTCATGTTTATTTTCTTACATTTGCACGCTTTTTAAATGGAAAGTGCCGAACCCATACCAACATAACGCATGCAAGCCGAAAAAGTGTCCAGCGTGGATAGCGATTTGCTTCCTGTGGATCGCTGGGCAGTGTAACTGCACGTGTTTACAGAGGAACGATTCATAGACAGATTTTTCGTCTTTAGGGAATGAACCCTCTGCAAGATGCTGAGGGTCCATGAGTGACTTCGGAGCATTCCTTCTTTTCCGCGTGTTTGTTCTGTGAAACGTACACTGTAGAATCGCAGATTTATTCTAAGGAACGCTCAATAGGAAATGTTGAAAATTTTTGTCCACGGTGAACCCTCATACACACTAAACCTGCTCTGATGTTTTAATTACGGACATCATAATATTAAAACTTTGGAAACTTGAGCACTACTTAATGGAGATCAATCATTAACTTATACAAGCCATTAATTTTATGCATAATTTTTATATATATGTGTACAACGTTATCGGCAACAAAGAAGTAGTTTTTGTTAAAATTCCTTCCCGGGATATTTGGCCGTAGTCCAATGTTTTCTACAAAACCAGACGTTTCGGCAATGACATTGACTTCCATCATCAGTGAAAATCGAGTGCGATAACGTGAGGTGGTATATGTTAGTGACCACAGTACTGTGGTTAAGGCTGAAGCAGTAAGTAGAAAGAAGTAGTTTCTATGGTAATATTTCATTTCGAAAATGATTTTAAAAATAAATCTTAGAATATGGAAGTCATGTATGGTTCTCCATACCGATATTTTCTTTTTGCAAACGATAACAGCCGCAAATTCAAACAGAATCAAATAATGTTTCGCATACAGCCCTGAATTGTAGAGTTCTCAAGATCTATTGTTTTTGGTGAAGATCGGTTAAGGGAAAGGGGTAGTTTACCTGCAACGTTTTTTTAACAAGGGTATTTTATATGGCGACCGATAACAGCCAAAAAATTCGAACAGAATCAAATAATTTTTTGCATACAGCCCTGATTTGTAGAGTACTCAAGACCTATTGTTTTTGGTGAAGATCGGTTAAGGGGAAGGGGTAGTATACCTGCAAACGTTTACGTTTTAACAACAGTAAAGTACTTGAAAATTCATTTAAACTTTTTCAAACAATGTATAATGTAATATGATTAATTATGCAAACAATAATTTAATTAATTAATCTGTGATTGCGAGCCCCACGATCTTGGAGCGCCAATTTATAATGTGTTTAATTAATTATGCAAACAATAATTTAATTAATTATGTAATTATACTAATTTGTAGAATGTGATCATGTAATTACTCAATTAGGCTACTTATACCAAACTGATTGAAGCTACGTGATACATTAGTTATTTGATGTTAGCATAATTACTGCACTGAGACTCTAATTACTGTAGAAATTAATAAAATCTACTATAAATCATTCAAGTGACATTAATGTCTGTTCTGAGGTAACTTTGACAATAATGAACGCATATATTCTGAGTAAAATAAACACATATTTATTAACATCATTAAAGTAAAGAAACTTCAATATATAAATATAGATGATTGCCTGTAAATACATTCATAAAAGGAACACATGTATATATATCAAATTACAATGCGAATCCAGTACGTTGTTTGCTAAAAAACATACACATACATATATAACACAATCAACATATAAAAACATAAATGGTCAACATATAAATCTTATACTAATGCGTTCATTTCTTGCCTCAGATGAATAGCGTTATTTAAAGTTATCACATTTAATTTAAATACTCAAGGGTGTTTTCTTGAAAAGAGACAGGACAGTAGAGTTCTTATGACAAGAATAACATAAAGATTACTTGTAAAGTGATTTATCCAACATTTCCATCGACGTAACTGCTTCCCGCTGGTGGTCCATATGCACGAAGTTGCGTAGCCGTGATGTCACTAACACTCAACACACGCGGATCATATTCACTCGCGCTGTGTGTATTTTCTGTTGATGTCAACCGTTACTGTTAGAGTCTATTAAATCATGTGTCGTGTGCGTAAGTTCATCGTTAACTAGTGTGTATATATCTGACTGTCTATTATTGAACTTCTTCTTGTGTACGTTAATGTATCGTGTCTTTGGTAACGTGGTGTATTGTTCCAATTGATATTGTATCGCTTCGCACTGTACAACGCTACGATTTCGTTGTCCGGTAAACCATTAACACAAGTTCTGCAAGTCTGATATTGACGAAACTGCGATTGATTAGTTTAATTTTTAATAAGCAGTAGCTGAGTAAGATAAAGTACTTGAGAGTTATTAATCACTGGCGTATATTGCATGATTTAGTCACTGTAGGTACACTATTACCGAATAACTCGTCAATATCGAAATGTTTAAGCCAACTGATTAAAATACCGCGTAACAGAGTTTCAAAGTCCAACTGCTTATACGTATGTCAACTGAACTGTATTAAGACTTAGAAAATTTAAGATTTAAGTTCCGTGAAGACTGTTCAAAGTATATGATTGAAAATTTTATGAAGACTGCCCTCTCGCGTGCTCTGTAAACAGTTTTTATTATGCATTGTTTACCACAATGCAATCTCCTGGCAAACACGCCTCTGGTCAAACATGATAGGTCAGGTGAACTCCTACCCTTATGCAAGACTATGGTTCTCCACTTCTCATTCGTTGTTCGTGTTGCTATGATGACGACGGTCCTCTCCACCTGTACTCTGGGTAAATGCTGGATTCTGGTTGGGTATCTTGTCTCCCCTCAAGTTCGCGTCGAAGGCCTCCGTACCCTTTTCCTGGAACAAGAGCAATTCCTCGGCTGTCGATCAAGTCTTTGTCTAAGTGTACTCCGGAAACCTGCTGCTGTTCTCACGCGAACAATATGTCATATTTTGTTATTGTCTGACTATCCATGATCCTTTTCCGTTAGCTATCCGGACGCAGCGTGTCATCGTTTCCAAGACGGCACTCTTTCTCCCTGTCGTAAATATCAGTTGTCGCCAGTAAGATGTCCTCCCGCTGTGCACACGTTCGATTCTATTCTTTAGATTTCGTTGTCTGTTCTCATACAGGGTAAATACCATTGTGCAACTACACCCTTTTTACTGCTGGCACACTTCAAATTAACCTTGCAGTGTGTGTGCTCGTTACAATTTCTCCGTAAAGTGCTACTGTCCTAGTTTCCTTTTTGTCCTGCTTGTTGTGGGCTGTAAATATCGGTTGAGTCGAGTCTGTCACAGGCCAACCTTATTTCCCATTGTAAAGTTATGTGAAGCATACTCGTATTGTCCTGGCAAACGTTCAGTTGACACTTCGTTAAATTGTTTCCTTATTTATTGCTTCTGGCTCGTGTTGGGGTGTCTTGGCTGGTTTTAACGTATTTTCGATCAAAATTTTAAAAATTAAAATTCTTGGTCATTACATAGTCCCCAAATCGGATTGGATGTTGGATCAGCAGAAGACATTCTAATCCGATTTCTGCGCTCTGTGTTTGTTGTGGAAGTCCCCTTTGAGAAGGTCACGGTCATTGACCACTTTCCTCTGCTTGGGGTATACGGGTATATATTCCCTATATTTTGTTGTTAACTAACTCTGGGAATTTATTGCCGTGCATCTGAGGAAGGATGAACGCATTTTCACATATGGTGTATATATAATTAGACATGGAATTATTTTACAATAATAATAATAGCTGTGGATGGCTATGTCATCCGTTTATAACCTAATACATGAAATAATGGTTTTTCAACATGAAATGTAATTATTCATGTATCGTTTAAATATCGTTACGATAGTTAATGTCCTTAGTTTATCTTGAACATTTAAAAACAACAATTTATGAACCTGTAAGTATATATATTATAACATTGCCAAACCCTGATCACATTTGATATAAAAAAGTATGTAAAAAATGCCAAGAAACAATATATTTTGATAGATAAATGATAACGAGAATGAAAGTAGTAAATATAATCAATAGTGAAGGAGGAAGAATACAACCAAAGGTGGTCACAAAACAAGAAAATACGAACTAGACTGACAGACAACTGACATTGACCCAACCCCAGAGATTGGCCAGATATCAACCAAAGTGAAGAGAGACAAGAAGACAGTGAAGAAAAAAGGAAAAGAAAATAAAAAATTACATGGCCTTAACAATTAACTCACAAGATTGTTTTAAAAGAGAATAATTTTTTATTATTGTTAATAAGTTATGTTTAAATTTTTATTAGTGGTAACTTGTAAATGACAGTATCTCAGCAATTGTTATACATAAAAAACCATGTGTTGATATGATTGTATGTATATCCTTATCTATAGTTGATGTGTCAGCTGTTATGTTTAAAATTACACTCATACAGACAGGGAATAGAAAGGTGTGCGTGGTTCAATCAGAGAACGAATTGTATAGTCTACTATATACTTTGGAACTTTTACTAAGATTATTTCAGCAGTATGTATATTATTTCAGCATTATGTGTTTGAAAGTATAAGGTTTTGGAGAGTTTATTTATTCGCTAATATTATTGCTGTTGCTACAGATGTAGTATGTTTCAATTAACACAATATATTTTAACATTATTAAATTGTTGTTATTATTACTAATTATGACATTTCAGACCAATTTTTATCACTTTAATGACAATATATACAAAGTTATGTTTTGTTTGAAAGATGTATTTACAATACCATGTTGTTTGCATATTATAAAATGATATGTGACAGTCTGAAGTTAACAAAAGAGACATGAACTCATTAGATACAAAAACTTTGTAATAATAGTGAGATCGTGAGAAATATAAGGGTAATTAGAGATAGGTAGGGAGTGACAAAGATGAACAGTGAAGTGATAAGTGTAATAAAATAAACAGCATATAATCTTAAGAGAAAAGAGTGAAACAAGTGTGACAAACCCAAAATATAAGCACATGTTAAATGAGCAATTAAGTTAAGTATATTAGACTGAAAGACACAGAATAATTGTGAATATAAAAAACAGAAAAAATATTATCTCAGTATAAAATCACCAGGGTGGTTACTGTTATAAAAGAGATGGTGTAGATATAACACTCACCAAATTTGTTCATTTGTTAATTTAAAGAAAGAAGTTATTGGCTTAATGTTTAAGGCAATAATTACCAGAAGAAATAGTTTTACAGTAATATGTTAGTATGTTTTAAGTAAGTAAGGAATTTATAAAGAAAATAATAGCAATACCTTTATAAGAAATAAGAGGCAAATTATATTAATTGTGTGTAACGAAAGGGAACATGGCAGAATTATATTAAAACTTAGAAATAAGTAAATTATGTATTAACATAGTATTATCCATTTTGGACTAAAACATTAATACATAACTTAGACCAATCTTGTAAGATATCAAACTAATCTTTGAAATAAAATAGAAACATCTACGTAAAGATTACAACCATTGAAATTATCCCCAAGTAAATATAGCCATTATAAAATATTTATTCAAATTAAACAAAAAGTCAAAGTTTGATAACAATGGGTTTATTTTGAGATCGACCAGGTAGAATAATTACGTTACCATGGAAACTGTGGAGTAACAAGCCAAAAATACCGTTAGATTTTTTACTGAATGTATGACGCTTTAATGAGATAGACGCTAATTTTCGAGTGACCAAAATTGTCCATTAAAACATAGAAAATATCAGAAAAAGTTATTACTAAGTGTATACCAAGACATAAGATAAAGACTGGAGCCATATTATTGAAGTTGAGGCCAAATTAACGAAAAAAGAAAATAAAT
Source organism: Magicicada septendecula (assembly GCA_034769895.1). Lineage (NCBI taxonomy): Eukaryota > Metazoa > Arthropoda > Insecta > Hemiptera > Cicadidae > Magicicada > Magicicada septendecula. Next base: position 291,004,429 of record CM068367.1, read on the forward strand.
TACTACCAGTTAAACTGAAAAAGATGCCTGATGTCCTGAACCCAGCAAATTAAAGAAGATTATAGTATAACCCATGAATAACAGATCGTATGAATTCGCCATAACTACGGAAGTGATAAGTACCTCTTAAATTACCCGAAATATATAAATAAACTCACGTTAATTATCTCACTAAAGGTCGAAATCTCACTGAACTGAAATTCATTACTTTCAAAGATTAAAAAGAAATTTAAGTCACTGACAATTTATAAACTAACCAATATAAACTGTTGTTAATGATCCATAACTTGTAAACACTTTTACGACACTGCGCTAAACAAATTACACCTACACAATATGTTAGTTAAGTTTACTTGATGTAAAGGGGTGTATTTTTATTGTTTTTAAAACATTTGTAATCCTTTGAACGTAACCTCAAGAACCTATGACAAACGACATTAATAACTTGTATACAATTTTTAACAGACGCCATCATTAAACGTCTGGTATCAATTCAAATATCGATTGTCAAACCCTGTAATTGTCTCATATAAATAACCGGAGCATTTGTATTAGAATAATTTGTATTAAATGAATAATAATCACTAATAAAAAATGTGTAAGTATTGAGTGTAACCACGGTGTTATCATTTCATTAGGAGGTGCACAATATTTTATGTACATTTTAGCAGATGACTAACGATTTACACAGCCCACGCATCGAACTGCTGTGCACTACAGTGGGCCTAGCTGGCGGAAATATTTGAATTATTCAAACCGCCTGAACTGCGCTGGTCATACGTCCTTGAATTTTCTTTTAATTGTTTTAAGAAAACAATTTGGCGCCACCGGGACTTTCTCACCCCTAGTGAACATCAAGACCTGGTTATTCGTACGTTCGCAACGAACGAAATCTACAGAAGTTGCACGCATTTGAACTACGGATCGAGAAGACACGTACACTCATTACACACAAATTGTACATTATTTACATTTTGCAGAATAAAACGGTAGCAGTACTAACGACAATAGTATAAAGTGTCGCGCCAACTAGTGGAGCTAGAATAATAAAGAAATTATACAAATAAACCCTATAAATTCTAGCGGCGATTACGAAAGATTACAAAATGCACACCAGAGGAGTATCGAAAAAATTGGCAAAGGAGAAGGAGTGGAAGAAAACAGAGGGGAAGAAGAGGAAGGAACACCGATTGAAGAAGTGGATACAGTAATAACCACAACAGAACCAAGCCAAGACGAAGAAATGGAAACACAGGCTGGAGATAGGGGGGAAGCCACAGGAGGAATGGATTTACAAAAATTGTGGGAATTGATTAACCAAAATTTTAAGAAACAGGAGGAGAAATTCGACAAGAATGAGGAGAGCTTGAAGGAAATTAAGAAAGAAACAAACGAAAATTTTAAAAAATAGGAGGACAATTTTCAGAAACAGAAGGAAGAATTGAGACAAACCATTAACAAGAATAATGAAATATTACAACAACGATTGATGGAGGAAATTCAGCAAAGAAATGAAGATTTGAAGGAAGAATTGAAGGGACAGCTGAAGATGGACCACGAGAAAAATAAAGAAGAAATGAAGCTGCAGATGGCACACCAATTAATGGAGTACCGAGAAGAAGCAAAACAGCAGGTTATGGAAATCAACGACAAATTAGAGGAAACGTTGGAGAAGCTAGAGAAGACCAACGAAAATGTTTCTGGAGTCCGCAAGGAAGTACTCGATAAAATGAACCGTCTCGAAGGAGAAAATAAGAGAAGAATTGAGGAAGGTCATGAAGAAACAGTCAGAAGATGTACCCAGATAGACCAGGACATACACCAAGTCCGGGAAGAAAACCAGAAAGAGGTAGCAGCTGTACGGACAGACTTGGGAGAACGAATGGAAGGAGTTTACAGTAACTTAAATAAAGTAGATAGCAAAGTAGACAAAAACCAACAGAGGATTGACGAAATGCGCAGAATAGAAGAGTCATTACGGGAAGAAGTGGATGCCTGGCGTGACCGACCATGTAATAATAATCATGTCATGAACACAGACAACAGAGATACCATCAATTTCCGTAATTATAAAAGAAACCCTATTGAATTCTTGAAGAGGGTAGAAGAGTTAATCCTCAAAAATCGAGAGACTCGATGGACTACAATAAGAGGGATGTTGGACGAAATGTTCAAGGAGACGTACGACAACTGGTGGACTGCCACTCGACCAGACATCCAAAACCTTCAAGACTTTAAGACTCAGTTCAAGGCTAAATACTGGTCTGAGTCAACTCAGAATATGGTCCGCAATAACCTGAGCAATGGAAGGTATGAAAACCAGAATGGACAATCCCTTACCTCCTACTTCTTGGGAAAAATCTGCATGGCCAGGAATTTGGAGCCACGTATACCTGAAGAGTGTCTGGTAATACAGTTATCTTACCACTACGACGACGCCATCCAAAGGGCACGGATGTACAGCCAGGTAAAGACCATCCAAGATATGGCTAGCTTACTAGAAAGCCATGAACATGAGTGGCAGTACAGGAAAAATAGAGGGTACAGTTTCAGAAATAATAGAACTAATGAGGGACAATTGTCACAGAATCAACAGGAAGATACTAAACCACCGATAAATAACCCTAACAATTACCAAGGGAACACACGGGGCAATAACGCGCCCAGAAGTTTTAACAGAAGTGGAAACCATAATAATAACAGCTTCAGGAACAACCACAGGGGTAATTTCCCGTCGAATGGTTACAACAACAATTATCGCCCTGGAAACAACAGTAATCAGAACAATAATCCAGGATACCGGCCACAGGTAAATTACATAAGGGGGCAAAGACAAAGGAGCCCAAGAAGAAACTATCCCTCATCTAACTATCGGCGAACGTACTATAACCAGGTACCCGATACGAGAAGTCACCCATTCGAAGAAGATCACAGGCACAGCGTGGATAACCGGAATAATCAACAGGAGCCGAACGCTAACCAACCATCAAACACTACTGATGTTGGAGGCAATGAGGTCAACCCTCATTTAAACGCTTAAGGCCAGTGAAAACTGCGGACAGCCCATCACTGGACCAATCTCTGGGTGAATATAAGACAACACATGACAAGAAGATCACAATAATATGTACTAATTATTTGAAAAATATAAGGGACGATTTGATCGAAGAAAATGATAACATGATGCCCATTCGAAACAATGAAATAGTGTATGTGAGTGCCCAAATAAATGGAATTCTATCAACCATAATGATCGATACAGGGTCTAATGTTTCCCTGATCGACCAAATAGAATTAAATAGACTGCAGCAGGGAAGTAGTGTACCCATATCAACCCTGCCCATAAACAATATAACTATCATTGGTGCTACCGGCCGACAAAACAAAACCGTCCGGAAACAAGTATCCTTGGAACTTAATAGCAAAGGTATAATAGTAACTATGCCATTTCTTGTTGCCAGCGGCCTACCTTTCTCATTACTTGTCGGGTGTGATGTACTCAGACAACACTCTGCCATAATTAACCTGCGGCAGGGAGAAGTATCACTAACCACAGAACAAGGAATATGGTCAGCCGATATAGTGAATGGTGGCAACTTACCATTGATAACAAACCACTATAACATGATCCAAAACAATTATTGCCGACAATCACCTGAAAGAATATTGACAGATTGGAAGAATGAAGAATTATGGTCAAGCAAGCTGGAAGAGATCAGAAACTTCCAACGAGAAGAACAAGATCCACAGATTAGTGTGCAACAGTCAGAGGAACTCATAAGTATATACAACAGATATAAACACATTTTTTCTGACGCTCCAGGCAAAGTAAAGAATTATCAGTGCCGAATACGATTTAAAGAACCCGTTGACTTCAAGAAAAAATCTTACCCCATTGCTTACTCACAAAGAAATGCAGTGAGGGCAGAAATCAATCAAATGATGGAAGACGATATCATTGAATTAAGTCAATCACCGTATACAAGTCCAATAGTGGCGATACCAAAAAAGGACGGAAAGGTGAGAATCTGCCTCGACGCCAGAGAAATTAATAAAATGATAGTGAACGATAGAACATCACCGGGTGAAATAGAAGAAATCCTTAAGAAGTTCCACGGTATAAAATACATTAGCTCTTGGGATACGGTATGTGGCTACTGGCAGGTGGAGCTACATCCGAACAGTAGACAATACTTAGCATTCCTGTTCGATGGGAGGAACTATCAGTTCAAAAGACTGCCATTTGGACTGATAAATTCGGTCGCAGTATTTGTTAAATGTATGGACCAAATACTGGAACAAGATGTACTGAATTTTACCACCGTGTACGTAGATGATCTGTTAATAACATCATCAAATTGGCAAGAGCACTGTGCCAGAGTGGAAACCGTACTAAAAAGATTATCCGATAATCACGTAACCCTTAAGCTGGACAAATCAAAGTTTATAGCCCGAAAAATACAATTTCTAGGATTCAATCTAGCAGAGGAAGGCATATCTCCTTCGTCAGAAAAAGTTGAGGCGATACAACGATTCCCCACGCCAAAAAACAAAAGACAACTTCAATCCTTCCTGGGAATTTGCAACTATTACCGCAAATTTCAAGATAATTATTCCAAACTAACAGCAAAATTCAAAAAACAATTATCAGTCAAGGACAAGTGGACTTGGGGGTCCGAACAAGATGAAGTATTTAACCAAATAAAAGAAAAGTTCTTGAACACCGTGATCTTACATCATCCAGACTTCAAAAAGCCATTCTTCATGAACTGTGATGCGAGTGATGTTAGTGTAGGTGCGGTACTATACCAAGAAGATGAGAAGGGACAGCATATGGTTATTAGTTTTGCAAGCAGAATTTTAAATGGATGCGAACGAAATTATCACGTCACGGAGAAAGAACTACTTAGTGTCGTGTTCGCTTGCAACAAATTTAGGACTTATATTCTGGGATACGATATAACAGTGAGAAGTTACCATAGATCCATATCATTCCTTAAGCAGTGTAAACTCAGCCACGGAAGATTAACTCGATGGATATTGTTGCTACAGGAATATCACATAAACTGGGAGTACATCCCAGGGAAGCAAAACGTAGCTGCGGACATCTTATCCCGTATAAACGTCCAGCAACAAACTTTCGAGGGTGAAAAAGAACAATTAGTTAAGGTGTATAACATTATTAAAAACAGAGTAGATCTAGAAAAAATAACCCAAGAAATAAGATGTCAAACTGTGGATCCAAAAATAATGAGTATCCGGGGGAGAATGTTAAAAGATGAAGAAACCATTCTACAATATTATAAATTATATGACAACTTGCTATTTATTAAAAACAATCCTGCAATCGGAGAATGGAAACTTGTAATACCATCTACAGTGGAGGAACAATTAATACTAGACTACCACATTAGATACGGCCATATGGGGGCTGTAAAAGTGATAAAAGCTTTACAGGAACAAGTTTACATTAAAAATATTTATCGAAAAGTAAACAAAATCATTCAAAAATGTGATATTTGCCAAAAAGTAAAATGCAATAATTCAAAAAAGGAAGGTATGATGATACCTATCACATCAAGTCAGAAATTAGAAAGGGTATTCCTTGATATATGTGGTCCGTTTCCTATCAGTGGAGGAAGACACAGATACAAATTTATAATCATTATGTTTGACCACTTCACCAAGTATACAAAGTTGTACTCCATTAACCGTGCAACAACAAAGAAAATAATTGAAATTATATTAACCAAATTTATACCAGAAGTGGGAAGACCGACGGCCGTTATAACAGATCATGGAACCCAATTTAAGGGAAATCTTTGGAAAAATAAGCTCTGTGAACATAATATTAAAACTTACAAAACATCCGTTTATCACCCAAGCAGCAACCCAGCTGAAAGGGTACTCAGAGAAGTGGGTCGTATACTGAGAACCTACTGCCATGATAAACAAAGAGAATGGCACAATTATGTGAAATCCACTGAAGAATTTATAAACTTAGCTTACCACGACTTTACGGAAGCTACCCCATACACAATGATGTTTGAGCGGCCACCGCCTAGAGAGATAACTGATATGATCCAATTCCCCACCAACACCGAATATCAATTCGAGAAAAAAAGATTCTATAACAGAATAGCCGAAAAGGTAGAGCAACAAAAGAATAAATACGCTAAGAACCAGAAAAAGACTATTAAGTACGAGGTAGGAGAAAGGGTACTGTTAAAAAACAGAGAATTACCCAGCTCCATAGAAGGCATCACTAGAAAGTTACTATTATTATACGTGGGACCATACACTATAACTAAAGACAAGGGCAATAACACTTACGAGATCACTCACCCCGTCACCAAGAAAATAAAGGGGGTATACAATCAAGCCTCAATTAAGAAATATTATGACACTCAACAATAACTGTAAAAAACAATTTAAAGTAAAAAACCAACAAAAATACTTTAAATAAAGAAAAAAATAAAGGGACAAACAAACAAGTCTGCCAATGTCATAAAGAAAAGATCTCTAAAGAATGTCAAAATTCCAAAACATTCGTAAGTACAGCTTACACTAAGCATTAGAGAAACCATTATGATGAATAAAAAATTGTAAAAAATCAAAAAAGATATGTAAGAAAAGCTTACCCAAATATCTCAATAATATTTTAGAACAAGTAAAAATGGAGAGATAAAAGTCACAAGGCATTCAGATAAAGTAAGAGCAACCAGCTTACTACAATATTTAAATAAAAATTAACAATAGAGGAGTGTAGTTACAAAACATTCCTACAAAATAAGGTTAAATTACCATAATATTTAGCCAAAAAATGAGGCATAAAAAGCATAACATACTGTAAAGGAATAAGCTACAAAAAATTCCTAACTAGTAAGAAGCCATAACTTACTATGATACTTAAAAATTATGAAAAAAAAAAAAAAAAAATATCAATCAAAATGATCAGCTTCCACAACTATTTAGAAAGAGGGGAAGTAAAATTACCCAAACCAATGATCACAAACCAATATAAATGAAATCAACATTCTAAGAGTCATAATGTGAGATGAGATGAAACAAAGAGTAATTAAAAATGAATAAAAATGTGAATTGTATCAATAAAAACCAATGTATCAAATAGTATCTATAAAGAAAGATGGAACAATATATGACTCGAACTGAGCTATAATGAAGTATAAAAGTAAAAAATTCCCAACAAATATTATGATTATGATTATTATTATTATTATTATTTTGAGTCACGAGTTGACTATATTTAAGAATTATTAATTGAGATTGTCTGTTGAATGAACCAGCAATCATTTTACTGAGCAGGGATGATGTTCCCCTGATATCAGTATAAGAGTAGTTTTGATGAAAAATAAGATTTATAGGGAATAAGTTATAATAAAAATTCAATAAGCCAGTTCGCAATATGAGAAGATAATGAAGAAAAGACTAAGAAGAATGGAATTAAAGGATACAGAATTAATTATAAAAAATGAATGAGAAGCAGGAGAATTTGAAAAAAAAAAAAAAAAATTTTTGATACGATACAATTGATAATTTCATCAAACTCAAATTCACGTTTTATAAAATGATCAATTTTGGTGGAAGGGCATTATATAACATTGCCAAACCCTGATCACATTTGATATAAAAAAGTATGTAAAAAATGCCAAGAAACAATATATTTTGATAGATAAATGATAACGAGAATGAAAGTAGTAAATATAATCAATAGTGAAGGAGGAAGAATACAACCAAAGGTGGTCACAAAACAAGAAAATACGAACTAGACTGACAGACAACTGACATTGACCCAACCCCAGAGATTGGCCAGATATCAACCAAAGTGAAGAGAGACAAGAAGACAGTGAAGAAAAAAGGAAAAGAAAATAAAAAATTACATGGCCATAACAATTAACTCACAAGATTGTTTTAAAAGAGAATAATTTTTTATTATTGTTAATAAGTTATGTTTAAATTTTTATTAGTGGTAACTTGTAAATGACAGTATCTCAGCAATTGTTATACATAAAAAACCATGTGTAGATATGATTGTATGTATATCCTTATCTATAGTTGATGTGTCAGCTGTTATGTTTAAAATTACACTCATACAGACAGGGAATAGAAAGGTGTGCGTGGTTCAATCAGAGAACGAATTGTATAGTCTACTATATACTTTGGAACTTTTACTAAGATTATTTCAGCAGTATGTATATTATTTCAGCATTATGTGTTTGAAAGTATAAGGTTTTGGAGAGTTTATTTATTCGCTAATATTATTGCTGTTGCTACAGATGTAGTATGTTTCAATTAACACAATATATTTTAACATTATTAAATTGTTGTTATTATTACTAATTATGACATTTCAGACCAATTTTTATCACTTTAATGACAATATATACAAAGTTATGTTTTGTTTGAAAGATGTATTTACAATACCATGTTGTTTGCATATTATAAAATGATATGTGACAGTCTGAAGTTAACAAAAGAGACATGAACTCATTAGATACAAAAACTTTGTAATAATAGTGAGATCGTGAGAAATATAAGGGTAATTAGAGATAGGTAGGGAGTGACAAAGATGAACAGTGAAGTGATAAGTGTAATAAAATAAACAGCATATAATCTTAAGAAAAAAGAGTGAAACAAGTGTGACAAACCCAAAATATAAGCACATGTTAAATGAGAAATTAAGTTAAGTATATTAGACTGAAAGACACAGAATAATTGTGAATATAAAAAACAGAAAAAATATTATCTCAGTATAAAATCACCAGGGTGGTTACTGTTATAAAAGAGATGGTGTAGATATAACACTCACCAAATTTGTTCATTTGTTAATTTAAAGAAAGAAGTTATTGGCTTAATGTTTAAGGCAATAATTACCAGAAGAAATAGTTTTACAGTAATATGTTAGTATGTTTTAAGTAAGTAAGGAATTTATAAAGAAAATAATAGCAATACCTTTATAAGAAATAAGAGGCAAATTATATTAATTGTGTGTAACGAAAGGGAACATGGCAGAATTATATTAAAACTTAGAAATAAGTAAATTATGTATTAACATAGTATTATCCATTTTGGACTAAAACATTAATATATAACTTAGACCAATCTTGTAAGATATCAAACTAATCTTTGAAAGAAAATAGAAACATCTACGTAAAGATTACAACCATTGAAATTATCCCCAAGTAAATATAGCCATTATAAAATATTTATTCAAATTAAACAAAAAGTCAAAGTTTGATAACAATGGGTTTATTTTGAGATCGACCAGGTAGAATAATTACGTTACCATGGAAACTGTGGAGTAACAAGCCAAAAATACCGTTAGATTTTTTACTGAATGTATGACGCTTTAATGAGATAGACGCTAATTTTCGAGTGACCAAAATTGTCCATTAAAACATAGAAAATATCAGAAAAAGTTATTACTAAGTGTATACCAAGACATAAGATAAAGACTGGAGCCATATTATTGAAGTTGAGGCCAAATTAACGAAAAAAGAAAATAAATTACTACCAGTTAAACTGAAAAAGATGCCTGATGTCCTGAACCCAGCAAATTAAAGAAGATTATAGTATAACCCATGAATAACAGATCGTATGAATTCGCCATAACTACGGAAGTGATAAGTACCTCTTAAATTACCCGAAATATATAAATAAACTCACGTTAATTATCTCACTAAAGGTCGAAATCTCACTGAACTGAAATTCATTACTTTCAAAGATTAAAAAGAAATTTAAGTCACTGACAATTTATAAACTAACCAATATAAACTGTTGTTAATGATCCATAACTTGTAAACACTTTTACGACACTGCGCTAAACAAATTACACCTACACAATATGTTAGTTAAGTTTACTTGATGTAAAGGGGTGTATTTTTATTGTTTTTAAAACATTTGTAATCCTTTGAACGTAACCTCAAGAACCTATGACAAACGACATTAATAACTTGTATACAATTTTTAACAGACGCCATCATTAAACGTCTGGTATCAATTCAAATATCGATTGTCAAACCCTGTAATTGTCTCATATAAATAACCGGAGCATTTGTATTAGAATAATTTGTATTAAATGAATAATAATCACTAATAAAAAATGTGTAAGTATTGAGTGTAACCACGGTGTTATCATTTCATTAGGAGGTGCACAATATTTTATGTACATTTTAGCAGATGACTAACGATTTACACAGCCCACGCATCGAACTGCTGTGCACTACAGTGGGCCTAGCTGGCGGAAATATTTGAATTATTCAAACCGCCTGAACTGCGCTGGTCATACGTCCTTGAATTTTCTTTTAATTGTTTTAAGAAAACAATTTGGCGCCACCGGGACTTTCTCACCCCTAGTGAACATCAAGACCTGGTTATTCGTACGTTCGCAACGAACGAAATCTACAGAAGTTGCACGCATTTGAACTACGGATCGAGAAGACACGTACACTCATTACACACAAATTGTACATTATTTACATTTTGCAGAATAAAACGGTAGCAGTACTAACGACAATAGTATAATATATATATATACAATCACTAATTATTATTGAGTATCACTCACAATACGCATTACTAACATTTATACTGATTGTATTGATTATAAATTTATATACACTACTTATGAACAATTAACAGTTCATTTGATATCATCACGATTATAGATAATTTCGCTTTATACTACTCATATTTGATTAACTGATCTTACATCATTATGTGTCTATAAAAGGCTCGTTATAATGTCTCTAGCAATTTACTGCTGCACACCCGATCAAACTTTTCGCACTATAAGTCCTTTATATTGAAACTTTCATTAATATTGGTTATTCACATGTAATTAATGTCATTAGATTGTCACATCGTGACTTAAGGAATTCATGTAAAAAAAAATCTTTAAATTACACGTTAATAAGTTACACATCATATTGTTTAGCTAGCTGGACCAGTTTTCGCGAGACATTCGTCCTATGCGTTTGCCCCCGTCCCCTGTAGACCAACTAACCGTCGACGTAACTTTCGCTTTCCTGTGAAACTTGTACTTTCGTTTCATAATACTTCTTCAACTGACTCACATTAAATTTCCCTCTCACCTTGCCACTGCTATCGCACTCAGTGAGTTCGTATGTTGCATCGCCAAAGACGCGATTAACCTTGTATGGTCCTGTATACAACTCGAAAAATTTGTCGATCTTTTTCATTGCGGCGTCTGATTGATGGTAGCTTCTTATCAGCACCTTATCGCCGATAGTGAATTTAGTAATTTTCTTGTTATCACTGATACGCTTAGCATACTTCTCTCTTTTTTCTTTGATTTTTACAAATACACTGATATTCGAACTGCATTTACTGTCGATGATTTCTTTGTCCAGCGGGTCGGCTTCTTTCCTAATTGCGCCTCGTGGGGGGTTATTTCTAATGTTTCATGGTACGCTTCATTGATACACGTCTCAATCAATCTGACGTACCTTGACCACTTACTATGCTGGTCGTGTACAAAGATCCTGAATAGGTTCCCAAGTTGGCGGTTAATCCTTTCGGCTAAGTTTGCGCAAGGATTCCTTATCGCCGTATACCTCGGTTGTATATTCAGCTCCTCGAGACCTTTAATCCATTTTTTCGCGGTAAACTGCGTGCCGTTATCAGTTAAGATGACCTTTGGTCGTCCAAACTCCACACAGTAGTCTCTGATTCTTCGTAATGTCGTGGTGGTTGTCGCTCTTCGTAATGTGAATAACTTGACAAACTTTGTGAAATTGTCCACCATAACAAGTAAGTATTTGACGCCTCCTGTACCAGTTGGTGGAGGTCCATAGTAATCGACACTCACGATGTCACCTCTAGCTGATGGTATCATCGCCTTTGTTCCGTCAAACAGCATCCTGTTGTTTGTGTCCTTGTATCTTTGACATGAGTCACAAGTTTGAATATATGCTTTTACTTTCTTGAACAAGCTGTCAAGCGTGAAGTGCTCTTGTAACATTTTTACACACCTTTTCGGGCCTAGGTGTCCGTACATTTGGTGTATCTCTGCAATTAAGTTATTCGACACGCTGTCTGGAATGTATAGTTTCCATTCGCCACGTTGTCGTCGGTATAACTTATTGTTAACAATTTTCTAAAATTTGCTTAATTTATTGTCTACATCATTATTCCTAATCTTATCAACAAGTGTTCTGAGTTTGTCATCTTCATTCTGGTATTTACCGATATCTCTAATTATCTTACCTATGTGTTGATTCATTTTAACAACTAGATGATTAATTAAGTACTCGTGCGTTTCCTCGTTTGTTTCATGTTGTTCCGCGTCAGCCGGGTATCTACTCAATATGTCCGCAACTACATTATCCTTTCCTTTACAGTGGATAATGTCGAAATTGTATTCTTGCATGGCGAGAATCCATCTTGTAAATCTCGAGTTGTTTAAGTGGCACTTGTGCATGAATGTTAAAGCTTTATTGTCTGTGATTATCGTTAGGGGCTGGCCAAGTATGTGCATTCGAAACTTATCCAGACATCTAATCTGGAGTTCTTAGGAGACGCTTAGGAGTTCTTTCTCCGTCGTGAAATAATTACGTTCTGCGCCTTTAAATGTTTTGCTTCTAAAAGCAATCACGCCAATTTCTCCTTCTTCATCGATCTGGCAAAGCTGTCCACCATATGCAAAATTACTAGCGTCACACTGAATGTAGTACCTTTGGTTCGGCCGTGGGAACCGTAGAATTACTGTGTTTATAAATAAATTCTTGACTCTTTGGAAACATTCGTTCACTTCTCTTGTCCACGAAAACTTCCGTCCTCCTTTCAGCAGTTCGTGTAAAGGCTGCGTTGTTTCCGCGTATTTGCTCGTGAATCGGTTGTAAAAATTGGTGAGGCCAAGGAAACCTTTGAGTTGTTTCGTATTCTTTGGTGCTGGGAAATCCATAATTGCTTTTACCTTGTCATTGGTTGCTTGTATCCCTTTTGTTGTAAGGCGATATCCAAGAAATGAGATTTCTCGTCTAAAGAATTGTGATTTGGTGAGGTTGACAGTGATATTTGCCTTATTAAGGTTGTTTAGCAGTGTTTCTAAATGGTTTAAGTATGTTTGGATATTGTTGGAGTAGCACAAGCAGTCGTCCACGTAGATAATCGTGTTCTTCTTGACTTCCTCCTCGAGAGCCACATCCAATCCACGTGACAACGCTGCAGAGCTGGTGCTAAGTCCAAATGGTGTCACTGTGAAGCAGTAGCACCTCCCTTCGTGCATGAACGCAGTGAAATCCCTACATTCTTGTTTTAATGGGACCTGCCAGAAGCTACTGGATAAGTCGACCGTCGATAAATACTGCATATCTCCACATCTAGCCAATATCTCGTTTACCGGGGACACTCCTTCGTAATCGGGTACAGTTATGCTGTTCACTTTCCTTGCATCAAGGCACAGGCGAACCCTTCCATCCTTCTTGATTACAGTCACAATTGGATTGACGTACGGGCTGGCGCAACGTTCGATTACTCCATATCGTAACATTCGGTTAATCTCTTCGTTCACCTTGTCTCTGTAAGCAAGCGGCACAGGCCAACCTCGTTGAAAATAGGGTGTCCTGTCCGTAACGTGAAACTCATGTGTGTAACCCTCTATTCTTCCCGGGCACTCCCTAAAAACATTCCGGTTCCTTACTAAAATCTCCTTCAGGCGTTGCAGTATTTCTTCATCCACGCAGTCTATGCTCCCAATCTTTTCGTCGATGCATCGCAGTACTTCCTCTTCTTCTTCACTGGTTATCACGTCAATGTTCATGATTGGTATAACGTGCTCCTCTTCATCAGTGTTGTTTTTTTAATTAATTACTTTGTTTCCGATGTCGATGCGACACCCAACTTCTTGTAGAAAACTAATTCCTAGTATGCATGGTTTAACTAATTCTGGTATTATCAAAAACACACATTCATACCGGATACCATCAATCTCAATGTCACATAATATTTGTTTCTTAACTAATTTGGATTTATTTCCTACAGCACTTATGATATGATAAATGTGTTCGTTACGGGTAGTGTCTCATATGGTCCTATACTCTTCTTATGGTTATTAAACCACGTCTCCGATAACCCGTTGATGAGGCAGCCCGTATCAAGCAAGGCTTGTACAATTGTATCATTATTAAATTTGATAGTAATCTCGGGACATTTCAATACTTGTTTATTAATAATTTCGTCGTCCTCTTGTAGCAGGTCATTTCGTAAATCCGGTAGTAATATATTTACATTCTCGCTCGGGAGTAAGTCGTTTAAAAATTCTATCTTATTCTCTAGTTTGACATATTTTTTTTTTGCTGTTGTCGCCGTTACCGCTCGCCCTCGGGGTGGTGTCATTGACCGTTCTACTCAGGCCCGCTTCTCCTGGCGTGAATTGCACAGTGTTGATATATTGCTGCTTGTTGTCAAAACGACCCCTCGGCTGTCGGTCACTTTTACTTTTGTTATAATGTCCCTCTCTCTCTCTCTCACTCTTGGGTTACTTTTCCCTTCGTTGTAGGGTCTATAATGCGGCTTGCGATTGTTTTCTCCACTTGACTGGATACTTGTAAACTCTGTAATTAATGCCTCGAAATTCGGTATATTTGTGATACCACGTGTGATCACGGCGAGCTGCAAATCCCTCCCAAAATGACGGGATATCTTCCGGATTAGCTGCCTATCGGTCAATGCTGGCGATAGTTGCCGGCTTTCTAGTAATATTCTCTCTACGTATTGGATGGCTGTAATTGGCCCATTCCACTCATATCTGCCGTACTCGAGGTTGTCGCGTATATTGTCCTGGCGTTCTTGACCCCAGTACTTCAAGGTGAAGGCTTCTTTGAACGTGGATATTTGGTTCCGTATGACACGCCACCATATCCCAGCGTCCATCTCCAAATGCCTCCCGATCCATTTAATGTCATTGTTGTTGTAATATTGCTCTTGAATCTCTGACAATTCCTTCAGGAATTCCATCGGGAACCTATCAGTGCCGTTGTATTTTAATTCTGCATGTGTGTGTCCGTTAATCCTACTGATTATCCCAGACTCACCTTCAATTAGCTGTCGTTGCAGCCATTCTATTTGAGACTTTAATTCGTTGATACGAGTTGTTTTCTCCCTGGTGCTCTCATCCAGTTTTAGTTCCGCCGACTTCTGTCTCCCATCTACCTCATTGATCTTCTGCTGTATCGTGCTGTTTACGTCTCCCTGTTCCTGTTGTAATTGTCTTACTGTTTGGAATAGTTCGACTCTCAATTCCTCCTGCTTCTTATGATTTTCTTTAACGTGCGTTTCTACTCTGTTGTTAATCTTCTTGATGCTTGTTTGAGTATTTTGGGTAATACTCTTTAATTCCTGTCGGTCTAATTCTCTAGTTTCTCGTACCTCTTCCAATTTCTTGTCGGTGTCGTTCTTTAACTCTCTTATGGTCTCGTTCTGCTGCTTCTGGGCCTCATCTATCTTCTTGTCACAACTATTTATGTATTCACGCATTTCTGCGCGTATTTGTGTGACTTCCTCCTTATGCTTGTCTAGCTTTTCTTCTAGTTTGTCGAACTTCTTATTCTGCTCCTCGAATCTCTTTCTGTTCTCTTCTAATCTCTACAAAATTTTTATTCATCATTTTAAGGCTTTCACTCTGTGCCCGCATGAGATCCATCAGTGAACGCATTGTCACTTCTTCCTGTGGTTGTTGTTGGGACTCCTGTCCCCGCGCCCTGACGTCTGACGTCTCCTCGGTCATTTGTGATTCGATTGGTGATTCTTCACGTTCGTTGTCAGGTACACCCTACTGGTTATTGATATCGAAGTTCATCGAATCGGAACTACTAGTCGTCATTTTTGCAGCCGTACTCCGCGTTAACATTCAGTCCAACTAGCTTCACACTAAATATATTTTGTTCTTACAACTAACATGAAATATATATGCTTATCCTATCTACTGCCTGCTCTTTGCCGTGCGTTGGGCGCCAATTTATAATGTAATATGATTAATTATGCAAACAATAATTTAATTAATTAATCTGTGATTGCCGAGCCCCACGATCTTGGAGCGCCAATTTATAATGTGTCGTTTAATTAATTATGCAAACAATAATTTAATTAATTATGTAATTATACTAATTTGTAGAATGTGATCATGTAATTACTCAATTAGGCTACTTATACCAAACTGATTGAAGCTACGTGATACATTAGTTATTTGATGTTAGCATAATTACTGCACTGAGACTCTAATTACTGTAGAAATTAATAAAATCTACTATAAATCATTCAAGTGACATTAATGTCTGTTCTGAGGTAACTTTCACAATAATGAACGCATATATTCTGAGTAAAATAAACACTTATTTATTAACATCATTCAAGTAAAGAAACTTCAATATATAAATATAGATGATTCCCTGTAAATACATTCATAAAAGGAACACATGTATATATATCAAATTACAATGCGAATCCAGTACGTTGTTTGCTAAAAAACATACACATACATATATAACACAATCAACATATAAAAACATAAATGGTCAACATATAAATCTTATACTAATGCGTTCATTTCTTGCCTCAGATGAATAGCGTTATTTAAAGTTATCACATTTAATTTAAATACTCAAGGGTGTTTTCTTGAAAAGAGACAGGACAGTAGAGTTCTTATGACAAGAATAACATAAAGATTACTTGTAAAGTGATTTATCCAACATTTCCATCGACGTAACTGCTTCCCGCTGGTGGTCCATATGCACGAAGTTGCGTAGCCGTGATGTCACTAACACTCAACACACGCGGATCATATTCACTCGCGCTGTGTGTATTTTCTGTTGATGTCAACCGTTACTGTTAGAGTGTATTAAATCATGTGTCGTGTGCGTAAGTTCATCGTTAACTAGTGTGTATATATCTGACTGTCTATTATTGAACTTCTTCTTGTGTACGTTAATGTATCGTGTCTTTGGTAACGTGGTGTATTGTTCCAATTGATATTGTATCGCTTCGCACTGTACAACGCTACGATTTCGTTGTCCGGTAAAGCATTAACACAAGTTCTGCAAGTCTGATATTGACGAAACTGCGATTGATTAGTTTAATTTTTAATAAGCGGTAGCTGAGTAAGATAAAGTACTTGAGAGTTATTAATCACTGGCGTATATTGCATGATTTAGTCACTGTAGGTACACTATTACCGAATAACTCGTCAATATCGAAATGTTTAAGCCAACTGATTAAAATACCGCGTAACAGAGTTTCAAAGTCCAACTGCTTATACGTATGTCAACTGAACTGTATTAAGACTTAGAAAATTTAAGATTCAAGTTCCGTGAAGACTGTTCAAAGTATATGATTGAAAATTTTATGAAGACTGCCCTCTCGCGTGCTCTGTAAACAGTTTTTATTATGCATTGTTTACCACAATGCAATCTCCTGGCAAACACGCCTCTGGTCAAACATGATAGGTCAGGTGAACTCCTACCCTTATGCAAGACTATGGTTCTCCACTTCTCATTCGTTGTTCGTGTTGCTATGATGACGACGGTCCTCTCCACATGTACTCTGGGTAAATGCTGGATTCTGGTTGGGTATCTTGTCTCCCCTCAAGTTCGCGTCGAAGGCCTCCGTACCCTTTTCCTGGAACAAGAGCAATTCCTCGGCTGTCGATCAAGTCTTTGTCTAAGTGTACTCCGGAAACCTGCTGCTGTTCTCACGCGAACAATGTGTCATATTTTGTTATTGTCTGACTATCCATGACCCTTTTCCGTTAGCTATCCGGACGCAGCGTGTCATCGTTTCCAAGACGGCACTCCTTCTCCCTGTCGTAAATATCAGTTGTCGCCAGTAAGATGTCCTCCCGCTGTGCACACGTTCGATTCTATTCTTTAGATTTCGTTGTCTGTTCTCATACAGGGTAAATACCATTGTGCAACTACACCCTTTTTACTGCTGGCACACTTCAAATTAACCTTGCAGTGTGTGTGCTCGTTACAATTTCTCCGTAAAGTGCTACTGTCCTAGTTTCCTTTTTGTCCTGCTTGTTGTGGGCTGTAAATCTCGGTTGAGTCGAGTCTGTCACAGGCCAACCTTATTTCCCATTGTAAAGTTATGTGAAGCATACTCGTATTGTCCTGGCAAACGTTCAGTTGACACTTCGTTAAATTGTTTCCTTATTTATTGCTTCTGGCTCGTGTTGGGGTGTCTTGGCTGGTTTTAACGTATTTTCGATCAAAATTTTAAAAATTAAAATTCTTGGTCAATACATAGTCCCCAAATCGGATTGGATGTTGGATCAGCAGAAGACATTCTAATCCGATTTCTGCGCTCTGTGTTTGTTGTGGAAGTCCCCTTTGAGAAGGTCACGGTCATTGACCACTTTCCTCTGCTTGGGGTATACGGGTATATATTCCCTATATTTTGTTGTTAACTAACTCTGGGAATTTATTGCCGTGCATCTGAGAAAGGATGAACGCATTTTCACATATGGTGTATATATAATTAGACATGGAATTATTTTACAATAATAATAATAGCTGTGGATGGCTATGTCATCCGTTTATAACCTAATACATGAAATAATGGTTTTTCAACATGAAATGTAATTATTCATGTATCGTTTAAATATCGTTACGATAGTTAATGTCCTTAGTTTATCTTGAACATTTAAAAACAACAATTTATGAACCTGTAAGTATATATATATATATATATATATATACAATCACTAATTATTATTGAGTATCACTCACAATACGCATTACTAACATTTATACTGATTGTATTGATTATAAATTTATATACACTACTTATGAACAATTAACAGTTCATTTGATATCATCACGATTATAGATAATTTCGCTTTATACTACTCATATTTGATTAACTGATCTTACATCATTATGTGTCTATAAAAGGCTCGTTATAATGTCTCTAGCAATTTACTGCTGCACACCCGATCAAACTTTTCGCACTATAAGTCCTTTATATTGAAACTTTCATTAATATTGGTTATTCACATGTAATTAATGTCATTAGATTGTCACATCGTGACTTAAGGAATTCATGTAAAAAAAAATCTTTAAATTACACGTTAATAAGTTACACATCATATTGTTTAGCTAGCTGGACCAGTTTTCGCGAGACATTCGTCCTATGCGTTTGCCCCCGTCCCCTGTAGACCAACTAACCGTCGACGTAACTTTCGCTTTCCTGTGAAACTTGTACTTTCGTTTCATAATACTTCTTCAACTGACTCACATTAAATTTCCCTCTCACCTTGCCACTGCTATCGCACTCAGTGAGTTCGTATGTTGCATCGCCAAAGACGCGATTAACCTTGTATGGTCCTGTATACAACTCGAAAAATTTGTCGATCTTTTTCATTGCGGCGTCTGATTGATGGTAGCTTCTTATCAGCACCTTATCGCCGATAGTGAATTTAGTAATTTTCTTGTTATCACTGGTACGCTTAGCATACTTCTCTCTTTTCTCTTTGATTTTTACAAATACACTGATATCCGAACTGCATTTACTGTCGATGATTTCGTTGTCCAGCGGGTCGGCTTCTTTCCTAATTGCGCCTCGTGGGGGGTTATTTCTAATGTTTCATGGTACGCTTCATTGATACACGTCTCAATCAATCTGACGTACCTTGACCACTTACTAGGCTGGTCGTGTACAAAGATCCTGAATAGGTTCCCAAGTTGGCGGTTAATCCTTTCGGCTAAGTTTGCGCAAGGATTCCTTATCGCCGTATACCTCGGTTGTATATTCAGCTCCTCGAGACCTTTAATCCATTTTTTCGCGGTAAACTGCGTGCCGTTATCAGTTAAGATGACCTTTGGTCGTCCAAACTCCACACAGTAGTCTCTGATTCTTCGTAATGTCGTGGTGGTTGTCGCTCTTCGTAATGTGAATAACTTGACAAACTTTGTGAAATTGTCCACCATAACAAGTAAGTATTTGACGCCTCCTGTACCAGTTGGTGGAGGTCCATAGTAATCGACACTCACGATGTCACCTCTAGCTGATGGTATCATCGCCTTTGTTCCGTCAAACAGCATCCTGTTGTTTGTGTCCTTGTATCTTTGACATGAGTCACAAGTTTGAATATATGCTTTTACTTTCTTGAACAAGCTGTCAAGCGTGAAGTGCTCTTGTAACATTTTTACACACCTTTTCGGGCCTAGGTGTCCGTACATTTGGTGTATCTCTGCAATTAAGTTATTCGACACGCTGTCTGGAATGTATAGTTTCCATTCGCCACGTTGTCGTCGGTATAACTTATTGTTAACAATTTTCTAAAATTTGCTTAATTTATTGTCTACATCATTATTCCTAATCTTATCAACAAGTGTTCTGAGTTTGTCATCTTCATTCTGGTATTTACCGATATCTCTAATTATCTTACCTATGTGTTGATTCATTTTAACAACTAGATGATTAATTAAGTACACGTGCGTTTCCTCGTTTGTTTCATGTTGTTCCGCGTCAGCCGGGTATCTACTCAATATGTCCGCAACTACATTATCCTTTCCTTTACAGTGGATAATGTCGAAATTGTATTCTTGCATGGCGAGAATCCATCTTGTAAATCTCGAGTTGTTTAAGTGGCACTTGTGCATGAATGTTAAAGCTTTATTGTCTGTGATTATCGTTAGGGGCTGGCCAAGTATGTGCATTCGAAACTTATCCAGACATCTAATCTGGAGTTCTTAGGAGACGCTTAGGAGTTCTTTCTCCGTCGTGAAATAATTACGTTCTGCGCCTTTAAATGTTTTGCTTCTAAAAGCAATCACGCCAATTTCTCCTTCTTCATCGATCTGGCAAAGCTGTCCACCATATGCAAAATTACTAGCGTCACACTGAATGTAGTACCTTTGGTTCGGCCGTGGGAACCGTAGAATTACTGTGTTTATAAATAAATTCTTGACTCTTTGGAAACATTCGTTCACTTCTCTTGTCCACGAAAACTTCCGTCCTCCTTTCAGCAGTTCGTGTAAAGGCTGCGTTGTTTCCGCGTATTTGCTCGTGAATCGGTTGTAAAAATTGGTGAGGCCAAGGAAACCTTTGAGTTGTTTCGTATTCTTTGGTGCTGGGAAATCCATAATTGCTTTTACCTTGTCATTGGTTGCTTGTATCCCTTTTGTTGTAAGGCGATATCCAAGAAATGAGATTTCTCGTCTAAAGAATTGTGATTTGGTGAGGTTGACAGTGATATTTGCCTTATTAAGGTTGTTTAGCAGTGTTTCTAAATGGTTTAAGTGTGTTTGGATATTGTTGGAGTAGCACAAGCAGTCGTCCACGTAGATAATCGTGTTCTTCTTGACTTCCTCCTCGAGAGCCACATCCAATCCACGTGACAACGCTGCAGAGCTGGTGCTAAGTCCAAATGGTGTCACTGTGAAGCAGTAGCACCTCCCTTCGTGCATGAACGCAGTGAAATCCCTACATTCTTGTTTTAATGGGACCTGCCAGAAGCTACTGGATAAGTCGACCGTCGATAAATACTGCATATCTCCACATCTAGCCAATATCTCGTTTACCGGGGACACTCCTTCGTAATCGGGTACAGTTATGCTGTTCACTTTCCTTGCATCAAGGCACAGGCGAACCCTTCCATCCTTCTTGATTACAGTCACAATTGGATTGACGTACGGGCTGGCGCAACGTTCGATTACTCCATATCGTAACATTCGGTTAATCTCTTCGTTCACCTTGTCTCTGTAAGCAAGCGGCACAGGCCAACCTCGTTGAAAATAGGGTGTCCTGTCCGTAACGTGAAACTCATGTGTGTAACCCTCTATTCTTCCCGGGCACTCCCTAAAAACATTCCGGTTCCTTACTAAAATCTCCTTCAGGCGTTGCAGTATTTCTTCATCCACGCAGTCTATGCTCCCAATCTTTTCGTCGATGCATCGCAGTACTTCCTCTTCTTCTTCACTGGTTATCACGTCAATGTTCATGATTGGTATAACGTGCTCCTCTTCATCAGTGTTGTTTTTTAAATTAATTACTTTGTTTCCGATGTCGATGCGACACCCAACTTCTTGTAGAAAACTAATTCCTAGTATGCATGGTTTAACTAATTCTGGTATTATCAAAAACACACATTCATACCGGATACCATCAATCTCAATGTCACATAATATTTGTTTCTTAACTAATTTGGATTTATTTCCTACAGCACTTATGATATGATAAATGTGTTCGTTACGGGTAGTGTCTCATATGGTCCTATACTCTTCTTATGGTTATTAAACCACGTCTCCGATAACCCGTTGATGAGGCAGCCCGTATCAAGCAAGGCTTGTACAATTGTATCATTATTAAATTTGATAGTAATCTCGGGACATTTCAATACTTGTTTATTAATAATTTCGTCGTCCTCTTGTAGCAGGTCATTTCGTAAATCCGGTAGTAATATATTTACATTCTCGCTCGGGAGTAAGTCGTTTAAAAATTCTATCTTATTCTCTAGTTTGACATATTTTTTTTTGCTGTTGTCGCCGTTACCGCTCGCCCTCGGGGTGGTGTCATTGACCGTTCTACTCAGGCCCGCTTCTCCTGGCGTGAATTGCACAGTGTTGATATATTGCTGCTTGTTGTCAAAACGACCCCTCGGCTGTCGGTCACTTTTACTTTTGTTATAATGTCCCTCTCTCTCTCTCTCACTCTTGGGTTACTTTTCCCTTCGTTGTAGGGTCTATAATGCGGCTTGCGATTGTTTTCTCCACTTGACTGGATACTTGTAAACTCTGTAATTAATGCCTCGAAATTCGGTATATTTGTGATACCACGTGTGATCACGGCGAGCTGCAAATCCCTCCCAAAATGACGGGATATCTTCCGGATTAGCTGCCTATCGGTCAATGCTGGCGATAGTTGCCGGCTTTCTAGTAATATTCTCTCTACGTATTGGATGGCTGTAATTGGCCCATTCCACTCATATCTGCCGTACTCGAGGTTGTCGCGTATATTGTCCTGGCGTTCTTGACCCCAGTACTTCAAGGTGAAGGCTTCTTTGAACGTGGATATTTGGTTCCGTATGACACGCCACCATATCCCAGCGTCCATCTCCAAATGCCTCCCGATCCATTTAATGTCATTGTTGTTGTAATATTGCTCTTGAATCTCTGACAATTCCTTCAGGAATTCCATCGGGAACCTATCAGTGCCGTTGTATTTTAATTCTGCATGTGTGTGTCCGTTAATCCTACTGATTATCCCAGACTCACCTTCAATTAGCTGTCGTTGCAGCCATTCTATTTGAGACTTTAATTCGTTGATACGAGTTGTTTTCTCCCTGGTGCTCTCATCCAGTTTTAGTTCCGCCGACTTCTGTCTCCCATCTACCTCATTGATCTTCTGCTGTATCGTGCTGTTTACGTCTCCCTGTTCCTGTTGTAATTGTCTTACTGTTTGGAATAGTTCGACTCTCAATTCCTCCTGCTTCTTATGATTTTCTTTAACGTGCGTTTCTACTCTGTTGTTAATCTTCTTGATGCTTGTTTGAGTATTTTGGGTAATACTCTTTAATTCCTGTCGGTCTAATTCTCTAGTTTCTCGTACCTCTTCCAATTTCTTGTCGGTGTCGTTCTTTAACTCTCTTATGGTCTCGTTCTGCTGCTTCTGGGCCTCATCTATCTTCTTGTCACAACTATTTATGTATTCACGCATTTCTGCGCGTATTTGTGTGACTTCCTCCTTATGCTTGTCTAGCTTTTCTTCTAGTTTGTCGAACTTCTTATTCTGCTCCTCGAATCTCTTTCTGTTCTCTTCTAATCTCTACAAAATTTTTATTCATCATTTTAAGGCTTTCACTCTGTGCCCGCATGAGATCCATCAGTGAACGCATTGTCACTTCTTCCTGTGGTTGTTGTTGGGACTCCTGTCCCCGCGCCCTGACGTCTGACGTCTCCTCGGTCATTTGTGATTCGATTGGTGATTCTTCACGTTCGTTGTCAGGTACACCCTGCTGGTTATTGATATCGAAGTTCATCGAATCGGAACTACTAGTCGTCATTTTTGCAGCCGTACTCCGCGTTAACATTCAGTCCAACTAGCTTCACACTAAATATATTTTGTTCTTACAACTAACATGAAATATATATGCTTATCCTATCTACTGCCTGCTCTTTGCCGTGCGTTGGGCGCCAATTTATAATGTAATATGATTAATTATGCAAACAATAATTTAATTAATTAATCTGTGATTGCCGAGCCCCACGATCTTGGAGCGCCAATTTATAATGTGTCGTTTAATTAATTATGCAAACAATAATTTAATTAATTATGTAATTATACTAATTTGTAGAATGTGATCATGTAATTACTCAATTAGGCTACTTATACCAAACTGATTGAAGCTACGTGATACATTAGTTATTTGATGTTAGCATAATTACTGCACTGAGACTCTAATTACTGTAGAAATTAATAAAATCTACTATAAATCATTCAAGTGACATTAATGTCTGTTCTGAGGTAACTTTCACAATAATGAACGCATATATTCTGAGTAAAATAAACACTTATTTATTAACATCATTCAAGTAAAGAAACTTCAATATATAAATATAGATGATTCCCTGTAAATACATTCATAAAAGGAACACATGTATATATATCAAATTACAATGCGAATCCAGTACGTTGTTTGCTAAAAAACATACACATACATATATAACACAATCAACATATAAAAACATAAATGGTCAACATATAAATCTTATACTAATGCGTTCATTTCTTGCCTCAGATGAATAGCGTTATTTAAAGTTATCACATTTAATTTAAATACTCAAGGGTGTTTTCTTGAAAAGAGACAGGACAGTAGAGTTCTTATGACAAGAATAACATAAAGATTACTTGTAAAGTGATTTATCCAACATTTCCATCGACGTAACTGCTTCCCACTGGTGGTCCATATGCACGAAGTTGCGTAGCCGTGATGTCACTAACACTCAACACACGCGGATCATATTCACTCGCGCTGTGTGTATTTTCTGTTGATGTCAACCGTTACTGTTAGAGTCTATTAAATCATGTGTCGTGTGCGTAAGTTCATCGTTAACTAGTGTGTATATATCTGACTGTCTATTATTGAACTTCTTCTTGTGTACGTTAATGTATCGTGTCTTTGGTAACGTGGTGTATTGTTCCAATTGATATTGTATCGCTTCGCACTGTACAACGCTACGATTTCGTTGTCCGGTAAAGCATTAACACAAGTTCTGCAAGTCTGATATTGACGAAACTGCGATTGATTAGTTTAATTTTTAATAAGCGGTAGCTGAGTAAGATAAAGTACTTGAGAGTTATTAATCACTGGCGTATATTGCATGATTTAGTCACTGTAGGTACACTATTACCGAATAACTCGTCAATATCGAAATGTTTAAGCCAACTGATTAAAATACCGCGTAACAGAGTTTCAAAGTCCAACTGCTTATACGTATGTCAACTGAACTGTATTAAGACTTAGAAAATTTAAGATTCAAGTTCCGTGAAGACTGTTCAAAGTATATGATTGAAAATTTTATGAAGACTGCCCTCTCGCGTGCTCTGTAAACAGTTTTTATTATGCATTGTTTACCACAATGCAATCTCCTGGCAAACACGCCTCTGGTCAAACATGATAGGTCAGGTGAACTCCTACCCTTATGCAAGACTATGGTTCTCCACTTCTCATTCGTTGTTCGTGTTGCTATGATGACGACGGTCCTCTCCACATGTACTCTGGGTAAATGCTGGATTCTGGTTGGGTATCTTGTCTCCCCTCAAGTTCGCGTCGAAGGCCTCCGTACCCTTTTCCTGGAACAAGAGCAATTCCTCGGCTGTCGATCAAGTCTTTGTCTAAGTGTACTCCGGAAACCTGCTGCTGTTCTCACGCGAACAATGTGTCATATTTTGTTATTGTCTGACTATCCATGACCCTTTTCCGTTAGCTATCCGGACGCAGCGTGTCATCGTTTCCAAGACGGCACTCCTTCTCCCTGTCGTAAATATCAGTTGTCGCCAGTAAGATGTCCTCCCGCTGTGCACACGTTCGATTCTATTCTTTAGATTTCGTTGTCTGTTCTCATACAGGGTAAATACCATTGTGCAACTACACCCTTTTTACTGCTGGCACACTTCAAATTAACCTTGCAGTGTGTGTGCTCGTTACAATTTCTCCGTAAAGTGCTACTGTCCTAGTTTCCTTTTTGTCCTGCTTGTTGTGGGCTGTAAATCTCGGTTGAGTCGAGTCTGTCACAGGCCAACCTTATTTCCCATTGTAAAGTTATGTGAAGCATACTCGTATTGTCCTGGCAAACGTTCAGTTGACACTTCGTTAAATTGTTTCCTTATTTATTGCTTCTGGCTCGTGTTGGGGTGTCTTGGCTGGTTTTAACGTATTTTCGATCAAAATTTTAAAAATTAAAATTCTTGGTCAATACATAGTCCCCAAATCGGATTGGATGTTGGATCAGCAGAAGACATTCTAATCCGATTTCTGCGCTCTGTGTTTGTTGTGGAAGTCCCCTTTGAGAAGGTCACGGTCATTGACCACTTTCCTCTGCTTGGGGTATACGGGTATATATTCCCTATATTTTGTTGTTAACTAACTCTGGGAATTTATTGCCGTGCATCTGAGAAAGGATGAACGCATTTTCACATATGGTGTATATATAATTAGACATGGAATTATTTTACAATAATAATAATAGCTGTGGATGGCTATGTCATCCGTTTATAACCTAATACATGAAATAATGGTTTTTCAACATGAAATGTAATTATTCATGTATCGTTTAAATATCGTTACGATAGTTAATGTCCTTAGTTTATCTTGAACATTTAAAAACAACAATTTATGAACCTGTAAGTATATATATATATATATATATATATATATATATATATATATACAATCACTAATTATTATTGAGTATCACTCACAATACGCATTACTAACATTTATACTGATTGTATTGATTATAAATTTATATACACTACTTATGAACAATTAACAGTTCATTTGATATCATCACGATTATAGATAATTTCGCTTTATACTACTCATATTTGATTAACTGATCTTACATCATTATGTGTCTATAAAAGGCTCGTTATAATGTCTCTAGCAATTTACTGCTGCACACCCGATCAAACTTTTCGCACTATAAGTCCTTTATATTGAAACTTTCATTAATATTGGTTATTCACATGTAATTAATGTCATTAGATTGTCACATCGTGACTTAAGGAATTCATGTAAAAAAAAATCTTTAAATTACACGTTAATAAGTTACACATCATATTGTTTAGCTAGCTGGACCAGTTTTCGCGAGACATTCGTCCTATGCGTTTGCCCCCGTCCCCTGTAGACCAACTAACCGTCGACGTAACTTTCGCTTTCCTGTGAAACTTGTACTTTCGTTTCATAATACTTCTTCAACTGACTCACATTAAATTTCCCTCTCACCTTGCCACTGCTATCGCACTCAGTGAGTTCGTATGTTGCATCGCCAAAGACGCGATTAACCTTGTATGGTCCTGTATACAACTCGAAAAATTTGTCGATCTTTTTCATTGCGGCGTCTGATTGATGGTAGCTTCTTATCAGCACCTTATCGCCGATAGTGAATTTAGTAATTTTCTTGTTATCACTGGTACGCTTAGCATACTTCTCTCTTTTCTCTTTGATTTTTACAAATACACTGATATCCGAACTGCATTTACTGTCGATGATTTCGTTGTCCAGCGGGTCGGCTTCTTTCCTAATTGCGCCTCGTGGGGGGTTATTTCTAATGTTTCATGGTACGCTTCATTGATACACGTCTCAATCAATCTGACGTACCTTGACCACTTACTAGGCTGGTCGTGTACAAAGATCCTGAATAGGTTCCCAAGTTGGCGGTTAATCCTTTCGGCTAAGTTTGCGCAAGGATTCCTTATCGCCGTATACCTCGGTTGTATATTCAGCTCCTCGAGACCTTTAATCCATTTTTTCGCGGTAAACTGCGTGCCGTTATCAGTTAAGATGACCTTTGGTCGTCCAAACTCCACACAGTAGTCTCTGATTCTTCGTAATGTCGTGGTGGTTGTCGCTCTTCGTAATGTGAATAACTTGACAAACTTTGTGAAATTGTCCACCATAACAAGTAAGTATTTGACGCCTCCTGTACCAGTTGGTGGAGGTCCATAGTAATCGACACTCACGATGTCACCTCTAGCTGATGGTATCATCGCCTTTGTTCCGTCAAACAGCATCCTGTTGTTTGTGTCCTTGTATCTTTGACATGAGTCACAAGTTTGAATATATGCTTTTACTTTCTTGAACAAGCTGTCAAGCGTGAAGTGCTCTTGTAACATTTTTACACACCTTTTCGGGCCTAGGTGTCCGTACATTTGGTGTATCTCTGCAATTAAGTTATTCGACACGCTGTCTGGAATGTATAGTTTCCATTCGCCACGTTGTCGTCGGTATAACTTATTGTTAACAATTTTCTAAAATTTGCTTAATTTATTGTCTACATCATTATTCCTAATCTTATCAACAAGTGTTCTGAGTTTGTCATCTTCATTCTGGTATTTACCGATATCTCTAATTATCTTACCTATGTGTTGATTCATTTTAACAACTAGATGATTAATTAAGTACACGTGCGTTTCCTCGTTTGTTTCATGTTGTTCCGCGTCAGCCGGGTATCTACTCAATATGTCCGCAACTACATTATCCTTTCCTTTACAGTGGATAATGTCGAAATTGTATTCTTGCATGGCGAGAATCCATCTTGTAAATCTCGAGTTGTTTAAGTGGCACTTGTGCATGAATGTTAAAGCTTTATTGTCTGTGATTATCGTTAGGGGCTGGCCAAGTATGTGCATTCGAAACTTATCCAGACATCTAATCTGGAGTTCTTAGGAGACGCTTAGGAGTTCTTTCTCCGTCGTGAAATAATTACGTTCTGCGCCTTTAAATGTTTTGCTTCTAAAAGCAATCACGCCAATTTCTCCTTCTTCATCGATCTGGCAAAGCTGTCCACCATATGCAAAATTACTAGCGTCACACTGAATGTAGTACCTTTGGTTCGGCCGTGGGAACCGTAGAATTACTGTGTTTATAAATAAATTCTTGACTCTTTGGAAACATTCGTTCACTTCTCTTGTCCACGAAAACTTCCGTCCTCCTTTCAGCAGTTCGTGTAAAGGCTGCGTTGTTTCCGCGTATTTGCTCGTGAATCGGTTGTAAAAATTGGTGAGGCCAAGGAAACCTTTGAGTTGTTTCGTATTCTTTGGTGCTGGGAAATCCATAATTGCTTTTACCTTGTCATTGGTTGCTTGTATCCCTTTTGTTGTAAGGCGATATCCAAGAAATGAGATTTCTCGTCTAAAGAATTGTGATTTGGTGAGGTTGACAGTGATATTTGCCTTATTAAGGTTGTTTAGCAGTGTTTCTAAATGGTTTAAGTGTGTTTGGATATTGTTGGAGTAGCACAAGCAGTCGTCCACGTAGATAATCGTGTTCTTCTTGACTTCCTCCTCGAGAGCCACATCCAATCCACGTGACAACGCTGCAGAGCTGGTGCTAAGTCCAAATGGTGTCACTGTGAAGCAGTAGCACCTCCCTTCGTGCATGAACGCAGTGAAATCCCTACATTCTTGTTTTAATGGGACCTGCCAGAAGCTACTGGATAAGTCGACCGTCGATAAATACTGCATATCTCCACATCTAGCCAATATCTCGTTTACCGGGGACACTCCTTCGTAATCGGGTACAGTTATGCTGTTCACTTTCCTTGCATCAAGGCACAGGCGAACCCTTCCATCCTTCTTGATTACAGTCACAATTGGATTGACGTACGGGCTGGCGCAACGTTCGATTACTCCATATCGTAACATTCGGTTAATCTCTTCGTTCACCTTGTCTCTGTAAGCAAGCGGCACAGGCCAACCTCGTTGAAAATAGGGTGTCCTGTCCGTAACGTGAAACTCATGTGTGTAACCCTCTATTCTTCCCGGGCACTCCCTAAAAACATTCCGGTTCCTTACTAAAATCTCCTTCAGGCGTTGCAGTATTTCTTCATCCACGCAGTCTATGCTCCCAATCTTTTCGTCGATGCATCGCAGTACTTCCTCTTCTTCTTCACTGGTTATCACGTCAATGTTCATGATTGGTATAACGTGCTCCTCTTCATCAGTGTTGTTTTTTAAATTAATTACTTTGTTTCCGATGTCGATGCGACACCCAACTTCTTGTAGAAAACTAATTCCTAGTATGCATGGTTTAACTAATTCTGGTATTATCAAAAACACACATTCATACCGGATACCATCAATCTCAATGTCACATAATATTTGTTTCTTAACTAATTTGGATTTATTTCCTACAGCACTTATGATATGATAAATGTGTTCGTTACGGGTAGTGTCTCATATGGTCCTATACTCTTCTTATGGTTATTAAACCACGTCTCCGATAACCCGTTGATGAGGCAGCCCGTATCAAGCAAGGCTTGTACAATTGTATCATTATTAAATTTGATAGTAATCTCGGGACATTTCAATACTTGTTTATTAATAATTTCGTCGTCCTCTTGTAGCAGGTCATTTCGTAAATCCGGTAGTAATATATTTACATTCTCGCTCGGGAGTAAGTCGTTTAAAAATTCTATCTTATTCTCTAGTTTGACATATTTTTTTTTGCTGTTGTCGCCGTTACCGCTCGCCCTCGGGGTGGTGTCATTGACCGTTCTACTCAGGCCCGCTTCTCCTGGCGTGAATTGCACAGTGTTGATATATTGCTGCTTGTTGTCAAAACGACCCCTCGGCTGTCGGTCACTTTTACTTTTGTTATAATGTCCCTCTCTCTCTCTCTCACTCTTGGGTTACTTTTCCCTTCGTTGTAGGGTCTATAATGCGGCTTGCGATTGTTTTCTCCACTTGACTGGATACTTGTAAACTCTGTAATTAATGCCTCGAAATTCGGTATATTTGTGATACCACGTGTGATCACGGCGAGCTGCAAATCCCTCCCAAAATGACGGGATATCTTCCGGATTAGCTGCCTATCGGTCAATGCTGGCGATAGTTGCCGGCTTTCTAGTAATATTCTCTCTACGTATTGGATGGCTGTAATTGGCCCATTCCACTCATATCTGCCGTACTCGAGGTTGTCGCGTATATTGTCCTGGCGTTCTTGACCCCAGTACTTCAAGGTGAAGGCTTCTTTGAACGTGGATATTTGGTTCCGTATGACACGCCACCATATCCCAGCGTCCATCTCCAAATGCCTCCCGATCCATTTAATGTCATTGTTGTTGTAATATTGCTCTTGAATCTCTGACAATTCCTTCAGGAATTCCATCGGGAACCTATCAGTGCCGTTGTATTTTAATTCTGCATGTGTGTGTCCGTTAATCCTACTGATTATCCCAGACTCACCTTCAATTAGCTGTCGTTGCAGCCATTCTATTTGAGACTTTAATTCGTTGATACGAGTTGTTTTCTCCCTGGTGCTCTCATCCAGTTTTAGTTCCGCCGACTTCTGTCTCCCATCTACCTCATTGATCTTCTGCTGTATCGTGCTGTTTACGTCTCCCTGTTCCTGTTGTAATTGTCTTACTGTTTGGAATAGTTCGACTCTCAATTCCTCCTGCTTCTTATGATTTTCTTTAACGTGTGTTTCTACTCTGTTGTTAATCTTCTTGATGCTTGTTTGAGTATTTTGGGTAATACTCTTTAATTCCTGTCGGTCTAATTCTCTAGTTTCTCGTACCTCTTCCAATTTCTTGTCGGTGTCGTTCTTTAACTCTCTTATGGTCTCGTTCTGCTGCTTCTAGGCCTCATCTATCTTCTTGTCACAACTATTTATGTATTCACGCATTTCTGCGCGTATTTGTGTGACTTCCTCCTTATGCTTGTCTAGCTTTTCTTCTAGTTTGTCGAACTTCTTATTCTGCTCCTCGAATCTCTTTCTGTTCTCTTCTAATCTCTACAAAATTTTTATTCATCATTTTAAGGCTTTCACTCTGTGCCCGCATGAGATCCATCAGTGAACGCATTGTCACTTCTTCCTGTGGTTGTTGTTGGGACTCCTGTCCCCGCGCCCTGACGTCTGACGTCTCCTCGGTCATTTGTGATTCGATTGGTGATTCTTCACGTTCGTTGTCAGGTACACCCTGCTGGTTATTGATATCGAAGTTCATCGAATCGGAACTACTAGTCGTCATTTTTGCAGCCGTACTCCGCGTTAACATTCAGTCCAACTAGCTTCACACTAAATATATTTTGTTCTTACAACTAACATGAAATATATATGCTTATCCTATCTACTGCCTGCTCTTTGCCGTGCGTTGGGCGCCAATTTATAATGTAATATGATTAATTATGCAAACAATAATTTAATTAATTAATCTGTGATTGCCGAGCCCCACGATCTTGGAGCGCCAATTTATAATGTGTCGTTTAATTAATTATGCAAACAATAATTTAATTAATTATGTAATTATACTAATTTGTAGAATGTGATCATGTAATTACTCAATTAGGCTACTTATACCAAACTGATTGAAGCTACGTGATACATTAGTTATTTGATGTTAGCATAATTACTGCACTGAGACTCTAATTACTGTAGAAATTAATAAAATCTACTATAAATCATTCAAGTGACATTAATGTCTGTTCTGAGGTAACTTTCACAATAATGAACGCATATATTCTGAGTAAAATAAACACTTATTTATTAACATCATTCAAGTAAAGAAACTTCAATATATAAATATAGATGATTCCCTGTAAATACATTCATAAAAGGAACACATGTATATATATCAAATTACAATGCGAATCCAGTACGTTGTTTGCTAAAAAACATACACATACATATATAACACAATCAACATATAAAAACATAAATGGTCAACATATAAATCTTATACTAATGCGTTCATTTCTTGCCTCAGATGAATAGCGTTATTTAAAGTTATCACATTTAATTTAAATACTCAAGGGTGTTTTCTTGAAAAGAGACAGGACAGTAGAGTTCTTATGACAAGAATAACATAAAGATTACTTGTAAAGTGATTTATCCAACATTTCCATCGACGTAACTGCTTCCCACTGGTGGTCCATATGCACGAAGTTGCGTAGCCGTGATGTCACTAACACTCAACACACGCGGATCATATTCACTCGCGCTGTGTGTATTTTCTGTTGATGTCAACCGTTACTGTTAGAGTCTATTAAATCATGTGTCGTGTGCGTAAGTTCATCGTTAACTAGTGTGTATATATCTGACTGTCTATTATTGAACTTCTTCTTGTGTACGTTAATGTATCGTGTCTTTGGTAACGTGGTGTATTGTTCCAATTGATATTGTATCGCTTCGCACTGTACAACGCTACGATTTCGTTGTCCGGTAAAGCATTAACACAAGTTCTGCAAGTCTGATATTGACGAAACTGCGATTGATTAGTTTAATTTTTAATAAGCGGTAGCTGAGTAAGATAAAGTACTTGAGAGTTATTAATCACTGGCGTATATTGCATGATTTAGTCACTGTAGGTACACTATTACCGAATAACTCGTCAATATCGAAATGTTTAAGCCAACTGATTAAAATACCGCGTAACAGAGTTTCAAAGTCCAACTGCTTATACGTATGTCAACTGAACTGTATTAAGACTTAGAAAATTTAAGATTCAAGTTCCGTGAAGACTGTTCAAAGTATATGATTGAAAATTTTATGAAGACTGCCCTCTCGCGTGCTCTGTAAACAGTTTTTATTATGCATTGTTTACCACAATGCAATCTCCTGGCAAACACGCCTCTGGTCAAACATGATAGGTCAGGTGAACTCCTACCCTTATGCAAGACTATGGTTCTCCACTTCTCATTCGTTGTTCGTGTTGCTATGATGACGACGGTCCTCTCCACATGTACTCTGGGTAAATGCTGGATTCTGGTTGGGTATCTTGTCTCCCCTCAAGTTCGCGTCGAAGGCCTCCGTACCCTTTTCCTGGAACAAGAGCAATTCCTCGGCTGTCGATCAAGTCTTTGTCTAAGTGTACTCCGGAAACCTGCTGCTGTTCTCACGCGAACAATGTGTCATATTTTGTTATTGTCTGACTATCCATGACCCTTTTCCGTTAGCTATCCGGACGCAGCGTGTCATCGTTTCCAAGACGGCACTCCTTCTCCCTGTCGTAAATATCAGTTGTCGCCAGTAAGATGTCCTCCCGCTGTGCACACGTTCGATTCTATTCTTTAGATTTCGTTGTCTGTTCTCATACAGGGTAAATACCATTGTGCAACTACACCCTTTTTACTGCTGGCACACTTCAAATTAACCTTGCAGTGTGTGTGCTCGTTACAATTTCTCCGTAAAGTGCTACTGTCCTAGTTTCCTTTTTGTCCTGCTTGTTGTGGGCTGTAAATCTCGGTTGAGTCGAGTCTGTCACAGGCCAACCTTATTTCCCATTGTAAAGTTATGTGAAGCATACTCGTATTGTCCTGGCAAACGTTCAGTTGACACTTCGTTAAATTGTTTCCTTATTTATTGCTTCTGGCTCGTGTTGGGGTGTCTTGGCTGGTTTTAACGTATTTTCGATCAAAATTTTAAAAATTAAAATTCTTGGTCAATACATAGTCCCCAAATCGGATTGGATGTTGGATCAGCAGAAGACATTCTAATCCGATTTCTGCGCTCTGTGTTTGTTGTGGAAGTCCCCTTTGAGAAGGTCACGGTCATTGACCACTTTCCTCTGCTTGGGGTATACGGGTATATATTCCCTATATTTTGTTGTTAACTAACTCTGGGAATTTATTGCCGTGCATCTGAGAAAGGATGAACGCATTTTCACATATGGTGTATATATAATTAGACATGGAATTATTTTACAATAATAATAATAGCTGTGGATGGCTATGTCATCCGTTTATAACCTAATACATGAAATAATGGTTTTTCAACATGAAATGTAATTATTCATGTATCGTTTAAATATCGTTACGATAGTTAATGTCCTTAGTTTATCTTGAACATTTAAAAACAACAATTTATGAACCTGTAAGTATATATATATATATATATATATATATATACAATCACTAATTATTATTGAGTATCACTCACAATACGCATTACTAACATTTATACTGATTGTATTGATTATAAATTTATATACACTACTTATGAACAATTAACAGTTCATTTGATATCATCACGATTATAGATAATTTCGCTTTATACTACTCATATTTGATTAACTGATCTTACATCATTATGTGTCTATAAAAGGCTCGTTATAATGTCTCTAGCAATTTACTGCTGCACACCCGATCAAACTTTTCGCACTATAAGTCCTTTATATTGAAACTTTCATTAATATTGGTTATTCA
Source organism: Magicicada septendecula (assembly GCA_034769895.1). Lineage (NCBI taxonomy): Eukaryota > Metazoa > Arthropoda > Insecta > Hemiptera > Cicadidae > Magicicada > Magicicada septendecula. The sequence goes on from CM068367.1 coordinate 291,039,838, forward strand.
CATGTAATTAATGTCATTAGATTGTCACATCGTGACTTAAGGAATTTAAAAAAAAATCTTTAAATTACACGTTAATAAGTTACACATCATATTGTTTAGCTAGCTGGACCAGTTTTCGCGAGACATTCGTCCTATGCGTTTGCCCCCGTCCCCTGTAGACCAACTAACCGTCGACGTAACTTTCGCTTTCCTGTGAAACTTGTACTTTCGTTTCATAATACTTCTTCAACTGACTCACATTAAATTTCCCTCTCACCTTGCCACTGCTATCGCACTCAGTGAGTTCGTATGTTGCATCGCCAAAGACGCGATTAACCTTGTATGGTCCTGTATACAACTCGAAAAATTTGTCGATCTTTTTCATTGCGGCGTCTGATTGATGGTAGCTTCTTATCAGCACCTTATCGCCGATAGTGAATTTAGTAATTTTCTTGTTATCACTGGTACGCTTAGCATACTTCTCTCTTTTCTCTTTGATTTTTACAAATACACTGATATCCGAACTGCATTTACTGTCGATGATTTCGTTGTCCAGCGGGTCGGCTTCTTTCCTAATTGCGCCTCGTGGGGGGTTATTTCTAATGTTTCATGGTACGCTTCATTGATACACGTCTCAATCAATCTGACGTACCTTGACCACTTACTAGGCTGGTCGTGTACAAAGATCCTGAATAGGTTCCCAAGTTGGCGGTTAATCCTTTCGGCTAAGTTTGCGCAAGGATTCCTTATCGCCGTATACCTCGGTTGTATATTCAGCTCCTCGAGACCTTTAATCCATTTTTTCGCGGTAAACTGCGTGCCGTTATCAGTTAAGATGACCTTTGGTCGTCCAAACTCCACACAGTAGTCTCTGATTCTTCGTAATGTCGTGGTGGTTGTCGCTCTTCGTAATGTGAATAACTTGACAAACTTTGTGAAATTGTCCACCATAACAAGTAAGTATTTGACGCCTCCTGTACCAGTTGGTGGAGGTCCATAGTAATCGACACTCACGATGTCACCTCTAGCTGATGGTATCATCGCCTTTGTTCCGTCAAACAGCATCCTGTTGTTTGTGTCCTTGTATCTTTGACATGAGTCACAAGTTTGAATATATGCTTTTACTTTCTTGAACAAGCTGTCAAGCGTGAAGTGCTCTTGTAACATTTTTACACACCTTTTCGGGCCTAGGTGTCCGTACATTTGGTGTATCTCTGCAATTAAGTTATTCGACACGCTGTCTGGAATGTATAGTTTCCATTCGCCACGTTGTCGTCGGTATAACTTATTGTTAACAATTTTCTAAAATTTGCTTAATTTATTGTCTACATCATTATTCCTAATCTTATCAACAAGTGTTCTGAGTTTGTCATCTTCATTCTGGTATTTACCGATATCTCTAATTATCTTACCTATGTGTTGATTCATTTTAACAACTAGATGATTAATTAAGTACACGTGCGTTTCCTCGTTTGTTTCATGTTGTTCCGCGTCAGCCGGGTATCTACTCAATATGTCCGCAACTACATTATCCTTTCCTTTACAGTGGATAATGTCGAAATTGTATTCTTGCATGGCGAGAATCCATCTTGTAAATCTCGAGTTGTTTAAGTGGCACTTGTGCATGAATGTTAAAGCTTTATTGTCTGTGATTATCGTTAGGGGCTGGCCAAGTATGTGCATTCGAAACTTATCCAGACATCTAATCTGGAGTTCTTAGGAGACGCTTAGGAGTTCTTTCTCCGTCGTGAAATAATTACGTTCTGCGCCTTTAAATGTTTTGCTTCTAAAAGCAATCACGCCAATTTCTCCTTCTTCATCGATCTGGCAAAGCTGTCCACCATATGCAAAATTACTAGCGTCACACTGAATGTAGTACCTTTGGTTCGGCCGTGGGAACCGTAGAATTACTGTGTTTATAAATAAATTCTTGACTCTTTGGAAACATTCGTTCACTTCTCTTGTCCACGAAAACTTCCGTCCTCCTTTCAGCAGTTCGTGTAAAGGCTGCGTTGTTTCCGCGTATTTGCTCGTGAATCGGTTGTAAAAATTGGTGAGGCCAAGGAAACCTTTGAGTTGTTTCGTATTCTTTGGTGCTGGGAAATCCATAATTGCTTTTACCTTGTCATTGGTTGCTTGTATCCCTTTTGTTGTAAGGCGATATCCAAGAAATGAGATTTCTCGTCTAAAGAATTGTGATTTGGTGAGGTTGACAGTGATATTTGCCTTATTAAGGTTGTTTAGCAGTGTTTCTAAATGGTTTAAGTGTGTTTGGATATTGTTGGAGTAGCACAAGCAGTCGTCCACGTAGATAATCGTGTTCTTCTTGACTTCCTCCTCGAGAGCCACATCCAATCCACGTGACAACGCTGCAGAGCTGGTGCTAAGTCCAAATGGTGTCACTGTGAAGCAGTAGCACCTCCCTTCGTGCATGAACGCAGTGAAATCCCTACATTCTTGTTTTAATGGGACCTGCCAGAAGCTACTGGATAAGTCGACCGTCGATAAATACTGCATATCTCCACATCTAGCCAATATCTCGTTTACCGGGGACACTCCTTCGTAATCGGGTACAGTTATGCTGTTCACTTTCCTTGCATCAAGGCACAGGCGAACCCTTCCATCCTTCTTGATTACAGTCACAATTGGATTGACGTACGGGCTGGCGCAACGTTCGATTACTCCATATCGTAACATTCGGTTAATCTCTTCGTTCACCTTGTCTCTGTAAGCAAGCGGCACAGGCCAACCTCGTTGAAAATAGGGTGTCCTGTCCGTAACGTGAAACTCATGTGTGTAACCCTCTATTCTTCCCGGGCACTCCCTAAAAACATTCCGGTTCCTTACTAAAATCTCCTTCAGGCGTTGCAGTATTTCTTCCTCCACGCAGTCTATGCTCCCAATCTTTTCGTCGATGCATCGCAGTACTTCCTCTTCTTCTTCACTGGTTATCACGTCAATGTTCATGATTGGTATAACGTGCTCCTCTTCATCAGTGTTGTTTTTTAAATTAATTACTTTGTTTCCGATGTCGATGCGACACCCAACTTCTTGTAGAAAACTAATTCCTAGTATGCATGGTTTAACTAATTCTGGTATTATCAAAAACACACATTCATACCGGATACCATCAATCTCAATGTCACATAATATTTGTTTCTTAACTAATTTGGATTTATTTCCTACAGCACTTATGATATGATAAATGTGTTCGTTACGGGTAGTGTCTCATATGGTCCTATACTCTTCTTATGGTTATTAAACCACGTCTCCGATAACCCGTTGATGAGGCAGCCCGTATCAAGCAAGGCTTGTACAATTGTATCATTATTAAATTTGATAGTAATCTCGGGACATTTCAATACTTGTTTATTAATAATTTCGTCGTCCTCTTGTAGCAGGTCATTTCGTAAATCCGGTAGTAATATATTTACATTCTCGCTCGGGAGTAAGTCGTTTAAAAATTCTATCTTATTCTCTAGTTTGACATATTTTTTTTTGCTGTTGTCGCCGTTACCGCTCGCCCTCGGGGTGGTGTCATTGACCGTTCTACTCAGGCCCGCTTCTCCTGGCGTGAATTGCACAGTGTTGATATATTGCTGCTTGTTGTCAAAACGACCCCTCGGCTGTCGGTCACTTTTACTTTTGTTATAATGTCCCTCTCTCTCTCTCTCACTCTTGGGTTACTTTTCCCTTCGTTGTAGGGTCTATAATGCGGCTTGCGATTGTTTTCTCCACTTGACTGGATACTTGTAAACTCTGTAATTAATGCCTCGAAATTCGGTATATTTGTGATACCACGTGTGATCACGGCGAGCTGCAAATCCCTCCCAAAATGACGGGATATCTTCCGGATTAGCTGCCTATCGGTCAATGCTGGCGATAGTTGCCGGCTTTCTAGTAATATTCTCTCTACGTATTGGATGGCTGTAATTGGCCCATTCCACTCATATCTGCCGTACTCGAGGTTGTCGCGTATATTGTCCTGGCGTTCTTGACCCCAGTACTTCAAGGTGAAGGCTTCTTTGAACGTGGATATTTGGTTCCGTATGACACGCCACCATATCCCAGCGTCCATCTCCAAATGCCTCCCGATCCATTTAATGTCATTGTTGTTGTAATATTGCTCTTGAATCTCTGACAATTCCTTCAGGAATTCCATCGGGAACCTATCAGTGCCGTTGTATTTTAATTCTGCATGTGTGTGTCCGTTAATCCTACTGATTATCCCAGACTCACCTTCAATTAGCTGTCGTTGCAGCCATTCTATTTGAGACTTTAATTCGTTGATACGAGTTGTTTTCTCCCTGGTGCTCTCATCCAGTTTTAGTTCCGCCGACTTCTGTCTCCCATCTACCTCATTGATCTTCTGCTGTATCGTGCTGTTTACGTCTCCCTGTTCCTGTTGTAATTGTCTTACTGTTTGGAATAGTTCGACTCTCAATTCCTCCTGCTTCTTATGATTTTCTTTAACGTGTGTTTCTACTCTGTTGTTAATCTTCTTGATGCTTGTTTGAGTATTTTGGGTAATACTCTTTAATTCCTGTCGGTCTAATTCTCTAGTTTCTCGTACCTCTTCCAATTTCTTGTCGGTGTCGTTCTTTAACTCTCTTATGGTCTCGTTCTGCTGCTTCTGGGCCTCATCTATCTTCTTGTCACAACTATTTATGTATTCACGCATTTCTGCGCGTATTTGTGTGACTTCCTCCTTATGCTTGTCTAGCTTTTCTTCTAGTTTGTCGAACTTCTTATTCTGCTCCTCGAATCTCTTTCTGTTCTCTTCTAATCTCTACAAAATTTTTATTCATCATTTTAAGGCTTTCACTCTGTGCCCGCATGAGATCCATCAGTGAACGCATTGTCACTTCTTCCTGTGGTTGTTGTTGGGACTCCTGTCCCCGCGCCCTGACGTCTGACGTCTCCTCGGTCATTTGTGATTCGATTGGTGATTCTTCACGTTCGTTGTCAGGTACACCCTGCTGGTTATTGATATCGAAGTTCATCGAATCGGAACTACTAGTCGTCATTTTTGCAGCCGTACTCCGCGTTAACATTCAGTCCAACTAGCTTCACACTAAATATATTTTGTTCTTACAACTAACATGAAATATATATGCTTATCCTATCTACTGCCTGCTCTTTGCCGTGCGTTGGGCGCCAATTTATAATGTAATATGATTAATTATGCAAACAATAATTTAATTAATTAATCTGTGATTGCCGAGCCCCACGATCTTGGAGCGCCAATTTATAATGTGTCGTTTAATTAATTATGCAAACAATAATTTAATTAATTATGTAATTATACTAATTTGTAGAATGTGATCATGTAATTACTCAATTAGGCTACTTATACCAAACTGATTGAAGCTACGTGATACATTAGTTATTTGATGTTAGCATAATTACTGCACTGAGACTCTAATTACTGTAGAAATTAATAAAATCTACTATAAATCATTCAAGTGACATTAATGTCTGTTCTGAGGTAACTTTCACAATAATGAACGCATATATTCTGAGTAAAATAAACACTTATTTATTAACATCATTCAAGTAAAGAAACTTCAATATATAAATATAGATGATTCCCTGTAAATACATTCATAAAAGGAACACATGTATATATATCAAATTACAATGCGAATCCAGTACGTTGTTTGCTAAAAAACATACACATACATATATAACACAATCAACATATAAAAACATAAATGGTCAACATATAAATCTTATACTAATGCGTTCATTTCTTGCCTCAGATGAATAGCGTTATTTAAAGTTATCACATTTAATTTAAATACTCAAGGGTGTTTTCTTGAAAAGAGACAGGACAGTAGAGTTCTTATGACAAGAATAACATAAAGATTACTTGTAAAGTGATTTGACGTAACTGCTTCCCACTGGTGGTCCATATGCACGAAGTTGCGTAGCCGTGATGTCACTAACACTCAACACACGCGGATCATATTCACTCGCGCTGTGTGTATTTTCTGTTGATGTCAACCGTTACTGTTAGAGTCTATTAAATCATGTGTCGTGTGCGTAAGTTCATCGTTAACTAGTGTGTATATATCTGACTGTCTATTATTGAACTTCTTCTTGTGTACGTTAATGTATCGTGTCTTTGGTAACGTGGTGTATTGTTCCAATTGATATTGTATCGCTTCGCACTGTACAACGCTACGATTTCGTTGTCCGGTAAAGAATTAACACAAGTTCTGCAAGTCTGATATTGACGAAACTGCGATTGATTAGTTTAATTTTTAATAAGCGGTAGCTGAGTAAGATAAAGTACTTGAGAGTTATTAATCACTGGCGTATATTGCATGATTTAGTCACTGTAGGTACACTATTACCGAATAACTCGTCAATATCGAAATGTTTAAGCCAACTGATTAAAATACCGCGTAACAGAGTTTCAAAGTCCAACTGCTTATACGTATGTCAACTGAACTGTATTAAGACTTAGAAAATTTAAGATTTAAGTTCCGTGAAGACTGTTCAAAGTATATGATTGAAAATTTTATGAAGACTGCCCTCTCGCGTGCTCTGTAAACAGTTTTTATTATGCATTGTTTACCACAATGCAATCTCCTGGCAAACACGCCTCTGGTCAAACATGATAGGTCAGGTGAACTCCTACCCTTATGCAAGACTATGGTTCTCCACTTCTCATTCGTTGTTCGTGTTGCTATGATGACGACGGTCCTCTCCACCTGTACTCTGGGTAAATGCTGGATTCTGGTTGGGTATCTTGTCTCCCCTCAAGTTCGCGTCGAAGGCCTCCGTACCCTTTTCCTGGAACAAGAGCAATTCCTCGGCTGTCGATCAAGTCTTTGTCTAAGTGTACTCCGGAAACCTGCTGCTGTTCTCACGCGAACAATGTGTCATATTTTGTTATTGTCTGACTATCCATGACCCTTTTCCGTTAGCTATCCGGACGCAGCGTGTCATCGTTTCCAAGACGGCACTCCTTCTCCCTGTCGTAAATATCAGTTGTCGCCAGTAAGATGTCCTCCCGCTGTGCACACGTTCGATTCTATTCTTTAGATTTCGTTGTCTGTTCTCATACAGGGTAAATACCATTGTGCAACTACACCCTTTTTACTGCTGGCACACTTCAAATTAACCTTGCAGTGTGTGTGCTCGTTACAATTTCTCCGTAAAGTGCTACTGTGCTAGTTTCCTTTTTGTCCTGCTTGTTGTGGGCTGTAAATCTCGGTTGAGTCGAGTCTGTCACAGGCCAACCTTATTTCCCATTGTAAAGTTATGTGAAGCATACTCGTATTGTCCTGGCAAACGTTCAGTTGACACTTCGTTAAATTGTTTCCTTATTTATTGCTTCTGGCTCGTGTTGGGGTGTCTTGGCTGGTTTTAACGTATTTTCGATCAAAATTTTAAAAATTAAAATTCTTGGTCATTACATAGTCCCCAAATCGGATTGGATGTTGGATCAGCAGAAGACATTCTAATCCGATTTCTGCGCTCTGTGTTTGTTGTGGAAGTCCCCTTTGAGAAGGTCACGGTCATTGACCACTTTCCTCTGCTTGGGGTATACGGGTATATATTCCCTATATTTCGTTGTTAACTAACTCTGGGAATTTATTGCCGTGCATCTGAGGAAGGATGAACGCATTTTCACATATGGTGTATATATATATAAACATGGAATTATTTTACAATAATAATAACAGCTGTGGATGGCTATGTCATCCGTTTATAACCTAATACATGAAATAATGGTTTTTCAACATGAAATGTAATTATTCATGTATCGTTTAAATATCGTTACGATAGTTAATGTCCTTAGTTTATCTTGAACATTTAAAAACAACAATTTATGAACCTGTAAGTATATATATATATATATACAATCACTAATTATTATTGAGTATCACTCACAATACGCATTACTAACATTTATACTGATTGTATTGATTATAAATTTATATACACTACTTATGAACAATTAACAGTTCATTTGATATCATCACGATTATAGATAATTTCGCTTTATACTACTCATATTTGATTAACTGATCTTACATCATTATGTGTCTATAAAAGGCTCGTTATAATGTCTCTAGCAATTTACTGCTGCACACCCGATCAAACTTTTCGCACTATAAGTCCTTTATATTGAAACTTTCATTAATATTGGTTATTCACATGTAATTAATGTCATTAGATTGTCACATCGTGACTTAAGGAATTCATGTAAAAAAAATCTTTAAATTACACGTTAATAAGTTACACATCATATTGTTTAGCTAGCTGGACCAGTTTTCGCGAGACATTCGTCCTATGCGTTTGCCCCCGTCCCCTGTAGACCAACTAACCGTCGACGTAACTTTCGCTTTCCTGTGAAACTTGTACTTTCGTTTCATAATACTTCTTCAACTGACTCACATTAAATTTCCCTCTCACCTTGCCACTGCTATCGCACTCAGTGAGTTCGTATGTTGCATCGCCAAAGACGCGATTAACCTTGTATGGTCCTGTATACAACTCGAAAAATTTGTCGATCTTTTTCATTGCGGCGTCTGATTGATGGTAGCTTCTTATCAGCACCTTATCGCCGATAGTGAATTTAGTAATTTTCTTGTTATCACTGATACGCTTAGCATACTTCTCTCTTTTTTCTTTGATTTTTACAAATACACTGATATTCGAACTGCATTTACTGTCGATGATTTCTTTGTCCAGCGGGTCGGCTTCTTTCCTAATTGCGCCTCGTGGGGGGTTATTTCTATTGTTTCATGGTACGCTTCATTGATACACGTCTCAATCAATCTGACGTACCTTGACCACTTACTATGCTGGTCGTGTACAAAGATCCTGAATAGGTTCCCAAGTTGGCGGTTAATCCTTTCGGCTAAGTTTGCGCAAGGATTCCTTATCGCCGTATACCTCGGTTGTATATTCAGTTCCTCGAGACCTTTAATCCATTTTTTCGCGGTAAACTGCGTGCCGTTATCAGTTAAGATGACCTTTGGTCGTCCAAACTCCACACAGTAGTCTCTGATTCTTCGTAATGTCGTGGTGGTTGTCGCTCTTCGTAATGTGAATAACTTGACAAACTTTGTGAAATTGTCCACCATAACAAGTAAGAATTTGACGCCTCCTGTACCAGTTGGTGGAGGTCCATAGTAATCGACACTCACGATGTCACCTCTAGCTGATGGTATCATCGCCTTTGTTCCGTCAAACAGCATCCTGTTGTTTGTGTCTTTGTACCTTTGACATGAGTCACAAGTTTGAATATATGCTTTTACTTTCTTGAACAAGCTGTCAAGCGTGAAGTGCTCTTGTAACATTTTTACACACCTTTTCGGGCCTAGGTGTCCGTACATTTGGTGTATCTCTGCAATTAAGTTATTCGACACGCTGTCTGGAATGTATAGTTTCCATTCGCCACGTTGTCGTCGGTATAACTTATTGTTAACAATTTTATAAAATTTGCTTAACTTATTGTCTACATCATTATTCCTAATCTTATCAACAAGTGTTCTGAGTTTGTCATCTTCATTCTGGTATTTACCGATATCTCTAATTATCTTACCTATGTGTTGATTCATTTTAACAACTAGATGTTTAATTAAGTACTCGTGCGTTTCCTCGTTTGTTTCATGTTGTTCCGCGTCAGCCGGGTATCTACTCAATATGTCCGCAACTACATTATCCTTTCCTTTACAGTGGATAATGTCGAAATTGTATTCTTGCATGGCGAGAATCCACCTTGTAAATCTCGAGTTGTTTAAGTGGCACTTGTGCATGAATGTTAAAGCTTTATTGTCTGTGATTATCGTTAGGGGCTGGCCAAGTATGTGCATTCGAAACTTATCCAGACATCTAATCTGGAGTTCTTAGGAGACGCTTAGGAGTTCTTTCTCCGTCGTGAAATAATTACGTTCTGCGCCTTTAAATGTTTTGCTTCTAAAAGCAATCACGCCAATTTCTCCTTCTTCATCGATCTGGCAAAGCTGTCCACCATATGCAAAATTACTAGCGTCACACTGAATGTAGTACCTTTGGTTCGGCCGTGGGAACCGTAGAATTACTGTGTTTATAAATAAATTCTTGACTCTTTGGAAACATTCGTTCACTTCTCTTGTCCACGAAAACTTCCGTCCTCCTTTCAGCAGTTCGTGTAAAGGCTGCGTTGTTTCCGCGTATTTGCTCGTGAATCGGTTGTAAAAATTGGTGAGGCCAAGGAAACCTTTGAGTTGTTTCGTATTCTTTGGTGCTGGGAAATCCATAATTGCTTTTACCTTGTCATTGGTTGCTTGTATCCCTTTTGCTGTAAGGCGATATCCAAGAAATGAGATTTCTCGTCTAAAGAATTGTGATTTGGTGAGGTTGACAGTGATATTTGCCTTATTAAGGTTGTTTAGCAGTGTTTCTAAATGGTTTAAGTGTGTTTGGATATTGTTGGAGTAGCACAAGCAGTCGTCCACGTAGATAATCGTGTTCTTCTTGACTTCCTCCTCGAGAGCCACATCCAATCCACGTGACAACGCTGCAGAGCTGGTGCTAAGTCCAAATGGTGTCACTGTGAAGCAGTAGCACCTCCCTTCGTGCATGAACGCAGTGAAATCCCTACATTCTTGTTTTAATGGGACCTGCCAGAAGCTACTGGATAAGTCGACCGTCGATAAATACTGCATATCTCCACATCTAGCCAATATCTCGTTTACCGGGGACACTCCTTCGTAATCGGGTACAGTTATGCTGTTCACTTTCCTTGCATCAAGGCACAGGCGAACCCTTCCATCCTTCTTGATTAGTCACAATTGGATTGACGTACGGGCTGGCACAACGTTCGATTACTCCATATTGTAACATTCGGTTAATCTCTTCGTTCACCTTGTCTCTGTAAGCAAGCGGCACAGGCCAACCTCGTTGAAAATAGGGTGTCCTGTCCGTAACGTGAAACTCATGTGTGTAACCCTCTATTCTTCCCGGGCACTCCCTAAAAACATTCCGGTTCCTTACTAAAATCTCCTTCAGGCGTTGCAGTATTTCTTCCTCCACGCAGTCTATGCTCCCAATCTTTTCCTCGATGCATCGCAGTACTTCCTCTTCTTCTTCACTGGTTATCACGTCAATGTTCATGATTGGTATAACGTGCTCCTCTTCATCAGTGTTGTTTTTTAAATTAATTACTTTGTTTCCGATGTCGATGCGACACCCAACTTCTTGTAGAAAACTAATTCCTAGTATGCATGGTTTAACTAATTCTGGTATTATCAAAAACACACATTCATACCGGATACCATCAATCTCAATGTCACATAATATTTGTTTCTTAACTAATTTGGATTTATTTCCTACAGCACTTATGATATGATAAATGTGTTCGTTACGGGTAGTGTCTCATATGGTCCTATACTCTTCTTATGGTTATTAAACCACGTCTCCGATAACCCGTTGATGAGGCAGCCCGTATCAAGCAAGGCTTGTACAATTATATCATTATTAAATTTGATAGTAATCTCGGGACATTTCAATACTTGTTTATTAATAATTTCGTCGTCCTCTTGTAGCAGGTCATTTCGTAAATCCGGTAGTAATATATTTACATTCTCGCTCGGGAGTAAGTCGTTTAAAAATTCTATCTTATTCTCTAGTTTGACATATTTTTTTTTGCTGTTGTCGCCGTTACCGCTCGCCCTCGGGGTGGTGTCATTGACCGTTCTACTCAGGCCCGCTTCTCCTGTCGTGAATTGCACAGTGTTGATATATTGCTGCTTGTTGTCAAAACGACCCCTCGGCTGTCGGTCACTTTTACTTTTGTTATAATGTCCCTCTCTCTCTCTCTCTCACTCTTGGGTTACTTTTCCCTTCGTTGTAGGGTCTATAATGCGGCTTGCGATTGTTTTCTCCACTTGACTGGATACTTGTAAACTCTGTAATTAATGCCTCGAAATTCGGTATATTTGTGATACCACGTGTGATCACGGCGAGCTGCAAATCCCTCCCAAAATGACGGGATATCTTCCGGATTAGCTGCCTATCGGTCAATGCTGGCGATAGTTGCCGGCTTTCTAGTAATATTCTCTCTACGTATTGGATGGCTGTAATTGGCCCATTCCACTCATATCTGCCGTACTCGAGGTTGTCGCGTATATTGTCCTGGCGTTCTTGACCCCAGTACTTCAAGGTGAAGGCTTCTTTGAACGTGGATATTTGGTTCCGTATGACACGCCACCACATCCCAGCGTCCATCTCCAAATGCCTCCCGATCCATTTAATGTCATTGTTGTTGTAATATTGCTCTTGAATCTCTGACAATTCCTTCAGGAATTCCATCGGGAACCTATCAGTGCCGTTGTATTTTAATTCTGCATGTGTGTGTCCGTTAATCCTACTGATTATCCCAGACTCACCTTCAATTAGCTGTCGTTGCAGCCATTCTATTTGAGACTTTAATTCGTTGATACGAGTTGTTTTCTCCCTGGTGCTCTCATCCAGTTTTAGTTCCGCCGACTTCTGTCTCCCATCTACCTCATTGATCTTCTGCTGTATCGTGCTGTTTACGTCTCCCTGTTCCTGTTGTAATTGTCTTACTGTTTGGAATAGTTCGACTCTCAATTCCTCCTGCTTCTTATGATTTTCTTTAACGTGCGTTTCTACTCTGTTGTTAATCTTCTTGATGCTTGTTTGAGTATTTTGGGTAATACTCTTTAATTCCTGTCGGTCTAATTCTCTAGTTTCTCGTACCTCTTCGAATTTCTTGTCGGTGTCGTTCTTTAACTCTCTTATGGTCTCGTTCTGCTGCTTCTGGGCCTCATCTATCTTCTTGTCACAACTATTTATGTATTCACGCATTTCTGCGCGTATTTGTGTGACTTCCTCCTTATGCTTGTCTAGCTTTTCTTCTAGTTTGTCGAACTTCTTATTCTGCTCCTCGAATCTCTTTCTGTTCTCTTCTAATCTCTACAAAATTTTCATTCATCATTTTAAGGCTTTCACTCTGTGCCCGCATGAGATCCATCAGTGAACGCATTGTCACTTCTTCCTGTGGTTGTTGTTGGGACTCCTGTCCCCGCGCCCTGACGTCTGACGTCTCCTCGGTCATTTGTGATTCGATTGGTGATTCTTCACGTTCGTTGTCAGGTACACCCTGCTGGTTATTGATATCGAAGTTCATCGAATCGGAACTACTAGTCGTCATTTTTGCAGCCGTACTCCGCGTTAACATTCAGTCCAACTAGCTTCACACTAAATATATTTTGTTCTTACAACTAACATGAAATATATATGCTTATCCTATCTACTGCCTGCTCTTTGCCGTGCGTTGGGCGCCAATTTATAATGTAATATGATTAATTATGCAAACAATAATTTAATTAATTAATCTGTGATTGCCGAGCCCCACGATCTTGGAGCGCCAATTTATAATGTGTCGTTTAATTAATTATGCAAACAATAATTTAATTAATTATGTAATTATACTAATTTGTAGAATGTGATCATGTAATTACTCAATTAGGCTACTTATACCAAACTGATTGAAGCTACGTGATACATTAGTTATTTGATGTTAGCATAATTACTGCACTGAGACTCTAATTACTGTAGAAATTAATAAAATCTACTATAAATCATTCAAGTGACATTAATGTCTGTTCTGAGGTAACTTTCACAATAATGAACGCATATATTCTGAGTAAAATAAACACTTATTTATTAACATCATTCAAGTAAAGAAACTTCAATATATAAATATAGATGATTCCCTGTAAATACATTCATAAAAGGAACACATGTATATATATCAAATTACAATGCGAATCCAGTACGTTGTTTGCTAAAAAACATACACATACATATATAACACAATCAACATATAAAAACATAAATGGTCAACATATAAATCTTATACTAATGCGTTCATTTCTTGCCTCAGATGAATAGCGTTATTTAAAGTTATCACATTTAATTTAAATACTCAAGGGTGTTTTCTTGAAAAGAGACAGGACAGTAGAGTTCTTATGACAAGAATAACATAAAGATTACTTGTAAAGTGATTTATCCAACATTTCCATCGACGTAACTGCTTCCCACTGGTGGTCCATATGCACGAAGTTGCGTAGCCGTGATGTCACTAACACTCAACACACGCGGATCATATTCACTCGCGCTGTGTGTATTTTCTGTTGATGTCAACCGTTACTGTTAGAGTCTATTAAATCATGTGTCGTGTGCGTAAGTTCATCGTTAACTAGTGTGTATATATCTGACTGTCTATTATTGAACTTCTTCTTGTGTACGTTAATGTATCGTGTCTTTGGTAACGTGGTGTATTGTTCCAATTGATATTGTATCGCTTCGCACTGTACAACGCTACGATTTCGTTGTCCGGTAAAGCATTAACACAAGTTCTGCAAGTCTGATATTGACGAAACTGCGATTGATTAGTTTAATTTTTAATAAGCGGTAGCTGAGTAAGATAAAGTACTTGAGAGTTATTAATCACTGGCGTATATTGCATGATCTAGTCACTGTAGGTACAATATTACCGAATAACTCGTCAATATCGAAATGTTTAAGCCAACTGATTAAAATACCGCGTAACAGAGTTTCAAAGTCCAACTGCTTATACGTATGTCAACTGAACTGTATTAAGACTTAGAAAATTTAAGATTTAAGTTCCGTGAAGACTGTTCAAAGTATATGATTGAAAATTTTATGAAGACTGCCCTCTCGCGTGCTCTGTAAACAGTTTTTATTATGCATTGTTTACCACAATGCAATCTCCTGGAAAACACGCCTCTGGTCAAACATGATAGGTCAGGTGAACTCCTACACTTATGCAAGACTATGGTTCTCCACTTCTCATTCGTTGTTCGTGTTGCTATGATGACGACGGTCCTCTCCACCTGTACTCTGGGTAAATGCTGGATTCTGGTTGGGTATCTTGTCTCCCCTCAAGTTCGCGTCGAAGGCCTCCGTACCCTTTTCCTGGAACAAGAGCAATTCCTCGGCTGTCGATCAAGTCTTTGTCTAAGTGTACTCCGGAAACCTGCTGCTGTTCTCACGCGAACAATGTGTCATATTTTGTTATTGTCTGACTATCCATGACCCTTTTCCGTTAGCTATCCGGACGCAGCGTGTCATCGTTTCCAAGACGGCACTCCTTCTCCCTGTCGTAAATATCAGTTGTCGCCAGTAAGATGTCCTCCCGCTGTGCACACGTTCGATTCTATTCTTTAGATTTCGTTGTCTGTTCTCATACAGGGTAAATACCATTGTGCAACTACACCCTTCTTACTGCTGGCACACTTCAAATTAACCTTGCAGTGTGTGTGCTCGTTACAATTTCTCCGTAAAGTGCTACTGTCCTAGTTTCCTTTTTGTCCTGCGTGTTGTGGGCTGTAAATCTCGGTTGAGTCGAGTCTGTCACAGGCCAACCTTATTTCCCATTGTAAAGTTATGTGAAGCATACTCGTATTGTCCTGGCAAACGTTCAGTTGACACTTCGTTAAATTGTTTCCTTATTTATTGCTTCTGGCTCGTGTTGGGGTGTCTTGGCTGGTTTTAACGTATTTTCGATCAAAATTTTAAAAATTAAAATTCTTGGTCATTACATAGTCCCCAAATCGGATTGGATGTTGGATCAGCAGAAGACATTCTAATCCGATTTCTGCGCTCTGTGTTTGTTGTGGAAGTCCCCTTTGAGAAGGTCACGGTCATTGACCACTTTCCTCTGCTTGGGGTATACGGGTATATATTCCCTATATTTTGTTGTTAACTAACTCTGGTAATTTATTGCCGTGCATCTGAGGAAGGATGAACGCATTTTCACATATGGTGTATATATATATAAACATGGAATTATTTTACAATAATAATAATAGCTGTGGATGGCTATGTCATCCGTTTTATAACCTAATACATGAAATAATGGTTTTTCAACATGAAATGTAATTATTCATGTATCGTTTAAATATCGTTACGATAGTTAATGTCCTTAGTTTATCTTGAACATTTAAAAACAACAATTTATGAACCTGTAAGTATATATATATATATATATATATACAATCACTAATTATTATTGAGTATCACTCACAATACGCATTACTAACATTTATACTGATTGTATTGATTATAAATTTATATACACTACTTATGAACAATTAACAGTTCATTTGATATCATCACGATTATAGATAATTTCGCTTTATACTACTCATATTTGATTAACTGATCTTACATCATTATGTGTCTATAAAAGGCTCGTTATAATGTCTCTAGCAATTTACTGCTGCACACCCGATCAAACTTTTCGCACTATAAGTCCTTTATATTGAAACTTTCATTAATATTGGTTATTCACATGTAATTAATGTCATTAGATTGTCACATCGTGACTTAAGGAATTCATGTAAAAAAAATCTTTAAATTACACGTTAATAAGTTACACATCATATGGTTTAGCTAGCTGGACCAGTTTTCGCGAGACATTCGTCCTATGCGTTTGCCCCCGTCCCCTGTAGACCAACTAACCGTCGACGTAACTTTCGCTTTCCTGTGAAACTTGTACTTTCGTTTCATAATACTTCTTCAACTGACTCACATTAAATTTCCCTCTCACCTTGCCACTGCTATCGCACTCAGTGAGTTCGTATGTTGCATCGCCAAAGACGCGATTAACCTTGTATGGTCCTGTATACAACTCGAAAAATTTGTCGATCTTTTTCATTGCGGCGTCTGATTGATGGTAGCTTCTTATCAGCACCTTATCGCCGATAGTGAATTTAGTAATTTTCTTGTTATCACTGATACGCTTAGCATACTTCTCTCTTTTTTCTTTGATTTTTACAAATACACTGATATTCGAACTGCATTTACTGTCGATGATTTCTTTGTCCAGCGGGTCGGCTTCTTTCCTAATTGCGACTCGTGGGGGGTTATTTCTATTGTTTCATGGTACGCTTCATTGATACACGTCTCAATCAATCTGACGTACCTTGACCACTTACTATGCTGGTCGTGTACAAAGATCCTGAATAGGTTCCCAAGTTGGCGGTTAATCCTTTCGGCTAAGTTTGCGCAAGGATTCCTTATCGCCGTATACCTCGGTTGTATATTCAGCTCCTCGAGACCTTTAATCCATTTTTTCGCGGTAAACTGCGTGCCGTTATCAGTTAAGATGACCTTTGGTCGTCCAAACTCCACACAGTAGTCTCTGATTCTTCGTAATGTCGTGGTGGTTGTCGCTCTTCGTAATGTGAATAACTTGACAAACTTTGTGAAATTGTCCACCATAACAAGTAAGTATTTGACGCCTCCTGTACCAGTTGGTGGAGGTCCATAGTAATCGACACTCACGATGTCACCTCTAGCTGATGGTATCATCGCCTTTGTTCCGTCAAACAGCATCCTGTTGTTTGTGTCTTTGTACCTTTGACATGAGTCACAAGTTTGAATATATGCTTTTACTTTCTTGAACAAGCTGTCAAGCGTGAAGTGCTCTTGTAACATTTTTACACACCTTTTCGGGCCTAGGTGTCCGTACATTTGGTGTATCTCTGCAATTAAGTTATTCGACACGCTGTCTGGAATGTATAGTTTCCATTCGCCACGTTGTCGTCGGTATAACATATTGTTAACAATTTTATAAAATTTGCTTAACTTATTGTCTACATCATTATTCCTAATCTTATCAACAAGTGTTCTGAGTTTGTCATCTTCATTCTGGTATTTACCGATATCTCTAATTATCTTACCTATGTGTTGATTCATTTTAACAACTAGATGTTTAATTAAGTACTCGTGCGTTTCCTCGTTTGTTTCATGTTGTTCCGCGTCAGCCGGGTATCTACTCAATATGTCCGCAACTACATTATCCTTTCCTTTACAGTGGATAATGTCGAAATTGTATTCTTGCATGGCGAGAATCCATCTTGTAAATCTCGAGTTGTTTCAGTGGCACTTGTGCATGAATGTTAAAGCTTTATTGTCTGTGATTATCGTTAGGGGCTGGCCAAGTATGTGCATTCGAAACTTATCCAGACATCTAATCTGGAGTTCTTAGGAGACGCTTAGGAGTTCTTTCTCCGTCGTGAAATAATTACGTTCTGCGCCTTTAAATGTTTTGCTTCTAAAAGCAATCACGCCAATTTCTCCTTCTTCATCGATCTGGCAAAGCTGTCCACCATATGCAAAATTACTAGCGTCACACTGAATGTAGTACCTTTGGTTCGGCCGTGGGAACCGTAGAATTACTGTGTTTATAAAAAAATTCTTGACTCTTTGGAAACATTCGTTCACTTCTCTTGTCCACGAAAACTTCCGTCCTCCTTTCAGCAGTTCGTGTAAAGGCTGCGTTGTTTCCGCGTATTTGCTCGTGAATCGGTTGTAAAAATTGGTGAGGCCAAGGAAACCTTTGAGTTGTTTCGTATTCTTTGGTGCTGGGAAATCCATAATTGCTTTTACCTTGTCATTGGTTGCTTGTATCCCTTTTGTTGTAAGGCGATATCCAAGAAATGAGATTTCTCGTCTAAAGAATTGTGATTTGGTGAGGTTGACAGTGATATTTGCCTTATTAAGGTTGTTTAGCAGTGTTTCTAAATGGTTTAAGTGTGTTTGGATATTGTTGGAGTAGCACAAGCAGTCGTCCACGTAGATAATCGTGTTCTTCTTGACTTCCTCCTCGAGAGCCACATCCAATCCACGTGACAACGCTGCAGAGCTGGTGCTAAGTCCAAATGGTGTCACTGTGAAGCAGTAGCACCTCCCTTCGTGCATGAACGCAGTGAAATCCCTACATTCTTGTTTTAATGGGACCTGCCAGAAGCTACTGGATAAGTCGACCGTCGATAAATACTGCATATCTCCACATCTAGCCAATATCTCGTTTACCGGGGACACTCCTTCGTAATCGGGTACAGTTATGCTGTTCACTTTCCTTGCATCAAGGCACAGGCGAACCCTTCCATCCTTCTTGATTACAGTCACAATTGGATTGACGTACGGGCTGGCGCAACGTTCGATTACTCCATATCGTAACATTCGGTTAATCTCTTCGTTCACCTTGTCTCTGTAAGCAAGCGGCACAGGCCAACCTCGTTGAAAATAGGGTGTCCTGTCCGTAACGTGAAACTCATGTGTGTAACCCTCTATTCTTCCCGGGCACTCCCTAAAAACATTCCGGTTCCTTACTAAAATCTCCTTCAGGCGTTGCAGTATTTCTTCATCCACGCAGTCTATGCTCCCAATCTTTTCGTCGATGCATCGCAGTACTTCCTCTTCTTCTTCACTGGTTATCACGTCAATGTTCATGATTGGTATAACGTGCTCCTCTTCATCAGTGTTGTTTTTTAAATTAATTACTTTGTTTCCGATGTCGATGCGACACCCAACTTCTTGTAGAAAACTAATTCCTAGTATGCATGGTTTAACTAATTCTGGTATTATCAAAAACACACATTCATACCGGATACCATCAATCTCAATGTCACATAATATTTGTTTCTTAACTAATTTGGATTTATTTCCAACAGCACTTATGATATGATAAATGTGTTCGTTACGGGTAGTGTCTCATATGGTCCTATACTCTTCTTATGGTTATTAAACCACGTCTCCGATAACCCGTTGATGAGGCAGCCCGTATCAAGCAAGGCTTGTACAATTGTATCATTATTAAATTTGATAGTAATCTCGGGACATTTCAATACTTGTTTATTAATAATTTCGTCGTCCTCTTGTAGCAGGTCATTTCGTAAATCCGGTAGTAATATATTTACATTCTCGCTCGGGAGTAAGTCGTTTAAAAATTCTATCTTATTCTCTAGTTTGACATATTTTTTTTTTGCTGTTGTCGCCGTTACCGCTCGCCCTCGGGGTGGTGTCATTGACCGTTCTACTCAGGCCCGCTTCTCCTGTCGTGAATTGCACAGTGTTGATATATTGCTGCTTGTTGTCAAAACGACCCCTCGGCTGTCGGTCACTTTTACTTTTGTTATAATGTCCCTCTCTCTCTCTCTCACTCTTGGGTTACTTTTCCCTTCGTTGTAGGGTCTATAATGCGGCTTGCGATTGTTTTCTCCACTTGACTGGATACTTGTAAACTCTGTAATTAATGCCTCGAAATTCGGTATATTTGTGATACCACGTGTGATCACGGCGAGCTGCAAATCCCTCCCAAAATGACGGGATATCTTCCGGATTAGCTGCCTATCGGTCAATGCTGGCGATAGTTGCCGGCTTTCTAGTAATATTCTCTCTACGTATTGGATGGCTGTAATTGGCCCATTCCACTCATATCTGCCGTACTCGAGGTTGTCGCGTATATTGTCCTGGCGTTCTTGACCCCAGTACTTCAAGGTGAAGGCTTCTTTGAACGTGGATATTTGGTTCCGTATGACACGCCACCATATCCCAGCGTCCATCTCCAAATGCCTCCCGATCCATTTAATGTCATTGTTGTTGTAATATTGCTCTTGAATCTCTGACAATTCCTTCAGGAATTCCATCGGGAACCTATCAGTGCCGTTGTATTTTAATTCTGCATGTGTGTGTCCGTTAATCCTACTGATTATCCCAGACTCACCTTCAATTAGCTGTCGTTGCAGCCATTCTATTTGAGACTTTAATTCGTTGATACGAGTTGTTTTCTCCCTGGTGCTCTCATCCAGTTTTAGTTCCGCCGACTTCTGTCTCCCATCTACCTCATTGATCTTCTGCTGTATCGTGCTGTTTACGTCTCCCTGTTCCTGTTGTAATTGTCTTACTGTTTGGAATAGTTCGACTCTCAATTCCTCCTGCTTCTTATGATTTTCTTTAACGTGCGTTTCTACTCTGTTGTTAATCTTCTTGATGCTTGTTTGAGTATTTTGGGTAATACTCTTTAATTCCTGTCGGTCTAATTCTCTAGTTTCTCGTACCTCTTCCAATTTCTTGTCGGTGTCGTTCTTTAACTCTCTTATGGTCTCGTTCTGCTGCTTCTGGGCCTCATCTATCTTCTTGTCACAACTATTTATGTATTCACGCATTTCTGCGCGTATTTGTGTGACTTCCTCCTTATGCTTGTCTAGCTTTTCTTCTAGTTTGTCGAACTTCTTATTCTGCTCCTCGAATCTCTTTCTGTTCTCTTCTAATCTCTACAAAATTTTCATTCATCATTTTAAGGCTTTCACTCTGTGCCCGCATGAGATCCATCAGTGAACGCATTGTCACATCTTCCTGTGGTTGTTGTTGGGACTCCTGTCCCCGCGCCCTGACGTCTGACGTCTCCTCGGTCATTTGTGATTCGATTGGTGATTCTTCACGTTCGTTGTCAGGTACACCCTACTGGTTATTGATATCGAAGTTCATCGAATCGGAACTACTAGTCGTCATTTTTGCAGCCGTACTCCGCGTTAACATTCAGTCCAACTAGCTTCACACTAAATATATTTTGTTCTTACAACTAACATGAAATATATATGCTTATCCTATCTACTGCCTGCTCTTTGCCGTGCGTTGGGCGCCAATTTATAATGTAATATGATTAATTATGCAAACAATAATTTAATTAATTAATCTGTGATTGCCGAGCCCCACGATCTTGGAGCGCCAATTTATAATGTCGTTTAATTAATTATGCAAACAATAATTTAATTAATTATGTAATTATACTAATTTGTAGAATGTGATCATGTAATTACTCAATTAGGCTACTTATACCAAACTGATTGAAGCTACGTGATACATTAGTTATTTGATGTTAGCATAATTACTGCACTGAGACTCTACTGTAGAAATTAATAAAATCTACTATAAATCATTCAAGTGACATTAATGTCTGTTCTGAGGTAACTTTCACAATAATGAACGCATATATTCTGAGTAAAATAAACACTTATTTATTAACATCATTCAAGTAAAGAAACTTCAATATATAAATATAGATGATTCCCTGTAAATACATTCATAAAAGGAACACATGTATATATATCAAATTACAATGCGAATCCAGTACGTTGTTTGCTAAAAAACATACACATACATATATAACACAATCAACATATAAAAACATAAATGGTCAACATATAAATCTTATACTAATGCGTTCATTTCTTGCCTCAGATGAATAGCGTTATTTAAAGTTATCACATTTAATTTAAATACTCAAGGGTGTTTTCTTGAAAAGAGACAGGACAGTAGAGTTCTTATGACAATAATAACATAAAGATTACTTGTAAAGTGATTTATCCAACATTTCCATCGACGTAACTGCTTCCCACTGGTGGTCCATATGCACGAAGTTGCGTAGCCGTGATGTCACTAACACTCAACACACGCGGATCATATTCACTCGCGCTGTGTGTATTTTCTGTTGATGTCAACCGTTACTGTTAGAGTCTATTAAATCATGTGTCGTGTGCGTAAGTTCATCGTTAACTAGTGTGTATATATCTGACTGTCTATTATTGAACTTCTTCTTGTGTACGTTAATGTATCGTGTCTTTGGTAACGTGGTGTATTGTTCCAATTGATATTGTATCGCTTCGCACTGTACAACGCTACGATTTCGTTGTCCGGTAAAGCATTAACACAAGTTCTGCAAGTCTGATATTGACGAAACTGCGATTGATTAGTTTAATTTTTAATAAGCGGTAGCTGAGTAAGATAAAGTACTTGAGAGTTATTAATCACTGGCGTATATTGCATGATTTAGTCACTGTAGGTACACTATTACCGAATAACTCGTCAATATCGAAATGTTTAAGCCAACTGATTAAAATACCGCGTAACAGAGTTTCAAAGTCCAACTGCTTATACGTATGTCAACTGAACTGTATTAAGACTTAGAAAATTTAAGATTTAAGTTCCGTGAAGACTGTTAAAAGTATATGATTGAAAATTTTATGAAGACTGCCCTCTCGCGTGCTCTGTAAACAGTTTTTATTATGCATTGTTTACCACAATGCAATCTCCTGGCAAACACGCCTCTGGTCAAACATGATAGGTCAGGTGAACTCCTACACTTATGCAAGACTATGGTTCTCCACTTCTCATTCGTTGTTCGTGTTGCTATGATGACGACGGTCCTCTCCACCTGTACTCTGGGTAAATGCTGGATTCTGGTTGGGTATCTTGTCTCCCCTCAAGTTCGCGTCGAAGGCCTCCGTACCCTTTTCCTGGAACAAGAGCAATTCCTCGGCTGTCGATCAAGTCTTTGTCTAAGTGTACTCCGGAAACCTGCTGCTGTTCTCACGCGAACAATGTGTCATATTTTGTTATTGTCTGACTATCCATGACCCTTTTCCGTTAGCTATCCGGACGCAGCGTGTCATCGTTTCCAAGACGGCACTCCTTCTCCCTGTCGTAAATATCAGTTGTCGCCAGTAAGATGTCCTCCCGCTGTGCACACGTTCGATTCTATTCTTTAGATTTCGTTGTCTGTTCTCATACAGGGTAAATACCATTGTGCAACTACACCCTTTTTACTGCTGGCACACTTCAAATTAACCTTGCAGTGTGTGTGCTCGTTACAATTTCTCCGTAAAGTGCTACTGTCCTAGTTTCCTTTTTGTCCTGCTTGTTGTGGGCTGTAAATCTCGGTTGAGTCGAGTCTGTCACAGGCCAACCTTATTTCCCATTGTAAAGTTATGTGAAGCATACTCGTATTGTCCTGGCAAACGTTCAGTTGACACTTCGTTAAATTGTTTCCTTATTTATTGCTTCTGGCTCGTGTTGGGGTGTCTTGGCTGGTTTTAACGTATTTTCGATCAAAATTTTAAAAATTAAAATTCTTGGTCATTACATAGTCCCCAAATCGGATTGGATGTTGGATCAGCAGAAGACATTCTAATCCGATTTCTGCGCTCTGTGTTTGTTGTGGAAGTCCCCTTTGAGAAGGTCACGGTCATTGACCACTTTCCTCTGCTTGGGGTATACGGGTATATATTCCCTATATTTCGTTGTTAACTAACTCTGGGAATTTATTGCCGTGCATCTGAGGAAGGATGAACGCATTTTCACATATGGTGTATATATATATAAACATGGAATTATTTTACAATAATAATAACAGCTGTGGATGGCTATGTCATCCGTTTATAACCTAATACATGAAATAATGGTTTTTCAACATGAAATGTAATTATTCATGTATCGTTTAAATATCGTTACGATAGTTAATGTCCTTAGTTTATCTTGAACATTTAAAAACAACAATTTATGAACCTGTAAGTATATATATATATATATATATACAATCACTAATTATTATTGAGTATCACTCACAATACGCATTACTAACATTTATACTGATTGTATTGATTATAAATTTATATACACTACTTATGAACAATTAACAGTTCATTTGATATCATCACGATTATAGATAATTTCGCTTTATACTACTCATATTTGATTAACTGATCTTACATCATTATGTGTCTATAAAAGGCTCGTTATAATGTCTCTAGCAATTTACTGCTGCACACCCGATCAAACTTTTCGCACTATAAGTCCTTTATATTGAAACTTTCATTAATATTGGTTATTCACATGTAATTAATGTCATTAGATTGTCACATCGTGACTTAAGGAATTCATGTAAAAAAAATCTTTAAATTACACGTTAATAAGTTACACATCATATTGTTTAGCTAGCTGGACCAGTTTTCGCGAGACATTCGTCCTATGCGTTTGCCCCCGTCCCCTGTAGACCAACTAACCGTCGACGTAACTTTCGCTTTCCTGTGAAACTTGTACTTTCGTTTCATAATACTTCTTCAACTGACTCACATTAAATTTCCCTCTCACCTTGCCACTGCTATCGCACTCAGTGAGTTCGTATGTTGCATCGCCAAAGACGCGATTAACCTTGTATGGTCCTGTATACAACTCGAAAAATTTGTCGATCTTTTTCATTGCGGCGTCTGATTGATGGTAGCTTCTTATCAGCACCTTATCGCCGATAGTGAATTTAGTAATTTTCTTGTTATCACTGATACGCTTAGCATACTTCTCTCTTTTTTCTTTGATTTTTACAAATACACTGATATTCGAACTGCATTTACTGTCGATGATTTCTTTGTCCAGCGGGTCGGCTTCTTTCCTAATTGCGCCTCGTGGGGGGTTATTTCTATTGTTTCATGGTACGCTTCATTGATACACGTCTCAATCAATCTGACGTACCTTGACCACTTACTATGCTGGTCGTGTACAAAGATCCTGAATAGGTTCCCAAGTTGGCGGTTAATCCTTTCGGCTAAGTTTGCGCAAGGATTCCTTATCGCCGTATACCTCGGTTGTATATTCAGCTCCTCGAGACCTTTAATCCATTTTTTCGCGGTAAACTGCGTGCCGTTATCAGTTAAGATGACCTTTGGTCGTCCAAACTCCACACAGTAGTCTCTGATTCTTCGTAATGTCGTGGTGGTTGTCGCTCTTCGTAATGTGAATAACTTGACAAACTTTGTGAAATTGTCCACCATAACAAGTAAGTATTTGACGCCTCCTGTACCAGTTGGTGGAGGTCCATAGTAATCGACACTCACGATGTCACCTCTAGCTGATGGTATCATCGCCTTTGTTCCGTCAAACAGCATCCTGTTGTTTGTGTCTTTGTACCTTTGACATGAGTCACAAGTTTGAATATATGCTTTTACTTTCTTGAACAAGCTGTCAAGCGTGAAGTGCTCTTGTAACATTTTTACACACCTTTTCGGGCCTAGGTGTCCGTACATTTGGTGTATCTCTGCAATTAAGTTATTCGACACGCTGTCTGGAATGTATAGTTTCCATTCGCCACGTTGTCGTCGGTATAACTTATTGTTAACAATTTTATAAAATTTGCTTAACTTATTGTCTACATCATTATTCCTAATCTTATCAACAAGTGTTCTGAGTTTGTCATCTTCATTCTGGTATTTACCGATATCTCTAATTATCTTACCTATGTGTTGATTCATTTTAACAACTAGATGTTTAATTAAGTACTCGTGCGTTTCCTCGTTTGTTTCATGTTGTTCCGCGTCAGCCGGGTATCTACTCAATATGTCCGCAACTACATTATCCTTTCCTTTACAGTGGATAATGTCGAAATTGTATTCTTGCATGGCGAGAATCCACCTTGTAAATCTCGAGTTGTTTAAGTGGCACTTGTGCATGAATGTTAAAGCTTTATTGTCTGTGATTATCGTTAGGGGCTGGCCAAGTATGTGCATTCGAAACTTATCCAGACATCTAATCTGGAGTTCTTAGGAGACGCTTAGGAGTTCTTTCTCCGTCGTGAAATAATTACGTTCTGCGCCTTTAAATGTTTTGCTTCTAAAAGCAATCACGCCAATTTCTCCTTCTTCATCGATCTGGCAAAGCTGTCCACCATATGCAAAATTACTAGCGTCACACTGAATGTAGTACCTTTGGTTCGGCCGTGGGAACCGTAGAATTACTGTGTTTATAAATAAATTCTTGACTCTTTGGAAACATTCGTTCACTTCTCTTGTCCACGAAAACTTCCGTCCTCCTTTCAGCAGTTCGTGTAAAGGCTGCGTTGTTTCCGCGTATTTGCTCGTGAATCGGTTGTAAAAATTGGTGAGGCCAAGGAAACCTTTGAGTTGTTTCGTATTCTTTGGTGCTGGGAAATCCATAATTGCTTTTACCTTGTCATTGGTTGCTTGTATCCCTTTTGCTGTAAGGCGATATCCAAGAAATGAGATTTCTCGTCTAAAGAATTGTGATTTGGTGAGGTTGACAGTGATATTTGCCTTATTAAGGTTGTTTAGCAGTGTTTCTAAATGGTTTAAGTGTGTTTGGATATTGTTGGAGTAGCACAAGCAGTCGTCCACGTAGATAATCGTGTTCTTCTTGACTTCCTCCTCGAGAGCCACATCCAATCCACGTGACAACGCTGCAGAGCTGGTGCTAAGTCCAAATGGTGTCACTGTGAAGCAGTAGCACCTCCCTTCGTGCATGAACGCAGTGAAATCCCTACATTCTTGTTTTAATGGGACCTGCCAGAAGCTACTGGATAAGTCGACCGTCGATAAATACTGCATATCTCCACATCTAGCCAATATCTCGTTTACCGGGGACACTCCTTCGTAATCGGGTACAGTTATGCTGTTCACTTTCCTTGCATCAAGGCACAGGCGAACCCTTCCATCCTTCTTGATTAGTCACAATTGGATTGACGTACGGGCTGGCACAACGTTCGATTACTCCATATCGTAACATTCGGTTAATCTCTTCGTTCACCTTGTCTCTGTAAGCAAGCGGCACAGGCCAACCTCGTTGAAAATAGGGTGTCCTGTCCGTAACGTGAAACTCATGTGTGTAACCCTCTATTCTTCCCGGGCACTCCCTAAAAACATTCCGGTTCCTTACTAAAATCTCCTTCAGGCGTTGCAGTATTTCTTCCTCCACGCAGTCTATGCTCCCAATCTTTTCGTCGATGCATCGCAGTACTTCCTCTTCTTCTTCACTGGTTATCACGTCAATGTTCATGATTGGTATAACGTGCTCCTCTTCATCAGTGTTGTTTTTTAAATTAATTACTTTGTTTCCGATGTCGATGCGACACCCAACTTCTTGTAGAAAACTAATTCCTAGTATGCATGGTTTAACTAATTCTGGTATTATCAAAAACACACATTCATACCGGATACCATCAATCTCAATGTCACATAATATTTGTTTCTTAACTAATTTGGATTTATTTCCTACAGCACTTATGATATGATAAATGTGTTCGTTACGGGTAGTGTCTCATATGGTCCTATACTCTTCTTATGGTTATTAAACCACGTCTCCGATAACCCGTTGATGAGGCAGCCCGTATCAAGCAAGGCTTGTACAATTATATCATTATTAAATTTGATAGTAATCTCGGGACATTTCAATACTTGTTTATTAATAATTTCGTCGTCCTCTTGTAGCAGGTCATTTCGTAAATCCGGTAGTAATATATTTACATTCTCGCTCGGGAGTAAGTCGTTTAAAAATTCTATCTTATTCTCTAGTTTGACATATTTTTTTTTGCTGTTGTCGCCGTTACCGCTCGCCCTCGGGGTGGTGTCATTGACCGTTCTACTCAGGCCCGCTTCTCCTGTCGTGAATTGCACAGTGTTGATATATTGCTGCTTGTTGTCAAAACGACCCCTCGGCTGTCGGTCACTTTTACTTTTGTTATAATGTCCCTCTCTCTCTCTCTCACTCTTGGGTTACTTTTCCCTTCGTTGTAGGGTCTATAATGCGGCTTGCGATTGTTTTCTCCACTTGACTGGATACTTGTAAACTCTGTAATTAATGCCTCGAAATTCGGTATATTTGTGATACCACGTGTGATCACGGCGAGCTGCAAATCCCTCCCAAAATGACGGGATATCTTCCGGATTAGCTGCCTATCGGTCAATGCTGGCGATAGTTGCCGGCTTTCTAGTAATATTCTCTCTACGTATTGGATGGCTGTAATTGGCCCATTCCACTCATATCTGCCGTACTCGAGGTTGTCGCGTATATTGTCCTGGCGTTCTTGACCCCAGTACTTCAAGGTGAAGGCTTCTTTGAACGTGGATATTTGGTTCCGTATGACACGCCACCACATCCCAGCGTCCATCTCCAAATGCCTCCCGATCCATTTAATGTCATTGTTGTTGTAATATTGCTCTTGAATCTCTGACAATTCCTTCAGGAATTCCATCGGGAACCTATCAGTGCCGTTGTATTTTAATTCTGCATGTGTGTGTCCGTTAATCCTACTGATTATCCCAGACTCACCTTCAATTAGCTGTCGTTGCAGCCATTCTATTTGAGACTTTAATTCGTTGATACGAGTTGTTTTCTCCCTGGTGCTCTCATCCAGTTTTAGTTCCGCCGACTTCTGTCTCCCATCTACCTCATTGATCTTCTGCTGTATCGTGCTGTTTACGTCTCCCTGTTCCTGTTGTAATTGTCTTACTGTTTGGAATAGTTCGACTCTCAATTCCTCCTGCTTCTTATGATTTTCTTTAACGTGCGTTTCTACTCTGTTGTTAATCTTCTTGATGCTTGTTTGAGTATTTTGGGTAATACTCTTTAATTCCTGTCGGTCTAATTCTCTAGTTTCTCGTACCTCTTCCAATTTCTTGTCGGTGTCGTTCTTTAACTCTCTTATGGTCTCGTTCTGCTGCTTCTGGGCCTCATCTATCTTCTTGTCACAACTATTTATGTATTCACGCATTTCTGCGCGTATTTGTGTGACTTCCTCCTTATGCTTGTCTAGCTTTTCTTCTAGTTTGTCGAACGTCTTATTCTGCTCCTCGAATCTCTTTCTGTTCTCTTCTAATCTCTACAAAATTTTCATTTATCATTTTAAGGCTTTCACTCTGTGCCCGCATGAGATCCATCAGTGAACGCATTGTCACTTCTTCCTGTGGTTGTTGTTGGGACTCCTGTCCCCGCGCCCTGACGTCTGACGTCTCCTCGGTCATTTGTGATTCGATTGGTGATTCTTCACGTTCGTTGTCAGGTACACCCTGCTGGTTATTGATATCGAAGTTCATCGAATCGGAACTACTAGTCGTCATTTTTGCAGCCGTACTCCGCGTTAACATTCAGTCCAACTAGCTTCACACTAAATATATTTTGTTCTTACAACTAACATGAAATATATATGCTTATCCTATCTACTGCCTGCTCTTTGCCGTGCGTTGGGCGCCAATTTATAATGTAATATGATTAATTATGCAAACAATAATTTAATTAATTAATCTGTGATTGCCGAGCCCCACGATCTTGGAGCGCCAATTTATAATGTGTCGTTTAATTAATTATGCAAACAATAATTTAATTAATTATGTAATTATACTAATTTGTAGAATGTGATCATGTAATTACTCAATTAGGCTACTTATACCAAACTGATTGAAGCTACGTGATACATTAGTTATTTGATGTTAGCATAATTACTGCACTGAGACTCTAATTACTGTAGAAATTAATAAAATCTACTATAAATCATTCAAGTGACATTAATGTCTGTTCTGAGGTAACTTTCACAATAATGAACGCATATATTCTGAGTAAAATAAACACTTATTTATTAACATCATTCAAGTAAAGAAACTTCAATATATAAATATAGATGATTCCCTGTAAATACATTCATAAAAGGAACACATGTATATATATCAAATTACAATGCGAATCCAGTACGTTGTTTGCTAAAAAACATACACATACATATATAACACAATCAACATATAAAAACATAAATGGTCAACATATAAATCTTATACTAATGCGTTCATTTCTTGCCTCAGATGAATAGCGTTATTTAAAGTTATCACATTTAATTTAAATACTCAAGGGTGTTTTCTTGAAAAGAGACAGGACAGTAGAGTTCTTATGACAAGAATAACATAAAGATTACTTGTAAAGTGATTTATCCAACATTTCCATCGACGTAACTGCTTCCCACTGGTGGTCCATATGCACGAAGTTGCGTAGCCGTGATGTCACTAACACTCAACACACGCGGATCATATTCACTCGCGCTGTGTGTATTTTCTGTTGATGTCAACCGTTACTGTTAGAGTCTATTAAATCATGTGTCGTGTGCGTAAGTTCATCGTTAACTAGTGTGTATATATCTGACTGTCTATTATTGAACTTCTTCTTGTGTACGTTAATGTATCGTGTCTTTGGTAACGTGGTGTATTGTTCCAATTGATATTGTATCGCTTCGCACTGTACAACGCTACGATTTCGTTGTCCGGTAAAGCATTAACACAAGTTCTGCAAGTCTGATATTGACGAAACTGCGATTGATTAGTTTAATTTTACTTCCATATTCCTTAAGGAATGGAAGTATGGTGATGGCAAAAAAAATCGTGTTCGAGATTATTGCAGATTCTTATTCTACTACACACAAAACATGAGAAAAAGTCGTTTTCCGAAAAGTGTCTGTGTGTCTGTCTGTCTGTCTGTCTGTCTGTCTGTCTGTCTGTCTGTGTGTCTGTGTGTCTGTGTGTCTGTCTGTAGATTTTTTTTCTATGGCAAACGATAACTGCCGCAAATTCAAACAGAATCAAATAATTTTTTGCATACAGCCCGGTTTTGCAGAGTTCTCGCGACCTATTGTTTTTGGTGAAGATCGGTTGAGGGAAAGGGGTAGTTTACCTGCAACGGTTTTTTTTTAGCAAGGGTAATTTTGTTTGTTTGGCAAACGATAACAGCCGCAAATTCAAACAGAATCAAATAATGTTTCGCATACAGCCCTGAATTGTAGAGTTCTCAAGACCTATTGTTTTTGGTGAAGATCGGTTAAGGGAAAGGGGTAGTTTACCTGTAACGTTTTATGTTTTAACAAGGGTATTTCCTATGGCAAACGATAACAGCCGCAAATTCAAACAGAATGAAAAGATTATTTGCATACAGCCCTAAATTGTAGAGTTCTCAATACCTATTGTTTTTGGTGAAGATCGGTTGAGGGGAAGGGGTAGTTTACCAGCAACGTTTTTTATCATGCGTATTTTCTATGGCAAACGACAACTGCCGCAAATTCAAACAGAATCAAATAATTTTTTGCATACAGCCCTGATTTGTAGAGTACTCGCGACCTATTGTTTTTGGTGAAGATCGGTTGAGGGGAAGGGGTAGTTTACCTGCTACGGTTTTTTTTATCAAGGGAAATTTTTTTTTTTTTGGCAAACGATAACAGCCGCAAATTCAAACAGAATCAAATAATGTTTCGCATACAGCCCTGAATTGTAGATTTCTCAAGACCTATTGTTTTTGGTGAAGATCGGTTGAGGGAAAGGGGTAGTTTACCTGCAACGTTTTTTTAACAAGGGTATTTTCTATGGCAAACGATAACAGCCGCAAATTCAAACAGAATCAAATAATGTTTTGCATACAGTCCTGATTTGTAGAGTACTCAAGACCTATTGTTTTTGGTGAAGATCGGTTAAGGGGAAGGGGTAGTTTACCTGCAACGTTTTTTTATCAAGCGTATTTTCTATGGCAAACGATAACAGCCGCAAATTCAAACAGAATCAAATAATTTTTTGCATACGTCCCTGAATTGTAGAGGTCTCAATGACTTTCGATTTTGGTGAAGATCGGTTAAGGGGAAGGGGTAGTTTACCTGCAACCTTATACGTTTTAACAAGAGTAAAGTACTTGAAAATTTATTTAAACTTGTTGAAACAATGGTAATTGTTAAAAATAAAATAATTTTGTTGCCAGGCAATAAAATTATAATTTTTTCATTTTAATGTAATATAATATTTTTCATTTAATACAGCAATAAAAAGGCAGGTAAGACACAGCCTGGCTGTTTGGCTGAAAATGATTTTAAATATAAATCTTAGAATATGGAAGTCATGTATGGTTCTCCATACCGATATTTTAATAAGCGGTAGCTGAGTAAGATAAAGTACTTGAGAGTTATTAATCACTGGCGTATATTGCATGATTTAGTCACTGTAGGTACACTATTACCGAATAACTCGTCAATATCGAAATGTTTAAGCCAACTGATTAAAATACCGCGTAACAGAGTTTCAAAGTCCAACTGCTTATACGTATGTCAACTGAACTGTATTAAGACTCAGAAAATTTAAGATTTAAGTTCCGTGAAGACTGTTCAAAGTATATGATTGAAAATTTTATGAAGACTGCCCTCTCGCGTGCTCTGTAAACAGTTTTTATTATGCATTGTTTACCACAATGCAATCTCCTGGCAAACACGCCTCTGGTCAAACATGATAGGTCAGGTGAACTCCTACACTTATGCAAGACTATGGTTCTCCACTTCTCATTCGTTGTTCGTGTTGCTATGATGACGACGGTCCTCTCCACCTGTACTCTGGGTAAATGCTGGATTCTGGTTGGGTATCTTGTCTCCCCTCAAGTTCGCGTCGAAGGCCTCCGTACCCTTTTCCTGGAACAAGAGCAATTCCTCGGCTGTCGATCAAGTCTTTGTCTAAGTGTACTCCGGAAACCTGCTGCTGTTCTCACGCGAACAATGTGTCATATTTTGTTATTGTCTGACTATCCATGACCCTTTTCCGTTAGCTATCCGGACGCAGCGTGTCATCGTTTCCAAGACGGCACTCCTTCTCCCTGTCGTAAATATCAGTTGTCGCCAGTAAGATGTCCTCCCGCTGTGCACACGTTCGATTCTATTCTTTAGATTTCGTTGTCTGTTCTCATACAGGGTAAATACCATTGTGCAACTACACCCTTTTTACTGCTGGCACACTTCAAATTAACCTTGCAGTGTGTGTGCTCGTTACAATTTCTCCGTAAAGTGCTACTGTCCTAGTTTCCTTTTTGTCCTGCTTGTTGTGGGCTGTAAATCTCGGTTGAGTCGAGTCTGTCACAGGCCAACCTTATTTCCCATTGTAAAGTTATGTGAAGCATACTCGTATTGTCCTGGCAAACGTTCAGTTGACACTTCGTTAAATTGTTTCCTTATTTATTGCTTCTGGCTCGTGTTGGGGTGTCTTGGCTGGTTTTAACGTATTTTCGATCAAAATTTTAAAAATTAAAATTCTTGGTCATTACATAGTCCCCAAATCGGATTGGATGTTGGATCAGCAGAAGACATTCTAATCCGATTTCTGCGCTCTGTGTTTGTTGTGGAAGTCCCCTTTGAGAAGGTCACGGTCATTGACCACTTTCCTCTGCTTGGGGTATACGGGTATATATTCCCTATATTTTGTTGTTAACTAACTCTGGGAATTTATTGCCGTGCATCTGAGGAAGGATGAACGCATTTTCACATATGGTGTATATATAATTAGACATGGAATTATTTTACAATAATAATAATAGCTGTGGATGGCTATGTCATCCGTTTATAACCTAATACATGAAATAATGGTTTTTCAACATGAAATGTAATTATTCATGTATCGTTTAAATATCGTTACGATAGTTAATGTCCTTAGTTTATCTTGAACATTTAAAAACAACAATTTATGAACCTGTAAGTATATATATATATATATATATATATATACAATCACTAATTATTATTGAGTATCACTCACAATACGCATTACTAACATTTATACTGATTATATTGATTATAAATTTATATACACTACTTATGAACAATTAACAGTTCATTTGATATCATCACGATTATAGATAATTTCGCTTTATACTACTCATATTTGATTAACTGATCTTACATCATTATGTGTCTATAAAAGGCTCGTTATAATGTCTCTAGCAACTTACTGCTGCACACCCGATCAAACTTTTCGCACTATAAGTCCTTTATATTGAAACTTTCATTAATATTGGTTATTCACATGTAATTAATGTCATTAGATTGTCACATCGTGACTTAAGGAATTCATGTAAAAAAAATCTTTAAATTACACGTTAATAAGTTACACATCATATTGTTTAGCTAGCTGGACCAGTTTTCGCGAGACATTCGTCCTATGCGTTTGCCCCCGTCCCCTGTAGACCAACTAACCGTCGACGTAACTTTCGCTTTCCTGTGAAACTTGTACTTTCGTTTCATAATACTTCTTCAACTGACTCACATTAAATTTCCCTCTCACCTTGCCACTGCTATCGCACTCAGTGAGTTCGTATGTTGCATCGCCAAAGACGCGATTAACCTTGTATGGTCCTGTATACAACTCGAAAAATTTGTCGATCTTTTTCATTGCGGCGTCTGATTGATGGTAGCTTCTTATCAGCACCTTATCGCCGATAGTGAATTTAGTAATTTTCTTGTTATCACTGATACGCTTAGCATACTTCTCTCTTTTTTCTTTGATTTTTACAAATACACTGATATTCGAACTGCATTTACTGTCGATGATTTCTTTGTCCAGCGGGTCGGCTTCTTTCCTAATTGCGCCTCGTGGGGGGTTATTTCTATTGTTTCATGGTACGCTTCATTGATACACGTCTCAATCAATCTGACGTACCTTGACCACTTACTATGCTGGTCGTGTACAAAGATCCTGAATAGGTTCCCAAGTTGGCGGTTAATCCTTTCGGCTAAGTTTGCGCAAGGATTCCTTATCGCCGTATACCTCGGTTGTATATTCAGCTCCTCGAGACCTTTAATCCATTTTTTCGCGGTAAACTGCGTGCCGTTATCAGTTAAGATGACCTTTGGTCGTCCAAACTCCACACAGTAGTCTCTGATTCTTCGTAATGTCGTGGTGGTTGTCGCTCTTCGTAATGTGAATAACTTGACAAACTTTGTGAAATTGTCCACCATAACAAGTAAGTATTTGACGCCTCCAGTACCAGTTGGTGGAGGTCCATAGTAATCGACACTCACGATGTCACCTCTAGCTGATGGTATCATCGCCTTTGTTCCGTCAAACAGCATCCTGTTGTTTGTGTCTTTGTACCTTTGACATGAGTCACAAGTTTGAATATATGCTTTTACTTTCTTGAACAAGCTGTCAAGCGTGAAGTGCTCTTGTAACATTTTTACACACCTTTTCGGGCCTAGGTGTCCGTACATTTGGTGTATCTCTGCAATTAAGTTATTCGACACGCTGTCTGGAATGTATAGTTTCCATTCGCCACGTTGTCGTCGGTATAACTTATTGTTAACAATTTTATAAAATTTGCTTAACTTATTGTCTACATCATTATTCCTAATCTTATCAACAAGTGTTCTGAGTTTGTCATCTTCATTCTGGTATTTACCGATATCTCTAATTATCTTACCTATGTGTTGATTCATTTTAACAACTAGATGTTTAATTAAGTACTCGTGCGTTTCCTCGTTTGTTTCATGTTGTTCCGCGTCAGCCGGGTATCTACTCAATATGTCCGCAACTACATTATCCTTTCCTTTACAGTGGATAATGTCGAAATTGTATTCTTGCATGGCGAGAATCCATCTTGTAAATCTCGAGTTGTTTAAGTGGCACTTGTGCATGAATGTTAAAGCTTTATTGTCTGTGATTATCGTTAGGGGCTGGCCAAGTATGTGCATTCGAAACTTATCCAGACATCTAATCTGGAGTTCTTAGGAGACGCTTAGGAGTTCTTTCTCCGTCGTGAAATAATTACGTTCTGCGCCTTTAAATGTTTTGCTTCTAAAAGCAATCACGCCAATTTCTCCTTCTTCATCGATCTGGTAAAGCTGTCCACCATATGCAAAATTACTAGCGTCACACTGAATGTAGTACCTTTGGTTCGGCCGTGGGAACCGTAGAATTACTGTGTTTATAAATGAATTCTTGACTCTTTGGAAACATTCGTTCACTTCTCTTGTCCACGAAAACTTCCGTCCTCCTTTCAGCAGTTCGTGTAAAGGCTGCGTTGTTTCCGCGTATTTGCTCGTGAATCGGTTGTAAAAATTGGTGAGGCCAAGGAAACCTTTGAGTTGTTTCGTATTCTTTGGTGCTGGGAAATCCATAATTGCTTTTACCTTGTCATTGGTTGCTTGTATCCCTTTTGCTGTAAGGCGATATCCAAGAAATGAGATTTCTCGTCTAAAGAATTGTGATTTGGTGAGGTTGACAGTGATATTTGCCTTATTAAGGTTGTTTAGCAGTGTTTCTAAATGGTTTAAGTGTGTTTGGATATTGTTGGAGTAGCACAAGCAGTCGTCCACGTAGATAATCGTGTTCTTCTTGACTTCCTCCTCGAGAGCCACATCCAATCCACGTGACAACGCTGCAGAGCTGGTGCTAAGTCCAAATGGTGTCACTGTGAAGCAGTAGCACCTCCCTTCGTGCATGAACGCAGTGAAATCCCTACATTCTTGTTTTAATGGGACCTGCCAGAAGCTACTGGATAAGTCGACCGTCGATAAATACTGCATATCTCCACATCTAGCCAATATCTCGTTTACCGGGGACACTCCTTCGTAATCGGGTACAGTTATGCTGTTCACTTTCCTTGCATCAAGGCACAGGCGAACCCTTCCATCCTTCTTTATTACAGTCACAATTGGATTGACGTACGGGCTGGCGCAACGTTCGATTACTCCATATCGTAACATTCGGTTAATCTCTTCGTTCACCTTGTCTCTGTAAGCAAGCGGCACAGGCCAACCTCGTTGAAAATAGGGTGTCCTGTCCGTAACGTGAAACTCATGTGTGTAACCCTCTATTCTTCCCGGGCACTCCCTAAAAACATTCCGGTTCCTTACTAAAATCTCCTTCAGGCGTTGCAGTATTTCTTCATCCACGCAGTCTATGCTCCCAATCTTTTCGTCGATGCATCGCAGTACTTCTTCTTCTTCACTGGTTATCACGTCAATGTTCATGATTGGTATAACGTGCTCCTCTTCATCAGTGTTGTTTTTTAAATTAATTACTTTGTTTCCGATGTCGATGCGACACCCAACTTCTTGTAGAAAACTAAGTCCTAGTATGCATGGTTTAACTAATTCTGGTATTATCAAAAACACACATTCATACCGGATACCATCAATCTCAATGTCACATAATATTTGTTTCTTAACTAATTTGGATTTATTTCCTACAGCACTTATGATATGATAAATGTGTTCGTTACGGGTAGTGTCTCATATGGTCCTATACTCTTCTTATGGTTATTAAACCACGTCTCCGATAACCCGTTGATGAGGCAGCCCGTATCAAGCAAGGCTTGTACAATTATATCATTATTAAATTTGGTAGTAATCTCGGGACATTTCAATACTTGTTTATTAATAATTTCGTCGTCCTCTTGTAGCAGGTCATTTCGTAAATCCGGTAGTAATATATTTACATTCTCGCTCGGGAGTAAGTCGTTTAAAAATTCTATCTTATTCTCTAGTTTGACATATTTTTTTTTGCTGTTGTCGCCGTTACCGCTCGCCCTCGGGGTGGTGTCATTGACCGTTCTACTCAGGCCCGCTTCTCCTGGCGTGAATTGCACAGTGTTGATATATTGCTGCTTGTTGTCAAAACGACCCCTCGGCTGTCGGTCACTTTTACTTTTGTTATAATGTCCCTCTCTCTCTCTCTCACTCTTGGGTTACTTTTCCCTTCGTTGTAGGGTCTATAATGCGGCTTGCGATTGTTTTCTCCACTTGACTGGATACTTGTAAACTCTGTAATTAATGCCTCGAAATTCGGTATATTTGTGATACCACGTGTGATCACGGCGAGCTGCAAATCCCTCCCAAAATGACGGGATATCTTCCGGATTAGCTGCCTATCGGTCAATGCTGGCGATAGTTGCCGGCTTTCTAGTAATATTCTCTCTACGTATTGGATGGCTGTAATTGGCCCATTCCACTCATATCTGCCGTACTCGAGGTTGTCGCGTATATTGTCCTGGCGTTCTTGACCCCAGTACTTCAAGGTGAAGGCTTCTTTGAACGTGGATATTTGGTTCCGTATGACACGCCACCATATCCCAGCGTCCATCTCCAAATGCCTCCCGATCCATTTAATGTCATTGTTGTTGTAATATTGCTCTTGAATCTCTGACAATTCCTTCAGGAATTCCATCGGGAACCTATCAGTGCCGTTGTATTTTAATTCTGCATGTGTGTGTCCGTTAATCCTACTGATTATCCCAGACTCACCTTCAATTAGCTGTCGTTGCAGCCATTCTATTTGAGACTTTAATTCGTTGATACGAGTTGTTTTCTCCCTGGTGCTCTCATCCAGTTTTAGTTCCGCCGACTTCTGTCTCCCATCTACCTCATTGATCTTCTGCTGTATCGTGCTGTTTACGTCTCCCTGTTCCTGTTGTAATTGTCTTACTGTTTGGAATAGTTCGACTCTCAATTCCTCCTGCTTCTTATGATTTTCTTTAACGTGCGTTTCTACTCTGTTGTTAATCTTCTTGATGCTTGTTTGAGTATTTTGGGTAATACTCTTTAATTCCTGTCGGTCTAATTCTCTAGTTTCTCGTACCTCTTCCAATTTCTTGTCGGTGTCGTTCTTTAACTCTCTTATGGTCTCGTTCTGCTGCTTCTGGGCCTCATCTATCTTCTTGTCACAACTATTTATGTATTCACGCATTTCTGCGCGTATTTGTGTGACTTCCTCCTTATGCTTGTCTAGCTTTTCTTCTAGTTTGTCGAACTTCTTATTCTGCTCCTCGAATCTCTTTCTGTTCTCTTCTAATCTCTACAAAATTTTCATTCATCATTTTAAGGCTTTCACTCTGTGCCCGCATGAGATCCATCAGTGAACGCATTGTCACTTCTTCCTGTGGTTGTTGTTGGGACTCCTGTCCCCGCGCCCTGACGTCTGACGTCTCCTCGGTCATTTGTGATTCGATTGGTGATTCTTCACGTTCGTTGTCAGGTACACCCTGCTGGTTATTGATATCGAAGTTCATCGAATCGGAACTACTAGTCGTCATTTTTGCAGCCGTACTCCGCGTTAACATTCAGTCCAACTAGCTTCACACTAAATATATTTTGTTCTTACAACTAACATGAAATATATATGCTTATCCTATCTACTGCCTGCTCTTTG
The DNA here is from genome assembly GCA_034769895.1 of Magicicada septendecula. Lineage (NCBI taxonomy): Eukaryota > Metazoa > Arthropoda > Insecta > Hemiptera > Cicadidae > Magicicada > Magicicada septendecula. The sequence continues at coordinate 291,079,200 of CM068367.1, forward strand.
CCGTGCGTTGGGCGCCAATTTATAATGTAATATGATTAATTATGCAAACAATAATTTAATTAATTAATCTGTGATTGCCGAGCCCCACGATCTTGGAGCGCCAATTTATAATGTGTCGTTTAATTAATTATGCAAACAATAATTTAATTAATTATGTAATTATACTAATTTGTAGAATGTGATCATGTAATTACTCAATTAGGCTACTTATACCAAACTGATTGAAGCTACGTGATACATTAGTTATTTGATGTTAGCATAATTACTGCACTGAGACTCTAATTACTGTAGAAATTAATAAAATCTACTATAAATCATTCAAGTGACATTAATGTCTGTTCTGAGGTAACTTTCACAATAATGAACGCATATATTCTGAGTAAAATAAACACTTATTTATTAACATCATTCAAGTAAAGAAACTGCAATATATAAATATAGATGATTCCCTGTAAATACATTCATAAAAGGAACACATGTATATTGTAGCGTGACAGATATATGCATAATATTGAATGGCAATTGATCATTAGAATAATGAAGTTATAATGTTTAAATTTGGAAGAAAGCATTAAGTTTAATATAAATAGATTAATTCATAGCAACTGTGGAAAGAAATCATTATTATAAAGAAAATACAAGTTAAAATAAAAAGAGTTACTAGTGATGAGTCATCCAAAACCAGTCTCATAACCAAAGGTTTTCAAGGTATAACCCAGGAAGGTAAAATAGTAAATAACAAAGCAGTACACAATATGACCAAACCCACAACGAGGGAGAATAAATAAAAGAGAAACCCTAAAATAAGCCAAGATCAACCAATACAGGTTGTGTATTTCTGAATTAAAGAAGAAGATGGAGAAGATCCCAAGAAACCTGATGGCATCAAGAACAGATGGAGAAGATACCAGTCCCAGAAGGCAGGAGAAAAGAAGACTGAAGAAAGAAGAAGAGGGCAGCATCCTGAAGAAGACGTCATGCTCTTATAAAAGACACCCAAATCCCTATATCCCCAAAATAAATATCTAAAAATAAAAGTATAACGAAATAAAAGCCACATGTATATAAATTTAAGAGAGAGGAGTGTATAAAGTAAAAGTTTCCTGTGAACTAAGATGAAACAATAATATAGTACCCATGGAACAAATCTCCATTGAAAAAACGCTAACCAATTTATTATGTTGATAAGACTATACGACCATTTAGCATTAACATAATATATAAGTGAAAGTGAACCAGTGATAGTTTTGGGTATTATAAAAAATGAACCTTGTGTTTCATTCTTGGCAATCACAAACATTGGATGCAATGAAATATGCATTTTTCAATGACTTAAAATGTGTACTGTGACAATATATTGTTCATAAGTCATGAATCTGTTTAAAATAACATTGTGTTTTACCTGAAAAAAGAAAAACCAGATTTCATTATACTTTTGAACAATTCATACTATTTATTAGTTAATGACAGGGTGCAATTACCCAAAGACAATGTATAAAAGACTGTATAAAAACTGTAGAATCCTACTTATAATAATAGTTAGAAATAAGAATATAAATATAAGGTTTTTATGTATATAGTACAAGAATGTTTAAAAATGTTTTAGATATAAGGCCATTTGTTTGGGTCTGATACAACTAACATCAGAACTATAAAAATAGTTACCACTTGTAAATAGTAGAGAGTAATTAAGATGTTAGTTAGTACAAAACCTTTGTTGTAAACCATATTTCCATGTTGGAAATGGGAATTTTGTTGCAAAATGTCTGATTTGAAGACAACCATTTATTTAAAAAAAATGTTCTTTATTTTGTGTTAACTATTGTTTGTATTGTAACCAATACTAATTGTTTTTGTGTAATTTGAAAACATGTTTAATTTATAATACTATTTGTAAAAAGTCAGAGAGGGTATCACACATCATATATTGTTTGTAAATTATTTTGTAAGAAAAATTGTTAAAAAATCATAGGCCAAAAGAATGGAAACCAAACTTCATCAAAACAGAGAAATTGCTCAATTAAATGCAAATAAACAAAAGGGGTTTAGACAAAATAAACTTGAGATCATGCCATATAATTGCACATACCATTTAGAGAGATTTTAATAAATTATATTCAGAATTATGAATAAATGTGAAAATGACTAAACTCAGAAATTTAGACATGGGAGTCATATATTTCAGAATAATGTTTCAGAATACAACTAATTCAATTAATTACCAGAAAATAAGGGAATAGGAACCTTTTAATACAATATAGGATTATTAATATTAAATATAACTGATAAAATGGCTGAATTTACATTATAACAGGAAGTAAATTTTGGAAATGTTTGACTTATCAGAGTATATCAAACTGAAAGTAAAATTACTATTTTTTGGACAGAAAACACTATAAAATGGCATTATTTAATCTGAAAATAACCAGAATGAACTGAAAGATTAATTTAAATCAAATCTAGTGAATAAAATTGACAAATAACCAAAGTTTAGGCATTCATATAGTGAAATAGTAAAATGTACACAGGATGTGAAAATATTTTTGAACAATGTTAAGGATAATATTATATGGGCTAAGAGTTTAATTGAAACTGAAGGAAACAGTTAGTTAATTATTGGTTTTTGAACGGTCAACATGACATACATTTGGTAAAGTGCATAACCTAACCTATAATAGACATACCAAGCGAATGTATAGTACGTTATTGTGAAATCGCGAGTGACTTGTGGAATACTTCTAAAAACTATCATATTATAACAGAAACAATCAAGTAACACTCCATAACACAGAACAATATAAATCTACTCCGAAAAACACCATAAAACACTAGAAAACTGTATAATACATTAAACCAAATTAGTGACGGAATCGGGGAAAGTGTTTGAACTAATAATTATACGGATACACTAAATACAACTCAGAAACAGTACACTAGACACTACACAACATTTTACAAGAGATTCGCAGACATCAGAACAGGAATACTACAGGAAAATCTTTTATTTGGAACGTCCAATATACGAATGACATCTCACTAACTTCACGGCAGCCATTTGCAATATTGGTCTCATCATTGCCAGAACCCCGCCTTCTAGTTCGACACGGCTGTTGGGTGAAAACAATTATTATATTTACAAATTATTATTCAATGTCTGTGTTTATTAATAACTATTAATTTTATTGTAACGTTATACTTTTTAAATATTAGCCCGATTTCTCTGACTTTGGTAATAACTGGCTGTTTAAAGAACCCTATATAATTTTTATATCATATACTTGTAACTTTTTTCGATATCCTGAGAATCGATACTAATCGATAAGAGTCAATATTGCTATTACTTAATAAAATATTAATACTTTTCAATACTTAATAGTTCTTTATTTCTTCAATAATACTAATTACCAATAATATAATTCTAATTGATAATCTACAAGGACTTTACCACCCGTAAGTGAAGATAACCTAAAAAATAGAAAGGTAAACAAATATCGATTGGTTTACAGACAGTCTTATGAGTGGTGATAGATTATTTAAATTATACTAAAACTTTAATAAAAATTTTCAGAAGAGCATTACACTGTTTAAAACTTCACAGCCCTATATTAATTAATTGATCCTAATTAATTAATTAATAAAATTAAAATAATTTTTTTTTATAAACAATTTTTTTTTTTTAATTTTCTTCAAAACAATAATTTTTGTTTTGAAACTTTCGGTGAAGCTGAGCATATATATTTCTTCATCAACTTTACGCTACTCGACCGGTCTTGCTACCATTGGGACTCGACCAGCTGGGAAACTTAAGGAAGTGTTTCAGGCCAGTAAGACGTCGAGAGCCACACCAATTAAACACCTTACAACTTACAGATTCACACATCAATCTTATTTATTTTATTACAAATTGGCTAGTCCAAACAGAGGGGCTTGATTACATCGGAGTCACATACTCCACAATACAGTATATCATCAACACACATTTATATACTTATACTTATTCAAATTTATTATATATTATTACAAATTGGCGCACAACTTTAGGGGCTTTAATTAGCGATTGACAGGCCAATACATTCTGCCCAATCACTAGTTGGAGCTAGGCAACAGCTACAAAGCCAGAGAATTTCAAGGGAAAATGCAACGACGTGCAACATCTAAGAAACGGGCGGCGGAGGCCGAGAAAGAAATAGAAGTTGACATGGACAACAAGGAAGCAACGCCAATAGACGCGGAAGAGTCGTTGCCACCAGTGTTGTCCAAACAACATGAACAACCAGGGGAACAACCTGAGATGCCTACTCAGACAGGGGAAGTAAATGTCCAGGAAAGACATGTAGAGAAATCCAAGACACCTGAAGAAACAAAAATGGACAGATTAATGGAAATGTTCATGCAGATGAAGGAAGGAGTGGACAAGAAACTGGACGAAAATAACAAGAAAATGGAATCCACAAGTAAGGAATTAAAGGAAGACTTGAGTAAGAAAATGGGGAGAGACAACCAGTCTTTGAAAGAAGATATCAAATCCGGCAAGGAAGAAACAAATAAGAAGTTAGAAGAATTGAAGGAAGACAATCAGTCCCTGACGAAGAAGATGGAAGAAAACAGCAAGAAGATGGAAGAGAAGATGGAAGAAAAATTAGAAGAATTGAAGAAGGATAATCAATCCACAAAAGAAGAGTTGACTGGGATGAACAAGAACATGGAAGAATTGAAGGAAGACAACCAATCGTTCAAGGAAGAATTCAAGGCGACTAAAGAAGAGTTAATTAATAAAATTGAAAATACCAATCAGAAAATAGATGAAACCAGGAAGAAGATAGAGAAAAACAACCGACAATTGAAGGAAGAGTTGAAAGAAGATAACAGGAAGTTGAAAGAGAAAATGGGGGAGAAGCTGGAAGAACTGAGAGAGGACAATCAAATTCTAAGAGAAGAGTTAAGGGAGGTAAATCAGGAGATAAGAGAGAACAGATTAAAAAGGGGAGAGGAGCATCAAAAATGGATTAAAGAAAGAAGAGAGGACAGATTAAAAAAGGAAGAATTAAGAAAGGAGAAGACCGAAGAAATAAAAAATGATAGCCAACCAGAACCAGAAGAAGTACTAAATGATAAAACGCAGGAAGATAGTCAACCAGAACCAGAAGAAGTAATAAATGACAAAACGCAGGAACTAGTAATGGTAGTACCTGAAATTGAAACTAACCGAAACCAGGAAGATATTAAACCAAGGAAAAGGAGAATGTATCCAAGAAATTTGATAAAAACTAAGGAAGAGTTGGAGATGATGAAACATGGGTTGATTGATGGCAATAATATCCCAATTACCTATGACAAAGACATCATGAATTCCAGGAATTATAGAAGGAGAATCGAAGTAATTTCCAAAATAATTTACCACAAGACAGTAGTGTACCAATGGGAAAGGACCAGAGGTAAACAGAATACGACATGTGGACAAGATCAATTTCAGCGCAGGACTGGACAGTGTATTACAGAAAGATGGAAATGTGATATCGTACCAGACTGTAATGATGACACAGATGAATCACCAGAATGTATTCCATTAACGTGCCATCCAGGACAGTTCCAGGGTACGGTTAGACTAAAATATATTCCTTCAGAGTGGATATGTGATGGTAAACCAGCTTATGGTGTTTCAGATAAACAAATAATAAGTGATAACCCAGATGAAGATCCTCACAGATATTTGTCAAGTAACACAAAACATGGACCAGAAAAGTATTGGTGTATACAATATGATGATAGAGGGAGCCAACCCAGTAATTACGACGGCCCTAACAACCCGCCGTGTAATAACCAGTGTATCAGTAATTCTAACGGCGTTAGGGATAACAACCCCTATCCATACAATAGAAACAATTTATACCAACATAATAATGTCCCATACAGTCAGAGAAATCCATATCCCAACAATAATGGTGACAAACCTTACCAACCTAACCGAAATTATTATCATGATAAATTTAGTAATAAAAACAATAACAGTAATAATAACCGAGTGTCGCGCCCTAGGGTAAATTTTATAAGAGCAACTGAGATGATGGACCCTGGTTGACACAAATACCACACGACATCAAGAAAAGGGACGGATCATGATAACCGACTACGGCGAAAAACAACGTTGAAGGAGACGAAATAAATATCATTGAAAGGAAATGATATGGAGAATAAACATAGAAACAAAACTGGGTTTTATGAATGAAGACTATTTAAGAAAATGCACATTATAAATAAAAATATGAGCAATGGAACGACGTAAAGAAAATCGTCCATCTTCCTGGGTATATAAAAGAAAAGAAAATTTATAAGAAAAGAAAAAGTGGAGATCAACTTACAAAAGTATAAGTAAAATGGGCCAGTGTAGAGTACAATATAACCCCATATGTTGTGGTAAATAATAAGCATAACAATACATATGAGTTGAAGGAAATCGTTTCAGGAAAAATCAAAGGAGTGTACAATCAAGCTTCTATGAAGAAATATTATGAAGAATGAGTTGTGAGTTTTAGAATTTTGAATTTATTTTATAAAAATTTTAAAAAAATTTAAAAATAATGTAAGTACATCTTACAACCTAATATTTTGAGAAGAACATTTTGGAAGAAAGAGAAAGAAAAAGAATTTTTTATATATTTTAAAAATTCAAAAATAATGTAAGTACATCTTACAACCTAATATTTTGAGAAGAACATTTTGAAGAATTATAAGAAGAAGGAATTTAGAATTTATATTTTGAAAAAATTCTAAAATATGTAAGTACATCTTATTACAACCTAATAATTTTGGAACAAACTTTATGAAAGAAAAAGAAAGACTTTTGAATTGAAATATAATTATAAAAATTTAAAATTGAGTAAGTACTTCTTACTACAACCTGATAATTTAGAACAAAACTTTATGGAAGAAAGAGAAAGAGAGAGAATTTTGAACTTAATACAAAAAATTTAAAAATAAAGTAAGACCAACTTACTATAACTAAGTTTGTGAGAAAACTTTATGGTAAATAATTAAGAAGAATTTGAATTTGGAAAAATACCAAAACATTCAGAAATAATAGTAAGATCACATTACTATAAACCAGTCTGAATGAAACAATTCTGGGAATAAATGAATTAAACAGAATTTGTATGTTGATAGAACGTCAGAACTTTGAAACAAGATAAGATCAACATATTACAAGGATTTATGAGAAATATTTTTCAATTAAATAAAAAGAATAGTTTGAATTTTACATTAAAACCAACCAAGTTCCAAAAAATAATTATGTGTCAATTATGATTGAATTGAGAAGAAAATAAAGTGGTTAATTCAGAAAAGAGAATTAACGTTAATCCAGAATAAATGCTAACATTCACAATAGCATTTGAAGGAGTAGAGAAGAATAACAAGAAAGAGTGTAATATGCCAGAGAAGGAAAAAATTTGGAAGCAAAGAGACTAATTACCTATGAAACGATAATGAAAACAGTTAATTAAGAGCAAAGAAGAACAACTCATACCAAGAAGATGGAGAAGATGATTTTGAACCAATGATAATAATAAGACCTATATGAAATGCAAAGAGAAGAAATACCACATGAAATATAATATGAAAATGAATTAATGTTAATGAATGCGAAGGTGGATTAATAACTTTCTAAGAGAAAGGAAAGAACCAAAATGTTTAAATAAAATGATCAATATAACAACCTGTATATCTAATGTAAAGATACAATGTTAAAAAATTAAATATAATATATTAAGACCATTCAAATAATGAATAAGAAAGACTATATATAAAGACCATGCTAATACTATGAGTAACCAGAAGAAAGTATAAAGAGAATTCAGATGGAGAAGAAAGAGAGTTACACTGTAAACAGTAGCCAGAATTATTAAAAGAAAGGTTTTCAACCATAATTAAAATAAATATAGCAGACAAGTTAAGAGTTTTGAAAAAATATATATGTAATGAGTATAATAATGATTATGAAGATTTATTAAGATAGAAAATGTGAGATAATCTGAGAGACTACGAAGTGGAGAATCCAAAGATATTTTTATTAGTCGAAAATGAGACTACTTTTTATTTATTTATTCGATGACTGACTGAAGATAATTCCAGCAGCATTATGTTTTTTGAGCAGGGATGGATATGCCCCTGTACTCAATTTATAGAAGTGGTGTATGGCCAGCAGAGAAGTAGCGTACAGTGCCCCTCTGATCTGCCCCAGCCCACGTGATAGGGAATGTTAGGGAATTAATATCCCAAGGATACAACACGAAGTTGATATAGAAAGAAAATGTATTACAATTATAATATATCTCAGAAGACACTAACTATCCGAAAAGGATCAGTAGTAAGACAAGTAACCATATATATAAAATTAATAAAACTCTAATATAAAAAAGTCGATATAAAAATGGAGAAGAAAATGAATTATAAGAAATGATGAAATTATCATAAGAAATTATTTCATCCATAAACATGTCTGAAATAATTACTTCTGGAGGAGAGCAATCTGTAGCGTGACAGATATATGCATAATATTGAATGGCAATTGATCATTAGAATAATGAAGTTATAATGTTTAAATTTGGAAGAAAGCATTAAGTTTAATATAAATAGATTAATTCATAGCAACTGTGGAAAGAAATCATTATTATAAAGAAAATACAAGTTAAAATAAAAAGAGTTACTAGTGATGAGTCATCCAAAACCAGTCTCATAACCAAAGGTTTTCAAGGTATAACCCAGGAAGGTAAAATAGTAAATAACAAAGCAGTACACAATATGACCAAACCCACAACGAGGGAGAATAAATAAAAGAGAAACCCTAAAATAAGCCAAGATCAACCAATACAGGTTGTGTATTTCTGAATTAAAGAAGAAGATGGAGAAGATCCCAAGAAACCTGATGGCATCAAGAACAGATGGAGAAGATACCAGTCCCAGAAGGCAGGAGAAAAGAAGACTGAAGAAAGAAGAAGAGGGCAGCATCCTGAAGAAGACGTCATGCTCTTATAAAAGACACCCAAATCCCTATATCCCCAAAATAAATATCTAAAAATAAAAGTATAACGAAATAAAAGCCACATGTATATAAATTTAAGAGAGAGGAGTGTATAAAGTAAAAGTTTCCTGTGAACTAAGATGAAACAATAATATAGTACCCATGGAACAAATCTCCATTGAAAAAACGCTAACCAATTTATTATGTTGATAAGACTATACGACCATTTAGCATTAACATAATATATAAGTGAAAGTGAACCAGTGATAGTTTTGGGTATTATAAAAAATGAACCTTGTGTTTCATTCTTGGCAATCACAAACATTGGATGCAATGAAATATGCATTTTTCAATGACTTAAAATGTGTACTGTGACAATATATTGTTCATAAGTCATGAATCTGTTTAAAATAACATTGTGTTTTACCTGAAAAAAGAAAAACCAGATTTCATTATACTTTTGAACAATTCATACTATTTATTAGTTAATGACAGGGTGCAATTACCCAAAGACAATGTATAAAAGACTGTATAAAAACTGTAGAATCCTACTTATAATAATAGTTAGAAATAAGAATATAAATATAAGGTTTTTATGTATATAGTACAAGAATGTTTAAAAATGTTTTAGATATAAGGCCATTTGTTTGGGTCTGATACAACTAACATCAGAACTATAAAAATAGTTACCACTTGTAAATAGTAGAGAGTAATTAAGATGTTAGTTAGTACAAAACCTTTGTTGTAAACCATATTTCCATGTTGGAAATGGGAATTTTGTTGCAAAATGTCTGATTTGAAGACAACCATTTATTTAAAAAAAATGTTCTTTATTTTGTGTTAACTATTGTTTGTATTGTAACCAATACTAATTGTTTTTGTGTAATTTGAAAACATGTTTAATTTATAATACTATTTGTAAAAAGTCAGAGAGGGTATCACACATCATATATTGTTTGTAAATTATTTTGTAAGAAAAATTGTTAAAAAATCATAGGCCAAAAGAATGGAAACCAAACTTCATCAAAACAGAGAAATTGCTCAATTAAATGCAAATAAACAAAAGGGGTTTAGACAAAATAAACTTGAGATCATGCCATATAATTGCACATACCATTTAGAGAGATTTTAATAAATTATATTCAGAATTATGAATAAATGTGAAAATGACTAAACTCAGAAATTTAGACATGGGAGTCATATATTTCAGAATAATGTTTCAGAATACAACTAATTCAATTAATTACCAGAAAATAAGGGAATAGGAACCTTTTAATACAATATAGGATTATTAATATTAAATATAACTGATAAAATGGCTGAATTTACATTATAACAGGAAGTAAATTTTGGAAATGTTTGACTTATCAGAGTATATCAAACTGAAAGTAAAATTACTATTTTTTGGACAGAAAACACTATAAAATGGCATTATTTAATCTGAAAATAACCAGAATGAACTGAAAGATTAATTTAAATCAAATCTAGTGAATAAAATTGACAAATAACCAAAGTTTAGGCATTCATATAGTGAAATAGTAAAATGTACACAGGATGTGAAAATATTTTTGAACAATGTTAAGGATAATATTATATGGGCTAAGAGTTTAATTGAAACTGAAGGAAACAGTTAGTTAATTATTGGTTTTTGAACGGTCAACATGACATACATTTGGTAAAGTGCATAACCTAACCTATAATAGACATACCAAGCGAATGTATAGTACGTTATTGTGAAATCGCGAGTGACTTGTGGAATACTTCTAAAAACTATCATATTATAACAGAAACAATCAAGTAACACTCCATAACACAGAACAATATAAATCTACTCCGAAAAACACCATAAAACACTAGAAAACTGTATAATACATTAAACCAAATTAGTGACGGAATCGGGGAAAGTGTTTGAACTAATAATTATACGGATACACTAAATACAACTCAGAAACAGTACACTAGACACTACACAACATTTTACAAGAGATTCGCAGACATCAGAACAGGAATACTACAGGAAAATCTTTTATTTGGAACGTCCAATATACGAATGACATCTCACTAACTTCACGGCAGCCATTTGCAATATTGGTCTCATCATTGCCAGAACCCCGCCTTCTAGTTCGACACGGCTGTTGGGTGAAAACAATTATTATATTTACAAATTATTATTCAATGTCTCTGTTTATTAATAACTATTAATTTTATTGTAACGTTATACTTTTTAAATATTAGCCCGATTTCTCTGACTTTGGTAATAACTGGCTGTTTAAAGAACCCTATATAATTTTTATATCATATACTTGTAACTTTTTTCGATATCCTGAGAATCGATACTAATCGATAAGAGTCAATATTGCTATTACTTAATAAAATATTAATACTTTTCAATACTTAATAGTTCTTTATTTCTTCAATAATACTAATTACCAATAATATAATTCTAATTGATAATCTACAAGGACTTTACCACCCGTAAGTGAAGATAACCTAAAAAATAGAAAGGTAAACAAATATCGATTGGTTTACAGACAGTCTTATGAGTGGTGATAGATTATTTAAATTATACTAAAACTTTAATAAAAATTTTCAGAAGAGCATTACACTGTTTAAAACTTCACAGCCCTATATTAATTAATTGATCCTAATTAATTAATTAATAAAATTAAAATAATTTTTTTTTATAAACAATTTTTTTTTTTTAATTTTCTTCAAAACAATAATTTTTGTTTTGAAACTTTCGGTGAAGCTGAGCATATATATTTCTTCATCAACTTTACGCTACTCGACCGGTCTTGCTACCATTGGGACTCGACCAGCTGGGAAACTTAAGGAAGTGTTTCAGGCCAGTAAGACGTCGAGAGCCACACCAATTAAACACCTTACAACTTACAGATTCACACATCAATCTTATTTATTTTATTACAAATTGGCTAGTCCAAACAGAGGGGCTTGATTACATCGGAGTCACATACTCCACAATACAGTATATCATCAACACACATTTATATACTTATACTTATTCAAATTTATTTAATATTATTACAATATATATCAAATTACAATGCGAATCCAGTACGTTGTTTGCTAAAAAACATACACATACATATATAACACAATCAACATATAAAAACATAAATGGTCAACATATAAATCTTATACTAATGCGTTCATTTCTTGCCTCAGATGAATAGCGTTATTTAAAGTTATCACATTTAATTTAAATACTCAAGGGTGTTTTCTTGAAAAGAGACAGGACAGTAGAGTTCTTATGACAAGAATAACATAAAGATTACTTGTAAAGTGATTTATCCAACATTTCCATCGACGTAACTGCTTCCCACTGGTGGTCCATATGCACGAAGTTGCGTAGCCGTGATGTCACTAACACTCAACACACGCGGATCATATTCACTCGCGCTGTGTGTATTTTCTGTTGATGTCAACCGTTACTGTTAGAGTCTATTAAATCATGTGTCGTGTGCGTAAGTTCATCGTTAACTAGTGTGTATATATCTGACTGTCTATTATTGAACTTCTTCTTGTGTACGTTAATGTATCGTGTCTTTGGTAACGTGGTGTATTGTTCCAATTGATATTGTATCGCTTCGCACTGTACAACGCTACGATTTCGTTGTCCGGTAAAGCATTAACACAAGTTCTGCAAGTCTGATATTGACGAAACTGCGATTGATTAGTTTAATTTTTAATAAGCGGTAGCTGAGTAAGATAAAGTACTTGAGAGTTATTAATCACTGGCGTATATTGCATGATTTAGTCACTGTAGGTACACTATTACCGAATAACTCGTCAATATCGAAATGTTTAAGCCAACTGATTAAAATACCGCGTAACAGAGTTTCAAAGTCCAACTGCTTATACGTATGTCAACTGAACTGTATTAAGACTTAGAAAATTTAAGATTTAAGTTCCGTGAAGACTGTTCAAAGTATATGATTGAAAATTTTATGAAGACTGCCCTCTCGCGTGCTCTGTAAACAGTTTTTATTATGCATTGTTTACCACAATGCAATCTCCTGGCAAACACGCCTCTGGTCAAACATGATAGGTCAGGTGAACTCCTACCCTTATGCAAGACTATGGTTCTCCACTTCTCATTCGTTGTTCGTGTTGCTATGATGACGACGGTCCTCTCCACCTGTACTCTGGGTAAATGCTGGATTCTGGTTGGGTATCTTGTCTCCCCTCAAGTTCGCGTCGAAGGCCTCCGTACCCTTTTCCTGGAACAAGAGCAATTCCTCGGCTGTCGATCAAGTCTTTGTCTAAGTGTACTCCGGAAACCTGCTGCTGTTCTCACGCGAACAATGTGTCATATTTTGTTATTGTCTGACTATCCATGACCCTTTTCCGTTAGCTATCCGGACGCAGCGTGTCATCGTTTCCAAGACGGCACTCCTTCTCCCTGTCGTAAATATCAGTTGTCGCCAGTAAGATGTCCTCCCGCTGTGCACACGTTCGATTCTATTCTTTAGATTTCGTTGTCTGTTCTCATACAGGGTAAATACCATTGTGCAACTACACCCTTTTTACTGCTGGCACACTTCAAATTAACCTTGCAGTGTGTGTGCTCGTTACAATTTCTCCGTAAAGTGCTACTGTCCTAGTTTCCTTTTTGTCCTGCTTGTTGTGGGCTGTAAATCTCGGTTGAGTCGAGTCTGTCACAGGCCAACCTTATTTCCCATTGTAAAGTTATGTGAAGCATACTCGTATTGTCCTGGCAAACGTTCAGTTGACACTTCGTTAAATTGTTTCCTTATTTATTGCTTCTGGCTCGTGTTGGGGTGTCTTGGCTGGTTTTAACGTATTTTCGATCAAAATTTTAAAAATTAAAATTCTTGGTCATTACATAGTCCCCAAATCGGATTGGATGTTGGATCAGCAGAAGACATTCTAATCCGATTTCTGCGCTCTGTGTTTGTTGTGGAAGTCCCCTTTGAGAAGGTCACGGTCATTGACCACTTTCCTCTGCTTGGGGTATACGGGTATATATTCCCTATATTTTGTTGTTAACTAACTCTGGGAATTTATTGCCGTGCATCTGAGGAAGGATGAACGCATTTTCACATATGGTGTATATATAATTAGACATGGAATTATTTTACAATAATAATAATAGCTGTGGATGGCTATGTCATCCGTTTATAACCTAATACATGAAATAATGGTTTTTCAACATGAAATGTAATTATTCATGTATCGTTTAAATATCGTTACGATAGTTAATGTCCTTAGTTTATCTTGAACATTTAAAAACAACAATTTATGAACCTGTAAGTATATATATACAATCACTAATTATTATTGAGTATCACTCACAATACGCATTACTAACATTTATACTGATTGTATTGATTATAAATTTATATACACTACTTATGAACAATTGTGCCGGCGCGGAGCCGGCCGTTACAAAATATTTTAGAACAGTTTCATTTTATTGTAACATAACGTGAAGCACTCGCGACCTTTGTTCGGCGGTGTGAGGGGGAGCGGCCTTGTGTGCCGTTGCGCGCGCAGCTCTACTTGTGCTGTTACGATGGTGTGTCGGTGTCCGGCAGTCAACGCTTGCCTCTGCTAGAAAGATTGTCCTCCATCTCCTCTCTTCGATTCGTTTCTACGCAGTTTGAATCTCTCTACATGATGGAGTAGAGAATAAAACGACTCCCGGTAAGAATTAGTTATTTTCATTAGTTGTTTGGATATTTAATAACAAGATATATGCTATCGTGTGAAGTACGTATTTATGTGTGTGCGACCTGACAAAGTTATGTAAGAGATGTTTTTTTTACTGTTGTACGTAACGCCATTCATATAGCCATGCCTTATTATTTTCTGTAATAGTGCGAGAAGTTTTTCAAGAGTCATTCTCATAGTAAAAGTGCATTACATAAAAATTAATCAGAAAAACTTGGTGCGCAGTCAAGTAGTGAACTGTGTCGGTGCATGTAGTATACTGTCGCCGTCTTTGTTAATTATCTTCACAAATAGAGAATGAAGTGTGAGAGCGTCTGTGTATGAAACTTAATTGAAGGTAAAACATTCTCAATGCTGTGAGTGACTTGCTGTTAAATTTTTTTGACCAAATAATGATTACTGCTCTGCACGTGGCCGGTTTAACCTGCAAAAGTTTGTCGAAGCATGTTGACTGAGTACAGTTCACTTGTATTAAGCCACTATTTAATTAAGTCTGTTCATGGCTCAAACTTACTTATTCATTGACTGAATTTAGACCATTTAATCAAGTTGTGAAAACTTTAATTGTTGAATATTGTGCCTTTTAGTGAGAGTTAGCTGGCGGCCCTTTAAGAGGTTAATTACCTCCACTCGGGTGTACCCTTTTTATAGACGTTCTCTAATTTACTTGATTTCTTAGGGTTCTCGCACTAAGTCGGTTTCCTGGTCTGCGGTGGGCTGAACATCTGCCCGAGCTGTGAACCATGTCAAGACCGCCTACGAAGAGGGAGATGGAGACGGAATCACTATGTTGCGCTCGCCAGCACTTATGAGGTGACATTTATGCTTTTTCTTTTTTGGGGGCCGAACAGGCAGTGTGCCTGTTTTATGTGAATAACTTAGAAGCCAGGGGACCACGTGTCCAGACTGTCTATTGGGAAGTGAACTGTGATCATGACTCTGAACACTCTCGATAAAAAATTACTGAACTTTTTATAACCCTTTTCTATAACACTAAATGCTATGACTGTAAGTGCGTGCTGCACTGCGGGAGCGCGCCAGCCATTTCACTCTTGTACCATTTTACAGTTGTATCTCTTTTCGCTTTTACCCATTACACAAATTTAGGTTACGGCCCTGTAGCCCTGTTCCGGCTGGAACAGTGGTGTATAAAAAAAATTATATTGACTGTGGTTTCACATTTAAGGGTTGGGGGCTTTCCTGAAGTTTTTTTGGGACGTTTTAAGGGTTTACAAAAGGGCACTTAGTTTCTTGGACACGCGCTGGGGCATTCTCAGACAGGCTGATGTCCTGTCAAGTTTTGTCAACTACATGTGGGCGCGCTCCCACAGATGCCAGAGCACAACCACCTTATTGTATTCTTTTTCTAATTATTTTATACAGTTATCTGAGGCTAATCGAAACGATTTATTAATGTTCTTGAAATATTTTAGCCGATTTTGCCCCTTGCACAAGGGCTAAGCTGATTGTTTTCTTAACTGGCAAACATATATGGGTTGACTTCACACGTAGAGAAGTTGCTGTTTAATTTTGAATATAAAACTGGTTTTCATCCTTTTCTGTTTGGGTAAATTAAATAGATATACATATTGTCAAAATCTTCTGAAATTGTAAAGCCTCAATCAATTAATTTCTGTTATTAAAGTACATAAGGATTTAATTCCGTTTTGGGATTTTGTGAAGTCAATACTGTCTAGAATTTTATAAACACTGTCTGGAAGTAGGTGAGGAGTTTGTTAACATTACCTGGTGCTGTGAACGGAACAAAGGTTCACACACTCATCATGGGTCATTAATAAACGGAATGCTAGACAAATGGGTGGTCCAGTTTCATTTATGCGTCATGAATTATTCGTCTTTAAAGGGGTTTGGAGTTTATGTTATCCTACTGAACGGGTTGCCGACGGGCGTATATTTTATCACTGCCGGGGCATAAGATGATAGTTGCTTTACCCGGTGGGTGGGTGCGTTACAGGGGCATGCGTGTTGAAAGTAAATGATTGTGAGTTGTGTACCTTGTGTTCTGTGTGTGTGTTGTTATGTGTCTAGCTAGCCACACGACGGGGAGAATTTTACATGTGTTTGTGCATTTTATATTTTATTTATGTATGTACATTTAACTTATATACTATTATATACACTTGTTCTGATGCAATTCTATCCAATTATATACACTTGTTCTTAGGTAAACTGGAATTATATATGCTAGTTGTGATTTAAATTTTTTATATTATATATATGTATATACATTTACTTTGTGCACCCTTATCCACACTTATGCTGATGTACACTTAATTTATACATGCTTGCCATGATGTACCTTTTGGTAGTTTTTATATAGATACATATATTTATCTTGTACACATGTATGAATTCCAGAGATATAATAAATCTGTTATTGTTATATTATGGCTGAGTTCACTGCAAGTCCCGTCTTGCTTCTCTAGGCTCCTGCCTAGTTCTAAATAACTTGTAACCTCTCTTTGAAAGCCAACAAGCAAGGAGATAGAAATTTAACAAGAAATAAGATAAATACTAAAAAGCATAGAGAGGTTACACAATTAACAGTTCATTTGATATCATCACGATTATAGATAATTTCGCTTTATACTACTCATATTTGATTAACTGATCTTACATCATTATGTGTCTATAAAAGGCTCGTTATAATGTCCCTAGCAATTTACTGCTGCACACCCGATCAAACTTTTCGCACTATAAGTCCTTTATATTGAAACATTCATTAATATTGGTTATTCACATGTAATTAATGTCATTAGATTGTCACATCGTGACTTAAGGAATTCATGTAAAAAAAATCTTTAAATTACACGTTAATAAGTTACACATCATATTGTTTAGCTAGCTGGACCAGTTTTCGCGAGACATTCGTCCTATGCGTTTGCCCCCGTCCTCTGTAGACCAACTAACCGTCGACGTAACTTTCGCTTTCCTGTGAAACTTGTACTTTCGTTTCATAATACTTCTTCAACTGACTCACATTAAATTTCCCTCTCACCTTGCCACTGCTATCGCACTCAGTGAGTTCGTATGTTGCATCGCCAAAGACGCGATTAACCTTGTATGGTCCTGTATACACTCGAAAAATTTGTCAATTTTTCATTGCGGCGTCTGATTGATGGTAGCTTCTTATCAGCACCTTATCGCCGATAGTGAATTTAGTAATTTTCTTGTTATCACTGATACGCTTAGCATACTTCTCTCTTTTTTTTTTGATTTTTACAAATACACTGATATTCGAACTGCATTTACTGTCGATGATTTCTTTGTCCAGCGGGTCGGCTTCTTTCCTAATTGCGCCTCGTGGGGGGTTATTTCTATTGTTTCATGGTACGCTTCATTGATACACGTCTCAATCAATCTGACGTACCTTGACCACTTACTATGCTGGTCGTGTACAAAGATCCTGAATAGGTTCCCAAGTTGGCGGTTAATCCTTTCGGCTAAGTTTGCGCAAGGATTCCTTATCGCCGTATACCTCGGTTGTATATTCAGCTCCTCGAGACCTTTAATCCATTTTTTTCGCGGTAAACTGCGTGCCGTTATCAGTTAAGATGACCTTTGGTCGTCCAAACTCCACACAGTAGTCTCTGATTCTTCGTAATGTCGTGGTGGTTGTCGCTCTTCGTAATGTGAATAACTTGACAAACTTTGTGAAATTGTCCACCATAACAAGTAAGTATTTGACGCCTCCTGTACCAGTTGGTGGAGGTCCATAGTAATCGACACTCACGATGTCACCTCTAGCTGATGGTATCATCGCCTTTGTTCCGTCAAACAGCATCCTGTTGTTTGTGTCCTTGTATCTTTGACATGAGTCACAAGTTTGAATATATGCTTTTACTTTCTTGAACAAGCTGTCAAGCGTGAAGTGCTCTTGTAACATTTTTACACACCTTTTCGGGCCTAGGTGTCCGTACATTTGGTGTATCTCTGCAATTAAGTTATTCGACACGCTGTCTGGAATGTATAGTTTCCATTCGCCACGTTGTCGTCGGTATAACTTATTGTTAACAATTTTCTAAAATTTGCTTAATTTATTGTCTACATCATTATTCCTAATCTTATCAACAAGTGTTCTGAGTTTGTCATCTTCATTCTGGTATTTACCGATATCTCTAATTATCTTACCTATGTGTTGATTCATTTTAACAACTAGATGTTTAATTAAGTACTCGTGCGTTTCCTCGTTTGTTTCATGTTGTTCCGCGTCAGCCGGGTATCTACTCAATATGTCCGCAACTACATTATCCTTTCCTTTACAGTGGATAATGTCGAAATTGTATTCTTGCATGGCGAGAATCCATCTTGTAAATCTCGAGTTGTTTAAGTGGCACTTGTGCATGAATGTTAAAGCTTTATTGTCTGTGATTATCGTTAGGGGCTGGCCAAGTATGTGCATTCGAAACTTATCCAGACATCTAATCTGGAGTTCTTAGGAGACGCTTAGGAGTTCTTTCTCCGTCGTGAAATAATTACGTTCTGCGCCTTTAAATGTTTTGCTTCTAAAAGCAATCACGCCAATTTCTCCTTCTTCATCGATCTGGTAAAGCTGTCCACCATATGCAAAATTACTAGCGTCACACTGAATGTAGTACCTTTGGTTCGGCCGTGGGAACCGTAGAATTACTGTGTTTATAAATGAATTCTTGACTCTTTGGAAACATTCGTTCACTTCTCTTGTCCACGAAAACTTCCGTCCTCCTTTCAGCAGTTCGTGTAAAGGCTGCGTTGTTTCCGCGTATTTGCTCGTGAATCGGTTGTAAAAATTGGTGAGGCCAAGGAAACCTTTGAGTTGTTTCGAAATTCTTTGGTGCTGGGAAATCCATAATTGCTTTTACCTTGTCATTGGTTGCTTGTATCCCTTTTGTTGTAAGGCGATATCCAAGAAATGAGATTTCTCGTCTAAAGAATTGTGATTTGGTGAGGTTGACAGTGATATTTGCCTTATTAAGGTTGTTTAGCAGCGTTTCTAAATGGTTTAAGTGTGTTTGGATATTGTTGGAGTAGCACAAGCAGTCGTCCACGTAGATAATCGTGTTCTTCTTGACTTCCTCCTCGAGAGCCACATCCAATCCACGTGACAACGCTGCAGAGCTGGTGCTAAGTCCAAATGGTGTCACTGTGAAGCAGTAGCACCTCCCTTCGTGCATGAACGCAGTGAAATCCCTACATTCTTGTTTTAATGGGACCTGCCAGAA
Source organism: Magicicada septendecula (assembly GCA_034769895.1). Taxonomy (NCBI): domain Eukaryota; kingdom Metazoa; phylum Arthropoda; class Insecta; order Hemiptera; family Cicadidae; genus Magicicada; species Magicicada septendecula. The sequence goes on from CM068367.1 coordinate 291,099,153, forward strand.
GCTACTGGATAAGTCGACCGTCGATAAATACTGCATATCTCCACATCTAGCCAATATCTCGTTTACCGGGGACACTCCTTCGTAATCGGGTACAGTTATGCTGTTCACTTTCCTTGCATCAAGGCACAGGCGAACCCTTCCATCCTTCTTTATTACAGTCACAATTGGATTGACGTACGGGCTGGCGCAACGTTCGATTACTCCATATCGTAACATTCGGTTAATCTCTTCGTTCACCTTGTCTCTGTAAGCAAGCGGCACAGGCCAACCTCGTTGAAAATAGGGTGTCCTGTCCGTAACGTGAAACTCATGTGTGTAACCTTCTATTCTTCCCGGGCACTCCCTAAAAACATTCCGGTTCCTTACTAAAATCTCCTTCAGGCGTTGCAGTATTTCTTCATCCACGCAGTCTATGCTCCCAATCTTTTCGTCGATGCATCGCAGTACTTCCTCTTCTTCTTCACTGGTTATCACGTCAATGTTCATGATTGGTATAACGTGCTCCTCTTCATCAGTGTTGTTTTTTTAATTAATTACTTTGTTTCCGATGTCGATGCGACACCCAACTTCTTGTAGAAAACTAATTCCTAGTATGCATGGTTTAACTAATTCTGGTATTATCAAAAACACACATTCATACCGGATACCATCAATCTCAATGTCACATAATATTTGTTTCTTAACTAATTTGGATTTATTTCCTACAGCACTTATGATATGATAAATGTGTTCGTTACGGGTAGTGTCTCATATGGTCCTATACTCTTCTTATGGTTATTAAACCACGTCTCCGATAACCCGTTGATGAGGCAGCCCGTATCAAGCAAGGCTTGTACAATTATATCATTATTAAATTTGATAGTAATCTCGGGACATTTCAATACTTGTTTATTAATAATTTCGTCGTCCTCTTGTAGCAGGTCATTTCGTAAATCCGGTAGTAATATATTTACATTCTCGCTCGGAAGTAAGTCGTTTAAAAATTCTATCTTATTCTCTAGTTTGACATATTTTTTTTTTGCTGTTGTCGCCGTTACCGCTCGCCCTCGGGGTGGTGTCATTGACCGTTCTACTCAGGCCCGCTTCTCCTGGCGTGAATTGCACAGTGTTGATATATTGCTGCTTGTTGTCAAAACGACCCCTCGGCTGTCGGTCACTTTTACTTTTGTTATAATGTCCCTCTCTCTCTCTCTCACTCTTGGGTTACTTTTCCCTTCGTTGTAGGGTCTATAATGCGGCTTGCGATTGTTTTCTCCACTTGACTGGATACTTGTAAACTCTGTAATTAATGCCTCGAAATTCGGTATATTTGTGATACCACGTGTGATCACGGCGAGCTGCAAATCCCTCCCAAAATGACGGGATATCTTCCGGATTAGCTGCCTATCGGTCAATGCTGGCGATAGTTGCCGGCTTTCTAGTAATATTCTCTCTACGTATTGGATGGCTGTAATTGGCCCATTCCACTCATATCTGCCGTACTCGAGGTTGTCGCGTATATTGTCCTGGCGTTCTTGACCCCAGTACTTCAAGGTGAAGGCTTCTTTGAACGTGGATATTTGGTTCCGTATGACACGCCACCATATCCCAGCGTCCATCTCCAAATGCCTCCCGATCCATTTAATGTCATTGTTGTTGTAATATTGCTCTTGAATCTCTGACAATTCCTTCAGGAATTCCATCGGGAACCTATCAGTGCCGTTGTATTTTAATTCTGCATGTGTGTGTCCGTTAATCCTACTGATTATCCCAGACTCACCTTCAATTAGCTGTCGTTGCAGCCATTCTATTTGAGACTTTAATTCGTTGATACGAGTTGTTTTCTCCCTGGTGCTCTCATCCAGTTTTAGTTCCGCCGACTTCTGTCTCCCATCTACCTCATTGATCTTCTGCTGTATCGTGCTGTTTACGTCTCCCTGTTCCTGTTGTAATTGTCTTACTGTTTGGAATAGTTCGACTCTCAATTCCTCCTGCTTCTTATGATTTTCTTTAACGTGCGTTTCTACTCTGTTGTTAATCTTCTTGATGCTTGTTTGAGTATTTTGGGTAATACTCTTTAATTCCTGTCGGTCTAATTCTCTAGTTTCTCGTACCTCTTCAAATTTCTTGTCGGTGTCGTTCTTTAACTCTCTTATGGTCTCGTTCTGCTGCTTCTGGGCCTCATCTATCTTCTTGTCACAACTATTTATGTATTCACGCATTTCTGCGCGTATTTGTGTGACTTCCTCCTTATGCTTGTCTAGCTTTTCTTCTAGTTTGTCGAACTTCTTATTCTGCTCCTCGAATCTCTTTCTGTTCTCTTCTAATCTCTACAAAATTTTCATTCATCATTTTAAGGCTTTCACTCTGTGCCCGCATGAGATCCATCAGTGAACGCATTGTCACTTCTTCCTGTGGTTGTTGTTGGGACTCCTGTCCCCGCGCCCTGACGTCTGACGTCTCCTCGGTCATTTGTGATTCGATTGGTGATTCTTCACGTTCGTTGTCAGGTACACCCTGCTGGTTATTGATATCGAAGTTCATCGAATCGGAACTACTAGTCGTCATTTTTGCAGCCGTACTCCGCGTTAACATTCAGTCCAACTAGCTTCACACTAAATATATTTTGTTCTTACAACTAACATGAAATATATATGCTTATCCTATCTACTGCCTGCTCTTTGCCGTGCGTTGGGCGCCAATTTATAATGTAATATGATTAATTATGCAAACAATAATTTAATTAATTAATCTGTGATTGCCGAGCCCCACGATCTTGGAGCGCCAATTTATAATGTGTCGTTGCAGGGTCATTGACATACATAGGTTCACATACTAGAAAAATTATAAAATGTTTTAATAAATATGGAGTAGATATAGCTATTAAAAAATGTGAAACGGTATTTGATAAGATAAGGAATAAGAATATAGAAAAAATTCCAGTATTACAGAAAAGCGGAATTTATAAATTAAAATGTAAAGACTGCAACAAAGTGTACCTAGGTGAGACAGGACGAAAATTCGTATGCAGGTTGTCTGACCACAAACGTGGAGAAGGTAATAGAACAACCAATTCGTTATATGCAAGACATTTCATAGAAGACAACCATAAGTTTGTTAATCCTTTGGAAGAATACGAAATTGTAAAAGTAGTAAATAACACAGTTGAAAGGAAGCTTAGAGAGGAGTTAGAAATATTAAAAGAAAGAGAAAAAGGGTTAGACAATTTAATGAATATTAAAATTAAATTTGATAATGAAGAAATATTTTATAACATGATTAAGATGTAAATGATAGAGGACAGATAGATAAGATTAAGAATTATTTGCATAGTACTAACTGGATGGTTAAAATAAGGGTGTGTGACTGACCCATGTGTGTGGAGAGGAAGTAGGGTAAGTTTAAAAGGATGCACACACACACACACACACACTGAAACACAAGGAATTTGCTAGAAAAATATGTAACTGTACAGATGGTGTGGACAGGGTTTAGGGGGTGGGGAAGGGTCATTTATATTATAGCTTGTTGTGTGTGAGCAGGGTGGGGGAGAGGGGTGAAGGGTTTGTTTTTAAAATAATTTCTGCCTATTCCGATCTGACGATGGGCTGTGAGGCTTGAAAGCGCTAATCGGGATAATTTTTATATAGTGGTGTGCAACTGTGATCATTCTGATTGTGATTTCAACCACTAACACAAATTTCTTCATTAAACTTGTAAAGTGATTTATCCAACATTTCCATCGGCGTAACTGCTTCCCGCTGGTGGTCCATATGCATGAAGTTGCGTAGCCGTGATGTCACTAACACTCAACACACGCGGATCATATTCACTCGCGCTGTGTGTATTTTCTGTTGATGTCGACCGTTACTGTTAGAGTCTATTAAATCATGTGTCGTGTGCATAAGTTCATCGTTAACTAGTGTGTATATCTGACTGTCTATTATTGAACTTCTTCTTGTGTACGTTAATGTATCGTGTCTTTGGTAACATGGTGTATTGTTCCAATTGATATTGTATCGCTTCGCACTGTACAACGCTACGATTTCGTTGTCCGGTAAAGCATTAACACAAGTTCTGCAAGTCTGATATTGACGAAACTGCGATTGATTAGTTTAATTTTTAATAAGCGGTAGCTGAGTAAGATAAATACTTGAGAGTTATTAATCACTGGCGTATATTGCATGATTTAGTCACTGTAGGTACACCATTACCGAATAACTCGTCAATATCAAAATGTTTAAGCCAACTGATTAAAATACCGCGTAACAAAGTTTCAAAGTCCAACTGCTATACGTATGTTAACTGAACTGTATTAAGACTTAGAAAATTTAAGATTTAAGTTCCGTGAAGACTGTTCAAAGTATACGATTGAAAATTTTATGAAGACTGCCCTCTCGCATGCTCTGTAAAGTTTTTATTATGCATCGTTTACCACAATGCAATCTCCTGGCAAACACGCCTCTGGTCAAACATGATAGGTCAGGTGAACTCCTACCCTTATGCAAGACTATGGTTCTCCACTTCTCATTCGTTGTTCGTGTTGCTATGACGACGACGGTCCTCTCCACCTGTACTCTGGGTAAATGCTGGATTCTGGTTGGGTATCTTGTCTCCCCTCAAGTTCGCATCGAAGGCCTCCGTACCCTTTTCCTGGAACAAGAGCAATTCCTCGGCTGTCGATCAAGTCTTTGTCTAAGTGTACTCCGGAAACCTGCTGCTGTTCTCACGCGAACAATGTGTCATATTTTGTTATTGTCTGACTATCCATGACCCTTTTCCGTTAGCTATCCGGACGCAGCGTGTCGTTGTTTCCAAGACGGCACTCCTTCTCCCTGTCGTAAATATCAGTTGTCGCCAGTAAGATGTCCTCCCCCTGTGCACACGTTCGATTCTATTCTTTAGATTTCGTTGTCTGTTCTCATACAGGGTAAATACCATTGTGCAACTACACCCTTTTTTACTGCTGGCACACTTCAAATTAACCTTGCAGTGTGTGTGCTCGTTACAATTTCTCCGTAAGTGCTACTGTCCTAGTTTCCTTTTTGTCCTGCTTGTTGTGGGCTGTAAATATCGGTTGAGTCGAGTCTGTCACAGGCCAACCTTATTTCCCATTGTAAAGTTATGTGAAGCGTACTCGTATTGTCCTGGCAAACGTTCAGTTGACACTTCGTTAAATTGTTTCCTTATTTATTGCTTCTGGCTCATGTTGGGGTGTCTTGGCTGGTTTTAACGTATTTTCGATCAAAATTTTAAAAATTAAAATTCTTGGTCATTACAAATGGTAATTGTTAAAAATAAAATAATTTTGTTGCCAGGCAATAAAATTATAATTTTTTCATTTTAACGTAAATTATGTATGAGTTAATATACATGTATAAAATAATATATCGTTCGTGGCAGGTAAGCATATCTGTTATATAATGTTTACGTTTCCATTTTATTATTATGACTACAGCAATAAAAAGGCAGGGAAGACACAGACACGTGCGCGCGCGCGCGCACACACACACACACACACACAAAATTCGCGTTATTTCTGGCCTCACTCATGTTTATTTTCTTACATTTGCACGCTTTTTAAATGGAAAGTGCCGAAACCCACACCAACATAATGCGTGCAAGCCGAAAAAATGGACATCAATTTGCTTCCTGTGGATCGCTGGGCAGTGTAACTGCACGTGTTTACAGAGGAACAATTCATAGACAGACTTTTCGTCTTTAGGGAATGAACCCTCTGCAAGATGCTGAGGGTCCATGAGTGACTTCGGAGCGCTCCTTCTTTTTCGCGTGTTTGTTCTGTGAAACGTACACTGTAGATTCGCAGCTTTACTCTAAGCAACGCTCAATAGGAAATGTTGAACATTTTTGTCCACGGTGTACCCTCATACACACTAAACCTGCTCTGATGTTTTAATTACGGACATCATAATATTAAAACTTTGGAAACTTGAGCACTACTTAATGGAGATCAATCATTAACTTATACAAGCCATTAATTTTATGCATATTTTTTATATGTATGTGTACAACGTTATCGGCAACAAAGAAGTAGTTTTTGTTAAAATTCCTTCCCGGGATATTTGGCCGTAGTCCAATGTTTTCTACAAAACAAGACTTTTCGGCAATTCCATCGACTTCCATCATCAGTGAAAATCGAGTGCGATAACGTGAGGTGGTATACGTTAGTGACCACAGTACTGTGGTTAAGGCTGAAGCAGCAAGTAGAAAGAAGTAGTTTCTATGGTAATATTTCATTTCGAAAATGATTTTAAATCTAAATCTTAGAATATGGAAGTCATGTATGGTTCTCCATACCGATTTTTTTATTTTCAAGTTAAATGATTGTCAAATTAGATAATCTAAAGTATTGATTTAGTAATTATGGTGTTAAGTGAAAAAATATGATTTTCTTTTTGAGATACAAGGTTGAATTTTCATATTGTTTTTTATGAATCATCATGTCAAACATATCAAGCATGTATAGCTGCTTGGTGACTGAACAAACTAAACAAATGAAATATCTTGGCATCATAATAGACAGTAATTTCTCATGGGAAAGTTTTATTTATAACCTGAAGAAATAGTTGTATACATTCTTATGAAAATTCTATTTGTTATGAGATTTTTTCCCGAAAATAACTATTTCTCGATAACGTCCAGATAAGTTCTGTGATCAATTCACGCCCGGGTATTTGGTTAGTTCGAATTGCTTACTACAATTGTCATGTGTAAAAGTTTTCATACTGATGACTAACAAATTTGTTTCGTGAAGGTATCCAGCAATTGTTGTCAAATGTGGTACTATGAAGGCGAACTATGTAATAACAGACATCAGCTGCCTTGTGTATAATACGCACACAAGCAGTTGAAGACATAATACGCAATCCTGTTTGAATAAACAAACTCGTATCCATTCGGTGTGCGGTCTTGCGTAAGAAGTCACAGTTGTTATGTGATTATAAACACCAGACAGGTTGACGAACGAAAGAAGGCTATGCTATATCCCCATAAAAACGAGTGATATTTTAAAATAATAATGTGCATTTTAGATAAATTTTTACCAATAAATTATACGTAACAGTCTAACAAGTATTTACATTACTACTCCTACTTTATTACATATTTACACAAATGCTCCAGAAATATTTAAGTGTTCACGTAAGTTTTATAAGAACAAAAGTAGGCCTAACGATCTCTTAATTTAGTGTTTATTTGTTTAAAATGCTTTAAGCTTAGCAAATATTCCGTTGCCAGTATTGTATTAATGCTATTAAGTTTATGACCTGGAATAAACGCGCGAATACGCGCGTGCGCGCGTGCATACACACATAAAACTCATGACATTTCGACAGTATGATGGTGAAGACTCCAATCGTGGATATTTTATAGATACAACCTTTTTTAGACTTTGCTTATTGTGGGAAACATATTGTATAGAATACCGCAACGTTAAACAAAATGTATTTATTTTATTCAGCTGTTAAAATAAGATACTTAAATTCAATTGCGTTTTGTAATGTATTTGTATTAAGTATGAACTACAAAGTTCTAATTTAAATTAAGATTAAAAGTGCCATTGATTCACAAGAATTTGCCGTCATCTGTTCTTCTCTGATACACTTTAAATAACGAAAACTCATACTTTAAAATTTACAATTCAGGTCAAATCAGGTAGTAATCCAGTCCAGTTCTCGATGTGCCGCTATTAAAGAAGGAACATAGTTCTTATTACTGGTATTACTAGATGGTAAGTAAATAATCAAAATGTTTTATACAATTTGTAGGTTCCTTGTCATTCAGTTCACTCTATTTATTATCAAGTTAAAAACATTCGCTAGCATTTTGTATTTAATTCCTTCAAAAAAAAGAACACTCGAGAGGAAGTTTTTAAAACGGTTCGAGTAGTTTTCAGTAGTGTTCTTTTGGAAAATAAGGGCATTACAGTCTGTGTTATGAATACCAATTTGTTTTAAGTTCTCAAAAAATCAATACTCTGAATTTACTAGATGTGTCTGTAGTACTGGCTTGAGCAGAAGCATGACAATCAGAAGCCTACTGTTATCATGACAACTGTTAACTTATTATAACTTTATATTTTGTAACAATTTGTTACTATGCTTGTTATGTCCCAACATTAAAAGTTATAAATACATTTTTAAATCATTCCGCTATTACACTGAGCATTTTATTATGACTTGCACTTTTTGTGTAGAGTGTGATAAGTGTACTGAAAACATATATTAAAGAAACCGTAGATCAGTATTTGGCAGTATTGACACTACTGAAGTATATATCTGAAAAGTGTATGAAGCCAACTTCATATTTTAATATATTTTATTACAAATTTTATGTCTGTATGGATATCCAAATAATCTTGTACCCGAATTACTCTCGGTCCCAATTTGTTATGATAGGGTACTGATGCTCTACTTTGATGCAGATCACTATCAAGACATTTGTATAAGCATAACTTATTTTTTCCAGCCTTATGATATTTTTAATTGAAAAACGTTTTTACTCTCTTGTTTTCTTAGTATTTCCTGCATCACCACTCTTACGCTTTAAAATTCTAACTTGAATGTGCCCATAAGATTTTTAAATTTCAAAAAGACTAACGCTAATGTTTAACCAAATTATCATAATTATTAACAATTTATAATTCTCAAATAGGTAAAAAATACTGACTTATTCATTCAAACGGCAGTTTAACGTTGAATTAGCTACCTTCATTTTGAACTTTTGAAGACTCCATTATATTAGAATTTTGAATTTTCAAAATTTTCGTTTATAATTTTTTTAATCACAAAGTTATCATTGATTACTTTCTCAAAATAAATATTTTTGTTTAAAATTGATATAATTATGTACTCTGCTTGTAATAATCTAAATTGAAAATGTTCTCTCTACACTTTATTTAGCTTTCTAATAATTCATCACATCAAGGACAACATTTCAGTAACTATGTTTTATTAATATATTAATAAGAACCATATTGGATATCTTCACTAAACTCATTTACCATTCCATAAATTAGAGGAAAAGCAAACGTCAAAATTAATAACCATCATCATGATCAGCAAGGGTTATACAAAAGTAGTTTGTTCCGGGCCCAAGCAGATAGACTAGAGCTGGTTATTCCAATGCTTCTTGGGACGCCCCCACACCTTGTGATATAACTTTTATGTCACATTATAATTAAAACTTAATTACTCATTGTTTACTTTATAAATTTCTTCGGGCGCCATCTTGCCTTACAGCAAGAATCAAAATATGTACTTACCAATTCGGGCCAGATCCTTTTCGGCGAACTAAAAAGAACAGAAATGGTTGTCGAAATAACGAAAACTTTATTTGTTCCCCATGATTTAAAATTTTGTTGGTTATTAAGCATTTCAATTTTATCATCAACACCTTATTCTTTTCTCCCCTTCATCTCGGTTAACCCAGTTAACAGACAATCATTTTAGTGACAAAACTTATTAATGAGTTATAATTAACATGTTATAAAATTTCCAAATAACAAAATCAAGAAACTACATATAAAATAGAACACAAACCAGCCTTCTTGGTCTACATACTTTCTCACGCACACACACACATACAACATACTTTAAATTTTTTCCCTTGAGCTCATATTTAATTTAATTTTCCCCATCTGTTCTTGTTTTATGAAAAATAATAAAATTTGATAGTTTTGTGTATATCCTTGTAGGTACTTAGCTGAATTTGAGTCCAAATTCTAGTCCAGAAGACGTCACATTGTTTTACATGCGCACTTTCATTTTAATTCATAATCTCCGAACTGTTATAGTGTAGAGAAAACTGTTAATTACATTTTAAGTATGTATTTCGATTGTTAAATCATATTTTAAATATATTATTCACATTTTGTTGTTTTGCGGGCGCCCGCGTTTTTACGTTCCAGAACTTTGTATGTACCACTCGCGCGAGTGTTGGATTATGACTGGGATGAGACAAACGGCACTATTTTGTGTGGTAGCCGCAGTTGTTTACCAAATTTTCCATTGTCTTGAGTTTGTATCATTACGCCAGTATAAGGTTTTTCTTGGCACACCCAAATTCCACAGCGGGGATGGTCTCTGACGTATACATTGACGTCACATGGTCCGATGTTGTTACATAATTTGTTTACAATTTGCAAGTCACTGGTGTTCAAAATAACTGCTTTACTTGCATCTGGAGCTGACCTTGACACATTTCGCGTGTTGTTTACTGCGTTGTATAAATTCATGAATAATATTAAAAACAGTCGTACCACTTTCGCTACCAACAAAATTTACCTTTCTTGTGACGTTATGTTTACGTTTCCCCAATTATTATTATTACATTGTAAAAAATGTAGTTTACTTTTATGAAAATACAAATTTATTTATTTCCCCAAAAATAGGTCAAAATGTCCCGTTACAATACCCCCTCAATGAGAGGTTTTATGCCGAAGCATAAAACTCTCATTGACACACTCATACTTGTTAAAGGGATCAGCCAGGATATGTCGCCACAACCCCCTTTATGGTTTACAAACAAAAAAATATAATTAACTCACCCTTGGTCCAGTGACTGTGACCGCACCTGAATGACATTACTGGACTTCTCTCTCGAGATCCCAACACCATAAAGTCAGCCAGGTACTTTAACGCCCCTGCTCTGACGCGCTGGCCAGCTCAGGACCGCTGCCACAGCATCACCAAACACTGAAACAACAAATCAAATATCAACTAGTGGCCTTATACAACACCATATCCCCAACTGATCTGTTTCCCCCTAGCGGTGCTGGTTTGTGTTAAGAAGCACTGGTTTTGTTTTCACTTAACCTCTAACATATATAGGAATACATAACATAACCAAATCAACTACATCTAAACACATTATGTCCTTAAACATCTCCCTATTCTATATCTCAAATTAACACAAAATCATCTAAGTACGTCATAATAACCATTGTTGTTATTACATTAAAAATAAACAATTCACATTTAAGTTTGTCCAAAAATTACACACTTTACATTTAAAATTTGCATATAAAACTATAAATTCTCAATTGAACTTTTATTAATTCATTTCCCAACAAAAATTAATTTTTTTTTTTCACCATAACATTTCATATTTATTATGCCATTTTATTAATTTGGGTGATTCTCAGTTATTCATAACAATTCGCTTTATCAACTTGGCATTTACCCATAATCTCCCCTTTTATGACTCTAACGCTCACTTACAAAATCTTTAACTAGTATGACACCCATCTACCCAAAAAATCTACTAACCCTTCTCTACCTCTAACTACTTACTACTTTAACTCATTTCGCATCATTCTGCCCTTATATAAAAAAAATACTCTCTACCCCTTTTGTACTCAGGATGTGTATTCCCACTTACCAGCTCATTCCCTTATCTGGTTCCTGGACTCCCCCTAGGTAACCCTTTCCGGCGTTAATCGGTCCCTTCCTGTCCCAACACCTTTCGTTGCGGACTCCTTATCACACCACCCCCCTTACAAAATTACCCATCTGTCACCTAATTACTCTATCATTACATCATTACTACTACAAAATAACATCATCATTTATAAACATCAATATATCACTCTCATTTCTCCACATAAATTCTCTATTACTACTGTGTCTCCACTTATACTCAAATTCTCTATTACTTTTATTCCCAAAATCTCACTTGTCCTAATACCTATTCAACATTACTTTGACTGACTCACATGTCTCACTTAAACAATTACTATCACCCAACTTCTATATTTTACAACCCATTGAAAATTTTAACTATCTCAAATTTATTTCATTATTTATTTAAAATCTTCATATTACTCATTAAATCACTACAAAATCATTTAATTATCTTTTCAGATCAACTACACCTTCCACATCACCAACATAATTCATTTTCATTTATTATTAATAATTCATTACTAGCAATTTAGTAACCTCCTTCTCCAACATTATCTAATATCCCCCCTTGTACCCAGTTACAATTAGGTAACCACCCGCCGGATGAACCGGGTCGAGCGTTTGCCTTATGCACAGATGCTATATCTGTGCCCCTGGCTTGTAACGGCCAGCTCCTTTACCACACACTCTATTGTTTTCTGATGGTGGACTGTGGCGTCCATTTGCATCCCCAAGAACTGAAGTTACATATATAAGGTATAATCGCTGATTATACCGTTCTTGGTTCAGAGTTACATAAAAATTCGGTATTACTGATGTCCGAGGACACCAGTAATCCTACTTAAATGATTCACACACCCTTATATACGGAACTATCGCCACCTTCGACGATAGCCGCTGTTCCATAGTTATGTAGTTTCCCCTGATATCCCCCGGTTCAATTTCAATGTTCACCAATTTTGTAACTACTTACATAATTCCACGGCCAGGGCCTGGTGAAACCGTGACCGCCCGAAATGTGGGGAAACTACCAAAAGACATATAAGGTTCACACTGACACCGTTACTGCAATTCACGGACGGTGAATTCTTATATGTTTGGTTATATTTAAGATTTGTTTTAACTTACATACATTATCATATAATTCTCACTGTTCATTAAACAGTTCTGTACTTTCATCATAGCTTTACTATGTCCTTGGCATTAACTTGCTTCCATTAGATATTACACTTTACATTCAAGCTATTCACAATCACATCAGTTTCTTTTTCACTATTACCCAATACTAGTCTGCTCTTTTCTATCTCTAACACTTACGTTACTATCTCCCATGGAGCTAAACTAGGTACACATAATCTATCTTATTTTACTAGTTTTTTAACAAGTGCAACAACTATACTATACTGCTAAACTGCCAACAATTTGGTCACCTTAAATTTCTACGTTCTAAATCTAAATTATAACTACTTCTTTTTCTCCTAAATAAATTCACCCGCAATTTAAAATTATTTATGTTTATTTCATTATCGAGGAATATCATTACTTCTCTCTGAACAATACTCCTGGGTAATGAAATGACTCCTCACGAGTCGCACTTGTTAGGTTACATGAATTTTGGATTGTTTTATTACATGAAATAAAACTATTATTTGTTCGTGGATAATTGCCAATTATAAGTTTTTTTTTTTTATACCATCCACAAACTTTATGGGTCCCCCTCCCCGTTCAACAATAAGATTAAATTTCTACTTGCACCAATTTGTGGAGTAGGACCATCGTTGCTTTCACCCCATCTTTAGAAGTTCCGCCAACCATGGTCAGCCTTCAAACAGCCAAAATCCACGGTCAGGGATGGTGAAGCCGTGACCGCCCGAAAATGGGGGAGAGTCCCTTCTGAAACATAAAATAATACATTAAAACTCACACACTTATTGTAACCGATACAACTTCAAGTTCGTCGCATTTTGTGTACCTACTATCTCCTGCGTTGCTTGGTTTCGTAACACGTACGCATTATTCATCTTTACTTCTACAATTTCATATGGTCCCTCATATAATAGAAAAAACTTCTTTATTTCTTTATCTGTGCGCTAGACAAATCGTGTCTCCTTACCAGTACTAATTGCCCTACCTCATATTTAGTCCACTTACCTTTAGCATCATGTCTCTGCTTTCTCCTTTCTCCTTCTGTGAGTAAATTTTCATTCGCTAGTCGGATCTTCATATTCACGTCTATAGTTTGAGTTTCTGGTGGATAGTCAAAAAGTTGTTCCAATATCCTAGGTGGCCTTGTTCCTTTTATTAATTCATACGGCGTAAACCCGGTGGATTCATGGGTGGTACTATTCATGACCCTTTTCCGTTAGCTATCCGGACGCAGCGTGTCGTTGTTTCCAAGACGGCACTCCTTCTCCCTGTCGTAAATATCAGTTGTCGCCAGTAAGATGTCCTCCCACTGTGCACACGTTCGATTCTATTCTTTAGATTTCGTTGTCTGTTCTCATACAGGGTAAATACCATTGTGCAACTACACCCTTTTTTACTGCTGGCACACTTCAAATTAACCTTGCAGTGTGTGTGTGCTTGTTACAATTTCTCCGTAAAGTGCTACTGTCCTAGTTTCCTTTTTGTCCTGCTTGTTGTGGGCTGTAAATATCGGTTGAGTCGAGTCTGTCACAGGCCAACCTTATTTCCCATTGTAAAGTTATGTGAAGCGTACTCGTATTGTCCTGGCAAACGTTCAGTTGACACTTCGTTAAATTGTTTCCTTATTTATTGCTTCTGGCTCATGTTGGGGTGTCTTGGCTGGTTTTAACGTATTTTCGATCAAAATTTTAAAAATTAAAATTCTTGGTCATTACAAATGGTAATTGTTAAAAATAAAATAATTTTGTTGCCAGGCAATAAAATTATAATTTTTTCATTTTAACGTAAATTATGTATGAGTTAATATACATGTATAAAATAATATATCGTTCGTGGCAGGTAAGCATATCTGTTATATAATGTTTACGTTTCCATTTTATTATTATGACTACAGCAATAAAAAGGCAGGGAAGACACACACACGTGCGCGCGCACACACACACACACACACACACACAAAATTCACGTTATTTCTGGCCTCACTCATGTTTATTTTCTTACATTTGCACGCTTTTTAAATGGAAAGTGCCGAAACCCACACCAACATAATGCGTGCAAGCCGAAAAAATGGACATCAATTTGCTTCCTGTGGATCGCTGGGCAGTGTAACTGCACGTGTTTACAGAGGAATGATTCATAGACAGACTTTTCGTCTTTAGGGAATGAACCCTCTGCAAGATGCTGAGGGTCCATGAGTGACTTCGGAGCGCTCCTTCTTTTTCGCGTGTTTGTTCTGTGAAACGTACACTGTAGATTCGCAGCTTTACTCTAAGCAACGTTCCAATATCCTAGGTGGCCTTGTTCCTTTTATTAATTCATACGGCGTAAACCCGGTGGATTCATGGGTGGTACTATTCAACCATTCTTCTACTTTCTTAACGTAGAATGGCCATTCTGTATGCTTGGCATGACAATACGCCCGAAATACCCTACCAATCTCTCTCATCACCCGTTCTGCCTGGTTGGACTGTGGATGGTATACTGCCGTATGCTTGGGTATGATGCCTTCCCATCCAAGAGTTTGTCTCCACCTACCACTTATAAATTGAGGTCCATGATTGGATAAAATGATCTTCGGCTTACCTATATTCACCATATAATCTCTCGTTATCTTCTCGCTTAGCACTATGCTCATTGCTCTCTTGATACTATATAATCTGACATACTTAGAAAACGTGTCTAAAACAACAAAAACACACATTACTCCACCTCTACCCTTGGGTAATGGCCCATATAAATCTACAGCAACTAAATCAAATGGTCTCTCCACCTTAATATAATTCAATTCCCCTTCTACTCTATAATTCACTACCTTAGACCTCTGACATAAATCACACACCCGTAATAACATCTGTACTCACCTCTCCATATTCTTAAAAACACATGATTCTTTTAAAACATTCGTACACTTTTTCGCACCAAAATGCCCATACCTTAAATGGCAATCCCAAATAATTTTATCTATCAACCCTTCTGGTATAACTAAGCTCCAATCACGTTCACCCCTTCTACTTTTTTGAACAGAATTCCTTGATATATTTGGAAACATGCACTATATTACGACCCATCTACATCCGTTTCTAAACTAACAATTATTTTACCAGATTTGTTTTCAGATCTTTGCATGCTCTTAATATCCCTTAACTCTTCACCAAAAATTCTATCTTCCCTCGTTAATCAGAAAATTTCTATCTCCTTAATATCCCTCCCTGTTTTATTTTCTATGTTATCTACCCTGGAAAGAGTTTCTGGTACTTTATTGTCTGTCCCCTTAATATATTCCCAAGAAAAATTGTATTCTTGTAAGGTTAGTACCCACCTGGTTAGACGACTATGTGTTAATCTGCAAGAGTTCAAAAATGACGGTGCCTTGTGGTCCGTCCTGATAACTGTCTTGTTCCCCAAGATGTAGGTGCGGAACTTTCCTACCGCAAACACAATGCTCAGCAACTCCTCCGTAGTGGTATCATTTCTTTTGGCTGTCAAAAGAGATCTGCTGGCGAAAGCTATCGTGTGGTGCTCTTTGTCGCTATCTTCCTGATACAACTCCGCTCCCAGGGCGACGTTACTGGCGTCAGTCTGTAAGTAAAAAGTTTTTAAGAAATCAGGGTGGTTCATCATTATCATATTTGAAAATTTTCTCTTTATCTCCTCGAATGCATCCCTTTCCTTCTCTCCCCATTTCCATTGTTTATTTTTCTGTAGTACAGCACTTAACCGTGCTGTTGTCTGAGCGTAATTTTTCTGGAATTTTCTATAGAAATTGCACAGACCCAAAAAACTTTGTAACTGTTTAATATTCTTAGGTTCTGGAAAGCACATTATAGCTTCTACTTTATCAGGGTTAGCTAAAATTCTTCACGAGTTATAATAAAACCCAAAAACTGTATTTCAGTTTGTAAAAATTTCGATTTCTCCCAATTAACGGTTAAACCCCCATTCTGTAATTTATCCAACACATACTCAATATGTTCTAAATGTTCCGCAAATGTTCTGGACGCTATTAATATATCATCAACGTATACAGTCAGAAAATCTAAGTCCTTTGGTTGTAATATCATGTCTAAACACTTTATAAAACTCGCTACACTAGTGTTAAGCCCAAATGGCAAACGCTTAAACTGGTAACTCTTACCATTGAAGAGAAATGCAGTATACCTCCGACTCTCTGCTGCTAACGGCACCTGCCAATATCCTGCGGTTAGATCCAAAGATGTCATGTACTTGACCCCACTAAATTTCTGAAAAATCTTATTAATAGGTTCCGGTGACTCCTGGTCAGGTATTATAATCTGATTTATTTTCCTTGCATCTAAGCATAATCTTACCTTTCCGTCCTTTTTGATCACTACCACTAATGGGTTCGAGTAAGGCGATATCGATCTTTCAATTATGTCTCCCTCCATCATTCGATCCAACTCCTCTTGTACTGCTCTACTCTTTGAAAATAGTACTGGATAACTCCTCTGCATATAGGGTGAGTGTTCTCGAACCTTCAGCTCACACACATAGTCCCTGGCTTTTCCAGGCAACTCCGCAAACACATCTCTATAACGCTCCACAACTGCCCACAACTCCTGTCGTTGAGTACTCCCTACAACTTCACCCTCATTAAAAAATTTTATCAGCCCTATTTTCCCATACTCTCTCATCACTCACATGCATCTCTCGCTCCTCATTTTCTACAATCTCACTCTCTCGACATATATTTACTTTAGTTTCTATATCCCCATCGCCTACTTGCTTTTGTATCATTTTTACCCCTGTAACTCTAACTTCATCTAACACCCTCTTAAAATTAACCCTGACTGGCTCACCCCTCTACTAAATTCTACTATCCGTTTATTAAAATCTATTACTGCCCCATTCCTCTCCAAAAAATCATTTCCCAATATTACATCTAAACTCAGTCTCTTAACTACCAAAAAGGTATTTTCAAATTCAGTTTCATTAAGGAATATATTTAACTGCACTTGTTTAGTAACTCGTTTACTACGTACTCCGGTTACTCCCACTACTGTTACACCCGCAACTGGTAATGATGGTATATTTTTATTTATTTCATTTAATTCTCCTATTACGTTTTCTGAAACTACTGCTATTTCACTCCCTGTGTCAATCAATGATTTAAAATTCTTACCTTCTATGGTGACGATTACCTCCGTCAATCCAGTTTTGTTTTCTATAATTTTCGTGTCATCTTCCTCCAACAACTCCTTCGTCATGTCCATTTGTATAACATTATTATGATATTCGTCGGTTATCTGGACCCTCCTGTTCTCTGTGGACAATGGTGGGGTCCTTGCTTCCATTGTCGGCCTTAGTTTTCCGTTCTGGCGGTGGTACTGCTCGGCTGGTACCCTTTCTCCTGCTGCTTATGAACTCCATTGCTCCTCGATGTTTCCCCTCGGTCCTCTCCGCCTCGCTGATGTATGTTGTTATGCGATGACTTATTTCCACCTCGCTGATTTGGCCTTGGTTTTCTACATCTGTAACAAAAATTTCTACCGACATAATTCTCACCCAAGCATCCTGTACATTTCCACCCCACGTCTCGACTATGATTTTCTTGGTTATGGTATACATGCCCCTGTGGTGACCCTCTTTGTGGTGTATAATGATTGTTATTATTCATACCTGATTGGTTAGGATGCCTAACTACTACTTCACGGTCTCTAATGTTCTGGAATACATCTAATATATTTTCTAACTCATTTATATCTGCCACCTCTCTAGTCATTAAGGTAACTTGTACCTCCCTAGGCAGGTGTTTACTAATGTGTCTGACAAATGACCGAAATGGTAATGGCGGTTCTAAATATTTCGCCTCGTTAAATATCCTCATTACGTATATGGTTATGTTGTTGTTATGTCCCCCATAATTCCTTGTACCCATAATTCTACTACGTAATATTTCCTGGTCCTCTTCAGACCAATATTTATTCCGGAATGCTGTTTCAAAATTCTCATAACTACCCCACTCGGTTCTATGTACTTCAGCCCATATTTCAGAACTGCCCTTAAAACATTTTAAAATCTTAAATAATTTTACTTCCCAACTACTGCTATTAAAACGATTAAATTCCCTTACCCTACTCAAAAACTGCATCGGGTGTACTCTCCGGCTATCACAACAATATTGTTCAAGTTCAATATCATCTTTTGCTTCGCGAGTATATAATATTCGCTCTGCAAAATTATTTAAATTTTGGCTCACTGCCACATGTAATTCGTCTTTAATTTCTATTATATCTTGTTCTATCATGCTAAATTTGTTATCATATTTACTTGCATATTGAAGGTTATGTTTATTCATAACCCCCACACTCTCTTGCACTGATTGTTTACACACACTCTCTATCTCCATTATTTTATTTTTTATGTCAACATCAATCTTATTTATACATTTACTCTCTATCTCTACACTCTGTTCTTTAACTTGAATCTTAATTTGATCTGTCATTTGTTCATTTGCATAATTTATTTTGCTTTCAAGATTTTCTGTTAAGTCATTGATTTGCTCATCGAACTTATGGTTCACAGATTCTAAAACTCGTTCTTTAATACTATCACAACATGTATTAATTTCAATGAGTCTAGTTCTCCACATGGAATCGTATGCTCCAAAAAAATCGACGAACACTGCCAGGGTGCTTTCCTTTCGATTAAATGCTGCTTTTATCTCTTGAGAGAGTTTTATCAGTTGGTATGTTGTAGAGCGATTTTGACGGAAGCCTGCTTGTTCTTCTGTAAGCAGATTTTGGTTTTCTAGATACCAGCACAGTCTGGCTGAGATCATTCTCTCCTGGATTTTTGCTAGTACAGATGTTAATGCTATAGGTCTGTATGAACTTAGAATGTTTGTTGGTTTGCCAGGTTTTAATATGGGGACTATTATTGATTTCCTCCACTCATCAGGCAGGCTATCTCTGGAGTTCCAAAGTTTATTATATAACAATAGTAATGTCGTAAGGGCTTTTGGTCCCAAGTTATGAATAAATTCTGCGAAGATGTTGTCTGGTCCCGGTTGTTTTCTCTTCTTGGTGTTACTGATTGCCTCTTTCAACTCCTCTTCTGTAAAATCTTTGGTGAAAATCTGCCTCAGTCCGTCATTGTTATTTGTTGTTTTGTTCCTGATGTTTGTTTTGATGTGTTTTTCTTGTTTTTTAAGTTTGTGTGACAGTTTATGGACATTGCAAAAGTGGGTGTTAGAGTAATTTGCCATTTTACTGTCATCTGTAATCTCCTTGTTTTGAATTTTAAATGGTTGGGATTGGTTTTCTGGATGTTTGTTGTTTAGTCTACTTACAAATTTATTTATGTGCCTTTCCTCCATCTGTTCTATAATTCAATGGGCCAGAGTTAAATTCGGTGAATCCTTCTCCAAATACAAACAGACACAAGTAGGTCTACCCCAAGGAGCAGTACTGAGCACCACACTCTTCAATGTTTTCATAAATGACCTCTCAAAAATTTTAAAAGATAATGTCAAAATGGGAATGTTCGCTGATGACGTAGTCATTTGGACCTCAGCCAAAAACAATGCAAGCAGCAGAATATATTAGAACAAAGAATGAACGAAACCTTGGACTCCTTGCACAACTGGGCCTCTGAGAACAACATGAAAATTAACATCTCAAAGACTGCTTACCAATTTTTCACGATGCACCATAAAAATTACAACTTCAATTTAAAGATCAACAACCTAAACCTTCCGAAAAGCGAATGTACAAAATACTTAGGTGTATACATGGATAACAAACTATCTTGGAAGGACCATGTGACAAACATAGCAAATAAAGTCAATCAAAAACTGAGACTTATAAAGCGTCTTGCTGGAGCTACCTGGGGATGTACACAGGACACTCTGAATACCACATACAAAACCTATATAAAACCAGTCATGACATATGGAAGTGAGATACTTGTAACAGCCAGCAACTCTAATCTGAAGACATTGGAAACAACACAAAACAATGCCCTACGGCTGATTAGCGGAGGTGTGAAGACCACACCTGCCCTTTCTCTTCAGTTGTACACAGGCCACTTACCGATCACTTCAGAAATAAACCAACAAGCTGCCATCTCTCTGGCCAAAATAAAAGCCTTACCACAAGCAAAATGGGCAAAAAATAGCCAAGACGGGACACATCTGAAGACCCAGACATTACCAGTTAATACTGCCAACAAGTACTTGACACTGCTGGGCATCACAACTGAAATAGAACCTTTTTGCCCAAAAATTAAACCTACAGAATACCAAACAATCAACACCAATCTCTCTCTTCTGTCTGATATGAAAAAGCAAGATGCACCTCCCACAATCTTGCACCAGATGGCACTAGCAACCATCAATGAAAGATATCCCCAGGATGAGTACCTTAGAATCTATACAGACGAATCGCTCATAGGAAAACATGGAAAGGCTGGCGCAGGAGTACATTGTGAACTGTTCTCCCACTACATTTCAGTGGGAGAAAATAAAACCAGTTTTGACGGAGAAATAAAGGCAATACATATGGCATTACAACAACTCTTACTCAGACCACTAGCTTTTAAATAAGCCGTTTTTCTTGTTGACTCCAAGTCTGCAATCCAGTCTATCGCATCAAACAGACAGCCTATAGATAGCACTGTAAAAGAAACAAAGGATGCAATAAACCTCAGTAAACAAGGGAAAACAATAATTCTCCAGTGGATTCCCTCACATGTAGGAATAAGTGGGAATGAAACAGCCGACCTGCTAGCTAAAAAGGGTACAACACTGCAAGGGAGAAAAACACTACACAGCACAAGAACAATCAAAAGACTTGTTAAAAACAAAACACAAGAGATGTTCACCAATGAGGCCAGCCTTGCGTCTAGTGGTAAACGGTGGGAAAACATTGGAAACACTTGGGACAAAAACAAAAATATACCCAGAAACCAAGCAGTAGCGAACTTCAGACTCAATACTGGTCACGACTGCCTTGCTGAACACCTCCATCGTATTAAGATCTACAAATCCCACCACTGCACAATTTGTAAGCAGCTGAATACAGTGATGAACAGAGACCATCTTCTTGTGTGTTCGGGATTGGATCACTCTTATCAAGAGACAGGGAATCTACCAAAACTCTATTGGGATGCCAGAAGACAAATTGAATGATTCAATGTCCTGCCATTAGAAAACAACAACAACATGTATTAATTTCCTTAATATGCTTATTAAAATCTGAATTCTGCTGTTTAATTTCATTTCTAATTTCTTCAAAATACTATTTTGTTCATCTAATTTCTCACTGAAACTACTTTTAATTTCTTTGATTTCGTTTTTCTGTTCATTCATGTTAATATCGTTTACATCAAAACAACTGTTTATTACTTGAAATTGTTTTTGTAAAAAACTCATTATATCATTGTCGAATTGGCTATTACATTTCTTTGAGGTTGGAGTTAATAGAGTACCCGAGTCATCTATAGCTGATTCAGTTAGGCTGAATTCTTTTGATCGATTTACTGGGGTTGAATGAACCTCTGGTTCCCCCACACCAGCCGACTCGCTCATTTCAACTACAATCTCGTTACTATCCATTTGTTACAATTATATAATTTTGTACTTATTTTATAATACACCTTTATCAATAACACTGTAACATAACCTTATGTGACACTCGTCACCTACGTCTATTTTACGTACACGAATTCATTTATTCCAAACAACCATCTCTGCCCTCCAAGTGGCCTATATTTATATAAATTTATTTATATAAATGGTCCCTAAGTTCGGAAGCCAATTGTGATATAACTTTTATGTCACATTATAATTAAAACTTAATTACTCATTGTTTACTTTATAAATTTCTTCGGGCGCCATCTTGCCTTACAGCAAGAATCAAAATATGTACTTACCAATTCGGGCCAGATCCTTTTCGGCGAACTAAAAAGAACAGAAATGGTTGTCGAAATAACGAAAACTTTATTTGTTCCCCATGATTTAAAATTTTATTGGTTATTAAGCATTTCAATTTTATCATCAACACCTTATTCTTTTCTCCCCTTCATCTCGGTTAACCCAGTTAACAGACAATCATTTTAGTGACAAAACTTATTAATGAGTTATAATTAACATGTTATAAAATTTCCAAATAACAAAATCAAGAAACTACATATAAAATAGAACACAAACCAGCCTTCTTGGTCTACATACTTTCTCACGCACACACACATATAACATACTTTAAATTTTTTCCCTTGAGCTCATATTTAATTTAATTTTCCCCATCTGTTCTTGTTTTATGAAAAATAATAAAATTTGATAGTTTTGTGTATATCCTTGTAGGTACTTAGCTGAATTTGAGTCCGAATTCTAGTCCAGAAGACGTCACATTGTTTTACGTGCGCACTTTCATTTTAATTCATAATCTCCGAACTGTTATAGTATAGAGAAAACTGTTAATTACATTTTAAGTACGTATTTTGATTGTTAAATCATATTTTAAATATATTATTCACATTTTGTTGTTTTGCGGGCGCCCGCGATCTTACGTTCTGGAACTTTGTATGTACCACTCGCGCGAGTGTTGGATTACGACTGGATGAGACAAACGGCACTATTTTGTATGGTAGCCGCAGTTGTTTACCAAGTTTTCCATTGTCTTGAGTTTGTATCACTACGCCAGTATAAGGTTTTTCTTGGCACACCCGAATTCCACAGCGGGGATGGTCTCTGACGTATACATTGACGTCACATGGTCCGATGTTGTTACATAATTTGTTTACAATTTGCAAGTCACTGGTGTTCAAAATAACTGCTTTACTTGCATCTGGAGCTGACCTTGACACATTTCCCGTGTTGTTTACTGCGTTGTATAAATTCATGAATAATATTAAAAACAGTCGTACCACTTTCGCTACCAACAAAATTTGCCTTTCTTGTGACGTTATGTTTATGTTTCCCCAATTATTATTATTACATTGTAAAAAATGTAGTTTACTTTTATGAAAATACAAATTTATTTATTTCCCCAAAAATAGGCCAAAATGTCCCGTTACAACCTCTCCGTCGATTTCTGCTTACAATTTTCAATAGTTGTTTGAGAATGCTTTAGCCATCGCTTCGGTTAAAAGTTCCAACCATTTTAGCCTATAATGGGCAGTCCTATCAAATATACATATAATATGCAGTTCCTGCCGTACATCGCGATTTCTTTTGCGATCAGCATTTGTGAAGAATATATAATATCACGCGTCTGAGACCGCCTGAAAACAACTGCTCTGGGAATTTGTTCTTATAAGTCGGAATTCTCAAACCCATAGACAAGGAAGAGTCACCTTGTAGAACTTCAAGCGTGTTTCTTTACTCGCTGATTAAAAAATTGGGTTGGGTACTCATTGCACCGGATTAACTAGGTACTGGTCCTCAAATTCTTAGTGTTGGATGAAGTAATGTTAGCTCTCAAAGAACCCTTCAGCCTCTCTCCAGCCAAGACGGTTCTCCGTGATGAAGTGCCATATCTTACAAGAGGTTACCCGTTACCCTTCTGCTGCTCAACCATATGGATTTAGACCAGGTCAATAAATATTCTTTGGAGATCAATAGTAGCCAACAGTACTAAGTTGAGGCGTAAGGGAAATGACTCTGGATTGTCTTATCTTTGGAATATTACAGGCGCGAATCAAGTTGGATTTAATGGGTTGTACTATTGTGTACAGGGAAATCTGGTCTCTTTAGTATGATAACATAGACAGTTTATGTGAGACAACCTACAGAAATCGGGCTGGACGTTAAGCCCGAAGGTGGCAACCCCACTATCGCATTGCCGTGCGATAAGCAAGTAACATATTCAGGAGACATATTAGTTACCAAACTGTCGCAAGCAAGATGTAACCGGAGAAAAAACGTCAAAAGTGCCTTCCAAAAAATTTTAATTTTGCGTATTTATACAGAATAAATTTGTAATGGAATGCTCTGTAACAGAAAACCTATATTTCACTCACATTATTTATAATTTTTCTCTCATTGTGTTGCATACCGTAAGTCGTATTTTTAAAAATATCAATTAGCCTATTATGACATTGCACATTTAGTTGCCGTCGAAATTTGTAAACGAAGATATAATGAAACAGAAACTTGTACTTTACTGTGTCTAAATAACACTGTTGTTTCTATGATATTTAAAAATTTTTGTTTTCCTATAAATAATAGTTTTATATAATTGAAAGTGTTTTATATAATAAAACAGAATGGAAAATTCAAGACAATACAAAATTATGGGCGTGACGAGATATAAAACGAGTAGGCAAAAGGCTAAAACAAATGTTGAAGGTAGAAGAAAAATAAAGCAAAGATAAATAAGGAAGACCGATTCAAAGATACAAACTTAGATGGCAAAAGGTAGTATATTATTTACCATCAGGGTATAACACACGAAACTGCATCAAACACAGTAAAACTAACAATTTTGTTTAATTATAAGTAAGGTCTTGTATTAGGCAACAATAAAAACGAAAGAGCGGATTCTTCAGTGCACACAAAACGTTAAATGTTTTAACAAAAATAAACTGCTTGCCCAAGAGAGTCCTCTTTAGTTAGGAACTTTTAGACTAGTTATACTTTTTGTAGTTCAAACGCCTCTAATCGACAATCCGCTACGTGAAGCTATTCAGTAATCTGTTTTTCAATTCAACGTTAATTATTAAATTTAATTTATAGCCATTATTAATGAAACTTTGATTTACTTTCACAAATTTACAAAATACTGTTAATGCCTTTATTTCAACAGCTATTTGCGAGCGGTTTGACAGATGCAGTTTGATACATGCAGTAGGCTCAGGTATTGGCCTGTGTTGAGTTGAAAACTAATTACTAGCTTTGGAGAGGGAGTTGATCCCTTGACATTTTCCATAGATGCGCCACTGCCTAATTTTATTTGTACGAAGTACCGAGGATTCCTATGACGGACCCCCTTGCAAACCAATGTTCACGAGTGTTAGTCTCGTATAGGCTATACAAAGATTCTATAGATAATAATGCTTTATTTATAAATTTTAAAATGCTCAAGAACTGGTGTAGCTATCTCGGAAAATAAAAGCGTAAGTAACGCAGTATTAGGTCTAAGCTAGCAGCGGGAGTTCACTAGTTCTTGAACTACCCCTTCTCAACTCTTTAACATGAATACATACAGAGCAAGTAAATGACTCAATTTTGGAGTTTGATGACACACATTAAGAAGAATTTTATGCAATACTGGAAACAGACAGTAAAAAACTGTTAATGTAAAGAGTAACTATACTTACAGACTTAAATACAAAAATTAAAAGAACGGCTAGAGAATCAGAATTATGGAAAAAATGGATCAACATCACAAAATGAATAGGTGAACAATAAATTTAATTCAGTTCTGATAACAACTTTTATTATTTGTAAGCCAGAAGTTCATCATCACGTAAAGTTATGTGTTCCCCTAGTGGTAGCTTTCGCAATCAAGTAGACATCATCGTAGTTATCACTAGGTGGACTCTACTACCTTTCCAAACAATTAAAGACTCTATGAGCTCCCCAGAGAAAGATTTTTACAGTAACCAGATTCTTGCAGCTACAGTAGAACTAAACCTGGAAAGGCATACATCAAAAGAAAGTCATACAAACATGATGGTGTTTAAAAACAGACATATATACGCAAAACGAGGATATAAGAGTGAAGAGGAAAATTGTCGGTCGGCAATAAACCTATGAGGCATGCAGAGAGCGCCTAGCTAAAAGCAAAAAGTATATTATAAGAAGAAACCTCTAGAGTAACCAAAACCCGTAATTTTAGTAAAAATAGTGTAAAAATAGATCAGTAAAGATACGTGTAACACAATACAGAAAGAAAATGGGACTACACAATTAAGAGACAAGTATCCTCAAATAAGCAAAGCCGGAATACAGCAATGTAGATACGACACGAATAAATACGTAAATAAAATCTAGAAGGATTAAAAACAAATAGAAACAAATATCAATTATAATGTGAACAAACTTAAAACATTACAAGAAAATTTGTAACAAATAAAAGAATGGACGATGCCAATATAAAAGAACAGCGGAGAGGCTACTGCAAAAAACCTATTCAAAGATAAACGCATAGAGAGAGAGAATACAGGTAACTTTACGTTTGACCTGGAAATCAACATTACCATACAATGTTAATAACTAATGTTAATAATAGTAACTACATAATAATGTTCAGTTCAGCGGCACAACCCATTACTGAGTCAAGGCATCCTCCAGCCTCCGCCAGTTGTCCCGCCAGTCAAGTGCAGCTGCTCTCGAGTTCCGGGTCCCAAGGATATGGCTCGCATCGTAGTTCACACCGTCTTCCCAACGTAGTTTGGGTCTACCAACTCTCCTGGTGCCATAGATCTATTCTGTGAGTGCCTTTCTTGGTATTTCATTCTCCCCCATTCTGATCACGTGTCCAGCCCACCTGAGTCTACCAAGTTTTATAATTTTCACAATATCTGGTTCATTCAGAAGAGTGTTCAGTTCTTGGTTGGTTCTTTTCCTCCATTCACCTCCTACACATATTGGACCAAATCTACTGCGGAGGATTTTGCGTTCATGAACCAGCAGGCTTGACTCAGACTTTCTAGAAATGGTCCAGGTCTCAGAACCAAAGGTGAGAACTGGGCGGACCAGTTTTTTATACAAAAGTAGTTTGATGCTCCTGGCAATTATTCTGCTCTCTTTGGGGTCTGAGACCAAAGAAGCACCTATTAGCTGAGGTGATTCTTTGCTTTATTTCTTCTGTTGTTTCCCCTTCGGAGTTAACTTTTCATCCTAAATAAACAAAGTTTTTGACTTTTTCGAAGGAACAGATGCCAATTTGGATGTGCTCTCCTTCTCTAGCCTCCTGTCCTGTAGCCATGTATTTTGTCTTGCTTTCATTTTATCATGAGACCCTACCTACTTGCAGGACCTTCAAGAGCAAGAAAGGCTTCAGCGACTGCTCGAAGGGACCTCCCGATTATATCTAGGTCATCGGCGTATCCTAGGACCTGCACCAACCTGTTGAATACAGCCCTGGAGGAATTATTCCAGCATCTCTCATAGCTTTTTCTAAGGCAAGAACGAAGAGGAGGCAAGCAAGAGCATCGCCCTGGACTCCCTTTCCATAGTCGAACTCTCCTGATAAGTCATTCTGAATGTTCACCATGCCATTCACTGTCAGCATTGTCATCCTACACAATCTTATTAATTTCTTTGGTATGACCAGTTCTTCAAAAGCAGTGTAAAGTTCTTTTCTGTCAATGCTGTCATATGCATTTCTGAAATCTATGAAGAAGTGATGGGCTTGTAGTTTATGTTCCCTACCTTTCTCCAGAAATTGTCGGAGTGTGAAAACCTGGTCTATTGTCGATTTTCCTCTTTTAAATCCACACTGATATCGACCAATCACCTGATCAGCATGTGGAACATATAACTGTCTTCTGCCAGGCTGTTGGCAGTTTCTCTTCTATCCATATATCAATGACAAGGTGTTGAAGGGTTTTAACCAGCTCTGGGCCACCGTTTGTGCAAAGCTCCGCAGAAAGATCATCAGAACCAGGAGCTTTGTTGTTTTTAAGGCTTTCTATTGCAGCTATCATATTATCTTCATCCGGAGGCTCGATGTGTTTATGTTCCTCTAGCACAGGTGGTACATAGTTGTCCACCTCGTCATTCTTAGAAAGAAGAGCTTCAAAGTTCTTGCGCCACCTTTCGAGGATCTTCCCCTTTTCTGTAAGTAGGGTGACATCAGTGTCACGACAACCTGTTGTCCTGGGCTTAAAGGGTTTCCTACCTTGGTTTACCTTATTGTAGAATTTTCTGATTTCAGTTTAATAATAGGAGTACGAACACGTCAGCCTACCAACACGTTTGGTGGAAAGGTAAAAACAGACAACTGTTGTACAGATAATTAAGAGGTTGCATTAGGTCAGACGTAGATCTGTATATATGTCAGCCAAAACAGTAGTACGTTTTGTAAACATACATGGCTGTGCCATTACACATTAAGAATGTTATTTGACCTTGAATACTCTTGGCGGGATTCAGATGAATGAGAAATCTTATATCTGTGCTGGAGGCTGGAGACCTGTGGTGTTACGCTGAATAGACACAACACATTATCACTATACACAGCAGTGGCTGACGTGTATTAACCATTTCTGAGTTCCCGATGCCACAACCCAGATTAAACTGTGCATAACTTTGTAGAAAAGGCTAGTGTCCTTCATACTTCATAAACACTTGAGAAATTTTATTGTTTCTTACAGAGGCACCCACAGGGTTGTCCGGCAGGTGTAAATGCACTTACGTTCCTTGGCTCATTCTTGAACAAAAATGAGGAAAGAAATAAAACGAGAGAGAGAGAGGGGGGAATGAGTGAGAGAGAGGGGGAGTGAGTGAGTGAGTGAGAGAGAGAGAGAGGGTAGAGAGAGGGGGGAGTGAGTGAGAGTAAGAAAATGAGAGAGAGGTACAGTGACGGAGGGCAGCTGTATACATTTTTTACCATACTTCATTATTTATAAGTCAAATGACATAATTTGCATAGAGCATCAATTAAACGCGCGGCAGCACGCTACATATAATGCGACACAATACGTTACGTTTGTACAGTTCACAAAAGTTTCTTTTTGGTAACTACTATATTACTTTTTATAATATTTACTCGAGTACTTTATAATTTATAACAAATGTGTTACATTGCGTTATAATCGTTTATTTAAGTACTAAGTAGGCCTGTAATGAGAGCGCTGATGTTACTTGATATAGGCCTAAGTCTATGAATTCCTACCTGTGCTTCGGTATTAGGTTAATAATTAATGATAGCTGCATGTTCATAATAGTTATGTTATATCTTATAATGTGTATTTTATAATCATTTAAGGAATTTTGTATTCTGTTAAATAACCATATTTAATTACTTTTGTACAACAGTTTTGTTTGTTAGTTTGTAATGCTCGTTAGTTAGTTTGTTCCCTTGTAATACTAAAACGGCTGGACCAGTTTTGATGCACGAGGTATGAAGTCACTTGTCTTGATTTTAGAAGTGTCAACAAAGATATAAAATTTTGGAAAACGAAATGGCGGATGCTACAAACCATATTATGTAAAATTTAGGCAAACCTGTCAGGCTGGGAGTTATTTTTATTAATAAAAAGCGTATTAAAAGATGATTACAATAAATGCGTTGCGTTCATCAACATGAGTAAATGTGTGTTACACTGATTTTTGTAAGTATGTTACAATTTTTAGACTATGTCTTCATGTCAATGACCTTCACGTTAGTAATTTATTGTTTAAATTGCACAAGAAAATCTATATGCAAAAGGTTATACGAATAATTCTTGCCTACAGGTTGCATTACAGTACTCAGTACTAATTTATTCTATCGGGTTGACTTCACAGTGATATTGATGGAGTAACCCAGCGCACAAGACACTCATTTTCGTCAGTTAAATTATCAAACAGAATTATCACTGTTGCACACCACTACAGAAAAATTATTCCGATTTGCGCTTTCAAGCTTCTCAGCTCATCTGACATATTTCCGATCTGACGATGAGCTGAGAAGCTTGAAAGCGCTAATCGAAACAAT
The DNA here is from genome assembly GCA_034769895.1 of Magicicada septendecula. Taxonomy (NCBI): domain Eukaryota; kingdom Metazoa; phylum Arthropoda; class Insecta; order Hemiptera; family Cicadidae; genus Magicicada; species Magicicada septendecula. The sequence continues at coordinate 291,129,307 of CM068367.1, forward strand.
TTTTCTATAGTGGTGTGCAACAGTGATACGGATTTCCAATCTGACGATGAGCTGAGAAGCTTGAAATCACTAATCGGAATAATTTTTCTATAGTGGTGTGTAACAGTGATAATTCTGTTTCTGATTATAACCACTAACACAACTATCTTAAGTAAAGTTAAATTATCATCATACTCACTGAATATTGCCTTGTACGTCTCCTATAAATGCAATAATTAATTCTTCAGGCCGTCCTCTAGAAAATGTATCCCTTTTGCCTCAAACCAATTCATACTTTTTTCCCTTATAAGATGTCGTTGGTACTGCTTTACATTGAAGCAAGACATTGGCCATAACAAGAACAGAATTGTTTTTAAGATAGGGTTCTCTACACTATTGTTCCAATTCTGGATCTCCGTACCATCACTGTAGTTAGCAAAATTTTTCTGGCGAAAAAGAAAATTGTTCGTTGCCTGTACAAAAAAAAACACAAACTGAAGCGTTCTTAAATTCATGTCCTTCAGGCCTATTAGGACTACCAGTCTAGCTTTTAATCCAGCTTGAGGAGTTTTGATAGTCGTGTCCCTCCACATATTATTCTGAAAGACTCCCATTAACTGTAGTGTTACATTTATCATGCGGGCTATTAGGCCACCATTTATTGAATACTGAATTTCCAGATGTTTCTTCTATGCCCACTACGACCATCATTAGTAGTGCAAGAACAAAGATAAAATACACATTATTAGATATAACATAACTACTATAAACATGTAGCCATCATTAATTAGTAACCTAAACGAAGCACAAGTAGCCTACATAGACTTATACTAAGCAACATCAGCGCTCACATTACAGGCCTACTTAGTACTTAAATAAACGATTATAACACGATGTAACACAATTTTTATAAATTATAAAGTATTATACAATATAAAGTGCCCTGAGATTGTATGACAGTTGCGATGAAACAAGACCTTCGCTTTAAACTCAAAACAAAGGGAAACGAAAAAACAAGAGATAACTGAGACTGACATACACTACCTATACTATTTTCTCTGTCTACCCCTGTCTCTCTTTTTCTCTTTTGCTCTCTTTATACCTGTCTATTTACCTACCTATCACTTATATAACTACTTGTATAATTACTCGTATTATAAAGAAACATTTGTGTTGAAGGTACTAGAAGTCACCGGATACCTGCACTGCTGGTTGTAAATCCAGGAAAAGATTATTTTATGATACTGTTCTCTGACATGTCTATTGTTATATATCATGTGGTTTCTCCAAAGGTTATAAACGTATGTGGCCACCAAAAGTGGCTTGAGAGAGATTTTTCATGCAGCCCGATATTTTCATGCAGAGAATGACGCAAATGATAAAAGATAAATGTTGTTACTTGTTTCAACTATTGCTTCACTTCCTAAAAGCGGCCAGTGAGACCTTGTCGTTTTTTTACATCTATGTTTATATCTTTAAATCTATTTAATTTGGTTTAACATTCATTCATCAGAGTTGTGCACATCCGTATCTTACTAAAATGGAATACAAAAGTGTTAATAATTTTCGGTGTTTCATTAAAAATAAGGTTTCAGAAAATGTGTTTGTGATTGAAATCTTTTTCCGTTTTCAATAGAATGTGTAAAGTGTGATGGTAATATGTTAAAAAATGTGAATGGACAAAAAAACGTCACCTTCGGATGTGGTAGACAGAATTGCTGAGCTACAAAAAACATACATGATGACACTTTTTTCGGAAAAGCATGTGTTCCTGCATTATCTGTAGCCTATTCCGTGTGTTAATCGCTTGGATTTTGAAATATCAAATTTCAGTCATTTCAAAAGAGCTTGTCATAAACAGGAAAACTACACGAAAATTAATAAACGAGTTCAGGGATATCCTTACTGTCTAGGTGATGGATACCAGCTTAAAAATTGGTGGCCCAGGAGATACTGAAATTGATGAAAGTGTGTTCACTTGAAGGAAGTACAACAGGGACCGAATAACCAAAACTCGGTGGGTACTTGGGGGAATTTACAGGAGAATAAACAAGTGGTTCCTAAAGGTGGTGGATAAACGCGATGCAAACACACTAAATCGTGTAATTTTAAATAATATAGAACCAGGAACCACTATAGTTGCAGACATGTGGCGCGCTACATCTCGCGAGTACCCATACATACCCAAATGCAGAGGGGCACCCAGGATTTTTTCGAGGGGGGGGTTGAAAACTTGCGAACAAGGTGCACAATTTTGGTTTCCCTAATTATTTTCTCAACAAGCTGGGCTTGCTTTTTCCTAGAGGAACGACAACACGTAACTTATTGGGAGTCAATGCTGCAAGTGCAAGTAAAAATGATCCTTGCTTCATGGAATTTCACTCATGTATTTTCCATCTATAATGCCACCTATAATTCTGAAAAAGAGTCCTTCTTACACATAAATATTGCACAGGTAAGAGTCAACACATAATGTATGTACGAATCACGAGTAAAAACCACGTAATCACAAGGCTTAGTAATTTGCATGTGCTGACTGAATAATATAAATTACTTAATGAGTAGACGGTGACTTTATTGAAATAATAATACAATAATATAGTAAAATAATCAGACGTGAAGCAGTTGCGCATATTGTAGAGGGGATAAGGCGGGAACAATGTAATGCACGTGAATAGAAAGGCTACAGTTGAATATTAGACTGTTCCCTGAACGACAAGTCTACGTACAAGTACGTGACAATTACGTGACAAGTTTTGATTTTGATTTCTATTTCGACACGACAAACAATTCAAATGGACGTTTTTTAAGATGAAACAAACAATAGATACAACAGAGGGACCATACAAAGATTTCACCGAGTTATAAAATGTTTAATGTTTAGTACTGCAATTATTATGTAAACAGTGACTTGTCATGTTGTGTCTGTTACAGTGTTTCTCCTAATCTCCTAGTCGAGTCTAGACATTAACAAACATTGTATATTTTGGAGTATATAACACTTTGTTATCAGACATGTTACGATTTAGGAAAAACTTTAGTAATATATAGTCAACATTGCACTGGCATCTTAATTTGTTTGTATAAATTAAATTAAACCTCCGCTCAACAGTCCGTTAAGGACCAAGGCGTACCGCACGGCTTTTGTGGTAGTTGCGGTATTCACAGCCAGGAGGCGGCGCTGTTAATCTCAGCGCCTACTCAGTTTGCCTCACGATGCTGAGTGCACGCCGTACGGAACCTCCGCCGGGAATTGAACCCCGGGACCACGAGCGCATCAATCGCCCGTGTTAGCCACTAGACCACCTGGAGGCTCAATTTGTTTGTATAAGTAACATCAATAACAGGCTCGAATGTGAAATGACTACCTATGCGTGCGTGCGTGCGTGCGTGCGTGCGTGCGTGCGTGCGTGCGTGCGTGCGTGCGTGCGTGCGTGCGTGCGTGCGTGCGTGCGTGCGTGCGTGCGTGCGTGCGTGCGTGCGTGCGTGCGTGCGTGCGTGCGTGCGTGTGTGTGTGTGTGTGTGTGTGTGTGTGTGTGTGTGTGTGTGTTAAAAACAAGCAGATGTAAATTAACCATGAATAACAGGGCTGACAACATTAATGAAAAAATTATACTAAAACTATTTAAGTAATATAGCACATAATTACTTACAAACAATTACAAATATTATGTCAATTCTTCCACACCTTATTGCCGTAATAAGTACGTCAATTTCCTTCACTGTTATCATCACTCAAATTGTCTTAACTGCTGCTATCCCATCGCTTATTAATTTAGAAACGATCTGTTACATTATACACTTTTTGGTCCGATCTCACATGCTCTTTTAAATTTTCAAGACGTGGTCACATTTTGATGTCCAGCGTGTGAGATAAATACACTCAAATTCCTTTTTTGCTAAGTTTATAACACTGTCTACGAAAATAAACTTTCTTTGTTTTAACATGCTTTTCCACAGTTCCCCAAATCAGTTCTAGGATTAAGAACCAGGTGATAGGGTGGAAGTCGTAAAATGGAATGTCCATAGTTTGCTGAAATAGTGATTATTTTAAAAGTTTTGTATGTTGGGTTATTATTTCAGAAGACGGAACAACAAAGAATTACATAAAAAATAGGATACAACAGGGAAAAAAGGCTATTCGTTTGCTAAACTCGTTACTTTGGTCAAACAAAATGAAACTTCAATCTAAACTGACAATCTACACAACTACTGAGGAGCCCATTTTAACTTATTGCTGCGAATGCTGGCAACTTTCAGGTAAAGAGAAAAACATAATAGAAACTGTGGAAATGGACTTCTTAAGAAGATCGTGTAATATTTCTAGAATGCAACATGTTAGAAACGAAGATATAAGAAGGAAAACAGGGCGCATATTTACAACAGCAGAAAGAATAGAATCCAGACAGTTGCTATGGTATGGTCACGTAATGGTAATGAGGATGGAGGAGAAGCGATGGCCAAAGAAAGCATCGACTTACAATCCACAAAACAGGAGAAGAAAAGGAAAACTGACAACACAATGGAAAACAGGAATTAGGAAATGCATGAGAGGTCGAGCTATTGAAGACGATGATTGGAAAGATAGGGAGAAATGGCGATCGAAATGAGGGATGCAGCATAGACTGTAGGACATCCGCTAATAATAATAATGTTGGGTCATTTTGTTTAGCCTAACTATTAAACAGAGCTCAGGTTATAACATAAATGGACTAAAGGAATCCCATGATTCAATAACCAGTTAATCATGTCTACCTTTTTGTTAATGATGTTGCAGGCGAATTTATTTATTTATTGAAATTTTCAGGCACTTTCGTCATTGTCTGTCCAAATTTTTTAACCGATTTTGAACGGTGAAAACCAAAATTTTATCTGTGTATACTATGGACTACCGTTCTTCTCTGAATTGCTGTAATTTTCTTATATATCAACTCTTAAGATTTCAATGTCACGTTTTTCTATTTAAAAGTTTCCTATTGCTTTTGACACGTTTCCGTTGAAATCCCATTTGACGAATAATGTGGTTCAGACTGGAAACACTACCATTATAATTAATTTGTTCTTTAAAATTGTTTAAATTACTTTTGAATGTTAATCTTTACCCTTCTATGGGTTGACATTGGTGAATAATTAGTCGAGTAGTGCACTTGTTGAAATCATTTAAATCAGTTTTCATTTCATTTGTTGAACATTTTTATGGAGAGTCCTGAAAGATTTTATATCACCCATATACCATGATGTTTCTTTAATAATTCTAGAAACACTATTTATAGACACGCCGCACGCCTGAGCTACCCGTTCCTGTAACTTTCTTTCTGATATATCCTCATCTTCCGATTTAATACACTTGTAGGCCTACACGTTATAAATTATTTTCCGACTCTGACTATATAGGCCTATAACTTTCCTTTGCACTGAAGTCGACAGGCGACCCAGATTGATCCATTTCACTCTCCAAACCGGAAAATATAGCAATAAAGAAACTCTATGCTTTTGATGAAAACTGGTGTTTTTGAAAAGTACGAACACAATCACATATCATGAGAACAGTTTATTTGTGTCTGGTAATCTTACCTACGTTGTATTTTAGTTTATCTTATTACTACAGCCTTACTATTTGTACATTCGTTGACTACACAATTTTTACCATATTTTCGGTAGGTTCTAACCCCCAAAACCCTCCTGGGTGCGCCACTGCCCAAATGTATGGGTTATACATTTTCCTGTGAATCGTTCGCTTAATTTTGTATGTCCTCGCAATTTTGCCGTTCACACCCAAACGATCGAGAACTAATGGTCCAAAATTAAGCGTGATGTACGGAGAAGAGTCGCCAGAATGTCTGTTAGTACATTTCAGACGTATTTAATTGAATATATTTGAAGAGAAATGTTTTTCTCTAGGAGAATTGTTTAATGATTTTTTAGCGGCTATTCATTATTTTTACACGCAATTTTTAAACTGAATATACAGTAATTTGTAGTTAGTAAATTTAGCTAAGGTACAAGTGAGTTAGACAAAATCTAAAAAATAAATAAAATTAAAAGAGATGTAAAGATATTAACATAGATGTGAAAAACGACGCCTTACTGACCGCTTTTAGTAACTGAAGAAATTGTTGTTGAAATAAGTATCAGCATTTCTCGATTTATTAGTGACCGTGAGAATTCTCTGTAAGAAAATGCCTCTCAAGCCACTGGATGTAGCCACTACTTTTACAATCCGTGGAGAAACCACAAGCCTATATAATAATAGACATGTCAATGAACAGTATCATAAAATAACCTTTTCCTGGTCTTACAAAAAGTGCAGGTATCCGATGACTTCTAGTACCCTCAACCCGAAACATTTTAATATTCTCTCTCTCTCTCTCTCTCTCTCTCTCTCTCTCTCTCTCTCTCTCTCTCTCTCTCTCTCTCTCTCTCTCTCTCTCTCTCTCTCCCTGCCTGCTTCTCGCAACATCTTGCTATTATTTCTAATACAAATAGAACTAATATTATGGAAATGTTAATATAAAATTTTATGCTATCTCACAACCCTCTGTCTCCCATCTCTCCATCTATCTCTAACACAAGAAGTAATTATTATTATGTACATACAGTATATGCAAAGCTGTGATATCTCTCTCTCTCTCTCTCTCTCTCTCTCTCTCTCTCTCTCTCTCTCTCTCTCTCTCTCTCTCTCTCTCTCTCTCTCTATCTCTATCTCTATCTCTCTCTCTCTCTCTCTCTCTCTCTCTCTCTCTCTCTCTCTATCTATCTATCTATCTATCTATCTAATCTATCTGCCTATCTATTTATCAATCTCAATCCCAAACAGAACTACACAACAATTAAGAACTACAGAACTATAAACTATAGTTATAAAATTTTGTTACCCACAAAATTGATACAAATAAATGTTTTATAGCATTACTTCAAAATACTGTATTCATAATAATGAACACTGACCAAAAATATAACTGATTACACGTTACCGTTACGTTAACATTATATAACGTTTGGTATTACATTTATTATTTTTGACTGCCAATATGCATAGGAAATTTCTCTAGTAAATGAGATCAAAGTTACGTTATCACCCGGTATAAATGCATGTGAGAAAATATTAACATGCCCGTTAATTCCATTAGTTAATCCGACGACAAGTGGTCAATCTTTACATAATTCGAAAGGCCAGTACGCTACTTTGGCATGCTTTGTAAAACACAATAATTATATTATCACGGTTAGTAGAATTGGATAGTGAAGTTTAAGAATTGTTGATAAATATTTTACAGTTTATAATTATTTAGTTAAAATTATGATGTAAAGTTGGCGCGTGAACAACGGAAAAGAATAATGTTCATTTGCCTGCAGTTAGTCACTCTTTCATACAAACAAATAAGCGTCAACGTAAACTATGCAATACCCGGGGTTGAAAACTGGCAACGTCGCTGAAAGCAAAAACCGCTACAATTCGAAAAAAGTATACATTTCAGGCACTTAATTGTCGGGAAACTGAAAAGACGCCCTATTGTCGTAATTATAAAAAGATGCCATAATGACAGCGTTTTGTACAACAAAAATTATTTTCTTGTATTAAGAGTATATTGAAATATAAAATGCAAAACACAAATAACATAATCACAAGAACGTAATATTATAATAAAATTTCAAATACTCTTCGTATTCGAGTAGACGCCAAAACGTATACATTTTGAAAAGAAGCCAAAATGATAGAAAAATGTATATATATATATATATATATATATATATATATATATATATATTGCAACGATACGTTTAGCATAAGTATATGTATCAACCCCTGACTGAGGTATGATAACATATGTATAGACGTATGAAACATGCAATATGTACAGAATAAAAATAGTATAATAAATATACGTTAGATATAAGAAAGAATGTAATAAATATAAGCAGTATTTAAATTTAAATAAATCAAATATTGTACATAAGCATGTATATGGAAGCATATGACTTTGTTGGTTTTTAAAACGTAACGAAGGGGAGCAATTAACATGCAGAGACCGGCAGCGGTGACGTCAGAACGACATGCGGTCGCCTGTGTAGCAGTCTGCGTGTGTAAATGTATGTATGTCTGTATGTGTACATGTGTAAATAACCGTACAGTGCGAATGTACAGAATATAAATGCAAATAATAATAATCATAATAATAATAAGAATAATTATGAAAATAAAAGTGTGCAACAGCTGACGCGCCCGTCTACATCCAAAGAGAGAGGGGGTGAGAAGAGCACAACAAGGGAGAAGAAAAATGAATGACGGCGAAGGAGAAGCCGCCAGCCAGCTCAAACAGGTTTTAAAAGCGACACGTATTCCGACAAAAGACCGGAACGAACAGGCTTGGTATATGACCTGCACACACGAGCTGCGCACCACCCTAAACGATACAAACAATCCACAACAGGAAATAATGGTATCGCACACCTATTGTCCTATATTAGGGGGGACAATAAACAATGTAAATTTAAAGATTCTCATTGACACTGGAAGTGAGGTATCCGTAATCAGCCGGACCTGCATCAACCGGAACAAAAACCATTTCAAACATGCACCAGTGTTACCGATTAACAATTATTACATAACAACGGTGACTAAAATTAAACAGATTGCCACAAAACAAATATATGTTAATTTAAAATGTAATGAACTTGTATGTGATATTCCTATGATAATAGTAGACAAGCTTACATATGACTGTATCATAGGTATCGACGTGTTAAATAAATTAGGAGCTGTTATTAATTTAGAAAATAATTCAATGACATGCAAAGTTAAGGGAGGACTCTATGAAATTAAATTTGAAGAAAGTCAGAACAACGTGGAAGAAGAACAGGAACCAATCGTCATCTCCAGACTAGCTGTAAACTACGCTGCAAGTAACATCAATATGCAAGAGGACAATCAACACGAAGGAATGGAATTAATAGAAGAATTTATACAGGAATATCAAGATATATTTAGCGACTTCCTAAAATTACGAATGCCTATGAACACAAGATTCAGGTCACCGATCCTACTAAGTTCGTACAGAGAACATATCCGATTCCCATTAAATATGCGGAACCAGTCGAAGAGGAAATCAGAAGAATGTTGGATAACGGCGTAATAGAGCGGTCCAACAGTAGCTTCATCAATCCTCTCGTTGTCGTCAAAAAGAAGACGAACGAAATAAGGCTGTGTTTAGACATGAGGAATCTAAATAGTGTCGTTGAAAAGGATTTTGATTGTGCACCAAATATAGAAGAACTATTTAACAAGTGTCAAGGAGCAAAATATCTAACCAAGTTAGACCTGACTTCGTCATTTTGGCAAATTCCCATTCGTAAACAAGATCGCAAATACACCGCATTCCTGTACAAGAACAAAAGCTACCAACATCGAGTAGTACCCTTTGGATTGAGTACAAGCCTCGCAGCAATTGTAAAGTGTTTGGAAAATGCACTAGGACCAGAGGTGGAACCATACACCATGATCTTTGTGGACGACATCCCTGTAATCTCAACAACGTTGGAAGAACACCTTCAGCATCTGAACATGATGTTTCAAAAGTTCAGAGACGCTAATCTATCTTTGAAGTTAGAGAAGTGTGACTTTATTAAAACTTCAATAACATTCTTAGGTCATATAATATCTGACAAGGGAATACAAACAGACCCTTGCAAGCTACAAAGTATAACGGAGTTCCCAAGACCCAAGAACATAAAAGGGTTAAGAGCATTCCTAGGACTCACGGGTTACTACCGACGTTTTTCATCGTTATATGCGGAGAGAATCCAACCACTTCTAGAACTCACTAGAAAAGAAAGTAAATGGAAATGGGAGGTACATCATGAAGAAGCGTTCCGTGAAGTGAAAAATCTATTCCTACATAACATTATGCTGCATCATCCACAACAAGAAGGACGATATATAATCTACGCAGATGCCAGTGACTATGCAGTAGGGAGTGTCCTGTATCAAGAAGATGAACACGGAGAGCTACGAGTCATCGCATACGCCAGTCGAGTCTTCAAAGGAGCAGAAAAACACTACTGTATGTCAGAAAAGGAAATCTTAGCGATAGTATATGCCTTGAAGCAGTTTCATTATTATGTGTATGGAACACACTTTGAAATATACACGGATCATCAAGCGCTTTCATTTTTATTAAGTTGTAAAGCAACAAATGCACGACTAATGAGATGGATACTGGCCATACAAGAGTATTCATTCACAATAAAATATTGTAAAGCCTTGGATAATATAATTGCCGACACACTAAGTTGTTATCCACCACAAGAGACACAAGAAACTCATGAAACTAAGTGGAACGATGTGAAAATATTAAATATTACTTATCAAACAGATGATAGAGTTAAATATTTGCTAAATAATCTAGCAAGTGAACAAAATAAAGATCCGCAGATAAGTCACTTGAAATTATCAACACTATCTAGTAGGTATACGATTAAATATAGTATATTGTATAAACTCGTCAATTATGATTGGAAAATAGTCCTATCACCAGAGATGTTAAAAACACTAACTATACCATGTCATCAAAGTTTAGCACATGCGTCTGCTTTAAAATGTCATTTAGCTTTGAAGGAAGACTTCATTTTGAATATGTTTAGAAGAATAAAAGCAATCTTAAAAGGACGCTACGAATGTCAAACAGCACGACATCCGAATCTTCACACATATGTAGATATGCAAAATATAAAGACACAGGAAAAGGGAGAATTAGTAGCAGTAGACTTCCTGGGCCCATTTCCGAGAGCTATTCATGGGGGTACGAACCACATACTTGTATGTATAGATGTGTTCACCAAGGCAGTTCGACAATACGCTATTCAAAGACCTACCACAAAAAGTGTACTGAATGTCATACTACGAAAATATGTACCGAAGTATGGTCAAATCAAAAAGATATTGAGTGACCAAGGTAAACAATTTCAAAATAAAGCATGGACGGAAACACTAACTCAGCACGGCATACAACCAGTGTTAACGCCAATACGACATCCACAAGGAAACCTTGCTGAGAGGGTAAATAAAGAGTTAGGAAAACATTTACGCATCTACTGTAATGAACAACATAATCGATGGGCAGAGTACTTACATTTTTTGAACAAGCTATAAATGCTACATACAGTGAAGCTACGGGATATACACCGGTGGAACTGGAAACAAATAAGAAACCCAACAGATTCTGGTCGAGAAACATTGACAAACCTCCAAACCAAAATCTACAAATTCCATTAAGTCACAAGTACGACAATGCGAAGAAGAGGATGGAAAAACTTGGAGAAAAGAGGATCGAGAGGTTCAACAGAACGCACAAACTCATCACATTCCATGAAGGAGAGTGTGCTACTAAAAAGTAATCCAGTGGGAAAATGAATCGACAATACAGCAAAGAAACTGTTCAGACTGTACGAGGGACCCTACTTATTACAAAGGAGGAAAGGACGACACACATTTATCGTCTACGATCCAACAAGAAACAAGATCATTGGAAAGTACCATGCATTACCATTCCGTAAATTCTATGGATAAAGGAATTAATAAATAGTCAATTTATAAGTCCATGGGAGGGATGTAATCCACCCAGGGAAAATGAAAAGTTGTAAGAACCCTTATAACCACTAATTGTGTTATAAAAAAAAAATGTTAATAAAGAATTTGAGTAAGGAAATAAAATTTGAATAAAATTCAAATTTTATTTTACCCAGCAGGGGAATTTATGCAACTATACGTTTAGCATAAGTATATGTATCAACCCCTGACTGAGGTATGATAACATATGTATAGACGTATGAAATATGTAAGATGTACAGAATAAAAATAGTATAATAAATATACGTTAGATATAAGAAAGAATGTAATAAATATACGCAGTATTTAAATTTAAATAAATCAAATATTGTACGTCAGCATGTATATAGAAGCATATGACTTTGTTGGTTTTTAAAACGTAATGAAGGGGAGCAATTAACACGCAGAGACCGGCAGTGGTGACGTCAGAAAGACATGCGGTCGCCTGTGTAGCAGTCTGCGTGTGTGTATGTGTAAATAACAGACAGGTTAAATTATGCAAACGAGGGTGGAAGATTTCACACAGTTTTTTAAGGATTGTACGTGAACCAAAAGTCACACGAATCAGTGACATATGTGAATACATAGCTGATGCCTGGCACTTCAATTTGGCGTTAAGTGGTCATTAATCGTGGGAACGGTTCGGACACCGTGTGAAATTTTGCCATAGCTGCCATAATTTGCACAGCATAACATCCATAATTTGCATAGACAAGGTTTAATATTATACCTAACCATTGGTGTAATAATATTTATAAAAAAGTGTGCGCTTCATAAAAAGACGCGTAGGTTGAAAGTGATGATGAAACCGACGCACCGGCCAGTCCAATGTTGTCAGAAACAGTTTCCAACAGGAATTGCAACGGGCAGCAGTATAAAACCCCAGTGAGCGACACACTCTTTCTCACAAGCTCACTAAATAGTAAGAGGAATCCACGCATCTTGACACCGTAAACTTTACAAAGTTATAGTAATGTTTTGAACAGTAGTCAATATACTGAAGTGCGATGGAACCGGCAGTATGTCGGTGCAGTTATTAAAGAATGAGTGATTTAAATAAAAGACTGTATTAATGAAGCTACAAGAGTCATAACAACTACGTAGAACTTCTAGACAGCTACGAGGGACAAGAAAGAAGTGGAGAGGAACTAGACATCTACGAGAGGACACAGGGACAGCCTATGCAGCTACATCCAGCCGTTTATCATAAAGACTAGAGGTCCACGTCAGAACTCAGCATCCAGGAGACAGAGCGAGGAATTCAACGACGTAGAGACAAGAGGAGCTGATACCGAAAAAGATCAACAAACTCGAGAATCCAGCTGACGGTAATAACAAATTTAAATGGGTGCAGAAAAATGCAGGTGAACTCGAACATTTATTTAATATTATAAATGACCCTGAAGTCTATCACCAAAAGCTCTAGTTTCCATATCCAAGTTTACAAGAACATTAATATATTTTTTCAACTTAAAGAATGAATAAATAATTGTTAAATATATAAATGAGAATAGAGAATATCATAGTAGTAATCTCATAATTGAATGGTCAAGAAAGAACCATAGTTTATTATATTTAGTAATTAATTAGATGAATAAATTTTAAATATGAGATTTATGTAATGGTTAATTAATTGAGACATTAAAATTAGAAAATTAATGTAAATAAGGTTCTCTATTAATATTTGAATTAATTAAAAGTTTCATTTACGTGGTATACATTGAAAACCACACTTGTAAAGACTAGATCAATAGTTAAATGTTATACGTATTAATTACGTTTTCTATTATATTTATATGTGTTATATGTATATGTCTGTGTACCATTTCAGGTCATATATAATTTATGTGTGTATATACTATGTCTTAGAAGTATAAGAAATCAGAGTTAAACACAGTATGAGTATATTATATTCGGATTGAATATAAGGGTTCATATAACAAGAAACCCACATTGAACAATTTAAATAACATGACAATTTGCGATTTTTGAATAAATCAAATGAATATGCTTTTCTTGAAACAGTCGTACTAATTTCAGAACCAGTACTCAATCCTCTGTACTCTTTATTTGTAAATTAAAACTTATAACGTTATTCACGCGCTTATCAACACTCAATTAACGACCAAAGCCTGCGACCCAGCTGAGGAACATCAAGGTAAATACTGCTGAAGAAGAGTATACCTCCGAGACGTGGGTAAGTGCGCGCATACGAGTAAGTGCGTATGTGTAAAAAGTAAGTGTATAAAAATAACGTTGTAATATATATATATATATATATTACGTTATATATATATTACGTTTTATATATAGTTTTCTCCCTCAATCATTTGTTGATTTTGCGGTTATTTTCTACCTTACAATGTGGCACAAAAAGAGCCACTTCTGTTGTGGCTCTGTTGGGGGTGAAATCAACGAAGGATGGATAAATTCTTATATATACATTTCAGTGGCTGTATCTCAGTAAATCGATTGTGGCTCCGGATATTTGTATATATATATATATATATATATATATATATATATATATATAAAATATTCATCTGAAAGCAATTAACGTTGATCACATTAAAACGTCTTTAATAAAGTTATTGTTTTATTTTTCTGAAAATTATTTTGCTTTTGGATTTTTTCGTCGCTGAATGCACAAAAATTATTATTACTGAATAAATCTCTTCGAATTTGAGGTTAGGCATGTTATGTGAAGCGGGAAATCTGTCTACTAAGCTTGCTTGGCTACTTATTACGATGTACTGCACGCTTTGTTTGGAGTGGTGTTCTTCAAATTTTATATTATCTGGTAAGTAAAACACCTTTTGTAACATATTTATACCTTAATTCTATGGAATCTATAATCTTAAGAGTGCTATAATTATGTAACAATGAATGAAAGGTTTCAGAACTGTCAAATGTCTATATAGCTTTTATTAATAGCAGTGTTGAAAATTTTTAAATTATGTAAATAGAAATGCTTATTTAGTTTTGTTACAATTATAATGAATATCGACTTTGTTAGGTTAAAACGTTTTAGGTTTTTATGGTCACTGTTAATACTGTCAATTCACTTTTGCCTTGATTACATAACCTAATATTTCACATTTAGGCTTAATGATAAAATAATGAATTTTCTAACTGTTTAATTAAGCATTTGTCGTGGTAACTTAATCCAAGTTTATTTTTGAAATTTATTTACGGTAATTTAACCTAGTGTTCTATGAACAAACAATTTCTGATGAATTAAAATTCACTGCAGTTTAAATATCTGTGTGAATTACGATTGGTACACTGTTCATCTTTTAGTGTTAAATGAATAATCGAATCAATTAAAATTTTAATTTTTTGACAGCATAATTGTATTTTATATACTATAACCTATTTCATTATATTGTTAGGATAATACGTTTACAGACCTAAATAAGCTTACTGATTGGTTTAATTTAAACTTTTCCAATTTAGAATAATTATTTTTATAATGAAAAACTGATTTCGCACATTGTTTTGTAGAGTTTTCCATTACTTGATTTTATAACAAATGATAGTTATTTTTCTGATTTTAACTGTCATTTTTATGGTTTTATATGGAAAGGAATGACTCCACACTTTGGTTAAAATCTGTTAGTAAATCTGGCAAGGAATGAAATGCATACCTGTGATCTACGCATGTAACGACATGAGTTATGCTTTACTTTAGTTGGCCATGTCAAGAGTGTTTCTTTAGTTTATTATTGCTGGAACGAGCAAGGGACTATGTGGTAACTGATCCAGATAAACAGTAGAATCACTAAAACCTAATCAAAGAATAAGGTCCTCTTTAATCTGTTTCTTCGGTCTACAACAGATTATCGGGTCAATAGGCCCATCGCTCTCTTCGGCAAAATAAACTAATGAATCCCTCTTGTCATAACCAGCTGAATTAAAACATATCTCATTATATGTATAGATCACTGTTTTTCGTGTCTAAAAGTTTTGTAAAGATACCTCCATATAATTTTTTTCTGTACATTTTCATAAAATGTGTGTTTGAAAAACATATAATTGTATAATGGACATCAAAATTATATTGTAGGAATCTCATGAATTTATGTTTTCAGTCTTGAAGTCTTGATACATAGTAGATGAGCAGAATGTTTACATTTTTATAATCACTAAAATTATAAAAAGAAGCATTATTAAATTTTGATATTAGGTATTTATTACTTCTTTGTAAGTGAAAATTCTTTACTCCAACTAAGACATTTCATTACTTCCAGTGGGGTAAATTATTAAACACTACAGTAAAACCCTTTAGATATAGATTGGCTACTGTATGGGCTCATTTCAAGGACCAACCAAACATCCACTCAATTTTCTAAATATAATTTTATATTAAAACAGAAAATAATGAAATTTTGTAATTAATTTTCATTTCTCCTAATATGTTCATTGTAAACATATTAGCAGTTGCCAGTGTTATTAAAGAGATTTCACTTATTAATGGTCGTAGAGAAGGTCTACAAACACCATTAATAATTTTATTAAAATATTATTGCAGATGGTTAAATTTGAAACATAATAATTAGACCCATAAACTCTTCCCAGTTCATGTTAATTCTTAATATTATAAATAATTAAAATGATAAGTTGTGAATTAAATTAAGTTTAGAGTGAAGTTTTAGCACTTTTAGCTTGTGCTGTAATAAAGGAGCTTTTACTATACACCTTTTTCTTTATTAAATTAACTTTTTTAAGTTTGTAAATAAATTGATGTTTTTTCAGATTCTTGCCGTAAAATGTTGTTTCAAACATCAGCAAATGAAACTACCTAATCATCAGCCGATGAAACTGGAAGTTCTTTTGTAAATTGTGACAAACAATAATATTATGTCACTGAAAAATTTTTTATAGGACATAAATAACTATTTTTCGTAAGTAAGAATTGTGTATTGATTTCATTTTTTTTTATTTATTTTATTTTACATCGCATCAACTAATAGGTCATTAGCAGCGACATTAGATTTAGTGCATTGAGTTCTTGAACTGTATGTTTTTTAATAAAAATGATAGATGGAATTTTAACAGTCTACGGAAAGATGCCATGTCTTGACCAGGATGCGAACCCAGGATCACTGGGTTCCTGGGTTTAGCATTGCGCTACAGTGAATTGCTTTTAAATAATTATAAATTTTATTATTATTATATTTACAGATATATTTATTTTAGTGATCATATTTTAACAATACTTCAATTTTGCTAGTTATCAGTTATAAGTAAATTCTCTTTCAAGAGTTGATAGTGGAGAATAACAAAAACTGACACTGTAAGGTTGGCATGCTTATTCCTTCCTTATCTCATACCCATACCTGGAGATCGTAGATTTTATAATCATACTGTAAAGTTCATATTTTATATTTATAAAACGTTTTACAATTAGTTGTTGCCCACAACTTCTTTGATTTCATACCCATTACTGAACAGAACTAATAAGTTGAAGCAGTACATTACAAAATTTCAATAAAAACAGTTGTATATTAAACTTATAAAAAAGTATCAGTTTTAAATAAGTTAATTAGAGTTCCATAAAGCGAGGTAGTATCATATATTGTTATATTGTTTCATTTTATTTGTTATTGTTCTAATAGAAGTTATGATTAACGTCTGTGTATGTATCATTTATGTTTACTGCATGAAGTGAAATCAACTTGATGTTATTAAGTCTGCCGATACATTGGTAATGAAATCTAAGAGCATAATATTTTATGAATGTTTCCTACATTTAACACAGTAGTTCCAAAATGCTCTAAGAATTCGCAAAGTAGTCAGTTGCATTATTCAAGTCAGGTAGAACGAGTCATTTAAATTATATTCTACGGAGTTAATTTTGTTCTCGTTAAGTTTCTAGGTGTTGTGTAGTTTAGCTAATGTAAATATTCAGTTCAGGGTAAAATTAATAGATTCTGTGGTAAATTTCATTTCTGAAAATTTGAACCAACTGTTTGGATAAAAATGTAGATTTGTTTCTCGAGTAGATTGTGCTAAATGAAAGCTCATTATCATGGCAAAAGCAGGTTGTTTTGTGACAGGGACTATCAACTCTTGTGAAACAAAGTATTACAGCCAAGAGTTATATGAAAATAGACAGAACAAGTTAAAAATATTCAGTAATATAACTTAACCAATTCCAAACATAGAATACCTGTATTTATTATTTTACTGATTTACTAGAATGGCATAAAATTGTTTTTACATGTTCCTATTAAATAAATAAACAGAAAAATAAAATGTGAAGCATTGGCACAACTTGCTCCTAGCTGTAGTTTTAAGTTATTTTAATATTGCTATGAAAATATTGTATCATCCATTAAGATTAGGTGGGTAATTGTAAACGAAATATGAAGGATTAACATATTTTTATATATTAAAAATCATGTATAGGTCTCCAAAATTAAATTAACTGTGAATAATAGTTATTTCAGTCTTTTCTTGTTATGTTGCATACAAAAAATTGTTTAAATGAAACCCTCTAAAATTCAATTTACAAGTACCCCAACATCCTAGGGGTAATTATAAAACAAAAATTGGAACAACTGTAAACTAATTGACACTGTACTATTTTGTGTTGCGTTTTTAATCCCAACTGCATGTTTACAATTATCCAATCTTGGCTTGTATGAAAAGTTAATGGAAACAAGATACTTCAGATATTATGGTTATTAAAAATCATAAAGAAATGTTGTTATGGTTACATAATACAACATGTAAGTAACAGCATAAAAGTTTATCATTTTTAAAACACAAAAACATTATAAAGAAATGACACTAGTAAATAATAAATAAAAATGTATCATTTTCAAAAACAGGAACACATCCAGGTTACTCGTAGAAAATGTGTCTATTAATTTCCTTCATTTATGGATTGGGTAAACTCAATATTTGTTCAGATCTAATACTACTTTCATCCTTTTCTTTTAATATAACTTTGTAAAAATTTAATTTTTCAGTCAAGTTAGTTTTATTAGCAGGCATCTTAACACCAACTTTGTCACCACTTATTGCAAAACTGATAGTTGCTTTGCTCTCGATGAGGCCTTTCGGTGTTTTTACCATCTTCGGGTCTTAAATGACCAAAGATGGTGGGAAACACTGAAAGGCCTCTTAAACGACCTAAGACCCAAAGATTGTGCAAACACCGAAAGGCCTCGTCGAGAGCAAAGCGAATAGCAGTTTTGGAATAAGTGATGACAACGTTGGTGTTAATGTTTAATCTTTGCGTTGACATCCTGTGACATAAATCTACAGTCATCATCTATCGTCACCATTTTCTTTCTGTATATAACCAAACATACTTGTAGTTAGTTTTATTTCTTGGTCCCCCAATGAAAGCAACAAGATAAATTTTCCTAGTTGAATTTTTTGCCACTTTAATATTTCATGTTACTTATGTGGTATTGTATTTTAAAAACTTATTGCAAATGAATCTTTGTTTTGTTTTTCATGTTTTAAGATTTTATTTTTTTTTATTTTTTAAGTCCCTTCGTAGATTTGTTTCTTTTATGTTCCTAGACATTTCTTCGTGATTTGTTCTAGCTTTCGTTCTTGATGCTGTCTTCAGCTTCTTTAACTTTTGTCAGGACTCTGCAGTTCTTAAAACTTCTCTGCAGTTTTGGAGAGAACTTCAACAGATGATGTAATGACATTGTAGCCAATAGTGATTGTTAACTAAAATTTTCCTAGCGTTTACAATTACCCTACCTATCCCTACATAAATTTGAAACAGCCTATTTTGAAATGGTTTTTATCTACCAACGTGAACTGCACCCTTAACATGAACTGTGTAAGGGCTATCATTTTTATGTCTTGACTTAAAGGTTTCTTCAACCCCAATTTACATCATCTGGAAAGATGGAACAGTGTCACTTTATAAATCTAACAGTACTGTACAAATTTAACAGAAAATATACATTTCTAAATTGAATTATCTTGACTTACAGGCCGGTCATAGTTAGAAATACTAAAGTAAATGATGATATTTCCTTGTTTTTTGTTTGAATTAAAACGAAATGTATATGTAATATATTTCAATATATATATAACGTAATATATGTATATGCATACATATAATATCATTACGTTTCATGAATTTAAATTAAGTTTTTTATAAATTTAAATATTTTTCAGTCCATTATTGGAAAATATTGTTTGTCTTAGCGGTTCAGCACCAGTGTTAATTTAAGGGTAACCTGATTTAGGATGGGGAGGGGGATTTTTTTCATTGTTCTGCAGATTATATTCTATTGTTATTAAATGATTAAATGTAACTACCGTTTTTGTGTCTGTTTCAGGAAAATAAAGCAGAAGTGGCAGTGGAAGTTGTAGATGAACATATCAATGTTGAAGGTGTAGATGAACATAACGATGTTGAAGTTGTAGAAAGTGATGCATTCAATATTCTAAATTTTGGAAGTGATTATTGTACTCGTATTTTAGAGGAACCAAACTGTGCAGGGTGTTTGACATTGGCAGATATCCGTAAAAAAAAATAAAAATCAATTATTATTGACCAAGAAAATGCTGATTGTAGAAAAGAAACTATTAATGATAATAAGAAAAAAAGAAAATGGGATAGAAAAAACTGTTGCCCGTTTTGTCACATTTTAATGACAAATTTTGCTAGAAACATTGTAAAACATCATCCATTTGAAGAAAAAGTAAAAGAATATACTATGAATTTAGATGAAAATTTAAAGGAAATAAAAAGGAAAAGAATGGTTATTACTGGACAAACTGAGAAAGAAAGGTAATTATGATTATAACTTGAAGGTAACCAACAAGGGAAACTGAAAAGCTCATACCAATGATGACCAGCTAATTCAAAATACACAGTAAATTCATTGACTCACGTTGTTTCCACAAAATGTCTTGGACTTTTCGAAAAAGAAAATATGTATCTACACTACAGGCACTGCAATAATAAAGGATTTGATGATAATAACTGCGAAAGAAGAAACAGAGTTACAAAAACGTGTTCATTAATATTAATCCCAAATGTTCCTGAAGTTTCTGAGTCACTGAATAAAGTCATATTTCCAACAATGTTGAAAGATAAATTTAGTTTCATTGCTCAAACTGATCCGTTAATTGTACGATTTGCTACAAAGTTTTTTAAAAACCACAGAAGTAATCAGCATATAAAATATTACTAATTGTCACCTAATTGTCTCAATTTATGTGTTTTACTTGAAGTAACTTTAATTAATTGTTTCTGGCAAAAATTGTGTTTTTTTTTAATTAATTTTGTGTGTAATCTACTACTTATTATATTTTTTATTAATATTTTAATGTCTTATAAGACAAGAAGTTAATTTTTTGTATTATTGTTAATAATATTTGTAATTATTTACTTTCCAATTAGTCGTTAGTCTAATTAGTTTCCTCTTTTTGTGACATTTCTTTTTACAGTTATTGAGATGCTTAATTTAATTACTGTTATTTGTTAAAATAATAATTATAATTTTTTTTTGTTAGAATACAATTTTCCATGTCTAAAAATGTATTTTATTTTTTATCGTGTTAATATAACCTTAATTGAAATGAGGATTACAAGTGTTTAAAATTCAATAATAATATCTAAAAAGTTCAAAAGACTCCTGTATTTAAAAAATAGGTAATTGTTATTTTTAATGAATCCTTGTAGATTCTTGTAATAAGAATCTGTACAGTGTGCCAAAGTCTGTGTGATTCATATTTAGTGCAAACTTTTTTACTTGGACGTAATTTTATATTATTTTTATTATTATTGTACTTTATTGAAAGACAAACAAATCTTTTCTTCTAAACTTTGTCTATTACCACACTTAAAAATGACAGTGGAGCTAATTATCTCAATTTGTGTTTTACGTGAAGTAACTTTAAATAATTTTTTTGTTTTCTCATGTTTTTGAAATTAATTTTGCTTGTAATCTATTATTCATTGTATTTTTTATTAATTTCTAATGTCTTAAAAGACAAGAAGTTATTTTTTGTATTATTGATAATAATATTTACTTTCTAATTAGTAATGGAGTTTTCTCATTTTTGTGAGTTTTCATTTTAGAGTTATTGCTATGCTTAATTTAATTACTGTTATTTGTTAAAATAATAATAATTTATTTTTGTTAGAATACAATTTTTTATGTTTCAAAATGTATTTTTATTTTTTTATCATGTTTATAAAGGGTCCGCCAGTGAAGCGGGAAATTTTGAAAGTCCAATAGTTCATTTTCTGCTCACGAGAGGGCGTGGAGGTTTTCGATTGTTGTTTTGCATTTAATGCCATTTGTTAAACATGGAGCAGTGGTCCGGTGCACAGCGTGCTTTCTGCGTAAAATCGTTTTATAAGAATGGTGACTGTGTGACTTCTGTACAACGATTGTTTCGTAATCATTTCAATATTCCACGACATGGAAGAGTGCCGTCCACTCATGCAATTATGTCATGGGTGAAAAAGTTTGAAGAAACTCGTTCCACATTAAACTTAAAGCATAGAGGAGCAACAAGGTCTGTAAGAACAAAGGAAAACATTGAAAGAGTTCGAGTAGCATTGACGCGTAGTCCACAACGTTCTGCAATGAAACATGCATCCGCACTAAACATTAGTGACACATGGTTACGACGAATTTTGCATAAAGACTTATCTTTTCATCCTTACAAAATTCAAGTAATCCAGGAGTTCAAAGATGGCAATATGCTGGCTCGCAGGGTTTTCAGCGAAGAAATATTGCGATGTGTAAATGATGATGAAAACTTTATTCACCGCATGTTTATGTCAGATGAAGCACATTTCATTTGAATGGATATGTAAACAAACAAAATAGTCGATATTGGAATGATGAAAACCCAGGTGAGTTGCATGAAAAGCCATTACATAGTCCGAAAGTTACGGTGTGGTGTGCAGTTTCATCACCTGGCATTATTGGGCCATATTTTTTCCAAGATGATAGAGGAAACACCACAACTGTCAATGCAGACCGCTACACACACATGGTCAGAACATTTTTGATGCAACAGCTCCCTAGGTTTCCGGAAATTAATTTTTTCCAGCAGGATGGGGCCACAAGTCATACTGCTCGTGTGTCCATGGCTGCTTTAAGAGAACTCTTCCCGGACGGGCTCATATCCAGATATGGCGACATCTCGTGGCCTGCAAGATCCCCAGATTTGTCCGCATGCGACTTTTCCCTTTAGGGATTTCTGAAGAGCAGGGTGTACATTGATAGACCGCACACCATACCGGAATTAAAAACGAATATCAGACAAGAAATTGCACGGATTCAACCTGACCTGCTTCGTCGAGTGATGGAAAATTTTCGGTCAAGATTAGAAGAATGTTTACACAGAAATGGCTCTCACTTGAGCGGCGTTATTTTTAAAAAGTAAAATAATGGCATACTTTATTCAACTCAAATCTGTAAAAAAAAATTCTGAAAATAAATGTTTCATGAAAAAATTGGGTACTTCTAATTTTCCCGCTTCACTGTA
The DNA here is from genome assembly GCA_034769895.1 of Magicicada septendecula. Lineage (NCBI taxonomy): Eukaryota > Metazoa > Arthropoda > Insecta > Hemiptera > Cicadidae > Magicicada > Magicicada septendecula. The sequence continues at coordinate 291,152,384 of CM068367.1, forward strand.
TAACCTTAATTGGAATGGTGATTACAAGTGTTCCAAATTCAATAATAATATCTAAAAAGTGCAAAAGACTCCTACATTTAAAAAAATAGGTAATTGTTATTTTTAATGCATCCTTGTAGATTCTTGTAATAAAAACCTGTACAGTGTGCCAAAGTCTGTGATTTAACTTTTCCCTTAACTTTTTCCTTTTTCCAGTTTAGTGTTAACTTTTTCCTTGGTGTAGGCTTATTGGCTATTGGATTTGATTCCAGGATAGTGTGACTTTTGTTATCAGTGGTTCTCTTTGTCCCATAAGTTCCCGCGTAAAATTTATATTACTTTATCATTCAATCATGCAAAATAGACTATATAACACATAGAGTCTGTTCAAAACAAGCTCAGAAAAAATGGGGAAACCAAAGTTTAGTAACTAAATTGAAGCGTTTTGTTTTATTCACAGGGTTTAACTTGTGATAGAAACTGATAAGCTTATTGAATCAACTGAAATGTGACAAACAAGGATTGGCTAAAGATTAGATTGGTGAGAATATATTGTGTTTCCACGAAATTTAGGTACATGATTTCTAATTTGATCAAACGTATGCAAAATTTTATTTAACTCACAAATAGGATACACCACCACCTAGCTTTTTGTCAATAATCTAATCAGCTTTTTTCTTTTTATTAAAGACCCTCTTAAGTTGAAAGTTTCTGTAAAAAGATCCGAATTTCAGCTTTGACAGGAAAAGAGAAAATATCACACAATGGGGAATCGACCGTTTTGTTATATTAGTTACTGTAATGAAAGGGACAGTGATCGTAAAATTAACATTTTACTCTAACATACTTTTTCCACTTGAATGAAGTAACCATTATTTTATTCAGTTCTATTCAAATTCTGTTTGCAGGAACCATTAATATTAAACTATAAAATTAGATATTCTTTATGGAATGTCTCTTAATTTTTCTTTAACAATGAAATGAGTAAAAAATACAATAGAAGTTTCAGCTGTAATAAACATTGTTGTAATAACAGAGACAAAGAAGAAACTTTAAAGTACAAAAGATTGTTTGATGTTGCACAGCGCCATAGACTCAGCAACAAGAGCTCAGAGTGGAGTGGCAGTTACGACTGATAAGAGATGGAGAAATACAATACAAAACTATATTTATTTCAATCGTAGAATAATAATAGTGAGATTTAAGATAGACAGAAGGTATCTTGTTGTGGTAGGTGTATATACACAAGAAGAAGGATGAAAGGAATGTACTAAAATACGGCAATATTTTATGAGGAATTGCAGAATAAAATTAATAAAGTCAATCCCAACAATTACTTGGTAATAAATGGAGATTTAAACCCCAGAATAGGAGATTCGCCAATTCAATTCAAGGAGTTGTAGGCAAGTTTGGAGAGCAGACTTTAAACTCTAATGGACATGAGCTGAGGTGCTTTTGATTCCTATAATGAATTAAAAATAACAAACAGCTTTTTAGAAAAAAGGACATACATAAGTATTCGTTGTGTGCGAGAGGCCAAAGATGAATAATAGATTATATTAGGGTCAATAAGAAACTGAACACACACGTACAAGACGTTAAGACTTTTCAGAGGTAGTGACAGGTTCTGACCACTTTTTAGTAATAAGGAAAACACCAAGACTCCGGGGATGTACTGACATCTAACATAGAAGCAGACGTTCATGGAAGACAAGAAGTAACATATTAACTTCTGAAACAGCTTAACAAAACTGAGAAAGATAACGCACAATTTTACATGACAAATGAGGAGGTAAATAATACAGGAAGACAAGATATAACCATCACTCTTCCGGTTGTTAATAGCAATATATATCTTGGGGATAACATAACAATATCAGGGGACCGAGCTTTGCTCGGTTTTGATATTTATTTATATATATACAGATTATTTTTACATTAAATTGTCTAGGATTTGTAAACATAAGCAGAAATTTGTAAGCGTAAACAGAAACTATACGTGTATTGTATAAACATTTAAAATAATAGCAATTGCATTATACACATATAAAAAATAAAGTAAACTGAATAATACAAAATACAGTATAATACAAAATTATTGGAAAGTTAGAGTAAAGTCTTCTAGTATTTAGTATTTCTTTCCATACAACATTTCGTGTATGGTGAAGATTTTCTGGTGGCAAAAGAACTTTTAAGCTGCTTCGTCTTTTTACTCTAGAAAATGCTACATACAACGTTGCATGCATAAAAACTGATATAAGTAAGTAGATATCAACGGATTCAAATATTTATCCTTGAGCTGTGTGGATGGTCAAGCAAAAGCAGGTCTTATGGGGAACTGATGTCGTTGCATAGTACATCCAAGTTGATTTTTGCTAGAATCTAATGTGATTCTTGGGATATGGACTTCTCGGCCTACATTCTCTCCAGTGATAATCTTTGATTTAATAATATTGTTACACAACTCAGTAACTATTAACCTTGTTCCATTGCATAGTCCTTCGGAGATATCCAAGTTTCGCAAGAGCATTATTATTGTAATTTTTACAAGTTTCAGTTCATGTGGTGGTAGATCAGCCATTTCAACGGAATTCAGAAGTAAATTCGAGACCTCCTTCTGGTTGATCTTTGACAGAATCATAACTGTTGTAAACTTTGCACTCTCCAGGAAGCTTTTCAATAATTTCTGCATTCATTTTATTAACATCTTTATTATTGGTTCTAGTATAGCCGTCCTTCGTATTTTTATATCTGTTTTTAGCCAGACAGTCTCTGAATACTTTTTCAGTAAGATTGCCGTTGGAAAGAATATCCTCTGGTAGTTCAATCTCATGCATAGCACTTACTGTCAAGTCTCCATTGCCAACTTTACTAAATATTCAGCAAAGTCTCTTTGCTCTGGATTCACACGCATATTTTCTGTCAGTGAAAAGAAGTTAAAATGACGCCAAAGACTGTTTTCCTTAATCGAAAGGTCTACCAACTCACTGTGGTTAGCACGAGGTTGAACGGGCAAACACTGCCGGAAATCTCCTCCAAAGACAACAATCTTTCCACCAAAGGCTATATTAGGATTTCCTATAGAACGACGTATTTGATCCATATTGTGTAATCCATATTTAGGTAACATACCCCACACACCAACCCGAGCGTTTTACGTACCTTTCTGTTGTAAGTCACAAAGAAGCAAAAGCAACAGTTTCAAAAACTCATAAATTATTATTAACTTTAGCTTACTAACAACCTTTTTCGAACGTTTCAATACAATCCTTGAATTGTTTTGTTCATGACGTGTCCGTGTATTAATGCTTACCTCAGAGAACACAGAAAACATAACAGCGTACAGGGAACACGTTATAAATTAAATATGTTATTGCTCGCTTAATATAATTAGATAGGGTAAACAATTAATGCTCGTCTCAACTCTTATTTTGTTTATTTACATTGATTGGAACAGCTATTTATTCTTTTTCATATATATATACATATCGATACTGCGCCGTTTGCATTTATCGACGGTTTCTGTAATTTATTTATCTGTAGGTTAAGAAAGCTGGTTAGAAATTACAGTTGCCTAGCAATAATTAATTGTTACGCGGTATCGGTCCCGCGATATTTTAAAATAAAGGCCCTCAGATGTGGCCCTGACGAATTTTGCGGAGAATGAGACCAAGTCCAATCGATTCCTGGTGTCAAAACACCCTTAAGTACAAACTTCAGAGAAAATCGTTAGAGCCGTTTTCAAGAAAGAAAAACATAGCTACATACAATTATATTGCTCTCTTAATAGTATAGGATTAGAAGAATTAACAGATGTTCTAGACCAAATGAAGAATAGGACCGGATGGAATTAACACAGAACTCTTTAAAGGTGGTGGACTGCTATTAAAACTACAACTTTGGCATTTGATTAATGCATGCTGGAAAGCAAACACTATTCCAGATTTTTGGAGAATAGCAGAGGTAATAGCAGAGGCTGTTTAAAAAGGGATAGAAATGACTGTGGAAATTATCAAGAAATAAGCCTTTTGAATATGGCCTACAAATTATATACAAGGAAAATTAATAACAGACTGAAGAATACTGCAAACGCTCTCCTTCTTGAACAATCTGGATTTAGAAAAGGAAGATCCTGTGGTGACAATGTCACAATTATATGCCAATTGATCGAAAAAAGAAGAGATTCAATCTAGAGCCACATATTGCCTGCATAGACTGTGAAAAAGCATTTGATCATGAGAATAGAGATATATTGTGGAAAATATTAGAGCAAAGCGGATACCCACATCATATAATAGAAGTAATAAGAAGCCTGTATGGAAGAACGGACATTACTATAAACACTGAGAAGGAGAAAAGAGAATCTATTACTCTTAACAAAGGCAATAGACAAGGGTGCAGTTTCTTTGTCACTCACTTTATTTAACATACGGTTATATATTGACGATGTAAGGCAACGGAAACAACGAACTGGTCCTGGAATCTACTTACTTCCCGATAATTTCTCCATTAATATTATGTTGTTTGCTGACGATCAAATCATCCTACAAGAAAAGGAAAGTGGATTACAAAAATCGGTGTACCAACTCAGTAAAATTTGCCATGAATGTAATTTAAAAACTTCCACGACAAAGACTAAAATAATGGCATTTAAATAGTAATAGACAATAAAATTATTGGAAAAATATCTCACTTCGGCTATCTAGGGTGCAACGTAAGCTATGAATATGAAGACGAAATTGATAATAAAATAAACAGATACCACAATGCGTAAGACTCTGGGAAATAAAGTACAAAAAGATACAGAAATGAAATTTTATGGCTGCACCAGTATTGATGTACGGGAGTGAATCGTGGACACTCACCCAAAATCAGAAAAAAACGAACTGAAGCTGCCGAAATAAAATTTTTAAGGGAGTCAATGTGTCCAGCCTGAGATATCACATAAGAAATGCAGACATAAGGCAAGAGCTGGATATATACTCAATAAACGACTAAATTAAAAAAAAGAAAGAAAACTGGATACAACATATAAATAGAATGCGTGACTCGATAATACCAAAAAAGATAATCCAGTATAAGCCTCTTGGAGAACGAGATAGAGGCAGACCAAGAAAACGGTGGTTGTGAAGACGGAACAGGCTGAAAGCCTAATCCTTGAAGTGAAGAAGAAGAAGAAGTTTGGCCCAATCATGCAACTTTGTTTGACAATATTTCTATATATTTGGTTGTAACGGTATTACGAATAAGTAAATTTTGTGCTAATTGAGTGCAAACTGTTTAGGAATTACGAGGAATATCGGGAAACTGATTTCATTGTAGACTTAATAGAAAAAAACTTCAGTTACCAGGAAAATATTCGAAGCTATATGATTAGTCTTTTTTTTTTGTAGTACTGTACTGTGTTCATAAGGTATGCTGTTTTGTACGAATGGATTTTTTGTGTGTTAAAAATCCACACACAAACCGCGGTGGCAAAACCGACTAACCCTCTGTCAGTTGATGTATTGGTTAACATCGCCTGTCATTGTGTGTTAGACCCGCGGTATAGCAGAACTAAACAAAACCGGCTCGTATTCACTGGTAAATGTTTACGTTACTTCCAAGGTTCTGAATCTACATAAAAATTAAATGTCCACAGCCCGGTGATTGTACTCTTGTGTATTGGTTATTTCAGATGGCTGAAATAAAAATAAACAAATAATATAGCGTAGTAAAAAGTCTTAGATCAACGGACGCCTTGATTGATGGCTCAGTCAGTTGAAAGCCATTCATTATACGTTGAAGGTCTCGGGTTGTGATTACCTGTTTAGGCTGGAAATTTTTTTAACTAGCAAAGCTATTGTAACAGTTTCAAATGGGCTCCAGACTGTAATGACCATTGTAGCTGATGCAACTTTACATACATATTCTAAAAAAAAAATTAATAATAATAATAATAATAATAGATACCAATCCCTTGTTTCATGCGGTTAATTCTTTCCCAAACATTTGCGCACGAAATGAAACTGCACTGAACGAGAACGTATTTTCCATAAACAAATATGCGTCTCATGGTTATTCGGTTCTGAAAGTCTTATATTATTTATTCAACAACCTGAAACCTTATGTTAGTTTACATAGCATTCACAATCGTGTAAACCTATTACCCTACTACCGTAAAGTGGTGGCGTAAAATATTTGTGTATAAATATACAATACGAACTCGATAATGTGTCTCGAGTTTGGTTCGAGAGCAAGTAAAGAATTATCATAATAGGGTATTATAGAAAACACAGAAAATATATGTAACTCTAAGACGAAAATATAACAATGAAAAATTTTCCTGTGTTACGCATGTAAGGGTCGGAATTTTGGAAAATATGACTATTGGCCCTGTTTACATTTAAAACGAGTTGACACGGTTCTAGTACGTTCTGTAATTATGCTGTCTGTGTTAAACACGATAAAGTTTGTAGACACAAGACAAAAAGGTTCACTGAAGAAGACGTGGCATACATACTAATGTTTGTTAAAAGTTTTTTGTTTCATAGGCCTAATTGTTTAGCTTTTTAAGTGATATAAATAAAACGATTACCTTACAATGCAACACGAAACGGGCTAACATTAATGACATTCATCCTACTGACATTTTTTGAAAAATAATTCAATCTTAGTTTGAACTCTGCACTCTGTCAGTGCGTTTTGATGATTTTAAAGTAGTGAACACTATTTTCTAACAAGCAAACCAGTCACGAACTCCTTTCATTATCTGAGTTGTGTTCTTTAATTCAAGCACAAGAGCTTTTGAAGTGAAGAACCTCATCCATCCCCTTTGCAGTATAGCTGCGCTTTCACTACAACTGGTCAAATTACTCCTACCCCATACCCCCATTATCATCACTTTCACTTCGGGAGACGTAGAGACAGATGAAGAACGTATTTGAAATATTTCACTAAAATGGGAAACTTTATTAATAACAAGTACAAAAGGTTGTACCGCACTGAATCGAATCTGGCCCCGCGTTATAATGAGGGATAGGTCATAAAATAATATCCGTACTAAACCGAAACCGCACCAAATGAAATTTACTGAACCGGGGATTGGTGTAAAAGAATTAAAGTACTTGCTGATTTGGGGGGGGGGCAGAGTTCTTTTTGAGCAAAGCGAAATGGGCAAAGCCCCCTTAGGGCAGCTACATGCAATCGAACTCCTTTAAAATTAGGCTATCGTCTAGATTTTTGTGACATTCAAAATAATATATGTTTGAAATACGTTAAAGGGTCCACAGCCGGAGTTTTAAACTATCTTCTCGAAATATATTACCAAATGTGTAGGCCTACAGGCCTATGTCTATGTAGATGATCGTATCTACAACATGCTTTTTGTTCGGCTTGTTATTCCGTTGTCATGGAGAATAATTTAATTGATTCAAAAATTATTTTAAAACGTTTGTTGTAAGTACACAATTGAGCGATGTACCGTGCATATGTGATTTTCATTGGCGACTATTTGGTATTTGGTGGGAAAAATATAATTTTCCTTCTGTAGTGAATTAAACAAAATTTTACAACCGACGGTAGAATATCGTTTTCAATTTGTGCTTGTTCATTACAGTCCACAACTATGAGACAGTTCATTATATGTTGTTTTGATATTCATCTGTATTTCAGTTTTTATTACAAATACGTTTATAGAAAAAAACGCCATAAAAAGGAAGAGCAGCACAAATAGGTCGTCAGACATCGTTACAACGGTAAAATGCGATCACGTCTTCATATTGAAAATGGTGAAAACAGCGTCGACTATAATAAATGATAATAAGTTGGCACTGAAATGCGCATAAATACAATTTGAAAATAAATTACAGACCCCTCAATTTTTTTAATGCAGTAATTGATCTAGATTTATGGAAAACATTTTGATGAAGTCTATTCCTACAATGAAATTTAGCAAAAAAAAAAAAACGGCGGCAAACAAAATACATGCAAGGATGTACCATTTGAGCTTTAAGGACCGACATCTATAAAAAAGATTGTAACTATGAAAATTCAACCAATAATGCATGTGTACAGAATGAATGACAGGGTCTTCCATGTCAGCATGCTTATAAAGGTAATAACTGTAATATTGGCCAAGGTATAGGCGAGATTGTCATTTGTTAACCCCGTAGGTACACCAGCTACGTTAAGAAATTATGTGATGTCAATAGGTATCGTGATTTCATGTTAGGTTTAATAAGGGTTTATTGTTACTCTTAAATTTTGAAAATAAATAATCTTTTCTTTGCTGATATAACACCTGATGTGATATCAGCCTGATAACGAATTTATGATTTTTCTCCAGATTATAATATTTTTTATTAAATGCCATCGGTTGAAATATCAAGACGATCTGTCCTCTGACGCATATTAAAGTGTGTTGCCAAAAAATATCAAATTACCGAAAGTTGTCCTAATGCAATCTGTTTGATCAATTCTATTTTCTGACAATAAAACACAAGAGTTATTTAAGAGTTTTCATGTTAAGATTAAGTAAGCAGCTATATAAGTTTATGCAGTTTTTCCAGCGTTATTCTTTACGGGTAGCTTAGTTTTACATTTCTGACCCTAACGAAATTACACTAACAAAGTTTTATCATTTCTAGTGTTTACGACAATAAAACGACTAACGTTTAGCTGAAGACACAAAAATCCGCTAAGTAGAAAAAATTAAGTAATCATTTACATATTACAAAAATATCTCCACCTCACTTCTGTCCGAAATCAGTATGCATATGTCACCCCGTTTATGAAATCATCTACGAGGTTATTAGCGAGCACGGTTGATATGGAACATCATTTGGAACATTACACTTTTCTCTAAACGTTTTATTTAATAACAATGACAGACGAAATTTGTTAGCGTGTGAAAAACGCCGAGTCTGAGCGAGTTTCAAACGCTGGACCATAGCACCATATGAACGGCAGACACTAACCACTCTGCTACGTGATAGGAATGAACTGCCTTTTTTTATTAATGTAGTACATTAATTATTATTATGAGGTTATTCTAAATTTTATTAATAACCTAAACAAAAATTAATAATAATCAACTATCGGTTAATATTTTTGCACTTTACCGCATGATCAACAATAAATGACTAGGTGTTGCGGCCCGACCTGAATTTATACAACTGTGCGAAAACTGTAGAGAGCGAACAATATGAATCGTCAACTACTCACGCAAGGAAAAAGTTTTCCTGGCAATGCTGTCAGTTCCGTTTGTCTACATCACATTTGTTTTGGTTTGAAGGCGTGACCTTGCAGTCTTGTATATCTGGCTGTCGCTTTGGGAATGTTCAGCCAAAAAGCATACTTGGTTGATCCAAGAGGAATTTTGTACAGAGCCACAAAATGGTTCCCGCATTTTTAAGGTTTGAGGTTATGTTCGCTCACCCAGATCAACATATCTGATCAACAATATCGTTTTATATGTAATCAACAATCAATCGTTAAAAATATTTAACTATTTTTAATATTATTAAAAAATGTTATGCTTTTCTTTTACGGTTTTTGTCACTGAATTCATTAATGTAATAATGAAAGTTGTAGCACTAAAACCTAATGAGAAATAAGCTTTATACAAAAATCAACATACTGAAATTACCTCAAGATATTTTATTTTCCTTATTAGGAACATGTTTCGAGAACCCCTGTGTTCTCATCCTCAGCTTTCGTGATCTTGCATCTGGTGAAGTATTTGTGTGTTGGCTGGACGCTATTTTGGTTTCTTGTTGGTCTCTGGTATTTTAAAGTGGTATTATTGTGTGTGATTGTGGTGTATGTATTAGTATTTTGTGTATATTTGATGTTGAGAGCTTTGAATATTGTGTCATGTTTTGTATTGATTTGTATTTGTTCAGGTATTCATTTGTTTTGTGTTTTTGTATATTTGATATGTTATTTTCTTATATAACACAAACTATTTAATCAAGTAAATTTATATAATACAAAGTTGATATTATCAGTCCCTAATTATAATTTATTGTACATAATAAATATTTTCAAGTTGTTTTAAAAATGATACTCTACCTTTGTAAGATATTTTTTTTTATTATTATTAAGAACAAAACTAGTTCAATAAATCTTGCCAATTTTGAACATTGTGTCAATTTTGCACATTAATGGTGTTCTAACAACAGTTACCACTGATTATTAACAAAATATTTTCAAATTAAGTGAAGTTAGGTTTTCTTTTCTTCTTCATCTTTTGTAGCGTGATATGCAACTCCTGATACAAGGGCAAACACTGTGAAGCCCTGTGCGACGATACGAGCTCGCATCATCATCTGTGACATTCTGGATTTAAGCTTCATCATACTGTACAAACCCACGGCAAGACATGCAGTGGTAGCTAACGCTCCTGCAACATTTTTTACAAACTATAGATGTTTTGGGATTATATAAAAAAATACTGTAAAGGTGCCACATCACTATACATTCCAAATTACATAATTTGTAACCACTGTTTTAAGACATTTGTGACATTCATTTTCCAAATATATAAGACACATATATGTATCATAAATGCTATACTTAAGTAGCTTATTACTTTTATTTTTGATGGAAACAAAATTGTAATGAATATATACTATGTGTCCAACAACATAACTTTGTTTTCCTTCTGCATACACAAATATTTTGTCTTGCATACCACATTTTCATTTTCATACAAACATACTTATACATTTAATATTTATAATGAATTTTTTTTTACATCAAGAAACGGACTGTAGCAGAAAGTGATAGAAACATACTTATATATGTGTATTTGCATGTACTAGATGTAACATAGACTCCCGTTCACTAGGATGTTCAGAAAATGACTGGTATCCCAGATACCAAAAATCCCAATTAATACGCTACCTTTTACAAAAATTAATGTCACAGTTGGGATTTTACTTTGGTCAATCTTAGAATGCAAATACTCTACCATATAATCCTCCTTCTTAATAAATCTCTTTGACACCAAGCTATAAAAAGAGAAAAATGTGCAAAGAAAGTCAAAATGTTTGTCAAGAATAAGATTACATTTTGCTATTACAATATTACTACAGTTAAATACAATTATAATAAAATAAGAAGACAATCTGAACTGCATTTGTATAATTTATTCATTTAAATATGATATAAAAGTGTATTTTCATTAATTCTATGTCAAATTATGTTTCAGATATTTGTAAGTATTAGTCTTTCAGCCAATATAATTGTTGCTCAAAGTAATCAAGCAGACCCATGGCCAGTGGCATACTTGGCCACTGGAGGCCCGGGGTGGACTTCTTTCTGAGGCCCTCCTGTTCACTTTTTTGTGAATTCGTTCGTTCAAGTAACTAACCCGTTTCCGCACTCCAAATTATCCACTGTTTGGTAAAAATTCTGGTGAGAGATCTTAAATAAATTTTTTTGGTGTCCTGAAATGTTAAATACTGTTCACTGGTATAATCTCTTTTAGCATAGGCCTACATGTTATCACCCGGTATTTCACTCCGTCGTTTACATTTTCGTACCCAGGCACGGCCTTCTTGATTCACTGTAACTGCCATTGCCGTCCATGCTGCTTGGGGTTCAACTTGCAATTTCCGACAGCCTGGTGTGGCACTGATGCCAGGTACAACCGATGCTTCTTTTTTAATATGAATACATTTCTAATAATAAACTTACTATTATAAGTTTTTTTTTAATATCTATAAACACTTTATGAGGTAGGGTTGCACGGATGATTTCGAAATAATATGAAAAAATCTTTGAAATCGATCAATTAAATCTTGGACTTCTCCTAGTGTTGCGTTTCAGGGCGTGACAATAGAACATTTGCAAATAAATTAAAACATTTACAAAAAAAATTATTTTTCCAAATCTGGAGGCCTCCTACTAAGTGAGGCCTGGGGCGGACCGCCCCTCCCACCCATCCTTTAGTCCGCTACTGCCCATGGCATAAGTTAGGGCTGTACTATGACTGATGGACTGTTCTGACATGAGTTCATGTTTTTGCTGTATCAGTCCATTCAGCTTCCACTGAAAGGTGCTGCACTATTTCTCCATCATTTAGTTCTCCATAGATTTAAATTATAAATTATGCCTTCATTCCTGAGCTTCAAAAGGGTAATAATATTTGGAGATGAAAACTTAACAAAACTCTGGCTACCAAATTTTACAATTTGGATGGTAAGTGGCATTATCCTAAAGAAAACTTTCCCATTGGATTGTGAGGTGACACTGCCATGTCATTATTTAAATATGGTTATGGACACAAGATGAACTAAATTCTCTCGGTATTTTCAACATATCATGAAAATAATTTGCTTTAGTGACTATACACAGTGATTCACAAAGTTTACTGGCACTTTTAGAGCTCATTCTAATAGTGAAAATAATGAAAAAAGTATATATAAACTTATGTCCAGAAATGCTTTGTTTTTGAGTTATGACTCGCAAAAAATGTCGCCTTGGTTTCTGCACCATGGTAAAATGAGTCCACACTGAAACTCTCCAAACTTGAATTACGATGAAAATTTAATGGTTCATGTGGTTTACACCTGAAACGTTGTATAAAATAGGTTCCAGAACTGTATCTCAATTAGTTTCTAAGAAAAAGGGTGTAAAATACAAAACAAGAGGCAAAAATCACACTTTTTAGCTTTAGCATTAATAACTTTATTAAATTGCCAATGAACAATATGTAGAGAAAAAACTGAGAAAATATTCTGAGAAAACTGATGTAACTAAAGTAATTGGAAAAAAATACAAGTTCAAGAAATCTAATATACGAGATCTAACACTCGTACTAACACTAACACTACAGATCATAATGTGGAAGAAAGTGTGATGATTCCAAAGCATGTTTGTTTTTCTAAAAGATACTATACAAAAAGTAGTGCACTAATAAAAAATTAAATAAAATACCAGTTCAATAGTTGTATTCATAGATAATTAAGTTCATATAATTTATGTATCTTTTACGTATTCACTGCAGAGTTAATATTATCAAATCATATTTCTTATGCAAGTTATTGATAGTATTTTAATTATCCTGAATATTCAGTACCTTCAGAGGTTATAAATGAATTAATAATAATCAAAATATTTGATTTAAATATAAAAAACTACCAAATTATCGAATTTGTATAAATTTTAATATAAAATAACGAATAATCAAATTAATTTGAATTTAACTGTAGACTGTTTGTTTATTTACTAAATCAGCTGTTTTGTCAGTTATATTGGAAATATTTTAGGTTTATTTATATAGGCCTATTTTCTTTTTAAATAAATTTATAATTTTAAATAAATCATCTTGTCGTTTTTATTTCTGTTGCTTTTTAATTAGTAAATTATTGTTACTGCGTTTGTAAATATTAAGATTTTCCCAAACATTCATTTTTTTACCTTTTTGTATATTTTTAATTAATTAATTTTTAACTTAATTTACTACAGAATTAAAATGTTGAGAAATTACGATTGCATAAGTTGACAACAGAGTTAGAGCAGCTGGCAACAAGCATTTGAAATTTGCATGGACACCCTCATCCAAGAAGACCAACGGATTACAGTTGAACTTACAGATGAAGAATTACAAGTAAGTGTTGGCACAGTTCAAAACATTATCAGCCAAAAGCTCAAGTACCATAAACTAAGTGCAAGATGGGTTCTGAGAAAACTGACCAACCATCACAAAGAGACTATAGACATCACAACCATCCTCTGTAGACTTTGAATGTGTACAGAGGTGAAACAACGCTATATGTAAACCCAACCATCAGCAGGAAAAATCATGTTGATGATCTTTTGAGATGCTGAAGGACTGGTTTTTTGTGATTTTTTAGATCAGTAGACAATAAATAGTACATACTACTCTGCCAAACTTATCAATAAATTAAAACTGGTAGTTGTGGAAACATACTGGAGTTCTGGGCAAAGGCATCATCCTCCTTCATGATAACGCCCATCAATACACAGCTCAGTTAATACATGTCATGTGATACTTGGCTCGGGAGACTGTACCACACCCTCCCTACAGTCCAGACTTGGCTCCATCTGATTTCCACTTGTTTGGCCCATCAAGGAGGTGTTACATGGTACAAAGTTTTATGAGGTCAAAGAAAAGTCCTAAAATGGGTCTGATATCAACATAAAAATTTCTTTTCAGCAGGCATGAAAAGCTTATTCAGAAATGAAACAAGTGTATTAATGTTGCTGCGGATTATGGTCAAAAGTATGGCCAAAAAATTATCATACTGATTAAATAAACCATTTTTTTTCCATTAAATAAATCGTTTTTCTATAGCTATTTGTCTCTTTAATTAATGAAGAACACTCATACAAAGCAAATAGGCTGCTTTAAAAGAATACAGATAGATTACCTACAGCATGATATAACCTTCTATTACTTGTAATTTTTATATAAATAAGCAAATGTCTGTGTAAATATATAACCTACACTGTAATTTGTTCTCCCTGCTTTTAGAACGGAGACAAATTCAAATAAAAATTACTATTAAATGTTTACTATAAAAATACAACATAAAAAAATACAAATAGTAATATAACTACAAGATTAATAATTTTTTAGAGGGCTGTCTAGATCTATATAACAAATGCCAGCTATCTGTGGTGTTTTTAATTATATAAAATTGTACAAACATACAAGAAAATATATTTTTCCTATATTTTTCGTGATACAGTACACAATAAATGTTTCAAAGCACAAAATGTTTCAAAACAAAAACTATAAATTTCATAATATATTAGTATATAAAACAAAGGTTTTGTAAAATATATAAAAACACTTGGTAAGTTTCACAAATTTTTTAATTAACTCTGACAGCTGTTTCGACTAGCTAAGCCATTGTCAAAGAGGCGAATGAATGAAAATTATTAAACACAGGATGTGATGGAGTGTAGGTGGTGAACATCTGTTTAGGGCGTATCTGGAACATCTGTGTTGAGGGGGCGAGGGGGGTGCAAGAGACAAGGGAAGGTCAGGTGTCTTTAAAAAGTAAATACAATCATGAATGCAAAATATAAAATTAACTAAACTAAATATAATCTGAATGTAAAATATAAAATTAACTGAACTAAATATAAACTGAATCCAAAATTTTTTAAATAATGATGAACATTCAAAATAATATAAAATAAACTAAACTAAATAACAGATTTTAATAAAGGGGATACACAAAATTCAGTATGTTCATTGGTTAATTTTTTGTTTTTAAGTATATTGTGTATTAAATGTATTTATAAGATTATTTAAGATTTTATATTGTATAATATTTTTGGATACTGAAGAGGATACACATGTATTTGTTAAGATAACAGATTCCATAAATCTGTTTTGGTTTTAACTATATTATGATTAAAATTGTCAATTTGCCACATTACATTTTCTTTATTCAATACATAGCTTATATAACTGTATGGTCATGTCAATTTATGTAGTGCTAAATAAGTAATCAAAAGGACCAGTGTGAGAAACTGAATGGAATAAAGGAGTACTGGCTGGCATGACCACCTTCAAGTAAGCACTGCACTCTGAAGTCTAAGTTGGTTAGGTTAAGTTAGATTCTAATTGTATATACTGTTAAAATTATTTAAAACTATCAAATTTTAAATGCAAACCCTTATACATTCGAATCACAACCTAATCCAGTAAATCTATGGGTCCAGTTATCTAAACAAGTTCCTTTTTAAGAATACACAAATTTGTATATAACACATAGTGTAACTGGAAAGTGCATTATGTTTGCTCTTATGTATAGTCTGTATCTACTCACTTGCTACTTTGTATATATAGTGACTTCCTTTTTTCATTGGCAAACCACAAACACCATTACACTGAATCCAGAGTTGATATTTAGGGTTATTATTACGCGGTAACTAAGTTTACGCCAATCAAAGCCACCAACTGTAAAATCTGGTCTATAATCAATTGTAGGAATATGCGATGTAACAAAATTCATTGTCAGATTTAGGAAGCATACAGTGAAAACATGATGAGTGATGGTGAGGAGATGCATCCAGGCATTTAATGAAGAAGAGAACATACATGATAAAATTTAAAAGTGTAAATGGCCATTCCAGTAATAACTTAGTATATAAGGTCACCAAAAGTTTGTACGGGCCAATGTTTAGTACCAATTTATATTCAGGGCACGAGCTGTTCTATATGAAATAGTCTATGATGATTTGAGTTATCAGTTAGTGTATTCAAACTGGTGCCCAGATGCTTCCAGAGCAGTACAGAAACATTAAGTCCTGCAAGTGCTTTGACATTTCTAACGTGTTACTGGGAATGTAGATGAAATATTGTACCATACTGTAATAAGATCTGACATGATGATCCCACATTATACCTAAATTAAAATGAAAACACTTGATTCTGCCTTACAAAGAAAAAGAATTATGCTTCACCAACAACCAAAAAACAACACACACCTTAAGAAGTTCATCTCATCAGCTCAGTATTTTGAGGGTGGCATTATGAAATGGTTAAATGTTGTTACAAAATGAATTTCTATGAAAGGAGTGCGCAAAAGTTTACACAATAAGTGACTAAATAACAGTGGAAACTACGCTAAAATAGTTTAAAGAATTTACAATCTAATAGAAAAATAATTTTTAAAAACTAATGTGTTTTTAATAGACTAATGAAATTTATTTTCTGCACATCCTTTGTAACATGTAGAAACCTGACAATAGATACTGAACACTGGCTTCTAGATGCACAGTGGACAAACACCTCATTTCGAGGCTAACAAAATTTTCAGTCATTTTGCACATGTGCACAACAGTCTACTGCAGTGTTTCACAGTGTGAACATCGTCTGCAACAAGGCTGGTGAGAACACTGGAATATTCCTAGGATAGTCTATATGTGTGAAAGAGAGGGAATTTGTGAGTAAAGTGAGACGGTGAACTGTTATCGTGTTATCTCCCCTCACTCCTCTCTAGACAACTTAAGTGGGGGTAATTCATTCGCTGTGCATCTCAGCAACCAAGAAAGGCTGCCACATTTCTACAAGTCACTTTTTCACACTGTATCAAGTTAACTGCAAAAAAAACTTGCACTATTCATATTTACATTATTTATTACATACACAGAAAAAAAATACACTGAACAAACTACCCTACCAACACTTACAACAATTACAGTTAAACAACCTGAAGGCCTAATTACATTTAAAGGGGTTGTACTTTTGCAAAATTAAATCTTCATAGATTATTACATGTAATCTTCATTTTTTTTTACATTCTTGTACAGTTCCTAAATTTATCAAGAAAAGTAGACAATTTCTGGATATTCTGAGATTTTTCACTTTTTTGTATTAGTTTTAGATAGGCCTACTAGTTTCATTTTTTAAGTTTGCATACATGGTCTATTTCCTTTGTGGAATACACATGACTTTTCCAAATTGTATTTCTTCTTATACAAACAACTGTCCAAACCAATCTTGCTTAGGCCTAAGCATATTATGTAAACTACTGATGTATTTGTTTAAGTGGAGTAGCAAATTAAGTGTACCTAACTACACCAATTACAGATAAACTGTGTTGTTTTTGTAAATCCAAAACAGCCCTAGTGAATGATATAATAATATAAATAATTGGTTCATACCAACACACACACACACACACATGCACACGCATATAATAGTTTACCATATTCATGCTAATGAAACAAACTGACACATAATTATGTATTTAAACCACTTAATAAGTATCAAGATACCAAATTCAACATTACACTTTACACCACAACTTTAATGATATACTGCACTACAAAGTTCAGCCTTTTATAAAAATTATTACATAATTTTAATGTTACAAATTTATCTTATGTATGCCATGCTCAGGCACTGAAATATAGGCTACACATTC
Organism: Magicicada septendecula; assembly: GCA_034769895.1. Lineage (NCBI taxonomy): Eukaryota > Metazoa > Arthropoda > Insecta > Hemiptera > Cicadidae > Magicicada > Magicicada septendecula. The sequence goes on from CM068367.1 coordinate 291,170,260, forward strand.
TTAATAGCTGTAGGTGAAAAAATAACAGTAGGAACATAGGCTATTTTATTTTCAGCAAATAAACTAACGTTCACATAGCATCAAATATCAGTGAACATTAATGAATATTGTGCAAGCAGTTAACCATTCACGGAAATTATCTTTACCACTATTAAGAAATTATAATCGTGTATTATGTATTTCTACAGATCCACTTAGAAACGCAAAACACGTTTTTTGAACGTTTGTGGCTGCCAAGGAATAGGGAACGTTTCATATGACGTTGCATTTTTCATAACGTACAAATCAAAGTGACGAAATTATTTGTACTGATGCACTTTGAGGGCTAATGTTACCGGTACGTAGAGAAATGTATAAATGAATTTCACGGTTTTTATGGGTCAACAAACTTGGAGAACTATTACAACGTCTTAATTGTCACAAATATCCCTAATTTCACATATTACCTAATTTTCGGTTAATTTCTCATACTTATTGCATAACATGTCAATTTAAAGTACTGAGAGAGGTTATGTACACAAAAATTACCTATGGGAACAAGAGGAGCTTCTTTAAATTTCCTGACTAGCTTTTGCACTCCTGTCTCGGGTTGATAATTTTCATATAGATCCTTTCTCACTTGTATCCAGTTAAACTCATCATTGTTAATTTTCTGGGCTTCAGGCATTGTCAAAAATCAAAAATTTTAAAAACCCAAAGAGAGCCCGGTCAACCTTCCATGTTCAAGACACAAGCACAAGAAGACACCATAATATTGGTAATACATCGTATTACTTTTTAAAAATTATCGTGCTTAAAGGAAAAATATTTCACATCATTGACTGCGATGAAACTTTATGAAAAGACATTAGATTTGTCTAATGTCTTTATGAAAAAACAATTTGCTCATTGTCCCAGTTCTAGGAAGTAAACAAAAATTATCATACGCGCTAGTATCGATAACGTCACGCAGTATAGTATAGAATAAATGTACCAATGTTGTAATGTAAATTTGTAAATGATTATCGTGCTGAATTCACATTACGTAATGTTTTAATGCATGAAGTCAGTTCAGAATGTTGTTGGTTTTTAGTTTGTTATTTAACGAAAACAAAATATATATAGGCCTAGTTAGGCAACATATAACGTTTAATGAACAAATCCAATTATGTTAACGGAGTAACATTTGGTAACATCCAGCACACCCGAACGCTAAAAAACAATGCAACTGAAAGCAAGCAGAATTAAGCTTTGTTGTGGCAATCTGATGTTTTCTTCTTGATTCATAAACATGCTGAACACACTTAAAATGTTGTTTATATTTGAGTCGTCCAGATGCAAACCCTGCCATCCTCAAAAATTTTTGGTTTTGAGGTTTTGGTATCCCTGGATTCTTCTCGACTCCAGCTACAAGAATATTAATAAATTGGGGTGCAAAACCCGTCCTAAAGCTTTTAAAATTAGATTTGAAAAACTCAGTCGGGTGCAAAACCAGCTATATTTCTGGTGACCTCGGTTGCAAAAGCTGACATATTTGGTTCGGCTGCAAAACCTGTCAAAAATTACACAGTATTCAAATCTCACACCACGAGTTTGGATGCAAAACCAGTCATTATTTTTATCTTCTCCATCCCAGATTTCATTCGACAACACTGTTTTCTTTGGTTTTTAGCAGTTTATTTCAGTTTTTTTATGTTTGGTGACGTTGGCAACCATGACAAAATATGACAGAACAAACAGCTGTTTTATGTTTGGCTGGTTGCACTTTCCTCGTGTTGTTTTGAGCTGTTTTGTTTTATCGACAAGTCGTGCGTCCTGTTTGATTGTTTTAAAATTTTATTGTTTTAAATGTCCCATAAAGTTAATACCTAGTGTGTGTGTGAAAAGGAGAAAAATGGATATTGGTGACAATATTGAGATTGTTATACTACCAGGAGAGTATGGTGTTAATGAAATCGAGGAAGTGCCGTTCGAGCCACAAGAAGAAGAATTTCCTGTCGAGCCACAACAAAGTGAGGAAGATAATGTAGTTAAGATTCAGAAAACTACCTCTACTATGTCCAGAAAGAGAATATGTCTACCTGAACAATGGAAGAGAAATATTGTAAAGAAATCAAGGTACGTTCTGTGTTATAGGCTGATTAGCTTGTTGTTTACCAAAGTGTATTGAAAACTATCTGAATACGATACGTTATGTACTGTTACGACAGTCTACTCGATCGTCGTAGGTACAGTGGAAACAAAATAATTACAAGACACCAGTCAAGTCACTAATTACACCTTTAATTGTTATAGTAAAACAGTTCGTAATTAACAACACAGTGTCTACAACAAATCAAATGAAAATTGTTCATTCGCAATAAAATGTCCACTAATATTAAAACTCAACTGTATTACAATTATACCGTCCGAATATAAAACGCAACACTTCACTAATAACTACTTGCACGTACACAGTAATAACCCGAACCGCTCTGTAAATATATCGCACTAATACTCTCGAACCGCACAGTCAAAAATCTCGCATTGAACTGAAAACTAAGGCCGCGACACGATGTATTTATAGTTACGCTCACATACCAGAAGCTTCCAAACTGCGTCTTATCTGTCGCGAACTACGTAAATTGCTACGGCCTTGACACAGTCCGAGCGCCCGAGCGGAGCCTGGCACAGTCGAGAAAATTCTCGCGAAAGGCGTTTAGTAGCACGTACACCACACGCTTACATCGAGATCTTTCTGGCGCATTCGATAAACGCGTAGATTGTTCTGTGCTGTCGTAGCAGTACTTATGTTTTCAACTACCTGCTTATCTATTTACATGATGGTATTGAGTTTTTATTAAAGAATATTTTTTGAATACATGATGACGATGTAATAAGATTATTAGCTACGATTTTTTTTTCTTTTCCAGATATCAACCAAAAAAATTTCCCAATATGCCACAATGCAAACACTCTGGCAACACATTCAAATGCAAGGATTTGTCCATGCAAGATGTTCGGAGAGCCCATCAGAAATTTTATGAGCGACCAAATCGGGAATCCCAAAATAATTTTATCCTCCAACACATCACGGTAAGCTCACCCAAACCTTCTGACTCCAAGAAGCAACTAATCACAAAGTTCAATATTTCTATGCGTCGGGATAGCAAAACTGAGAATGTTCGCGTATGTCGAGAAGCATTTCTTTCGATTTTGCAGGTTGGAAGGGATAGAGTTCACAGACTTTGTGAGCAATTTTTTAAAACTGATTTAGCTCCTCTGGAGAAACGAGGAGGTGATCGGCGAACCAAAAAGTACAAAGAAAAGAAAGAAGCAATAATGACACACATCAATACTTTCGTCCCTCTTCAGAGCCACTACTCTAGGGGAAGAAAATGTATGAGGCAGTATCTAGATAGCGATCTGAGTATCAAAAAAATGTGGTCCTTGTTTACTGTTGCCTATCCCGATCTCGTTGTTGCATACGACTATTACCGAACTGTATTTTGTGAGAATTTTAACATTGGCTTCGGGAGCCCTGCCGTAGATAAATGTTCTACCTGTACATCCTTAGAAAGTCGGATTAATGTTGCAACCGGTCAAGAGAAAAAAGAACTGATCGTTCAAATGAATGCCCATAAGGCTCGAAGTAATGTATTTTTTGAAAAATTAAGGCAAGATAATGAGTCGGAGCTTACTTTAAGCTATGACTGCCAAAAAAACCTGGTACTGCCGAAGGTGCCCGACCAGGCTGCTTACTATTCAAGACAACTGTATCTATACAATTTTTCAATTTGCCAAGGTTCTTCTCATAGCCCACAGAATACCACTAACACATTTTCTTACTGTTGGACTGAAAATGAATTCATGAAAGGATCCAACGAGATAGCGTCAGCACTTTACCACAGACTACAGAATTCAGAAATGGGTGAAATTAAAAAAGTTAGATTGTTCTCAGATGGGTGTGGGGGGCAAAATAAAAATAAGGCAGTAATAACCATGCTTTGCCACTGGTTTCTGCACGAATGCCCTCCAAACGTCGATCAAATTGAGGTATGGTTTCCCATAGTTGGTCACTCTTTTATACCGCCCGATCGCGTGTTTGGAAATTTGGAGAGACAGTTCAATAAAAAAAAGTGTCATCGAAAACCCTGATAAATATATGGATGTAATAAAGAAATTTACTACAGTAATCCATCTTCGCGAAACTCCTGTTCGTAACTGGAAGGAGTACGCAGAAGAAATTACAAAAAACCCTGGGCAGTGGCACTTCAAATTTCAAATGTGCAAAAAGATTATCCTGACAAGAAGTAATAACAAAAAACATTGCCTTGTACAAGGTGAACCTTTTTATAATTTCGAATGTGGATCACGTAAAAGCATCGTCAAAAGAAACAAAAACTTAAAAAAAAACTATCTTCCACCTGCTTTACCGCAAGGAACTGCAGTAAAAGAAGCTAAAATCAAGGACGTGAAAAAACTTCTCGAGTTACATTTTGGCGTAGAGTGGGCAAATAATAAAAATCTTGAATTTTATAAGAAAGTTTTCGAAGAGCAGGAAGCGGTAACACCAGGATCCGATGACAACGATGCATCCGATTTTGAACTTTTTGATGATGTGGAAGTAGAACCTCAGTAAACTTCAATTTTTAAAATTTAATATTTTTTAATGATCTTTATAATCAGTTTAAACATTTTTTTTACCTAACCTAAGTTATTAGTTATTCTTAGAAACTTTTTAAAATAAATCTTTCGTGTTTTTTTTATAATCATTTTATTTGGTACCTATTATTTTAATTTTATATGTACAATAAAAAGGTATTTTGCTTCATAGTTGTGTGTTATTATTATTATTAGCCAAAAAAATGGCATGTTTTGCAGCCTGACTTAAAATATGCCAGGTTTTGCAAACGACAATATTTTCAATATGACCGTCGATAGATTTGCAAGACCTGTCATATTTGCAGTAAGGATGCAAAACCTGTCATCTTCAATTTTTAAAGCATAATATATAATATTATTTTAAAGCCTGATAGTAAAAAGTTTTGGGGACCGACAAAGTGATTTATTTGTAAATTTTCAAAAAAAAAAAAGCTAAAGGATATCTTGCTTTGAAGCTGTAAAACAAGTTTTTTTCATTTGGACTGAAATCTGTTGAAACACTTTTGTCAGGGTTTGCATCTGGACGACTCATTTATTTTATGACTATGAAATTGTATTTAAACTTAACTTAACGAACCTAACCTTGCGCAGGGAAACAAGAAATTTTTTAACGCATAAAACTGAAGACGTATCTTTACGGACTGTATCGACCCCAGCGGCGTAACTACGGGGGGGGAGTTCATGGAATCTACCCCTTCCAGAGCTACAAAAATTTTAAGCGAAATTCCTTAGCACACTTAATGTAGGCCTAATTCTTAGCCAGTTACAGTACATGTGTTGAAATATGGCTTACAGACTACTGTAGAAATAAAATGAATAACAATATTTTCATGTTATAAAAATGCGTTTTGTTAATAACTACAATGACTCAATATTTTGTAAATAACGTACCATTTGTAGCCTTAAAAAACAATTTGTAACGCGCCAGAAAACGAGGGCAGCGCCTATTCTACCCAGGGACGCATTTACGGGAGGGGCGAACGGGGGACCAGATCCCCCCTCCCCCGAAGGTAGAAAAAGTTGACGAATTTTGTTAATCTCTTAACTTTTAGGCTGTTTTAGTACTTTTTTTCAGCTGTGTACACTAATATAGTAGTAACTAATAAAATACCTCTTTTTAAATATTATACAAACAGGTTTATTATACAGCATTAGCTTATACGTTTGAAACATGAAATATAGGAAAATCAGGCAGTCAATAAGTTGAGTCTATCCTGTAAACAATATTGAATTCCTATTGAAGCATAATATACACGAATATTTTATTGTGTTATTGCCGTTTACTTTAATGGGACTGACTTCAGACACTAAAGATAGTAATGTTGATTAGTCGCAACTTGTTTTTCTTTTGTATGAAGCCGACCCATTCCCGGACTCCCCCCACCAAGACCAAATTTTATATAAACCACTGATTCTACCTTTATCTTTTTCGCCCAGACACACTTCTTACAGGATTGTCTACGTTATGACTCCCCTAACGTATATCTCTTTGGTTTTAATGGCAATTCAAAAAAACAATTACGATCAGCGTCTGAAAACGAAGGCAGAACCTATTAATCTACCTTATACCTTTTTCGTCCAGAGGGTTCCGTTTTCCTTTAACAGGGTTGTCTATGTTATGACTCCGCTAATATTGTATCTCTGTGGTTTGAAAAGCCGCTTTTGCACAGGTAAACTAGCAGTTTCTATACTTTAATTCAGAAAAACTAGAAGATTTTATTGTTGGACATTACATTAAAAATAACATACTTCAACACAAGCTATAAGCTGCTTAAAACATTCTTGGGACAAGATCCTTAAATTAAAGTGCGAAGGAGTAGTCAATCCAGGTTTGACAGTGCGTGTTCTGTTTTGTTTGTAATAATTGTATGCGATTATGTATCTGTTTTTTAAATTTGTGGGTTATTTTTTCAACGTGCTTATTGTACTTGGTGTTAGTGTTATGAACTTGTTTTCTGTTTTTGTCTGTTGTTTGTTTTGTGTAAGAGTTTATTGATTATTGTTCTGTTGAATCCGTTGGTTTCTGCTAGATATTTGATCGTGTTTAAACACTAAGTGCGTTCTCATAGGTTGTGGTTTAATTCGTCTTGGTATTCCTTTTCGTCTAGTGGGTAGTGGGATGTCTGTGTATCATGGTTGTAGATATGTAGATCATGATGCCTAGTTTAGTCTGTGTATCATGGTTATGAAGGCAGATAGTTTAAAAACATTTTGTCAAAAATTGTGACAATAAAAGTGCAGTTTGCAACGCCGGCTTGAAAACATCAATCTTAAAACGTCGATGTTATTCTAACATCGGTGTGCTCTTCTCGATATTAACATCGATAGGTTTTTTGACGATGCTCATCCCTAATTATTAGTCTACCTTGGGAAAAGCGAGTCAGTGAGCTGTCTCGGAACACGCGGTCAGTTCATTGAACTGTCTCGAGACAGTGTGTCGACTCACGGCACATCGGGACTCGGGAGTAAGGTTGCCAACAGCTGTTCCGCGGCTCAGAGGACGGCACACGATACACGACACTCGCTCGCATTGACTCAACTCACAGTAGAGTGTTCCGATAATTCGCGCTTAAAAGCTAGTTGTCTATAATCAAACTTTTAATATAAAAGGCATCATAATATAAACCGAAAAATATTTGAAACGTAACTAAAATTGACATATTAGTGAACCTATAAATATCGTTCGTTTCGTAGTCCTTCAGTCTTTCGACTGGTTTGGACCCTCCCCGCATATACCCGTGGTACGTGTGTTACAGAGTCTCTCACAGGTATATGGGACCTACAGTTTAACGCCGGATCCGAACGGTATAGTTGGGGAGGGATTATACTAGACAGGATACCTCTCGCTGGTTTGCCATCGCCTTGCGATGGGGAACGGTCGTATCTAAATCAGATGGCCCCCGGCGGGAAAGATACATATAAATATCGGAAGCTAATATAGCCTATAAACATAGCAAACCAATAGCAGTAGAGTGGCGATAGTTATGTGTATCATCAACAAAGGTAGATTGTTAATAATAATTGAAGAAATTTAATTCATATATAATATTCATCATATAAAAGTACTCGCATTATATTAAAGAGTGATATAAGTAATTTGACACGCAGTATTTTAGTTTTACAATAATTTTAGCAAATTTCTCATGCATTAATGGTCGCTTAAGTTAAACTCATGTGTATAATATTCAAGAGTATAATATTCATCACACAAAAATATACATATTTTAAAGCAAAAAGCGGTGAAATATTTAATGCAAACCATGATACAGTATTTTAGTTTTACATTAATTATAGCAAATTACTCCTGCATTAATGGTCGAGAAATTTAATTCTGCATGGTTTAATGTTCATCACACAAAAATGTACAGATTTTAAAACTTGAAAAGGTGAAACAATTAATGTCACCCATGACACAGTGTTAGTTTTACATTAATTTAACACACTGTATTAAAAGTTTATGGTCTCACACATTAATTAATGGTCACGGAAATTAATTTGCATGCCAAATATTCATCACATAAAATACTCATATTTTAAAACTAAAATTGGTGAAATAATTAATGTAACCCACGATATTTTAGTTTTGCATTAATTTCAGCAAAAAATTGATCATACCTTGCCGAAAAACGAACAGGTAACACATTTCACTTAATATACACTAGCATAATTGGTAATCACTTTTTCAAATTGAAGTTCAGAAACATTAGTTTTGACACTTTTTTGCTTGAAAGTTGAGCACGTCTTTCTGTTATAGTTTGTCCTTGTTTTGAAAAAAATGCATTCACATGGCACTGAAGTGGCCATGATGCAAAGGCGTCGTTTCATTAACTTCGAAAGTACTGGGAAAATCTCGCTGTGTTCCGTCCACCATAGCAACGGATTCCCGGCTCTCGGAAGAAGTGGCATGTTCAAGAATTTATCCACCTCAACAATGCTTGCTGTTCGAGGGTTGCTAATTTCTGGTTGAAGAAGATCGCCCACGGCAACGCCGAAATCTTGCCAAACGGAACTCGTACAAGGTTAAACGGCTGTCTCCTGAGCAGTTTGGAGAGTGTTGATTTTCTCTTGTCTCCTTGCCGCACAACACTTGTTTATGATGGTTCCTTCGTTTTCTTAAAGCGCTGGTCATCTTTAGAAAAACATGATACTTAAATCTGGCATCTAATAGTGTCGCTTCCCAAACGATTGCCAAGTCCCCGTATTTCCTTATAAGTCGGCGCAAAACTTCTTCAGCCAACCTAGCTGTTAACGCCTCAACAGTTTTATTAGTGTCCTTCAAGTGCAGACAGTGGCTATACAATCCTTTACTGAGCAACATCAGTTTAGATAGACTCACACTCCTTTCACTGCTGACTTCTTTAGTTACTTCTTCAAAACTCGCAAGGGCTTCTGTGCACTTTTCAATAAGATGCCAGTCTTCATTAGATAACTTCTGAACCGTCTCGGAATTCAGGATGGCCATGGCACTTTGAAGAGGCTCTTTCATGGATAGGAGTCTCTGAAACATTTCAAATGTAGAATTCCAGCGAGTTGGACATTCTTGTTTGGGCGTTAAGATACTGTACCCCATCTGTCTCTGTATGTTGTGCAGTTTTTCTAAAGCCTGTGGACTACGTTTGAAGTGTTCAACAACTGATCTTGCCTTTGATCGTGTTTCTGCAATTAATTCCAGGCTGTTTTGCACGACTAGATTTAAGCTATGTGCAAAGCAAGGCACATGCTACCAGTTGCAGAGCTGCACGGCCTTCACCATATTTGCAGCATTGTCAGTGGTGCAAGCTACAATTTTGTGCTGTATGTCCCAGACCTTAACTATGTTCCTTAGTTCTTGGGCAATGTTTTCTGCTATATGCTGGCCACTTAATTTGAAACACGATAGTAAGTACGATTTCAGGCAGTAATTCCTATCTATGAAATGTGCTGTTACAGCGAAGAAGCTTTCATGTTTTATTGATGTCCATCCATCAGTCGTTAAGGAGATGAAAGAAGCATTGGTTGCAGTATCATTTCGGACCTCACTCAAGGTCCGGTCATACACTTTCGATAGCAAACTATTAGAGAGCGTTTTCCTACTTGGTGTATCGTAATTATGATTGAGGAGGTAACAAACCCTTTTAAATTCAGGGCATTCTACCATGTTGAACGCATGGTAACCCTTAATTATGAATGTTAAAAGTTGCTCATCTATCATTCATCTACATAACAAGGTGTTGATATGTAGCTTCTAGCTTGCTTTATTTTTTTATTTTTCCTCGTATAATTAAAACCAGCACCACTTCTAGACAGGGACCTAGCCAGAAATCTGAAATGGGGAGGGCTCTGAAGTATTTACATGTAATAATAATAACACTTAACTATCGTAGCTTGTTAACTGAGGAAATCCATTTGTCTTCTTAAATGCAGGGGAAATATGTTAATGATATCAAGTGAATTTTTTTTTTATTTGTTTAATTGCCGATTTAGAACAGTATAGTAAACCGAAATTACAATAAACCTAAACATATTTCCTTCGGAAATGTTCTTAAAATCCTATTACTAAAACAAACCTTATTACTAAAAACAACAAAATTCTGATTCCTCTGCGTTTGTGTCTAGGTCGAAAGTTTTATAAAAATATGTATCAAGCCGCGTGATCGTCCTTCCACCTTAGACTAAGAATGTAGTTAGTTAATAATACTACCGCGCGGGAAGTGTTTCATGAGTCCTAGTTCACTCTCGGCTCGCAATGAATCTGTTCCGCCGGCCGCAGTTCAGTGTGCCGCTTTGTCAGATGTCTCGTGTGTCGACTCACTGAGGTCGTGGTGCTCGAGACACTCGGCACAGCGAGTGAGTCGATACACTGTCTCGAGACACTCACTCACTAGCCAAGATTAGTCTACGCTACACTGCGTTATCACGGCGAACAATGTCATGTCGTTCTAAGATCCAAAAGTATCGTACAAATACATTATTTAATTTTGAATATTTAGTATAATATAGAAAATACACATATCTATTGACATAAAAGCAATATCCATTAATGAATTAAACCTTATATAATACTCTAGAAACATATTTTCAGAATACTAATTTAATTAAACTGTGAGTGTTAAAGCAAATACAACTGGAAATCCAGATTCCGCGGGATATTTTAGGTTCCCACTTTTCATTTGGTAGCAGAATTTGCTAAAGTCACTATTTTTAACAGGTTTAACAAAAACAATATGGAGGCTTGCATAGGAGTTGAAAGAGAAGTGGATAAAGTTCTAACTAAATTTGGTGGTATTAATGAACACGGTGAAAGAGTTCTACAGGATGTTACAAACCATATCGAATCAATTAAAAAAGAGCTCGATGACTGTAAGTATGGTCGGAAAGTGGTACGTTGTTATGGTTAGAAAGATAGGTTATACGTCGAAATTGACGTAAATATAAACATAATTGTTAAGTGCAGCATATTCCTTTTAAGTGTATTTAGTTAGCAGATGTAACGTATTCATACATCCGAATTTCACTGTTTTAAAACCCGCAATATAAGATTTGTATATTTTCCTAAGCATTTTTTTGTTGTTGGCAGAGTTCCATTTGTTAAACAAAGCTTATTGTCTCTTGCAAAAACAAATTTTATTCTGCCAATAATCGCAATAAGTGCATTTTTTATTATTTATATTTGGTTTAGAGTGAATAGGCCTTAAACGAATGTTAAACAGTTTTCTTTTGTTCTTACAAAAATTTTGGGTAATTTGATCATGGAAGTTAGGTTAAATGTGATATTTTCTTTCTGCGTTTGATAATTGTTCGGTCAAAACGTCAGGTATTGTAAAAAAATACCTTTGACGCGTGTGTATAAAGTGACACAGTTTTTACCTCATTAGGCCTATTTGTAATTTCTTCCCATCATGTGCTATAGTAAAAATACTCTTTTGTGGGCTTCTCTTAAATGATATGGCCTTTCCAGATATGGAGTGTTCATTATTACTTTAATATATAAGCATCCCTGCCACGGGGAAAAATAGTAACATTTTTATTATTGAAGGTATTGATTCGTAGTCCTTCAGCCTTTCGACTGGTTAGTACCCTCCCCGCATATACCCGTGGTGCGTGTGGTACTGAGTCTCTCACAGGTATATGGGACCTACAGTTTAACGCCGGATCCGAACGGCATAGTTGGGGAATGTTTATGCTAAGCAGGATACCTCTCGCTGGTTTGCCATTGCCTTGCGAGGGGGAACGGTCGTATCTAAATCAGATGGCCCCCGGCGGGAATTGAACCCGCGCCGACAGCGTAGCAGCGCCACACGCTAGCCACTACGCCACGACCGCTCCAGGTATTGATTATTGAAGGTAAATTAATTTATTAAATTTTTAGTTAGTTCCCACTTCGATTTTGTTGTATGTTGACAAAAATATGCTTTTACTAGTGAATATGTAAAAATTATAGTTTAAATTTCTTACGTCTTACTGTTACAAAGCTTGAACACAGACACTAATGTAGTATATATACATATATAGATGGACGTAACTTCTCTAATCAACCCATACAGCACACTCAGCTTTCAGATCCATGCTACACAGATTAAATAACATTCCGCTAGTGCAGAAGTGCTATAAAAGATGAACTAAACACAATGAAATATTGTAATATTAAAACTAGTTTGTATTGACAGTTGTAGTGAAACGGAAACAATGTTGCTACACTCTGACCACATGGTTTGTACAAGTAGATAAACATGATATAAACAGTGATTCACATAAAAACATCTTACAACACGTTCACGCGGAAGGTTATTTGATATGGTTTTTTCAAGACATAGCTTAAGAGTTTGCTTTTAAATCATGATAAATAATGGTAGTAAGACATCCAGAGATACTTCTGTAGCGAAGTCGCTTAACTTGAGTACTTTGATTTGATTTTAATGAAATATGATTATTTAATCTATGGTTGCAATAACATACGTAGTTATACTGTACATTACCTTAATCATGTTATGCAAATTCCAGATAAGTCCAACTAGGGTAATTTGAGATATTATTAATTATTTTCATGTGGATTTAATATCATAGTAGTTTACTTGAGAAACATGTTATATAATTACTCTATTAATATATCATTAACTTAATAAATACAGATACTTTGGTATTAAACAAGCATAAATATTTGTGAATTCTTTATAAATGAAACTGTGTATATATAGTGAAATAGTAATTTATAATTGATGGAAATTTTAATATTGAACAATAATATTTTGTTCGTTAATTTTCGTTTACTTAAAAATTAAATTAAATTAAGTGTATTGTAATGTTAAATTGAATCGGTTATTTCAGAAACAACACATGTGATATTTTGAGAAAAACATTCTCATTGTGTAAATTACTGTTTTAAAATTCTGAAAAAAAAGTATGCTGTAATTGGGAATATTTAAAATTGACTTTGGCAAGAAAAAAATGTTTTAATATTTTTTTAAACAAGAAAATTGCTTCACAAATTTTGTGACATGTCGTTTCTAAAATAACTGATTCAATTACTTTTAACATTGAACAAAATAAAAAACTTATTAATAGTGGGTGAACTCCACTTAATGTACATTCACTGATTCACTGTCACTCGAACAATTTACAGAAATGATCAAATCTTCCACCTGCTGTTCCACTATACCTTCATTTACCCATGTGTCTTGAATAACTGACATGTTGTCTTCAACTACCTTCTTCCAATCTTCTCCAGTAATCCTTTGTATTACTTCATTTGTTAATATTTCAACTTCAGTCATCGTGAATTTTGTATTAGGCCTACTTGTGGCAAAGTATTTTTTAATCCTGGCCCATATTAGTTATAATATAAATTATAAATAGGGTTCACAACCAAAGTGAGCAAAGTACATATAATATACTTTTGAGCAAAAAAAAAGAGCTTTTTCCATAAAATCATTTACAACATAAAAATGAACTATTCTTTATTATAAGTTACTGTATAGTATTCATGGATTGGTTTGCTGTGACAGTATATAATATGGGATCTAAAGTCTGCATATAATTGCAGAATCTGACTATAATATTTTATGAAAAGTGATTTTAGTCCGCTTTGAGCCCTTCATGTATTTGCCACTCAAACAAAAAGATTAAGATCAACTAAATGTTTAAATATCCAGGACTTGGTAACAACTGACGTGTTTTTATGCGCATTTCATTTAGTAATCTATGAAATTCATTGTGTTTCGTTCTGTAAGGGGTGTCCAGTAAATAAATTTATTGCTAATAAAATCAAACTACCAGACGAATAGCAGTTAGGTAATACTAGCAGAAGACATTGACTTTGTAAGTTTATTATTTGTGTTCAGTCAGCCAACAGTTCTGAAAACATAGTGTCAGCTCTCTGTTAAACAAAATACCACTTTGTATTTAGTATATTGTTAAACCGTGTATGTTTAGTTATAAGCCTGTAAGGTGTGACACGTCATTAAATATAAGTTTAATGCAGAAAGTTGTGTTAGTGGTTAAAATCAAAAGCAGAATTATCACTGTTGCACACCACTATATAAAAATTATTCCGATTAGCGCTTTCAAGCTTCACAGCTCATCGTCAGGTCAGATATGAACAAGCAGACATGAAAACAAACCCTTCACCCCTACCCCACCCCACCCTGCTCACACCCTGAGCTCTATAACAAAATGAATTGATTGCCACCATTTTATATCTATAAGGGTGGTAAGACTCTCTTGGTATAATGATATCAGAATACGGTTCTTTATTATATTATATTCTTTATTCTATCAGAATCGTATTCTGATATCATTATACTAAGAGAGTCTTACCACCCTGATAGATATAAAATGGCGGCAATCAATTCATTTTGTTATAGAGCTCAGAAGTGTTTAAAAGAGACCGAATAAAAAGATAGGGAGTTAAAAACGATAAAGGGAATTGTAAGGAATAATAACTATAACACCAACATAGTGGATAAAGTTATGAAAAGTGTTAACATGCAAAAAGCTAAAATAGAACCAGAACAAAAGAATTATGCAGGGTCATTGAATAGAATTGATAGAATTGTATAGGTTCACATACTAGAAAAATTATATAATGTTTTAATAAATACGGAGTAGATATAGCTATTAAAAAATGTTAAACGGTATTTGATAAGATAAGGAATAAAAATATAGAAAAAATCCCAGTATTACAGAAAAGCGGAATTTATAAATTAAAATGTAAAGACTGCAACAAAGTGTACCTAGGTGAGACAGGACAAAAATTCATATGCAGGTTGTCTGACCACAAACGTGGAGAAGGTAATAGAACAACGAATTCGTTATATGCAAGACATTTCATAGAAGACAACCATAAGTTTGTTAATCCTTTGGAAGACTACAAAATTGTAAAAGTAGTAAATAACACAGTTGAAAGGAAGCTTAGGGAGGAGTTAAAAATAGTGAAAGAAAGAGAAAAAGGGTTAGACAATTTAATTAATGCTAAAATTAAATTTGATAATGAAGAAATATTTTATGATATAATTAAGAAGTAAATGATAGAGGACAGATAGATAAGATTAAGAATTAAATTGCATAGGACTAATTGGATGTTTTAAAATAAGGGTGTGTGACTGGCCCACAAGTGTGAATGAGAAAGACGGTTAGGTTTAAAAGAAATGTACACACACACACACACACACACACACTTAAACACAAGGAATTTGCTAGAAAAATATGTAACTGTCCAGATGGAGGTGACAGGGCTCAGAGGTTGGAAGGGACTTGTGAATTATAGCTTGTTGTGTGAGCAGGGTGGGGTGGGGTAGTGGTGAAGGGTTTGTTTTCATGTCTGTTTGTTCATTTCCAATCTGATGATGAAGCTGTGAAGCTTGAAAGCGCTAATCGGAATAATTTTTATATAGTGGTGTGCAACAGTGATAATTCTGCTTGTCATTAAATATAAGTTTATACAATTTTTGTAGGTATTGCTTTTATAAAAAATTATATGTCAAGTATTATATACTATTATATAGTGTTATATACATTTTTTTTCCAAATGGTAATGATATTCTAAAGAATTGGCAGTAAAATTATTTTATTTCATTTTTTTTTAATATGATTACAATTGCCATAATACTAGTAGAGAGTTCACCAACACAAATTAGTTTTGTTTTTAATTAAAGTACATTATGCAATCTATAATTATTATATAAACAGAATTATCACTGTTGCACACCACTATAGAAAAATGATTCCGATTAGTGCTTTCAAGCTTCTCAGCTCATCGTCAGATCAGAAATAACAACAACAACAGAATAAAACAAACTCTTCACACCCCCACACGCCCCACTGACCACACACACCCCCGCAACAAGTTATAAGTCAAATGTCCCTTCCCAACCTCCGAGCCCTGTCGCTCCCATCTGTACATTTACATATTTTTCTAGCACATTCCGTGTGTGTGTGTGTGTGTGTGTGTGTGTGTGTGTGTGTGTGTGTGTGTGTGTGTGTGTGTGTGTGTGCGTACATTCTTTTCAAAACCTAACGTTGTAGAAATAGCAATTAAAAAATGTGAAATGGTATTTGATAAGATAAGGAATAAAAAAATAGAAAAAAATTCCAGTATTACAGAAAAGTGGAATTTATAAATTAAAATGTAAAGACTGCAACAAAGTGTACCTAGGTGAGGCAGGATGGAAATTCGTATGCAGGTTGTCTGACCACAAACGTGGAGAAGGTAATAGAACAGCGAATTCGTTATATGCAAGACATTTCATAGAAGACAACCATAAGTTTGTTAATCCTTTGGAAGACTATGAAATTTTAAAAGTAGTGAATAACACAGTTGAAAGAAAGCTTAGAGAGGAGTTAGAAATATTGAAAGAAAGAGAGAAAGGGTTAGATAATTTAATGAATACTAAAACTAAATTTGATAATGAAAAAATATTTTATAATATAATTAAGAAGTAAAAGGTAGAGGACGTATAGATAACATTAAGAATTAAATTGGATATATGGATCTTTTTGAAATAAGGGTGAGTGACCGCGCCCAAAGTGTGAATGAGAAAGGCTTTACAACGTTAGGTTTTGAAAAGAATGCACACACACACACACACACACACACACACACACACACACGCACATGCACACGGAATGTACTAGAAAAATATGTAACTGTACAGACAGACAGGGCTCGGGGGTTGGAAAGGAACATTTGACTTACAGCTTGTTTGCGGGTGTATGTGTGGACTGTGGGGCGGATGGGAGTGTGAAGAGTTTGTTTTATTCTGTTGTTTTTATTATTTCCGATCTGACGATGAGCTGAGAAGCTTGAAAGCGCTAATTAGAATAATTTTTCTATAGTGGTGTGCAACAGTGATAATTCTGTTTGTGATTATAACCACTAACACAACTTTCTTAATTAAAATTATTATATATATGACATGTACAGCCTACATTAATCCAACCATTCTCCACAGTAGATACAATTTGTAATTTCATGATATTTCTGTAGGAACTGATTTGTATTATTTTGTGTTTAACTCACAGTCACTTAATATCACAGTACCTGGACACACTAGCTACTTTTCTACTAAACACTGCTTGCTGTTTCATAATTAACTAGTAGTATGCTCCCTGTGTTGCAGAACTCGCTCATTGTTTTGAACAAAGTACATTATTTATGTTACATAAATTTCAATATTAGATAATTTTTCAATTATGGGAAAAATTATAAAAATCTCGATTATTATTTCTTTAGTAATATAACAATTGTAGAGCACACAATCATTCTATAAACCGTAAAAATTCAAAACTTTTTGATTTGTGTTACAATTCCTTTTAGTCTGACACCCTGCTGGTTTTTACACTTTTGACAAATTTCTAATCTCTTTTTTTGGATCCTGTGGTCCCTGTATTTTGAGATTTTCAAAACTTCACAGTACATTCAGAGGATAGTTAAAATTCTCTTTGATACCCCATATCGCTTTTTTTCAGTGGTATCAAAATTTTCACCCACTTTTTAATATCCACAATTTTAATAATTTTTCAAAAACGAATATTATATTCAGATTGTGGTTAAAATTTCTGCTAATTTGATACCTCACATGGACTTTTGCAATTTTCTCACAATTTGAACCCTTCATGTTTTTGCCTCCGCCACCCTATTTTTGGGAAGATAAATCGAAAAAATAATAGGGTTCTGTAGGGTAAACGTGATGGACATAATCCCAATTTTTATGAAAATCAATGGATGCATTCAAAAGTTATCATGAGACATGCCCCAAACCAGTGGTGCCCATCCCCCCCAAGGCCCAATGCGCAAATCCCCCCCAAAAATTCTCAGCACTCCTTCCCAATTGAAGCCTATACAAATTATTTTAGTTAAAAAAGTCATGAAAAACAAAACAAGATCCTACACTACAGTTACGATAATTGTTACACTTGATAAATTGTTTTAAATTGTATCATTGTTTTAAAAGATAAGGTGCTACACTGGTGTGGGTGTGGATGAGAAGCAAAGACATTTGAGAGATATATTTTAAAACATATTGGTCATGTTGGAACGTGGATGGCCAGTTTAAGCTTACAGAATTTTATCATTAGCCCTAATAATATTGTTTAGAAGTTTTGTATGTCATTACTTTGAACAAAACAGGCTAGATTCAAAGGGTATTGGAGTAATTAAAAACCAACCAAATATTGTACTTAGCAAATTGTATTTAACAAATGTGTTGCTAAACTAAAAATACATTTTAAATAATTGTACTATTAAAACCAATACAATGAAATGACGCAAAAACGACGTACAATGTAGTTTAAATTATGATAGGAAAAATATGTTTGTGTAAAAATATACATTTACATTAGTTATCACCTTGTTTAAATGTCTTGTACAAAAGCAGCTTTTTTCTGTGTACAATTGTGGTTGCAAATTTGTTAATGATTTCTTCGTTTTGTATCTGGCTCAGTACGTTGTTTTCACAGGATAGAATCAACAAACTTGACAGCCAGAGTCTCCCATGCTGTTCCGAAGCCGATTTTTCACTATTTTCAAACGGCTCATCGTTCTCTCTGCAGAGCAGCTGGTCATGGCAAGAGATAACAATATTCGGTACATCACTGTCAGATTAGGTAGAGCCGAAAGGTTAAGGACACACCTGAATGGTCTAATGGTCTCTCATTATCCATTGGTCCATCATCGTATGTTTCTCACTTTGTAAATTTCCTTCCTTTACCTCCTCATTTTCACTGCCATCTGGATCCTTTGCCCCTGCCAGGATTCGCATTTCATCCTCTGTTATCTCCATCCTTTCAGCTTCAGGGGAATGTAACATGTCTGATATGTCGATGTCTGCGTGTGTGACTTTGTACACATTGCAAAATGTCTCCAATTCTGAAGCAATTAGGTCGTTGTCCAGATTGTAATACTCACACAGCTCTTTTATCTTATCGGGGTTGAAGTCTTTTCCAGTCTCCAATTCATGTGTGATTTTCATAATTCCTCCATGAGAAAAATAATTCCTCCATGAGACATTTGTTTAACCATGGCAAGCGAGCTGTCCGGGAAACGATCATTCAGTTGAGACAATAATGAGTCTAAGACTAGGAAATAAACCTCAACCTTCATTTTCTTTACAGGGTCATCAATTTTTTCGTCTATCGAAAGTTCGTCCATGAGGCGTTTCCATTTTCGGTTTCGCTGAGTTCGGACTTGTGAGACATTGTGCTGATCAGAAAATTGTGTTATTGAACTTGTAAGTGTGTCCCACTCTTTTTCACTTCCTAATGTCTTCAGTTTCGCCCTCGTATCTGAGATAACTGCTGGTATCATGCCATAATCAACTGATTTGGCTTGTAAGCAAATTGTGATTGGAGAAAGAACTTTAAATATAGTTGAAGCAACGTGCATGGCACATATATTTTCATAATCTGACATACTGTTGATCAGTCCTTTCGCAGACGCTTTAGTGTCATTGTCAGATTTCTTGTCAAGACAGATTTCTTTGAGGGTCTCTTTGATGGTTTTGTAACATGTTAGCACAGTTTTGAGAGCATCACTCTTATTCGACCATCTTGTAGTCTGCACTCGTTTTACTCTTTTCATTTTGTTTTGTGCTAGGCCCTTTTTCAAATTGTCGATAAACATGTGGTGACGTCGATGCCCAGACATGAAAACATACATCTCTTGAAGGAGGGAGAACATGTTTCGCATTTGAGGGCAAACATCAATAGACTTTTCTACCACTAATGCAAACCGGTGAGAACAACACCATACATAAAATGCTCGGGGACTCTCTCTAAGCACAACAGATTTTAAGCCATTGTACCGACCTCTCATGTTCCCTGCTCCGTCCATGCTTTGGACGTTGATTCCTATGGATTTTAGAGTGTTCATTAATTCGTAGGCTAGGTTTTCCCCTGTTGTGTCGCCACTTGTGAACACTTTGATCAACCGTTCTTCCGGTTTTACTGGATTGTTGCTAGCTCCTTGCTCATCTAGGTGCTCAACATATCGGAGAAAAACCGCTGTGCATTCTTTTTTGCTTATGTCTTGTATTGAATCCAGGATGACTGAGTAGATGTTACTTAAATTTATATTGTTGACTATTTTTGAGACTACAATGTTACTCATAACATTAATCAAGTCAAATACATTTCAATAACTGAGAAAATTTGACCCCAATTTTCCCTTTTGGTTTCTGATTTTTTCTATCTTTTCAAGGTACACTCTGGCATCGGGATTATACTTAGCTATCAGTGAGAACAGTTTCACCAATTTCTCTTCTGAAACATCCTTTTTTCTGAATGGTAGCATTTCTTCACCTAAATACTGACAACAGTCAATTATTACCGACAACACTTCTCTGTTGTGATGAACGAGTTGGTCAGATTCTTCAGCAAGTCAGGAGTCTATTCTTTTCTGCGATATCCACTGGATTCTAGCGACTTGGGAAGATAAATGCTGTTTTGACTGTTTATGCTGTTCTATGTAGCGCTCGCCTCGATGCTCAGTCCAACCTCTGCAGCCAGTTGTACTCCATACCGTTCTTTCTCCTGGCAGAGCAAATAGAGTGCAATGCAGGCAAAAAACCGCATCTTTCATCGGACTATAAACTAGCCAGTTTCTTTTACTTCTAGTCCCATCAGGTAAAGTGCTGATTTTCCAAGCTGGATTAAATTTTCTTCCGCCTGTTGAAGGGAAACTCATCGAAGACAAATCTTGATTTTCTAGTCGAAGACCCGAATTTATCTCCTCCGCCGATAGTTTGATGTTGGCAAACGATGCAGGGTCTTCTACATCATGAACACCAGGTAATGGGTCTGGATTATCTGGTTGAATGTTTTCTGGGCTCAGATCTGAGCCTGAAGGGCTACTGATTTCTAACTCTACATTTGGCGGTAACGATAATTTAGTATTTAAATAAAGTCACAAACGAAGGAGGTGCTTTAGCTTGCATTTTGTCTTCATTTCCACCCTCCACGATATCAAATGTTGGATTTATATCTTGGGACTCGTCTGGGGGTTTCGCACTTGAAGTTGATGGTACATCTATGTCCTCAGTTGTAGGGTCATCGTTAGCAGCGTCACTGGTTACATTCGATCTAAAAAAATACAACGATTTTAGAACTCTCCCCTCCCCAAAGTTGTTATTTTATTGTTTGCTATATTTTATTATTTTTAATGCTTGCCGTATTAGTGGAAATAACAGAACAACAAAAATAATAAAATGTTACCGGTAGTACAAAAATGCTAATAAGCCCGAATAAAAATTACGCAATAAAGCGATTCCTTTGTATCTTATATAAAGTTGTTTCTATTTTGGCCTATTCAAACGGTAACTGAACGAGACAAAAATAATTATATTTTACATACCTGGAATCTAAACTATGATGCTGACTGGTACTGGGGTCAGCAGAAGATTCAGCATCAGTGTATTTCACCCACGGGCCATCACCAGACTTCACTTCAACCATTTTAAAACTAATGTTTAGGTTATGTCTAAATTTATAGGCTTGTTTCTTCTTACAATGTTCTAACCACTTGTCTTTTCGATGAGTTGTGTTACACATAACCTCCATACACTTATACTTAAACGATTGTTTCAGTTTTTTCGGCATTTTGACAACTATCACGAAACACGAGATTACATTCCAACCACAACTCACACAAACAAGGCACCGCATTACAGAGTAAAACTCACGGGCAGTATGCCGCCGCGCGCGGCTGGTGGACCAGAGATAAGAACTGAGGACCCG
Organism: Magicicada septendecula; assembly: GCA_034769895.1. NCBI lineage: Eukaryota > Metazoa > Arthropoda > Insecta > Hemiptera > Cicadidae > Magicicada > Magicicada septendecula. The sequence goes on from CM068367.1 coordinate 291,192,088, forward strand.
CCCCGTTTACTCCACTGCCCGCCCGTCAACAAGCTTAGCACACGCACACATTTTTACATTCACGATCACGGACCTGACTTATTGACAGGATGTTGCTGCAGGCTGCCAGGGTCAGTTTTCCAAATTCCAAAACAAAATTTACTACTAGTTGTACTGTTAGAGACATTTGTGCCGCCAGTTCATTAAAACAATCATAAAGATATGTAATTGCTTTAGTTTTTTACTAATAGCTTAGTTTGTTGCACAAACACGGTAAAAATTTCTATCAATGTTGGATTTAAAATGTTATTCTTGAAAAAATCCCCCCAAAAATCCTTAAAATACACCCAAAAAATCCCCCCCAAAAATTCTCAATGCGCAACTTGCGCTATGATCCCCCCCTGTGAGCACCACTGCCCCAAACAAATAGACAGACAGATAGAACTCGCTTTGCTCATTCAATTATGAAATGTTAACAAGCATTGCAATAATTATTGTTCACTACATAATGTGTATTAAACAGACTAACATTCGAAGATTGTATGGACCACTATAAATGGGTTCAGTTTTTGAGAATTGGAAAGACAATGATTGAAAAGTGTTTTCAAGCCATAAAATAAGATTAGCCCAGATTTTATGGATAAAAAGGCAGACGATTTTGATTCAGGATATAAACCGTTCATAGAAAATGGAAGCGTTTTAGATAGAAAATTGAATAAATTGTATCAGTAAAACAAATATTTATCACAATAATATATTTTGGAAATGAACTTGTGAAGCAACACATGTTTGTATCTGTTTCTTATATTCATATATATATATATATATATATATACAAATATGTTCACAGGTCCACCTGATTATGAGCTGACAGCGGCACAGGTTGTTATTATGAAACAGGCAATGAATAGAGTGCGTGAAACTGTACAGAGGCTTGCAACAGACCACAGGGATCTTCACAGTACAGTGTCCAAAGTTGGGAAAGCTATAGATAGGGTATATTTCCAGTATAGATAACATTTTTGTTTCCACATAACTGATAACCTGTATTGTATACAGTAATAGTTGAATTTTGAATTGGGTGGAACTTTAGATAGTATACATTCAAATTTAATACATTTTAGATAGTAGTAAATCAAATTTATATTAATATACTAGGCGTATGTGAAAGTGTATAACTTCTTTAAAAAATAATAATTATAGGATGACATCATTTTAAAGGTAAATTGTACTTTGTTAAACTGTGTTGTTAATATTGGGATTACATTAGCATATCAAATGATGATTTGAAAAACAGCTTATGAATTCTACATCAGTAAAGTATGTAAGTAACTTTTGTTGGTACAGTAGAAACGTCTTGTTAGTATACAGTAATATAGTACAAAGTTATCAATTTAATTGTGTACTGAGAAGTGATAGCTATTGTTCTTAGGTCGTGCAGTTATTAGAGAAGTGCTGATTATTCTTCTGTTACAGAATTTTGTGTCAGACTTTGCATCTACAAGTAGAGATGATGTGTTTACTTCTTCAGATAAAGTCATGCTTTTAAATCAGGTTATATGTCAACATTTTTATAGACAGGGAATGTTAGATATAGCCCAAGAATTGGCACAGGTATGTTGTATCAGCTATTCTTACCATGTGTTAAATACTATAATTATTGTCAGTATAAATAATTCTTTGGCAATAATTAATGTGTTATTAATATTATTATTATTATTGGGTCCTTCAGTCTTTCGACTGGTTTGTTTGTATCCTCCCCCCATATACCTGTGGTGCGTGTGTTATGGAGTCTCAAAGTAAATGATTTTCCGATCTGACGAGTTGTGAATCTTGAAAGCGCTAATCCGAATAATTTTTCTATAGTGGTGTGCAACAGTGATAATTCTGTTTGTGATTATAACCAGTAACACCAATTTTCTTAATTAAATTTGTAACATTATGCTCTCTATCAGCTAGCAGATGTTTTTTAGTTCAATATAATTGATATGAATAATCGGTATAATTCTGTATTGTTTGATCTTCATATTTATAGTTTATGTAATTTGACGTGTATCAAATAATATGAGTGGGAAAACTATTTCTAGAAAATAATGTTGATAAATTTAGCTTTATTTTCATGACAGAAAAATGTAAACTAAACTATATAATTTAGTACAAAAATGTTTTGTATTTAAAAAGTTTTTTCTATTTGTAATAAAATGTAGGTTAAACTTAAAAAGAAACAATAAATAAAAAAGTGTCTGTAAGTAATTATTTATTATTGATATGTGTATATACTTCATAAACTGCTCATTATTTTGATGTTTATAACATTATTCTTATATGGCAGTTGAATAGTATAAATTATTGGAAATTTGTTCTGTCCTTAGGATACATAATTTTAGTAGGCATTTGAAAACTTGATTTTATAATATTTATTGCAAAGAAACGTTGGTTTATTAGGATGCTGGTTTGAAAACAGAAGAAGATGTTAAAGAACCTTTCACAGAACTAAACCGTATTTTAGATTGCTTGAAACAGCATGAATTAGGACCAGCTTTAGAATGGGCAGTTCAGCATAGAGAAGCATTAGAGTCACAGGCAAGTGGTGAAATTCTTATATAAGTAGAGTTTGTTTATAAATTGTTATATTTAGACACAAATTTTCTGTCTTCACTGATTTTTTTTATAACAATAATTATAAAAAATATGATTTTCAGTCATATAACAAAGATCTTGTTTGAGAATGCAGACAATATACCTTGTTATATAGGATATCTAGATACATATTGTAATAAGTCTTTTTATATGGGTTGTATAGATTTGTAGAATGCGTGTTATTCTGCCACACGTTGGATGCGTGACTTTGTAATATATTCTGTTACTGGGTGTTTAAAATAGTTAGTGTTTCTGTAAGTCGTTCTATTTTCGTATAGTAAATGTATGCTTGTCGAGCATTTTTTAACTCGCTCGTTGGGTTCGTGGTATAGTATGGGTGTATAATTGATGTTATTAATAAGTTCAGTAATTTCTGTCACTGTTATTTGCGTGTAGCGAGTCGAATTGTACCTTTTCTTACCATTTACGGGTAAACCGTATCTCTCGGCGTTTGGTTTGAATGTTGCCGCCTCGCCACCTGATTGGCGCACGCTGTCCTCCAGTATCGACTTCGCTATCTGTGATTGTTTGTAGTTTCACTTTAATAATTTGCTATGTATTAACTTATTTTGCACGAATCAAACATACAGTGTTGCAGAATAACAAATATTTATTAACCCTTTAATAGTTTTCAGTTAGTTAGTAGTACATTAGTTTATTTTAGCACCGGCTTTTACAGTTGCTCAGTTTGAATGTGTCATGTACCCACCGCTTGGTGAATACCGGTTGTTTACAATAAAATGTTTTACTCAGGGGTGTTAATAAGTCCTTTTGGCTACAGAAGTATTGGACTACGGCTAAAATGCACAAATTTATAATAATTCTTAAAACTAGGTACACAATAGTTAATATTTTAATACATTCAAGTATGTAATCATCAATGAGATTTAGTAAAATTTTTGGTTAGGATTTGTCAACAAGTTATGTTTATTAATTATTTATTATAGCTCAGTTTAAATAATTGTCAATTGATTAAAGTTCAATAATAGTGATATTATAAATACTTTCAGTTCTAATTCAGAATAGTGATCAGTGAAGTGAAAATTGTGGTTTGTTATTTTTGATAGAAAAATTGGGAATTCGTTTTAATGAGATTAATGTTTATACTCATCGACTGTAGTTGGGGCTTCCGCGATGATCGTCTGCTTCTTCCGGATGGATCTGGTTGTCTTCTATTCTTCGGATATTCGGCAATCTCGTTCAGACTGGTTTTTCCATAAAGTTCGGCTTCGTACTCGTTCTGCAACCGTCCGTCTTCTCGGGTTGAAGTAGGTCGCCTATGGTCTTCCTTCGGGATGAGTCGTCAGCTATTGTTCCAGAAGTCTTCTTGATTTCCTCGGGTAATTATGGTTTGTGAAAAACTTTAATAATAAATATATTATCAGGCGTTCCCTGGACTGCTAGTACTATATTCTTTTCTTTCAATTTCCGTCAAAATTCACTTATTTAGTATAAAATTTGGGTTGAGAGCTACATTCATCCGCCCTCGGCGTCGGTCAGTAATGGACTAACGAAAATTCAACGGTTTTTTGGCAATAAATTTCGGTTGCTATGGTTACGTAATAAATTATGCTAATTCTCATTGGTCGTTAATTTAAGTCATTGTTATATTCTAACGTGTTATTTTAGTTTAATTTTACAAAATATCTTCAAATTAAGATTTCTTCCTTATACTAGTAGCTAGGTTTATTACATGAATACCATTGTTCATAATTTTTGATAAGGTTCATTTTGATACCCCTCATGGTTACTTTTGGGTAGCTAATCACATTTTAGTTATTTTCCTTATTTATATTTTATATATATTTTATCCAAAATTGGCTGTTTATACATTTTGGTATTAGGAATACCCACTTAACTTGTTTAAACATTTGGTATATTCTGCTTTGCTATTGGCTATTGTTTGTTCTTTAATTTACAAAATTCATCATTAACAGTTAGGCCTAGAGCCTAGATTTTCCTATACTACTATCTGACATTTCTTTGTAACTTCTTACCTTTATATTTGGTACTTTTAAAACAATTTTTAAACAGAAACAAATAATAAACATTGGTTTTTCTAACTACACCTCTTATTACAATAATAAACATTTTCTTAACAGGTTCAAGCCTGAAATAAAACTTCTAACTACCTTTCTATTCCTTACTACTATCTGGTTCAACTGATGATTCATTATATTATATTGGATTTTTAAACAATAAAAACACTCTTATTATACTACTATTAAGCTGTACTTTTCACAATATATTCTATTCCCTCATTCCTTTACTATAAAACAGTGTCTATCTTTCTTGTTTGCATTTCATTCCAATGACTTAATTTCTATCTTATTTTATAATGCTTATTAACTACTGCTTAACTTAATCACATTATAATGAGTTCCTCTTACTTGCTAGTACAAAGTTTATCACAGGTCTTCCAGTTATTCTAATACAGTCTACAAACAAGAATACTTTTTGAAGTTCACCAACTACACTTTTTCCTTCGTAGAAGGTTTTTGACTTATTCACTTTCACTTATTATATGCAACATGCTATCACTGCATGTCACCACTTTTGTATTAATATACTCTTTCTTCCACTCACTTGATTATTCACTGGGTTGTTTATTGATGTTAATATCATCATGGGGTTACTGGTTATAAGTGTTTATTTTATTTTCCCTTCACTAATGATCACTTTTGGTAATTAACTGTGGCCTTTATTTGCCTTAGGGTATGTTTACTAGTTTTGATTATATTTATCACTATTTGTTAGGGTGTGTGTATTATTAGTTCCCTAACTTATATTTATGAGTACATTCCTTCATTAACAAAATATACATAACATTACTATCTTTCTTATTTGTCATTATTACCCTAGGTACATCTCATCTATACTCTAATTACATCAGTGCATTTGTTAACATACATTTTAATGGTCATTATTAGGGATTTACAATGTTTGTTGTCGAATTCTTGATTACATTAGTTCTTGGTTCCTTTTTCCTTGTTCCATTGTTCTTTTCGTATTTATCCGATCTGTTGAATCAAGTCATTGTCAGTTTATTAGTCATTTGGTTATTTGGTTATTGGGTTATTAATCTCTGAGTTTATAAGTTCTTGCCCTTTTATTCTTGTCTTCAGCTTCTTTATTTTATAATTAATTATCATTGGATCTTCACTACCTTATGTCATGTTACAATATATACGTTGTTATATACACTTTATATGTAAAGATACCAGATTGATAAATAAAGAGTTCCTATTATTTTAATCATTAAGAGGTGTTCGTTGTTATCATATTAGGCATTTAGAATATTAACTTACAGTATACACTACAGTCCCGTTTAACCAAATTTGATGGGACCCATAAGACTTCGGTTAAACGAAAATTCGGTTAAACCGGAAAATATGTATTTTCGTATCTCAGACCGGATAGTTGTGTTGTTCATGGGGTCACGGCCCACGGGCGAGCAAGGCCTACAATAGCAAGGCACATTACAATAGGCCTATTACAAACGAATGCATCAAAACACTCTACAGGTATTAATTTATAAATAGAGTACGCTAAAAATGCAGTGAAATAATACATATTTTATTTTACATGAATGAGACATTTTGGAAAAGTACAGTAGTCGTAACAAACATAAAAAATTGTAGTGAAATACAATAGTACAGTGAAAAATTTATATAGTACTCTATGTAGGAAATAAAAACATACGCACATGAATAATAAAACATGAAATTCGCAACAAACATGAAAGAATTATGGTGGAATACAGTACAGTAAAACAAAATTTAATGTAGCGAAAATGTCATCTTCACTAAGAATTGGATGTGGTTCTTCATCACCTTGTATCCATTCCGCTATATCGTGTATTTGAATCTCCGATCCGCCTACCAGACTGTTTAGCTGTGATACGAAGTTCTCGTCACTACACTCCATGGGAACATCAGGTTCATTTTCATTCTGTGACACTGTTGTAGGCACGTTAGGCCAGAGTTTCCTCCAAGTTTTGTTTAGAGCAACTGCCGTTTCCCCCTCCCATGCTGCAGCTGTCATGTAGATCACGTCCTTGATCGTTATTTGTTTCAACGTGGATATGATGTCATTAGGCTCTTCATCTTCATCTATGAGGTCTCGCGCGGCGCCGGCCGAATGTTTGTGTACAGTCCCTGTATGAAAGCAGTATAAAATATGGTAATACAAAAGTATTTTCGGTGATTCGGTTGACCCGGAAATTCGGTTAAACGGGATTCGGTTAAACGGGACTGTACTGTATACAGTTTTTTAGAGACTTGTTTACTTTGACATTTTAAGCACTTCACACTAGCAGGGCATATCTTATACACCTTTTGTTTATATGTTACATGGTCAACATATATAATTTTTTTTTATTTTTTACATTTATTGTAGAATTCTGTGCTGGAATTCAAACTACACCAGTTGAGATTTATCGGACTGATTCAGCAAGGTGCATCAATGCAAAATGAGGCCATCAATTATGCTAGGACATTTTTAAGTCAGTTTGTCAATAGACATGAAAAAGGTTCGTGTATTATAAATATAGGTTTGTGTAATTTATTATAAATTACTGTTAGCTATATTAACTTTAGGTACAAGTTGATGGGCGGTTGATAAGACTGATAAAACAAAGTGTGTATGATATATATTAATGTGATAATTATTAACTCTCTGTTCATACTTTATACACTGACTAGTTAAATTCCATATAAACAAGTAGACCCACAATGTAAAAGCGCAAGATCATATTTTATTTATTTTCGTATTATAAATTTTTTTGCTCTTCCTATATAAGTTTTTATAAAATAAAGTATTTAAAACAAGATGTCAGAACATATAATCATCAGTAGCAGCATTTATTTCCCTATTACTGAATGTATGCGACCTGAATCATTTGTTTTGTAGAGAAATCAAGTTCTTTCTCTTTTGGGAAATTTGTGTCCATTTCACTATACCACAGTGCATACAGTTAATAAATCGTCTCTCCAGTCAAGGTAATTTTATGAGCATCTCCAATGTTTTCACCTAACCAAATATCATGCTCCCTCAATTTAATCTTAATTCTATAAATGATATCATCTGTTTCAGTTTGTTTGCATATCCATTTATTAATTTTCTTATATATCCATTTCATCTCGAATGGATATAATCCTTGTACTTTAGTTCTTCCCATGTTTCTGACCCAGAACTTATTGCAGTGAACACAGACTGGTTAATTATACACATTCTATTTTAATCATTAGTGACATTTTTCATGCTTTATGATAGTGTTCATCCTTCCAAAGGCAGCTCACCGTGACTGGTCTTATTTCATTAACAATTCTAGCATTGTACCTCCATTGTTACTACCTAACCAGTTCACTTCACTCACATCTGTCAGACATCATCAGTTTTCACCACTTCTGTTGTTACACCATTGTTAACCATCATGTTTAGTTTTCCATATTTATTTTAAGCCAACATGTTCACTTTCATTGATAAGCTAAATCATTTACAGTTTACGGTTATGCTCAGTTGTAATTTTTTTCTTACTGGATTTCTAACATTTATCTAGATTCTTACTGAACAACATTACATCACGTATTTGAAAGATATAATCTGTGTATTGGAATTACTTCAGTTTGTTATTTTAATTATCTGACCATATTCTCCAACAATATGTACATTTTGATTTATGAGTTTGTATACATATTTCACAATAAATCTCTTGAGTATCCTTTTCCTATCCATTGTTCTGTTAAGACGAGTACCTCGGCATTTTTACATAGTTAATCCCCTGTGACCAGCAGTTTAAAAACACTATTGAAACACTTATAAAGGTTTACTACAGGTTATTACTATAAAGTAGTTACACCTAACTTTTTACCAGACATTCCTCTTAGGAATATAAGCCGTACTTATTACATTTAATTATAATTTTTTTATGTGTTGCAAATGAAGGTGTATAAAAATAAGATGTTTTTGTATAACTTTTAGAGAAAAAATTTGAAGTAAATGAACTACATCAGACCAGAGATTTCTCTTATTGTTTTGTTTATAACTCAGTTATTGTCTTTAGTAAAAAAAAGTATGTGACACATAAAAAATATACATAATAACGTGCTTTAGGGTGAAAGTTTGAAGCATGGATGGACAAGCAAACTCTTAGTGCAGTAGGAATTATTGATTCAGAATTTATACCAAAACATATAATTACTTTTTTTCAGAATATCAGTGTTGATGATTGTCTAAAAATTAGTTTAAATTAAAACAAAATATTCTAGGAAATGGCTAAAGAAAAACTCAAATAGCATGTATAGCATTGTGACTGTAACGTGATTTGTAGGTTATCAACGGGTTGAAAGTGTACCAACTATATCAGTTTTGCAGTAAATAAGATGCTAAATAATACACTCACAAATATCAATGACACGTAAAATATTATGAAATAACTTCAAAATACTTGTTAACAAAAGCAATAGCTTTGCATGTTTAACACGCACAATGTGAACAAACTCACAGCACTTGCGAACTGTTTACATTATTTCATATAAACTCTTTCCTTCAGTCAGTACTGGAATCTGAGGGCAGAAATCAGAACTGAAATGCTTGACAAACCTGCATTTATTCTGTGGTATAATAATAATAAGATGTAACACATTTGACATTTGAGAACATTGAAAAGTCCACTGGTAGCACCAGGGCCAGATTAAGGTATCTTGGCGCCCTAGGCTAAGTATATTTTATCGCTCCCCTCACCTCCCACAGGCTATTATTTACGGCGATTTCCAAGGGGCTGAATGAAGCTTTAAACACCCTACAATGTATTTCTTAGTTAGGAATATTTCAAATATCTTACTGTTTTTGGAAACAGTCTCAAGAATTGAAAACTGAGGCTATTTTTCAGAGATTGTTTTAGAGTTACACCTTCAACCATTTGTAGTTTCCATGGCTTTTATAAGGAAAAAATTAACTAAGTAGTTACAGAATTATAATAGTTTTATTAAGAGTACATTTAATATCATTTACAGAAACAAGACAATCAGTTAAATATCTTGTAGATTTGTTAAGACTCATGTAAAGTTCAAGCTAGATTCTTTTTTCTCGCTTTAGATTGAGCAAACATTTTAATCACCTCACTGAAGTCAAGCCCTTGCAGAAAGTCACTTTCAATGAACAAGAGGCTACACCGATGAATCATAACCGGTGAAAACTGTTTGGAAAGCACTTCTATTATTTATTTACAGTTTTACCATAATTTCTCGCAAACAGGCACCTGTGTTCAAAATGAACTCAAATATCTTTGTAATTTATTACCAATTTTACATTTAGCTGTAAAATTTTATTATTTTTTAGCTAACATTTTGTGCCCTCTAAAATGCCACGCCCTAGGCTACAGCCTAGTCAGCCTAATGGTTAATCCGCCCCTGGGTAGCACAATATTGCACCATTAGTCTTCAAAATGGTAATGCCTTCAAAGTTGCTTTTGTCTAAACTGAAGCAAAAGCTTTCCTGTAATCAGTAGTTGCTGTACAAAAGGTTTTCAATAGTTTCAGACTCATAATATTGTTGGAACTTTTTGTCGAACATAGTTTATTGTAGTGTGGTTGCTTCTAAATCCTGCTTGACCAGGGGACTGTTGATCTTAAGTTAGTTAATGTTCAGTTTGTTATTATGCTTATGTGAAATGTAAACTATCCCTACATATTTTCCTGACTTTTTGTGTTTCCCACTTTAGCATTATACTGTTACATAACTGTTGTATACTTTGTTTTCTCATGTGTACCTCTTTCATATCACCTTTTCACTATTTGCAATAAGATAGTAAAGTTGAAAGTAGTAAGTATACTACACTTGGTAGTAAGTATAACAGAGTGAGAGTACATTTCTTCTAAAGGAGATTCATATCAGTGAGTGTAACAACACCTGTCTAAGCCAGCTAATCAGGTCATTTACAGTGTGCTGGATTGTTCTCTTTTCTCTTCTTATTTGGCATCTGTTAGATTAACTTACGGTACTCTATGGTATTGATATTTGAAGATTTTCAAGGATAGTGACGGATCTTTTTTCCCTATAAATATAGTTTCTTACTAACTCATACATAAACTCTTAGTGACTAATTCAATTGCAGTTAATAATTCAATTAATTTTTGTTAATAACTCTTAATTAATTCTTGTTGCTAAAAGTTTGTACTAATTAATTAACATTTGCACTAAAAGTTGGTAGGTTAGAAAACATTGGGCCTCACTTCAAGATTATTGGGAAAGCCATAAATTCATTGTTTTCAAAATATGTAGCGTACAGATGTAAGAAAAAATATTTTGATATATTTCTCTGTCATAAACAACTTTATCAGTCGTAGAGAAGTATAAAAAACAAAATCTGGTTCGTCTTGTTTTTGTGTGTTTTGGCATCTCTCTAATAATTTTTATTCTTATGGACAGAATGAGTATAATCATTATACAGACTAGCATTATTTAATCAATGGCTAAATGTCTTTTTAAATTTAACCATCCTAATGTAACACAGCATACATATAAACTTATTTGGTTTCAAACAATAACTTGAAGATACTAAGACTGAATAAACCAATAAAGTCTAACAATTGAACCAGGAAGCAAGTCATAGTTTGGGTGTGGGCTTATACATATATTATTGCAGTAAATAATCTACTGTTTTTTGTACTTGTATCTATGTATCTTTATTATTATTGTAGATATTATTATGTGAGTTAATTTTTTAATTCAGAAATCCAGAATTTAATGGGCATGTTCCTGTACTTACCACATGGAATAGCTACATCGCCATATTCTCATTTACTGGAACCTCGGTTGTGGTCAGAAATTTATGACATTTTTATGCGTGATGCTTGTTTTCAACTAGGATTAAGTGTAGAGAGTCCTCTTAGTATATGGTATGTATTCTAACAAGATACTTGCAATTCTATTGCTTTCACGTTGTATCGTATACGTTAAAACATTAGTGTTGAAAAAAAATCTAGATTTTCTTTTACTATCAGTTTTCATTCATTCAATTTTCACTGTCACAACACGATTACTATTATTATTTTTCCCATGAACATCATGATGTAATGTATAACTCTTTATAGTACTTGTTTTCTTAGTATAACTCATTCATGGAAGTATTAATAAAATTGGAAGTAGAAAGTTTAAGAAGTTATGTAAGCAGCAGACAAAATGTTATACAGGCATGGTGCCATAAGAATTGAATAATTTTCACTGATATTAAATGTTTAATGTTAAAAAAATTGTTTAGACTTTTTCTTGTGAACTTATTAGTGTGAATTTTTTTATGTTAAAAAAGCAATAGAAAAGATGGTCCTGACTCATATAATGAGATTGTGGGATACCAGAGTGTAGTTCTAACCAAATAGGTCGTACACATAGCCAAATTGTTTTTAACTAATTATTTTGTTAATTTTTTTTTGTCAAATCTGTAAATCTGTTAATCATAAATGTAGTCATGATTCTCACATCTTTTCTTTCACCAAAGAGTCATCATATTTTAGGGTACAGGTATAACTGTCTTAAGTCAGTATTTCTAAAACATAAACTGTGCAAAGTAAGTCAGGTTGTTGGTACTAGATGGGGCCGACGTCCTATTTGCTTGTCCCCTTCACTTCAAGAAAGGTTATTTTTATAGCCACTAAAAAGTTGCATCTATTGTTAAGAGGGTTTACAACAGAGATGTTGCGTTGGCCCCATCCAGCAGATTAAGTGGCATTTTATTCTGTTGCATGTAACTTTAGTTGGTTCAAAAACATTTATTTTATTATTATATAATGGTAACAGCACGATTAAAATATAAAACATGTAATATAATGATGATAATATTATGTAATATAATAATGACAGTACTGTCATTATACAATAATAAAAATAAATATTGAATACATGATCTTTATCTGTAGAATCTATGAGATATGATTCAAAGGAACTTGTAGATATTCTTCCTTCCTGTTGCCTCATGTCTGTTTTCATTTTTGACCAATGGCTCTCAGCGTTCTGTGTATGAATGTTTGTGCCACTGCTGCATACAAAGTTCAGCAAATGGTTAACTTGCAAATGAGTGTAACCTGTACTTTGTAGAGAATTGTAGCCTCTCCACATATCCGTAATTGTAGTAGTTCCAGGGTGAACATTTTTCTTAGTGACATCCAACAACATGTAAGCATCTCATTTGTTTACATCTTTCAGGAAGCATTTTTCCTTCTGTCTGTCCCTCCAAATACCCACTGAATCTTCATCAGTCGACCTGTGTTATACTTTTCTCTTACTGAATGTACTCTCTTTTGTTTCCACTGTTTCAACATCTCCAGTTTTTATACTATTCGCTTAACAATCACACGTTAATATTTCCCAAAACTTGAAAATTAATTTTCTAATCATTTTCGTATTTAGTTTTGGTTTCTTTTGTAAATACAGAAATAGGGTATTTACGAATCCATGCAAATAAAATGCACAACAAAGTTTCTGGTGAAATCCATGCAATGCTAAAAAATGTATTGTCTTGCAGGTTATTTTTTTGGTATACATTGGTTTGCCCTGAACCTGTATATCAGATTTTTATTAAACTCTTTGTTGAGATACATTTTACCACCACACTTCAAACATTCAATTCTGTTTTGTATAATGTTCCAGTCCAGGCTCTGATACATTTCTTTATTCCATCGTCCCTATGTAATTGCCATGACTCTATCCATTGCCGACTAACCAGTAAGTCATTTTGAATACTTACATGCAGTTTTTAATAAGTCTTTTGATGTGTGACTGTGTCACAGGAATTATAGATTAATTTTTATATTTTGCAATTAGCCTGAAAACAGCTGTTGATTTCTAGAGTAATTAAACTTTTTTTTAAAATTAAATCAGTGATTGCTAATATATGTCTTTTTCAAATTTAAGCATCCTAATGTAACACAATATACATATCAATTTATTTGGTTTCAAACAATAACTTGAAGATACTATGACTGAATAAACCAATAATGTCTAATAATTGAACCAGGAAGCAAGTCATAGTTTGGGTGTGGGCTTATACATATTGTATATCCCGTATATACGATGAAATTATATGTATGTGTAACTTAAAATACATAATACTACAGCAAACCTGGCTTTAGTTTTGCTAACACACTGTTTGAAAGACAGTCTACCTTCCAGCAGAGATATGCTTTTTTATTGGTACAAATTGAATTCAACTGAAAATTGAGCTGAAGTTTTTTTTTTTTTAATTCAGCTAGGACCATCTGGAACTTGAATAAACTTGAATATCCAGCAAGCTGAATAGAACTATAATACAAGTTTTAACATGTGAGTGAAGCTTAAAATGTATCCCTTGACGGGTAATTAGTGAAAAATGTCAGTACCACGTTTTGTCCCATTTGAAACACCTAGAACAGCTTCAACTTTGTAGCATGAAATGAGGATTGTTTTCAGATATCCAATAGCAACTGAAATTGATGAAGGATATTGGGTAGTATTTGATTGGATTGCGGGGTTTCTCAACTTATATAGATAGGTTTCCTTTACTCAGCATAACTTAAGTGAAATGAGAAGATGGAGTAACCAGCTCAGCCAGAAATAAAGACTTGCAGACCATTTCATGATTTGTGTCTGCAAGATAAATTTCTTGCCTTCATTGCTACAGAGAAAGATGAAATAGATCACAAATAGGTGATTCAGATATTCAAGCATTAAAAGAACCAGAAAAACGATTTTAAGTCTGAACCAGGCTTGGTAAGTAGCTACACAGGTGTTTGGGATTGCCAGTAAGTTAATGTAGATGAGTAGTCAGATTGATTCAGAAACCAGTACATGCCAATACCATGATATCAATTTGGCAACTAAAAGAGAATTGTTAGTCTTAGTGAATCCGGCATACCCAGACCAAGATCGTGTCACAACTGAAAATGGTTAGTGCATTAGTAGGCAAAAGTTTGATGAAGTTGAGTCTGCACAACAGAATTAGTGCCCAGAATGTTTTAATTAAGGAGATCTCAGAAAAATTGAAAAGTTTTTAGTTACATATTTGTAAAGATTACAACTAGTCAGCTTCACAAATTTGACTAACTTTAACATGAACCAGAACTGATCAACTTTAGATACTAAGCATTAAGAATTTTTGTTACAGAGAATCTTTTAAAAAGATATAAATAATGGACATAGATGTCAGCTGTTCTCTTTGAATAGAATTAAAACAATAGAGCATATATTTCACTTTGTAATCAATGTGTACTCTGCTGAGTAAGATTTGGGAGCAGTGTTAGAGTTGTTTTTATTTTCTTGTTTAGTAGTTCTTTTTTGTCATCGCTCCTCTTATCTAGCTAATACAGAATCCTTCCCAGGCATTCTTCAGTGATTTCTTACTAGTCATGCGTAGTTCACAAGTTACAACAGTTAACTTGGTAACCTCCATTTCCATCATGGTCTCTTTGAGTCTTTTTGCATCTAATTTAGTAGGCTTCATGATCATATGTCACCCTTTATCCTTGCCTTATGTCCAACTCCATTTTCTTATTCCGTAATAATATCTAGTTTAGTTTGGTTGTGTATCTAATTAACTGATTTCTTATTTCCTTGTGTTGTCCTTAGCATTGTCCTTTACATGCTTCTTTATGTAATTCACAGTTTTTTCATCACTCCTCATTATCCATGTTTCTTATCTGTAAATCATTGCAGAAAACACACATTGAGTAAACCATTAAAAGAACCATTCTCTTTTAAATGTGAGGATAGTTGTAAAATTATTTTACTATTTACTTTTATTTTCACAAAATCAGCTGTGGCCTGCGTCTACTTATTTGGACACCATTGTTCATTGATACCAACTTACCGTGGTCCAAGGTTCTTTTGAGAGAGAGAGAGAGAGAGAGAGAGAGAGAGAGAGAGAGAGAGAGAGAGAGAGAGAGAGAACGATTTTATTTTTAGTACATAACTGACTCAATTATTTCAAAATTTCATTTTAGTAGTTTTTGTATTTTTATTAAATTGCAACTTTTATGATTAAATTTGTGCTGTCACAAATTAGAACAGTTATAAACGAAATGTACTATTAAAATGTACTAACAAATACAAAATTGTACTATAAAAAGATACAAAATTTCAATTAAACTTAAATATTGCAAACCAATGCTTCTTACATAATTTTCACTCCCCCCCCCACACACACACACACACACACACCGTGCCCTTATGAGATCTCAATTTTGTTATTTGATGGTAAAATGAAGTCTTTTAAAAGGACATAATTTTGAATTTGTTATCCCCCAACTGGTTACTTATCTGTAGGGATTGCAATCCGGAAAAACGGACCGGGAATCCGGCGGATCCGGCATCATTAAACCTTTATCGGATCCGGCACCAATATACCGGATCCAGTGACCGGGTCCGGTGTTAGCAATTTATGACAAAATAATAGCGCTGTTGCAAGATTAGGTGCTTTAAATGCAATACGCGTGGTGTGTGTGCATGCGTGCGAGTCGTTCGACGCTGAGACGCTCCGCGCCACTACGCCGCGCAGCCCCACCCCCTCTCTCCGCAACATGCCAGCTGATCAGTTCAGTATTATTCGCCTCGCTCGAGACAATAAATATGTGTTTGGTTATGTCAGTGCTTCGTCAAAATGTAAGTAAATATATATTATTTTTTTCTATTTACGCTAGCGACAGTATCCGTTGAAAAGTGTTTTATTCAAATGGAAATAGACATTGTTTTTGCTCAATCGACAGATAAATTTTGTTGACTTATGAGTGTGTGAATGATATAAAAGATCATTAAATAAATAAATAATGCTGGATAGTTTACACAAATTGTCTGAATTATTAGACTTCGAAATGAATTAAATTGAGTTACGTTACGTACGAACAAAAATTTAAATTAATATTGTAATTAAATATGTTTTTTTTTTTGTTACAGGTATTATTCGTAGTATACTAATTTATTATTAGTTTATCCTAGATGAAAAAAATTATAAAACATGTCACTTTCAAAAACAAGTCAAAATGAGGAGGATTATGGTGGGGACAGTGAGAAAACTATATGGCATTATTTTAAAAAAATGCAAAAAGAAAAGTCTGTCAACGCCGAATGCATATTGTGCTCAAAGTTAATAAAAATAAGTAAAGGTTCTTATAAAGGATTAAGAACACATTTGAGAACAAAGCATTGCATTTGCATTGATCAAAGTTCTGAAAATAGCCAATTAAAACGTCCGAATTCTGATTCATTCTCTAAACCATCCACATCAAGAACTGATTCAGATAATATTATTTGTGAGGAAGAAATACCCAAGAAAAAGTCTAAAACAATAGACAATTATTTTCAAAAGGAAAACTCGATGGAAAAGATGATCTCGAGAATGGTCTGTAAAAATGGTATGCCCTTCAATTTATTTTGTACATCGCCAGATTTGAGATATTTGTTTAGAAAAAACGGATTTCAACTTCCTAATTCACCAAATACTATAAGATCTATAGTAACAAATTTCGCAAATACCGTTAAAGCAGACTTGATAATTGAGTTCGAATATCTTAGGAAACAAGGAAAACGATTCTCTTTGAGTTTTGACGAATGGACTTCCCAAAAAAACCACCGATATTTGAACCTAAATTTACACCATAAAGAAAAACACTTTAATCTGGGCTTGATTAGAATCCATGGTTACTGCGGAACATACTATCAGTCTAATAAAAAATCGCTTAAAAAGCTTCGGTCTTGATACTGATACTGATATTATTGGCATGAGTACTGACGGCGCAAGTGTTATGGTCAAAGTAGGTAAGCTCATGAATTGCTATCAACAACTCTGCTTCGCACATGGGTTACAATTAGCTGTGGTCGATGTTTTATATAAAAAAAATGAAGAGAAGGCAGAAAACCGCCTAGCAACAACGTCAACAACATCTAATGAATCAGATACAGATACAGATGACGAAGACACAATGAATGATGAAGAACAACTTGAACAAGGGGTTATAGTTACAATAACGGATCCTGGGGATCCTTATCTTTCTAAGGCTGAAGTAATTCCTAGATTCAATGATATTCTTCAAAAAGTGCGAAAAGTAGTAAAGCTGTTCAAAAGGTCGCCTACTAAATACGATATGTATCTGCAAAATTATGTGAAAGAAGATATAGGTAAAGAATTAAGCCTGATGTTGGATTGCCGCACACGTTGGAATAGTCTTCTCTCTATGATCGAAAGATTTTATAAGCTGAAAATGTGTGTCGATAAAGCTTTAATAGATATAGGATCTGACATTAAATTTAGTGACCTTGAATGGTCGAAAATAAAAGATTTGATTGACAGTTTGCAGCCATTTAAATTGGCTGTAGAGGCCCTATGCAGAAGAGATTCGACCCTGTTAACTGCTGAAACAACACTAAAATTTGTTTTAGAGAAGTTGCTCACTCATGACACGGTGTTAAGTAATGAATTATATGAAGCACTATGTACAAGGATTAAAGAACGCCGCACTGTAGTATCAGGAATATTAATATATTTACAGAATCCAAAGAAATATCATGAAAATCTAAACGGATCCGATGATACATTTACTATGCCAAAGAAAAAAGTCATACGATTAGAAATGAAAAAAAATCTTAGAGAGAGTTATTCAAGATGATAAGTCTAAAGAAAACATGGAAGAAATAGTAGAGGAGAACGTAGATTCACCATTACTAAAGAAAGATTTGACATTACAGGAAGAACTACAATTACAAATCCAGCAAGAATCCACATGTTATAGCATAAATACTAAAAAAGAAAAAGATTTTGATAAAGTACTAAAAAAGGAAATGACTGCGTTTGAAAGTGAAGGAGTTCGAGGAGAATACTTATCTACTATTCATGATTATTTGCTGACAATAAAGCCAACAAGTGTAGAAGCTGAAAGGGCTTTTTCGGCCACAGGCTATATTTGTAGCTCCATTAGAAGTCGACTGGGAGATGACACAATTAACACTATTTGTTTTCTAAGATCCTTCTTTCAAAATCAAAATTGATTTTTTGATAATATATATACTGAAATAATCATTACTTAAAATAATTATTTATCGTAAGTTGACTAAATTAAAGAGCTATAATTATAATACAATAAAGATTGTGATAATTGTGCTGTTCATCAGACAAATTCATCAAATCATGATGGTGTCTGTCATAACTATAAGACTTGTTAGTTAGCATTTTCAAATAAATACTTTAATAATTATTGTGATCTCAATTCTCATCTAAGTAAATTACGTAAGGTTAATTAAATTAGATTTTATAAAGTTACTTACTATGAAATTTAGGAAGTGGAAGATTGAACCACTCGTTACGTTGTTAAAATTTTACTAATTACTTACCCTACACCACCAGATTTTAATTGTTTGCTCTTTGTCTAATCTTAGCATTGGAAATAAAGTTGATTATATATATATGTTTTTTTAATAAACTACCTATAATAAGTACAATTACACTCGATTAACTCATTAACAGTTCATTTTGAACCGAAAAGTGAAAATCATCGTGATTTGATCAATCCGGCCGGGTCCGGCTGGATCGCTGGGAATCCGGTAGGATCCGGCCGGATTGCAAATGATGCCGGATTGCAATCCCTACTTATCTGGCTATATGTCCGAAAGAGTCCAACGTCACGTCCCGGCATACCTTCCATCACTGCACATTTTCTTCACCATTTTTTGACCGAAACTGTTAATTCATTTTAGTACATAGTTGAACTGCTTTTTTAATTTTTTAAATCTTTACATTTTTTACGAACAGTGTTTTTAATTACATTTTTTCTTATATATTTTTCCGGTGGGCGCGCCCGAAATTATGTCCTCGGACCTTTTGTGACCGTACGGCATAAGAGTATCAATTCAACTGGGAAGATAGAAACTGGTCAAACATCTTAGCTGGAGGGGTCATGTTCCTTTGTTTAATTTTTGTTACTTTCCCAGATTTTAAGGTGTTGCTGACCCCGACACATATTCCAGAGTGAAATCGTCGGGTGTGGCTCATGACATTCGTGTGGCGTGATTCAAAATGCACATAGTTCAAAGTTTATTTTGCTAAAAATAACTACCTTCAGCTGCTAGATCGACGACCTTGACGCTAAATCGTGTACTGCTTTTCCCCAATACAAACTACAAATAAAATATTGCTGTTCCCAATATGTTTCTGGACGGTAGTATCTGTACCGTTACATAGTTTTTAATTTTCATATTATTTTGTTGTTCATGTTACATTAAGTGTGTTCATTAAAATCTTTCAGATTAATTATCAGTATTTGCTAACATTTATTTTCAGTAAGTAAAAGAGGTAACAAGACAGAAAGTACGGTAATTTCTCAACTATTGCAAGAATGTAATTACTTTTTTTTTTAATTTGAAGTTCAAAATAGCTATGTTAGTAGTAAATCTAATTACTATAGAAAAATATTTATGTTAAGTTGTTTTGCGATGTACAGTGTGCTAGCTGTGATTAACACTTGTTCATGTTTAATGACAGTATAAATGCTGGTTGCACAGCGTTACCTGCTTTACTTAACATCAAGCAAGTGATGCAGCAAAGGCAAGTGACAGGCATCTGGAATGGCAAAGATGAACTTCCGGTAAAAACTTTTTCATAAGTATATAGATTAACATTGCCAAGTAAAACAGTATAAGTCATGTGTTATAACAAATTGGAATTCATTTGTAATTTATTGTACATATTGTGTGAACAAAGTGTTCACATTTCTGCTTGAAACTATTTTTAAGTGAAATGATATCCTAACCATCTATAACTGTTATTAGGATGATGATGTGACTAGGAGTGTCACTGACACAAATGGGCGGAGCATTTGATATTCGTAATAATTTATTTATTAATGTTTACACAATCAACAAAATATATACACTTTTATGATACACACTTTTTATTGAATACGCTACATTATAGTACCATATACATTAATTGTCATTAGACATATTCCACAACCTTTGCAACTCATCTCTACGATCAACCATTGATGGACTTCTATTAATTTTTAGCAGTCTATTAAAACTGAACGCTGGTTTTAATAATAATCCTTCTAATGTTTTCACTCTTGAAAGAGCAACATACGTTAATCCAACCTAAAAATGCATTGTCTCCTAAATTAACAATTGCCTTATCTAATATTATCCCTTACGATCTGTGTACTAACACCATATGCTAAGATTAACGGAAATTGTTTGCGAGTACAAGAAATTTCATTTTTCTTGAATGATGCCACTACTGGTGCAATGGGTATTGAATCGTCGTACAGAACTGGTCCTGTATATTTTTTGAAAGGTACAAGTATACATATTGGCATGTGATCGTTATAATTTTTCCATTCAACTGCCGGGTCATAAATAATATCAGTTACTATCCCAACTGAACCGTTGGCTAGTCCTTTTGTGACCCAAAGATTTCTTCTAAGGATAACTTGAGCACCTTTACATAAACGTAATTGGGCAAATAATCCTCGAGCATCGTCAGATTTTGCTAGAGAGGCTTCTGGGCAATTATGGATTGCATTGATTAGAGCCACGGGTTGTTTATTGCTTTCTAGATTTTCATAATTAAAGCGTTCGATTTCAGCATTTTTCGACATTATACAGACACTATCTTTGAAATTGTCCCCGATATTGTTTACATAAAATCTTTTAGATAAGAGCTGACAATCTTGTTCTGTGATTGTTCAATTTACAACTCTATTTAAAGTCTCTCTGAATTTTTTTTTATCATCACCTTGCTGTCTCATAATCTCCGTTAAAAAGAAAACTTTTTTGTACTGTTTATATAAAAGATTCGATTGAATGGTCTGAACATTATTACCAATATTGTAAAGACTCCTGTCACAAACTGGTGGAAGTTGGGACCAATCACCGACTAAATACACGTAAAGGCCACCAAAAGGAACAGCTGAAGAACGCTGTTTTGCTTGTTTGAGTCACATATCCACTTTGAAAAACAAATTCAAACCCAACATACTGGCTTCATCAATAATAACGAACTTCACATCTTTTAATTCTTCTTCAAAAGCAACTTTAGATGCACCTTCTAAATCTTTGAAAGTTCCTCCACTTTTCTTTGAAGTATTTATTCTTAGAATTGAATGAATAGTTTGTCCAGCAATATTGTTAGCTGCCACACCAGTAGGAGCCATTAAAAGAGTTGCAGCGCAGCCAAAATATGAATTAATTCTACTAACCATTCATTAATTACACAGCTTTTACCAGTTCCAGCTTTTCCCTGAATAATTGCAAGTCTTTGATTGCAATCATCATGGTCATTTAGCTGATATTCTAAGAAAGATAATATCTTATTTTGTTGGTCGTTGAAAATAACATTGTATGATTCATGAGAATCATACTGATTCCCAAATGTTTCTCGATTCTTTTCGATGAAAGAGGTTTTATTCTTTATATCTGTATATTTGTAATACGCTGCTTCCCAATTATGAAGTAAATCGATATCACGATTACCTAGACCAACATGAATTGGTAGTGCATTAGGCATTACTGCTGCTATAGCCATCCAGTCTCTATTGTCAAAAATATCAAACTCATTATTATCCTGATCAATTTCAGTTTCTTCTGTAATTAAAGACATGTGTGAAAGTGTGTGAAACTGTCCAAAATTTTGTCGGATATAAGCCATGAACCATGTTTCATCTGTACTTTTCAAGTCTTCTTCATTACTACAATGCTTATGTAAAATCAACTTTTGTTTACAATATAATTCAGTATTGACTGCATTGTTATTGTTGTTTAATTTAGGGAAAACTTGTACAATTCTTTCTTTTCTGTTTGTGCTAATTGAATTATTTCTTCCCTTAGAAAATTTTTTAGCAAAATCGAATAATATTTCTTCCATGTCTAGTGGTCTACTACTATAAAACTGAATAAATGAATTACTGTCATTTTCACTGTTGGTTCCATTAATTGCAACATAGTCTTATATTGTTATGACAAGTATTCTAAAAGTTCTGATACATTGATACAATGGAATTCCATACAGTAAATTACATGTTTCGCAAGCCCCGATGTCTCTTTCTCCGATCACTCTTATCATCAAACTTGTATACGCTCGACGAGATTCTTCATCCGGGGTTCTCGATTCAACGATTTCATGAAAAATTTCTGTCAAATTTTTCGAAGCAGGTTCTGACTTTGAAGCATATTTGGATACATATTCAACCACCTGGTATAAGGAGGTGACTATACTGAAATCAGTATTTGCTCTCCGTGTTTGTGCGATGACAGGATTATACTGATTCAGGAGTTCATCATTCCTTATTGGTGTATATATCCAAATACCTTTCTCATTTTTCTCTAGTAGAGATTGCTCTTGTAATTCTTTAGGATATTTGAACCTGCAAGTATATTCTTTGCCATTCCACTTAAGACAATATCCTTTGGTACATCTGGCATGTCTTTGGAATCGATTCAGTAGTTCTGAAAGAGAACAATCGTTGTCGATAACAATATCAGTTGATGTAATCAGTTGAAGGATGTAAGTTGCCGGAGGAGTGAATGGCAAAGGATTGAATACATTAACCAAATGGTCATAATACATCTTGGTACTCAAAATGTCTTCCTCAGATGCATTATCAAAAGTTCTTGGGTCAGGAGCACCAGAGATCCAAAGAAGACCGTGTTTATGACATGAACCACGATGCTGGCATTCGAGACGAAACCAATAATCTGAAACTGAGAATATCTTACAGACGACATTTTGTATGAATAAAGTTGCACGAAACGAAAAATAATCTTCAATGATTGAGGGATTCTCATTTATAATTTTTTGCCTTTGCTGAGCGATTCTAGATTCATCTAATGTTTCCTCTTGCACGAAATTACAACCCATGAGTCGTGCCAGATCAGGCCACCAAAGATCAGCTGCACTCAAAGTAAAAAAACCCGTAGGAAGATTATCACACTGCTCAATCATTGATTCAATTTCACCTCTGTCTTGAAATCAGTAAGATTTTGATCCTCTTATTTTTCCACACCAATAATATAAACTTCTTAGTATTTGAGGATTACTCGACAGCGTGTTTCTCAGTTGCTGTATTGTTCCATTGAAATGAGATTTTCTAGCAAATATTGTCCCTCGTTGAATAGCTTGATGACGCTGAACAGTGTTCAATGCAAAAAATCTGAACCTAGGATCTTGTGCAAAACGTCGGTCTTTATATTGCATCAAAAATGGAAAATATTCAAGTGCTGTAAGTTTCATACTACTTGCTCGAGTATTATCGTTTAGTTCAGCAGATCCGTAAGGTAGTAAAGCGGGAAATGCCATGCTTACATATCCTTCGCACGGGAATTCATTTATGATATCAGTACCTAGTGGCCATGGAATTACATTATTCACTGCAGATTGGAGTCGATCAACTTCTGTGATTCTAATATTCTCCGGGATCATACTTTCATAAATTTCTTCAGAAAAGTTCTCTTCATCTGTATTCACCTCAGGTAAATCAACAGTGGGTATCATTCTATAAATACTATCATTTAATGGAAGTTGAGATATTTGTTCCATATCAATGATGATATCACTATAGAATAGATTATTCATTTTCAAAAAATTGAGTGCTTCTAAAATTTTGTCATGTCTCACATGAAAATCCCTTTGTCCATTAACACTTTCCTTTCTTACAACTATAGTACTCAGTGAAGCGGGTGTAGGGGGCAAGGAACTAACAATCTCAGTTATATTTTGACCAATATTTCCCTTATAAGGATTGGTAAAAAATAACACAAATTTTAACTTATTTGTGTCGTCGTTTCGACAATGTTTATTGTCGTCATCAGGACCTGTGTATGAATTCAAAAGAAATGTCAAACACAACACAACAATTATTTAGGTGAACGTGTCCGTGTATGTGAGTGTGTGCGTGCGTATGTATGTATCATTGTATATATGAAGGAGTTGAGATAATTTGTTTACATCTTGAAATGTTTTTTTTAAGAAAACAAGTAAATTATAATATCACAGAACTTAATTTATACGTTATTACAATTTAATATTACAACGTACACATGTTACTTTCATTTCCTTCAAAAGTCAAATAATGTACAAGCGTCATCTGGTTCTGTTTTTATAAATAGGGCGGTTGGTCTGGAAAAATTTACAGTTGTGTGTTTGGCGTCAGCAACAATTGTAAGTGCTTCACTGTAATTGTAAGATCTTATTATTTAGTATCAGCTAGGTAAACATATGCAATTCTTATAGATACATATTCTGATTAGTTTTAAACTCAGTACAGTGGTCATCTGTGTTTTGCATAATTTACACTTAGGTGACAAAAAGGAGAGAATATAATTGTTTTATACTTAAGTATTGATGCTCGAGTGTGTAGTTGTGCTTGTGTGTGTGTTGTGCGAGCGTGTGTGTGCATACACGTCTGCATGTTAGATTGAGGGTATATATCTGTTTAAGATTGTGAGTGAGAGAGAGAGCGCCCGAGTGTGTAATATGAGTGTGAGACGGTGTTGTGTGAGTCTAGAAAGAGACAAAGACAGAGTGAGAGGGAGAGAGAGAAAGCCAGATAATGTGAGAGAGGGAGAGATACTGACAGAGAGGGAGAGAGAGTGAAAGACCATGAGTGAGAGAGATTATGACTACCGACATATACATTAACTACATGAGACTATGGTACTCTGTATAGACCAAGTTCTAGGTAAATAACAATAATGTAAATAATGTACAGTAATGTAAATATTAAGTAATAACCATTTTCATATAATAGATCTGTCATCTATAATGTTGTGTTGTAATAGTTTGTAATTCTGCAGTGTAAGTTGTTAAATCTATACTGTTATCTTGAACATAATCCTCTAATTTATGTGAGGACGGGGTGTTAATAGAAATGGTCAGTATTTTAGAGTGCCATGTGAGAGAGAGAGGGGGAGATAAAGAGAGAGATAGAGTGAGAGAGGGGGGATAAAGAGAGGGAATGTTGGAAGAGTGAGAGAGAGAAAGAGGGAGGTAGAGAGTGAGTGAGAAAGAGACCAAAAGAGAGAGTGAGAGGGAGGGATAGAGAGTGAGAGAGCGATTTCAAGTTAGAGTGAGAGGTTGTGAGAATGGGAGAGAGGGCGGGTGTGATTGTGGACATGTACATAAATTTACAATATTCTATAGTACTCTGGACTATAATTTACAACAGTATGATAACAATTATTATCGAAGTTTACTTGTTAGAAAAATTTACCATAAACTTGTTGTTGTAACATTATGTCA
This sequence comes from Magicicada septendecula, assembly GCA_034769895.1. Classification (NCBI taxonomy): domain Eukaryota; kingdom Metazoa; phylum Arthropoda; class Insecta; order Hemiptera; family Cicadidae; genus Magicicada; species Magicicada septendecula. The sequence continues at coordinate 291,217,955 of CM068367.1, forward strand.
GCTATCTGAGGTAAGGTCGTAAAATTCTACAGTTATTGTGTAATTTATATGTTTCTAAATTATGATTGTTTTTAATACCAGTAGTGAGTGAAACATGTTAAAAATAACTTTCAATAATTACATAGTTAAACATCCCTCAATCTGTTTTTAGTTATAATATATTTTACTATGCTATATGTATAAACGTTTTCTGCACCAATCTAATATCTAATTGTTGATTATTGGTTTTATAATTAATTCAAAATATCATTACATACAGCAATTTAAATTGTAATAGTGTATAAATTAAGTTCTGTGATATTATAATTTTCTCGTTTTCTTAAATAAAACATTTGAATATATAAACAAATTATCTCAACTTCACATATACAATGATACATATATACGCACACGCACACACTCACATACACGAACACGTTCGCCCAAATAATTGTTCTGTTGTGTTCTTTTGTATTCATACACAGGTCCTGATGATGACAATAAACATTGTCGAAACGTCGACACAAATAAGTTAAAATTTGTGTTATTTTTGACCGATCCTCACTAACCTATCACTGAAAAATTCATTGATTGACGGTCACTACGAATTTAAGGATTTATAAGAATAATCATTTAAATAGAATTTGGATGAAAATTTACCTGAACTGATTTGTTGCAGTATGTAACAGAAAGTTGCAGTTGCATCAGTGACTAAATAGATTCTCTTCTAAAAATTGACACTTGTTAAACACTTAAGTCCAATCCGTACATATGGCTACACCATAGAACAGTGCTCTTCTACTGTTTGAATTAAACACATGTTAGACACGAATACAAAGTGTATACACCAAAATCTTATCTTATTGAGCGACAGCGAGCGCGGGCGGTGGGAGCTGCACACGCACACGCACCAGCATTTGTGATACAGCAAAATCTTATCTTATCGGGCGACAGCCAGCGATATCTCTCTCTCTTCCTCTCACACGTTTAAGCTAAGATTGTTAAAAAATTGTAATATCTTTTGAACCAAATAGTGTAGAGAAATAAAAATTACATGTGTGCACTCTACAATACAGTCCGGATATGTATGCAACATTTTATAACATTCGGTTGAGTAGTTTCGGAGGAGTTCGCGGTCTAAGTTATGCATCGAGTCATGGATAGAGGACTATGCCTGATTTCGCTATGCTCATCAGGCTCCGCCCAATAATAATTGATTTGCACTAGCTCCTGGAAAGTGATGAAAATTATACCTTTTTAGCATATTTGTAATATGAAATTTATGTACATGCATGCATGCATGCATACACATGTATGAATAACAGTTACTTCATTCCTATTTAATTTTATTATTGTGTTATTGCTATCAAACCCAGAACATATGAGAATGGTTTGAGATTGTACCGTAAACATTTTCAGCAGTTATTTAATTATGAAATCAACAGTGGACTCTCCTTTATCGGAACACATTGGTACCATGTCAATCCGCAAGTGTGAGGTCATGCATTGTACAGGACAACTGCACACTGTGTACATGCAAAAGGGTATTAATTTCCGAATGGCTGTCGTATATTGTTTATATGATCAATTTATTGGGACTGAAAAATGGGCATTATATCAAGGGTTGTGTTATATCAAAGGAGCATTAAATTGAGGTTGCATTGTTTGTAATATGCCAGTCTTTTAATTGTTCCAACCAAATTATATCTCTGCATATCAACCATATGTTTCAGAATATAGTCACAATAACCAAATTTATCATCGTTTCTACCACTGTAACTTGTTTGTACATGCAGAACATACAGACTGCCCAAGGAGAAGGCATTGAAACCCGGTTATGAATGAATTTTGCTTATTTGTAATACTTTGCTAATATAAAATTGGTGGAATTATGGCTGCAGGGTGAGCTCTTCTAACAATAACATGGGCAGCTCTGTTACAATTATGTTTATTTTGGAAGCGAACAGAAATAAGAGATTTAAATTTCTGTAGGCCAGTAGCAATTGAACCAATGTTCCAGTGTTTTCAGCATGAAGTGTAGCATGAATTCAAACTATCTGAACCGTGAATTGTGACTCACACAATGCTTTTTTGCTAGCTAAAGAATCTATAGAGGGCTTACCCTACCTTGCAATGTGATTGCTTGGTCTCTACTCACCTGTGCCTGTAGAGCTGTTGCGCCAATCCCATATAAATATAGTGAATTATTGAACATTTATAATTTATAATTCCCATTTATAATGGGACCGTGATATAATGCATGTCAGTGAACCAAGCACAAAAGCTTTATAAGAAGATTTTGAGTTTAACTTAGGAAATGTGAAGGTATTCCCCCCCCCCCCACTTACACAAAAGCTTTCTTTACCGTTTTTTAAGCTTGATAACTTAAATCTTCAAGATTTCTTCTAAGAATTATTTTAAAACTGAGTTTTTAGAAAACCATTTTCCCGTGTAGTAGTGTACCGTGCACTGCATATTATGTCAGAAAATATTATTTGTTGCTAATTATGTATAATAGTTGTGTGTTAAAATTTTGATAACTAATTTTATGGATAAAAAAATACTAAAATTCCTTATGACAGCAAACATTTTTTAGTTACAGAAGATAGATGCAATGACTAAGAAAAATGTCTTGAGCTATATTCCAAATACTGATGTATTCAAAATTATATAAACGTAATATATACAGTGTTGTAGCAGTTACTTAAACATGAAAATTTAAAAGTATCATGGTAGAAAAATTTAACAAAAACCAGGTTTACACAAATACACTAAAAACTATAAAAAATAATTTAACTAAAAAAATGCTGTAAATTGCACAAAAAAAAAAGAAAAAATATTGACAAACTAATACAGTAGTGAGTTCAGGTAGGGACTTAAAAAAAAATTACGAATAAAATGCACCAATTTGGTAGTCCACAATGCACCACCATAAGAACAAGGTAGAAACAATGTGATAATTTGAAATGCTGACAATAATTCTATTGAAATTGTGCATATAATACACATAAAAACTACACGATAATTAATAACTTACAAAAAATAATATAATATTATCTTTTATAAATATAAAATGATGATGTAGAATGATCTTTTATATTTTATAAAATGATGTTTTATAAAAGATAATATAATAAAATTATTGTAAACAGATAGAAAAATAGGAAGCCAAATAAAATATTAACTAAACAAAATTGTAATGTCATCCATAAGAACAAAACAATTGTAATGTCATATTATTGTCTACAAAACATATAAAAAAGACCAAATTTAATTGAACAGGATATGAAGCAAGGATAAAATTGAAAAAAAAATTACATCTTGTGATTTGGAAAATATTCTCTCCCAATGGTTCAAAGAACTTGAGCATTCAATGTTCTCATCAGTGGATCAGTATTAAAAGAACAAGCTAGTCAGTTCGCTGAAACTGTGGAAAGGTTCCAGGCATCTAGACCAGTGGTTCTCAACCTTTTTAAGTCTGGGTCCCACTTAAAGGGTATTACACATCATGGGATCCGTTAGCATGGGCACCACCCGAAATACTTGTAGGAGTGTTGCCCAATTTATAGTCATATTTTTGCTTTATGTGATTATAATATGAATCAAATACTTTAAACCCTCTTTTTATTTTAACAAAATTATATGGACTTAATTGTACTTAATATTAAATGTAATAGGTTTTTAAGACATGTAATTACATTTTCGAGCCTGACTTTTCGACACACGAAACACCTTATCGGGACGCATTAGCGGGTCGCATCCCATAAGTTGAGAAACACTGATCTAGACAGTTTGAACTGTTTAAGATGATTATACAATAATGATAACTACCTGGTGTAATGATTATTTTTTGATAAAACTAATTTAAATATCGGTATGGAGAACCATACATGACTTCCATATTCTAAGATTTATATTTAAAATCATTTTCGAAATGAAATATTACCATAGAAACTACTTCTTTCTACTTACTGCTTCAGCCTTAACCACAGTACTGTGGTCACTAACGTATACCACCTCACGTTATCGCACTCGATTTTCACTGATGATGGAAGTCGATGGCATTGCCGAAACGTCTGGTTTTGTAGAAAACATTGGACTACGGCCAAATATCCCGGGAAGGAATTTTAACAAAAACTACTTCTTTGTTGCCGATAACATTGTACACATATATATAAAAAATATGCATAAAATTAATGGCTTGTATAAGTTAATGATTGATCTCCATTAAGTAGTGCTCAAGTTTCCAAAGTTTTAATATTATGATGTCCGTAATTAAAACATCAGAGCAGGTTTAGTGTGTATGAGGGTACACCGTGGACAAAAATTTTCAACATTTCCTATTGAGTGTTGCTTAGAGTAAAGCTGCGAATCTACAGTGTACGTTTCACAGAACAAACACGTGGAAAAGAAGGAGCGCTCCGAAGTCACTCATGGACCCTCAGCATCTTGCAGAGGGTTCTTTCCCTAAAGACGAAAATTCTGTCTATGAATCGTTCCTCTGTAAACACGTGCAGTTACACTGCCCAGCGATCCACAGGAAGCAAATCGCTATCCACGCTGGACACTTTTTCGGCTTGCACGCGTTATGTTGGTATGGGTTTCGGCACTTTCCATTTAAAAAGCGTGCAAATGTAAGAAAATAAACATGAATGAGGCCAGAAATAACGCGAATTGTGTGTGTGTGTGTGTGTGTGTGTGTGTCTTCCCTGCCTTTTTATTGCGGTAGTCATAATAAAATGGAAACATAAACATTACATAACTGAGATATGCTTGCCTGCCACGAACGATATATTTTCTCTCATACATGATTTACATTAAAATGAAAAAATTATAATTTTATTGCCTGGCAACAAAATTATTTTATTTTTAACAATTACCATTGTTTGAAAAAGTTTAAATGAATTTTCAAGTACGTTACTGTTGTTAAAACGTAAAAGGTTGCCGGTAAACTACCCCTTCCCCTTAACCGATCTTCACCAAAATCAAAAGTCCTTGAGATCTCTACAATTCAGGGACGTATGCAAAAAATTATTTGATTCTGTTTGAATTTGCGGCTGTTATCGTTTGCCATAGAAAATTACCCTTGATAAAAAAACGTTGCAGGTAAACTACCCCTTCCCCTTAACCGATCTTCACCAAAAACAATAGGTCTTGAGTACTCTACAAATCAGGGCTGTATGCAAAAAATTATTTGATTCTGTTTGAATTTGCGGCTGTTATCGTTTGCCATAAATACCCTTGTTAAAACATAAAACGTTGCAGGTAAACTACCCCTTTCCCTTAACCGATCTTCGCCAAAAACAATAGGTCTTGAGAACTCTACAATTTAGGGCTGTATGCAAATAATCTTTTGATTCTGTTTGAATTTGCGGCTGTTATCGTTTGCCATAGAAAATACCCTTGTTAAAACATAAAACGTTGCAGGTAAACTACCCCTTTCCCTTAACCGATCTTCACCAAAAACAATAGGTCTTGAGAACTCTACAGTTCAGGGCTGTATGCAAAACATTATTTGATTCTGTTTGAATTTGCGGCTGTTATCGTTTGCCAAAAAAAAATCTACAGACAGACACACAGACAGACACACACTTTTTGAAAAATGACTTTTTTTCATGTTTTGAGTGTAGTACAATCAGAATCTGCAATAATCTCTAACACGATTTTTTTTGCCATCACCATACTTCCATTTCCTTAAGGAATATGGAAGTAACAAATGTGCTACAATTTATTGATTTGGGTACGTGAATCAGTACTGTATGCAGTAATTTAGTTTACTTTATTTCAGAGGGTTCTGTAACAATCCAAAAGAAAGTCTTCTAATTTTTCAGGAGAAAATAATTTGGAACTAACTTGTAGAATCTTTAGGTACTGAACAATTTGCAGTAAATCTTTTAAAAACGTTTTAAAATCCTTTGAGGCTATGACAACAAAGTCCAAAACTTAGTGCTAATCATTTATGAAAGTTACTGAATGTTTCATACCTCTTTAAGGGAAAAATTTGTCTTACAATAGGAATGCATAAATTAAAAGAAGAAAGTAAATAAAAATGGATATTACAGATATGCTTATTATTGTTATGTGTTTGTTTAGGACACCTTTTATTTTTGCCAGTAACACACATGTACTTTACAAACACCAGATTCCCTCTTACCATTATTCTCTGCATATTAAATTATGTGAACTGTGTAATCTGCAGTGCAGTGTAATTGCTGTAGGGTCAGATTGTTAAAAATTGGCAAATTTTTTAAAATAACATCATGCTTAGAAAAAAAATGTACATTTATAACTTTTGTAAATCCTCAAGCAGATTTTTGCTTGAGATAGACATGGAAATGGCCACATGGTTCTTTCTTTACTAAACAAAGCATTTTATGTAATGAAAGAAAATTGGTGAGCAGTTATTTGTATACTGTTCTTTTTCTTATACTTCTTACATTTACATACAGAGAACATACTTTCTTTACATATTTGTATGTTGTTATTTAGAGTATTCGTATTTTGTTTTTTCAGATTGAAATAGATCTTGGACAGGAAAACAGATATCATAGTGTGTTTGCATGTCCCATCTTAAGACAACAAAGCACAGATTTAAATCCACCTATGCGGCTTGTGTGTGGTCATGTGATTTCCAGAGATGCATTGAATAAGTTAGGAAGCACAAACAAGTAAGTTTCTTATTTTACATTGTTTATTCACATATAACTCACCCTTGTGTATGTCTTATACTACATTTTTGTTGTGAAATTACAGAATAAGAATTACCACACATATCAAGTATTACCTTCTGACATCCATAAAAATGAATATGATTTGAGTAACCTTAAGTTCAAACATCTTAATTGTTTTGTGCAGGGAATTGTTATTTTCATTTATGTAAATTATGTACTCTGCTAAATACTACCCATTCACTGTGCAACACATTGTGTGGTGGGTCATTATGTTAAGTTATTAACAATTTTAAAATATATAAAAACACAAATTACTTTCACCTACCTGCAAAGGTCCTATCTGGGTCCAGAAATCCGATTCACACGAACGTCAGATGCAAACGTGTTTCATAGGTTAGTGAAATGACTTACTCTACACATTTTTATGAAGAGAAATTATGATTTTTTAATTGTCAAATATTGCAACGTTAAAGGTTATTTTTCCAATAAATTTTCTCACATGGTTTTCAAATTTTGGTTACTCTGGTTCATACATCTTACAATGGTATACTTAAATTATATTACTTACGTCTATGTAGATAGCCCAGCCTGCATCACACACACACACACACACACACACACACACACATACACACACACACACACACACACACACACACACACACACACACACACACAATATTAACAAACCTTTAGCATATTGAATATAATAATATAAAAATACCCCTCCCAGCCGGCACGCAGTTTTAGTTCGAACTGTTCATTTTCTCATTTTTGACTTTGTGATGGGTTCCCGGATTTCACTGTTGTTGTTAATTGATAACTATATGTTGCACTGCCACATAATAGTTCACAAAATCGAGTTTTAAGACTGAAACTTGGAAAAATCTGATGAGCCCCTTTTGGGCGGTGTCTGGCCAGACACGGCTTCTATACAAAACTGAGCGAGCGGGAAGGTGTTTGACGCTAACTTGATAGTGTGGAAATCAATGCCTCACAGTTAGTAGCCGTTCGTAGTTCCTATTCAAACCCATATAAGTTTTGTGTGCCGATCATCTAGGAAATTGGTGCGGCACTGGCTGACGTCACAAAATGGGCGGACCTTAAGTTTTACATCCGCCTTCATGGGGACAGCCCCTCTAGGCTGTTTTGAGTTTCTGCAGTAGCGTGGGTCTGCGCGTATTCTCGCTTGACGCGTACGTGCGCGCTGTCACACTCTTACAAAGTTCTTGGAACTGAAGGCTTGGTGAATTCTTGCTTACAGATTGCACAACGTGATATTGCGTTTCTTTGTTAGAACTGTTCTTACAACACGGTTCTGGCAATTCAACCCGTGGTCCGTTACAATGAAAAAAAAAATTTACAAATATTTTAAGCAATCCCCGAAAATGCAATAAATAAAATTACCCCATAAATTGGACACGTTACAATACCCCCTCAATGAGAGGTCTTCTGTCAAAACAGAAGAAATATCATTGATAAAACCCCTAAGAGGACCGGTGAGGAACTGGTGCCAACAACCCCCTTTTGTTCTTATACTGCATGGGTAAACGACCCCCCTAGCTCGGCGACAATGGACGCATCTGAACGAGATCTCTGGACTTCTCTGTGCGAGATCCCAACACCGAAAAATCGAACAGATACGCACCACAGCGCACCTCACCTTCTATCATGCTACCCCAAAAATCCTCAAACCCTGGCTTAGATCATGCCAGATCCTCAACCGATATGTTTCCCCTTTTTCTGCAAACTGGGCTGCCTTTAGCAGATACTGGGCTCACACACACACTGATACTACATATTATAAAATGAAAATATTCTTAAAAATTTTACTAAGCGAAAAATCATTAACAGTTTTGCTTGAAAATTAAAACACAAATTTTTCATTTATACTGAATAATTGTCTTCATTAAATTTTCTTTTGTTATTTAAAATACATCAATTGAACATTTCTTAAAAATAATAACATCCTTAGCCTAACATGTGATTACACCTAGCGTCTAACAATACAATGCAATAAAATAATTCAATAATAATAAACATGATTAGTACACAAACAATAAAATAATTAAGGTTTAAAATATCCAGAATCTGGCAGGCGTAAAATCAAGATTTTTTTTTTGAAAAATTTTTCAAAAAATCTTAAATTCAAAAAATTTAAATTTCTTAAAATATTTTCTTTCCATATTGAAATTATTTAAAAATTGTTCAAATCAATTAAATAAAAAAAAAAATTTGAATTAACTTCCTTGCTAAACATGCCTAGTATATGATGACCTCACCCATCAGCTGATCAAAACTGGGTCAAGTCAAGAACCTTGACCTACATACGTTATATACAAGTTCTATCTGAAAATACACTTAACATCTGTAAAATTCTATCTTGAAACACAAAGCATAATAAATAAAACATTTAAAAGAACAAAATATTATTATAAATAACAATCAAATTGATATTTAAATTATTCACATAAACATTTTCTAACTTTACATTTCCCAATTCTATCAAAAATTTGTCACTGGTTTCAATCAAAAATTTTATATATTCAACTATAACTTTCTTCATTTGACAATCTCATTCTACATTACTTTGGGTGATTTAATTACTCCTAACAATTTAATTTACCATTGGTTAGGCCTACATTTATAGTCTCTGCCCCTCTGACTCTAATACTCAGCAACTTTAACAAACAACTGTAACTCATATGACACCCATCTCTATCAAAATATCTATCGAACAATCTCTAAACCCAACTTATCATTAAACTCAATTCGCCACCTTCTCTCAATATATAAAAAAAATACTCTCTAACCCTTTGTACTTAGGATAAGTGTTTCCCCCCCCCAAAAAGCTCATTTCCTTAATCTGGTCCCTGGATTCTACCTAAGGCGACCCCTTCCCACCAAATCGGTCCCTTCCCGTCCCAACCCTTTTGTTGCGGACTCCCACATTACACTACCCCCTATTACAAAATTGCCATCCCCGAATCTCATTCTTATTACCTCGCTTCAACTACAACAAAATAACATCATCAATTATAAACATTAATATATCCCTCAAAACTCTACATATATTCCTCCTAACTACTGTGTCAACATCAATACTCCTCAAATTCTATAACATTAACTCACAACAATATTACATTAATTTAAAACAATATTTTTCTCTCTACTACCCCTTTAACTTTAACTTTAACTTGGACTGATCTATATGTCCCAATAAAACTTAATCACCCAAGATCTCTTTTATTAACTTTCACAAATCTTTGAAACTCATTACTTAAAATAACATCTTTAGCACATTAAAACATTGTATTTAACATAAATTATCGTGCACATCAATAAACAATTTACCAGTGACACTTTACTACCGATCAGCTGATCTTCCTAACAAATTGAAAGCACATTTCAAAATTATACACATTTTATGAAATACCTACGGTTACCAATCTTTCTACCATCAATGTTTCCCCTTAAACCGCCTGCCAGTCGGTTTAGTTATCTACTTGATTTCAAAAATACACAAATTATATAAAACACCTATTTCAATTCTTACTTCTAACACAATAAAATAACACATTGAACACAATAAAATATAGAATGAACACAGTATACTGAATGTATGAGCACATATTTATTTGAGTGGAATACAAGCGTTTTTATTAAAGCAAGATTGATTTATCATTTTTAATTTACAAATTTTATTTGAGTGTAATACAAGCGTTTTTATTAAAGCAAGATTGATTTATCATTTTTAATTTACAAATTTTAATACGTTGCTCCTCTGAGCAACCCCCTGGTCCACACACACTATTGTAGTTTATGCTAGACTGTAGCGCCTATTTGCTTTCACAAAGACTGCATATTTGGAGGAATTGGACACCTCCGTGTCTTTGCTTCGGTTTGACATTTTAACATTTTGGATATCGACATATCCTCGTTTATATTGAAACACCCTTAAAACGGGTCTACCACCTGGCTATGCTGTCCCCACATGGACAGAGTGGCAGCCGCTGTTCCCTAGTTTGGTGATTCCCCTTAATTGCCCCCCTGTCAATTTCAAAATTCACCTTGACAACGATAACAGCTATGGCCAGTTAAGGCAGAACGTGGCGCAATGAGCCCCAACCATAGCTGTTAAAGCTAAACCAATTCCACGGTCAGGGTTCGGTGAGGCCGTGACCGCCCGAAAATTTGGGGAATCACAAGTAAAATATCTTTTGTAAAATTAAAATTAACAATTTACATTAAATGACATTATTAGTCTGGGTGGTGTTTTAACCCCCATACATCCCTTTCTTAACTCTCCCTATCTTAACCTTCATTCATCATTCATAATTTTCTACCATTTGATTTCTTAAAATTTTCAAATTCATTATTAATAATTATTATATATCATCTTTCAGTTATTATTCAATTTTTAATTATCATTTTTATTTAACACAATTATATCAAATCATCTCATTATAGAATTACAATACTTTCATCTGAGTTACACCTGTAAACATTTTTTATTATACTTGTTTGTACTATAAAATTTGTGTACTTACAGTCCATTTAAATTGACATACACAAAACATATTCACCATACACCCCAATACTTTCACGTAACCTCTGAAACATTTAATAAAAATGTTAGTTTAAATCAAACAATTTGACATTTAATTATCAAATTCACACCTCGTAAGATAATTTAAATTCATTAAAAAATTAAATTATACAACATTTAAATCAGTCAGAATATTTAAAACATCTCAAATTATTTTAATTAAATTAATTACTGAAAGTACAACTTCCATTGCCATCACAACAATTACAATTAGTCAATTACTGTCTCCAAATTTAATTCTGTTTACTTATTTATTGCAAAATATTAATATTATTATTACACCAATCATCTACACCCTTGTTTACTTGACATTCTACAATACACACAAATAAATTTATTAAACATGTATTTACAAACTTCGGTCATTAACTGTTCCATTTTTTCACACTTCATTGTCCAAATCTGCCAGGTCGAAACCACAAAACAAAATATTTATAACTGTCCATTCATTGTTTGTAGTTTAGCCTCCATCGTCAAAGATTAATCTTTGTTTTATATAGCACCGTTCAATTTTATTAACACACCTACGGAGATTTTGTGTGTCATAACCAAACAATTTCAATTTATCCGTTATATCATAATAATCATTCACCAAGTCTACGTTAAGTATTTCTGTTAAATCTCCATCAGTAAGTATATTCATTATCGGGTTAGTTACTTTTGTATTATCAATCAAATCATTATTATTTAAATACATTTCTAACCTTTCTTTCCACTCATCATACTTTCTATTCAATTCATACAATTCTGTTTCTCTCTCAACATACAATTCTCTATTTAATTCTCTCTTATCATAATACCATATCACACTCTCAATATTACTCAAGACAGAGGGTACAAAATTATACAACAACAATGAACAACTTAAATCATCTACTAACACGGGACTCTTGCCCTTCAAAAACACCACTTGTGAACACTCTGGTTCATTACAAATAAGGGGAAAATTTACCCTCTGCCCCCATTCTACCACTATACTATCTTTTCTCTCTCTCTCTAACTCATAAGCATACATTAACATTTCATTATCACTACATTCTGTAATTTCATCAGTACTCTCACTATTTATTTTCACCGTATCAATCTCAGATACTACATTTTCAATTACTTTACTATTCTCAATATTACATTCATTATTTTCGACATTATCATTATCATTTGTTAACTCTTTGTCATTATAATTTTCATTCGTATTATCTTTATTTGGATTTATTACAACTACTCCCATTCGCTCAATATTCTGTTCTAATTTATTCAGACTAGTTCTTATTATTGTATTAGTATTTTCTAAACATTTGTTCATTTCTTTAATTTCATTTTTTAATTCATTAAAATTATTCTTTTGTTCATCGAATTTTCTGTTCTGAACTTCAAATTTTACATTAAAATCACTACTTTGTCTATCCAATTTGTCATTCATTTTATTGTATTTGACATTGGAATCAATTTGTTGTTCTTTATTTTGTTTTTTCAATTCATTTAGATCACTACTTATATTTTCGGACATTGTTTTTATCAGACTGAACATATCGTCCATCGACAACTGTTTAATTCATGTCGTCGTTGGAGTAGATTGTGCTGCTGCATTTTTGTCAGTGAAGCTGACTTCTTCATTATTGATTTTACTTTCCCTATCTAATTTCGGGGTTACTTGAATCCCCGAATCTTCAGTTACATTGCTTTGATCTGTTTCATTTATTTCTGTTTTATTCTGACTCGCACTTGGAGTCGAATGTACCTCAAAATTACTCATATTTGACTCATCAAAATTTTCGACACTAGTCGTTTCATTTGTTATTTTCGTTATCTGCCATTCTTACTTTTTTATAATTGATACTTGTGCGTACATATAATATAATCAATATGTAATATACTGTATAGCCAATTTTGTGTGAATGACGCACTTTTTATTTTATTCCGCTAACCTAAAACACATGTTTGCATCTTTGTAGGTGTGGATTTTATATTAGCACATTTTTTAATTTATAAAATCGTCCCTTTTGGCTGCGCCATTGTTAAGTTATTAACAATTTTAAAATATATAAAAACACAAATTACTTTCACCTACCTGCAAAGGTCCTATCTGGGTCCAGAAATCCGATTCACACGAACGTCAGATGCAAACGTGTTTCATAGGTTAGTGAAATGACTTACTCTACACATTTTTATGAAGAGAAATTATGATTTTTTAATTGCCAAATATTGCAACGTTAAAGGTTATTTTTCCAATAAATTTTCTCACATGGTTTTCAAATTTTGGTTACTCTGGTTCATACATCTTACAATGGTATACTTAAATTATATTACTTACGTCTATGTAGATAGCCCAGCCTGCATCACACACACACACACACACACACACACACACACACACACACACACACACACACACACACACACACACACACACACACACACACACAATATTAACAAACCTTTAGCATATTGAATATAATAATATAAAAATACCCCTCCCAGCCGGCACGCGGTTTTAGTTCGAACTGTTCATTTTCTCATTTTTGACTTTGTGATGGGTTCCCGGATTTCACTGTTGTTGTTAATTGATAACTATATGTTGCACTGCCACATAATAGTTCACAAAATCGAGTTTTAAGACTGAAACTTGGAAAAATCTGACGAGCCCCTTTTGGGTGGTGTCTGGCCAGACATGGCTTCTATACGAAACTGAGCGAGCGGGAAGGTGTTTGCCGCTAACTTGATAGTGTGGAAATCAGTGCCTCACAGTTAGTAGCCGTTCGTAGTTCCTATTCAAACCCATATAAGGTTTGTGTGCCGATCGTCTAGGAAATTGGTGCGGCACTGGCTGACGTCACAAAATGGGCGGACCTTAAGTTTTACATCCGCCTTCATGGGGACATGTGCAAGGCAACAATTCCCCTCTAGGCCATTTTGAGTTTCTGCAGTAGCGTGGGTCCGCGCGTATGCTTGCTTGACGCGTACGTGCGCGCTGTCACACTCTTACAAAGTTCTTGGAACTGAAGGCTTGGTGAATTCTTGCTTACAGATTGCACAACATGATATTGCGTTTCTTTGTTAGAACTGTTCTTACAACACGGTTCTGGCAATTCAACCCGTGGTCCGTTACAATGAAAAAAAAAATTTACAAATATTTTAAACAATCCCCGAAAATGCAATAAATAAAATTACCCCATAAATTTGACACGTTACAATTATTATCAAAGTGGTTGCTTATTATAGTCTGCAGTGCCAGTGCTTGGTTTTGTTTCTTTGATATTTTATGTGCATTATTTAGTATTGAAGAAACGTGCAAGTTACATGGCATGTTTTAAATGTAGTGTTATAAAATACAACAGAAGAACTTCATTTGTGGGGGTGGTCATGAATTTACAGTGACTTAATTCAGTATTTTGCAGCATTACTTTGACAAGGTTCTATCTATTAAATTGACATTATGTGCTTATTTATCAGTTTTAAGTAGTAACTTTACAAGAAACTGACTTTGGTTTCCATGTGGAAGGAAATAAAACAGTTACACAAATGACAAGGTTCTGAATGCAGTATGTGTTTAAACTATGTTTAGTTGTGAAAGGTTCTAACTACACTTCAGTTCACAGTCAGCTGTCTTAGCTAACAAAATAAGTTAACTTGTCTCTGTTGAATGAAGTGGATACTGCACATAATACAGTAAAACATTACAACTACGCCTACCCGAGATAAAAAAGGCAAAAATGTAAATTGCAGGTGAAGACGTCAACGTGACACTGATGCACCTCGAACCCATATTAAGTCTTTCCCAATAGTAGATTTTTACAACTTAGAGAGCATACAAACAGATCTTATCTTGGATCACACCTGAGTATATGTAAAATGTATGATTTGTACAAAGATCAATATGTCGAAGAAAATGTTGAGCCGATAAGGAGTCCTTGTACTACAAAATAGTTGCGATGGAATTCAATCTTGTCTTTTGTGTCTGTAAAAGTGACAGGGGTGAAAAAAGTATAAAGTAGCAAGTAAAACAAATCCATTAACAAGTGATTTTAAAGCAGAGGATGAAAGACGTAATCTAGTAAAAATAAAAATGAAAAAAAAGTAATGAAGAAAAAAATAATCTTCATGTTTTGTTATGTGATCTTCAAAATGTTATTTTGATGACACACACAGAGATTTTGGTTAATTGATTAACGTGAAAGAATGAAAGTAATCTCAAGTAATTTTTCAAAGAGCAAGATATCAGAAAAGACGAAAGAAATGAGATGCTGTTGTGAAACATCTTGTTTGTAGTTTTGTGAATATAATCCAGGCAGTCGTATCCCTGGGTAGGAGATAGTGCTATCCCCGCAATAGAATGGTAGGCTCGTGTAGAGTGTAGGCACTCACATTAAATAAGCAGCAGCGTCCACACCCGCAGCATCAACATACCTGAAAGGGCTTAGCCAAATGAGTTCAGACCTCTCAGGGTGAGTTAACAATTGGTCAAGACTAAAATACATTTTTTTTATTTACTTATACTTTTATTAATTTCTGTTAGTTTTGTATTTTTACAATTATTTAATTTCACAAGTCAAATTGTACATGGTTTTCAGATTTTGGTTCCATTCTCTTTAGTTTGATGTTCCACATGGATTTTTGCAATGTTATCAAAATTTTGACCTAATTTAGCGCTTCAGCATCTCAAAATTTATAAATTTCAAAAACTAAACACTGCATTTAGATTTTGGTGCATTCTCTTTAAGTTGATACATCACGTGGATTTTTGCAAATGTTTATAACTTTTACTCTCTCGCATTGTTGCCTCCCATTCACTACATTTGAGGGAAAATCGGTCCCAAAAATAACAAGGATCAATAGGATAAAAGTGTAAACACTTATGCCAAGTTTATGAAAAACTGTTGTCATTCAAAAGTTGGGATATCATAAGACATATCCCAAACAGCTGGATAAATAGATATATAGTCAAAATGCCAAACGGTCGAATTAAAACTGTGAATTAGCTTCGCTTGCTCAACAAATAATATTGTATTATATTTATTTTGTAGTTAAACCTTTTTTATCCATCCTTTATTCGTTACTTTTACTGAAGGAGTTGGTTTAACAGAGTTCAATGTACAGTTAGAACCTTGTCACTTTGAAAAATACAAGACTTAACTATGATAAGGTTCTAACTCATTTTAGAACATTATGTCCTTGTTAAATATAAAAGTATTTTTTAAATAAATGGAATTAATAATAATAATATATACACATAAGTATTTTGATCAACTTTTAAATTGCCCAGAACCGATTCAGAGGTTAGAACTGTCAGACATTTATAAAAATATAGAAGAAGATACACCCCCGACTATCGAAGAAATTGAAGAAGTAATTAAAACTTTGAAAAATAATAAAGCTAGTGGAGAAGACTCCATATCAGCTGAACTTTTGAAATGGTCTCTACCAAAGATAAAAAATGATCTACAATTAATTTTTGAAGAAATTTGGAAAACAGAAAAAATCCCAGAAGAATGGAAGGTGGCCTTAATACATCCGCTGCATAAGAAGGGTGATAAGCAAGAGGGTAATAACTACAGAGGAATATCTTTACTTCCAGTTGCATATAAAATATTTTCAAAGATTCTATTAAAGAGAGTAGAAAAAACGTTGGATAGCCATTTGGGTGAATATCAGGGTGGCTTTAGGAAGGGCAGATCCTGTCCAGAACAAATATTCACTCTGAAGTCAATAATCCGTCACAGGCTACTGAATTCAAAGGAGATTTTAATAACATTTGTTGATTTCAAAAAGGCCTTTGATTCTGTTGACAGAGAAACTATAGATAGAATAATCCGAGAATTTGGTGTTAAATCTAAATTGGCAAATCTAATCCATGAAACCCTTACAGACACAGTCTCAAAAGTAAAATTCATGGGAGAAATATCTCAACCATTCAAAATAAATACAGGTGTAAGGCAGGGTGATGGTTTATCCCCAATTCTTTTTAACTGTCTCCTTGAGAAAGTAGTGAGAATTTGGAATGAAAAATTAAAGGAATGCAAAATATTACCAATCATGTTGGGAAGAAGGAACAAACATATTGAAGTAAACTGTTTGGCATTCGCAGATGACTTTGCTATACTTTGTGAACATCTGACATCTGACAGGCTTAAGAATTTCTGCAGAAAAAAAAACAAATTTCTCACAAACGTTAAAAACGTGCCAAAATTCCTGGTAACAGATATTGGTTGAATAGAGAGGGTTCGAAAATTTAAGTACCTAGGAGAGATAATTCAAGAGAATGGCTTGGAAAAATCTGTTATAGAAGAAAGGCTTCATAAGATGGAAAGGGCATATGGTATAACTAAAGATATTTACAATAAAAAGTGCGTAACTAAAAATGCGAAAATAAGGCATTACAGTACAGTAGTGAAGCCAGAATGCCTATATGCAAGTGAATGTCTAGCACTGAATTATAATTTAGACAAACTAGAAATATTGGAAAGACGAATTATTAGGAAAATATTAGGCCTACGAAAAACTTCAGAAGGTTGGAAATTAAGAAGTAATGTTGAAATATATCAAAGTATAGAAAATATAACAGAAACAATGAGAAAAAGAAGACTATTATTTTTTTAGACATTTATATAGAATGGACGACAATAGGTTGACAAAGCAAATTTTCAAATATCTGTGGGGGAAGAAGTCAACATCAAGTTGGATTAAAGAAGTCCAAAAGGATTTAGAAAAAATAATATACATGGAGAAGAAGCAATTTAAGGAGACGTTTTTCGGGCAAAAGTGTTAAAAATGGAGGGAGTCCAGGGTAGGAGAGAGAAAAACGCAGGTTCAAAGTGGACTGAAGACAGGAAGAAGAGACACAGTGAGAAGATGAAAGAGTATTGGAAAAAAGGGAAAGAACAAAGAGTAAAGAATTGAAATTGGCAGGTGGTCCTTAGATGGCCGATACAGACAAAAAATATACATATAAGGTTACAAAATACAAAAGATATTTATACATTAACAAAAATGTTATTGATAATGCATTTTTCGGTGAAGGGTTTGTGAGGATCAGTCAAAAATATAACAGAAATTTTAATTTATTTCTGTCGATGTTTCGACAATGTTTATTGTCATCATTAGGACCTATGTATGAATACAAAAGAAATGTCAAACACAACAGAACAGTTATTTGAGTGAACGTGTTTGTGTATGTGAGTGTGTGTGCATGCATATGTAAGTATCATTGTATATGTGAAGGAGTTGAGATAGTTTGTTTTACATCTTCAAATGTTTTCTTTAAAGATGAGAAAATTATAATATCACAGAACTTAATTTATACAGTATTACAATTTAAATTACTCATAATGTAATGGTATTTATTAATTAATTATAAAAGCAGTAATCAACAATTATTATCCCGAGCACGGGAGAAGTCCGTTGGGATGCAGCCAACGAGGTGAGAGCGCAGCGTTGTCAAGTGTGTAGTAGTTGTCTTCATAGAAAGCTCCAGTTATTTAACTACCGGTAAATAAATAACTATATGTCTATTCTATTTTTCGCTCATCTATTATCACAGTGTTATTAAAGACAGTAATGACATTTTTAATTTAAAATAATTAATAAGTAATATATAAAACGTTTATAAAATTATTGTTTCTTATTGTAATCTATTCTGATGTAAAGATGTTTATACTGAAAAACAATTTAATTTTTAAATTGGTTTTATTAAGTCACAATTATTAACAGAATAGTGAGATTTTATTCTACATTAAAGAAATACTTATATTCTAATCTGTAAAAGAGCGGACATAGTATTTTATACTATTGTATTTTTATGCCAAGATATCTTTGAGTTACTCTTATTGTAGTTGTGTATTAACGTGAAAATGTGCTTTGTAACAATTTATTTTGTTATTTTGATTTATTAAATTAAATCAAATTAAAATTTAAAATAAAATCAAATTAAGATTTAAAATTAAATTAAATTTATTATTATCAGATTGTAGCGCTGATATAGAATGCAGTGTGCCAAAATTCTCTTATTGACACATTTTATGTAATTAATTGAGTAAAATATTATAAATTTAAGTTAAATATTATAAATATAAATTATTAGGTTTTGACAGCATGACATTGAAATGAATCTACCTTAAATTGCTGTTAGTGTGTTGGCATTATCTGCATCGTCATCGAGGGGGGTGGCTAGCACTTCTGACGCACTGTCGTCGTTGTCACACTCAGTATCTGAATAATTGCTGTCCGTATCACTATCATCTACCAGATTGATCACTATTTTATCAAGGTTATCCGCCCTTGCACATTCTTTGTCAACATCATCTTCTTGTAGTTTTTCGGCATGTTTAATGCGCGATTGCCAGTCCTCTTTAGTCATTCGGCCAAGTGCTTCTCGGACAAGCGTTTCGACACCCGACAAGTTAAATGTCTTGTTATTTTCAGCAACGTCCCTCTTAACCTTTGCCCAAATCAGCTCGATCTGGTTATACTGGCAGTGATATGGTGGAAGTCTAACCACTGAATGACCCATTAAACTGGCAATCACATCCAGTTCGTAAGTTTTTTCTTTGTTCTTAAGTGGCTTCACCTTTTCTAAGAGTTCCACCTTAGTTTCATTATGACTAAAAGCAATACACTTTTCGGTAAGCCATTTCTGAATTTCTTCTTTTTTCCAGTTAGTGGCTGGTATTTTTTCTGCCAGCACCAAGTGATAAGGGGCATTGTCCATTACTATTACGGAACCTTCCTCTAGTAGGTTGAGGAATGAGATGAACCATTCTTTGAAAGACTGAGTGTTCATCTCGTCATGGTAGTCCTGGCTGTTAGTCTTCGATTGGAAAACCCAGTCACAGTCTTTCATAAATCCCTCATTCGAGCCAACGTGGCATACTATAAGCCGCTCTTCCCTTACCGAGGGGTACTGTAACGCCAAATGATTCGTTGTTATCTTCCCAACCGTATTTCAGACTATGGTGTTCGTTGATCCATGTTTCGTCCAAATAATAAACAGGGCGTTTATCTTCCGACTGCCGTAACTGGTGCATTGTCCTTAAAAATCTTAAGCGTGATACCACAATGTCACTTCTCTCCATTAAAAATTTCCTTCCGTCATTCATTTTACGATTTGAAACCAGTTTTTTTTAACAGTCTACGAGTCGACCAAACTGAACCCTTATAGCCTAAACTGTTTCTTAAATATGTAGTTATTTTTTCTGCTGTTGGAAATTCTCCCTTATCATAATACGAAAATATTGTTCTCCGTACAACATCCTCATCAAATTTGTCCATTTCAGTCATTTCACATTTTCTTTTTTTCCAGGGGTTGAAAATGTTTTATCAGATGGATCTTCATTCACTGTTGTATTAACCTCCTTGCAAACTCTGTTTACAGTCTTTTCACTGATATTGCAGGCTAAACTACACAATTTTGCACATTGATTAAAGTTAACAGTTTCCCTAAACTGCGGATTCGAAAGGTTTTAAAAAAAAATTGTATACATTCCAAACCATGTTCCTCTCACCACTATGCAGGGTTTTCCTTTTTTTCCTGTACTTCTAAAAGTATTGGCGTTAACACCTGTAACTTCGATGATTTCACAAGGTAAAACATTTTTAAACACTTAAAACTTCACTTCAAAATCGGATAGCACTTGTCACAAACTGAACAGTTCAAACGCTCCCACTCAACTGAATCATAACAAGGAAAAAAACGTTGGTACAGGATGTGTTCAGTCAAGTCACCTTTTCCAGGAATAGTCTGAAAATAGTACGCGATCAGTGTGGCAACACTGGTCTGCACTGATTTGTTTGTTCAAGGTTGCGCGCTCAGTAGGCTCCGCCCTCAACGGACTTTAGCCATGCTCGCTCTTTAGTATAGATATTAGAACTGGTACAGTAAACGTTTATACATATACCAGTCAATATATAGCTAAAATAATATTATAATATTCAAATAATATAGTAAAAAATATGTTATAGCTAAATACAGATTAAGGGATGTTCAATTATGTAATTATTAAAAGTTATTTTAACATGTTTCACTCACTACTGGTATTAAAACCAATCATTAATTTAGAAAATTCTAAATTACACAATAACTGTAGAACTTTACGGATATCATGTATAAAGTAAAGAATACAAAATTTCTTGTGAGTGTTTAAATACTGTTTCTGATTTTTATCTAATTTTTACATTACTGTAGTACATTCTCAAGTAAAACATAAAATACTATTTCAAAAAGTGCATAATGTAGGTAATTTGTTTGAAATTTGTTTGTTTGGGTAGATGTTAGGCCTACATGGTTTTGTTTGAAAGAAAAAGGTATCTTTTGGAGCACTTACAATTACAATTATAATTAAATTATAATTTTTAAGTTTGGAGAGATACCTTAATTCTTGAAAGTAAAATTTCAAAAGTTTTTGGTAATAACAAGTTGTTTTATTGTCTTAATTCAACTTGTTAGTGAATTAACTAATATTGTCTTAATATTAGTGTTAGTGAGTATATTTAAATACATACCAAAACACATGTGCAAGAAAAGACAATATTCAATTTAATTAAAATAAGTTGTGAAATAGTACAAAGTGATTTTTCTAATGTTGAAAAAATTTTGGCAAATTCCAAATACACTGAAACTATGTTGCAACAATCTGTATTTTGTATAGTAATATTTCATTCTTTTGCTACGTGTATTATTAAATAATTATTATTAAAGTATTAAATTTTAATTCAGCTGAACAGCTTTTTTTTAAGAACGTGTTATATTCTACAACCTATAACTTTAATATTCACTTTTCTTTATTATTTTGCAGATTGAAGTGCCCATATTGTCCAATGGAACAGAATCCATCTGACGCTCGACTTGTATATTTCTAAGGAACGTATGATATATAAAACAGTGTTTAACTGGCATTTCTTGTTGTATGTGTTGGGTGAGGGTGCAATATGTGTCAGACAGTGTGATAAATGAATGTTCTATTTTTAAGTTGTGTATGAGTGGCAAGTATATGACGTTTAGTTGCTGTAGATCTTAATCTAGTGAAGCTCCTTGTTAACAGTCACTAAATATGTTATATATCCTAATGAATGTGTAGTCAAGTAGTGATAACTATTATATGTTTTGCATTCATGTTTACATAGCATTGTTTTTTACTTTAGTGCTGTGAAATTGTATATATACTTAAATATTATGTATTATGGTGTTAAGAAAAATTTAATTCATTTGGTATTTTTGTTGACTTACAAATTTTATACACGTAATATTAAATTAAAAAACTAGTAATTAGGTTTTTTACAGGATCCAGTACCTGCAAGTAGCTTCTGTATGTATATTGCTACATTACCATGTTATAAAATTAAATTAATGATAATTTTGTATACAGTGTATTTTAATTATCATCCTTAACTACAGAATTGTGTGGAACAAAATAAAAAAATTATATTTCTTACTCCATTTAAAACATATAAATTCCTACTGACGCTTGTGATTTCCATGTTTAAATTATTTATTTTATTTTAAATATTCTACTTCTAGACATTACCTGTCTTAAAAGAATTTTGTTTTATCAATTCAATATTAAAATGAAAGAATCCTGGATCAAAGACTTGGAATTGTATCAGAAAATGTGAGTTTTGCAGAAACTATAGAATAGAGGTTTAATTAAACACACACACTTAATTAAACTAATCCAAGAAACTCTCTCGAAAGTAGAATGTAAATGCAGAAAACCGTGTCACGTTCATTCACAACTTGAACTGGACTCCAACAAGGAGATAGTCTGCCATGCTTGTTACTTAATCTAGCACTAGAAAAAACGATAAGAGACTCCCAAATAAACACAAGAGGTACGATCCTAAACAAAAGTAAACAGCTCTTAGGATACGCAGATGGTATTGATCTAATATCCACGACAAAACGAGATCTCATTAGTGCCTTAACAGCATTAGAGGAAGCCTCAAGTAACACTGGACTGCAGGCAAACTTGAAGAAAACAAAATATATGTATTCTGCCAACAAACTACTATTAAACCCAGCCCTTCAAAACCGTGAAATAGGCACAAAAAATATAGAGGCAGTAAAAGAGTTCATATATCTGGGCTCCCATATAAACAGCACTAACGACATCAACACTGAAATAAGAAGAAGAATATATCTCACAAGTAAAACATATTAGGGATTAAAAAAGCGTATGACATCTAGCTTCACCTCAAAAAGCACGAAATGCAAAATCTACAAAACACTTATCAGGCCAGTGCTGACATATGCTTCAGAAACCCGGACAATGAGAAAAAATAGCGAGAGACTTCTAGGTTGCTGTGAAAGATGGATTCTAAGAACAATATTTAGAGGAGTACAAGAAAATGGAATGTGGTGCAGGCGCTATAATTATGAACTATACCATCTTTACAAAGAGCCAGACATTGTCAGGATAATCAAAATTCACAGGCTAAGGTGGGTTGGACACATAGAGTGAATGGAGGAAGGACAGGCTACGAAACATATTTTATACCAGAAACCAATGGGTAGTAGAAAAAGGGGAAGACCCCGAAGTAGATTCAAAGACCAGATAGAGCAGGATCTTGGAAAGCTGAACATAAGGGACTGCAAAGCCAGGGCATGCAATAGGGAGGAATGGAATCGACTCTTGGAACAGACCAAGACCCACCAAGTAGAGCCATGGTTGATGATGATATAATAGAGGTAACTAAATAAAAATTCATAAAATGTGAACTAGATTTTAAAAAGTAGATTCATCAACATAAAAATGCTATAAATTCTGAGCTACTTTCATTACCACTGGAACAGAAAAAATATTAGCATAAGTATCTTAAAAATATTAGAGGCTAACACAGGCCCATATACAGAATTAGCTGTCAAGTAGAATTACAACAATTATCAAAACAAACAATTGATACAGCAGGTATCACATTTCCAATTACAGGGGTCTGATGTACTTAAACATATAAGAAAAGCATGATGAGCTAAATAAAAATGTTATGTTTCACAATAATAATACTTAAGAGTATTGTATAAGGTGTAATTTTTGTAAAGTAATGGCAATACTGTATGTCAAATATGAAAGTGACCCACTGATTGTAACTAAACAATTGATCGTTATGGCAAAATGAGATTCCAATCTGAAGAAATGAAATTTTTGAGGTCTGCAGGAACGAATATGAAATGAAGACATAAGGGCCAAATGAATATTTATTTTATAAACAACAGAATACAACAAGGGACAGAAAAATGGAGAAACTCATACAAACAATTTGAAGTCATAGAAAATTTAAACAGGTTGTTGCTTATTGGCCAAAAGTGAAAAGAGACTTAGGTTTGTTGAGGAGTAGATGGCTCTTGTTAAAATTGGAACATACTGTAAGGCTGTACTGTGTGCTATAAGACTGTGTTATGTCATATTATTACCATTAAATTAATAAGTGTTTCATGTCTAGATTTAGTTGTGCGTTTCCCTTGCACAACTCAACATCTTTACCACGTCTGCCACTTAGTCTAATATTAACAAAGCCTAAATATTTAAATTTGTCCAAACTTTTTTATATTCGTTTTCCAAAAATAGATAGGCTTTTTTGTTTTCAATTCACACATTTTTTCAGATTCTTAAAATTGTTTTCTACTTTTATTGTATGTATCTCATAGATTGTGTTTGTTCAAATATAACCTATATAAAATTCAGTAACTTTACCTTTTTCAAAGTATTCAAAGCAGGTTACAAAAGCTACAACAGAAACAAATTGATTGCTTTGGCCTGTCCTAAGAATGGGCAGAATCAGATTCTCTAAAACTACTTCAGTGAAAATACTATGTGAGACATGAAACATGTTCCATGTATTACTCTGCCAGTGTTGCTGTCAGTTAACAGACTTGGATGGAGTCAAAGGTAGCATTTGAGAACATCAGTGGTAAATGATTTCTAAAATTAACACATGAGTTGCATAATTATATAATATTTATATATTACAACAATGATTATTACATTTTCTTCAGTATTCAGTTTGCTGATCAACTATGTATAAAACACCTAACTTATCAGTAAAATCGTTATCTGGTAAACACAAATAATTTTGTATAACAACTCATTACAGGTTGTTTTTAGTAGAGTCAAAATTAACTTGCCACTGGGGCTCTACAGAAACTTAGGAGTTGTTCGATAGACTTCAGGTCTCTCTACAGAATATGCTATCTCAAATTTGACTGCGTTTCTGTGGCAAAGAGTCAATATTTTTTAAAACAGTTTGTAACGGTACGAACCTATGGGGATTTGTAATTTTAATATTTTCAATTTTGTTCAACCAAATAAATGTTGTGGACCAACTATATCTTCAAGGCGGGTGTGACTTGGCATTGGAATGCAGACTTTTAACGAGGGTGTGTATTCGCCTACAAGTGCGCACACAGGCGGCCAACGTTCTCAGATGTTTGGTCACGTTCGAATACATTCCTCAGCGCTGTGTGCACAGAGAACAAAGACAGTCGGCAAATAACATCTCAATACGACGGACGCGAGTAATTGTGTGCGTCCGCCGGCTGCCAGTTTTCATCTCGTCCACATACAAAAATGTGAAGAAAACAGTGTCTGTCGTCTATCCGCCATGGCAGCGGCCAGTTGAATACAATAGGCTCGCGAGCCGAAAAAATTCACAACACTGAAAATATGTGTCACAGTATAAAATAAACAGTGAAAAGTATAACATTTTTTATGCAGTGAGTAAAGGCAATCAACAGAACTTTTCAAAATTCAAAACAGTGTAATATTTGTTGGGCAATTAGTAAGAAAAATGCGGAAGCAGCACGTGGTCAGCAGGAACGCCGTTAAGACGTAACGGTATACTATCCACTCAATATCAAATAAATATAAAAATTTTAATTTTCAAGACTCTAAAGGAATGAATGTGAGCGTGTGCAAATGCTGGGTCACCTTTATTTAATATAATTTAATGAACTGTTGATTTCAAATAGGTTAAGTAAACTGTGAATTTTGTTTTGTCTAAAATTGAGTATGTATCTCAACATTAACATTTGTCAGGCTTAAATCCTAATGGATACAGAATGATTTTGTCATCATTTTCGAAAGAAAGATAGACTATCAAATAACATGTTTAATAAAAGTTGAATTAGTTAACTAAAAAATGAACGTAGTCATTGAGTTGTGCAAACCTAAGTCATGTTTATAATCCACAGGTTCGTGCGAAGAACTTTCGCCCGTAAAGGTAAGTTTATGATGTTTTGTTAATAATAATGTGGGTAAGTGTTTGAAATATAACAGTTGGCGCCCGAACAGGGACAGTTTTTGCAAATTAAATTTTGTATTAAACCACACCTACGAGTGAATATAAGCGTGATTTAGGAGTGCATAAAAAAAATTACGAAAAACTATGTCATGTTAGAGTAGGTTATATGTAAGTAATACCTATACTAGTGAATAATACTTAATGAATGTAAAATAAGGATTGTTAAAATAGATGATAATTTCATAATTTAAAAAATGGCAGGAAATAACGAAAATGATATAGAGGAAATAATTCATTTTAATGAATCAGCTGTCATGACCGGCCTTGAAGTCCATTCGACTCCAAGTGTAGGTCAAGACGATAAAACTATAAATGTAAGTGTTGCGTCTTAGACGCTCTCGATGAATTAAGATTGGTCTTAATAAGTTGGTCTTAGAACGCTTATTGAGGTGCTGGTGTGAAATGAAATGATGAAGTGGACTGTATATATTCTTGAGATAATAGTTTATTGAAAAATTAACAAGAAATAATTGCTGGCGCGTGCAGTTTTAGCGCGGTATAATGCCGAGAATTAATATAGAATTAAATATTGAAAACCCATAACAGAGTGTAGAGGCCGAGATCGCCCAAGTAAATTACCGCATGATGGTCATGCTAAAATTATGAACTATTGAAACCTTATGTAGCCGCGGCTTGCGAACAAGGCGTGTTGCTTGTACGGAGTCTTGCAAGGAACTAACTTAAATTTGGCTGCTGTCGACCTGTATCAAACCGGCCAGCAGATAACAGATATAAAAATGACGTCACTACACGCACTGCCTTACAGTACAAAGTTTTCATAGGTACAAAGTTTAACCATACTGCCCGCACAAAATCGGGGCGATTTTGCAACTTAAGTAATTGTGTGAATGGTACATCACAAATTATTATCAAATGTTATATACAAAGACAATACACAATATACTTGAAAGCCTTATACATTAAATTGACCTTTTGTTTAAAGTAAATTATCTCTGACATAAAAATCTGTAAATACAAAATTCATTAAGCTATCAGGCAAAACTCAAAAGCAAAACAAAACAATATCTGTGCTAGAAAATGTACAAAAATAAAAAAACTCCTGATGAAAATAAAGGTGCTTATGTAAATAACATGATCTTTCTTGAAGCATTAACATATGTTCAGTAAATACATGCATTTCATTTTTAACAAAAAGTAAGTGACAACCCTTAATTTATATAAAAGAAAACATCCTCAAAAACTGATTCAATATAGTAATACAAATAATAAAGACATAATAATGTACATGCATAGTATTAGTATAATGATATCAAAATTCAATAGTACATAGCAATGATAGACATATCCAAATGGTGTAAAAATGCATAATATGATTGTATGAGTATACATAATACATAAGGATTTACATAATAGTTAACAGTACATAATAGTATAATAATGATCACAAAATTCAATAATATGTAACAGGTTATACAATGACAATAGACATAATAATTTACATGCATGATGTAACAAAATAAATAATTTTGTTAAATTTATAAAAATATTATTTATATTTTTTCCTTATTTATTTATTATTTATTAATTAATTTTTGTATTGTATTTGTGTAAATTTTAATTTGTTTATTTAATTTTTTATCAATTTATATCACTTTGTGTAATTGGAATTATGATTCTGCGTTAAGTGGATTGTCTCCAGGAACAATCGATTTGTGATCTTTCTTTATTCGAAGTGTGTCCTCCTTTAAAGTTGTTAATTTCAGCTGTTCTGGTAGTTATGTATCAAATATTGTTTTATATTATTCTATTTATAAGTTTAGAAATAAATATAATACAAAATTATAACATTCAATGGTTTTTATTGACAAATATAAAATAATTGATTTTATATCGATTGATGAATCGACTCTCTCAGGGCGAGCGAATTCCTTTATACAAATTATTAATATTAATTCTCAGGTTCTTTAAACTGTTAGGAAAGTATAACACTTACAATTATAAGCTTAATGATCTAAAAATACAAAGATATTATTTAATATATAATGGTTAGTAAAGTAATGTTTTCGAACCAATCGTTTTGATGACGAAGCTAGCAGTGGATTGCAGAGCATCATGGGATTTCAAAGATGGCTGGTTCGTGCTGCATATGTTGTCGAAGTCTGCACATCAAGGAATTCTCTGCAAATAAATGTTGTTTTCCCAAGATTTCCTCGTCTCAGCATTAGTGATTATTCCCTCTGGTGATAGTGTAGTTGTCCTGGATCAGTGGTCAGTGATTCGTTTCGGTAATTTATGTTGAATAATGTTTTAATGTTTTTATTTCACTTCATTCCATAAGGTCGATAATGGCAGATTTTGTCTTAATATTCGGAATTAGAGTTTATGTGTGTTAATTCGGTTATTGCACCGTTTACTGTTCAATATTGGTTCACTTTAATTGTTATCCTGGTTTAATTCACTGAATTTAGTAGTTATTAAAAGTTTTGTCAAAATTCGAGATTTTACATAGAATAGGCTTGGTTGATGTTCGCCATCTTTCTTCTTCCTTCGCTATAAGTGAATATATCGTGAACTCTCGTTCTGATGTGAACTACTCAACGTCTAATAATCAACTGTTCAACTTTCTTCTTTATTCGAAACGTCTTAGCCAATTTAATATTAAAAGGACATTGTTTTAAATCTCTATCATTTCCGCTTACATGGTTGACTTTTACATTATATGAATGAATACATTTTTACTATTATTTAATTTTATTAAATACCTAACACATATTCTCTTTCTTTAGTTAATTCTACGTTATTTAATACCAAATATGATACTTTTACTATGTTTTCCATCTCAAAATGCCTTATTTACAGTATTTTTACATGTAGGCCTAAAATTTTACTTCCTGTCACATTAAATGGTTTACAATCTTTATGATTTTATATTTATTATTGAACAAGATCCCTGATTGAAATAAAATGTTTATTTTTCCTTAATTCCTTGTAATTTTATGAATTAGTTATCTTTTTTAAATTATATCTTTAATTTAAATCTTCCCCTTAGGTTACAGTGTTATTACATAATAGATATTTACCATATATCCGTCGCACGACGGATATATGGTAAATATCTATTATATTAATATAAGCGACTTGGAGACAACTAACCTAAAATGTATTAGTGTTATTACACTTGCATTTTTTCTAATAATCTATTGTACATTTCTTCAATATCTTTATAAAGTATTGGTACTGTTAGAATACACTGTGATTGATTTACTTTATATAAATTTCATCAATTTACTTAATTTATTTTACTTATTTTTCATTGATAAGGTTGTTGAGATTTACCATTTGTCCAGATTTTAGTTTTGTTCACAATATAATGTTTATGACTATTACAGCTTGCTTATACCCCTTCTGACTTTCTATTTTTTATACAATCTTAATTAAAATTCCTATACTTAACTAAATTAACATTTAGTATTGAATTAATACTGTCAATACATAACAAATATTTGAAAACAAAAGAGTTGTACTCAAACTCAGACATTTCAGTCTTGATTAATACTAGTCACACATAATAAATATCTTATAATAAAAGAATGGTATCCAAACTCAGACATTTCAGTCTTGATTAATACTATTAAACATAATAAATATTTTAGAATAATAAAAAATATTACACTCTATTTCAAACATTTAGGTATAGAGTTTATTGACCTTAATATAAATAAAACACATATGTCCCTTCATTATTTAAAGTATTACTTAAAACTAATTTTGTGCAGGCTTGGCTGTTTTTATTTTTTTGGGGGGATGTACCCTTTGTCACTTCACTTATTTATTGCCTGCTCTTATTTTATCTTTGTCATTTTAATAAATGTTGGTAGATAAAGAGTGGCACTCACTTAGAAACATTTCTAGTTTATTTCCTTAATAATATTCTGCAAATATTATTTCTGTATTCAATAATAAAAACTTTAAAGTTGTATAAAGGCACAAATTTACTTAGTTTATGAAATTACGCATTGACACATGAAGTCTATTTAACATAATAAAATAACTTGCACTTGTCCCCTGTTATTCCTTTATCTTATCTCTAATCAGTTTTATAGTCTTATAAGATCAAGAATTTTGTTTATAGAGGATTATGGAGATTTGTTTTTTCCATTATATAAATAATATCCACTGATTCACTTTTAATTCTACCTTTAGACACTTGTTTATATCTACTTTACATTATTTTTTATTTTAGGTGTTATACTTTCATTTGTTATATATTGCGACAGTACAACTAAGTGATGTACTGAGCAGTGAATATAAAAATTTAAATTTACCTAATAAACTGTAAATAATTAATAATGTATTAGAAATAAGCATGTCAGGGATTGCAAGCTTGGCTCAGACAAAAATATGAACAGGTGTTTTGACCTGAATCGACGTGCACACACACACACACACACACACACACACACACACACACACAAATATAACTGAAAGTGTGTACACCAGTATTTTGCTAGTGTGTGTGAACGCAGGTCTATGCAGGCGAGTTTGCCACCCCAAGATGAATAATTGCACAATTACTGTTTTTCCGTAATTATTCATAAACTATAATTAAGAATTAAAATCCAAAAACAATAAAATGTAATAAAATTTACTAAATACTGTGTACGAAAACCACGTGAAAGTGACACACCGTACGAGTGTAATAGTGAAATAACTGTGTACAAATCGAAAGGGTTAAGTTGCAATGTCCAAAATTACAGTGAACATATGTTGTAAAAATAGTTATAAGATAAGTGTAAGAGTATACTTACAGGACTCTGCAATTCGCAGAAAAATAAGAAATAGCGAAATTTACAAAGAGTGGGGGAACTGAATGCAGAGACAGTTTCTGACATGTCGATTTCGTACCACTGCAGGTGTCGACCAAGACATGGGTATAAATAGGACACGCAAGCTACAGTGGTTCTCTTTCTTAAATCATCCACGGTGCAGCGGGAGCTTATGCCCGTCCACACGGCATATTTATTTTTTTGTAAATAATTTAAATTTTCCAGTTACATACAACTATGTAACTAAGTTATAAATACAATCATTTTAAATAATAACAGCAGTACATAAGAAGAATTACATAAGAAGATCCATTGATGTCAGAAACAGCAAGAGGGGAGTTCCAGAGAGTGATACAACGCTGGACAAGAGAGAGTGATTCGACGCTGGACAAGAGGAGAGTTCAAGAGAGTGATACGACGCTGGACAAGAGAGAGTGGTACGACGCTGGACAAGAGGAGAGTTCCAGAGAGTGATACGACGCTGGACAAGAAGGAGTGATTCGACGCTGGACGAGAGGAGAAGAGAGACAGCCGACGCTGGACAAGAGGAGAAGAGAGAGACAGCCGACGCTGGAGTGCGAGACGAGGACGACTACAGATGTATCAAAATGATCGAGTATGATTGACGACAATAAGGTGACAAACAACTTATTTGTATCTTAATCGTACAATGAACTCAAAGACAATTAAAGACATTTCTATTTTATTGTAAAGTAAGAGCCAATGTTTCTTGTAAAGTAGAATTAAAAACATAGATGTTTTAGAAATACGATTAACGTATCAAGAGCTCAAATTAATATGAAATAAAATGAATACAAAGCATTTAAATGAAAACAATTAGTATTTGAGATAAAACAGTACTGAGAAACAAAAGATAAATTCAATAACTATTAATATTTTGAGTACATTACAATATATAAAAAGAGATTTAAATATTGATATTTTGAAACACATTAATTGACTGAATAGTATGAAAATGAGATTTTTCTTTAATACAATAATTAGTAGAATAGAATATTTAGTCAGTAAGGATGTATATAGCATAAGCCTTACGGCATAATAACAAATAATAACGAATGTTTTAAATCGAAGTCAGTGCCATGTACACAATTTTTTAGAATATCAAATAAATTTGAAATATCGTTACAAGTTATATAGAGTTCTTATTGCAGATACACCTGAAACCCAATTTAAATGCTATATTGTTACATAATTTGTCAATCTTTAACGTGAGACCGGTCACGCTAAATTTGTGTATATGTATATGTGTTTATGTATATTGTAACGTACTGGTTTAGGCGTCCTCGTTTTCGTTTAAACCCCACGTTGTAGGCGGCAATTCTATAACGTCCCGCTTAATGTGAGGTACTTGCGAAACGTACACCTTTAGTCAAGCCCCAAATGTTGGGTTTGCCAAACTTGTAACGTCCCACTTAATGAGGTACTTGCGAGTTATATTATATGCCTCACGCAGGATGCGTCACTTCTGAATTATACTAACTGACGTTTTCAAAAGTATAAATAAAGGATTTTGTTTATTTTGTTTTACTCAATCTGAAGAGAAATCGAGAGTGTGTGATTTGGGGTCAAGGAGGGAAGTTGTTCAGCCTTATGCAGAAGAGAGAGCAAGCATCACTATTTCCACTCAGTTGAGACGATTTCTTCTGTTTGTTGTGCTAAAATTTCTTATAACTACCCAGTACAATAAATTATAACACTTTATTATTCAAGATTAATTTTCAATAATATTGCTTTATTTATTATTGACTTTTGTCTCCTGCCACCAAAATGTAGGTATCACAATTAATCTTATCTTCAATAAAACATCATCTCGACTTTACCGAGTAAACATAGAGTTGTCTAAGGAGCAAAACATATATAGTGTTATTTACCCAATTTTTACGCTATAATAAAAAACATCAATTAATACATAATTCTTAATAATTCCCCAGGGTTCAGGGTAAGTTCTTTTTGTTACGAGAGTGTTAGAAATGGATAATTACTACGCTTTACAAATACCAAAAAATTAATAAATAATTTTGTTTATTTTTCATGTAGTATGTAGTTCCAGGAATTGCCGTAAGAGAGCAGCGTGTATTTGTTTACTTTAAAAAAAAAATATGATCAAATGATTATTTTTTGTTCTATATCACTGTTCAGAATGAGTTTTCTTCTGGAATTATTACGAAAAAATGTTTATATTACCTCGCTCCGTATGGTTCTTACTGGATTGAAACTTTTTCTGTGGTGAGGTCCGTCTTGCCTTATAATTTTCTTACCGTCTGGAGTATTTTCCAATTGTCAACGAGAACTAGGCCGAAACCATGTTGGATCATCAGAAGGTTTTCATTCACTGTTTATTAATGAATATAACCATTTAATTTGGATTAATCATGTATAATTAGATAGTGGTCATGCTGTTTGTCAATCTTGCGTTAATTTCAACTCCTCCAACGTTCCAAAAAAGGTTATTTTTTTTAATTATAGTAGCATCGTTTCTTCAACTCTATGGTTTTTTTGTTCAACATTTTTCTTAACAATACTTGTTATTTATCCATCACTCTTAGTAACACATAGTATTTTTATTATGCAGGCATTTTGTGATTATTATAAATTTATATTTTATTTATGGAAAAATAATTCCTTTCCATTCCGGTTTCTATCTCCATTTAGTTTACATAATAAGTTTTGGTTAATTTTCTTATGACATTGTATATAAGTATTTTATCATTTTATTATCTTTAAATAAATTTATATATATTATTTATTTAGTCTCGAATAGTATTCCTACACGGCACTACTTCCTGTTGCCATTTCCCTCATAGTATTATTTTAATTTTTATTATCTTTTGGTAATTAAATTTTTATGTCTTTTAAAACTAACCCTGGGTTTTCTTATAATCTAACACAATTATTTGAAAAATATAATATTAACTTGGGTATAACAATTAGTTGTTCATACAATATAAATAATACAATAAACAAAATAAAATACAAGATCAGTTAGTATTATAGCATACTTTCATAGTTTTACAATTTCCCCACACATAACACAGTTTGGTAATACTTTACTTTCACTTTTACTTTTCACCTCAATGGGTACACTAGAACTCACTTTGCACTGTATACCACTCGAATTGTTTATCATATTGAGTGATATAATTTAATTTTGAGCGAGCCATAGGTTACCCATTTCTGACATTGATGTTATTATGATTTAGTTTATTGGGACAGGGTTATGTAACGTTACATAAAGCCCCCCCACTAGAACAAATTTATTTCAGTTTACCTTGTTTATTAAAAATAAATTGTTGATTATTTCCATTTTCTTAACTCTTCTTTATCTTCATAATAGTGTTTTATTTCAAACTGGTTATAAACTGACTGGTAATTCCGACTGGTGGTAATTGCTGTTTTCTTACTTTACTCTCTCTCTCTTGGAGGCAAATTCATCAATTATTCATTTCTGGGTAGTGGTACTTCCACATTTTATTTGATAAGGACTGGTCACACTAATCATATTAAACTTGTTTTAACACTCATTTCTATTTACTTTTATATACTCGCTTTATCAATTAAGCTTCTGTCTGCTATCTTACTTCTATTTTCTTTATCTATACTTCTGGAATCCAATATCACTCTTTTCAGCTATTTTATAATTATTATCCCTTAAATATTCAATTTCCCTAACACTTTTCCCTATCTTGTGCGGTGGTAACAGTCGGATGGCCACTCTGGGTCCATACACCGCTGTCCATCCTTACATCTTCTGAGACCAGGGGAACATCATCCCTGCTCATAAAAATTATTGCCGGAACATTTCTACGGTCAATACATAAAAATAAAAAAATTATAAGTAGTAGTCAATTAGCGACTAGTACCAAACACTTTTGGGATTCTTCATACTGTAGCTGTTTGCATTTATTTATATATTTCTTCTTCTCCTTGATTCCTTCTTCTTTTCCATTAACTAATAGCATATAACATCATTGATAGGCCTTATGTTAAAATTCTTTTGACTTTACTTCTTGTGACATATTTCTCCGTATCATTTCTTCTTATATAATCTTCAATTCCGAGAAATTCTAATTATTGTATTAATTATCATCCTCCTTCAGTTCCATTGGAGTCATTAAATTATTCGTTATTCTTCTTATTGTACCTTCTTATCTGAGCACATTACCATTAATTGTTTATTTATTTATTCTTCTTTTGTTACCATCAAAATATTATTTTTCCTATTAGTCCATTTTAAATCAGTTCTTTATAAATATTATTTAATCTGTTCTTACATTTTCTTAGTGTTTTGTCTTTTTATTTTAAATTATATGGTTTCAAAATAACTTGAGTAAGTTGTCCTTACATGCTTTTAGAATTTTGGGGTTTTAGTTTCTTCATTCTAAATTATATTGTTCGAAATAACTTGAGTAAGTTGTCCTTACGTACTTTTAGAATTTTGGGGTATTTATTTTACAATGGGTTGCTTGGTCCTGTATCCATAAAATCCGTCCCTTGTTTCTGATTTGTTTGGAGTCTGTTTAACCGTGGTCCATTATTTCAGGTACTCCCTTTACTCGGATTACTGGGGTGTTCGTAATTAATTCTCTCCTTGATAATCTTCTTACCATCCGGCTCTCCCACTTTGCTGCTATGAAACTTTCACTTAAGTACCGGTCTTCCGTCATAATTCGTTCCTTTTTAACTAATAAGTATCGTACCTCCTCTAACATAACATAGTTGCTCATTTTTAATCTCATTTCATTCCCTTTTACCTCTGGATTATTTGCCCAATATTTGCATGTTGTCTTCCGTCTTGATATTGTCTGATACACTTCCATCGTTGACACATTTAACTGGGATGTAAACTTAATTAACTCCCTTTGTTCGTTAATTGGAAGGTTGAATACATTAATTAATCCACCTGTAATCATCTCCCATTCTTCCTTGGTATTTATTATTTTCTTTCTACTTGTTTTTATTATTTCCTTGGTCTTCTTTTCCACGGTTTGAACATCCTTTTTGTTGTGGCTATTTTTATTTTCAGATGGCATTACACCTTGGTATTCTGTAATTTCTATTTCCTTCCTCCTCTCTTCTGTATTCGGACTTACTTTAATACCTTCTGAAGTGCTGTCCAATGTTTCATCCAAATTATTGGAACTATGGTCCATTTGTTTATTTGTCTCCTCTTGGTATGTATCTGCTTTTTGGATACGCGTATTAACATTTTCAAACTTCTCCCCGAAAGTTTCCCATATCTCCTTATTGAACTTCTCCATTTTACACTCAAATTGTTTTAAATTCTCATTATTCTCTTCAAATTTTGCATTTATCTCTTCTCTTTGCCCTTCAACCATTTCCTTCAGTTCATGGTATTGTTCATTCATGGTTTGTTTGATATTTCCATGAATGGTTTCTATTTTTTCATTTAGTTGTTTGACTAAACTTTCCTCCTGTTTCTTAAAATTTTCCTTATTTTCCTCATTGGTTTGTTTCAAGGCTTCCTCCTGTTTTCTAAAATTTTCATCTATTTTGTTATTGGTTTGCTTTGAAGTTTCCTCCTGTTTTCTAAATTGTTCATTAGTTTGTTTATTCTGTTCCTTAAATTGTTCTGCCATAAATTTCATCATGTCTTGCCAATTAGGTTCTTCTCTGGCTACCGCTTTGTCTGGTTGGTCCCCTTGGGCATCCTCTTCCACTACTTCCTTTTCCGTATCCATAACTACTTCGGTTTCTTCTTTATTGCCTGTCTGTTGGTCCATTTCACTGTCCGTGACTAATTCTATTTCTTGTTCCAGTCCACCTTCTTCAATCTCCTTTTCTTCTGCCCTCTTCTTCGATTTGCCTCGGGTATTAGGCATTTCTTGTTTTCTCATAACTGCCAACGATAATTAGATTTTTTGGTATATATTTTTATTAAATATCAAAATTCTTTTCTAATTACCGCCCTTTTACGTTGAGCGCCAATTCTGTAACGTACTGGTTTAGGCGTCCTCGTTTTCGTTTAAACCCCATGTTGTAGGCGGCAAATCTGTAACGTCCCGCTTAATGTGAGGTACTTGCGAAACGTACACCTTTAGTCAAGCCCCAAATGTTGGGTTTGCCAAACTTGTAACGTCCCACTTAATGAGGTACTTTCGAGTTATATTATATGCCTCACGCAGGATGCGTCACTTCTGAATTATACTAACTGACATTTTCAAAAGTATAAATAAAGGATTTTGTTTATTTTGTTTTACTCAATCTGGAGAGAAATCGAGAGTGTGTGATTTGGGGTCAAGGAGGGAAGTTGTTCAGCCTTATGCAGAAGAGAGAGCAAGCATCACTATTTCCACTCAGTTGAGACGATTTCTTCTGTTTGTTGTGCTGAAATTTCTTATAACTACACACTACAATAAATTATAACACTTTATTATTCAAGATTAATTTTCAATAATATTGCTTTATTTATTATTGACTTTTGTCTCCTGCCACCAAAATGTAGGTATCACAATTAATCTTATCTTCAATAAAACATCATCTCGACTTTACCGAGTAAACATAGAGTTGTCTAAGGAGCAAAACATATATAGTGTTATTTACCCAATTTTTACGCTATAATAAAAAACATCAATTAATACATAATTCTTAATAATTCCCCAGGGTTCAGGGTAAGTTCTTTTTGTTACAAGAGTGTCAGAAATGGATAATTACTACGCTTTACAAATACCGAAAAATTAATAAATAATTTTGTTTATTTTTCATGTAGTATGTAGTTCCAGGAATTGCCGTAAGAGAGCAGCGTGTATTTGTTTACTTTTAAAAAAAAATATGATTAAATGATTATTTTTTGTTCTATATCACTGTTCAGAATGAGTTTTCTTCTGGAATTATTACGAAAAAATGTTTATATTACCTCGCTCCGTATGGTTCTTACTGGATTGAAACTTTTTCTGTGGTGAGGTCCGTCTTGCCTTATAATTTTCTTACCGTCTGGAGTATTTTCCAATTGTCAACGAGAACTAGGCCGAAACCATGTTGGATCATCAGAAGGTTTTCATTCACTGTTTATTAATGAATATAACCATTTAATTTGGATTAATCATGTATAATTAGATAGTGGTCATGCTGTTTGTCAATCTTGCGTTAATTTCAACTCCTCCAACGTTCCAAAAAAGGTTATTTTTTTTAATTATAGTAGCATCGTTTCTTCAACTCTATGGTTTTTTTGTTCAACATTTTTCTTAACAATACTTGTTATTTTTCCATCACTCTTAGTAACACATAGTATTTTTCTTATGCAGGCATTTTGTGATTATTATAAATTTATATTTTATTTATGGAAAAATAATTCCTTTCCATTCCGGTTTCTATCTCCATTTAGTTTACATAATAAGTTTTGGTTAATTTTCTTATGACATTGTATATAAGTATTTTATCATTTTATTATCTTTAAATAAATTTATATATATTATTTATTTAGTCTCGAATAGCATTCCTACACGGCACTACTTCCTGTTGCCATTTCCCTCATAGTATTATTTTAATTTTTATTATCTTTTGGTAATTAAATTTTTATGTCTTTTAAAACTAACCCTGGGTTTTCTTATAATCTAACACAATTATTTGAAAAATATAATATTAACTTGGGTATAACAATTAGTTGTTCATACAATATAAATAATACAATAAACAAAATAAAATACAAGATCAGTTAGTATTATAGCATACTTTCATAGTTTTATAATTTCCCCACACATAACACAGTTTGGTAATACTTTACTTTCACTTTTACTTTTCACCTCAATGGGTACACTAGAACTCACTTTGCACTGTATACCACTCGAATTGTTTATCATATTGAGTGATATAATTTAATTTTGAGCGAGCCATAGGTTACCCATTTCTGACATTGATGTTATTATGATTTAGTTTATTGGGACAGGGTTATGTAACGTTACAATATGTATTGTTGCATATTTGGCTCCCAAAGAACGTGGGGCTATACAAATTAAAGTACATATAAAAATTCACACACATAAATACGTTGCATATATTTGGCGCTCCAAGATCGTGGGGCTCCGCAAACACAAATAGAAGTGTATTTGTATTTGAAATTAAATTTAACAACGTTTAAAAAATGCTGCATATATTTGTCGCCCTGGGCGTGGGGCACGACATGCCTAAATTTATGTACAAAAATTTGTTATATAAATTGTAGCCCATGAACGTATGGCCTGATCCCCATCATTTAACTATTAAAATTTTTTATGTAGCTAAATGGTTGCTCTAAAATATAAAGAGTGTGTTAAATGAAAAATGTATAATATGTAATTATTATTTATATTAAACAGTAACTGAATGTAATGTTAATTGTTGTGTAATCACACAGCTGGCGCCCACAAATAATATTGTTTGTCTATGTAACAGGTGTAACTGTAATGAGTATTAATAATAACTATTAATAAAAATAAAGAAATAAATAAATAAGTAGGGAACGGTTATCAATAATAATTGTAAAGAATTACTACTAAATAAATATTTTAATAATTATTCAACATGGCAGATCCAGGAGGGTTGAATTTAGAAGCATTTAAAAATTCGATACTCGCCATGATGGACGAATTAGTCATAAAACAAGCCGAAAAATTTAAAGAGGAGTTGAAAGAGGAGAATATCAAACAAATAAGAAAAATAGATGAATAAATACAAAACAAACAGAAAGTTTAGAAAATAAATTAGAGCTACAGTCCGAAAATTTTAGACAGGACACCATAAAAATTACAGAGAGTCTAGAAGAGTTAAAAATTGATAATTTTGAAATAAAACAAAGTATAATTGACAGTAATGCGCAGTTAACCGAAAAAATTAGTGACACCAACAGACGTATTGACACGATCGCAGAAAATGTCTGTGGAATAATTAATAAACAAACGGAGCTAATATGTGAAAAGATAATATGTGAAGAATTCATAGTAGTTGAAAATACGTGTGTAATTACTAACGATAATTATAAAGTAATTAACATTAATGAAGAGAAGCAAATTAAGGTTAATAAAACGTACCTTATTAATAGCGATATCACAAGTGTGAGACACACACACAATAGTAAGTCACACAAGATGACACATGTGAAACACATAAGACACTACACCTACGGAGATAAATATCACTGTAGGTATAACAAGAAACGTATTAAATTGTCTAGACGAAACACTACACAAAATTGTGGAAAATATGACGGTAGATTTACGCACGAGAAATATAAAGCGAACGATAATTATAATAACGATAATTATAACTGTAATTATAAAAATTACAGAGGTTATCATAAACGACGGATGAAAAAACAGTTGACATTTGTTTATATGGGCTTCAAGCAGACTGAATATACGCAATGCATTAGTGACGAGAGAATTATGGAACGTGCGGAGAGAAGAGAGGGAAGTTATTCATCACAGCTAAGAAACAAATTCTTGCCGTACGAACAGGTGACTTCTACGATAAAAACAAACATCGCAGTAATACAATGGAACGCGGACATTGTTTACAGGAGGGAGAGAACAATGGTAAGCACGGTGACTATGCTACAAAGGAACAATATACGTCCGGTAGACGACGGACAATGCAATTGTTATAACGAGGGGTGTAAGATCGAACGACACACTGAACTCAGAACTCAATACCCGAATGGAATGAATAATTATTTTTAAAATAAAATAATATAACTATTAATTATTAATAATAAGAAATAATATGTGTAATTATTTTAAAGGGTTAGTTAAGAAATGTATTATTGATGGTAAGGAATGCTATTGTAGAGAAATATTTAAGAAAGTAATGGTAAAAGATGTTATTGTTGTTATTAATATGAAGAAACGGTTAGGAATGGAAATAATTGCCAGAATTGTTAGAACGACTGATCAAGCGAAAACGTAATGGAGATACAAGGACACAGAAGAAAGCAAGAGTGAAAAGTCATAAGGGCAGAGACTACTTAGGATTAAGGACTTTGAGAAAAATATCGTTGTTTTCCAAGACAGTTCCTCTGTAACCGATCATGCGACACACTACAAAGCTAAAAGAGTATTCTGTTACGTAAGTGTATTTCAGGAAAGTAATAGCGATCAGAAAGGTAATGTTAAAGAAATGTAATAAAAGGTAATGAATGTTAATGTATTGTATAAGTAATGTATTAGATAAAGTAATGTCATGTTAAGAAAAGAGTTAAGGAAGATTAGAAGCGAAGGTAAGAATGTATGAGTAAGATAATGTAAAATTAAGGACCGAATTTACACACATACGTAGGAATGCAGAGTATACAGAAGGAGAACAAAGGAGAGCTAATTGCAGTGGATTTTCTGGGACCACTACCACGATCAAGTCGAGGTGTGAAGCACATATTGGTATGTATCGATGTGTTTTCCAAGGCAGTCCGACTGTACCCAATTATGCGACCCACAACCAAAGTTGTTCTAAAGATACTCAAAGCAAATCCTGTTGGAAAAACGAGTGATAATATGGCGAAGAAATTCTTCAGACTTTATAATGGACCGTATACGTTAAGACAGCGAGTAGGACAACACACTTTCATCGTATATGATGAGATACAGAAGAAAGAAATAGGTAAATTCCACGCAACGTCATTTAGGAAGTTCTACACATGAAAACGACGAGGTCAATGAAACCGGTCAGATCAGCTGTTTGTTAAAGCCACCCTACTACAAGGTCACGAGCAGTGAGCGTGTGAAGAGGGGAGGTAAGACATTTGTATACACTCCAATTAAGGGTGAAATGACGAATATTATTCTTTATTATTTGTTAATTTTTTTTTGCAAATGTAATAATAATAAATAAATAAAAAATTATAATAAATAAATTTATTAAATTTTTTTTGTTACCAAGCAGAGGGATAATGCGACAGTACAAATAAGTGATGTACTGAGCATTGAATATAAAATTTTAAATTTACCTAATAAACTGGAAATAATTAATAATATATTAGAAATAAGCATGTCAGGGATTGCAAGCTTGGCTCAGACAAAAATATGAACAGGTGTTTCGACCTGAATCGACGTGCACACACACACAAATGTAACTGAAAGTGTGTACACCAGTATTTTGCTAGTGTGTGTGAACGCAGGTCTATGCAGGCGAGTTTGCCACCCCAAGATGAATAATTGCACAATTACTGTTTTTCCGTAATTATTCATAAACTATAATTAAGAATTAAAATCCAAAAACAATAAAATGTAATAAAATTTACTAAATACTGTGTACGAAAACCACGTGAAAGTGACACACCGTACGAGTGTAATAGTGAAATAACTGTGTACAAATCGAAAGGGTTAAGTTGCAATGTCCAAAATTACAGTGAACATGTGTTGTAAAAATAGTTATAAGTATAAGAGTATACTTACAGGACTCTGCAATTCGCAGAAATATAAGAAATGGCGAAATTGACAAAGAGTGGGGGAACTGAATGCAGAGACAGTTTCTGACATGTCGATTTCGTACCACTGCAGGTGTCGACCAAGACATGGGTATAAATAGGACACCCAAGCTACAGTGGTTCTCTTTCTTAAATCATCCACGGTGCAGCGGGAGCTTATGCCCGTCCGCACGGCGTATTTATTTTTTTGTAAATAATTTAAATTTTCCAGTTACATACAACTATGTAACTAAGCTATAAATACAATCATTTTAAATAATAACAGCAATACATAAGAAGATCCATTGACATCAGAAACAGCAAGAGGAGAGTTCCAGAGAGTGATACGACGCTGGACAAGAGAGAGTGATTTGACGCTGGACAAGAGGAGAGTTCCAGAGAGTGATACGACGCTGGACAAGAGAGAGTGGTACGACGCTGGACAAGAGGAGAGTTCCAGAGAGTGATACGACGCTGGACAAGAAGGAGTTATTCGACGCTGGACGAGAGGAGAAGAGAGACAGCCGACGCTGGACAAGAGGAGAAGAGAGAGACAGCCGATGCTGGAGTGCGAGACGAGGACGACTACAGATGTATCAAAA
This sequence comes from Magicicada septendecula, assembly GCA_034769895.1. Taxonomy (NCBI): domain Eukaryota; kingdom Metazoa; phylum Arthropoda; class Insecta; order Hemiptera; family Cicadidae; genus Magicicada; species Magicicada septendecula. Next base: position 291,261,295 of record CM068367.1, read on the forward strand.
TGATCGAGTATGATTGACGACAATAAGGTGATAAACAACTTATTTATATCTTAATCGTACAATGAACTCAAAGACAATTAAAGACATTTCTATTTTATTTTAAAGTAAGAGCCAATGTTTCTTGTAAAGTAGAATTAAAAACATAGATGTTTTAGAAATACGATTAACGTATCAAGAGCTCAAATTAATATGAAATAAAATGAATACAAAGCATTTAAATGAAAACAATTAGTATTTGAGATAAAACAGTACTGAGAAACAAAAGATAAATTCAATAACTATTAATATTTTGAGTACATTACAATATATAAAAAGAGATTTAAATATTGATATTTTGAAACACATTAATTGACTGAATAGTATGAAAATGAGATTTTTCTTTAATACAATAATTAGTAGAATAGAATATTTAGTCAGTAAGGATGTATATAGCATAAGCCTTACGGCATAATAACAAATAATAACGAATGTTTTAAATCGAAGTCAGTGCCATGTGCACAATTTTTTAGAATATCAAATAAATTTGAAATATCGTTACAAGTTATATAGAGTTCTTATTGCAGATACACCTGAAACCCAATTTAAATGCTATATTGTTACATAATTTGTCAATCTTGAACGTGAGACCGGTCACGCTAAATTTGTGTATATGTATATGTGTTTATGTATATGTATTGTTGCATATTTGGCTCCCAAAGAACGTGGGGCTATACAAATTAAAGTACATATAAAAATTCACACACATAAATACGTTGCATATATTTGGCGCTCCAAGATCGTGGGGCTCCGCAAACACAAATAGAAGTGTATTTGTATTTGAAATTAAATTTAACAACGTTTAAAAAATGTTGCATATATTTGTCGCCCTGGGCGTGGGGCACGACATGCCTAAATTTATGTACAAAAATTTGTTACATAAATTGTAGCCCATGAACGTATGGCCCGATCCCCATCATTTAACTATTAAAATTTTTTATGTAGCTAAATGGTTGCTCTAAAACATAAAGAGTGTGTTAAATGAAAAATGTATAATATGTAATTATTATTTATATTAAACAGTAACTGAATGTAATGTTAATTGTTGTGTAATCACACAGCTGGCGCCCACAAATAATATTGTTTGTCTATGTAACAGGTGTAACTGTAATGAGTATTAATAATAACTATTAATAAAAATAAAGAAATAAATAAATAAGTAGGGAACGGTTATCAATAATAATTGTAAAGAATTACTACTAAGTAAATATTTTAATAATTATTCAACATGGCAGAACCAGGAGGGTTGAATTTAGAAGCATTTAAAAATTCGATACTCGCCATGATGGACGAATTAGTCATAAAACAAGCCGAAAAATTTAAAGAGGGGTTGAAAGAGGAGAATATCAAACAAATAAGAAAAATAGATGAAATAAATATAAAACAAACAGAAAGTTTAGAAAATAAATTAGAGCTACAGTCCGAAATTTTAGACAGGACACCATAAAAATTACAGAGAGTCTAGAAGAGTTAAAAATTGATAATCTTGAAATAAAACAAAGTATAATTGACAGTAATGCGCAGTTAACTGAAAAAATTGGTGACACCAACAGACGTATTGACACGATCGCAGAAAATGTGTGTGGAATAATTAATAAACAAACAGAGCTAATATGTGAAAAGATAATATGTGAAGAATTCATAGTAGTTGAAAATACGTGTGTAATTACTAACGATAATTATAAAGTAACTAGCGAGTACCCGGCATGCGTTGCAATGCCACTCAAAGAAAGAAAGTGTTTGTATATATATAATATATAAAGACTTTGTTCGCGTGGTCTTCAATTTAATGCGATAATATATTTAGAACAGAATCTATTCCATTGGGTTGCCATAGTAACCAGATCTAATAAGTTAGTTTTTTAAGACTCCAAAGGACCCCCCAGAGGATCGTATCGAAAAAAAACACCTGTCCTATGTTGGTTCTCCCGTTGCGTAAAATATTTGTGCCAAGTTTGGTTGAAATCGGTCCAGTGGTTTAGGAGGAGATGTGGAAGACCCCAAAGAACCCCATCGAAAAAACACCTATCCTATGTTGGTTCTCCCTTTGCGTAAAATATTTGTGCCAAGTTTGGTTGAAATCGGTCCAGTGGTTTAGGAGGAGATGTGGAAGACCCCAAAGGACCCCCGAAGTATCATATCGAAAAAACACATATCCTATGTTGGTTCTCCCGTTGCGTAAAATATTTGGGCCAAGTTTGGTTGAAATCGGTCCAGTGGTTTAGGAGGAGATGTGAAAGACCCCAAAGAACCCCCAAAAGAACCCCACCGAAAAAACACCTATCCTATGTTGGTTCTCCCTTTGCGTAAAATATTTGTGCCAAGTTTGGTTGAAATCGGTCCAGTGGTTTAGGAGGAGATGGGGAAGACCCCAAAAGACCCCCCGAAGTATCATATCGAAAAAGCACATATCCTATGTTGGTTCTCCCGTTGCGTAAAATATTTGTGCCAAGTTTGGTTGAAATCGGTCCAGTGGTTTAGGAGGAGATGTGGAAGACCCCAAAGAACCCCCAAAAGAACCCCATTGAAAAAACACCTATCCTATGTTGGTTCTCCCTTTGCGTAAAATATTTTTGTGCCAAGTTTGGTTGAAATCGGTCCAGTGGTTTAGGAGGAGATGTGAAAGACCACAAAGGAACCCCGAAGGATCATATCGAAAAAACACATATCCTATGTTGGTTCTCCCGTTGCGTAAAATATTTGTGCCAAGTTTGGTTGAAATCGGTCCAGTGGTTTAGGAGGAGATGTGGAAGACCCCTAAGGACCCCCCAAAGGACCCCATCAAAAAAAAACACCTATCCTATGTTGGTTCTCCCGTTGCGTAAAATATTTGTGCCAAGTTTGGTTGAAATCGGTCCAGTGGTTTAGGAGAAGATGTGGAAGACCCCAAAGGACCCCATCGAAAGAACACCTACCCTATGTTGGTTCTCCCGTTGCATAAAATATTTGTGCCAAGTTTGGTTGAAATCGGTCCAGTGGTTTAGGAGGAGATGTGGAAGACCCCAAGAACCCCCCAAAGGGCCCCATTGAAAAAAATTCATAAACCTTCGCGGGCGTGCGCACAACAACTCACCGAAGTTTCATCGCAATCGGATGAATGGTATAGGAACGCATACGGGACAAAGAAAGAAAGAAACAAACATTCATTTTTATAGATATAGATTAACATTAATGAAGAGAAGCAAATTAAGGTTAATAAAACGTACCTTATTAATAGCGATATCACAAGTGTGAGACACACACACAATAGTAAGTCACACAAGATGACACATGTGAAACACATAAGACACTACACTTACGGAGATAAATATCACTGTAGGTATAACAAGAAACGTATTAAATTGTCTAGACGAAACACTACACTAAATTGTGGTAAATATGACGGTAGATTTACGCACGAGAAATATAAAGCGAACGATAATTATAATAACGATAATTATAACTGTAATTATAAAAATTACAGAGGTTATCATAAACGACGGATGAAAAAACAGTCGACAGTTGTTTATATGGGCTTCAAGCAGACGAATATATGCAATGCATTAGTGACGAGAGAATTATGGAACGTGCGGAGAGAAGAGAGAGAAGTTATTCATCACAGCTAAGAAACAAATTCTTGCCGTATGAACAGGTGACTTCTACGATAAAAACAAACATCGCAGTAATACAATGGAACGCGGACGTTGTTTACAGGAGGGAGAGAACAATGGTAAGCACGGCGACTATGCTACAAAGGAACCATATACGTCCGGTAGACGACGGACAATGCAATTGTTATAACGAGGGGTGTAAGATCGAACGACACACTGAACTCAGAACTCAATACCCGAATGGAATGAATAATTATTTTTAAAATAAAATAATATAACTATTAATTATTAATAATAAGAAATAATATGTGTAATTATTTTAAAGGGTTAATTAAGAAATGTATTATTGATGGTAAGGAATGCTATTGTAGAGAAATATTTAAGAAAGTAATGGTAAAAGATGTTATTGTTGTTATTAATATGAAGAAATGGTTAGGAATGGAAATAATTGCCAGAATTGTTAGAACGACTGATCAAGCGAAAACGTAATGGAGATACAAGGACACAGAAGAAAGCAAGAGTGAAAAGTCATAAGGGCAGAGACTACTTAGGATTAAGGACTTTGAGAAAAATATCGTTGTTTTCCAAGACAGTTCCTCTGTAACCGATCATGCGACACACTACAAAGCTAAAAGAGTATTCTGTTACGGAAGTGTATTTCAGGAAAGTAATAGCGATCAGAAAGGTAATGTTAAAGAAATGTAATAAAAGGTAATGAATGTTAATGTATTGTATAAGTAATGTATTAGATAAAGTAATGTCATGTTAAGAAAAGAGTTAAGGAAGATTAGAAGCGAAGGTAAGAATGTATGAGTAAGATAATGTAAAATTAAGGACCGAATTTACACACATACGTAGGAATGCAGAGTATACAGAAGGAGAACAAAGGAGAGCTAATTGCAGTGGATTTTCTGGGACCACTACCACGATCAAGTCGAGGTGTGAAGCACATATTGGTATGTATCGATGTGTTTTCCAAGGCAGTCCGACTGTACCCAATTATGCGACCCACAACCAAAGTTGTTCTAAAGATACTCAAAGCAAATCCTGTTGGAAAAAGGAGTGATAATATGGCGAAGAAATTCTTCAGACTTTATAATGGACCGTATACGTTAAGACAGCGAGTAGGACAACACACTTTCATCGTACATGATGAGATACAGAAGAAAGAAATAGGTAAATTCCACGCAACGTCATTTAGGAAGTTCTACACATGAAAACAACGAGGTCAATGAAACCGGTCAGATCAGCTGTTTCTTAAAGCCACCGTACTACAAGGTCACGAGCAGTGAGCGTGTGAAGAGGGGAGGTAAGACATTTGTATACACTCCAATTAAGGGTGAAATGACGAATATTATTCTTTATTATTTGTTACATTTTTTTTGCAAATGTAATAATAATAAATAAAAAAAAAATTATAATAAATAAATTTATTAAATTTTTTTTGTTACCAAGCAGAGGGATAATGCGACAGTACAAATAAGTGATGTACTGAGCATTGAATATAAAAATTTAAATTTACCTAATAAACTGGAAATAATTAATAATATATTAGAAATAAGCATGTCAGGGATTGCAAGCTTGGCTCAGACAAAAATATGAACAGGTGTTTCGACCTGAATCGACGTGCACACGCACACAAATATAACTGAAAGTGTGTACACCAGTATTTTGCTAGTGTGTGTGAACGCAGGTCTATGCAGGCGAGTTTGCCACCCCAAGATGAATAATTGCACAATTACTGTTTTTCCGTAATTATTCATAAACTATAATTAAGAATTAAAATCCAAAAACACAATAAAATGTAATAAAATTTACTAAATACTGTGTACGAAAACCACGTGAAAGTGAAACACCGTACGAGTGTAATAGTGAAATAACTGTGTACAAATCGAAAGGGTTAAGTTGCAATGTCCAAAATTACAGTGAACATGTGTTGTAAAAATAGTTATAAGTATAAGAGTATACTTACAGGACTCTGCAATTCGCAGAAATATAAGAAATGGCGAAATTGACAAAGAGTGGGGGAACTGAATGCAGAGACAGTTTCTGACATGTCGATTTCGTACCACTGCAGGTGTCGACCAAGACATGGGTATAAATAGGACACCCAAGCTACAGTGGTTCTCTTTCTTAAATCATCCACGGTGCAGCGGGAGCTTATGCCCGTCCGCACGGCGTATTTATTTTTTTGTAAATAATTTAAATTTTCCAGTTACATACAACTATGTAACTAAGTTATAAATACAATCATTTTAAATAATAACAGCAGTACATAAGAAGAATTACATAAGAAGATCCATTGACATCAGAAACAGCAAGAGGAGAGTTCCAGAGAGTGATACGACGCTGGACAAGAGAGAGTGATTCGACGCTGGACAAGAGGAGAGTTCCAGAGAGTGATACGACGCTGGACAAGAGAGAGTGGTACGACGCTGGACAAGAGGAGAGTTCCAGAGAGTGATACGACGCTGGACAAGAAGGAGTTATTCGACGCTGGACGAGAGGAGAAGAGAGACAGCCGACGCTGGACAAGAGGAGAAGAGAGAGACAGCCGATGCTGGAGTGCGAGACGAGGACGACTACAGATGTATCAAAATGATCGAGTATGATTGACGACAATAAGGTGATAAACAACTTATTTATATCTTAATCGTACAATGAACTCAAAGACAATTAAAGACATTTCTATTTTATTTTAAAGTAAGAGCCAATGTTTCTTGTAAAGTAGAATTAAAAACATAGATGTTTTAGAAATACGATTAACGTATCAAGAGCTCAAATTAATATGAAATAAAATGAATACAAAGCATTTAAATGAAAACAATTAGTATTTGAGATAAAACAGTACTGAGAAACAAAAGATAAATTCAATAACTATTAATATTTTGAGTACATTACAATATATAAAAAGAGATTTAAATATTGATATTTTGAAACACATTAATTGACTGAATAGTATGAAAATGAGATTTTTCTTTAATACAATAATTAGTAGAATAGAATATTTAGTCAGTAAGGATGTATATAGCATAAGCCTTACGGCATAATAACAAATAATAATGAATGTTTTAAATCGAAGTCAGTGCCATGTGCACAATTTTTTAGAATATCAAATAAATTTGAAATATCGTTACAAGTTATATAGAGTTCTTATTGCAGATACACCTGAAACCCAATTTAAATGCTATATTGTTACATAATTTGTCAATCTTGAACGTGAGACCGGTCACGCTAAATTTGTGTATATGTATATGTGTTTATGTATATGTATTGTTGCATATTTGGCTCCCAAAGAACGTGGGGCTATACAAATTAAAGTACATATAAAAATTCACACACATAAATACGTTGCATATATTTGGCGCTCCAAGATCGTGGGGCTCCGCAAACACAAATAGAAGTGTATTTGTATTTGAAATTAAATTTAACAACGTTTAAAAAATGTTGCATATATTTGTCGCCCTGGGCGTGGGGCACGACATGCCTAAATTTATGTACAAAAATTTGTTACATAAATTGTAGCCCATGAACGTATGGCCCGATCCCCATCATTTAACTATTAAAATTTTTTATGTAGCTAAATGGTTGCTCTAAAACATAAAGAGTGTGTTAAATGAAAAATGTATAATATGTAATTATTATTTATATTAAACAGTAACTGAATGTAATGTTAATTGTTGTGTAATCACACAGCTGGCGCCCACAAATAATATTGTTTGTCTATGTAACAGGTGTAACTGTAATGAGTATTAATAATAACTATTAATAAAAATAAAGAAATAAATAAATAAGTAGGGAACGGTTATCAATAATAATTGTAAAGAATTACTACTAAGTAAATATTTTAATAATTATTCAACATGGCAGAACCAGGAGGGTTGAATTTAGAAGCATTTAAAAATTCGATACTCGCCATGATGGACGAATTAGTCATAAAACAAGCCGAAAAATTTAAAGAGGGGTTGAAAGAGGAGAATATCAAACAAATAAGAAAAATAGATGAAATAAATATAAAACAAACAGAAAGTTTAGAAAATAAATTAGAGCTACAGTCCGAAATTTTAGACAGGACACCATAAAAATTACAGAGAGTCTAGAAGAGTTAAAAATTGATAATCTTGAAATAAAACAAAGTATAATTGACAGTAATGCGCAGTTAACTGAAAAAATTGGTGACACCAACAGACGTATTGACACGATCGCAGAAAATGTCTGTGGAATAATTAATAAACAAACAGAGCTAATATGTGAAAAGATAATATGTGAAGAATTCATAGTAGTTGAAAATACGTGTGTAATTACTAACGATAATTATAAAGTAATTAACATTAATGAAGAGAAGCAAATTAAGGTTAATAAAACGTACCTTATTAATAGCGATATCACAAGTGTGAGACACACACACAATAGTAAGTCACACAAGATGACACATGTGAAACACATAAGACACTACACTTACGGAGATAAATATCACTGTAGGTATAACAAGAAACGTATTAAATTGTCTAGACGAAACACTACACTAAATTGTGGTAAATATGACGGTAGATTTACGCACGAGAAATATAAAGCGAACGATAATTATAATAACGATAATTATAACTGTAATTATAAAAATTACAGAGGTTATCATAAACGACGGATGAAAAAACAGTCGACAGTTGTTTATATGGGCTTCAAGCAGACGAATATATGCAATGCATTAGTGACGAGAGAATTATGGAACGTGCGGAGAGAAGAGAGAGAAGTTATTCATCACAGCTAAGAAACAAATTCTTGCCGTATGAACAGGTGACTTCTACGATAAAAACAAACATCGCAGTAATACAATGGAACGCGGACGTTGTTTACAGGAGGGAGAGAACAATGGTAAGCACGGCGACTATGCTACAAAGGAACAATATACGTCCGGTAGACGACGGACAATGCAATTGTTATAACGAGGGGTGTAAGATCGAACGACACACTGAACTCAGAACTCAATACCCGAATGGAATGAATAATTATTTTTAAAATAAAATAATATAACTATTAATTATTAATAATAAGAAATAATATGTGTAATTATTTTAAAGGGTTAATTAAGAAATGTATTATTGATGGTAAGGAATGCTATTGTAGAGAAATATTTAAGAAAGTAATGGTAAAAGATGTTATTGTTGTTATTAATATGAAGAAATGGTTAGGAATGGAAATAATTGCCAGAATTGTTAGAACGACTGATCAAGCGAAAACGTAATGGAGATACAAGGACACAGAAGAAAGCAAGAGTGAAAAGTCATAAGGGCAGAGACTACTTAGGATTAAGGACTTTGAGAAAAATATCGTTGTTTTCCAAGACAGTTCCTCTGTAACCGATCATGCGACACACTAAAAAGCTAAAAGAGTATTCTGTTACGTAAGTGTATTTCAGGAAAGTAATAGCGATCAGAAAGGTAATGTTAAAGAAATGTAATAAAAGGTAATGAATGTTAATGTATTGTATAAGTAATGTATTAGATAAAGTAATGTCATGTTAAGAAAAGAGTTAAGGAAGATTAGAAGCGAAGGTAAGAATGTATGAGTAAGATAATGTAAAATTAAGGACCGAATTTACACACATACGTAGGAATGCAGAGTATACAGAAGGAGAACAAAGGAGAGCTAATTGCAGTGGATTTTCTGGGACCACTACCACGATCAAGTCGAGGTGTGAAGCACATATTGGTATGTATCGATGTGTTTTCCAAGGCAGTCCGACTGTACCCAATTATGCGACCCACAACCAAAGTTGTTCTAAAGATACTCAAAGCAAATCCTGTTGGAAAAAGGAGTGATAATATGGCGAAGAAATTCTTCAGACTTTATAATGGACCGTATACGTTAAGACAGCGAGTAGGACAACACACTTTCATCGTACATGATGAGATACAGAAGAAAGAAATAGGTAAATTCCACGCAACGTCATTTAGGAAGTTCTACACATGAAAACAACGAGGTCAATGAAACCGGTCAGATCAGCTGTTTCTTAAAGCCACCGTACTACAAGGTCACGAGCAGTGAGCGTGTGAAGAGGGGAGGTAAGACATTTGTATACACTCCAATTAAGGGTGAAATGACGAATATTATTCTTTATTATTTGTTACATTTTTTTTGCAAATGTAATAATAATAAATAAAAAAAAAATTATAATAAATAAATTTATTAAATTTTTTTTGTTACCAAGCAGAGGGATAATGCGACAGTACAAATAAGTGATGTACTGAGCATTGAATATAAAAATTTAAATTTACCTAATAAACTGGAAATAATTAATAATATATTAGAAATAAGCATGTCAGGGATTGCAAGCTTGGCTCAGACAAAAATATGAACAGGTGTTTCGACCTGAATCGACGTGCACACGCACACAAATGTAACTGAAAGTGTGTACACCAGTATTTTGCTAGTGTGTGTGAACGCAGGTCTATGCAGGCGAATTTGCCACCCCAAGATGAATAATTGCACAATTACTGTTTTTCCGTAATTATTCATAAACTATAATTAAGAATTAAAATCCAAAAACACAATAAAATGTAATAAAATTTACTAAATACTGTGTACGAAAACCACGTGAAAGTGAAACACCGTACGAGTGTAATAGTGAAATAACTGTGTACAAATCGAAAGGGTTAAGTTGCAATGTCCAAAATTACAGTGAACATGTGTTGTAAAAATAGTTATAAGTATAAGAGTATACTTACAGGACTCTGCAATTCGCAGAAATATAAGAAATGGCGAAATTGACAAAGAGTGGGGGAACTGAATGCAGAGACAGTTTCTGACATGTCGATTTCGTACCACTGCAGGTGTCGACCAAGACATGGGTATAAATAGGACACCCAAGCTACAGTGGTTCTCTTTCTTAAATCATCCACGGTGCAGCGGGAGCTTATGCCCGTCCGCACGGCGTATTAATTTTTTTGTAAATAATTTAAATTTTCCAGTTACATACAACTATGTAACTAAGTTATAAATACAATCATTTTAAATAATAACAGCAGTACATAAGAAGAATTACATAAGAAGATCCATTGACATCAGAAACAGCAAGAGGAGAGTTCCAGAGAGTGATACGACGCTGGACAAGAGAGAGTGATTCGACGCTGGACAAGAGGAGAGTTCCAGAGAGTGATACGACGCTGGACAAGAGAGAGTGGTACGACGCTGGACAAGAGGAGAGTTCCAGAGAGTGATACGACGCTGGACAAGAAGGAGTTATTCGACGCTGGACGAGAGGAGAAGAGAGACAGCCGACGCTGGACAAGAGGAGAAGAGAGAGACAGCCGATGCTGGAGTGCGAGACGAGGACGACTACAGATGTATCAAAATGATCGAGTATGATTGACGACAATAAGGTGATAAACAACTTATTTATATCTTAATCGTACAATGAACTCAAAGACAATTAAAGACATTTCTATTTTATTTTAAAGTAAGAGCCAATGTTTCTTGTAAAGTAGAATTAAAAACATAGATGTTTTAGAAATACGATTAACGTATCAAGAGCTCAAATTAATATGAAATAAAATGAATACAAAGCATTTAAATGAAAACAATTAGTATTTGAGATAAAACAGTACTGAGAAACAAAAGATAAATTCAGTAACTATTAATATTTTGAGTACATTACAATATATAAAAAGAGATTTAAATATTGATATTTTGAAACACATTAATTGACTGAATAGTATGAAAATGAGATTTTTCTTTAATACAATAATTAGTAGGATAGAATATTTAGTCAGTAAGGATGTATATAGCATAAGCCTTACGGCATAATAACAAATAATAATGAATGTTTTAAATCGAAGTCAGTGCCATGTGCACAATTTTTTAGAATATCAAATAAATTTGAAATATCGTTACAAGTTATATAGAGTTCTTATTGCAGATACACCTGAAACCCAATTTAAATGCTATATTGTTACATAATTTGTCAATCTTGAACGTGAGACCGGTCACGCTAAATTTGTGTATATGTATATGTGTTTATGTATATGTATTGTTGCATATTTGGCTCCCAAAGAACGTGGGGCTATACAAATTAAAGTACATATAAAAATTCACACACATAAATACGTTGCATATATTTGGCGCTCCAAGATCGTGGGGCTCCGCAAACACAAATAGAAGTGTATTTGTATTTGAAATTAAATTTAACAACGTTTAAAAAATGTTGCATATATTTGTCGCCCTGGGCGTGGGGCACGACATGCCTAAATTTATGTACAAAAATTTGTTACATAAATTGTAGCCCATGAACGTATGGCCCGATCCCCATCATTTAACTATTAAAATTTTTTATGTAGCTAAATGGTTGCTCTAAAACATAAAGAGTGTGTTAAATGAAAAATGTATAATATGTAATTATTATTTATATTAAACAGTAACTGAATGTAATGTTAATTGTTGTGTAATCACACAGCTGGCGCCCACAAATAATATTGTTTGTCTATGTAACAGGTGTAACTGTAATGAGTATTAATAATAACTATTAATAAAAATAAAGAAATAAATAAATAAGTAGGGAACGGTTATCAATAATAATTGTAAAGAATTACTACTAAGTAAATATTTTAATAATTATTCAACATGGCAGAACCAGGAGGGTTGAATTTAGAAGCATTTAAAAATTCGATACTCGCCATGATGGACGAATTAGTCATAAAACAAGCCGAAAAATTTAAAGAGGGGTTGAAAGAGGAGAATATCAAACAAATAAGAAAAATAGATGAAATAAATATAAAACAAACAGAAAGTTTAGAAAATAAATTAGAGCTACAGTCCGAAATTTTAGACAGGACACCATAAAAATTACAGAGAGTCTAGAAGAGTTAAAAATTGATAATCTTGAAATAAAACAAAGTATAATTGACAGTAATGCGCAGTTAACCGAAAAAATTGGTGACACCAACAGACGTATTGACACGATCGCAGAAAATGTCTGTGGAATAATTAATAAACAAACAGAGCTAATATGTGAAAAGATAATATGTGAAGAATTCATAGTAGTTGAAAATACGTGTGTAATTACTAACGATAATTATAAAGTAATTAACATTAATGAAGAGAAGCAAATTAAGGTTAATAAAACGTACCTTATTAATAGCGATATCACAAGTGTGAGACACACACACAATAGTAAGTCACACAAGATGACACACGTGAAACACATAAGACACTACACTTACGGAGATAAATATCACTGTAGGTATAACAAGAAACGTATTAAATTGTCTAGACAAAACACTACACTAAATTGTGGTAAATATGACGGTAGATTTACGCACGAGAAATATAAAGCGAACGATAATTATAATAACGATAATTATAACTGTAATTATAAAAATTACAGAGGTTATCATAAACGACGGATGAAAAAACAGTCGACAGTTGTTTATATGGTCTTCAAGCAGACGAATATATGCAATGCATTAGTGACGAGAGAATTATGGAACGTGCGGAGAGAAGAGAGAGAAGTTATTCATCACAGCTAAGAAACAAATTCTTGCCGTATGAACAGGTGACTTCTACGATAAAAACAAACATCGCAGTAATACAATGGAACGCGGACGTTGTTTACAGGAGGGAGAGAACAATGGTAAGCACGGCGACTATGCTACAAAGGAACAATATACGTCCAGTAGACGACGGACAATGCAATTGTTATAACGAGGGGTGTAAGATCGAACGACACACTGAACTCAGAACTCAATACCCGAATGGAATGAATAATTATTTTTAAAATAAAATAATATAACTATTAATTATTAATAATAAGAAATAATATGTGTAATTATTTTAAAGGGTTAATTAAGAAATGTATTATTGATGGTAAGGAATGCTATTGTAAAGAAATATTTAAGAAAGTAATGGTAAAAGATGTTGTTGTTATTAATATGAAGAAACGGTTAGGAATGGAAATAATTGCCAGAATTGTTAGAACGACTGATCAAGCGAAAACTTAATGGAGATACAAGGACACAGAAGAAAGCAAGAGTGAAAAGTCATAAGGGCAGAGACTACTTAGGATTAAGGACTTTGAGAAAAATATCGTTGTTTTCCAAGACAGTTCCTCTGTAACCGATCATGCGACACACTAAAAAGCTAAAAGAGTATTCTGTTACGTAAGTGTATTTCAGGAAAGTAATAGCGATCAGAAAGGTAATGTTAAAGAAATGTAATAAAAGGTAATGAATGTTAATGTATTGTATAAGTAATGTATTAGATAAAGTAATGTCATGTTAAGAAAAGAGTTAAGGAAGATTAGAAGCGAAGGTAAGAATGTATGAGTAAGATAATGTAAAATTAAGGACCGAATTGCAGAATATACAGAAGGAGAACAAAGGAGAGCTAATTGCAGTGGATTTTCTGGGACCACTACCATGATCAAGTCGAGGTGTGAAGCACATATTGGTATGTATCGATGTGTTTTCCAAGGCAGTCCGACTGTACCCAATTATGCGACCCACAACCAAAGTAGTTCTAAAGATACTCAAAGCAAATCCTGTTGGAAAAAGGAGTGATAATATGGCGAAGAAATTCTTCAGACTTTATAATGGACCGTATACGTTAAGACAGCGAGTAGGACAACACACTTTCATCGTATATGATGAGATACAGAAGAAAGAAATAGGTAAATTCCACGCAACGTCATTTAGGAAGTTCTACACATGAAAACGACGAGGTCAATGAAACCGGTCAGATCAGCTGTTTGTTAAAGCCACCCTACTACAAGGTCACGAGCAGTGAGCATGTGAAGAGGGGAGGTAAGACATTTGTATACACTCCAATTAAGGGTGAAATGACGAATATTATTCTTTATTATTTGTTACATTTTTTTTTGCAAATGAAATAATAATAAATAAAAAAAAAATTATAATAAATAAATTTATTAAATTTTTTTTGTTACCAAGCAGAGGGATAATGCGACAGTACAAATAAGTGATGTACTGAGCATTGAATATAAAAATTTAAATTTACCTAATAAACTGTAAATAATTAATAATATATTAGAAATAAGCATGTCAGGGATTGCAAGCTTGGCTCAGACAAAAATATGAACAGGTGTTTCGACCTGAATCGACGTACACACACACACAAATGTAACTGAAAGTGTGTACACCAGTATTTTGCTAGTGTGTGTGAACGCAGGTCTATGCAGGCGAGTTTGCCACCCCAAGATGAATAATTGCACAATTACTGTTTTTCCGTAATTATTCATAAACTATAATTAAGAATTAAAATCCAAAAACACAATAAAATGTAATAAAATTTACTAAATACTGTGTACGAAAACCACGTGAAAGTGACACACCGTACGAGTGTAATAGTGAAATAACTGTGTACAAATCGAAAGGGTTAAGTTGCAATGTCCAAAATTACAGTGAACATGTGTTGTAAAAATAGTTATAAGATAAGTATAAGAGTATACTTACAGGACTCTGCAATTCGCAGAAATATAAGAAATAGCGAAATTGACAAAGAGTGGGGGAACTGAATGCAGAGACAGTTTCTGACATGTCGATTTCGTACCACTGCAGGTGTCGACCAAGACATGGGTATAAATAGGACATGCAAGCTACAGTGGTTCTCTTTCTTAAATCATCCACGGTGCAGCGGGAGCTTATGCCCGTCTGCACGGCGTATTTATTTTTTTGTAAATAATTTAAATTTTCCAGTTACATACAACTATGTAACTAAGTTATAAATACAATCATTTTAAATAATAACAGCAGTACATAAGAAGAATTACATAAGAAGATCCATTGACGTCAGAAACAGCAAGAGGAGAGTTCCAGAGAGTGATACGACGCTGGACAAGAGAGAGTGATTCGACGCTGGACAAGAGGAGAGTTCCAGAGAGTGATACGACGCTGGACAAGAGAGAGTGGTACGACGCTGGACAAGAGGAGAGTTCCAGAGAGTGATACGACGCTGGACAAGAAGGAGTGATTCGACGCTGGACGAGAGGAGAAGAGAGACAGCCGACGCTGGACAAGAGGAGAAGAGAGAGACAGCCGACGCTGGAGTGCGAGACGAGGACGACTACAGATGTATCAAAATGATCGAGTATGATTGACGACAATAAGGTGATAAACAACTTATTTATATCTTAATCGTACAATGAACTCAAAGACAATTAAAGACATTTCTATTTTATTTTAAAGTAAGAGCCAATGTTTCTTGTAAAGTAGAATTAAAAACATAGATGTTTTAGAAATACGATTAACGTATCAAGAGCTCAAATTAATATGAAATAAAATGAATACAAAGCATTTAAATGAAAACAATTAGTATTTGAGATAAAACAGTACTGAGAAACAAAAGATAAATTCAATAACTATTAATATTTTGAGTACATTACAATATATAAAAAGAGATTTAAATATTGATATTTTGAAACACATTAATTGACTGAATAGTATGAAAATGAGATTTTTCTTTAATACAATAATTAGTAGAATAGAATATTTAGTCAGTAAGGATGTATATAGCATAAGCCTTACGGCATAATAACAAATAATAACGAATGTTTTAAATCGAAGTCAGTGCCATGTGCACAATTTTTTAGAATATCAAATAAATTTGAAATATCGTTACAAGTTATATAGAGTTCTTATTGCAGATACACCTGAAACCCAATTTAAATGCTATATTGTTACATAATTTGTCAATCTTGAACGTGAGACCGGTCACGCTAAATTTGTGTATATGTATATGTGTTTATGTATATGTATTGTTGCATATTTGGCTCCCAAAGAACGTGGGGCTATACAAATTAAAGTACATATAAAAATTCACACACATAAATACGTTGCATATATTTGGCGCTCCAAGATCGTGGGGCTCCGCAAACACAAATAGAAGTGTATTTGTATTTGAAATTAAATTTAACAACGTTTAAAAAATGTTGCATATATTTGTCGCCCTGGGCGTGGGGCACGACATGCCTAAATTTATGTACAAAAATTTGTTACATAAATTGTAGCCCATGAACGTATGGCCCGATCCCCATCATTTAACTATTAAAATTTTTTATGTAGCTAAATGGTTGCTCTAAAACATAAAGAGTGTGTTAAATGAAAAATGTATAATATATAATTTTTATTTATATTAAACAGTAACTGAATGTAATGTTAATTGTTGTGTAATCACACAGCTGGCGCCCACAAATAATATTGTTTGTCTATGTAACAGGTGTAACTGTAATGAGTATTAATAATAACTATTAATAAAAATAAAGAAATAAATAAATAAGTAGGGAACGGTTATCAATAATAATTGTAAAGAATTACTACTAAGTAAATATTTTAATAATTATTCAACATGGCAGAACCAGGAGGGTTGAATTTAGAAGCATTTAAAAATTCGATACTCGCCATGATGGACGAATTAGTCATAAAACAAGCCGAAAAATTTAAAGAGGGGTTGAAAGAGGAGAATATCAAACAAATAAGAAAAATAGATGAAATAAATATAAAACAAACAGAAAGTTTAGAAAATAAATTAGAGCTACAGTCCGAAATTTTAGACAGGACACCATAAAAATTACAGAGAGTCTAGAAGAGTTAAAAATTGATAATCTTGAAATAAAACAAAGTATAATTGACAGTAATGCGCAGTTAACCGAAAAAATTGGTGACACCAACAGACGTATTGACACGATCGCAGAAAATGTCTGTGGAATAATTAATAAACAAACAGAGCTAATATGTGAAAAGATAATATGTGAAGAATTCATAGTAGTTGAAAATACGTGTGTAATTACTAACGATAATTATAAAGTAATTAACATTAATGAAGAGAAGCAAATTAAGGTTAATAAAACGTACCTTATTAATAGCGATATCACAAGTGTGAGACACACACACAATAGTAAGTCACACAAGATGACACACGTGAAACACATAAGACACTACACTTACGGAGATAAATATCACTGTAGGTATAACAAGAAACGTATTAAATTGTCTAGACAAAACACTACACTAAATTGTGGTAAATATGACGGTAGATTTACGCACGAGAAATATAAAGCGAACGATAATTATAATAACGATAATTATAACTGTAATTATAAAAATTACAGAGGTTATCATAAACGACGGATGAAAAAACAGTCGACAGTTGTTTATATGGTCTTCAAGCAGACGAATATATGCAATGCATTAGTGACGAGAGAATTATGGAACGTGCGGAGAGAAGAGAGAGAAGTTATTCATCACAGCTAAGAAACAAATTCTTGCCGTATGAACAGGTGACTTCTACGATAAAAACAAACATCGCAGTAATACAATGGAACGCGGACGTTGTTTACAGGAGGGAGAGAACAATAGTAAGCACGGCGACTATGCTACAAAGGAACAATATACGTCCAGTAGACGACGGACAATGCAATTGTTATAACGAGGGGTGTAAGATCGAACGACACACTGAACTCAGAACTCAATACCCGAATGGAATGAATAATTATTTTTAAAATAAAATAATATAACTATTAATTATTAATAATAAGAAATAATATGTGTAATTATTTTAAAGGGTTAATTAAGAAATGTATTATTGATGGTAAGGAATGCTATTGTAAAGAAATATTTAAGAAAGTAATGGTAAAAGATGTTGTTGTTATTAATATGAAGAAACGGTTAGGAATGGAAATAATTGCCAGAATTGTTAGAACGACTGATCAAGCGAAAACTTAATGGAGATACAAGGACACAGAAGAAAGCAAGAGTGAAAAGTCATAAGGGCAGAGACTACTTAGGATTAAGGACTTTGAGAAAAATATCGTTGTTTTCCAAGACAGTTCCTCTGTAACCGATCATGCGACACACTAAAAAGCTAAAAGAGTATTCTGTTACGTAAGTGTATTTCAGGAAAGTAATAGCGATCAGAAAGGTAATGTTAAAGAAATGTAATAAAAGGTAATGAATGTTAATGTATTGTATAAGTAATGTATTAGATAAAGTAATGTCATGTTAAGAAAAGAGTTAAGGAAGATTAGAAGCGAAGGTAAGAATGTATGAGTAAGATAATGTAAAATTAAGGACCGAATTGCAGAATATACAGAAGGAGAACAAAGGAGAGCTAATTGCAGTGGATTTTCTGGGACCACTACCATGATCAAGTCGAGGTGTGAAGCACATATTGGTATGTATCGATGTGTTTTCCAAGGCAGTCCGACTGTACCCAATTATGCGACCCACAACCAAAGTTGTTCTAAAGATACTCAAAGCAAATCCTGTTGGAAAAAGGAGTGATAATATGGCGAAGAAATTCTTCAGACTTTATAATGGACCGTATACGTTAAGACAGCGAGTAGGACAACACACTTTCATCGTATATGATGAGATACAGAAGAAAGAAATAGGTAAATTCCACGCAACGTCATTTAGGAAGTTCTACACATGAAAACGACGAGGTCAATGAAACCGGTCAGATCAGCTGTTTGTTAAAGCCACCCTACTACAAGGTCACGAGCAGTGAGCGTGTGAAGAGGGGAGGTAAGACATTTGTATACACTCCAATTAAGGGTGAAATGACGAATATTATTCTTTATTATTTGTTACATTTTTTTTTGCAAATGAAATAATAATAAATAAAAAAAAAATTATAATAAATAAATTTATTAAATTTTTTTTGTTACCAAGCAGAGGGATAATGCGACAGTACAAATAAGTGATGTACTGAGCATTGAATATAAAAATTTAAATTTACCTAATAAACTGTAAATAATTAATAATATATTAGAAATAAGCATGTCAGGGATTGCAAGCTTGGCTCAGACAAAAATATGAACAGGTGTTTCGACCTGAATCGACGTACACACACACACAAATGTAACTGAAAGTGTGTACACCAGTATTTTGCTAGTGTGTGTGAACGCAGGTCTATGCAGGCGAGTTTGCCACCCCAAGATGAATAATTGCACAATTACTGTTTTTCCGTAATTATTCATAAACTATAATTAAGAATTAAAATCCAAAAACACAATAAAATGTAATAAAATTTACTAAATACTGTGTACGAAAACCACGTGAAAGTGACACACCGTACGAGTGTAATAGTGAAATAACTGTGTACAAATCGAAAGGGTTAAGTTGCAATGTCCAAAATTACAGTGAACATGTGTTGTAAAAATAGTTATAAGATAAGTATAAGAGTATACTTACAGGACTCTGCAATTCGCAGAAATATAAGAAATAGCGAAATTGACAAAGAGTGGGGGAACTGAATGCAGAGACAGTTTCTGACATGTCGATTTCGTACCACTGCAGGTGTCGACCAAGACATGGGTATAAATAGGACATGCAAGCTACAGTGGTTCTCTTTCTTAAATCATCCACGGTGCAGCGGGAGCTTATGCCCGTCTGCACGGCGTATTTATTTTTTTGTAAATAATTTAAATTTTCCAGTTACATACAACTATGTAACTAAGTTATAAATACAATCATTTTAAATAATAACAGCAGTACATAAGAAGAATTACATAAGAAGATCCATTGACGTCAGAAACAGCAAGAGGAGAGTTCCAGAGAGTGATACGACGCTGGACAAGAGAGAGTGATTCGACGCTGGACAAGAGGAGAGTTCCAGAGAGTGATACGACGCTGGACAAGAGAGAGTGGTACGACGCTGGACAAGAGGAGAGTTCCAGAGAGTGATACGACGCTGGACAAGAAGGAGTGATTCGACGCTGGACGAGAGGAGAAGAGAGACAGCCGACGCTGGACAAGAGGAGAAGAGAGAGACAGCCGACGCTGGAGTGCGAGACGAGGACGACTACAGATGTATCAAAATGATCGAGTATGATTGACGACAATAAGGTGATAAACAACTTATTTATATCTTAATCGTACAATGAACTCAAAGACAATTAAAGACATTTCTATTTTATTTTAAAGTAAGAGCCAATGTTTCTTGTAAAGTAGAATTAAAAACATAGATGTTTTAGAAATACGATTAACGTATCAAGAGCTCAAATTAATATGAAATAAAATGAATACAAAGCATTTAAATGAAAACAATTAGTATTTGAGATAAAACAGTACTGAGAAACAAAAGATAAATTCAATAACTATTAATATTTTGAGTACATTACAATATATAAAAAGAGATTTAAATATTGATATTTTGAAACACATTAATTGACTGAATAGTATGAAAATGAGATTTTTCTTTAATACAATAATTAGTAGAATAGAATATTTAGTCAGTAAGGATGTATATAGCATAAGCCTTACGGCATAATAACAAATAATAACGAATGTTTTAAATCGAAGTCAGTGCCATGTGCACAATTTTTTAGAATATCAAATAAATTTGAAATATCGTTACAAGTTATATAGAGTTCTTATTGCAGATACACCTGAAACCCAATTTAAATGCTATATTGTTACATAATTTGTCAATCTTGAACGTGAGACCGGTCACGCTAAATTTGTGTATATGTATATGTGTTTATGTATATGTATTGTTGCATATTTGGCTCCCAAAGAACGTGGGGCTATACAAATTAAAGTACATATAAAAATTCACACACATAAATACGTTGCATATATTTGGCGCTCCAAGATCGTGGGGCTCCGCAAACACAAATAGAAGTGTATTTGTATTTGAAATTAAATTTAACAACGTTTAAAAAATGTTGCATATATTTGTCGCCCTGGGCGTGGGGCACGACATGCCTAAATTTATGTACAAAAATTTGTTACATAAATTGTAGCCCATGAACGTATGGCCCGATCCCCATCATTTAACTATTAAAATTTTTTATGTAGCTAAATGGTTGCTCTAAAACATAAAGAGTGTGTTAAATGAAAAATGTATAATATATAATTTTTATTTATATTAAACAGTAACTGAATGTTATGTTAATTGTTGTGCAATCACACAGCTGGCGCCCACAAATAATATTGTTTGTCTATGTAACAGGTGTAACTGTAATGAGTATTAATAATAACTATTAATAAAAATAAATAAATAAGTAGGAAACGGTTATCAATAATAATTGTAAAGAATTACTACTAAGTAAATATTTTATAATTATTCAACATGGCAGAACCAGGAGGGTTGAATTTAGAAGCATTTAAAAATTCGATACTCGCCATGATGGACGAATTAGTCATAAAACAAGCCGAAAAATTTAAAGAGGAGTTGAAAGAGGAGAATATCAAACAAATAAGAAAAATAGATGAAATAAATATAAAACAAACAGAAAGTTTAGAAAATAAATTAGAGCTACAGTCCGAAAATTTTAGACAGGACACCATAAAAATTACAGAGAGTCTAGAAGAGTTAAAAATTGATAATCTTGAAATAAAACAAAGTATAATTGACAGTAATGCGCAGTTAACCGAAAAAATTGGTGACACCAACAGACGTATTGACACGATCGCAGAAAATGTCTGTGGAATAATTAATAAACAAACTGAGCTAATATGTGAAAAGATAATATGTGAAGAATTCATAGTAGTTGAAAATACGTGTGTAATTACTAACGATAATTATAAAGTAATTAACATTAATGAAGAGAAGCAAATTAAGGTTAATAAAACGTACCTTATTAATAGCGATATCACAAGTGTGAGACACACACACAATAGTAAGTCACACAAGATGACACACGTGAAACACATAAGACACTACACTTACGGAGATAAATATCACTGTAGGTATAACAAGAAACGTATTAAATTGTCTAGACATAACACTACACTAAATTGTGGTAAATATGACGGTAGATTTACGCACGAGAAATATAAAGCGAACGATAATTATAATAACGATAATTATAACTGTAATTATAAAAATTACAGAGGTTATCATAAACGACGGATGAAAAAACAGTCGACAGTTGTTTATATGGTCTTCAAGCAGACGAATATATGCAATGCATTAGTGACGAGAGAATTATGGAACGTGCGGAGAGAAGAGAGAGAAGTTATTCATCACAGCTAAGAAACAAATTCTTGCCGTATGAACAGGTGACTTCTACGATAAAAACAAACATCGCAGTAATACAATGGAACGCGGACGTTGTTTACAGGAGGGAGAGAACAATGGTAAGCACGGCGACTATGCTACAAAGGAACAATATACGTCCAGTAGACGACGGACAATGCAATTGTTATAACGAGGGGTGTAAGATCGAACGACACACTGAACTCAGAACTCAATACCCGAATGGAATGAATAATTATTTTTAAAATAAAATAATATAACTATTAATTATTAATAATAAGAAATAATATGTGTAATTATTTTAAAGTGTTAATTAAGAAATGTATTATTGATGGTAAGGAATGCTATTGTAGAGAAATATTTAAGAAAGTAATGGTAAAAGATGTTGTTGTTATTAATATGAAGAAACGGTTAGGAATGGAAATAATTGCCAGAATTGTTAGAACGACTGATCAAGCGAAAACTTAATGGAGATACAAGGACACAGAAGAAAGCAAGAGTGAAAAGTCATAAGGGCAGAGACTACTTAGGATTAAGGACTTTGAGAAAAATATCGTTGTTTTCCAAGACAGTTCCTCTGTAACCGATCATGCGACACACTACAAAGCTAAAAGAGTATTCTGTTACGTAAGTTTATTTCAGGAAAGTAATAGCGATCAGAAAGGCAATGTTAAAGAAATGTAATAAAAGGTAATGAATGTTAATGTATTGTATAAGTAATGTATTAGATAAAGTAATGTCATGTTAAGAAAAGAGTTAAGGAAGATTAGTAGCGAAGGTAAGAATGTATGAGTAAGATAATGTAAAATTAAGGACCGAATTTACACACATACGTAGGAATACAGATTATACAGAAGGAGAACAAAGGAGAGCTAATTGCAGTGGATTTTCTGGGACCACTACCACGATCAAGTCGAGGTGTGAAGCACATATTGGTATGTATCGATGTGTTTTCCAAGGCAGTCCGACTGTACCCAATTATGCGACCCACAACCAAAGTTGTTCTAAAGATACTCAAAGCAAATCCTGTTGGAAAAAGGAGTGATAATATGGCGAAGAAATTCTTCAGACTTTATAATGGACTGTATACGTTAAGACAGCGAGTAGGACAACACACTTTCATCGTATATGATGAGATACAGAAGAAAGAAATAGGTAAATTCCACGCAACGTCATTTAGGAAGTTCTACACATGAAAACAACGAGGTCAATGAAACCGGTCAGATCAGCTGTTTCTTAAAGCCACCGTACTACAAGGTCACGAGCAGTGAGCGTGTGAAGAGGGGAGGTAAGACAGTTGTATACACTCCAATTAAGGGTGACATGACGAATATTATTCTTTATTATTTGTTACATTTTTTTTGCAAATGTAATAATAATAGATAAAAAAAAAATTATAATAAATAAATTTATTAAATTTTGTTTGTTACCAAGCAGAGGGATAATGCGACAGTACAAATAAGTGATGTACTGAGCATTGAATATAAAAATTTAAATTTACCTAATAAACTGTAAATAATTAATAATATATTAGAAATAAGCATGTCAGGGATTGCAAGCTTGGCTCAGACAAAAATATGAACAGGTGTTTCGACCTGAATCGACGTGCACACACACACACAAATATAACTGAAAGTGTGTACACCAGTAATTTGCTAGTGTGTGTGAACGCAGGTCTATGCAGGCGAGTTTGCCACCCCAAGATGAATAATTGCACAATTACTGTTTTTCCGTAATTATTCATAAACTATAATTAAGAATTAAAATCCAAAAACAATAAAATGTAATAAAATGTAAGAAAACCACGTGAAAGTGACACACCGTACGAGTGTAATAGTGAAATAACTGTGTACAAATCGAAAGGGTTAAGTTGCAATGTCCAAAATTACAGTGAACATGTGTTGTAAAAATAGTTATAAGATAAGTATAAGAGTATACTTACAGGACTCTGCAATTCGCAGAAATATAAGAAATAGCGAAATTGACAAAGAGTGGGGGAACTGAATGCAGAGACATTTTCTGACATGTCGATTTCGTACTACTGCAGGTGTCGACCAAGACATGGGTATAAATAGGACACGCAAGCTACAGTGGTTCTCTTTCTTAAATCATCCACGGTGCAGCGGGAGCTTATGCCCGTCCGCACGGCGTATTTATTTTTTTGTAAATAATTTAAATTTTCCAGTTACATACAACTATGTAACTAAGTTATAAATACAATCATTTTAAATTATAACAGCAGTACATAAGAAGAATTACATAAGAAGATCCATTGACGTCAGAAACAGCAAGAGGAGAGTTCCAGAGAGTGATACGACACTGGACAAGAGGAGAGTTCCAGAGAGTGATACGATGCTGGACAAGAGAGAGTGGTACGACGCTGGACAAGAGGAGAGTTCCAGAGAGTGATACGACGCTGGACAAGAAGGAGTGATTCGACGCTGGACGAGAGGAGAAGAGAGACAGCCGACGCTGGACAAGAGGAGAAGAGAGAGACAGCCGACGCTGGAGTGCGAGACGAGGACGACTACAGATGTATCAAAATGATCGAGTATGATTGACGACAATAAGGTGATAAACAACTTATTTATATCTTAATCGTACAATGAACTCAAAGACAATTAAAGACATTTCTATTTTATTTTAAAGTAAGAGCCAATGTTTCTTGTAAAGTAGAATTAAAAACATAGATGTTTTAGAAATACGATTAACGTATCAAGAGCTCAAATTAATATGAAATAAAATGAATACAAAGCATTTAAATGAAAACAATTAGTATTTGAGATAAAACAGTACTGAGAAACAAAAGATAAATTCAATAACTATTAATATTTTGAGTACATTACAATATATAAAAAGAGATTTAAATATTGATATTTTGAAACACATTAATTGACTGAATAGTATGAAAATGAGATTTTTCTTTAATACAATAATTAGTAGAATAGAATATTTAGTCAGTAAGGATGTATATAGCATAAGCCTTACGGCATAATAACAAATAATAACGAATGTTTTAAATCGAAGTCAGTGCCATGTGCACAATTTTTTAGAATATCAAATAAATTTGAAATATCGTTACAAGTTATATAGAGTTCTTATTGCAGATACACCTGAAACCCAATTTAAATGCTATATTGTTACATAATTTGTCAATCTTGAACGTGAGACCGGTCACGCTAAATTTGTGTATATGTATATGTGTTTATGTATATGTATTGTTGCATATTTGGCTCCCAAAGAACGTGGGGCTATACAAATTAAAGTACATATAAAAATTCACACACATAAATACGTTGCATATATTTGGCGCTCCAAGATCGTGGGGCTCCGCAAACACAAATAGAAGTGTATTTGTATTTGAAATTAAATTTAACAACGTTTAAAAAATGTTGCATATATTTGTCGCCCTGGGCGTGGGGCACGACATGCCTAAATTTATGTACAAAAATTTGTTACATAAATTGTAGCCCATGAACGTATGGCCCGATCCCCATCATTTAACTATTAAAATTTTTTATGTAGCTAAATGGTTGCTCTAAAACATAAAGAGTGTGTTAAATGAAAAATGTATAATATATAATTTTTATTTATATTAAACAGTAACTGAATGTAATGTTAATTGTTGTGTAATCACACAGCTGGCGCCCACAAATAATATTGTTTGTCTATGTAACAGGTGTAACTGTAATGAGTATTAATAATAACTATTAATAAAAATAAAGAAATAAATAAATAAGTAGGAAACGGTTATCAATAATAATTGTAAAGAATTACTACTAAGTAAATATTTTATACTTATTCAACATGGCAGAACCAGGAGGGTTGAATTTAGAAGCATTTAAAAATTCGATACTCGCCATGATGGACGAATTAGTCATAAAACAAGCCGAAAAATTTAAAGAGGAGTTGAAAGAGGAGAATATCAAACAAATAAGAAAAATAGATGAAATAAATATAAAACAAACAGAAAGTTTAGAAAATAAATTAGAGCTACAGTCCGAAAATTTTAGACAGGACACCATAAAAATTACAGAGAGTCTAGAAGAGTTAAAAATTGATAATCTTGAAATAAAACAAAGTATAATTGACAGTAATGCGCAGTTAACCGAAAAAATTGGTGACACCAACAGACGTATTGACACGATCGCAGAAAATGTCTGTGGAATAATTAATAAACAAACTGAGCTAATATGTGAAAAGATAATATGTGAAGAATTCATAGTAGTTGAAAATACGTGTGTAATTACTAACGATAATTATAAAGTAATTAACATTAATGAAGAGAAGCAAATTAAGGTTAATAAAACGTACCTTATTAATAGCGATATCACAAGTGTGAGACACACACACAATAGTAAGTCACACAAGATGACACATGTGAAACACATAAGACACTACACTTACGGAGATAAATATCACTGTAGGTATAACAAGAAACGTATTAAATTGTCTAGACAAAACACTACACTAAATTGTGGTAAATATGACGGTAGATTTACGCACGAGAAATATAAAGCGAACGATAATTATAATAACGATAATTATAACTGTAATTATAAAAATTACGGAGGTTATCATAAACGACGGATGAAAAAACAGTCGACAGTTGTTTATATGGTCTTCAAGCAGACGAATATATGCAATGCATTAGTGACGAGAGAATTATGGAACGTGCGGAGAGAAGAGAGAGAAGTTATTCATCACAGCTAAGAAACAAATTCTTGCCGTATGAACAGGTGACTTCTACGATAAAAACAAACATCGCAGTAATACAATGGAACGCGGACGTTGTTTACAGGAGGGAAAGAACAATGGTAAGCACGGCGACTATGCTACAAAGGAAAAATATACGTCCAGTAGACGACGGACAATGCAATTGTTATAACGAGGGGTGTAAGATCGAACGACACACTGAACTCAGAACTCAATACCCGAATGGAATGAATAATTATTTTTAAAATAAAATAATATAACTATTAATTATTAATAATAAGAAATAATATGTGTAATTATTTTAAAGGGTTAATTAAGAAATGTATTATTGATGGTAAGGAATGCTATTGTAGAGAAATATTTAAGAAAGTAATGGTAAAAGATGTTGTTGTTATTAATATGAAGAAACGGTTAGGAATGGAAATAATTGCCAGAATTGTTAGAACGACTGATCAAGCGAAAACTTAATGGAGATACAAGGACACAGAAGAAAGCAAGAGTGAAAAGTCATAAGGGCAGAGACTACTTAGGATTAAGGACTTTGAGAAAAATATCGTTGTTTTCCAAGACAGTTCCTCTGTAACCGATCATGCGACACACTACAAAGCTAAAAGAGTATTCTGTTACGTAAGTTTATTTCAGGAAAGTAATAGCGATCAGAAAGGTAATGTTAAAGAAATGTAATAAAAGGTAATGAATGTTAATGTATTGTATAAGTAATGTATTAGATAAAGTAATGTCATGTTAAGAAAAGAGTTAAGGAAGATTAGAAGCGAAGGTAAGAATGTATGAGTAAGATAATGTAAAATTAAGGACCAAATTTACACACATACGTAGGAATGCAGAGTATACAGAAGGAGAACAAAGGAGAGCTAATTGCAGTGGATTTTCTGGGACCACTACCACGATCAAGTCGAGGTGTGAAGCACATATTGGTATGTATCGATGTGTTTTCCAAGGCAGTCCGACTGTACCCAATTATGCGACCCACAACCAAAGTTGTTCTAAAGATACTCAAAGCAAATCCTGTTGGAAAAAGGAGTGATAATATGGCGAAGAAATTCTTCAGACTTTATAATGGACTGTATACGTTAAGACAGCGAGTAGGACAACACACTTTCATCGTATATGATGAGATACAGAAGAAAGAAATAGGTAAATTCCACGCAACGTCATTTAGGAAGTTCTACACATGAAAACAACGAGGTCAATGAAACCGGTCAGATCAGCTGTTTCTTAAAGCCACCGTACTACAAGGTCACGAGCAGTGAGCGTGTGAAGAGGGGAGGTAAGACAGTTGTATACACTCCAATTAAGGGTGACATGACGAATATTATTCTTTATTATTTGTTACATTTTTTTTGCAAATGTAATAATAATAGATAAAAAAAAAATTATAATAAATAAATTTATTAAATTTTGTTTGTTACCAAGCAGAGGGATAATGCGACAGTACAAATAAGTGATGTACTGAGCATTGAATATAAAAATTTAAATTTACCTAATAAACTGTAAATAATTAATAATATATTAGAAATAAGCATGTCAGGGATTGCAAGCTTGGCTCAGACAAAAATATGAACAGGTGTTTCGACCTGAATCGACGTGCACACACACACACAAATGTAACTGAAAGTGTGTACACCAGTAATTTGCTAGTGTGTGTGAACGCAGGTCTATGCAGGCGAGTTTGCCACCCCAAGATGAATAATTGCACAATTACTGTTTTTCCGTAATTATTCATAAACTATAATTAAGAATTAAAATCCAAAAACAATAAAATGTAATAAAATGTAAGAAAACCACGTGAAAGTGACACACCGTACGAGTGTAATAGTGAAATAACTGTGTACAAATCGAAAGGGTTAAGTTGCAATGTCCAAAATTACAGTGAACATGTGTTGTAAAAATAGTTATAAGATAAGTATAAGAGTATACTTACAGGACTCTGCAATTCGCAGAAATATAAGAAATAGCGAAATTGACAAAGAGTGGGGGAACTGAATGCAGAGACATTTTCTGACATGTCGATTTCGTACTACTGCAGGTGTCGACCAAGACATGGGTATAAATAGGACACGCAAGCTACAGTGGTTCTCTTTCTTAAATCATCCACGGTGCAGCGGGAGCTTATCCCCGTCCGCACGGCGTATTTATTTTTTTGTAAATAATTTAAATTTTCCAGTTACATACAACTATGTAACTAAGTTATAAATACAATCATTTTAAATTATAACAGCAGTACATAAGAAGAATTACATAAGAAGATCCATTGACGTCAGAAACAGCAAGAGGAGAGTTCCAGAGAGTGATACGACGCTGGACAAGAGGAGAGTTCCAGAGAGTGATACGATGCTGGACAAGAGAGAGTGGTACGACGCTGGACAAGAGGAGAGTTCCAGAGAGTGATACGACGCTGGACAAGAAGGAGTGATTCGACGCTGGACGAGAGGAGAAGAGAGACAGCCGACGCTGGACAAGAGGAGAAGAGAGAGACAGCCGACGCTGGAGTGCGAGACGAGGACGACTACAGATGTATCAAAATGATCGAGTATGATTGACGACAATAAGGTGATAAACAACTTATTTATATCTTAATCGTACAATGAACTCAAAGACAATTAAAGACATTTCTATTTTATTTTAAAGTAAGAGCCAATGTTTCTTGTAAAGTAGAATTAAAAACATAGATGTTTTAGAAATACGATTAACGTATCAAGAGCTCAAATTAATATGAAATAAAATGAATACAAAGCATTTAAATGAAAACAATTAGTATTTGAGATAAAACAGTACTGAGAAACAAAAGATAAATTCAATAACTATTAATATTTTGAGTACATTACAATATATAAAAAGAGATTTAAATATTGATATTTTGAAACACATTAATTGACTGAATAGTATGAAAATGAGATTTTTCTTTAATACAATAATTAGTAGAATAGAATATTTAGTCAGTAAGGATGTATATAGCATAAGCCTTACGGCATAATAACAAATAATAACGAATGTTTTAAATCGAAGTCAGTGCCATGTGCACAATTTTTTAGAATATCAAATAAATTTGAAATATCGTTACAAGTTATATAGAGTTCTTATTGCAGATACACCTGAAACCCAATTTAAATGCTATATTGTTACATAATTTGTCAATCTTGAACGTGAGACCGGTCACGCTAAATTTGTGTATATGTATATATGTTTATGTATATGTATTGTTGCATATTTGGCTCCCAAAGAACGTAGGGCTATACAAATTAAAGTACATATAAAAATTCACACACATAAATACGTTGCATATATTTGGCGCTCCAAGATCGTGGGGCTCCACAAACACAAATAGAAGTGTATTTGTATTTGAAATTAAATTTAACAACGTTTAAAAAATGTTGCATATATTTGTCGCCCTGGGCGTGGGGCATGACATGCCTAAATTTATGTACAAAAATTTGTTACATAAATTGTAGCCCATGAACGTATGGCCCGATCCCCATCATTTAACTATTAAAATTTTTTATGTAGCTAAATGGTTGCTCTAAAACATAAAGAGTGTGTTAAATGAAAAATGTATAATATGTAATTATTATTTATATTAAACAGTAACTGAATGTAATGTTAATTGTTGTGTAATCACACAGCTGGCGCCCACTGTGTATAATAAATAATATTGTTTGTCTATGTAACAGGTGTAACTGTAATGAGTATTAATAATAACTATTAATAAAAATAAAGAAATAAATAAATAAGTAGGGAACGGTTATCAATAATAATTGTAAAGAATTACTACTAAATAAATATTTTAATAATTATTCAACATGGCAGAACCAGGAGGGTTGAATTTAGAAGCATTTAAAAATTCGATACTCGCCATGATGGACGAATTAGTCATAAAACAAGCCGAAAAATTTAAAGAGGAGTTGAAAGAGGAGAATATAAAACAAATAAGAAAAATAGATGAAATAAATACAAAACAAACAGAAAGTTTAGAAAATAAATTAGAGCTACAGTCCGAAAATTTTAGACAGGACACCATAAAAATTACAGAGAGTCTAG
Organism: Magicicada septendecula; assembly: GCA_034769895.1. Taxonomy (NCBI): domain Eukaryota; kingdom Metazoa; phylum Arthropoda; class Insecta; order Hemiptera; family Cicadidae; genus Magicicada; species Magicicada septendecula. The sequence continues at coordinate 291,292,683 of CM068367.1, forward strand.
AAGAGTTAAAAATTGATAATCTTGAAATAAAACAAAGTATAATTGACAGTAATGCGCAGTTAACCGAAAAAATTGGTGACACCAACAGACGTATTGACACGATCGCAGAAAATGTCTGTGGAATAATTAATAAACAAACGGAGCTAATATGTGAAGAATTCATAGTAGTTGAAAATACGTGTGTAATTACTAACGATAATTATAAAGTAATTAACATTAATGAAGAGAAGCAAATTAAGGTTAATAAAACGTACTTTATTAATAGCGATATCACAAGTGTGAGACACACACACAATAGTAAGTCACACAAGATGACACATGTGAAACACATAAGACACTACACTTACGGAGATAAATATCACTGTAGGTATAACAAGAAACGTATTAAATTGTCTAGACGAAACACTACACAAAACTGTGGAAAATATGACGGTAGATTTACGCACGAGAAATATAAAGCGAACGATAATTATAATAACGATAATTATAACTGTAATTATAAAAATTACAGAGGTTATCATAAACGACGGATGAAAAAACAGTCGACAGTTGTTTATATGGGCTTCAAGCAGACTGAATATACGCAATGCATTAGTGACGAGAGAATTATGGAACGTGCGGAGAGAAGAGAGAGAAGTTATTCATCACAGCTAAGAAACAAATTCTTGCCGTACGAACAGGTGACTTCTATGATAAAAACAAACATCGCAGTAATACAATGGAACGCGGACGTTGTTTACAGGAGGGAGAGAACAATGGTAAGCACGGTGACTATGCTACAAAGGAACAATATACGTCCGGTAGACGACGGACAATGCAATTGTTATAACGAGGGGTGTAAGATCGAACGACACACTGAACTCAGAACTCAATACCCGAATGGAATGAATAATTATTTTTAAAATAAAATAATATAACTATTAATTATTAATAATAAGAAATAATATGTGTAATTATTTTAAAGGGTTAATTAAGAAATGTATTATTGATGGTAAGGAATGCTATTGTAGAGAAATATTTAAGAAAGTAATGGTAAAAGATGTTATTGTTGTTATTAATATGAAGAAATGGTTAGGAATGGAAATAATTGCCAGAATTGTTAGAACGACTGATCAAGCGAAAACTTAATGGAGATACAAGGACACAGAAGAAAGCAAGAGTGAAAAGTCATAAGGGCAGAGACTACTTAGGATTAAGGACTTTGAGAAAAATATCGTTGTTTTCCAAGACAGTTCCTCTGTAACCGATCATGCGACACACTACAAAGCTAAAAGAGTATTCTGTTACATAAGTTTATTTCAGGAAAGTAATAGCGATCAGAAAGGTAATGTTAAAGAAATGTAATAAAAGGTAATGAATGTTAATGTATTGTATAAGTAATGTATTAGATAAAGTAATGTCATGTTAAGAAAAGAGTTAAGGAAGATTAGAAGCGAAGGTAAGAATGTATGAGTAAGATAATGTAAAATTAAGGACCGAATTGCAGAATATACAGAAGGAGAACAAAGGAGAGCTAATTGCAGTGGATTTTCTGGGACCACTACCATGATCAAGTCGAGCTGTGAAGCACATATTGGTATGTATCGATGTGTTTTCCAAGGCAGTCCGACTGTACCCAATTATGCGACCCACAACCAAAGTTGTTCTAAAGATACTCAAAGCAAATCCTGTTGGAAAAAGGAGTGATAATATGGCGAAGAAATTCTTCAGACTTTATAATGGACCGTATACGTTAAGACAGCGAGTAGGACAACACACTTTCATCGTATATGATGAGATACAGAAGAAAGAAATAGGTAAATTCCACGCAACGTCATTTAGGAAGTTCTACACATGAAAACGACGAGGTCAATGAAACCGGTCAGATCAGCTGTTTGTTAAAGCCACCCTACTACAAGGTCACGAGCAGTGAGCGTGTGAAGAGGGGAGGTAAGACATTTGTATACACTCCAATTAAGGGTGAAATGACGAATATTATTCTTTATTATTTGTTACATTTTTTTTTTGCAAATGAAATAATAATAAATAAAAAAAAAATTATAATAAATAAATTTATTAAATTTTTTTTGTTACCAAGCAGAGGGATAATGCGACAGTACAAATAAGTGATGTACTGAGCATTGAATATAAAAATTTAAATTTACCTAATAAACTGTAAATAATTAATAATATATTAGAAATAAGCATGTCAGGGATTGCAAGCTTGGCTCAGACAAAAATATGAACAGGTGTTTCGACCTGAATCGACGTACACACACACACAAATGTAACTGAAAGTGTGTACACCAGTATTTTGCTAGTGTGTGTGAACGCAGGTCTATGCAGGCGAGTTTGCCACCCCAAGATGAATAATTGCACAATTACTGTTTTTCCGTAATTATTCATAAACTATAATTAAGAATTAAAATCCAAAAACACAATAAAATGTAATAAAATGTACTAAATACTGTGTACGAAAACCACGTGAAAGTGACACACCGTACGAGTGTAATAGTGAAATAACTGTACAAATCGAAAGGGTTAAGTTGCAATGTCCAAAATTACAGTGAACATGTGTTGTAAAAATAGTTATAAGATAAGTATAAGAGTATACTTACAGGACTCTGCAATTCGCAGAAATATAAGAAATAGCGAAATTGACAAAGAGTGGGGGAACTGAATGCAGAGACAGTTTCTGACATGTCGATTTCGTATCACTGCAGGTGTCGACCAAGACATGGGTATAAATAGGACATGCAAGCTACAGTGGTTCTCTTTCTTAAATCATCCACGGTGCAGCGGGAGCTTATGCCCGTCTGCACGGCGTATTTATTTTTTTGTAAATAATTTAAATTTTCCAGTTACATACAACTATGTAACTAAGTTATAAATACAATCATTTTAAATAATAACAGCAGTACATAAGAAGAATTACATAAGAAGATCCATTGACGTCAGAAACAGCAAGAGGAGAGTTCCAGAGAGTGATACGATGCTGGACAAGAGAGAGTGATTCGACGCTGGACAAGAGGAGAGTTCCAGAGAGTGATACGACGCTGGACAAGAGAGAGTGGTACGACGCTGGACAAGAGGAGAGTTCCAGAGAGTGATACGACGCTGGACAAGAAGGAGTGATTCGACGCTGGACGAGAGGAGAAGAGAGACAGCCGACGCTGGGCAAGAGGAGAAGAGAGAGACAGCCGACACTGGAGTGCGAGACGAGGACGACTACAGATGTATCAAAATGATCGAGTATGATTGACGACAATAAGGTGATAAACAACTTATTTATATCTTAATCGTACAATGAACTCAAAGACAATTAAAGACATTTCTATTTTATTTCAAAGTAAGAGCCAATGTTTCTTGTAAAGTAGAATTAAAAACATAGATGTTTTAGAAATACGATTAACGTATCAAGAGCTCAAATTAATATGAAATAAAATGAATACAAAGCATTTAAATGAAAACAATTAGTATTTGAGATAAAACAGTACTGAGAAACAAAAGATAAATTCAATAACTATTAATATTTTGAGTACATTACAATATATAAAAAGAGATTTAAATATTGATATTTTGAAACACATTAATTGACTGAATAGTATGAAAATGAGATTTTTCTTTAATACAATAATTAGTAGAATAGAATATTTAGTCAGTAAGGATGTATATAGCATAAGCCTTACGGCATAATAACAAATAATAATGAATGTTTTAAATCAAAGTCAGTGCCATGTGCACAATTTTTTAGAATATCAAATAAATTTGAAATATCGTTACAAGTTATATAGAGTTCTTATTGCAGATACACCTGAAACCCAATTTAAATGCTATATTGTTACATAATTTGTCAATCTTGAACGTGAGACCGGTCACTCTAAATTTGTGTATATGTATATGTGTTTATGTATATGTATTGTTGCATATTTGGCTCCCAAAGAACGTGGGGCTATACAAATTAAAGTACATATAAAAATTCACACACATAAATACGTTGCAATATACTCTCTTTTGGGGTTTCGTTTTTCCTTATTACTGGGTTTGCTTTGGGTATATCCCTACTTTATTTTATTCTACTACGTGGTTTCTTCCAATTTCAGTCCTGTTATTAGGGATTTCGGTTTGTTCTGGGTATTGCCTTACTTACTCCTATCCTACCTGGGTACTTTCTTACTTTATCTTGGCTTTTGTTTTATTTTTTATTACTCATTTATATTGCATAGTTGTTTTTAATTTATTTTTGTTTCTTCAAACTATGAGTGCACTTTACTGTGGTCCTTAATTGTTTTTTATTGTATTTTTCTTTGATTTAATTTTAATTTATTTATGATCATTATTTCGTTCATTATAATGTGGATAATCTGTCATGCTACAATGATATTGGAATAACAATCCCCAAAAAATTCAAAAATATAATAATAACATGATAATGATACATAGGAATAAAATAATAAAAACTTAATAATAATATAATACAAACAACAAATAGAAAGCATGATAAATGTTAGATACGATGATGCATGTCGCATGAATGCTCATGCAATTTGTCGGAGTCCACTGGAAGTGGACATAATTTATGAATGGGTCGACGTAGGATACCATTAACAGTGCGAACATCCGTGACGCGCACTATTGAATCCTGACCCGAATAGACGTTCGTGACTACCCCGCGTTTCTACTGCAGTGGAGGGGGGGACTGTCATCTAGAATAAGGACGAGTTGTCTGGGAGTCAAATTTTTTGACGGGATGCGCCATTTGTTGCGTTGTTGTAACTGGTGCAAGTAATCTTTCGACCACCTGTTCCATATAGATTGGGTGAATCTTTGGAGCAGCTGCCATCTGCCCAGACGGCTAATATTGACTTGGGAATAGTCAGGTTCCGGGAGTGCAGTGAGCGGAGAACCAACCAGGAAGTGAGCTGGAGTTAAAGGTTCGGGGTCCCTAGAGTCATTGGAGATGGCGAACAAAGGGCGTAAGTTGAGGCAGGATTCTATTTGAGTTAGGATAGTGTAATATTCCTCAAACGTAAGAATGGTTCCGCCGACAACGCGCCGCAAATGGAATTTGACGCTCTTGACTCAGCTTTCCCACAGGCCACCGAAATGAGGTGCTGAGGGAGGAATAAAGGACCATTTGATGCCTTGGGCAGTGGTAAAATCCTGGGTGATCTGTTCAAAACCATTAGAATGGAAAAGTTTGTACAATTCGTGAAGTGAGCTACTAGCATGACGAAAATTTGTACCATTGTTGGAAAATATCTGATCAGGGATACCTCGATGCGCTATAAACTGTTTTAATGCTGCTATGAAGGCGTCTGAGGTAAGGTCTGAGACTAGTTCCAGGTGAATAGCTTTAGTGACCATGCATATAAATAGAGGAATATAAGCCTTTGACGTCGATTTTGAACGCTGCCCGCCATGACGTATAAGTACGGGACCGGCATAGTCGACTGCAGATTGAGAAAATGGCTTAGCAGGCGTAACCCGGGAAGGGGGTAATTGTCCTAATAATTGGCGCCCCTAGCTCGGAAATGAAAACTAGTGATACATTTGTGTATTACTGATCTTGTATATGATTTATCATTAATTATCCAATATTTTTGCCATAGAGAGTGCTGAGTCAGTTGTACCCCAGCATGTAGTAGACGAAGATGCTCGCATTCTATGATTAATTTGCTGAGATGAGAATGCGGGTGGAGTATGATTTGGTGTTTGCTCTCATAGGTAAGCTGGGAGTGCTGAAGGCGCCCGCCCCTGCGTAATATCCTCGCATTATCCAGAAAGGGGTTGAGTGAAAGAATTTTACTATTATTAGGGATGCAGCATTGTGCCTCAAGTTCCTTAATTTCGATGCAATCGCTGGGCCTGGCGAATAAAAACCAACAGTGTATCATGCAACTCCTGGGCAGTTAAAAAGGAAGCGTCCCTATCAGCCACGGGGAGCCTAGAGTGCCGAATGAATCGACGGCAATACGAAAACACACAAAGGAGCCTTGAGAGCGATGAGTAGTTTTCAAAATTACTAGACGTAGATGAAGCGACAATCAATGAGGTTTGGACCTGCTTACGTTGTTCCTGCTCAAGATCGGGATAAGTGCAGGGTGAATGGGTATCGAAGGCACAGATGGGCCATGATGATGACTCATGGGACAACCAGGATGGACCATGCCACCATTGTGGGTGACTGTGTAGATGTGTAGAACCCAAGGGAGACAACCACGTGATAAGATGTCGGCAGGGTTGTCCAGTGACGAGACATGATGCCAGGTACCCCTAGTAGTGAGACGCTGTGTCTCCGCAACACGGTTGGCGAAAAATACCTTGCATCTGGAAGATTGCTGGTGGATCCAGTGTAAGGCTATCATCGAGTCCGAGTAAAAATGTAAGTCGTCGAATTTGTAACTGACGGCGTCTATAACCTTGGAAGTCAACTGAGCCAATAAGAGACAGGCGCAAAGTTCAAGTCTGGGTAATGTTATCTGCTTCAAGGGAGCGACTCTCGATTTAGAACATAACAAGTTTGATGAGATGACGTAGTTTGAATAGACCATACACACATAAATACAACACGCGTACTCTTTTGCTGACGCGTCGGCAAATCCGTGGAGCTGGAATGAAATGATTTGCGAATTATTCAAACTCATTACAGACGTTGGAATTTTAAAGTAAGTGTCTGAAATCAGCTGAGAATAAAGTTCTACCCACTGAATAGATAATGAATCTGATAAGGGTTCGTCCCAACTTGTACCTGTCAACCACAATATCTGCATAAAATGCTTACACCAGAACGTAACCGGGCCAATGAGTCCCATAGGGTCGTAAATTCCTGCGATAATTGATAACACCCTTCTCTTGTTGAATACCTCTACATTGACATGTCTCTGGACACTGTATACGAAACTATCTTCGTCAGTGTTCCATTGAATACATAAAGTACGCACAGTTTGATTTTTGCTAAGGTCGAGGGAGGAATGAGCGTGCGAAGCTATAATGGTCTGATCATTTGAAAACCATTCGTGCAAGATAAAACCGTATTGGCTTAATAAATCTGTGATGTCGGATTTCATTTTAGGTAGGACGTGCGGGTTATCTGAACCAGTTATGAGATCGTCCACATAACAATCGTTTGCTATGGCTGAGCAAGCTATAGGGTGTTTAGTTTTATTTTCCTGGGCTGTTTGAGCCAGACATCTTGTAGCAAGAAATGACGCACTTGCAGTCCCATATGTGACTGTCCTCAAGGCGTAATGTTGGAGTTCCCTATGGGGGGCGTCGCGCCAGACAATACGCTGCAAATTGGAATCCTTGGGATTAACTAAAATTTGCTGATACATCTTCTCAATGTCCGAAATGAGGACATATCGTTGAGTGCGAAATCGAGTCATAATAGAGAACAGATCCTGCTGGGCCGGGACCAACCATCAATGTGTCGTTCAAGGACAAATTATTTGTCGTTTTGGCAGAGCCGTCGAAAACAACTCTCAATTTGGTAGCTATACTAGAGCCTTTAAAAACTGAGTGGTGCGGCAAGTAAAAAGTGTCTGACTGGTTAACTGACAAATCGTATGCATCAAGCAAAGAAATGTGACCAAGAGTTAAATATTCATGCATGAATGCGCTATAGTCTTTGTGAAGAGCAGGGTCCTGCTTGAATTTGAGTTCCAGTGCTTGAAACCTGCGGATAGCTCCATGAAGAGAATCGCCCAAATGAGAATTGTATAACCTGCGAGGTAGGGATACCACAAATCTGCCATCATTATTACGGAAAGTATTAGATACAAAATGACTTTCGCATGCCGAGTCCTCAGCGGAGGGAGCACGAATAGCAACGTCCTCTAACTTCCAAAAGTCCTTTAGTTGCGAGGAAATGGCATTATTATCCTCACATGCTATGAATGATGAGACAGGTTTTGTCATGTCGACATTAAATGGCAAGTTACCCGCGAGAATGAATCCCAATTTTGTCTCCTGTATTATGGGAAAATGTGGGCTACGGATGAATTTGGCAGGTTCAATTAATTGTAAGTAATACTGAGCACCAAGCAATAGGTCGATTTGTGAAGAGAAGTTCAGTTGTGGGTCGGCTAGGAATATGCCTTTGTGTAAATTTAAGGATGAGATATCAAATGATTTCGCAGGGAGATTGTTCGTGATACTGGGAAGCACAGCACAATGTATGTTTAAACTAAAATTCTTATAACGTGAATGCAACCTTACCCTAGTACTGAAGTCAGCTTGAGATAATGAATTATTTATACTGGTGATGGGTAATTGAGATTTAATTAGTTTTAGACCCATGCGATGTGTGAAATTCATGGTGCAGAAGTTACCTTGCAATCCTGAGTCCAATAAAATCCTAACTGGGTGCTTCCTACCTGGATGGTCAGTTGTCATGCAGACAGCGGTGGATAATAATATAGATTTGTTAGATTGCAGTTTTAGTGAAAACTGATTTTTGCTGCTCAAAGCGTTATTGCCTGATACGTGGATCATTGTGTGGTGGCATTTAGCTCATGTCCTGCAAGCAAATTTGGAAGGACAGTGTGCGAGATCATGGCCTGGACGTATGCAATTTAAGCTTAGTTTATTTTTAATTAAAATATTTTTTCATTCCATGGGAGATATAGCCACGAATTTTGGACAGTCGGAAAGGCGGTGTTTACCACGACACAGCTGACAGATGTTATTACTGATATGAGAATGGAATGTCAACCTCGTTATATCAACTGGTTTAATAGCTTTGCGATAGTGATTCTTATCGCTAACGTGTATTCTGCTTACTGAGCTGGTCGTGCTGTTGACGATTTGCAATAGCTGCCTTCTATTATTTAAAAATTTAATAACATTATCGAAATTAGGAAATCGCTTATCTGAAAGACTTTCTTTCCAGAGCCGACACGTCTGGTTATCGAGTTTTTGCGTTAAGTATTGAACGAAAATGATTTCAAATGTATTTACCGTTAAATTCAATGAATTTAAAGCATTTATATTCACGGTGATCTCGTCAATTAACTTGGAAATGCTAACCATGGACTCTTGTTGAATAGACTTCACGCCCTAGACATTCCCTATGTGATAGGCTGAGACAATTCATTTGCTGTCATACCTGGCTCTTAATAGATCAATAGCTACCGCATAATTTTCATGGGTGATTGGAAGAGATTTTATTACATTTAACGCCTCGTCCCTTAATGAAGAGTGCAAATAGTGTACTTTCTGAATGTCCATCAGGTCAGTTCTGACATGCACTAATTCCACAAATATATTATAATAATGTTGCCAATCAATAATGCTGCCTGAGAAGCAGGGCATTTTAATCGGCTCTAACTGTATAGGGGGGGTTTTAATTTGTGTAACTTGAGCTTGAATCAAAGGTTTCTTGTTCACCTCCTCCACCTGCTCTAATAAATGGTGTAACTTGCATACAATATTACAGAGATCATCCTCTGTTTGAACTCTGACTGATGCGAAATCGGAATCGTCAGCCTCAATCTGAGTCTGAATTTCGTCATACTTTGCGGACAATTCCATCAAATGGCGGAGTTTAATTTTCAGTGCATGATGATCGCTTAAGTCCGGGTCGAAATTGTCAGCGAAAGTATTCACATGGCATATAGACGCCTTAATTGTGCCCCGTTTCTTAATTAACGCCTTCACATCAGCCATGACCGTAATTTAAAATATGATTTGAAAACGATTGTTAAATGTAGAACAGGTGAACAATTGTTGTAATTGTGAATAATTTGCTGAAATCTGATATGATGCGGGAGCCAGTGATCTGTGTACACCTTAATATATGACTTACTATAATAGGTACTTCATTTGCTTAAAAAATAGTTATGAAAGTTATTGAAAACATGAATTATTCAAAATGAAAATATACCTGTAGCCTTATCACATCACTTAAATTTCTTAATACAGTATAGTACAGCTACGTAAATGAAAATTTATGTACGTATATACATATGAAAATCTAGATAAAAATACAAGTTTATGGCCACTTGACAATAATATCTGTTCATGTAGAAATTATTAAATGCTATTAAATCTTTGCAAAAATATTACTTAGTTTGCTGTACCCATCAATTATACATGAAAAATTATAAAAAATGAAAGTTTATAGTCACGTGGATGTTGAATCCCAGTGTGCTCAAGCTGGCTTTGATCCCGTTGTTCGATCCTGTTCGGCAATCATTAGAAGTTGGCGCACCACCTGTTTCTGCTGGTCGGGTGACGCTTGAAGTTGTAGCTCTCCATAATTTTAAAGTTGTGGAATTTCGTTGCTGTAGAACAAATGATGCTGTCTTACCGTGTCCTGTTGTCTCAGAGTTGCTGCTCTGCAGAATCTTGCAGTGTTGAGTATGAAGTACTTTTTAGAACAATGGAGGCACGCAACGGACAGCAATCTGAAGTTTGAAAATGTTGGGGTTTGAACCAAACGTCGTTTGGGCCCATTAAATGAAATATTTCTGAAATCGTAGTGGACCAAACCCGGTCGCGGTGGACCAAAAATGCATCCCGTAGGACAAAAATGTGAAATCCGGTCGCGGAGGACAAAAAATGCGGCCGCGGTGGACAAAAAAAAAAGTGGTCGCGGAGGACCAAAATGTGGTCACGGAGGACCAAAAATATTGCATCTTAGACGCTCTCAATGAATCTTAAGTTGGTCTTAGAACACTTATTGAGGTGCTGGTGTGAAATGAAATGATGAAGTGGACTGTATATATTCTTGAGATAATAGTTTATTGAAAAATTAACAAGAAATAATTGCTGGCGCGTGCAGTTTTAGCGTGGCATAATGCCGAGAATTAATATAGAATTAAATATTGAAAACCCATAACAGAGTGTAGAGGCCGAGATCGCCCAAGTAAATTATCACATGATGGTCATGCTAAAATTATGAAATATTGAAACCTTATGTAGCCGTGGCTTGCGAACAAGGTGTGTTGCCTGTACGGAGTCTTGCAAGGAACTAACTTAAATTTGGCTGCTGTCGACCTGTATCAAACCGGCAGCAGATAACAGATATAATAATGACGTCACTACACGCACCTGCAATGCGGCATTTTACAGTACAAAGTTTTCATAGGTACAAAGTTTAACCAGTAAGTGTTACAGATAAAACAGATATTACAGAGGATTCAGGAGTTCAGTTAACTCCAACCTCAACAAAAGGTAGTAGTAAATTCGATAATGATATAATGAGTTTTTTACAACAACAATTTAACGTGATAAATTGTCGTTTTGATATCAGCGAAATTAAAATGAATGATAAATTGAATGAACAAAATATTAAATTTGATGTACAGAATAGTAGATTCAATGAAATAAATAGTAAATTTGACAAAATTAGAAACAAAATTAAACAACAGAATTTTGATTTTAGTAGGCAAGTGAATGAAATTAATACACGTTGTGATGGTATGAGAGAGCAGATATTAGAATCGATAAGTAATAAGTGCAAGGAGAAAATAAACGAAATGAATAAAAGGTTAGACAGTAAATTAAATCAGATAATGAATAAAAAGGTAAGTAACAGTGGTAGTAATATGACGAAAATTAGTGAAGAAATAATTAACAAGGTAAGTGGTAATTACGGTAGTGAGTCTAATAACAATGATATAATTGAAAATGTGGTGCTAGAGAGTAAGATGGTTAATGTTGAGAGTGATAATGAAGAGTTGTTAGCAAGTGTTAATGAAAGTGAGAGAGAGTGTGAAGAGAGGTTAGGTGGGCAAAGGGCAAATTTTCCCTGAGTATATGGCGAAACAGAGGTTTCACAAGTTTTTATAAGGACAGAGTTTCCTCCAGAAATTATGTGGAAGATGAGGTGTCTTCAAATAGTCCCTTAATTTTTTGTGGTGTTCTTGGAAGTGCCAAGAAACATAATAAGTTTGTGGTGCCCTTTGCGTGGTATGAAATAGGTCAGTGGGGTTGTGACAGGTGTTATGATGATGAGAGATATAACCTTTAGAGAGAGAGTTGTTTATAGATAGGGAGATAGAGATATTCACGTTAAGTAGGAGTTATCAAGAGTTGAAAGAGAGGTTAGAATTGGAAAAAATAGACGATATGAAATGCTTACCTGGTGAAATAGATATAGATGATTATTTTGATAATACCGTTGTAGATGATAGACACTTACCTTATGATGTGATGAATATAGTGAAGGAATATGATGATAGAACGTACCTTATGTTAACAAAAAATACAGATGGTGACAAGACCAAAACTAATGATGTAGACAGGTTATATGATTTAATAATAATGTGGGATAATCCAGTAGATTATTATGTGGGTTTTACGGAACAATGTGAAATATTAACGGGTTATTATATAAATAACAATGATGTAAGGAGTATAATTAAAGATGATAATTGTTATGTAAAAGTAAGACTAGTATATGAAGATGGGGGTTAAATAAAAAAATCAGTGAATGGACATTTTAAATATTTTAGTTTATGGTGATGACCTAGCTAACTTATGAAATGAGGTGTGGTAAACAGAAAAATAACGACAAAGAATTGTAAATAAATTTATAGTGAAATTAATTGTGTGTGTTGTAAAATGTATTTTAGGTAAACAATGTGTGTATGTAGTTGAAATTGATTTAATAATAATGATAATATTTATCAGACTAAATAAATAAGGAGAAGTGGTAATAAATGAATTGTAATTGTTTTGGAGTGAAGTAATTAAAATAACTTGTGTTTTAAATAACTGATTGAATTAAAATAAATTGTAGAGGAATTAATTGATTTAAATGTGGTAGAGGTAAATTTTGACAATGAATTTAAATGATGTTTCTGAGATTTGAACTTGAAAATAAATAGTTAATGAATAAATGTAAAATGTGTTAGGTTGTGGAGTCATATGATTGTTATAATGTTTCAGAAGGTACATATGGTTGTACGTGATATTTGTAGTAATGAAGGTTTATAATTTTGTGCCTATCACAGGAATCATGTGTTTATTCAATTGAGTGATGTACTGTAAGTATGAAGTTTATAATGCAATTGAAATAGAGTAAAATGTTTGAATAATAAATTTTAAATGAGTTTTAAAGGTTTAAATTAAATGATGAAACTATTTTGAGGTAGTTATGAGTTTTCTAATGTAATTTTCAATGGTTAATTTAATGTAAAATGTCGTAAAAGATAGAATTTGGGAGGTGATAATAATTGAGTATTTCAATAAGGCATTAAGTCAGTCAGAGTTAACTTAAATGGGTGTTAGACAGAATAAGAATTTTGGAATTAAAGTAATACAGAAAAGGGGTAATAGTAGGGACACAGTAGCGATAGTGCATATATGTAGAGAATGTGGGTAATGTAATGGGAGAGTAATTAGATGATGGTGAAATTTTGTAAAGAGGGTGGTGTGGTAAGGAGTCCTCAACGCAAGGCGTTGTGGCGGGAGGTGAACCATAAATGAGCGTTGGCGGAGTTACCTGGGGGAGACCAGGAACTAATAAGGGAATGAGTATAAGGGAGGGAACACATCCTAGGTACAAAGAGGGTAGCAGGTATTTTGTTATAAGAGTAGAATGATGCGAAGTGAGTTAGTGTATTAAATTAATGGAAGTAAATTTTATTGAGAGATTGGTGTCACACTATGCACATCTGTAAATGGTGGCTAGAAGGAAGAAGGGGGTAAGGTTATATATAAATACCCATTTTAATAAATTGAATCATTATGAAGAACTGGGAGTCACCAAAACTAATTAGGGATGAAAATGATTAATAGAAATTCATAATTGAAAGGTAATAATAAAATGTAACAAGGTAAAGAGCTAATAAAATTTGAAACTAAACCTAAATTTGAATGTTTGTAATTTGATTCAGATGCAAATTAAATGTTTATATTAATGGAATGAAATTTGTATTATTTATGAATGTTTATGTTTTATTATGTGGTATTATGTTAGATTTTATGAATTATTAACATGTGTTATGTAGTTTACATTGTATAATTTTGTGTAGTGTGTCTAGGGTAAGGTCATTCACCTGTTAGTAAGACATCAGATGATGACTGGTGTGAACTCTATAATGTTCTTTTAATAATCAATGTAATTTTATTTTATAATTTTTCTGTCTATTAATTATCAGAATATACGTTTAATAAAATATTATTAGATTTTATTAAAAAAAAAAATAAAATAATTGTTTTTAGGTACAATTTGTTGTGTTTTAATGTGCAGGATATATTGCTGATTGTGTGTATCGATAATGTATTAATTGATTCGTAGTGTCCATATTATATGTTTTGTAAACAGATGTAGTGATAAGGGCATTTATAATAGAAAGAAGTTGTTTATTTTGTTTTGTTTATTATGATTGGTAGTATCTAGATAAGAGGAGATATAGAATAAATTCATTTAAAGGATTTTGGAGTTTTAAGATTTATGATTAAATTAATTAATTGAAAGAGATAATATAAATTATCTTAAAAGGGAATCTACTGTATAATAAGGGACTTGGATTTATTGCATTATTTGAACAAAATTTACATAATTTGAGTTGATTTGAAACCATAACGTCAAGCAAATTAAATTGAGAAATGAGAATGAATTTTGCGTAGAAGCCAATATAAAATGTTTATGAATTTTACATTAACACTTAAAATGTGGAGGTCGTGTGTAATTTAGTAATGAATATATGTACGGACCCAGTATTTTGCTAAAGGCAACCCAGTATGTATGGAAGAGGAGACATATCGGTTGAGGATCTGGTATGGTATAAGCCCAGTTTTGGAATTTTATTCAGAATGTTGCAAGGTAAGGTGGTACTGTGGTGATTACCTGTCCGACTTTATGGTGTTGGGATCTTGAGTAGAGAAGTCCAGTAATATCGTTCAGGTGCTGCCATAGTCGCCGTGCTAGGGGGGTAGTTTACCCATGATGTGTCAAGAAATTAAAGTGGGGTTGTTGGCACCATATCCTCGCTGATCCTATTAGGGTTTAGCAATGAGAGTTTTTCTGTTTCGGCAGAAAACCTCATTGGGGGGGGGTATTGTAACGGTACAAACCTATGGGGATTTGTAATTTTAATATTTTCAATTTTGTTCAACCAAATAAATGTTGTGGACCAACTATATCTTCGAGGCGGGTGTGACTTGGCATTGGAATGCAGACTTTTAACGAGGGTGCATATTCGCCCACAAGTGCGCGCAGAGGCGGCCAACGTTCTCAGACGTTTGGTCACGTTCGAATACATTCCTCAGCACTGTGTGCACAGAGAACAAAGACAGTCGGCAAATAACATCTCAATACGATGGACCCGAGTAATTGTGTGCGTCCGCCGGCTGCCAGTTTTTATCTTGTCCACATACAAAACTGTGAAGAAAACAGTGCCTGTCGTCTAACCGCCATGGCAGCGGCCGGTTGAATACAATAGGCTCGTGAGCCGAAAAAATTCACAACACTGAAAATATGTGTCACAGTATAAAATAAACAGTGAAAAGTATAACATTTCTTGATGCAGTGAGTAAAGGCAATCAACAGAACTTTTCAAAATTCAAAACAGTGTAATATTTGTTGGACAATTAGTAAGAAAAATGCGGAAGCAGCACGTGGTCAGCAGGAATGCCGTTAAGACGTAACAGTATACTATCCACTCAGTATCAAATAAATATAAAAATTTTAATTTTCAAGAGCTCTAAAGGAATGAATGTGAGCGTGTGCAAATGCTGGGTCGCCTTTATTTAATATAATTTAATGAACTGTTGATTTCAAATAGGTTAAGTAAACTGTGAATTTTGTTTTGTCTTAATAAAATTGAGTATGTATCTCAACATTAACATTTGTCAGGCTTAAATCCTAATGGATACAGAATGATTTTGTCATCATTTTCGAAAGAAAGATATACCATCAAATAACATGTTTAATAAAAGTTGAATTAGTTCACTAAAAAATGAACGTAGTCATTGAGTTATGCAACCCTAAGTCACGTTTATAATCCACAGGTTCGTGTGAAGAAATTTGGCCTGTAAAGGTAAGTTTATGATGTTTTATTAATAATAATGTGGGTAAGTGTTTGAAATATAACAAGTTATAGAAGATAACATTATTGAACAAATATCCCGTTTCAGTTACGAGGGTTGAGACATATAATACAGACAGACTTAGAAACAGACAACAAACATATCAACTGTTTTGGAATTTTGGCATTGTCAGCAGGGTATTTGGAAATAAATTTGGGAGAGGACCTAAAATGAATTTTGATTAAAATTGCAGTGGCTTCAGTAATGTTGTATCATAGCAAAGAGTTGGTCCTTGATCTGGGAAAGATCAAGAATTCAGGACACAGACGTAAGATTTTTAAGGCAGGTCAATGATGCACACAAAAAGACTGAATAAGAAATCTACTGTTCAGTGGCAAAAGAGAATGAAATGATCTTAACTGGACACAGCATATAAGCAAGTAGGAGAAACTGGAATATTTTAAATTGTCCAAAATTATAAACTGAGAGGCAGTGGCACTGTAGAAGGTGGATTAGGCTAATTCTTATCTCGGAACTGAAGTATTATAAAATTCTAATGTAGAACAGATTACAATTAGATTTTCCCATAAAATTACATTTTACTGTGACAGAATTCTTTCAATTCCAATGGCTAGAAAGTGTTTATATGTTTAAAACATGCAGTGGTTTAAGATTCTATCGCAGTTAAATAATGTAAAGCAGTTACCTGATGTTAACGTAATACTACTTTGGCCATTCTGTTAAGCCTTACTGGTCAAACTTTGTACTTGTTTAAACTTTGTACTGTAATATAATTAAATTACCTTATTCGGTCCACCTTAGTGACACTAGCTTCTTTCGTTCAATGACGCGTTTCGGGATGAAATCCCATCTTCAGAACACAATATCAATTCAAAACGAAATGTATACCACATTGTGTGGTTATGTCATAATTTAAAAAGTTTAAAATCTTTTAAATAAAATATACAAAACATAACAACTGAATCGCTCGGAGCGCTCGCATGCATGCACGCTGTACCACGATTTCCTTACGACTGGCTATAATTATCATTCAACCATATAGCAGTGTCAAACAGGTTATTAGATCCGAAGTTCATTTGATCGTTTAATATATTATTTTTGGTTGTTGCATTTTTTGTAGCTTTATATATTTCGAACTCCTCTAGGCTATCCATTAATTTACCCTTCTTGCAAGTATGTAACGCTATGAAATTGTTTTCGAAACTAGTACTAGTACTGTAGTAGTATAGTAGTAATTGTTTTTTTTTGTACTGTAATATCCGCATTGCAGTTGCGTGCAGTGACGTCATTTCTCTCCCTGCTATCTGCTGACGGCTTGATTCAAGCTAGCAACAGTCAAAGTTAATTAGTTATTTGCAAGACTCCGGACGGGCAACTAGCCTTAGTTCGCCATCCGCGGCTACGTTATTTTCAATATTTCTAAATTTTAGCATGATCAACATGCGATAATTACTTAGGCGATCTCAGCGTTTACGCACGATTATGTCTTTCAATATTTAATTCTATCTTACTTATCAGGCATTATGCCGCACTAAACTGCACGCGCCATGCAACTATCTTCTAATAATTTTCAATAAATAATTAACTCTAGAAACATATACAGTCCACTTCGTTATTTCATTTCGCACCAGCTACCTCAACAACTAACGTTCTAAGACTAACTTAAGATTACATCGAGAGCGTCTAAGACGCAACATTTTGGTCCACCACGGCCAGATCCGAATCGTGATTCGTTCTAAGATTCTCAGATATATTGTAACATGACCAGGTGTTACATAACCTAGACATATGCCCATAGAATTAATAAATACATGAAGGGAATGCAAGTAGATAATATGATGATAAAAGTAGCTAAGAAGAGAAGAACCATTGAAGAAGAAAGAAGAAGAAGTGCCACAAGAAGCAGTAAACAAGACACTGCTTGACACTACAACCAATACTATAACTGACACAAACTAATGGACAAATTAAATTCACTTTAAGCTGTCAAGCGAGTCAGTGAATAACTTGAATGTAATTCCACATGTTAATAAAAAATAATTAAGTAACGACCCGAATAATATAATATCAGCAACAGTATTTGGCTGAGAATAAATCAACTATGACTAGTAACTATTAATGCCTATAACTAAGATTAGCTATGGCCACAATAAAATTGAAACTGTATTACAATCTCAAATGTAATCGTAATAAGTAAAAATAATTGTAAGAGGGAACCTTATATAAGTAAGTTACCTCACCAAGGTACCAAATGTGACTAATAAACATTATTAAGGCATAAATCCGATGCAAACGGTATGCCTAGGCAAAGCCTAAAACGAACAATTGTCAGCAAGGTGATAAGTAGAAAGTACTATGAGTGTAAATCACATACACTGAACAGTCTTTATACCAAAAGTAGCAATAAGCATTGTTAATATATTGTACAAGTAATAACACAATTATTAATGAATAGCATAGAGCAAAATAGTATAAACCAAAATGTCATTAGGAAGTAAGGATAGTTCATAGCTATGTATTACATCGATAAGTTAAGATTTAATTATTATAGTCGTTAAATAAGTATAAAGACGGATATGTTAGTGTTCCAACACAGACGTTTAAGTGAAAATGCGATGTGGAACACAAATAATGTATTGATAAGAGAGAATCATAGCTGGCTTCGTTAGCAGACGACAGCGCGAAGCCATATACCTGAACATTATTTATTAAAAAATGTCAGTGAAAGTGTAAATAAACCAGTGTCAAACTATATCAAATTGAAGAGTAAAAAATATCCTTTAATTTGATAGCAATACAACCCTGATCGCAACTATAATAAGTGCGTGACATGCGTTAGCATCATTTGTAAATAGAAAGTAAAAAATCTGTTTATTAATAACAACAACAACGATAGCTGTCAATCATCTTAGCAAAAAAAACCGTTAGTGACAGTTGGAAAACAATGCGTCACTTTCGTAACGTCTGGTTAAGCCAATCAGAAAATAGTTTACTAAAAGAAACAATCGCCTAAGCCTTATCAAAACAGAGGGTATATAAAGGAATGCGGATAATTACCGTTAAGACACTTTTGACATTCATCACGAGCAAGCAGGTACCGCTCGACACATCAAAATTTTTATTAACTGATAGCTTCAAGTAATAGTGCGTCCATTGAATTGTTTCGGCAACAAAAAGTAACTACTATACAGTCTACATAGAATCAGTGCATCGATGTAAAGTATTTATTTTATTTAGTGCGGGAGATATCGAACAGGAGAAAATAATTAAATAGTATTTTAAAAGGTCCTTTTTAGTCGAAAGCGGACCAATATTCTCTGTTCAAGTTCGTGTGTAGTGTAAAGCCAGTGTCATTATAATCCGACCTAGAGTGTTTAATTAAATTTTAATCGAAAAGATTAAAATAAAGAGGTAACAGCGTGACAATTTATTCCATTACTCTGAGTGCACTAACCTATATGTTTTTTAAACAAAATTTGTACTGACGCTAACACCAAAACATTTTCTGTATTACACAAGGACTGAATTTATTTAGTGGATTTGTCAATCCTGTTTAAGAATGATGTTAGTCTTAAGTGGTCTCACTATATAACTTTGTGAATAATTAAGCAAGCGTGACGAACGCCTAACCTAAATAGGTTTGATTTTTTTTGTTAGTAAACAACACGGCATTACTAGTCAATATTGTGTTATAAAATAATTAACTTTTGTGTAGGCATGAGCATTCTTTTTTCTTGTGTTTCAAAGAATTTACGCCCGAGATATAAATAAAATTAATGTTTAAAGTAAAGTTTATCTGGACATAACCAGAACTGTTGTTTATGCTCTGAGCTAGTAGAATAGGGTAAGTGAACGAACTAATTTCAATTGTGTATCAATGTATTTTCTTAATTATGTTTGTTTGAATTCATTATCAAGGGTACAAATAAAACCCAGTTATTAGCAGCATAACTTGACTTAATTTATTTCTAAAAAGTACTAGAGAATTAATTCAAAATAATCAAAGTAACTTTTAGTAGAGATCATACGTTGTTGAGTTTGAATTGCCATAAGGGCAATAAACATAATCTCAGTTTTTTAAAAATAATTATTTGATTCTCTTAATGGGTTTTACACGGGATTTTCCCGAAATAAACCTGTGTGGCGCCCATTATTAAACAAGGTAACCTAACCTTGTAAATAAAGTAAGCTGGTTTTGTAAACCGTCTTGGCAGCTTATTAATTTATTAAAAAAGTGAACTTCGGAACTTCCAGAATCACGACCAGGTACGTGGAAGTGTATTTTATTAATTTTATTGTCCAGACGTGACTAGACTTTACGTACTTAGACGACTGTCAACCTGGAGGAGGAGTTTCGCTGCCAGAATCAACACGACGGCTACCTTCATCAAGTAACCAGCCAGTACGCTTTATTTATTGAATTAAGCAACGTTATTGTTCAAACAACATTACTGCAATTATTTTATTTTTATCTAAAGGAGTTCTTTTAAGACAATTATAATTTTTTTTTGATTCATCATAAATTGTAACTTTAATTCTCGATTGTAAACACACTTATAACTTCAAATACTACATTTTAAATATTTTATAAACCAGTTTTAAATTGGAATAGATCTCGTTTTATTACAATATTTCATTTAATGGGCCCAAACAACGTTTGGTTCAAGCCCGAATATTTTCAAACTTTAGATTGCTGGCCGTTGCATGCCTTAATTGTTTTCGAAATACAGTAGGACTCTGTATATCGAATTTGATGGTTCCTAAGAAAAAATTCGATATATAGAAATTTCGATATACAGAAATCTGTTTCTTATTATTATTCGTAGGTTAGGAAAAGCACTGGAATTTGTTAAAAAAATCATGTATAGGCCTCCATACTATTAAAACGACATTTTGGTAATAAATAAATGAAAACCATAAGCATTTATTTAATAAAAATTACTGTATTTATTTAATAAAAAGTATTTAGTGTACAGTATTTATTTATTTACTTTAAAAAATTTTGTATTTAAAAAAGTAGGAACTTACGTGTTAAATGAGTAATACTGTATTTTATTAATTGGTCGTAAAATAATTTCGAATGTCTTTCTGAACCAAATTTGATGCAGAGTGTTCACATTTGTTGAGCGACTGGAAAATATCATCAGGCACATATTCTTCCGATTGAAGACCTCGACAGATTGTTTCAAATGCTGCCATCATTTCTTTCTTAGAAGGTTTAGGAACTTCAATTTCTTCTACCTCATTGTCTTCACCTAAATCTTCAGTATCTTTTAATGAACTTAAAATGTTATCGTCCGTTGGATATTCTGCAACAATAACGTCTTCGTCGACGCTTAAAAATTCATCAAGTGATATGTCTTGATCTATTGCGCCAGTTGACTGTAACTGGTTCCAACAATCCTCAAGTTGTGGCAGTGCAGTAACTTCTTCCACAATAGTATTTTGAGAGAAGCCAGATTTTATAAAACAATTCTGTATTGTTGATTCTGCTACATAATTTTGCCACACCTTTGCTACCTCTGATATACACAGTCTGAGATTAATCGCATCATCAATAAGTTTGTTGTTTCCCAATGCAAAAATGAGCCTCTTGAAGATCTGTTTTCGGTAAAGCATTTTGAGATTTTTTATTACTCCCTGGTCCATAGGTTGTAGTTTAGACATGGTGTTTGGAGGGAAAAAACCAGCTTCACGTTTGTTAACTTTTTTGCCACAAAAGGATGGTGTGCCGGACAATTGTCAACAAAAAGAACCACTTTTCTTTTTTGTCTTATCAGTTTTTTGTCAAAGTTTACTCCATTTCTCAAAAATCTCACTCGTCATCCATGACTTTTTATTGTATTCGTAGTCGGTTTCTAAAGACTTCACTCCTTTAAAACATCTTGGTTGCTTGCTTTTTCCGATCACCAACAGTTTATTTTTTCTTTTCCGGACATATTGGCACACACGACAACAGTTATTCGTTCTTTACTATGTTTACCTCCGAAGCATTTATCGTCTTTAAAGGTTAGAGTCTTATTTGGTAAACATCTGAAAAAAAGTCCGGTTTCATCCATGTTAAAAACATCTGGTTCATACTCTTCTAAAATTAACCTTAAAGTTGTAGTTTTCCACTGGTTACAGTCTGCTTCAGATACACTTCCACTTTCTCCCGAAATAACTTTTTCTTTAATTCTGTGACATTTCTTAAATTTGTCCAACCATCCAGAACTTGCTTGAAACTCTTCGTGCCCCAACACTTTAGCATACTCTACCGCCTTTTCCTTTATAAGCGGTCCTGAGACAGGCATGTTTTTATCTCGCACCATTGTCACCCATTTAAGAACTGCTTCGTCCATGTCATCATATTTGCACGTTTTAGACCGTTTTCTATCTGCTCCTACATTTTCATGAGTTTTTAAAACAGATTCTCGATTCTTTATTATGGTTGACACTGTACTCGGCGGAATCAAAAACTTTATCGCAACGTCTTTTTTTTGCATTCCACTATCCACATCTTTTAATAATGCCACCTTTTCTGCAACACTCAAAGATTTTCTTTTTGGCATTACAGCATTTACGTTCTCGTGAACTCAAGAAAAAATAAAAAATAAACTCAAAACAAAAATAAAGACTGACTGAAACTGAGTTAACCTTACTCCTTAATAACGTACAGTACTACCGAATGATGAGATACTGTAATGCGCGGGAACGATTGTTGTAGATTGAGGGAGTGAGGAACACGCACAGTGTCACGTGATCAACTGACTAATCCAGACCGGTCTAACAGGTTTCATTTTTAGTCAATGTGGAATCACAGATAATTTTCCCCTCATTTCTGAAGTTACAAAGTTCGATATATAGAAATTTTTTTCGGTATATGGAAATTATTTTATATTGAAATTTCACGGGACTTAAAAAAAATTTGATAAATGGAGATTTTTGATATAAAGAAGTTTGATATACAGAGGTCCTACTGTACTTCATACTTGACACTACAAGATTCTGCAGAGCATCATCTCTGGGACAGCAAGACACTACAAGCCATCATCATTTGTCGTACAGCAGCGAAATTCTATAACTTCAAAATTAAACGGGGAGCTACAACGTCAAGCGTCACCCGACCAGCAGAAACAAGAGTTGCGCCAACATCTAAGGCCTGCCGAATAGGATCACCAAGGAAACAACAGGATCTGAGCCATCTTGAACACGCCGGGATTCACAATCCACGTGACTATGAACTTGTATTTCTTATAATTTTTCATTTATAATTTTTATGTACAGCAAAGTCAGTAATATTTTAGCACAGATTTATACAGAATTTTAACAGAATTACATACAACAGGTTATACATAAATCTTATTATCTAATTTTAATTAATTAAATATTTATTTGCTCTCAGCTTACTCATTGTGTGGTCATCTTTTTGCAATTGTTGATTAATTTACTTCAATAATGAATCTACTTGTATTCCAATTTCTTTAATATTAATTGGTTTTAAAACTTTCTACTGCATATGGATTCTCCTTTATCAACAAAGACTTTATTAATTACTTTAACTTAAAAATCAAATATTTCTCTTATCATTTACGTTACTCTCAATTACTAAATTTTATACAAGAGATATTATTCTAAATTTCACTCTGCTTTTACATTTTTGTACAATTTAATTATTTTAATACTGGTTGAATGTCTTTCATTCTAACTTTAATTAGTGTCTTTCAAATGTCTGTAATTACAATGGTTTTTTGTCACCTCATTTGACGTGATTAATCATCCGTACGTCCTCCTTTGGTCCTCAGTCCCTGTCCTCCTGGTCCTCTTCCCGGATTCCACTGCATGTGCTGTTTAATAGTCGTCTCGCCTCACATCATATGCTGCAGGTGTATACATAGACCTCCTCGTATGGGCTCTGCTGCTCTGGTTGGATTCCAGTTTGCCCTGTGACTCTTACTATAGATTTAAAACAGCATCGTCGACTGACATAGCCTCCTGTGGCAATGGTTGAATCGAGAAGAAGAAACTTTATTATTAGCACAACCTGGTATTTATAGTGAGGTCGTGCAAAAGGTCAGGTCTGAACAATTTTTAACTTGTCACATTTTGTCGAAGCGTCTTTTCCCCCATTCTGGTTCAATTCACTATTTTCGCGTAGCTTCGCGAATTACGAAGTCTGTTTCACACCACTCGATGCTCAATCGATCGCTACTTTTTATGTTTACTATACGTAAATTACACTTCTTTATTGTAATTACAAAAAGAGCTATTCACTTTTTACGTATAGTAATTGCACTTTTCGTCACATTGGCACGGTAGTCTTTTAACCCTTTGTTCATCTTTAATTTCTATACACTTTGGTGTCTTTTGTTTTACCATATCGTACATATTTTTCTTATAATTAAAAAAAACCTAAAAACTATCCTACTTGAAAAGGGTTGGTAACATTTCAGGAACGGACAGGCTTTACACACACACACACACACACACACACACACACACACACACACACACATACACACACACACACACACACACACACACACATACACACACACACACATGTGTACACAACGCTAGCGAAAGGTGTACCAGGAATGCATGTCCATTAGGGTGGAACGAAAATGGCCTTTTTTTAATTTTTGTTTTGTTTAGTTTTGTAATAGTGGGGAAAAGTTGCCTTTTAGGTTCAGAAAGAAGAAAAAAAAATTTGGTTGCTATACTACAACATCTTGAGGTGCCGCAAAGAGCTTAAAATTTGTAAGAAAATTAAAAAAATTGAAAAATTATAAAGTTTGATAAATAATTTTTTATGGTTTTCTCGTACATATAATGTTACAAAAGATAGTTGTAAATACATATATAAGCATTAGAATTGGAAAAAATTTGTAATTACAAAATATAATAATATTAAAAAAATATTTTTTAATGTCAAAAAGTTTGTATTTTCGCTAATTTTGAAACTTTTGCGAACATTTTGGTTGTTACAAATAGTAGTAAATAAGGTTGAAATAAAAGCTCGTCAGATCAATTATATATTTTTTTTTATTAGAGCACACGTAAAAAAATATCATAATACACTTTTAAAGACATTGAAAGTTCATTTTTTATGATTTAAAAAACCCTTAATAATTACAAATGTTACAGCTGCAAAATGTTTGTGTCTACTTCATTGACACATTAAACTGTTTTTTTGTATCAAATTTTGGCATGTTCTCACGTGAGTCAATTTTTGCTCTTATATATCCTTCTCTTGCGATTGAACCACAGACATTTTGAGCCGATTCGGTCACCAGTTTCACAGCTCTTTCCACTGCTTGCGTGTGACAAGGAAGCCGGGGAAAGTCGATAAGCGGGTCCACTTTACTATTTGGTTGAGCTTCAGATGTCTTCCGTATAAAGTCTTTGAGAGAGTCAATGGAAACATGTTTTACCAAGGGGGGTTCAGTTACGTCATTTTCAGCCCATGAGATCATGTCGATGTAATCCTTTGCGTCAAAGTTTATCTTTGGATCTTTAAAGTTCCTGACTCCGCCTCTACTTTCTGTTCTTGCTTTTAAAACACGTCGTAAACCAAGTTCTCTTACATTTTTGCGCTGATCACATAGCATGGACAAAAGGAGATTTTCTGCTGCAGCAAAGTACCCATTTCTTTGAATAACCGGGTCTAGAACGTTCTTGAAATCATCAGAGAGATAGCGTGAATATGAGATAAGCTTAAACAGATGTTTGGAACCATAAGTACATGAAGGTTTTAACTTAATGTTAAACCACACAGGTGCATACACTTTCACAATGTACTCAGCCAGAGTCTTAAGGTTTTCAGTTGGATTTTCAGTTGCCACATACAATCTAAGTATACGGTTTGCTAATGTAAGCCACCTGGAGTGAGCAAGTTTTCCAGGGTTTCTTAAAGATAAATCTAGTGAGCAATTTCCACTTGATACAGCGATACACATATCCAATAAATACTTCTGATCTGTACTTAAATCATTTATGTTCTCCAAAAGAGGAAGGTTATTTTCAATTGGCAAGAAAGTAACCACAGGAAGATTAGCACAGTTTTCCAGCTGCTGACCTATTTCGCCTTTAAACTCATTGGGTCCCTTCGTTTTACCATCTAAATGACAAAAAAGATGTCGCAAAGGTAGCTCATTTCCATGGAACAAACAAACTAACCATTGTAAAGGTCTTTCTATTTCATTTTCCATCAAAGAAATCACACCATTATTATGTCCAGTGTTTACAACGGTTCCATCACACCCAATAGCAGTAAAGTTCAAAAGTTGTTCGTTGTGTTCTCTATCTTCAAGAAACTCCTGTATACTGTCTGCTATGCCTTTCCAGTGCCAGATTTAGGTGTTATGTGGCCTAAAAACTTCGAGTTTGGTTCCTCTATTAGTGAAACGTGCTCTTCTGAAATAACTTTTTTGTACAACTTAATTCCTTTCTTTTCTTGAAGAATTGTTTTGTCTCTTCTTCCATCAAAAAACAATGCAATAGTTAAACTGTTTTTATCTTTCTATTCATATTAAAACGCCTATTTGAAACTTTTATTGCATAATCGAGACACATAAAATTCTTTGAAAAAGTTACAAAAAGTGTGTTTTTATAAAACTTTACCGCTCTTGCGGCACCTCAAGACATAATCCAGAAAGTTAAAAAAAAATTGTATGTCTTTTTTTATATAAAAACTGTTTTTTTGACAGTATTTGAAATTAAAAAAAAATGTTTGACAACTTCTTAAAAAAACTTAAAAATGTAGCGAAAATTGCAATTTTATGAAAAGTTATCGTCCTTGCGGCACCTCAAGACGTGCTCCAATATTTTTCATATCTTTTTTTTATCTTATTTACACCAAAAGGCAACTTTTCCGCGCTATTACAAATTAAAAATCCAAACTTGATTTTTTCGTTCCACCCTAATGTCCATGCATGAATCGTGTATTCCCTATTTAGCTATGATACAGCTTGCAATCTGAATCATGTTTATTAATCCATATTGTAACTATTTTAGCTCTTCTCGTCTATGAAAAATTTGTATATCATGTGTTCACCTCACATGTGTGGTCGTTACTTTATGTTCACGCTGCTAGGATGTCTGCAGCGATCCTTCGAATTACCAGTACACTCGAGTGGTATCCTTACCTGTTCTTCTATAAGTTTTGTATTTCCCGGGTGGCGCCAAATTGTTTAACTGAAAACAATTAAAATAAAAAAAAAATAGGACGATTGAGCGTTTGTGGCTATGACGGTATAGTGAATTCAATTATTCCCGCTGCGTGCGAATTGATTACGTAGTTCGCAGAGTTTCCGATGTCTAGCGTTTACCGCCACTGTCGCTCGTCCCTAGTATACACAAATCATATAACACAATTTCCTATGGAATACAGAACAGTGGTTACGACTCTGTGCTGGTTTATTAAATTGTGATTAATAATTATCTAGTATTATATAATAATTATATTTTGTTATTAAACAAATTTGCTCCGACAGTGGGACAATTATTCTCAAGGCTTGGCGAAATCGATTTTGAACGATTTTAGTTAGTCAGACATGGCGTCTACAGAAATGTTTATTTTTTACAATTTTTCGTTCAATAAATCTGGATTCTTTTGGTTTACGAAAAAGGATCTGTTATGATTCTAATAAAGTACACTACCTTACATTACTGGTACTTATATACTAAAGGAGTAATTACAATTTGTTCTTGAAGTGTTATAAAGTGTGTTTCAAAAGTTCGTAATTTTTGTACAGGTTATTTTTCTCGTTCACATAAGTTTAGTGTTTTGTTTTTTAATTAATCTTTGAAAGAAATAAGATCATCAGTTTATAGTGAGAGTTCAAAGTGTAGTGGAAAAAATTAAAGAGAATTTTTAATTTGAATTCGGGTAATTCAGCAATACTTATCAATCAGTTGACTTAAGGTGTAGTGTCATTCAGTTGAATTAGGTTGGGTCATCGTTTGGGTCTTCAGTCATCTTGGGATTCAATCACGCCTTGCTTTTTTTTCGTTATTAGTTGATCGAATTTAATTAATTTGGAATTAATTAATCTGGTCTGTTGCCTAGGTTGAATGTATTAGTTCCTCATCAGGTAGTCTGGTTCTTCATTTTAATAAATTTGGTTACTTTTGATTGTTTTAAATTAAAAATTGGGCCATTTACGGCTTGGCGTCTATTCCTCTTGAGTGTCACTTTGGAATTAACAGTTTCTAATAGAATATTCATAAATAAAGTTCAGTTGTCATGGTAACTGATTGATTCTGATTGGCTATTCATGACTTAAGCCCATTGTTAGAATATTTGAATTTTTATTCAAAATGATTAAATATCTTCTGATTGCTATTATTCTTCGGTCTTCTTATTTAGGTATGAGATATCACAACTGTTCGTATTTTCTTTCAAAGATCATTTTGACATCCCACAAAGCTGGGTTTGCTTATGTATTATGCAGTGGCGGCTCGTGAGTAAACCTTAAGGGAGGGCGCTCTCTTAAAAATTTACCACCATCTCTCTCTTAACCTTATACCACCCTGTATTTAACTTGAAAAGTACACTTAAAAAAGTATAAAGTTAGTTAATAAAAGTTATACAAGTATAAAAACTCACTTGGTTCGAAGTCGAAGACTGTCCATCGTGAAATCCACTCAAACACACACACATAAGTAAACAAAAAATATATAAAATAGGTTTTTAACACTATATCGAGTACTATACATACTATATACTATAAGAATTAGTTTATCAATAAGTTTATCGTTTGAAAGAAAAATCTAATCTTCTGTTTTTGTCTGAAATGAATTTTTCTATTACTAGTTCGTTAAAGTCTGGTATCTCGCGAATCATCAGCTGTTCAATAGACAACATAGCCAGAGCAGTTAATCTGTCTTCACTCATAGTGTTTCTTAAGTAGGATTTGATTAACTTCAGAGTTGAGAAACACCGCTCACTTTCCGAAGTAGTCATAGGAATAGTTAGAAGAATTTTCAGTGCTTTTGTGATTTCTTTAAATGTACCGTCCAATCCAAAAGAAGTTATAAAATTTAATGTTTTCAAGCAGCCAGCCATATTTTCTTCTGTTATTTCTGACCTCAAGTAAAAAACTTCAAGCTCTGTCATAAATGAATTTTTATCAATCATTGGAAATGCACTGCAAAACTGGTTTATATCATCTACCGGAAGACCATTTTTTTATGTTTATTGAGGCGTTCGTACTGAAATATCTTTGCTCCACACAGATGGTTTTTGAATACAAAGCGATCTTTTATTTGAAATACAATTGTATCACACACTTCCTTTGCCGATAAATTTAAATTCTCATCATTCAATCGTCGCCTTTTTCTAGGCGTAGGTCCTTCTGCGAGCATCTCAATTCTTTCCTCTTGTCTATCGATCACAGAGGGTAGCTTATTTCTAATTTCGATTATCGCCTTTTCGAAGTCGTCAATAGCAGCATGAATTCTCACTGCATCGGTTTGCAGAACTTGCAACTGATTAAATAATATATCAACGTGAGGCATTATTTTTGAGTAAAAATTTAGCCAAAACAAGAAAGTGCTATTTTCAAGCCAGTTAACAAACCCAGCAGCCAGTGTTACCGTTTCTGAGTTATATATTTTCGGAACGCCTGTCTGTACATTTTTGAAACATTCCAGAATATCGTCTTTGTAAGTGAAGACTGTTTGTATTATCCTCGATTGAAAATTCCATCTAGTTTTTGAGGGTCAGGGTATTTTTTTATCGCATACATGCTCTAAAGCCGCTCTCCTGTCTGGAGAATGGGAGAAAAAGGCGGCAATACCATTCAAATTGGCAAAAAAAATTCTCACACTCATTATATTAGAAGCAGCTTGTTCGAGCAATTTATTTAATTGGTGGGCGTAACAATAAACATAATGGGCATTTTTATATTTCTCTTTTATTTTAACATTTACACCTCCCTCACGTCCGCGTATAACAGCAGCTCCATCGTATGTCTGCGCAATCAGTTTATCTGAATTATTTTCTAAAATCGGATCAACCTGTTGCAAAATACATTGTGATAATCCATCTGCGTCTTGCTTTTCCGGGTTCGAAAAGCCCCAAAAGCGTTCGTGAATTCGACCGTTTAATTCATATCGAAAAACCAAGACTGTTTGCGTTTTCGCAGATACGTCGGTTGTATCGTCCGCCATGAGAGATAAAAATGAGGTTTTCTTAATCTCTTTTATAATATGTTCTCGGCACACATCAAGCATGTACTGCAAAAGCTCATTTTGTACCGTCTTGGAGGTCCCTTTAAAAACATGGGCTTCTTCCATATGGCTATTGAAAGCAGCATCAATTTTTCTGGTATAATCTACCAACTCCAAAAATACACCTTTATTACTAGAGCCTTCCTTTTCGTTATGACCATGAAGAGGAAGATTACAGTTACCACAAAATTTTAAAATGTCTATCACTTTAGAAAGAATCTGTCGATTTTTCTCCACACTTTCATTATGTTTGCGAATATTTTCCGCATATGCTGTACTCAGACTAGCAGAAATGTTAGTTTTTCCTAGCAGCTGAAA
This sequence comes from Magicicada septendecula, assembly GCA_034769895.1. Classification (NCBI taxonomy): domain Eukaryota; kingdom Metazoa; phylum Arthropoda; class Insecta; order Hemiptera; family Cicadidae; genus Magicicada; species Magicicada septendecula. Next base: position 291,323,199 of record CM068367.1, read on the forward strand.
GCTGATGAAGTTATTTTTATGCTTTTTAGAGCTTTCGTGTTTATTAATTTTCAAAATAAGATGCTTAAGGTCACTTACACCATCTCTTGTCCAACTGTCATCACCACCAAATAACAAACACACAAAACAAAATAAAGAGTTACTTTCTTCACACCCACATATCCATGGAGTTCTTTCAAACACTTTCCTATTAAAACGGCGCGTAAATTCTCCTTTTCCTTTGCACTTTTTTTGTACCTGACTTAAGTTCAAATTGGGCACTGGTCTTGAATTATTTTTTATTTCAGGCTTTTCTTCTAATGATAAAGAACAAAAATTAAGTTTTTTAATATCGGAAACTTTATTTTCAATCAAGTAATTGAAAACTCGAGCGGAAACCGGTAGCGTCGCACTCTCTACAGTTCAAATGCACTACTGACTGCACGTATCAGGGACTCTCAATAGCGGAGTCCACATTCCATTGCAAACAGCCGCTCAGCCAGCAGCAGTGACATCAGGTTGCCATGGCAACCAACCTGTGCTGCATACAGAAGTTGGGCTCTGCGACCAGCCGCCCACAATCACAGAACGCTTGTTGTAGTGGGACGGCCTACTAATTTTTAGTAGGCACGCTTGTTGTTTCGCGTCGATGTGATTATGGTTTTACTAATTTCCTCAATAAAATGGGGAAATTATGAAATGGAAAAAATGTTATTCATTTATGTTTTTCATTATGTAATGAAAAAATTTGTGTGAATTTCAAACATTTTTTACTTCTTCTTTTGCTTTATTATGCAGGGAGGGCGGCGCCCCAGAGCCCTCCTTCAGGAGTCGCTACTGGTATTATGTTTTGACAGTTATGTTTATATTATTTAATTACATTTCTTTCTTATTTTATGTCCTTAATTTAACACTTATCTCTTAAAATGATTCACTAATTATCATTGACTAGTTACTTGCCTTGGATTTGCTAATATCATAGTTAATTTCTTACAATTTGTTGTTATTGGTTTCTTACAGTTAGGCATTTCATAGGCCTAGGTAGTAATTGGCTATATTTTCTTATTTTATACAAATTACATATTGTTTTACCCTTATACATGTTTTGTTTTGTGTTACAAATGATTTGTTTATTTGTTGAATTGTTTTGGGTCTGTTTTATTATAATTGTATGTTTTTATTATTTTACAAAATCATGGTTTGTCTATTATTTTCTACCTGCTTTTCTAGTATTATTAGATTTATATTAATTTATCTTTTTTCTTATTTATATTGACATTGTTTATAATTGGTCTATTATTTACTATTCTCTATAAAATATAACATAACATTTAGGCTTATGGTCTGTATTTTCTTTCAGCCATATTACTATTCATAAACTTAATCAAACAATTCTTTAACATTTATTATACTACTCTTGTTTACAATTTGTTACTTCTTTTTTTTTTTGGTGATAAACATCATTACTTCATTTACTTTAGTTAATTAACTATCCCTTAGAACATAGGATATTTATTGTTTTTGCATTTCTATTCTTTATCATATTTTTCTATTCTAATCTTTACTAGCTAACCATGGTAACACTAACATTTTGACTCTTCCCGGGATTTTTTCCCTGAATATCCTTGTATTCCTCATCTACAATTAATCTTAATCGTAATAATAACAATATCCTTATTTACTAACACTGCTCACCATTAACCTTTAGTGTTTATCACTGGTTTTTGGGCGTCTATCCCTATCAATAGGGTTTCTATTTATTTTGTGGGGTTTACACTTACACTTTGCACTTTTTATATCATTTAAGTGTTACTAGTGGGTATTCCCTAACATTAAATTCTTGTTCTCACTTACTCATGTTCACTATCTAATTATCTCTCACTTTACAATGGTTAGTTATACTGTTAACAAGTTCATATCATTAAAGAGTGATTTATAATATTTACTCTCTATTTATTCGGTTAGTGTACTTTTAGGTTATCATTACTTTATTGGATTTTAATACTTATCATTTACATTTATCGATTTCTTTTTCATTGCTTTATTTGAGTGTAACATTTCTCCTTTTCTGTTCTATATTATTCGTTTGTGTCTTTTTATTTCATTCATATATTGTTTGTTTCCTTTTCATTCACCTTCTCATTTGATTTCACTTATATGTCCTATCACTAGTATTGGGGCTGGTTCTACCTACTCACTTACCATCTATTGGGTTATTATGGTTAAATCGCATTGTACTATCGTTTTTTTCAAGTTTTGTTTTGTTGCTTGCTACATTCCTCTTATCAGAGGTTACTTTTATTATTACCTTTATTTGTTTGATCGCATAATTATGTTAATTACCCATTCCTTTATCTCTGACTCATCCCTTTTTATTCATAGTGTTAATCATTTATTATTTTATTCTTATCATGTTGCTTCATAAATGTATGTTGAAGATATGTACCCTTACAATATTTATTTATTTTTATTATTTATTTAAATTATTTTGGCAATGCACAGTACCGTTAATGGTTGTACTGTTGCAATATATATATATATATATATATATATATATATATATATATTTTCTATATAATAACTCGATGTTTCTTGCAGTAATTATATAATTTGTGATGTTTTCAATTTGTTTCTTCTCCAAGTAGTATAATTTCGTATATTCTTTTTAACACCTGACGCACATTTCACTGAAAAATATCAGTATCATCAGAGGTTTCTAAGTAAATTCTTAGCAGAAGAAACAAATTGAAAACATCATAAATTATTTATATATATATATATATATATATTGATAGAACAAATCTTACTTACCCATGACTTTTTACTTTACCTGGGCGCCAGAACAAATCCCAGATACAAATGACACGGATTCAGCTTAGCTCAGAGCACAGAGACACACTATCTCATGATTTGTTCAGTGAGTGTGGAATTTAAGGGGAATCGTTACAAATGACTCTTAAAATTTGTTGAAGTTTGTTTAATTAACGATTCTGTTATTGTATTAATTTCTTTAAAAGCTAAGTTAATGACTTATTGCTTACCTAAATCTTATTGTTTAACGAGTGTGCTTGAAAAGTGAAGATTAAAACGTCCAAACGACCAATTGCTCTTATCTGGTTTATTTAGGGATTTTATATCTCCCAAACCAGTGCTAAAGAACGGGTCTGCAATAATTTGCACGTTCAATACTACACCTCTCTCCATTCAACATTCCTATATTACTTTATATCTAATCTTAATTAAATACAAAATTTGAATTTATATAGTGTCTTTTTAAAAAAATGTTTATTGATTTAATTATTTAGTTTGTTATTATGTTCATTGATCAATGAATATATTTCTTATCTGATTGATGCGTCGACCTTAGATAGTAATCAGTAGAGATACTCCTTTTGATGGTTCGGCTCAGAAGAAATGATGTTGACCAATAACGTTGACTGATGATCCTGGACAATTACAGATGCTGTAGCTACCCTGGTGCACAGGTCACTTCACTGGTACTTAATTATTAATTAATTAATTTGTTATTACGCAGCAAGCTTATTTATTGAACTTTACTAGTTCCTCTACTACTGCAAACCACTTTGCGAACTGTTTATTTAAATAGTTACTTTGTGTTGTTTGTGCAATTTAGCTCGTATTTAACACACGTCTTGCTTATTTAATGCCCGAACGAAGAGTGCTCAATTCCCTCATTCTGAGTTGGCATCTCCTCTAAATACAGGATTCTGATTGGTTGTTCCAAATAAATCATGCGTTTTCCACTTGAAACAATATCGAACAAGTCGGTCAAACGCTCCTTAACAAGTTTGAGATGGTAGAGAATTACTGGCTAATTTCATACTTCCTCTGTTTGCAAATCGTTTGATTACAGGTATTTGCAAACGTGATTTCAAAGATCCGACCACAGAATATTATTGATTTGGTCTTTCTCTGTATGTGTGTGAAAACACCTAATTCGTACCTAGCCTAATTCTCTAGTTATATCTCTTGGCGTTCTTCTTCTGTATAACTTCTTTAAATGTTAATTATATTAGTTGATATTTTGGCTGCTTATAGAGTTTTAATTGCTGAACACTATGCTGGTTTCAGAATTGCCGTATATTTATTAGTTTAGAAGATATTGCAGTTTTAATACATAAAATTAATTGAATAAAATTTCATGTCTGTGCCCGCATCAGTAGTAGCAGTGGCGATGTTAGACAGAGATGGCTGCGATTATTCCCTCTCTCTCTTGCTTACGCCGCTAGACTAGCACAGTTTGACACTTTCATATAACGATCTGATAGGTCGACTATATGAATCGTTATAATATATATATATTACAATGACACAAAGGTTGCAAATTTAATGTAATTTAAATTTGTGGAGCCCCACGATTTTGGAGCGCCAAAATTTTATACAACGGTACCTTTTGTGCTGTGTTTACATTCATACAACATTACTGATACCGTGTATGTATAAATTGGAGTTCAGGTGTAATCATAATAAGAGTAGTCCTTTTAGGAATCGTAATATGTTTTCATTTCTTTATTCAAACAATCAAAATAAAAAAAAAACTAATAATATAATAATAATATTTACTCTGCCATAAAATATTCATTGTCTATTGTTTCAATGTTTCTTTGTTGCCGTACGCTCATCATAAAATAGATTTTATACCTTATGTCTTATATTAGCAATTCTATGTTAAACATTTCTTCATTATACTATAAATTCTCGACTACTCAGTCTGAATGTGTGCTTTATAAATTTGTTCTTATTTACATTATTATTCTATACTTGGCATACATCTTACGGCCTTATAATCATTTTAAAGAAACTAATTGAATCGTTAGTCTTCTTCTATATTTCCAATTACTTTACTTTATATGCTTTCAATAAAAAATTTGAATTATTAAATCAGTTGTTAATTTCCAAGCAAGGATTTAAATTATCTTTAAATTAACTGGTCATCATTAAAGAAAATTCTTACTACAGTTAAATTACATTCTCTTAATTCTATCTACATAATTTTTCTTTAATTTACAAATTGTTTATTAATGTCTTTCAATGTCTTTATTCTTTTATAATTATAAATTGCTTTTTTCGTCACCTCAATTCTGCAGATTGTCCCATATCCTCCAGTGATCTGTCGGTCCTCTCCTACTGGATGTCCTCTTGCGTTTTTCAGTTCCACTGGTCCTCCTCCAGTCTCTCGTCCTTCAAGGTCCCATCGGCTGGTTGTAGAATGGAATGACGTGTTGCTCTGGATCGGCTGCTGCTGTTATATAAACCGCCTCTATTGCTCTGCGTATCGTTCCTCTGCTTGATGTTCTCTTGCCATCTGTCTAGAGTGTTGATGTTTGTAGTCATAGACTGCTTGTAGACGTCCGATAAATTGTAGTTACTGTTCTTTTTTTATTACTTGAACTAACATATTGTCCGTTATACTTTATAGTTTATAAACAAAAGATCTTGTCGATATTGGACATAGCGTCTAACTATGTCTGAAGTAATTAAAATTTCGTGTCTCTGATGGACATAGCACACCGCTGCAATTGAAAACTGATTGAAGAGTATTAAAAATTCTTGTCGCTGATAGACATAGCGTACCGCCACGACTGAAGACTGATTAAAGAGTATTAAAAATTCGCGTCGCTGACGGACATAGCGTACCGCAGCGACTGAAGACTGTTTGAAGAGTGAATTTGGCTCTCCTGGGCTAGTATTTATATTCACCAAAAAAACCACACCTGTCATCACAGAATTCTGCAGGTCAGAAACTGTCCATGGCGTCTGTTCCCCCACTCTCATCCAATTTCACATATTCGCACATTTTTGCCAATTGCAAATGTCTAAAGCGGATTTCAAGGTGATCTAACATTGTCTAATTTAATTACACATATTATACATAATTATCACAATGATCGCATCATTAGTGTAATTACTATGCTCTAAAAATCGCACAGAATTCGCACTGAACATCATAATTACATAGAATTCGCACTGCACACGTGTCTGATATTTATGCATTTTTAGACGTCTTTACACTTTCTAATATTTACGGTTTTCTTATAATTAAATAAAACTTTAATTTAGCATCTATTTGGGGTGAGATTGCAAACTTTCAGGCTTGAACAGGCTTCACACACACACACACACAACTATTTACTTGTGTACATGCTCTCAGCAGCAATCACATGATGTTTCTGTTGATTCCTGTTTATAATTCAGGTTCCAATTTCACACCTGCTCGTCTATTAGATATTAAGTTACTAAAATTAATTTAAATATTTATTTTATTTAATACATGCATATGCTTGTATTGTCGCATTATTCCTCTGCTTGGTAAAAAAAATTTTTAATAAATTCATTTATTAAAATTTTTTTCTATCATTAGACACATTATATTTTTATATCTCATATTACTTATTTTTATTTGTATTAATTGTGCAATTTCCCTTAGTTGGAGGGTAGAGCAAGTAATGTTCCCTTCTCCCCCCACAAGTGTTGCTAACAATGCGTAAGCGTAGCTATTCTTTCCATAGTTCTCCTTTAATCTGGTCCGATTGACCTATTTATTTTTACGTGTAGAACTTCCTACATGAGTTTGCATTCTTGCACTGGTAAACATTCTGCATCTTAACATATTATGCCATTCTTCAATCTGGAATTTTACATTATCTTAATCATACATTCCTACCATTTTTTACTCTTTTCTTACATGAACATCCTTTATATTTCTTACATTACTTATACAATACATTAACTTTCATTACCCTTTATTACATTTGTTTAACATTACCTTCCTGATCGCTCATAATTTTCTTCATTCTTACCATTACTTTCTGAAATACACTTCCATAACAGAATACTCTTTTAGCTTTGTAGTGTGTCGCATGATCGGTTACAGATGAACTGCCTTAGAAAACATATCGATATTTTACTCGTAGTCCTAAATAAGTAGTATCTGCCCTTTGACTTTTCACTATCGCTTTCTTATGTGTCCTTGCATTTCCACTAAGGTATGAAGTTTTCGCTTGATCAGCCGTTCTGACAATTATACATTTATTTATCATTTCTAACCCTTTCTTCATATTATTAACAACATCGATAATAACATTCCTTACATTTCTTAACATATTTTTAACACATTAACATTCCTTACAATTTTTTTTTGAATACTAACATTCCTTACCATTTCTTATTTTTATTTAGCACTAGCAGGTACCCGCGGCTTCGCACGCGAATATTTGTATATGATTGTTGTGGTAACTGTTGAGTTAGTAGTTTGTAACCCAGTCCGAGGATCGACTAATTTTAATGTACAGTAAAATGATAACCATCTTCTCCTCTGCAAAACATTAAAGGGTACTGTAAAGCATCATAAGCTCGATGTGTTTCTGCAATTCGATGTAGTGTATGAACCCTCGCACAGATTATTATATCAAGTTTATCGCATTCCTGGTTAACTAAAACTACTGCCACCTCATTAGTTGTCGGTGCACTGTAGCGACCCCTGTGCTCTTCATTATTTTCTGTTCGATCAGCATGAATCACAATATTGTACTGATTATTATTCGCAGATGTTACAAATTCAAACGCACTTTTCAGTTCACTAACATATGAGTTGATTGCGTGAAGTAAATTTTGAAGTTCTGTTACTAATGGCTTATCCAAGTTACGAATATGATCCATTCTTGTTTCAGATTGCTGTAAATAATCAGCTATGAAATACACCTGTAGAAATTTTGGTACTTCGTTTTGTGTGGGGAGTAATGATCCCATGAGGTGATATACTTCCCCTTGAATTTTGAAAGTAGGCATGAAGCTCCCTTCGACTATTTAATTGGCTCCAAATGATGTAAATTGAAAAGCTGAATTGTACGATCTTAATGCATTCAAAAAATTTTTCGATAAAAGATGTTCTCCACTTAAGAATGATTTTAACGGTTCTGGAGGAGGAAGTATGGGATCTAATCGCATTTTTCCTGCAGAGCAACATAATCCATGTGATTCATTTTTCCACTTTAAAGCAATGAGGGCAAACCTACTCGGTAACCCGATATCTGTTTCATTCGCGTAGTTAATAACTGGATTATAATTGAAACCACTATTTAATTTTGCATTCCATCGTAAAGTAGGACCTCGTGATCTGAGAATCGCTTGCCTGCGTCTTTGTGCCGCTAATCTATTTTCACGAATCGTAGGACTTTCAACCCGTGAGACTTCTTCTAATCCAGATCTTTCTGAAGAGTTTCCAGGAGCTGATTGCATTTTGACGTCATTTTCAGATGCTCTAAAACGCCTCTTTCATTCCGCAGCAGCAGTAGATCTTCCTAAACATGATCATCTTTTTGGCATTGCAAAGTTAAAAAAAGGGAAATGTATTTATTTTATCTATACTAATAAATCTCTAGGGGGCAATTAATAATTTATAAAATACATATTGCACATATTACTTACCGATGACGTAAAATTTAATGAAAAAAGGCACTGACACTACATCACTGACACTCATTGCATGACTGAGGTGAAGTAAGTTAAGTATAATTCTCGAGAATTAATTATTGCTACTGTACATAGGGCTACTGAATATTCAAATGTTGAAGAGTATGGTTTGTCAGAATCAACGTGTACTATATAATCAATGTTACAATATAATCAAACAGTGAATTATTGTATTGTTTATATGAATTCCATATGCTGATAAGAATTCCATATCCCTACTAAAACGTAAATATTCAAATGGACTAACTTATATCAATATACTTATGTTGCCTATACACTATTTGTATTATTCTATGTGAATAAATGTTTCATCTAATTGTGTTACTGCATGTTTGTAAATATCTACTAAATTATCAAATTTTGATTTTATGTATATCGAGGAAACATGAATGATGGATCTATTGCTTCGCACTTTTTGGATATTCATAACTCACAATATAAGAATATTATTAATATAGATGTACCATTAGCAATTTACCAACTCGACAGTCACCACAACAATCATATACAAATATACGCGATTGAAGCTACGGGTTTAAAAAAATGAGTTTTTTTTTCTATAACTTCGGTTCTTTTTAACCTATCGTTATTCGTGATCGAAGCCGTGGGTATAAAAAAATTAGTTTTTTTGCAATAACTTCGGTTCTTTTTAACCTATCATTATCAGATAAAGTGGAAAACCTTCCGTTGGGTACCTGCTATCAGCGTGCAAAGTTTCATTGAAATCGGTTCAGTAGATCCTGAGATTACCGGGGACAAACATAGACCCCCCTAGAGATTTATTATATAGCTAACATTCATTATTTACTTCCTTAACATTTTCTTTTCAATTATAACATTTTTTTAAATATAATTTCTAACCTTTTTACACATATTACTCCTTATTATTTAACTCCTTTTCTTATTAATAATCAGCAATATTATTTTTAATTTAAAAATAATTATTCATTCCAATAGAGCATTGAGTGCGGTGTCGTTTGATTTCCACCCCTCTCTAAGTTAACAATACATAGTCTGTCATGCAGGAAATTCATTATTTCTTTGTAGCATAACCCGCCATGTAACATTTCCATCTTGCATTACTTTATTGTGCATACTTACCGTGTGAACGTTTGTTTTGACTGTGTAACTCACCTGTTCATAGGGTAACAATTTCATCCTGCCTGTCGGCCACACAGAATCTCTCCTTCGTCTCTCTTTACCAACGCTTCTCTCTCTCTCTCTCTCTCTCTCATTAGTTTGGTTTAGTGAACCTACCTGAACAACTGTGTGCATCTTCTCTCTCTCTCTTTGTATCTTTTATAATTATGCTTACAGTTATTGTTATTATAATTACCACTCGTTCGGTACTTACATTGTTTTTTCTCGCCGTAAATGTGGTGCCTTAAGTGTTTCACATGTGTTTTTATCTTATGTGATTTAATATTGTGTGTGTAACTTGCAATTTGGATATTCTGATCAATAAGGTATGATTGCTGAATTTTTATTTTTCTCTCTTCTTTAATGTTAAGTATTTCTTTAGAATTATCATTATTAATTACGAACGTATTTTCTTTCGTATTTTCAGTTATTATGTTTTCTTCCCATATCATTGTTTCACATAATTGTTTCGTTTGTTTAACAATTATTTCACATACATTTTCTGTGATAGTGTCAATATGTGAGTTGGTATCACCAACCTTTTCTGTTATTTCTTTTCCCTTCTTCATATTTTTATGGTGTCCTGTTTAAAATTTTCAGTCTGTTGTTCTAGTTTATTTTCTAAACTTTCTGTTTGGTTTTTATTTAATTCTTTTAGTTCGTCTATTTTTGCATACAAATTTTCTGTCTGTTTTGTGCTTATTTCATCTACCCAACCACGCATCATGGTTTGTAGTGCTTCCATGTTCAGACTTTCTGGTGCTGCCATGGTGAATTATTATTAAAATATTTATTTACAATTTATTATTGGTGAACCGTATGTGAGCTTTTATTTATTTATTGTTTAATTATTATTATTTATTTATTTTTATCTACTCATTACAATTACACCTGTTTGTTTGGGTGGGTGCCACTTGCGTTATTACAATACAATACACACAACAAAATAAACAACATATAAAAATATTTATAAATAAACATCAATTATTATACGTAAAATCCTATGCACACAGTTAACTATATGGCATACATTTATTTATTAAATGTAGGCGTGTCGTGCCCCAAGTTAACGGGCGACAAAATTTATACAACGACAGAAAGGTTGCAAATTTAATGTAATTTAAATTTGTGGAGCCCCACGTTTTTGGAGCGCCAAAATTTTATACAACGGTACCTTTTGTGCTTTGTTTACATTCATACAACATTACTGATACCGTGTATCTATAAATTGGAGTTCATATGTAATCATAATAAGAGTAGTCCTTTTAGGAATCGTAATATGTTTTCATTTCTTTATTCAAACAAACAAAATAAAAAAAAACTAATAATATAATAATAATATTTACTCCGCCATAAAATATTCATTACATATTGTTTCAATGTTTCTTTGTTGCCATACGCTCATCATAAAATAGATTTTATACCTTATGTCTTATATTAGCAATTATATGTTAAACATTTCTTCATTATACTATAATTCTCGACTACTCAGTCTGAATGTGTGCTTTATAAATTTGTTCTTATTTGCATTATTATTCTATACTTGGCATACATCATACGGCCTTATAATCATTTTAAAGAAACTAATTAAATTGTTAGTCTTCTTCTATATTTCCAATTAGGGATGCGACATCGACAACAAAACATCGCTCTTCAATATTAAAACATAGATGTTCAATATTAAAACATCGATGTTAATAAAACATCGCTCAAAAACTACCGATGTTTTTAAACATCCAATTTTTTAAACTGGTTTAGTAACCTCTAACATTAATGTTAGGTTGGTGGAGGGGGGGGTTAATTTTACTCATTGATTGGGCTGTCACAAATGACAAAAACTTGGTTGCTAGAGTCAGCGCAAATCACAGAATTTCCATGATGCATTTTTATCACTTTTCCCATAGCTCAGAAAATTGAAGAAGAAATAATTGCTATAAAAAAATTGATAGGGCCAAAGTCATAAAGAACTTGTCTAGCATCCAAACTCCTACAGATGAATTTGTTGCAGATAGTCCTGAGATTGACCACTGTTCATCAATTTATGTGAATTTAAGGGAAGCATTAAAAAAGGTATATCTGAAAAAATAATAAAAATCCCATTGTAGGGCAAGCCTTGGTTCAATAAAAGAGTACAAAATGCAAGAATGGGAAGAGACAAGGCTTACCAAATGTATGCTCACCAGAATAGCACTTGGGAAAGAAGCCATGCACTTCAGACATATAAACAAAAAAGAAATCTTTACGTAAAGGTTCTTAGAGAGGAAAAAGCAGCTTTCTTTAAACTTAAGATAGATGATGCAAAAAATGATTCCTTGAAAATGTGGCAGACCCTGAAGTTACTGGTATCAGGACAAACCTGGAGATTTTGGTTGAATTCAGTTGAATTCGATGGTGTTACTATATCAGATAAGAAAAATATAGTGTCTAGAATTTGAAGCACATGTTATCCAAGAATATTTTAAGGGATGTTTTTTATTTTTTAATTTTATGGTTTTGCAGGCAAAAAAATAAAATATATATAAAATTAATCTATTTTATTTTATTAATCAAAACCGGTTGCCAGTTAAAATATAATAAAATAGATTAATTTTATATATATTTTATGTTTGCCTGAAAAATCATAAAATAAAAAAATAAAAAACATCCCTTACTATAATTACAGGCATAAAGTCATGTAACAATGGGATCAGTTCGGTCCATTGTTACTCATAATACAAGAATATTTTGTTTACCTTTCTCCAATATTGTTGAGGCTGATAAATTTGTCTTTGAGGTATGGTGTTTTCCCGGAGGTCTTGAAGGATTCATTTGTCACACCGGTTCCAAGGGTGAAACAGAGCATAAAATATCAAGATCTTAGGCCAATAAATATGTTGCTAACAGTTGAAAAGATTCGGTTATAAAGATGGGTAGTGTTCTTAGCCCACTGCTTTTTAATCTGTACATAAACGACCTACCTAACATAGCAAAAGCATCTGTTGTCCATCTTTATGCTAATGATACACTAGTATATGGTTCTTCAAAGGATATGATAAGGCTGTGTTATAATCATTAATGAAGAATTAGTGCATTTTAATAAATATTTTTGTGATAATAGCTTAAAAATAAATACTCAAAAAACCAAAGTTTTAGTGCTAGGAAAAAACAGGCCCTCCATTTCTATGACAATAAGGTTTTAGATTTTGTAGATGAATGTAAATATTTAGGTGTAATCATAGATAGTGAACTCAATTTTTCCAGTCATGTTGAATCTATAATTAAAAAGATTGCTTCAAAATTAAGTTACCTATATAGAATTAAGAAATACTTATCAAAAGAATCGTTAATTATAGTTTTTAATACTGATATATTACCTCATTTTGTATATTGTTCAACTGTTTTGTACCTCATACATGAATGTGATATGGAAAGATTGCAGACATTGCAAAATAAAGCCATGAGGGCTATATTAAACTGTAATAATTTACTAGTAAATCTGTGATGTTATCTAATTTAAATTGGTTGAATGTGAAAAATTATTGTAAATATCAAGTCTTAATATTTATTTACAAGTTGGAGAATAATTTACTTCCAGAAGGCTTAAATAATTTAGTAAAAAAAAATTGGAAGTTCATGACTATAACACAAGACAAAAGGATTGGTTTCATATCAATAAGGCAAAATCATTTAAAAGAATTTTTGAGTTTTGTATAAGAGAGTTTAATAGACTTAGTATTGAATACAAAAACTGCAAATCTTTAAATTTTTTTAAATATAAAGTGAAAAACTATTTACATAAATTACAAGCATATTAACATAATATGTAAGTGAAATAACATCAAGAGCTATTTAAATTGAGAATATGTACATGTAACGTTTTTTTGTATATTAGCTTTGCTAAATAAAAAAAAAATTTTACAGGGGCCATGTAATTTACAACTAAGATTTTTTAACTGCCAAAACAAAGTCAAAAAATTAATAAGAACAATTGATGAATCTTTTATTTTCAAATTAAATAATACAAAAGAAAATTACATATATTTACACCAATCTGAAATACTGATTTATCAACGTATGGGGGAAAACTGAACAAACTTATTTTTTCTTTACTGTAAATAAAAAATATTGAGGCCTATAATTATTATATGCCCCAATATTTGTTATTTACAGTTTGTAAAAAAAGAAGTTTGTTAACTTTTACCCCCCTTAAGTAGACTTCTTTTTTCACTAATTATCCCACCAGCTAGGGAAAAAACTCTTTCTGATGGGATGGATGTCGCCATCACTGACAAATACTTAGTTGCAACTTTAACCAATACAGAATTCTTATAATTATAATTATCAGAGTAAAGTGTGAGTGGGTTATCCTTTAGTTTAAGAACAGGAGCTTTGAAGTAAACTGCAAGTTCGGGCACCAGACTACCTGTGTCTAGTTCCTCCAAAAGCTTCGACCTCTTTCTTACACTCCAGGTATCTTCTACTATCTTGTGGTGATCTTCCCAAAAATCATGTTCTGCACAGAAAAATAAATACATGTAAATAAAATTTTAAAGTTTTAAATTTATTTGGCACAATCTTAGAAAAATTTATTTACCCCGAGAAGAAGATGGCGTTGGAGACAATCATCCGCCCTCAGAATCCGATGATTCACTCTCTTCCTTGATCTCATTGTTAAGCTTCCTGATCCAGGTACCCAATACAGCCTCGTCTTGGAAGTGAAGGTTTTTAAACCATGGATCCAATAAGGATGCCATTGCAAAAAATTGGCTGTTCTCATTGCCACCAAATCTCTTATTGCATTGAGCTAGAACACTTCCCTTCAGCTTTTTTCCTAGCTCTGAACAGCACGACACTGCATTTATTTTATTCTGCATCATTTTTACAACCGGTATAACACAGCTTGCTGTCACAAATTTTTCTCCTGATGCGTGTGTTGTTGCGAATTCTATACTTTTGAACAGTGTACAAAATTCTTGTAAAAACTCCATGTCCGTGGCTGAAAGCATTGGCGGAGGTGATTTATTGAAGTTTACAATACTTGCAACAACCTCCCTCAACTGAAGGAATCTTTCTAACATGTAGAAAGTAGAATTCCATCTAGTTGATACACTCTGAATCAGCGTAAGTTCTGTTTTTTTTTTTCGAAGTTCATCACTGCCTACCACGCTATGCTTAAACCATTTCACAATGCTTTTCACTTTATCTATAATTGCAACAGTGTCTGGTAGGGATTCATACGATTTTTGTGCCATTAAGTTCAGAAAGTGGGCAAAACAGTAGCTGTGCTTTTTTTTCCCAAATGCTTTTTCCACTGCACTGACAATGTTACTTCCCCCATCTGTAATGATAGCTGTAATTTTCTCTGGTGTGAATGTGAATCCCCATTCTGAGCACGTTTTTGTGAGATGATCAGCCAGATTTTGTGCTATGTGATTTTCATGTAGCTCATGAACTCCGAGAATTATAGACTCGAGTACCCAATTTTCGATAAAATGAGCTGTTACACCAAGAAAACTTCTCGTCTGGTGCGTTTCCGTCCAAATATCTGTTGTGAGACACACATTTGAGACATTGCTCAATCACTCTTTTAACATAAATGCCACTGTTTCGTACTTCTGATCTATCATTGAATCTATTGTTCTTCGTGATGGAACAGTATATAATGGCACAGTTACTTTTAACAAGTGTTTAAAACCCTCGTCTTCAATGATTGAAATAGGCTGAGAATCTCTACAAATCATGTAAAGAATAGCTTGAAAAACTCTGCTGTGCATATCTCCACCATCTTTAATAGAAATTACATTTGTGAAACTGTCTTTTAAAGTTTTTTGATTGAACCTAGGAATAGGAGGATCCACAACAGTGGAATGTGAACTTACGGATTCTTCTTTATGTTCCCCTTCAGTTAATGAAGTGCTTGGAATGGCTGGGGCTGCAGCATCTGGATTGTGTGGTTTACTTTTTGCCTTGGGCTTCATTGATGACTCAAAATACTCGCTGTAAATATCACCATGTTTTGCCTTCAAATGTCCAGTTAAATTTGTGGTATTGCCAAATGTTTTGAGGAACTTCAGGCAAATATTGCAATTCGCCAATTTGTCTGAGGTTTTGGAAAAATATTTTCAAATGGCACTTTTGGGTGGCATAACTGATTTGTCACTTGCACACAAATTGTTATTTTATAAATACAATAAAAACAGCACTGATCGCGTCCCCACGAGAAACAGAAACACTAGAAACTTCAGCACTAAAAAAAGAAAAGAAAGTAACAAACTAACTACTATTAACGCACAAGTCTCTAACAAGAACAAAACAAAAATTGGAATGGCCGCTCTCGTGTTTATATTGTTTATAAAACCCCATGGAAGGCTCTAGAGCATCGAGAACATTCCAAGCGCTCTGATTGGTTGTTGGTTGCCATTTGTCTCATTGCTAGGGAATCGTTCCCCCTTTTGTACTCGTCCTTTTCAGACTTCAGACTCAGAGCTCCAACTGACTGCTTGTTGTTACCAGGTATGTCCCGCCGATTGCATACATGCAGGGTGTTTGCGAGGTTATATAGCTGCATCTCATTGGCTGATTTAAAGTGGCATATGGTCCTCGGGCAAGATATACACAATTCCTGTGGTTCACACAAACTTGGGCAACGCTGATTAAAATCATGAGTGTGACTATTTTGTAATCCCGTCTAGTCGGACTGACGCCAATTACGCCAAACACTAACACAGACGAAGTTTCACAACAAATTTTGCACATGTGGATTAGAAAGAAGGGTTCCCTACAGGTTGAAATTTATTACATTTATTGAATAAAAGAATGCCCAGGAGTTGTACCGTCACACGATTGTCATCGCCTTTTGAAATTAGTGAGTATTTGCCAGAGTTACCGGGTAATGTATAAAAACAATCACTTATTATCAAGTGATTCTAGTAGAATATTATCAAGCTCACACACACACACACACACACACACATTTATATATGTGTACACACATACACATACACACATTTATTCCAGTTAATAATCAGGCTACTGGTTATTTGGGCCAGCCACTTTATTGGGACAGTATTCAAAATACAAAATCACAACAGGGTTACACACAGAATGTTTTTGTGATAGTGTATCAGACATACTACTATTGAAGACAGTAATACACCAGTATTCCATAAGTCAGTAACCAGAAGAATGTAATAATGCACAATCACTGAAACTGCAGAAAGAGAAAATTATAACATTATAGATAAATTTGCTACAGCCATACACATGAATAATTTAGAAACCATAAAATTGGTGAATCATGAAATAAACTTTTAAAGGCTGCTGGGCGTATTGTGATGGGCAATATTACCCATTATTTTTGACCAGAATTTATTCTGTTAGTGTACTAAAAACTTATTTGAGGCTAGGTAAAACAATATCGAGTACTGTCCAAATAACACACACACGCACACTAGTACTTTGATGTTTTGAGTGCCCAGTAGTTTCGATACACCATGCAGTGATGAAGAAGGGTACCAGTTGTAAATGGTTTTATCACTGAATGTAATGCAAAAGTATGGAATATGAAGTTAAGTAAGAATATTTCATTTTATTGTATTCTTTAAAGAAAACAAAAGTTATCAAGACATAATTTTTAATCCCTAACTCAGACCCTTCACCCTTGGTCTGAATGTATGTTCATTTTAATTTATTGATTGTGAAAATTATGCTATGGTTAATTTTTTTTATTGTGGTACTTTTTCATAAAAAAAAACATCGACAACATAAAACATTGAGCACAAAACATCGATGTTAAAAAAACATCGGCTCCAATAAATCGATGTTTTGAAAACATCGACATCGATGTCGCATCCCTGTTTCCAATTACTTTACTCTATATGTTTTCAATGAAAAATTTAAATTATTAAATCAATTGTTAATTCTCCAAGCAAGGATTTAAATTATCTTTAAATTAACTGGTCATCATTAAAGAAAATTCTTACTACAGTTAAATTACATTCTCTTATCTCTATCTACATAATTTTTCTTTAATTTACATATTTTTTATTAATGTCTTTCAATGTCTTTATTCTTTTATAATTATAAGTTGGTTTTTCATCACCTCAATTCTGCAGATTGTCCCATGTCCTCCAGTGATCTGTCGGTCCTCTCCTACTGGATGTCCTCTTGCGTTTTCCTGTTCCACTGGTCATCCTCCAGTCTCTCGTCCTTCATGGTCCCATCGGCTGGCTGTAGAATGGAATGACGTGTTGCTCTGGATCGGCTGCTGTTGTTATATAAACCGCCTCTATTCCTCTGCTTGATGTTCTCTTGCCATCTGTCTAGAGTGTTGATGTTTGTAGTTGTAGACTGTTTGTAGACGTCCGATAATTGTAGTTACTGTTCTTTTTATATTACTTGAACTAACATGTTGTCCGTTATACTTTATAGTTTATAAACAAAAGATCTTGTCGATATTGGACATAGCGTCTAACTATGTCTGAAGTAATTAAAATTTCGCGTCTCTGATGGACATAGCATACTGCTGCAATTGAAAACTGATTGAAGAGTATTAAAAATTCGCGTCGCTGACAGACATAGCGTACCGCAGTGACTGAAGACTGTTTGAAGAGTAAATTTGGCTCTCCTGGGCTAGTATTTATATTCACCAAAAAAACAACACCTGTCATCACAGAATTCTGCAGGTCAGAAGCTGTCCACGGCGTCTGTTCCCCCACTCTCGTCCAATTTCACATATTCGCACATTTTTGCCAATTGCAAATGTCTAATGCGGATTTCAAGGTGATCTAACATTGTCTAATTTAATTACACATATTATACACAATTATCACAATGATCGCATCATTAGTGTAATTACTATGCTCTAAAAATCGCACAGAATTTGCACTGAACATCATAATTACATAGAATTCGCACTGCACACGTGTCTGATTTTTATGCATTTTTAGACGTCTTTACACTCTTTCTAATATTTACGGTTTTCTTATAATTAAATAAAACTTTAATTTAGCATCTATTTGGGGTGAGATTGCAAACTTTCAGGCTTGAACAGGCTTTGCACGCGCACACACACACACACACACACACACACACACACACACACTATTTACTTGTGTACATGCTCTCAGCAGCAATCACATGATGTTCCTGTTGATTCCTGTTTATAATTCAGGTTCCAATTTCACACCTGCTCGTCTATTAGATATTACGTTACTAAAATTAATTTAAATATTTATTTTATTTAATACATGCATATGCTTGTATTGTCGCATTATTCCTCTGCTTGGTAAAAAAAATGTTTAATAAATTTATTTATTAAAATTTTTTTCTATCATTAGACACATTATATTTTTATATCTCATGTTACTTATTTTTATTTGTATTTATACACTACAATCAATAATAATGAATATTAATTGTTCAATTTCCCTTAGTTGGAGGGTAGAGCAAGTAATGTTCCCTTCTCCCCCCACAAGTGTTGCTAACAATGCGTAAGCGTAGCTACTCTTTCCATAGTTCTCCTTTAATCTGGTCCCATTGACCTATTTATTTTTACGTGTAGAACTTCCTACATGAGTTTGCATTCTTGCACTGGTAAACATTCTGCATCTTAACATATTATGCCATTCTTCAATCTGGAATTTTACATTATCTTAATCATACATTCCTACCATTCTTTACTCTTTTCTTACATGAACATCCTTTGTATTTCTTAACATTTCTTACATTACTTATACAATACATTAACTTTCATTACCCTTTATTACATTTCTTTAACATTACCTTCCTGATCGCTCATAATTTTCTTCATTCTTACCATTACTTTCTGAAATACACTTCCATAACAGAATACTCTTTTAGCTTTGTAGTGTGTCGCATGATCGGTTACAGATGAACTGCCTTAGAAAACATATCGATATTTTACTCGTAGTCCTAAATAAGTAGTATCTGCCCTTTGACTTTTCACTATCGCTTTCTTCTGTGTCCTTGCATTTCCACTAAGGTATGAAGTTTTCGCTTGATCAGCCGTTCTGATAATTATACATTTATTTCTCATTTCTAATCCTTACAATTTTTTTTTGAATACTAACATTCCTTACCATTTCTTATTTTTATTTAGCACTAGCAGGTACCCGCGGCTTCGCACGCGAATATTTGTATATGATTGTTGTGGTAACTGTTGAGTTAGTAGTTTGTAACCCAGTCTGAGGATCGACTAATTTTAATGTACAGTAAAATGATAACCATCTTCTCGTCTGCAAAACATTAAAGGGTACTGTAAAGCATCATAAGCTCGATGTGTTTCTGCAATTCGATGTAGTGTATGATCCCTCGCACAGATTATTATATCGAGTTTATCGCATTCCTGGTTAACTAAAACTACTGCCACCTCATTAGTTGTCGGTGCATTGTAGCGACCCCTGTGCTCTGCATTATTTTCTGTTCGATCAGCATGAATCACAATATTGTACTGATTATTATTCGCAGATGTTACAAATTCAAACGCACTTTTCAGTTCACTAACATATGAGTTGATTGCGTGAAGTAAATTTTGAAGTTCTGTTACTAATGGCTTATCCAAGTTACGAATATGATCCATTCTTGTTTCAGATTGCTGTAAATAATCAGCTATGAAATACAGCTGTAGAAATTTTGGTACTTCGTTTTGTGTGGGGAGTAATGATCCCATGAGGTGATATACTTCCCCTTGAATTTTGAAAGTAGGCATGAAGCTCTCTTCGACTATTTCATTGGCTTCAAATGATGTAAATTGAAAAGCTGAATTGTACGATCTTAATGCATTCAAAAATTTTTTCGATAAAAGATGTTCTCCACTTAAGAATGATTTTAACGGTTCTGGGGGAGGAAGTATGGGATCTAATCGCATTTTTCCTGCAGAGCAACATAATCCATGTGATTCATTTTTCCACTTTAAAGCAATGAGGGCAAACCTACTCGGTAACCCGATATCTGTTTCATTTGCGTAGTTAATAACTGGATTATAATTGAAACCGCTATTTAATTTTGCATTCCATCGTAAAGTAGGACCTCGTGATCTGAGAATCGCTTGCCTGCGTCTTTGTGCCGCTAATCTATTTTCATGAATTGTAGGACTTTCAACCCGTGAGACTTCTTCTAATCCAGATCTTTCTGAGAAGTTCCCAGGAGCTGATTGCATTTCGACTCCTTCAACGTCATTTTCAGATGCTCTAAAACGCCTCTTTCTTTCCGCAGCAGCAGTAGATCTTCCTAAACATGATCATCTTTTTGGCATTGCAAAGTTAAAAAAAGGGAAATGTATTTATTTTATCTATACTAATAAATCTCTAGGAGGCAATTAATAATTTATAAAATACATATTGCACATATTACTTACCGATGACGTAAAATTAATGAAAAAGGCACTGACACTACATCACTGACACTCATTGCATGACTGAGGTGAAGTAAGTTAAGTATAATTCTCGAGAATTAATTATTCCTACTGTACATAGGCCTACTGAATATTCAAATGTCGAAGAGTATGGTTTGTCAGAATCAACGTGTACTATATAATCAATGTTACAATATAATCAAACAGTGAATTATTGTATTGTTTATATGAATTCCATATGCTGATAAGAATTCCATATCCCTACTAAAACGTAAATATTCAAATGGACTAACTGATATCAATATACTTATGTAGCCTATACACTATTTGTATTATTCTATGTGAATAAATGTTTCATCTGATTGTGTTACTGCATGTTTGTAAATATCTACTAAATTATCAAATTTTGATTTTATGTATATCGAGGAAACATGAATGATGGATCTATTGCTTCGCACTTTTTGGGTATTCATAACTCACAATATAAGAATATTATTAATATAGATGTACCATTAGCAATTTACCAACTCGACAGTCACCACAACAATCATATACAAATATACGCGATTGAAGCTACGGGTTTAAAAAAAAAGAGTTTTTTTTTGCTATAACTTCCGTTCTTTTTAACCTATCGTTATTCGCGATCGAAGCCGTGGGTATTAAAAAATTAGTTTTTTTGCAATAACTTCGGTTCTTTTTAACCTATCATTATCAGATAAAGTGGAAAACCTTCCGTTGGGTACCTGCTATCAGCGTGCAAAGTTTCATTGAAATCGGTTCAGTAGATCCTGAGATTACTGGGGACAAACATAGACCCCCCAGAGATTTATTATATAGCTAACATTCATTATTTACTTCCTTAACATTTTCTTTTCAATTAAACATTTTTTTAAATATAATTTCTAACCTTTTTACACATATTATTCCTTATTATTTAACTCCTTTTCTTATTAATAATCAGCAATATTATTTTTAATTTAAAAATAATTATTCATTCCAATAGAGCATTGAGCGCGGTGTTGTTTGATTTCCACCCCTCTCTAAGTTAACAATGCATAGTCTGTCATCCAGGAAATTCATTGTTTCTTTGTAGCATAACCCGCCATGTAACATTTCCATCTTGCATTCCTTTATTGTGCATACTTACCGTGTGAACGTTTGTTTTGACTGTGTAACTCACCTGTTCAAAGGGTAACAATTTCATCCTGCCTGTCGGCCGCACAAAATCTCTCCTTCGTCTCTCTTTACCAACGCTTCTCTCTATCTCTCTCTCTCATTAGTTTGGTTTAGTGAACCTACCTGAACAGCTGTGCGCGTCTTCTCTCTCTCTCTTTGTATCTTTTATAATTATGCTTACAATTATTGTTATTATAATTACCACTTGTTCGGTACTTACATTGTTTTTTCTCGCCATAAATGTGGTGCCTTAAGTGTTTCACATGTGTTTTATCTTATATGATTTAATATTGTGTGTGTAACTTGCAATTTGGATATTCCGATCAATAAGGTATGATTGCTGAATTTTTATTTTTCTCTCTTCTTTAATGTTAAGTATTTCTTTAGAATTATCATTATTAATTACGAACGTATTTTCTTTCGTATTTTCAATTATTATGTTTTCTTCCGATATCATTGTCTCACATAATTGTTTCGTTTGTTTAACAATTATTTCACATACATTTTCTGTGATAGTGTCAATATGTGAGTTGGTATCACCAACCTTTTCTGTTAATTCTTTTCCGTTCTTCGTTATTTTTATGGTGTCCTGTTTAAAATTTTCAGTCTGTTGTTCTAGTTTATTTTCTAAACTTTCTGTTTGGTTTTTATTTAATTCTTTTAATTCGTCTATTTTCGCATACAAATTTTCTGTCTGTTTTGTGCTTATTTCATCTACCCAACCACGCATCATGGTTTGTAGTGCTTCCATGTTCAGACTTTCTGGTGCTGCCATGGTGAATTATTATTAAAATATTTATTTACAATTTATTATTGGTGAACCGTATGTGAGCTTTTATTTATTTATTGTTTAATTATTATTATTAATTTATTTTTATCTACTCATTACAATTACACCTGTTTGTTGGGGTGGGTGCCAGTTGCGTTATTACAATACAATACACACAACAAAATAAACAACATATAAAAATATTTATAAATAAACATCAATTATTATACGTAAAATCCTATGCACACAGTTAACTATATGGCATACATTTATTTATTAAATGTAGGCGTGTCGTGCCCCAAGTTAACGGGCGACAAAATTTATACAACGACACAAAGGTTGCAAATTTAATGTAATTTAAATTTGTGGAGCCCCACGTTTTTGGAGCGCCAAAATTTTATACAACGGTACCTTTTGTGCTGTGTTTACATTCATACAACATTACTGATACCGTGTATCTATAAATTGGAGTTCATGTGTAATCATAATAAGAGTAGTCCTTTTAGGAATCGTAATATGTTTTCATTTCTTTATTCAAACAAACAAAATAAAAAAAAACTAATAATATAATAATAATATTTACTCCGCCATAAAATATTCATTATCTATTGTTTCAATGTTTCTTTGTTGTCATACGCTCATCATAAAATAGATTTTATACTTTGTCTTATATTAGCAATTCTATGTTAAACATTTCTTCATTATACTATAATTCTCGACTACTCAGTCTGAATGTGTGCTTTATAAAATTGTTCTTATTTGCATTATTATTCTATACTTGGCATACATCTTACGGCCTTATAATCACTTTAAAGAAACTAATTAAATCGTTAGTCTTCTTCTATATTTCCAATTAGGGATGCGACATCGACAACAAAACATTGATGTTCAATATTAAAACATCGATGTTAATAAAACATTGCCCAAAAACTATCAGTGTTTTTAAACATCCATTTTTTTTAACTGGTTTAGTAACCTCTAACATTAATGTTAGGTCAGTGGGGGGGGGGGTTAATTTTACTCATTGATTGGGCTGTCACAAATGACAAAAACTTGGTTGCTAGAGTCAGCGCAAATCACAGAATTTCCATGATGCATTTTTATTACTTTTCCCATAGCTCAGAAAATTGAAGAAGAAATAATTGCTATAAAAAAATTGACAGGGCCAAAGTCATAAAGAACTTGTCTAGCATCCAAACTCCTACAGATGAATTTGTTGCAGATAGTCCTGAGATTGACCACTGTTCATCAATTTATGTGAATTTGAGGGAAGCATTAAAAAAGGTATATCTGAAAAAATAATAAAAATCCCATTGTAGGGCAAGCCTTGGTTCAATAAAAGAGTACAAAATGCAAGAATGGGAAGAGACAAGGCTTACCAAATGTATGCTCACCAGAATAGCACTTGGGAAAGAAGCCATGCACTTCAGACATATAAACAAAAAAGAAATCTTTACGTAAAGGTTCTTAGAGAGGAAAAAACAGCTTTCTTTAAACTTAAGATAGATGATGCAAAAAATGATTCCTTGAAAATGTGGCAGACCCTGAAGTTACTGGTATCAGGATAAACCTGGAGATTTTGGTTGAATTCGATGGTGTTACTATATCAGATAAGAAAAATATAGTGGCTAGACTAAACCTTTACTTTATTGACAATATTAAAGAAATTGTAGATAAAATTCCACGATCAGATGGCAAAATTATACGCGAGAAGGAGGTGACTGTAAAATTACAAACTTTTCAGGAAATTTCAAAAGAACAATTAAAAATGGTAGTATTCAATCTAAAAAAATCTTCTAGTACTGATGAATTTGAAGCACATTTTAAAAATCCAATAATATTTTAAGGGATGTTTTTAATTTTTTAATTTTATGGTTTTGCAGTCATAAAAATAAAATATATATAAAATTAATCTATTTTATTTTATTAATCAAAACCGGTTGTCAGTTAAAATATAATAAAATAGATTAATTTTATATATATTTTATTTGTTTGCCTGAAAACCCATAAAATAAAAAAAATCCCTTACTATAATTACAGGCTTATTCATGTAACAATGGGATCAGTTCGGTCCATTGTTACTCATAATACAAGAATATTTTGTTTACCTTTCTCCAATATGTTGAGGCTGATAAATTTGTCTTTGAGGTATGGTGTTTTCCCGGAGGTCTTGAAGGAATCATTTGTCACACTGGTTCCAAAGGTGAAACAGAGCATAAAATATCAAGATCTTAGGCCAATAAATATGTTACCAACAGCTGAAAAGATTCGGTAGAAAAGATGGGTAGTGTTCTTGGCCCACTGCTTTTTAATCTGTACATAAATGACCTACCTAACATAGCAAATGCATCTGTTGTCCATCTTTATGCTAATGATACACTTGTATATGCTTCTTCAAAGGATATGAATAAGGCTGTGTTAATCATTAATGAAGAATTAGTGCATTTTAATAAATATTTTTGTGATAATAGCTTAAAAATAAATACTCAAAAAACCAAAGTTTTAGTGCTAGGAAAAAACAGGCCCTCCATTTCTATGACAATAAGTTTTTAGATTTTATAGATGAATGTAAATATTTAGGTGTAATCATAAATAGTGAACTCAATTTTTCTAGTCATGTTGAATCTATAATTAAAAAGATTGCTTCAAAATTAAGTTACCTATATAGAATTAAGAAATACTTATCAAAAGAAACGTTAATTATAATTTTTAATACTGTTATATTACCTCATTTTGTATATTGTTCAACTGTTTTGTACCTCATACGTGAATGTGATATGGAAAGATTGCAGAAATTGGAAAATAAAGCCATGAGTGCTATTATTAAACTGTAATAATTTACTAGTAAATTACTAGTAGTACTAGTACGATTTTTGTGCCATTAAGTTCAGAAAGTGGGCAAAACCGTAGCTGTGCTTTTTTTTTACCAAATGCTTTTTCCACTGCACTGACAATGTTACTTCCCCCATCTGTAACGATAGCTGTAATTTTCTCTGGTGTGAATGTGAACCCCATTCTGAGCACGTTTTTGTGAGATGATCAGCGAGATTTTGTGCTATGTGATTTTCATGTAGCTCATGAACTCCGAGAATTATAGACTCGAGTACCCAATTTTCGATAAAATGAGCTGTTACACCAAGAAAGCTTCTCGTCTGGTGCGTTTCTGTCCAAATATCTGTTGTGAGACACACATTTGAGACATTGCTCAATCACTCTTTTAACATAAATGCCACTGTTTCGTACTTCTGATCTATCATTGAATCTATTGTTCTTCGTGATGGAACAGTATATAATGGCACAGTTACTTTTAACAAGTGTTTAAAACCCTCGTCTTCAATGATTGAAATAGGCTGAGAATCTCTACAAATCATGTAAAGAATAGCTTGAGAAACTCTGCTGTGCATATCTCCACCATCTTTAAAAGAAATTACATTTGTGAAACTGTCTTTTAAAGTTTTTTGATGGAACCTAGGAATAGGAGGATCCACAACAGCGGAATGTGAACTTACGGCTTCGTCTTTATGTTCCCCTTCGGTTAACGAAGTGCTTGGAATGGTTGGGGCTGCAGCATCTGGATTGTGTGGTTTACTTTTTGCCTTGGGCTTCATTGATGACTCAAAATACTCGCTGTAAATATCACCATGTTTTGCCTTCAAATGTCCAGTTAAATTTGTGGTATTGCCAGATGTTTTGAGGAACTTCAGGCAAATATTGCAATTCGCCAATTTGTCTGAGGTTTTGGAAAAAATATTTCCAAATGGCACTTTTGGGTGGCATAACTGATTTGTCACTTGCACACAAATTGTTATTTTATAAATACAATAAAAACAGCACTGATCGCGTCCCCACGAGAAACAGAAACACTAGAAACTTTGTAACCCCTCTTTCAATTTTTTATGCTTCATAAAAAAACCAATTTTTTTTTTAAGGAGGGGCCACCAGTTAATTAAAACTAGGCGGAAGGTCTAAAGAAGCAAAAAAAAAAAAAAATGCGCTGGGTCCAGTGAGACGGGACTTGCAATTAAAACTCGGTTGTTAAAAAGCAATAACAATCTTTATTACAGTATTTCCAATCTTTCCAATATTTTTTTGTTTTTAATTTTGTTTTTGGCCAATTCTTTAATCCCAATATAAATTTAATATAATTTAAAAATTTCATTAAAAACTTCTAATCCAATCCTTGACATCATAACATTCTTAAAATATACATATATTTAACATCATAATTCAATAATTTCTCATAAATACAACATCAATCAATATACTTACATGAATAGACATAGAACACACACACACACACACACACACACATATATATATATATACAACACACACATGTTCACCTGGCCGACAGCCTATATATTTTCACCATACCTCAGGAGAGTGTGGAAAACCCCTGTATCTGTGACCAAGACCCCCATCACAAACTACCGTAATTGGATAAAGTCCCCAGCAAGCCTTAAAAACTTTTCATTTAAAAAAACAAATCCATTAACTCGTCAGAGTATAACTGAGTTACACAAACGAAATAATTACAAGTATGAGAAATGGCCGAAGTCAATTTGGCAATACAGCCCGAACAACTCTTAAGTTAGAAGCATACAAAAATTTAGGTTTTGTTCCCCCCAATAGAAAGGTGCCATCGCAAGGTCAACATGACTGCACGGTCTTATAAAATGGATATTTCTCAGCTTCTTTTATGCTCTTACAAAAATACAATTTGAGCAAAAAAAACCCAGTGGGACGTAACCACCAGAAAATAACATAGAACTGATACTGATTTTACAACTTTACATTTATAATTGAAGAAGTGAGAATCAGTAGTGTGCTCATATTAACAAAACTCAAAAATTAATGCACTAGCTATGGCAGTAAAAAAAAAAAAAAGATGAAAATTTACTTATTACAGAATTAATAAACAGCTAACATAAATTTTATAAAATGTATAATAAAAATTTTATAATGTAAAACCTAATAAAACATATTTGAGGCGTTCATAGAGAATTGGGTTGACCTCAGGCACGGCCATGCGCCCGAACCAGATGCAACAAAATTTAACATGTCAGAGATCTGTGGATTAAGGCACCAACAGGTGACGGCCACAGGTTAAAGCACCCCCCAAAACTTTAAATTATTTTAAAAAACAAAACCCATATAGATCTACATATATATAATCAAGAGAATCTCCCAACAAAGTACCCCAGCACCCATGCATGAATAATTAACACCTATACAAATCAGTAACATTCAGTTCCGCCCACTTTTGCAGTAAGAGAAAATTTTAACATCAAAATCTGGGTGTACACTTACTCTGGGGGCGTAAGCATTTATAAAGAGATACTGACAGAATTTATAACCCCCCAAATGTCCCGCTGGACTTGTGCACAAACGAAACTTGTAACTGCAGCCATTCCAGGAATAATATCACATGTTCTAAATTGTAGCGGCCAAAAATATTTCTTAAAGGCTTCAATGTCACCTGGTTATAGTCCGGCAAAAAGCATGAGGTTATTGTAGCGTGTTGTCCATCTCTTCCTCCCGGCAGCCAAGACGAAAAGTCACTAGTTTAATGGCATGGGTGGCAGATGATCGGCCACCTGCTGGAGCGAATCAGGTCATCGTCTTAATCAGGAACCCTGGAAATTTATATATATGGGTAATTACTCAAGTGTTCCGTAATTCTCAATACCCCTTTTACTCCAGCATAACTCACACACAACAACATGCTCCGTTTAAAAAAAAATTTTGAAATTTAAGTATGCATTGAAACTACCTTCTGTATAGAATTTAGAATTAAATAAATAGTTATTCATAGACTGTTCGTCAACTAATTAATCACTTATTACAATTTCGATATGAGTTAGCAAACTTGAACAGGTTCATAAAGGACGTTCGTTTCAACAAAATAACAAAATAATTTTCTTATGCCCCTCCTGATATAATTAGAAAAATATACAGACATATAAAACTGTAAAATACTGAATTTCAGCCAGTGTTAACATTCAAGACATGAATAATCAGTAATTAACCTGTGCTCGCCACGTGGTAACTTAACGTATATATATCGCCTTGCATCGGCGTTTTTTTGCATCATAACATTCTTAAAATATACATATGTAACATCATAATTAATAATTCAATAATTTCTCATAAATACACATAAATACAACATCAATCAATATACTTACATGAATACACATAGAACACACACACACACACACACACACACACACACACACACACACACACATACACACACACACACACACACACACACCACACACACATGTCCACCTGGCCAACAGCCCCTATATATATATATATATATATATTGTTAGAGGACGAGTATCCGTCTATAGTTTATAGTTTAATTATTATTATTATTAAGTAGTAGTCTCAGGGTTGTTTTTACTCAAAATGGGTCTTGCACTCGGCTAATTATTATTATTCAATATCGTATTTTATTATTATTTATCTGTTTAGTGACTTATTCCCCTCAGTTCAACCTATTGTTGAATCCAGGATTGAATAAGCCGGTTACTTACACTCTTTTCGGCGTATTAGCTGTCGGTTTAAATGGTTTAATTATATGTATTATATCCACTGCTTAGAATTATTCCAATCGAAGTTCCGTCGACTCTTCGTTGATCAGCGGTGGTGAGAAGATCAGTAGTTTTCTTCCTATATACTAACATACACATACATAGACATGACATTCATGGTAACTCATACTTTATAATATTGTAAATATGTAGGTCAGTACGGTTGTAAACAAAATATAAAATCACTCAATTTGAATGATTCGCACTTTCAGCATGGTACCAACCGCCTCGTTCTTCTCCTCTAAGCTGTATTTACTGATACAATAAAGGTCAACTCTTTCAATGGTAAAAATAATAATGGTTATTTATTCAATTCTAACACAATGAAATTTAATACAACAATATGTTTTGCTCTTCTTTCTGGTTAACAATTAATATTTAAATGTGAAGATGGACTCTAAAACAATTGATAAGCTCAAGTTGGCATGACTGCCTCTGGTTAGTTACAAAATGTGTGTTGACAAACATACAGGTTATGTCGTATTATTCGACTTGAAATATCATTAATAATTATAATAATAAAAGTAGTAGGTTCTTTTAGACTGCAAAATACACTTATTTGAGATAATTGCTACGGCTAGAACAAACATATAAGATAAGAATTCATTGATTGTTAATTAAAAAAGTCAAAATATGAACGACTGTTCATGGTTAGACATATGCTTTAAATATCGTTAATGCAACCTTGTTTGGTTAAAAGTGGTTAAATAGTTATTATTAATTGATAATAACTGTTATGATCCAGTGTCAGGGACTAAGATCATCTTTAAAATTGGATATTCCTAGTTCAGGTAACGATAATTCATTTATTGTAGTTATCACTCTCTGGCGTAACTCTTACTTAAATTTAGCAACAAAATATTCAATACTCCTATCTGCTAATAGCATAAGAGCACATACACTCTTCATTGATGGTACAATGTCTTTACTTATTCTAAATATTTATAGTATACAAATCGTTGAAATTGTCGTTACTTAAATCGTTCAACTTCGACATTGTTTATTTGTATTCATCAGATCCCATCTTTTAAGAATAGGGAATTTAATTGTTTACCATAGGTTAATTTAAATCGCTATTAGAGTTCAGTTATCTTTCTTATCATCTAATCATAACATTATAGCTGTGGGTATGAATACTTGCGTATCTTGTCGTTCGAAGGGTTACACTTTTTCTTATTAACACTTTTTAATTAATTACAATTTATTTTTTATTAATTAAATTTTATCACTGCACTGCACCCACTCCTATGCGCATTAACTCCGAAAAAAGTACACTTAGAAATATACTGCACTGATTCTTCAATGTATGTAACCTATATCTCGGTTTGAGGTTAATGTTGTTTATGCCTGGTTGCTGTCAAAAGCACGTTTTTCTGGAGCGACGACGAGCATGCAGCTCGCTTCGTTGATGTTGAAAGACTGTCTCTGGTTCCTCTGTCGGAATGATGAATTTCGGATTTTTTATAAGCTCTGACTGGTCAGTTTATTTTAATTCATTTATTTACGGTAGACTTCGTCAAAACAGACGCTTCCAACGGCGTCAGTTTTTGGGAACAAGATTAAGAAATCGTGGCTTACATACCCACGCGAAAGGGCTCAGCATAATACAATTATTCTTAAAAGTCCAATATCTTCCTTATAATTGTACTGATGACATTGTGATTACCCTCATTGTTCATGATTTTTAAAGACGATTAATTTGAACCCCCTCATCATATATTTCTGATTAGGGATAGCTGACTTCGCACTTAGTATTTATACTTAGTGTCCATCAAGCCATTAATTATTAATATTATATTGTTTTTATTCCATTTTCTATGGTAATATGTCGTTCTTAATCTACTGTACAATTTTTACTAAAAACTATGCCTTAATATTAACACTATGTCCGTTTTCATAGATTCGAACTTAAACCTATTGTTATACATTTTTGTTTTTCTTATTCCCTAGCAATAATAATATTTAATTGAATTCTAACATTGTATAATTAAACATCGATGGGTTAAGTCACTACTGACAGTGTTCTTTTTCCTTACATTATTGGTTTAGTGCCTTAATTATCATTTATTAATTAGGCTTGTCGTGCCTATATGGAGTTACCTTGTTGTATGTTTGGTATCCTACACATATTATTCGCATTATGCTCTAATTGATAATTAAAATAGTCACAATGATCTTATTGTTATTGTGATGCAGTTCACTCTGCATTTGACTCTGTTATTATCTAGGTTTAGTGGCTGTAAACTTTACTTGCAGCTAACTGTTACAATGGTTTAGTTGTAATTACATTTATATAAATTATTTAGATAGTTATTTTGGTTGCATTTGCTCATCTGAACAGTATTCTGTCTGACATCAGGTCATTAGTTGAGTTACTATCTTTGTATAATGTGTTTGTAACATGATTTTGGTTGCATAATGTCTCTTTGCCATTACAAGCATATTGTCATATTTGTATTACATAAATATAGCTTTTATATTCAGTTATGCTATTAGCTACCGTGTACAAAACATTCCTTATATGCTCTATTTACTTCCTAGCTCATTACATTTTGGTTTAATATTGTTTTGATTTAGTTTTCATCAAGTTTTACTGAAAACTGGATGCCCAGATTAGGTTATGTTATAGGTTCAGTAAGCAGTAAGGTGTTGTTGATGGCTGTGTATTTCTACATTAGTCTATTCGACTGGTTTCCATTCCATGTTTGTACATTGGTTATTGGTTATTAAGATTTCACATTTAGTTTACTCTTGTATTGTCTTATTTGTTGTTAATTAGTGGGTTTGTATTAACATCATTCCCACTGTACAATTGGTCATTCATTATTTTGGGACCTATTCTTCTGTTTATTCTATAACTACACATCATTTAGCTATCATAAACTTATCTTGTCCTTATTCAGTTTGCTTGTGACTCTTTATTTACAATATTTAGTCCTTATTTATAATAAGGTGTTTCACATAGCCAATGAATGTATTCATTAAATGAGTTGTGGTCAGTGTTGACTTTACCATACAGCTTAGGGATTTATATCATGTAATTAATTAACATTTCTTCTTTCTTCTTAATACAATTATTCTTTCAAAGGTTTATGTTAGTTTGTTATACTTCAGTTTCCTTCCCTTTGTTCTTGTGTTTGGTCTGGATATCTTCCTTCTTCTTTCTTCACTGATCTCCTTCTCACTATTGTTCATTTTTATACATGATGTGGTTTTCACTTGTCTTCTTCACATTGTTTCTTCCTTCTTCTTTCTTGAAGTTGTCATTGTTGTATTCTTCTCCCTGATTCTTCTTTCTTCTTTTGTTCTCATGTTCTTCTCACTTATTCTTCTTTCTTCTTTTGTTTTCTTGTGTCCTTCTCAATGATCTATTGGGTAAAGTATGTCAGTCGTCTCGTCTTTATTCTTCTTTTCTTCTTTATTGGTGCACTTACTAGTGAATTCCTTTCAATGATGCTTCACTTATTTAAACTTATGGTACTTTCTTCTTCTGTATACATGGTGGTATTCTAGACCTTTTAATGTATTTTTACTAGTGGTGGCCTTTAAATTAATTTTCAGTATGTAGGTGGATGTGGTGTTATGTGTACTGTTACATATTGCCTCCTTATTAGAATTGATCATTTCTGATATCTTTGTTTTATGATTGAAGAAATTATCAATTTTTTATTTCACTCTTAAGTCACATATAATGTTTTCATATTTTGTATTTACTCTTACACTTGTCTTCAGTTCACTATATTTTCTACATCTCCTTCTTCTTCATAATATTGGAAGCTTGTTTAATTATATTCTTGGCTGTCGTGTTTTTTCCCTTAAATATTTAATTTCCCTAACATTTTTTCCCTAACTTAGTAGCTGGAATCGATTCGGGTGGGCTCTATGGCTTACCTAACTCCGTCGTTCATAACTACACTCTTTCTGAGATCAGGGGTACCTCATCCCTGCCCAGTTAAATGATTGCTGGAACTTTTCTACAGTCAATTCATTAAATAATAATACTCATAAGCAGTCTCTTTCGACTAATAATAATAAACACTCTTGGGGTTATTCACTTTCTTGCCTTTTATATTTTATTATACATTCTCTGCTGGATTCCTTCTTCACTTCTGCAGATCTTCATTAGTTAAGGTTGTTGACAAATAGCATGTGTAAATATTCATTTTTTCTCTTCTCCTTATCGTGACAAAATTGTTCTTCATATTGATTGGTTTTTTCTTCTTTTTCTTGGTAAATTCTCCTTCTCACTATCTTCTCTACATAATATTCTCATTAATGGTCTTCTTCTCTCCTCTAGCAAATGTCATATTTGTTAACATTTTATTTTGGATAGTACACAATTTTTTTCAAAGTGATAGTAAACATTGTTTAAAATATCTTGAGTGCGCTCACTAGTTGCTTGTTTTGGTTATGGTTTAATTATTAGATACTAGTCTTTCTTTTTTTTCTCGTGTTACATACAATATTCATTTGACAAACATTTTTCGTTCAATATTTAATATAATATTTGATTAATAAAAATTCTTCTTTTATATACAATATTCACTTAATAAACATTTTTCTCTTTCTTCTTTCCATAAGAATATCCTTCTTTCATGTTACTCTCTTTGGTTTTCTTCCTCTCTACTCCTTCAAGTGTCTGATAAATTACACTTATTCTGGATGATTTTAATTCTTGTTTATGGAGTATACAATATTTGATAATTACAATACAATGTGATAATATAATAATAACATATTAATGGATAATATCTGATTTTATAGACATTCTTGGGGTTACATTGTTCATTTAATAAACATTTTTCTCTCTCTCTTCTTTCCATAATAATATCCTTCTTTCCTGTTACTCTCTTTGGTGTTCATCCTCTCTACTCCTTCAAGTGTCTGATAAATTACACTTATTCTGGATGATTTTAATTCTTGTTTATGGAGTATACAGTATTTGATAATTACAATACAATGTGATAATATAATAATAACATATTAATGGATAATATCTGATTTTATAGACAATCTTGGGGTTTCATTGTTCATTTAATAAACATTTTTCTCTTTTTCTCTTCTTTCCATTAAAATATCCTTCTTTCATGTTACTCTCTTTGGTGTTCTTCTTCTCTACTCTTTCAAGTGATGGTGGTTTTCACTTATTCTGGACGGTTATAATTCTTGTTTTAGGAGTAGACAAGGTTGTTTGATAAATATTTTTCTTTGGTATTTGTCGTTTACCCAATAGTCGTTGGTCTCATTTTCATTTATTTATTATTGTGGTACACTCATATTGTATTTGGTAAAAAATTTTGGTTTGTTTATTTTGATTATGCATTCCATCGGTCGGCCGTTTCCTCTTCTTCATCTATTTCGTCTCCCCCTCTCTGAGGTGCGTTGGATTGGAATCCCGTGCCTCTTAAGGGAAGCCAGCGTTCTGGTGGGTTCTGTCGATTGTAAGCCATCCGGACCCTCGTAGATGGATCGTCCTGTCCTTGGTTTCCGCTTCCGGATCTGACTCCTTCAATATGATGAATCCGTCGTACATTTTCGGCATCCTCCCTTCCTTCGGGTCTATTTGTATTGTTGTACTGAGGTCCGCTATTATGGTTTCTGTTTGTCGCCTCGCTACTGTGGCTTCTTCGTGTGTCGTACCCGGATTCGCTACTCCTTACGTCCTGACTGTACGGATTGTTATCTTCATTGAAGCTTCGATGTCCCTGATAGAAGCGTCTCCCTCCGTTTCTGTCGTCAGTACGAACGTAATTAGCTCTCCTGAAATTGCTTGGGTTGTGGTTATTCCCGTTGTTCGGTCGGTACTGGCGATTGTTATTATTTGGACGGTAGGGGTGGTTACCATTATTTGGTCGATATTGATTTCCACTGTTATAATTAGGACGGTGATTGTTATTAGGAGGGTTCTGATTATAATTATTATTATAATTTGGCCTATAATTCGTGTTATTCCTATCTGGCGGGTAATTATTGCCGTTACTATTTGGCCTCGGATTCTGGTCCGCATTATCTCGGTTTGAGTTATTATAATTACCTCGATAATTATTTCGGTATCCGGCCTGACCGTTTCTATCAAAGTATGGGTCTGGTCCTTGCCGACTCCTCCGATAATACTTCTCCTGCTCATAGTTTTCTAATAGCGCGGACATAGTTTGGATTGTTCTTATTTGTCCGTTCAGTCTGGCTCTGGCCACGCCCTCTTCGAAATGATATGCCAATTTAGTGACGAGGCATTCTTCAGGTATCTTCGGCTCGAGATTTCTGGCCATACACACTTTGCCCAAGAAGTATGCGGTGAGTGTTGCCCCTTTACTGCGGTCATACTTCCCGTTGCAGATGTCGTCCCACACTATGTTCTGTGCCGATTCGGACCAGTATTTCGTTTTAAACAGCGCTTTAAACTCCGCATAATTCTGTATATCATGCCGGGTAGCCGTCCACCAATTATCGCGCACGTCCTTAAAGTACTCGTCTAACATGTTTCTGATAGTAGACCATCTAGTTTCGCGTGTACGGGCAATATTTTCTTCCACTCTTTCGATGAATTCCATGGGATT
The DNA here is from genome assembly GCA_034769895.1 of Magicicada septendecula. Lineage (NCBI taxonomy): Eukaryota > Metazoa > Arthropoda > Insecta > Hemiptera > Cicadidae > Magicicada > Magicicada septendecula. The sequence continues at coordinate 291,359,268 of CM068367.1, forward strand.
CCTTTTATAATGTTGGAAATTTATCAGTTCACGATTCTCTATGTTCGTTATTCCGGTCACTTGTATTGGTTGACTTCGGAATAAATTAATTTCTTCCCTAAAATTATTGAGTTCTCGTCGTTGAAGTTCAGCCATCTTCTCCTTGTCAGTGTGTACTTGCTCCCGAACATCATTCACGGTGGCGGTGATTTCCTCACATCTCGTTCCCAAGTCTTCTTGTTTCTTTGTCATGACTTCAAATTTATTTAAATGGGATTCTTTGATGTTATTTAACTGGGTCTGAAATGTCTCTTTCGTTCTCTGTATTTCTTGCTGGTTCTCTTCACACCTCTCGCCGATTTCAGAAATTTCCCGTCTGACTTCGGTTATTTCCTCTCCTATTTTCGTATTCAATTTTTCGTGACTGTCTTCGAGTCTCTGGCTGATAATTTCAATCTTCTTATTACTATCTTCAATGCTGTCATCAATCTTCTTACTCAATTCCTGGGTATCTTCCTTCAAAGTAGCTATGATTTTATTTGTCTCTTCCGTCTTCTTGTTTAACTCCCCTTTGAAATCCTCCTTCAACGATTCGATATTTTTTGTTAATAATTCATTATTTTTAATTAATTTCTCGTTAAAATCTTCTTTTAAAGACTCTATGTTCTTCTGGCCGTCTTCCTTCAATGATTCTATATGTTTTCTATTTTCTTCCATCATATTCTTCAGCTTCTCCATGATATTACTGTCCCCCGTTATTGTGGGTCTCTCGTGTAGTTCCTCTGTTTGTATAGGTCGGCTGGGTTCTATAGGACGTAATATTTCTTCTAGATCTTCGACTGGCGTCGCCTCCTTATCATCCATGTCTATTTCTTTATCTGCTTCCGCCGCACGCTTCTTAGAGGTTGCTCTCCGTTGCATTTTTGGTCCTGTGTATTGCAGTTGCCTCGAAAATTAGGTTGATGATTATTTTATAAATTAGGTTGAATATTTTTCCGCCTAATTTCGCTCGAACGTTGTGCGCCAATTTGTTAGAGGACGAGTATCCGTCTATAGTTTATAGTTTAATTATTATTATTATTATTAAGTAGTAGTCTCAGGGTTGCTTTTACTCAAAATGGGTCTTGCACTCGGCTAATTATTATTATTCAATATCGTATTTTATTATTATTTATCTGTTTAGTGACTTATTCCCCTCATTTCAACCTATTGTTGAATCCAGGATTGAATAAGCCGGTTACTTACACTCTTTTCGACGTATTAGCTGTCGGTTTAAATAGTTTAATTATATGTATTATATCCACTGCTTAGAATTATTCCAATCGAAGTTCCGTCGACTCTTCGTTGATCAGCGGTGGTGAGAAGATCAGTAGTTTTCTTCCTATATACTAACATACACATACATAGACATGACATTCATGGTAACTCATACTTTATAATATTGTAAATATGTAGGTCAGTACGGTTGTAAACAAAATATAAAATCACTCAATTTGAATGATTCGCACTTTCAGCATGGTACCAACCGCCTCGTTCTTCTCCTCTAAGCTGTATTTACTGATACAATAAAGGTCAACTCTTTCAATGGTAAAAATAATAATGGTTATTTATTCAATTCTAACACAATGAAATTTAATACAACAATACGTATTGCTCTTCTTTCTGTTTAACAATTAATATTTAAATGTGAAGATGGACTCTAAGACAACTGATAAGCTCAAGTTGGCATGACTGCCTCTGGTTAGTTACAAAATGTGTGTTGACAAACATACAGGTTATGTCGTATTATTCGACTTGAAATATCATTAATAATTATAATAATAAAAGTAGTAGCTTCTTTTAGACTGCAAAATACACTTATTTGAGATAATTGCTACGGCTAGAACAAACATATAAGATAAGAATTCATTGATTGTTAATTAAAAAAATGAAAATATGAACGACTGTTCATGGTTAGACATATGCTTCAAATATCGTTAATGCAACCTTGTTTGGTTAAAAGTGGTTAAATAGTTATTATTAATTGAAAATAATTGTTATGATCCAGTGTCAGGGACTAAGATCATCTTTAAAATTGGATATTCCTAGTTCAGGTAACGATAATTCATTTATTGTAGTTATCACTCTCTGGCGTAACTCTTACTTAAATTTAGCAACAAAATATTCAATACTCCTATCTGCTAATAGCATAAGAGCACATACACTCTTCATTGATGGTACAATGTCTTTACTTATTCTAAATATTTATAGTATACAAATCGTTGAAATTGTCGTTACTTAAATCGTTCAACTTCGACATTGTTTATTTGTATTCATCAGATCCCTTCTTTTAAGAATAGGGAATTTAATTGTTTACCATAGGTTAATTTAAATCGCTATTAGCGTTCAGTTATCTTTCTTATCATCTAATCATAACATTATAGCTGTGGGTATGAATACTTGCGTATCTTGTCGTTCGAAGGGTTACACTTTTTCTTATTAACACTTTTTAATTAATTAAAATTTATTTTTTATTAATTAAATTTTATCACTGCACTGCACCCACTCCTATGCGCATTAACTCCGAAAAAAGTACACTTAGAAATATACTGCACTGATTCTTCAATGTATGTAACCTATATCTCGGTTTGAGGTTAATGTTGTTTATGCCTGGTTGCTGTCAAAAGCACGTTTTTCTGGAGCGACGACAAGCATGCAGCTCGCTTCGTTGATGTTGAAAGACTGTCTCTGGTTCCTCTGTCGGAATGATGAATTTCGGATTTTTTATAAGCTCTGATTGGTCAGTTTATTTTAATTCGTTTATTTACGGTAGACTTCGTCAAAACAGACGCTTCCAACGGCGTCAGTTTTTGGGAACAAGATTAAGAAATCGTGGCTTACATACCCACACGAAAGGGCTCAGCATAATACAATTATTCTTAAAAGTCCAATATCTTCCTTATAATTGTACTGATGACATTGTGATTACCCTCATTGTTCATGATTTTTAAAGACGATTAATTTGAACCCCCTCATCATATATTTCTGATTAGGGATAGCTGACTTCGCACTTAGTATTTATACTTAGTGTCCATCAAGCCATTAATTATTAATATTATATTGTTTTTATTCCATTTTCTATGGTAATATCTCGTTCTTAATCTACTGTACAATTTTCACTTAAAACTATGCCTTAATATTAACACTATGTCCGTTTTCATAGATTCGAACTTAAACCTATTGTTATACATTTTTGTTTTTCTTATTCCCTAGCAATAATAATATTTAATTGAATTCTAACATTGTATAATTAAACATCGATGGGTTAAGTCACTACTGACAGTGTTCTTTTTCCCTACATTATTGGTTTAGTGCCTTAATTATCATTTATTAATTAGGCTTGTCGTGCCTATATGGAGTTACCTTGTTGTATGTTTGGTATCCTACACATATTATTCGCATTATGCTCTAATTGATAATTAAAATAGTCACAATGATCTTATTGTTATTGTGATGCAGTTCACTCTGCATTTGACTCTGTTATTATCTAGGTTTAGTGGCTGTAAACTTTACTTGCAGCTAACTGTTACAATGGTTTAGTTGTAATTACATTTATATAAATTATTTAGATAGTTATTTTGGTTGCATTTGCTCATCTGAACAGTATTCTGTCTGACATCAGGTCATTAGTTGAGTTACTATCTTTGTATAATGTGTTTGTAACATGATTTTGGTTGTATAATGTCTCTTTGCCATTACAAGCATATTGTCATATTTGTATTACATAAATATAGCTTTTATATTCAGTTATACTATTAGCTACCGTGTACAAAACATTCCTTATATGCTCTATTTACTTCCTAGCTCATTACATTTTGGTTTAATATTGTTTTGATTTAGTTTTCATCAAGTTTTACTGAAAACTGGATGCCCAGATTAGGTTATGTTATAGGTTCAGTAAGCAGTAAGGTGTTGTTGATGGCTGTGTATTTCTACATTAGTCTATTCGACTGGTTTCCATTCCATGTTTGTACATTGGTTATTGGTTATTAAGATTTCACATTTAGTTTACTCTTGTATTGTCTTATTTGTTGTTAATTAGTGGGTTTGTATTAACATCATTCCCACTGTACAATTGGTCATTCATTATTTTGGGACCTATTCTTCTGTTTATTCTATAACTACACATCATTTAGCTATCATAAACTTATCTTGTCCTTATTCAGTTTGCTTGTGACTCTTTATTTACAATATTTAGTCCTTATTTATAATAAGGTGTTTCACATAGCCAATGAATGTATTCATTAAATGAGTTGTGGTCAGTGTTGACTTTACCATACAGCTTAGGGATTTATATCATGTAATTAATTAACATTTCTTCTTTCTTCTTAATACAATTATTCTTTCAAAGGTTTATGTTAGTTTGTTATACTTCAGTTTCCTTCCCTTTGTTCTTGTGTTTGGTCTGGATATCTTCCTTCTTCTTTCTTCACTGATCTCCTTCTCACTATTGTTCATTTTTATACATGATGTGGTTTTCACTTGTCTTCTTCACATTGTTTCTTCCTTCTTCTTTCTTGAAGTTGTCATTGTTGTATTCTTCTCCCTGATTCTTCTTTCTTCTTTTGTTTTCTTGTGTCCTTCTCAATGATCTATTGGGTAAAGTATGTCAGTCGTCTCGTCTTTATTCTTCTTTTCTTCTTTATTGGTGCACTTACTAGTGAATTCCTTTCAATGATGCTTCACTTATTTAAACTTATGGTACTTTCTTCTTCTGTATACATGGTGGTATTCTAGACCTTTTAATGTATTTTTACTAGTGGTGGCCTTTAAATTAATTTTCAGTACGTAGGTGGATGTGGTGTTATGTGTACTGTTACATATTGCCTCCTTATTAGAATTGATCATTTCTGATATCTTTGTTTTATGATTGAAGAAATTATCAATTTTTTATTTCACTCTTAAGTCACATATAATGTTTTCATATTTTGTATTTACTCTTACACTTGTCTTCAGTTCACTATATTTTCTACATCTCCTTCTTCTTCATAATATTGGAAGCTTGTTTAATTATATTCTTGGCTGTCGTGTTTTTTCCCTTAAATATTTAATTTCCCTAACATTTTTTCCCTAACTTAGTAGCTGGAATCGATTCGGGTGGGCTCTATGGCTTACCTAACTCCGTCGTTCATAACTACACTCTTTCTGAGATCAGGGGTACCTCATCCCTGCCCAGTTAAATGATTGCTGGAACTTTTCTACAGTCAATTCATTAAATAATAATACTCATAAGCAGTCTCTTTCGACTAATAATAATAAACACTCTTGGGGTTATTCACTTTCTTGCCTTTTATATTTTATTATACATTCTCTGCTGGATTCCTTCTTCACTTCTGCAGATCTTCATTAGTTAAGGTTGTTGACAAATAGCATGTGTAAATATTCATTTTTTCTCTTCTCCTTATCGTGACAAAATTGTTCTTCATATTGATTGGTTTTTTCTTCTTTTTCTTGGTCAATTCTCCTTCTCACTATCTTCTCTACATAATATTCTCATTAATGGTCTTCTTCTCTCCTCTAGCAAATGTCATATTTGTTAACATTTTATTTTGGATAGTACACAATTTTTTTCAAAGTGATAGTAAACATTGTTTAAAATATCTTGAGTGCGCTCACTAGTTGCTTGTTTTGGTTATGGTTTAATTATTAGATACTAGTCTTTCTTTTTTTTCTCGTGTTACATACAATATTCATTTGACAAACATTTTTCGTTCAATATTTAATATAATATTTGATTAATAAAAATTCTTCTTTTATATACAATATTCACTTAATAAACATTTTTCTCTTTCTTCTTTCCATAAGAATATCCTTCTTTCATGTTACTCTCTTTGGTTTTCTTCCTCTCTACTCCTTCAAGTGTCTGATAAATTACACTTATTCTGGATGATTTTAATTCTTGTTTATGGAGTATACAATATTTGATAATTACAATACAATGTGATAATATAATAATAACATATTAATGGATAATATCTGATTTTATAGACATTCTTGGGGTTACATTGTTCATTTAATAAACATTTTTCTCTCTCTCTTCTTTCCATAATAATATCCTTCTTTCCTGTTACTCTCTTTGGTGTTCATCCTCTCTACTCCTTCAAGTGTCTGATAAATTACACTTATTCTGGATGATTTTAATTCTTGTTTATGGAGTATACAGTATTTGATAATTACAATACAATGTGATAATATAATAATAACATATTAATGGATAATATCTGATTTTATAGACAATCTTGGGGTTTCATTGTTCATTTAATAAACATTTTTCTCTTTTTCTCTTCTTTCCATTAAAATATCCTTCTTTCATGTTACTCTCTTTGGTGTTCTTCTTCTCTACTCTTTCAAGTGATGGTGGTTTTCACTTATTCTGGACGGTTATAATTCTTGTTTTAGGAGTAGACAAGGTTGTTTGATAAATATTTTTCTTTGGTATTTGTCGTTTACCCAATAGTCGTTGGTCTCATTTTCATTTATTTATTATTGTGGTACACTCATATTGTATTTGGTAAAAAATTTTGGTTTGTTTATTTTGATTATGCATTCCATCGGTCGGCCGTTTCCTCTTCTTCATCTATTTCGTCTCCCCCTCTCTGAGGTGCGTTGGATTGGAATCCCGTGCCTCTTAAGGGAAGCCAGCGTTCTGGTGGGTTCTGTCGATTGTAAGCCATCCGGACCCTCGTAGATGGATCGTCCTGTCCTTGGTTTCCGCTTCCGGATCTGACTCCTTCAATATGATGAATCCGTCGTACATTTTCGGCATCCTCCCTTCCTTCGGGTCTATTTGTATTGTTGTACTGAGGTCCGCTATTATGGTTTCTGTTTGTCGCCTCGCTACTGTGGCTTCTTCGTGTGTCGTACCCGGATTCGCTACTCCTTACGTCCTGACTGTACGGATTGTTATCTTCATTGAAGCTTCGATGTCCCTGATAGAAGCGTCTCCCTCCGTTTCTGTCGTCAGTACGAACGTAATTAGCTCTCCTGAAATTGCTTGGGTTGTGGTTATTCCCGTTGTTCGGTCGGTACTGGCGATTGTTATTATTTGGACGGTAGGGGTGGTTACCATTATTTGGTCGATATTGATTTCCACTGTTATAATTAGGACGGTGATTGTTATTAGGAGGGTTCTGATTATAATTATTATTATAATTTGGCCTATAATTCGTGTTATTCCTATCTGGCGGGTAATTATTGCCGTTACTATTTGGCCTCGGATTCTGGTCCGCATTATCTCGGTTTGAGTTATTATAATTACCTCGATAATTATTTCGGTATCCGGCCTGACCGTTTCTATCAAAGTATGGGTCTGGTCCTTGCCGACTCCTCCGATAATACTTCTCCTGCTCATAGTTTTCTAATAGCGCGGACATAGTTTGGATTGTTCTTATTTGTCCGTTCAGTCTGGCTCTGGCCACGCCCTCTTCGAAATGATATGCCAATTTAGTGACGAGGCATTCTTCAGGTATCTTCGGCTCGAGATTTCTGGCCATACACACTTTGCCCAAGAAGTATGCGGTGAGTGTTGCCCCTTTACTGCGGTCATACTTCCCGTTGCAGATGTCGTCCCACACTATGTTCTGTGCCGATTCGGACCAGTATTTCGTTTTAAACAGCGCTTTAAACTCCGCATAATTCTGTATATCATGCCGGGTAGCCGTCCACCAATTATCGCGCACGTCCTTAAAGTACTCGTCTAACATGTTTCTGATAGTAGACCATCTAGTTTCGCGTGTACGGGCAATATTTTCTTCCACTCTTTCGATGAATTCCATGGGATTCCTTTTATAATGTTGGAAATTTATCAGTTCACGATTCTCTATGTTCGTTATTCCGGTCACTTGTATTGGTTGACTTCGGAATAAATTAATTTCTTCCCTAAAATTATTGAGTTCTCGTCGTTGAAGTTCAGCCATCTTCTCCTTGTCAGTGTGTACTTGCTCCCGAACATCATTCACGGTGGCGGTGATTTCCTCACATCTCGTTCCCAAGTCTTCTTGTTTCTTTGTCATGACTTCAAATTTATTTAAATGGGATTCTTTGATGTTATTTAACTGGGTCTGAAATGTCTCTTTCGTTCTCTGTATTTCTTGCTGGTTCTCTTCACACCTCTCGCCGATTTCAGAAATTTCCCGTCTGACTTCGGTTATTTCCTCTCCTATTTTCGTATTCAATTTTTCGTGACTGTCTTCGAGTCTCTGGCTGATAATTTCAATCTTCTTATTACTATCTTCAATGCTGTCATCAATCTTCTTACTCAATTCCTGGGTATCTTCCTTCAAAGTAGCTATGATTTTATTTGTCTCTTCCGTCTTCTTGTTTAACTCCCCTTTGAAATCCTCCTTCAACGATTCGATATTTTTTGTTAATAATTCATTATTTTTAATTAATTTCTCGTTAAAATCTTCTTTTAAAGACTCTATGTTCTTCTGGCCGTCTTCCTTCAATGATTCTATATGTTTTCTATTTTCTTCCATCATATTCTTCAGCTTCTCCATGATATTACTGTCCCCCGTTATTGTGGGTCTCTCGTGTAGTTCCTCTGTTTGTATAGGTCGGCTGGGTTCTATAGGACGTAATATTTCTTCTAGATCTTCGACTGGCGTCGCCTCCTTATCATCCATGTCTATTTCTTTATCTGCTTCCGCCGCACGCTTCTTAGAGGTTGCTCTCCGTTGCATTTTTGGTCCTGTGTATTGCAGTTGCCTCGAAAATTAGGTTGATGATTATTTTATAAATTAGGTTGAATATTTTTCCGCCTAATTTCGCTCGAACGTTGTGCGCCAATTTGTTAGAGGACGAGTATCCGTCTATAGTTTATAGTTTAATTATTATTATTATTATTAAGTAGTAGTCTCAGGGTTGCTTTTACTCAAAATGGGTCTTGCACTCGGCTAATTATTATTATTCAATATCGTATTTTATTATTATTTATCTGTTTAGTGACTTATTCCCCTCATTTCAACCTATTGTTGAATCCAGGATTGAATAAGCCGGTTACTTACACTCTTTTCGACGTATTAGCTGTCGGTTTAAATAGTTTAATTATATGTATTATATCCACTGCTTAGAATTATTCCAATCGAAGTTCCGTCGACTCTTCGTTGATCAGCGGTGGTGAGAAGATCAGTAGTTTTCTTCCTATATACTAACATACACATACATAGACATGACATTCATGGTAACTCATACTTTATAATATTGTAAATATGTAGGTCAGTACGGTTGTAAACAAAATATAAAATCACTCAATTTGAATGATTCGCACTTTCAGCATGGTACCAACCGCCTCGTTCTTCTCCTCTAAGCTGTATTTACTGATACAATAAAGGTCAACTCTTTCAATGGTAAAAATAATAATGGTTATTTATTCAATTCTAACACAATGAAATTTAATACAACAATACGTATTGCTCTTCTTTCTGTTTAACAATTAATATTTAAATGTGAAGATGGACTCTAAGACAACTGATAAGCTCAAGTTGGCATGACTGCCTCTGGTTAGTTACAAAATGTGTGTTGACAAACATACAGGTTATGTCGTATTATTCGACTTGAAATATCATTAATAATTATAATAATAAAAGTAGTAGCTTCTTTTAGACTGCAAAATACACTTATTTGAGATAATTGCTACGGCTAGAACAAACATATAAGATAAGAATTCATTGATTGTTAATTAAAAAAGTGAAAATATGAACGACTGTTCATGGTTAGACATATGCTTCAAATATCGTTAATGCAACCTTGTTTGGTTAAAAGTGGTTAAATAGTTATTATTAATTGACAATAATTGTTATGATCCAGTGTCAGGGACTAAGATCATCTTTAAAATTGGATATTCCTAGTTCAGGTAACGATAATTCATTTATTGTAGTTATCACTCTCTGGCGTAACTCTTACTTAAATTTAGCAACAAAATATTCAATACTCCTATCTGCTAATAGCATAAGAGCACATACACTCTTCATTGATGGTACAATGTCTTTACTTATTCTAAATATTTATAGTATACAAATCGTTGAAATTGTCGTTACTTAAATCGTTCAACTTCGACATTGTTTATTTGTATTCATCAGATCCCTTCTTTTAAGAATAGGGAATTTAATTGTTTACCATAGGTTAATTTAAATCGCTATTAGCGTTCAGTTATCTTTCTTATCATCTAATCATAACATTATAGCTGTGGGTATGAATACTTGCGTATCTTGTCGTTCGAAGGGTTACACTTTTTCTTATTAACACTTTTTAATTAATTAAAATTTATTTTTTATTAATTAAATTTTATCACTGCACTGCACCCACTCCTATGCGCATTAACTCCGAAAAAAGTACACTTAGAAATATACTGCACTGATTCTTCAATGTATGTAACCTATATCTCGGTTTGAGGTTAATGTTGTTTATGCCTGGTTGCTGTCAAAAGCACGTTTTTCTGGAGCGACGACAAGCATGCAGCTCGCTTCGTTGATGTTGAAAGACTGTCTCTGGTTCCTCTGTCGGAATGATGAATTTCGGATTTTTTATAAGCTCTGATTGGTCAGTTTATTTTAATTCGTTTATTTACGGTAGACTTCGTCAAAACAGACGCTTCCAACGGCGTCAGTTTTTGGGAACAAGATTAAGAAATCGTGGCTTACATACCCACACGAAAGGGCTCAGCATAATACAATTATTCTTAAAAGTCCAATATCTTCCTTATAATTGTACTGATGACATTGTGATTACCCTCATTGTTCATGATTTTTAAAGACGATTAATTTGAACCCCCTCATCATATATTTCTGATTAGGGATAGCTGACTTCGCACTTAGTATTTATACTTAGTGTCCATCAAGCCATTAATTATTAATATTATATTGTTTTTATTCCATTTTCTATGGTAATATCTCGTTCTTAATCTACTGTACAATTTTCACTTAAAACTATGCCTTAATATTAACACTATGTCCGTTTTCATAGATTCGAACTTAAACCTATTGTTATACATTTTTGTTTTTCTTATTCCCTAGCAATAATAATATTTAATTGAATTCTAACATTGTATAATTAAACATCGATGGGTTAAGTCACTACTGACAGTGTTCTTTTTCCCTACATTATTGGTTTAGTGCCTTAATTATCATTTATTAATTAGGCTTGTCGTGCCTATATGGAGTTACCTTGTTGTATGTTTGGTATCCTACACATATTATTCGCATTATGCTCTAATTGATAATTAAAATAGTCACAATGATCTTATTGTTATTGTGATGCAGTTCACTCTGCATTTGACTCTGTTATTATCTAGGTTTAGTGGCTGTAAACTTTACTTGCAGCTAACTGTTACAATGGTTTAGTTGTAATTACATTTATATAAATTATTTAGATAGTTATTTTGGTTGCATTTGCTCATCTGAACAGTATTCTGTCTGACATCAGGTCATTAGTTGAGTTACTATCTTTGTATAATGTGTTTGTAACATGATTTTGGTTGTATAATGTCTCTTTGCCATTACAAGCATATTGTCATATTTGTATTACATAAATATAGCTTTTATATTCAGTTATACTATTAGCTACCGTGTACAAAACATTCCTTATATGCTCTATTTACTTCCTAGCTCATTACATTTTGGTTTAATATTGTTTTGATTTAGTTTTCATCAAGTTTTACTGAAAACTGGATGCCCAGATTAGGTTATGTTATAGGTTCAGTAAGCAGTAAGGTGTTGTTGATGGCTGTGTATTTCTACATTAGTCTATTCGACTGGTTTCCATTCCATGTTTGTACATTGGTTATTGGTTATTAAGATTTCACATTTAGTTTACTCTTGTATTGTCTTATTTGTTGTTAATTAGTGGGTTTGTATTAACATCATTCCCACTGTACAATTGGTCATTCATTATTTTGGGACCTATTCTTCTGTTTATTCTATAACTACACATCATTTAGCTATCATAAACTTATCTTGTCCTTATTCAGTTTGCTTGTGACTCTTTATTTACAATATTTAGTCCTTATTTATAATAAGGTGTTTCACATAGCCAATGAATGTATTCATTAAATGAGTTGTGGTCAGTGTTGACTTTACCATACAGCTTAGGGATTTATATCATGTAATTAATTAACATTTCTTCTTTCTTCTTAATACAATTATTCTTTCAAAGGTTTATGTTAGTTTGTTATACTTCAGTTTCCTTCCCTTTGTTCTTGTGTTTGGTCTGGATATCTTCCTTCTTCTTTCTTCACTGATCTCCTTCTCACTATTGTTCATTTTTATACATGATGTGGTTTTCACTTGTCTTCTTCACATTGTTTCTTCCTTCTTCTTTCTTGAAGTTGTCATTGTTGTATTCTTCTCCCTGATTCTTCTTTCTTCTTTTGTTTTCTTGTGTCCTTCTCAATGATCTATTGGGTAAAGTATGTCAGTCGTCTCGTCTTTATTCTTCTTTTCTTCTTTATTGGTGCACTTACTAGTGAATTCCTTTCAATGATGCTTCACTTATTTAAACTTATGGTACTTTCTTCTTCTGTATACATGGTGGTATTCTAGACCTTTTAATGTATTTTTACTAGTGGTGGCCTTTAAATTAATTTTCAGTACGTAGGTGGATGTGGTGTTATGTGTACTGTTACATATTGCCTCCTTATTAGAATTGATCATTTCTGATATCTTTGTTTTATGATTGAAGAAATTATCAATTTTTTATTTCACTCTTAAGTCACATATAATGTTTTCATATTTTGTATTTACTCTTACACTTGTCTTCAGTTCACTATATTTTCTACATCTCCTTCTTCTTCATAATATTGGAAGCTTGTTTAATTATATTCTTGGCTGTCGTGTTTTTTCCCTTAAATATTTAATTTCCCTAACATTTTTTCCCTAACTTAGTAGCTGGAATCGATTCGGGTGGGCTCTATGGCTTACCTAACTCCGTCGTTCATAACTACACTCTTTCTGAGATCAGGGGTACCTCATCCCTGCCCAGTTAAATGATTGCTGGAACTTTTCTACAGTCAATTCATTAAATAATAATACTCATAAGCAGTCTCTTTCGACTAATAATAATAAACACTCTTGGGGTTATTCACTTTCTTGCCTTTTATATTTTATTATACATTCTCTGCTGGATTCCTTCTTCACTTCTGCAGATCTTCATTAGTTAAGGTTGTTGACAAATAGCATGTGTAAATATTCATTTTTTCTCTTCTCCTTATCGTGACAAAATTGTTCTTCATATTGATTGGTTTTTTCTTCTTTTTCTTGGTCAATTCTCCTTCTCACTATCTTCTCTACATAATATTCTCATTAATGGTCTTCTTCTCTCCTCTAGCAAATGTCATATTTGTTAACATTTTATTTTGGATAGTACACAATTTTTTTCAAAGTGATAGTAAACATTGTTTAAAATATCTTGAGTGCGCTCACTAGTTGCTTGTTTTGGTTATGGTTTAATTATTAGATACTAGTCTTTCTTTTTTTTCTCGTGTTACATACAATATTCATTTGACAAACATTTTTCGTTCAATATTTAATATAATATTTGATTAATAAAAATTCTTCTTTTATATACAATATTCACTTAATAAACATTTTTCTCTTTCTTCTTTCCATAAGAATATCCTTCTTTCATGTTACTCTCTTTGGTTTTCTTCCTCTCTACTCCTTCAAGTGTCTGATAAATTACACTTATTCTGGATGATTTTAATTCTTGTTTATGGAGTATACAATATTTGATAATTACAATACAATGTGATAATATAATAATAACATATTAATGGATAATATCTGATTTTATAGACATTCTTGGGGTTACATTGTTCATTTAATAAACATTTTTCTCTCTCTCTTCTTTCCATAATAATATCCTTCTTTCCTGTTACTCTCTTTGGTGTTCATCCTCTCTACTCCTTCAAGTGTCTGATAAATTACACTTATTCTGGATGATTTTAATTCTTGTTTATGGAGTATACAGTATTTGATAATTACAATACAATGTGATAATATAATAATAACATATTAATGGATAATATCTGATTTTATAGACAATCTTGGGGTTTCATTGTTCATTTAATAAACATTTTTCTCTTTTTCTCTTCTTTCCATTAAAATATCCTTCTTTCATGTTACTCTCTTTGGTGTTCTTCTTCTCTACTCTTTCAAGTGATGGTGGTTTTCACTTATTCTGGACGGTTATAATTCTTGTTTTAGGAGTAGACAAGGTTGTTTGATAAATATTTTTCTTTGGTATTTGTCGTTTACCCAATAGTCGTTGGTCTCATTTTCATTTATTTATTATTGTGGTACACTCATATTGTATTTGGTAAAAAATTTTGGTTTGTTTATTTTGATTATGCATTCCATCGGTCGGCCGTTTCCTCTTCTTCATCTATTTCGTCTCCCCCTCTCTGAGGTGCGTTGGATTGGAATCCCGTGCCTCTTAAGGGAAGCCAGCGTTCTGGTGGGTTCTGTCGATTGTAAGCCATCCGGACCCTCGTAGATGGATCGTCCTGTCCTTGGTTTCCGCTTCCGGATCTGACTCCTTCAATATGATGAATCCGTCGTACATTTTCGGCATCCTCCCTTCCTTCGGGTCTATTTGTATTGTTGTACTGAGGTCCGCTATTATGGTTTCTGTTTGTCGCCTCGCTACTGTGGCTTCTTCGTGTGTCGTACCCGGATTCGCTACTCCTTACGTCCTGACTGTACGGATTGTTATCTTCATTGAAGCTTCGATGTCCCTGATAGAAGCGTCTCCCTCCGTTTCTGTCGTCAGTACGAACGTAATTAGCTCTCCTGAAATTGCTTGGGTTGTGGTTATTCCCGTTGTTCGGTCGGTACTGGCGATTGTTATTATTTGGACGGTAGGGGTGGTTACCATTATTTGGTCGATATTGATTTCCACTGTTATAATTAGGACGGTGATTGTTATTAGGAGGGTTCTGATTATAATTATTATTATAATTTGGCCTATAATTCGTGTTATTCCTATCTGGCGGGTAATTATTGCCGTTACTATTTGGCCTCGGATTCTGGTCCGCATTATCTCGGTTTGAGTTATTATAATTACCTCGATAATTATTTCGGTATCCGGCCTGACCGTTTCTATCAAAGTATGGGTCTGGTCCTTGCCGACTCCTCCGATAATACTTCTCCTGCTCATAGTTTTCTAATAGCGCGGACATAGTTTGGATTGTTCTTATTTGTCCGTTCAGTCTGGCTCTGGCCACGCCCTCTTCGAAATGATATGCCAATTTAGTGACGAGGCATTCTTCAGGTATCTTCGGCTCGAGATTTCTGGCCATACACACTTTGCCCAAGAAGTATGCGGTGAGTGTTGCCCCTTTACTGCGGTCATACTTCCCGTTGCAGATGTCGTCCCACACTATGTTCTGTGCCGATTCGGACCAGTATTTCGTTTTAAACAGCGCTTTAAACTCCGCATAATTCTGTATATCATGCCGGGTAGCCGTCCACCAATTATCGCGCACGTCCTTAAAGTACTCGTCTAACATGTTTCTGATAGTAGACCATCTAGTTTCGCGTGTACGGGCAATATTTTCTTCCACTCTTTCGATGAATTCCATGGGATTCCTTTTATAATGTTGGAAATTTATCAGTTCACGATTCTCTATGTTCGTTATTCCGGTCACTTGTATTGGTTGACTTCGGAATAAATTAATTTCTTCCCTAAAATTATTGAGTTCTCGTCGTTGAAGTTCAGCCATCTTCTCCTTGTCAGTGTGTACTTGCTCCCGAACATCATTCACGGTGGCGGTGATTTCCTCACATCTCGTTCCCAAGTCTTCTTGTTTCTTTGTCATGACTTCAAATTTATTTAAATGGGATTCTTTGATGTTATTTAACTGGGTCTGAAATGTCTCTTTCGTTCTCTGTATTTCTTGCTGGTTCTCTTCACACCTCTCGCCGATTTCAGAAATTTCCCGTCTGACTTCGGTTATTTCCTCTCCTATTTTCGTATTCAATTTTTCGTGACTGTCTTCGAGTCTCTGGCTGATAATTTCAATCTTCTTATTACTATCTTCAATGCTGTCATCAATCTTCTTACTCAATTCCTGGGTATCTTCCTTCAAAGTAGCTATGATTTTATTTGTCTCTTCCGTCTTCTTGTTTAACTCCCCTTTGAAATCCTCCTTCAACGATTCGATATTTTTTGTTAATAATTCATTATTTTTAATTAATTTCTCGTTAAAATCTTCTTTTAAAGACTCTATGTTCTTCTGGCCGTCTTCCTTCAATGATTCTATATGTTTTCTATTTTCTTCCATCATATTCTTCAGCTTCTCCATGATATTACTGTCCCCCGTTATTGTGGGTCTCTCGTGTAGTTCCTCTGTTTGTATAGGTCGGCTGGGTTCTATAGGACGTAATATTTCTTCTAGATCTTCGACTGGCGTCGCCTCCTTATCATCCATGTCTATTTCTTTATCTGCTTCCGCCGCACGCTTCTTAGAGGTTGCTCTCCGTTGCATTTTTGGTCCTGTGTATTGCAGTTGCCTCGAAAATTAGGTTGATGATTATTTTATAAATTAGGTTGAATATTTTTCCGCCTAATTTCGCTCGAACGTTGTGCGCCAATTTGTTAGAGGACGAGTATCCGTCTATAGTTTATAGTTTAATTATTATTATTATTATTAAGTAGTAGTCTCAGGGTTGCTTTTACTCAAAATGGGTCTTGCACTCGGCTAATTATTATTATTCAATATCGTATTTTATTATTATTTATCTGTTTAGTGACTTATTCCCCTCATTTCAACCTATTGTTGAATCCAGGATTGAATAAGCCGGTTACTTACACTCTTTTCGACGTATTAGCTGTCGGTTTAAATAGTTTAATTATATGTATTATATCCACTGCTTAGAATTATTCCAATCGAAGTTCCGTCGACTCTTCGTTGATCAGCGGTGGTGAGAAGATCAGTAGTTTTCTTCCTATATACTAACATACACATACATAGACATGACATTCATGGTAACTCATACTTTATAATATTGTAAATATGTAGGTCAGTACGGTTGTAAACAAAATATAAAATCACTCAATTTGAATGATTCGCACTTTCAGCATGGTACCAACCGCCTCGTTCTTCTCCTCTAAGCTGTATTTACTGATACAATAAAGGTCAACTCTTTCAATGGTAAAAATAATAATGGTTATTTATTCAATTCTAACACAATGAAATTTAATACAACAATACGTATTGCTCTTCTTTCTGTTTAACAATTAATATTTAAATGTGAAGATGGACTCTAAGACAACTGATAAGCTCAAGTTGGCATGACTGCCTCTGGTTAGTTACAAAATGTGTGTTGACAAACATACAGGTTATGTCGTATTATTCGACTTGAAATATCATTAATAATTATAATAATAAAAGTAGTAGCTTCTTTTAGACTGCAAAATACACTTATTTGAGATAATTGCTACGGCTAGAACAAACATATAAGATAAGAATTCATTGATTGTTAATTAAAAAAGTGAAAATATGAACGACTGTTCATGGTTAGACATATGCTTCAAATATCGTTAATGCAACCTTGTTTGGTTAAAAGTGGTTAAATAGTTATTATTAATTGACAATAATTGTTATGATCCAGTGTCAGGGACTAAGATCATCTTTAAAATTGGATATTCCTAGTTCAGGTAACGATAATTCATTTATTGTAGTTATCACTCTCTGGCGTAACTCTTACTTAAATTTAGCAACAAAATATTCAATACTCCTATCTGCTAATAGCATAAGAGCACATACACTCTTCATTGATGGTACAATGTCTTTACTTATTCTAAATATTTATAGTATACAAATCGTTGAAATTGTCGTTACTTAAATCGTTCAACTTCGACATTGTTTATTTGTATTCATCAGATCCCTTCTTTTAAGAATAGGGAATTTAATTGTTTACCATAGGTTAATTTAAATCGCTATTAGCGTTCAGTTATCTTTCTTATCATCTAATCATAACATTATAGCTGTGGGTATGAATACTTGCGTATCTTGTCGTTCGAAGGGTTACACTTTTTCTTATTAACACTTTTTAATTAATTAAAATTTATTTTTTATTAATTAAATTTTATCACTGCACTGCACCCACTCCTATGCGCATTAACTCCGAAAAAAGTACACTTAGAAATATACTGCACTGATTCTTCAATGTATGTAACCTATATCTCGGTTTGAGGTTAATGTTGTTTATGCCTGGTTGCTGTCAAAAGCACGTTTTTCTGGAGCGACGACAAGCATGCAGCTCGCTTCGTTGATGTTGAAAGACTGTCTCTGGTTCCTCTGTCGGAATGATGAATTTCGGATTTTTTATAAGCTCTGATTGGTCAGTTTATTTTAATTCGTTTATTTACGGTAGACTTCGTCAAAACAGACGCTTCCAACGGCGTCAGTTTTTGGGAACAAGATTAAGAAATCGTGGCTTACATACCCACACGAAAGGGCTCAGCATAATACAATTATTCTTAAAAGTCCAATATCTTCCTTATAATTGTACTGATGACATTGTGATTACCCTCATTGTTCATGATTTTTAAAGACGATTAATTTGAACCCCCTCATCATATATTTCTGATTAGGGATAGCTGACTTCGCACTTAGTATTTATACTTAGTGTCCATCAAGCCATTAATTATTAATATTATATTGTTTTTATTCCATTTTCTATGGTAATATCTCGTTCTTAATCTACTGTACAATTTTCACTTAAAACTATGCCTTAATATTAACACTATGTCCGTTTTCATAGATTCGAACTTAAACCTATTGTTATACATTTTTGTTTTTCTTATTCCCTAGCAATAATAATATTTAATTGAATTCTAACATTGTATAATTAAACATCGATGGGTTAAGTCACTACTGACAGTGTTCTTTTTCCCTACATTATTGGTTTAGTGCCTTAATTATCATTTATTAATTAGGCTTGTCGTGCCTATATGGAGTTACCTTGTTGTATGTTTGGTATCCTACACATATTATTCGCATTATGCTCTAATTGATAATTAAAATAGTCACAATGATCTTATTGTTATTGTGATGCAGTTCACTCTGCATTTGACTCTGTTATTATCTAGGTTTAGTGGCTGTAAACTTTACTTGCAGCTAACTGTTACAATGGTTTAGTTGTAATTACATTTATATAAATTATTTAGATAGTTATTTTGGTTGCATTTGCTCATCTGAACAGTATTCTGTCTGACATCAGGTCATTAGTTGAGTTACTATCTTTGTATAATGTGTTTGTAACATGATTTTGGTTGTATAATGTCTCTTTGCCATTACAAGCATATTGTCATATTTGTATTACATAAATATAGCTTTTATATTCAGTTATACTATTAGCTACCGTGTACAAAACATTCCTTATATGCTCTATTTACTTCCTAGCTCATTACATTTTGGTTTAATATTGTTTTGATTTAGTTTTCATCAAGTTTTACTGAAAACTGGATGCCCAGATTAGGTTATGTTATAGGTTCAGTAAGCAGTAAGGTGTTGTTGATGGCTGTGTATTTCTACATTAGTCTATTCGACTGGTTTCCATTCCATGTTTGTACATTGGTTATTGGTTATTAAGATTTCACATTTAGTTTACTCTTGTATTGTCTTATTTGTTGTTAATTAGTGGGTTTGTATTAACATCATTCCCACTGTACAATTGGTCATTCATTATTTTGGGACCTATTCTTCTGTTTATTCTATAACTACACATCATTTAGCTATCATAAACTTATCTTGTCCTTATTCAGTTTGCTTGTGACTCTTTATTTACAATATTTAGTCCTTATTTATAATAAGGTGTTTCACATAGCCAATGAATGTATTCATTAAATGAGTTGTGGTCAGTGTTGACTTTACCATACAGCTTAGGGATTTATATCATGTAATTAATTAACATTTCTTCTTTCTTCTTAATACAATTATTCTTTCAAAGGTTTATGTTAGTTT
Organism: Magicicada septendecula; assembly: GCA_034769895.1. Lineage (NCBI taxonomy): Eukaryota > Metazoa > Arthropoda > Insecta > Hemiptera > Cicadidae > Magicicada > Magicicada septendecula. The sequence continues at coordinate 291,379,249 of CM068367.1, forward strand.
GTTATACTTCAGTTTCCTTCCCTTTGTTCTTGTGTTTGGTCTGGATATCTTCCTTCTTCTTTCTTCACTGATCTCCTTCTCACTATTGTTCATTTTTATACATGATGTGGTTTTCACTTGTCTTCTTCACATTGTTTCTTCCTTCTTCTTTCTTGAAGTTGTCATTGTTGTATTCTTCTCCCTGATTCTTCTTTCTTCTTTTGTTTTCTTGTGTCCTTCTCAATGATCTATTGGGTAAAGTATGTCAGTCGTCTCGTCTTTATTCTTCTTTTCTTCTTTATTGGTGCACTTACTAGTGAATTCCTTTCAATGATGCTTCACTTATTTAAACTTATGGTACTTTCTTCTTCTGTATACATGGTGGTATTCTAGACCTTTTAATGTATTTTTACTAGTGGTGGCCTTTAAATTAATTTTCAGTACGTAGGTGGATGTGGTGTTATGTGTACTGTTACATATTGCCTCCTTATTAGAATTGATCATTTCTGATATCTTTGTTTTATGATTGAAGAAATTATCAATTTTTTATTTCACTCTTAAGTCACATATAATGTTTTCATATTTTGTATTTACTCTTACACTTGTCTTCAGTTCACTATATTTTCTACATCTCCTTCTTCTTCATAATATTGGAAGCTTGTTTAATTATATTCTTGGCTGTCGTGTTTTTTCCCTTAAATATTTAATTTCCCTAACATTTTTTCCCTAACTTAGTAGCTGGAATCGATTCGGGTGGGCTCTATGGCTTACCTAACTCCGTCGTTCATAACTACACTCTTTCTGAGATCAGGGGTACCTCATCCCTGCCCAGTTAAATGATTGCTGGAACTTTTCTACAGTCAATTCATTAAATAATAATACTCATAAGCAGTCTCTTTCGACTAATAATAATAAACACTCTTGGGGTTATTCACTTTCTTGCCTTTTATATTTTATTATACATTCTCTGCTGGATTCCTTCTTCACTTCTGCAGATCTTCATTAGTTAAGGTTGTTGACAAATAGCATGTGTAAATATTCATTTTTTCTCTTCTCCTTATCGTGACAAAATTGTTCTTCATATTGATTGGTTTTTTCTTCTTTTTCTTGGTCAATTCTCCTTCTCACTATCTTCTCTACATAATATTCTCATTAATGGTCTTCTTCTCTCCTCTAGCAAATGTCATATTTGTTAACATTTTATTTTGGATAGTACACAATTTTTTTCAAAGTGATAGTAAACATTGTTTAAAATATCTTGAGTGCGCTCACTAGTTGCTTGTTTTGGTTATGGTTTAATTATTAGATACTAGTCTTTCTTTTTTTTCTCGTGTTACATACAATATTCATTTGACAAACATTTTTCGTTCAATATTTAATATAATATTTGATTAATAAAAATTCTTCTTTTATATACAATATTCACTTAATAAACATTTTTCTCTTTCTTCTTTCCATAAGAATATCCTTCTTTCATGTTACTCTCTTTGGTTTTCTTCCTCTCTACTCCTTCAAGTGTCTGATAAATTACACTTATTCTGGATGATTTTAATTCTTGTTTATGGAGTATACAATATTTGATAATTACAATACAATGTGATAATATAATAATAACATATTAATGGATAATATCTGATTTTATAGACATTCTTGGGGTTACATTGTTCATTTAATAAACATTTTTCTCTCTCTCTTCTTTCCATAATAATATCCTTCTTTCCTGTTACTCTCTTTGGTGTTCATCCTCTCTACTCCTTCAAGTGTCTGATAAATTACACTTATTCTGGATGATTTTAATTCTTGTTTATGGAGTATACAGTATTTGATAATTACAATACAATGTGATAATATAATAATAACATATTAATGGATAATATCTGATTTTATAGACAATCTTGGGGTTTCATTGTTCATTTAATAAACATTTTTCTCTTTTTCTCTTCTTTCCATTAAAATATCCTTCTTTCATGTTACTCTCTTTGGTGTTCTTCTTCTCTACTCTTTCAAGTGATGGTGGTTTTCACTTATTCTGGACGGTTATAATTCTTGTTTTAGGAGTAGACAAGGTTGTTTGATAAATATTTTTCTTTGGTATTTGTCGTTTACCCAATAGTCGTTGGTCTCATTTTCATTTATTTATTATTGTGGTACACTCATATTGTATTTGGTAAAAAATTTTGGTTTGTTTATTTTGATTATGCATTCCATCGGTCGGCCGTTTCCTCTTCTTCATCTATTTCGTCTCCCCCTCTCTGAGGTGCGTTGGATTGGAATCCCGTGCCTCTTAAGGGAAGCCAGCGTTCTGGTGGGTTCTGTCGATTGTAAGCCATCCGGACCCTCGTAGATGGATCGTCCTGTCCTTGGTTTCCGCTTCCGGATCTGACTCCTTCAATATGATGAATCCGTCGTACATTTTCGGCATCCTCCCTTCCTTCGGGTCTATTTGTATTGTTGTACTGAGGTCCGCTATTATGGTTTCTGTTTGTCGCCTCGCTACTGTGGCTTCTTCGTGTGTCGTACCCGGATTCGCTACTCCTTACGTCCTGACTGTACGGATTGTTATCTTCATTGAAGCTTCGATGTCCCTGATAGAAGCGTCTCCCTCCGTTTCTGTCGTCAGTACGAACGTAATTAGCTCTCCTGAAATTGCTTGGGTTGTGGTTATTCCCGTTGCTCGGTCGGTACTGGCGATTGTTATTATTTGGACGGTAGGGGTGGTTACCATTATTTGGTCGATATTGATTTCCACTGTTATAATTAGGACGGTGATTGTTATTAGGAGGGTTCTGATTATAATTATTATTATAATTTGGCCTATAATTCGTGTTATTCCTATCTGGCGGGTAATTATTGCCGTTACTATTTGGCCTCGGATTCTGGTCCGCATTATCTCGGTTTGAGTTATTATAATTACCTCGATAATTATTTCGGTATCCGGCCTGACCGTTTCTATCAAAGTATGGGTCTGGTCCTTGCCGACTCCTCCGATAATACTTCTCCTGCTCATAGTTTTCTAATAGCGCGGACATAGTTTGGATTGTTCTTATTTGTCCGTTCAGTCTGGCTCTGGCCACGCCCTCTTCGAAATGATATGCCAATTTAGTGACGAGGCATTCTTCAGGTATCTTCGGCTCGAGATTTCTGGCCATACACACTTTGCCCAAGAAGTATGCGGTGAGTGTTGCCCCTTTACTGCGGTCATACTTCCCGTTGCAGATGTCGTCCCACACTATGTTCTGTGCCGATTCGGACCAGTATTTCGTTTTAAACAGCGCTTTAAACTCCGCATAATTCTGTATATCATGCCGGGTAGCCGTCCACCAATTATCGCGCACGTCCTTAAAGTACTCGTCTAACATGTTTCTGATAGTAGACCATCTAGTTTCGCGTGTACGGGCAATATTTTCTTCCACTCTTTCGATGAATTCCATGGGATTCCTTTTATAATGTTGGAAATTTATCAGTTCACGATTCTCTATGTTCGTTATTCCGGTCACTTGTATTGGTTGACTTCGGAATAAATTAATTTCTTCCCTAAAATTATTGAGTTCTCGTCGTTGAAGTTCAGCCATCTTCTCCTTGTCAGTGTGTACTTGCTCCCGAACATCATTCACGGTGGCGGTGATTTCCTCACATCTCGTTCCCAAGTCTTCTTGTTTCTTTGTCATGACTTCAAATTTATTTAAATGGGATTCTTTGATGTTATTTAACTGGGTCTGAAATGTCTCTTTCGTTCTCTGTATTTCTTGCTGGTTCTCTTCACACCTCTCGCCGATTTCAGAAATTTCCCGTCTGACTTCGGTTATTTCCTCTCCTATTTTCGTATTCAATTTTTCGTGACTGTCTTCGAGTCTCTGGCTGATAATTTCAATCTTCTTATTACTATCTTCAATGCTGTCATCAATCTTCTTACTCAATTCCTGGGTATCTTCCTTCAAAGTAGCTATGATTTTATTTGTCTCTTCCGTCTTCTTGTTTAACTCCCCTTTGAAATCCTCCTTCAACGATTCGATATTTTTTGTTAATAATTCATTATTTTTAATTAATTTCTCGTTAAAATCTTCTTTTAAAGACTCTATGTTCTTCTGGCCGTCTTCCTTCAATGATTCTATATGTTTTCTATTTTCTTCCATCATATTCTTCAGCTTCTCCATGATATTACTGTCCCCCGTTATTGTGGGTCTCTCGTGTAGTTCCTCTGTTTGTATAGGTCGGCTGGGTTCTATAGGACGTAATATTTCTTCTAGATCTTCGACTGGCGTCGCCTCCTTATCATCCATGTCTATTTCTTTATCTGCTTCCGCCGCACGCTTCTTAGAGGTTGCTCTCCGTTGCATTTTTGGTCCTGTGTATTGCAGTTGCCTCGAAAATTAGGTTGATGATTATTTTATAAATTAGGTTGAATATTTTTCCGCCTAATTTCGCTCGAACGTTGTGCGCCAATTTGTTAGAGGACGAGTATCCGTCTATAGTTTATAGTTTAATTATTATTATTATTATTAAGTAGTAGTCTCAGGGTTGCTTTTACTCAAAATGGGTCTTGCACTCGGCTAATTATTATTATTCAATATCGTATTTTATTATTATTTATCTGTTTAGTGACTTATTCCCCTCATTTCAACCTATTGTTGAATCCAGGATTGAATAAGCCGGTTACTTACACTCTTTTCGACGTATTAGCTGTCGGTTTAAATAGTTTAATTATATGTATTATATCCACTGCTTAGAATTATTCCAATCGAAGTTCCGTCGACTCTTCGTTGATCAGCGGTGGTGAGAAGATCAGTAGTTTTCTTCCTATATACTAACATACACATACATAGACATGACATTCATGGTAACTCATACTTTATAATATTGTAAATATGTAGGTCAGTACGGTTGTAAACAAAATATAAAATCACTCAATTTGAATGATTCGCACTTTCAGCATGGTACCAACCGCCTCGTTCTTCTCCTCTAAGCTGTATTTACTGATACAATAAAGGTCAACTCTTTCAATGGTAAAAATAATAATGGTTATTTATTCAATTCTAACACAATGAAATTTAATACAACAATACGTATTGCTCTTCTTTCTGTTTAACAATTAATATTTAAATGTGAAGATGGACTCTAAGACAACTGATAAGCTCAAGTTGGCATGACTGCCTCTGGTTAGTTACAAAATGTGTGTTGACAAACATACAGGTTATGTCGTATTATTCGACTTGAAATATCATTAATAATTATAATAATAAAAGTAGTAGCTTCTTTTAGACTGCAAAATACACTTATTTGAGATAATTGCTACGGCTAGAACAAACATATAAGATAAGAATTCATTGATTGTTAATTAAAAAAGTGAAAATATGAACGACTGTTCATGGTTAGACATATGCTTCAAATATCGTTAATGCAACCTTGTTTGGTTAAAAGTGGTTAAATAGTTATTATTAATTGACAATAATTGTTATGATCCAGTGTCAGGGACTAAGATCATCTTTAAAATTGGATATTCCTAGTTCAGGTAACGATAATTCATTTATTGTAGTTATCACTCTCTGGCGTAACTCTTACTTAAATTTAGCAACAAAATATTCAATACTCCTATCTGCTAATAGCATAAGAGCACATACACTCTTCATTGATGGTACAATGTCTTTACTTATTCTAAATATTTATAGTATACAAATCGTTGAAATTGTCGTTACTTAAATCGTTCAACTTCGACATTGTTTATTTGTATTCATCAGATCCCTTCTTTTAAGAATAGGGAATTTAATTGTTTACCATAGGTTAATTTAAATCGCTATTAGCGTTCAGTTATCTTTCTTATCATCTAATCATAACATTATAGCTGTGGGTATGAATACTTGCGTATCTTGTCGTTCGAAGGGTTACACTTTTTCTTATTAACACTTTTTAATTAATTAAAATTTATTTTTTATTAATTAAATTTTATCACTGCACTGCACCCACTCCTATGCGCATTAACTCCGAAAAAAGTACACTTAGAAATATACTGCACTGATTCTTCAATGTATGTAACCTATATCTCGGTTTGAGGTTAATGTTGTTTATGCCTGGTTGCTGTCAAAAGCACGTTTTTCTGGAGCGACGACAAGCATGCAGCTCGCTTCGTTGATGTTGAAAGACTGTCTCTGGTTCCTCTGTCGGAATGATGAATTTCGGATTTTTTATAAGCTCTGATTGGTCAGTTTATTTTAATTCGTTTATTTACGGTAGACTTCGTCAAAACAGACACTTCCAACGGCGTCAGTTTTTGGGAACAAGATTAAGAAATCGTGGCTTACATACCCACACGAAAGGGCTCAGCATAATACAATTATTCTTAAAAGTCCAATATCTTCCTTATAATTGTACTGATGACATTGTGATTACCCTCATTGTTCATGATTTTTAAAGACGATTAATTTGAACCCCCTCATCATATATTTCTGATTAGGGATAGCTGACTTCGCACTTAGTATTTATACTTAGTGTCCATCAAGCCATTAATTATTAATATTATATTGTTTTTATTCCATTTTCTATGGTAATATCTCGTTCTTAATCTACTGTACAATTTTCACTTAAAACTATGCCTTAATATTAACACTATGTCCGTTTTCATAGATTCGAACTTAAACCTATTGTTATACATTTTTGTTTTTCTTATTCCCTAGCAATAATAATATTTAATTGAATTCTAACATTGTATAATTAAACATCGATGGGTTAAGTCACTACTGACAGTGTTCTTTTTCCCTACATTATTGGTTTAGTGCCTTAATTATCATTTATTAATTAGGCTTGTCGTGCCTATATGGAGTTACCTTGTTGTATGTTTGGTATCCTACACATATTATTCGCATTATGCTCTAATTGATAATTAAAATAGTCACAATGATCTTATTGTTATTGTGATGCAGTTCACTCTGCATTTGACTCTGTTATTATCTAGGTTTAGTGGCTGTAAACTTTACTTGCAGCTAACTGTTACAATGGTTTAGTTGTAATTACATTTATATAAATTATTTAGATAGTTATTTTGGTTGCATTTGCTCATCTGAACAGTATTCTGTCTGACATCAGGTCATTAGTTGAGTTACTATCTTTGTATAATGTGTTAAAACATGATTTTGGTTGCATAATGTCTCTTTGCCATTACAAGCATATTGTCATATTTGTATTACATAAATATAGCTTTTATATTCAGTTATACTATTAGCTACCGTGTACAAAACATTCCTTATATGCTCTATTTACTTCCTAGCTCATTACATTTTGGTTTAATATTGTTTTGATTTAGTTTTCATCAAGTTTTACTGAAAACTGGATGCCCAGATTAGGTTATGTTATAGGTTCAGTAAGCAGTAAGGTGTTGTTGATGGCTGTGTATTTCTACATTAGTCTATTCGACTGGTTTCCATTCCATGTTTGTACATTGGTTATTGGTTATTAAGATTTCACATTTAGTTTACTCTTGTATTGTCTTATTTGTTGTTAATTAGTGGGTTTGTATTAACATCATTCCCACTGTACAATTGGTCATTCATTATTTTGGGACCTATTCTTCTGTTTATTCTATAACTACACATCATTTAGCTATCATAAACTTATCTTGTCCTTATTCAGTTTGCTTGTGACTCTTTATTTACAATATTTAGTCCTTATTTATAATAAGGTGTTTCACATAGCCAATGAATGTATTCATTAAATGAGTTGTGGTCAGTGTTGACTTTACCATACAGCTTAGGGATTTATATCATGTAATTAATTAACATTTCTTCTTTCTTCTTAATACAATTATTCTTTCAAAGGTTTATGTTAGTTTGTTATACTTCAGTTTCCTTCCCTTTGTTCTTGTGTTTGGTCTGGATATCTTCCTTCTTCTTTCTTCACTGATCTCCTTCTCACTATTGTTCATTTTTATACATGATGTGGTTTTCACTTGTCTTCTTCACATTGTTTCTTCCTTCTTCTTTCTTGAAGTTGTCATTGTTGTATTCTTCTCCCTGATTCTTCTTTCTTCTTTTGTTCTCATGTTCTTCTCACTTATTCTTCTTTCTTCTTTTGTTTTCTTGTGTCCTTCTCAATGATCTATTGGGTAAAGTATGTCAGTCGTCTCGTCTTTATTCTTCTTTTCTTCTTTATTGGTGCACTTACTAGTGAATTCCTTTCAATGATGCTTCACTTATTTAAACTTATGGTACTTTCTTCTTCTGTATACATGGTGGTATTCTAGACCTTTTAATGTATTTTTACTAGTGGTGGCCTTTAAATTAATTTTCAGTACGTAGGTGGATGTGGTGTTATGTGTACTGTTACATATTGCCTCCTTATTAGAATTGATCATTTCTGATATCTTTGTTTTATGATTGAAGAAATTATCAATTTTTTATTTCACTCTTAAGTCACATATAATGTTTTCATATTTTGTATTTACTCTTACACTTGTCTTCAGTTCACTATATTTTCTACATCTCCTTCTTCTTCATAATATTGGAAGCTTGTTTAATTATATTCTTGGCTGTCGTGTTTTTTCCCTTAAATATTTAATTTCCCTAACATTTTTTCCCTAACTTAGTAGCTGGAATCGATTCGGGTGGGCTCTATGGCTTACCTAACTCCGTCGTTCATAACTACACTCTTTCTGAGATCAGGGGTACCTCATCCCTGCCCAGTTAAATGATTGCTGGAACTTTTCTACAGTCAATTCATTAAATAATAATACTCATAAGCAGTCTCTTTCGACTAATAATAATAAACACTCTTGGGGTTATTCACTTTCTTGCCTTTTATATTTTATTATACATTCTCTGCTGGATTCCTTCTTCACTTCTGCAGATCTTCATTAGTTAAGGTTGTTGACAAATAGCATGTGTAAATATTCTTCATTTTTTCTCTTCTCCTTATCATGACAAAATTGTTCTTCATATTGATTGGTTTTTTCTTCTTTTTCTTGGTCAATTCTCCTTCTCACTATCTTCTCTACATAATATTCTCATTAATGGTCTTCTTCTCTCCTCTAGCAAATGTCATATTTGTTAACATTTTATTTTGGATAGTACACAATTTTTTTCGAAGTGATAGTAAACATTGTTTAAAATATCTTAAGTGCGTTCACTAGTTGCTTGTTTTGGTTATGGTTTAGTTATTAGATACTAGTCTTTCTTTTTTTTCTCGTGTTACATACAATATTCATTTGACAAACATTTTTCGTTCAATATTTAATATAATATTTGATTAATAAAAATTCTTCTTTTATATACAATATTCACTTAATAAACATTTTTCTCTTTCTTCTTTCCATAAGAATATCCTTCTTTCATGTTACTCTCTTTGGTTTTCTTCCTCTCTACTCCTTCAAGTGTCTGATAAATTACACTTATTCTGGATGATTTTAATTCTTGTTTATGGAGTATACAATGTTTGATAATTACAATACAATGTGATAATATAATAATAACATATTAATGGATAATATCTGATTTTATAGACATTCTTGGGGTTACATTGTTCATTTAATAAACATTTTTCTCTCTCTCTTCTTTCCATAATAATATCCTTCTTTCCTGTTACTCTCTTTGGTGTTCATCCTCTCTACTCCTTCAAGTGTCTGATAAATTACACTTATTCTGGATGATTTTAATTCTTGTTTATGGAGTATACAGTATTTGATAATTACAATACAATGTGATAATATAATAATAACATATTAATGGATAATATCTGATTTTATAGACATTCTTGGGGTTTCATTGTTCATTTAATAAACATTTTTCTCTTTTTCCATTAAAATATCCTTCTTTCATGTTACTCTCTTTGGTGTTCTTCTTCTCTACTCCTTCAAGTGATGGTGGTTTTCACTTATTCTGGACGGTTATAATTCTTGTTTTAGGAGTAGACAAGGTTGTTTGATAAATATTTTTCTTTGGTATTTGTCGTTTACCCAATAGTCGTTGGTCTCATTTTCATTTATTTATTATTGTGGTACACTCATATTGTATTTGGTAAAAAATTTTGGTTTGTTTATTTTGATTATGCATTCCATCGGTCGGCCGTTTCCTCTTCTTCATCTATTTCGTCTCCCCCTCTCTGAGGTGCGTTGGATTGGAATCCCGTGCCTCTTAAGGGAAGCCAGCGTTCTGGTGGGTTCTGTCGATTGTAAGCCATCTGGACCCTCGTAGATGGATCGTCCTGTCCTAGGTTTCCGCTTCCGGATCTGACTCCTTCAATATGATGAATCCGTCGTACATTTTCGGCATCCTCCCTTCCTTCGGGTCTATTTGTATTGTTGTACTGAGGTCCGCTATTATGGCTTCTGTTTGTCTCCTCGCTACTGCGGCTTCTTCGTGTGTCGTACCCGGATTCGCTACTCCTTACGTCCTGACTGTACGGATTGTTATCTTCATTGAAGCTTCGATGTTCCTGATAGAAGCGTCTCCCTCCATTTCTGTCGTCAGCACGAACGTAATTAGCTCTCCTGAAATTGCTTGGGTTGTGGTTATTCCCGTTGTTCGGTCGGTACTGGCGATTGTTATTATTTGGACGGTAGGGGTGGTTACCATTATTTGGTCGATATTGATTTCCACTGTTATAATTAGGACGGTGGTTGTTATTAGGAGGGTTCTGATTATAATTATTATTATAATTTGGCCTATAATTCGTGTTATTCCTATCTGGCGGGTAATTATTCCCGTTACTATTTGGCCTCGGATTCTGGTCAGCATTATCTCAGTTTGAGTTATTATAATTACCTCGATAATTATTTCGGTATCCGGCCTGACCGTTTCTATCAAAGTATGGGTCTGGTCCTTGCCGACTCCTCCGATAATACTTCTCCTGCTCATAGTTTTCTAATAGCGCGGACATAGTTTGGATTGTTCTTATTTGTCCGTTCAGTCTGGCTCTGGCCACGCCCTCTTCGAAATGATATGCCAATTTAGTGACGAGGCATTCTTCAGGTATCTTCGGCTCGAGATTTCTGGCCATACACACTTTGCCCAAGAAGTATGCGGTGAGTGTTGCCCCTTTACTGCGGTCATACTTCCCGTTGCAGATGTCGTCCCACACTATGTTCTGTGCCGATTCGGACCAGTATTTCGTTTTAAACAGCGCTTTAAACTCCGCATAATTCTGTATATCATGCCGGGTAGCCGTCCACCAATTATCGCGCACGTCCTTAAAGTACTCGTCTAACATGTTTCTGATAGTAGACCATCTAGTTTCGCGTGTACGGGCAATATTTTCTTCCACTCTTTCGATGAATTCCATGGGATTCCTTTTATAATGTTGGAAATTTATCAGTTCACGATTCTCTATGTTCGTTATTCCGGTCACTTGTATTGGTTGACTTCGGAATAAATTAATTTCTTCCCTAAAATTATTGAGTTCTCGTCGTTGAAGTTCAGCCATCTTCTCCTTGTCAGTGTGTACTTGCTCCCGAACATCATTCACGGTGGCGGTGATTTCCTCACATCTCGTTCCCAAGTCTTCTTGTTTCTTTGTCATGACTTCAAATTTATTTAAATGGGATTCTTTGATGTTATTTAACTGGGTCTGAAGTGTCTCTTTCGTTCTCTGTATTTCTTGCTGGTTCTCTTCACACCTCTCGCCGATTTCAGAAATTTCCCGTCTGACTTCGGTTATTTCCTCTCCTATTTTCGTATTCAATTTTTCGTGACTGTCTTCGAGTCTCTGGCTGATAATTTCAATCTTCTTATTACTATCTTCGATGCTGTCATCAATCTTCTTACTCAATTCCTGGGTATCTTCCTTCAAAGAAGCTATGATTTTATTTGTCTCTTCCGTCTTCTTGTTTAACTCCCCTTTGAAATCCTCCTTCAACGATTCGATATTTTTTGTTAATAATTCATTATTTTTAATTAATTTCTCGTTAAAATCTTCTTTTAAAGACTCTATGTTCTTCTGGCCGTCTTCCTTCAATTCTTCTTTTAATAATTCAATATTCTTCTGACCGTCTTCCTTCAATGATTCCATATGTTTTCTATTTTCTTCCATCATATTCTTCAGCTTCTCCATGATATTACTGTCCCCCGTTATTGTGGGTCTCTCGTGTAGTTCCTCTGTTTGTATAGGTCGGCTGGGTTCTAAAGGAGGTAATATTTCTTCTAGATCTTCGACTGGCGTCGCCTCCTTATCATCCATGTCTATTTCTTTATCTGTTTCCGCCGCACGCTTCTTAGAGGTTGCTCTCCGTTGCATTTTTGGTCCTGTGTATTGCAGTTGCCTCGAAAATTAGGTTGATGATTATTTTATAAATTAGGTTGAATATTTTTCCGCCTAATTTCGCTCGAACGTTGTGCGCCAATTTGTTAGAGGACGAGTATCCGTCTATAGTTTATAGTTTAATTATTATTATTATTAAGTAGTAGTCTCAGGGTTGCTTTTACTCAAAATGGGTCTTGCACTCAGCTAATTATTATTATTCAATATCGTATTTTATTATTATTTATCTGTTTAGTGACTTATTCCCCTCAGTTCAACCTATTGTTGAATCCAGGATTGAATAAGCCGGTTACTTACACTCTTTTCGACGTATTAGCTGTCGGTTTAAATGGTTTAATTATATGTATTATATCCACTGCTTAGAATTATTCCAATCGACGTTCCGTCGACTCTTCGTTGATCAGCGGTGGTGAGAAGATCAGTAGTTTTCTTCCTATATACTAACATACACATACATAGACATGACATTCGTGGTAACTCATACTTTATAATATTGTAAATATGTAGGTCAGTACGGTTGTAAACAAAATATAAAATCACTCAATTTGAATGATTCGCACTTTCAGCATGGTACCAACCGCCTCGTTCTTCTCCTCTAAGCTGTATTTACTGATACAATAAAGGTCAACTCTTTCAATGGTAAAAATAATAATGGTTATTTATTCAATTCTAACACAATGAAATTTAATACAATAATACGTTTTGCTCTTCTTTCTGGTTAACAATTAATATATAAATGTGAAGATGGACTCTAAGACAATTGATAAGCTCAAGTTGGCATGACTGCCTCTGGTTTGTTACAAAATGTGTGTTGACAAACATACAGGTTATGTCGTATTATTCGACTTGAAATATCATTAATAATTATAATAATAAAAGTAGTAGGTTCTTTTAGACTGCAAAATACACTTATTTGAGATAATAGCTACGGCTAGAACAAACATATAAGATAAGAATTCATTGATTGTTAATTAAAAAAGTGAAAATATGAACGACTGTTCATGGTTAGACATATGCTTTAAATATCGTTAATGCAACCTTGTTTGGTTAAAAGTGGTTAAATAGTTATTATTAATTGACAATAATTGTTATGATCCAGTGTCAGGGACTAAGATCATCTTTAAAATTGGATATTCCTAGTTCAGGTAACGATAATTCATTTATTGTAGTTATCACTCTCTGGCGTAACTCTTACTTAAATTTAGCAACAAAATATAAAATACTCCTATCTGCTAATAGCATAAGAGCACATACACTCTTCATTGATGGTACAATGTCTTTACTTATTCTAAATATTTATAGTATACAAATCGTTGAAATTGTCGTTACTTAAATCGTTCAACTTCGACATTGTTTATTTGTATTCATCAGATCCCTTCTTTTAAGAATAGGGAATTTAATTGTTTACCATAGGTTAATTTAAATCGCTATTAGCGTTCAGTTATCTTTCTTATCATCTAATCATAACATTATAGCTGTGGGTATGAATACTTGCGTATCTTGTCGTTCGAAGGGTTACACTTTTTCTTATTAACACTTTTTAATTAATTAAAATTTATTTTTTATTAATTAAATTTTATCACTGCACTGCACCCACTCCTATGCGCATTAACTCCGAAAAAAGTACACTTAGAAATATACTGCACTGATTCTTCAATGTATGTAACCTATATCTCGGTTTGAGGTTAATGTTGTTTATGCCTGGTTGCTGTCAAAAGCACGTTTTTCTGGAGTCTCTGGTTCCTCTGTCGGAATGATGAATTTCAGATTTTTTATAAGATCTGATTGGTCAGTTTATTTTAATTCGTTTATTTACGGTAGACTTCGTCAAAACAGACGCTTCCAACGGCGTCAGTTTTTGGGAACAAGATTAAGAAATCGTGGCTTACATACCCATGCGAAAGGGCTCAGCATAATACAATTATTCTTAAAAGTCCAATATCTTCCTTATAATTGTACTGATGACGATTAATTTGAACCCCCTCATCATATATTTCTGATTAGGGATAGCTGACTTCGCACTTAGTAATTATACTTAGTGTCCATCAAGCCATTAATTATTATTATATTTTTTTTATTCCATTTTCTATGGTAATATCTCGTTCTTAATCTACTGTACAATTTTCACTTAAAACTATGCCTTAATATTAACACTATGTCCGTTTTCATAGATTCGAACTTAAACCTATTGTTATACATTTTTGTTTTTCTTATTCCCTAGCAATAATAATATTTAATTGAATTCTAACATTGTATAATTAAACATCGATGGGTTGTCACTACTGACAGTGTTCTTTTTCCCTACATTATTGGTTTAGTGCCTTAATTATCATTTATTAATTAGGCTTGTCATGCCTATATGGAGTTACCTTGTTGTATGTTTGGTATCCTACACATATTATTCACATTCTGCTTTAATTGATAATTAAAATAGTCACAATGATCTTATTGTTATTGTGATGCAGTTCACTCTGCATTTGACTCTGTTATTATCTAGGTTTAGTGGCTGTAAACTTTACTTGCAGCTAACTGTTACAATGGTTTAGTTGTAATTACATTTATATAAATTATTTAGATAGTTATTTTGGTTGCATTTGCTCATCTGAACGGTATTCTGTCTGACATCAGGTCATTAGTTGAGTTACTATCTTTGTATAATGTGTTTGTAACATGATTTTGGTTGCATAATGTCTCTTTGCCATTACAAGCATATTGTCATATTTGTATTACATAAATATAGCTTTTATATTCAGTTATACTATTAGCTACCGTGTACAAAACATTCCTTATATGCTCTATTTACTTCCTAGCTCATTACATTTTGGTTTAATATTGTTTTGATTTAGTTTTCATCAAGTTTTACTGAAAACTGGATGCCCAGATTAGGTTATGTTATAGGTTCAGTAAGCAGTAAGGTGTTGTTGATGGCTGTGTATTTCTACATTAGTCTATTCGACTGGTTTCCATTCCATGTTTGTACATTGGTTATTGGTTATTAAGATTTCACATTTAGTTTACTCTTGTATTGTCTTATTTGTTGTTAATTAGTGGGTTTGTATTAACATCATTCCCACTGTACAATTGGTCATTCATTATTTTGGGACCTATTCTTCTGTTTATTCTATAACTACACATCATTTAGCTATCATAAACTTATCTTGTCCTTATTCAGTTTGCTTGTGACTCTTTATTTACAATATTTAGTCCTTATTTATAATAAGGTGTTTCACATAGACAATGAATGTATTCATTAAATGAGTTGTGGTCAGTGTTGACTTTACCATACAGCTTAGGGATTTATATCATGTAATTAATTAACATTTCTTCTTTCTTCTTAATACAATTATTCTTTCAAAGGTTTATGTTAGTTTGTTATACTTCAATTTCCTTCCCTTTGTTCTTGTGTTTGGTCTGGATATCTTCCTTCTTCTTTCTTCACTGATCTCCTTCTCACTATTGTACATTTTTATACATGATGTGGTTTTCACTTGTCTTCTTCACATTGTTTCTTCCTTCTTCTTTCTTGAAGTTGTCATTGTTGTATTCTTCTCCCTGATTCTTCTTTCTTCTTTTGTTCTCATGTTCTTCTCACTGATTCTTCTTTCTTCTTTTGTTTTCTTGTGTCCTTCTCAATGATCTATTGGGTAAAGTATGTCAGTCGTCTCGTCTTTATTCTTCTTTTCTTCTTTATTGGTGCATTTACTAGTGAATTCCTTTCAATGATGCTTCACTTATTTAAACTTATGGTACTTTCTTCTTCTGTATACATGGTGGTATTCTAGACCTTTTAATGTATTTTTACTAGTGGTGGCCTTTAAATTAATTTTCAGTACGTAGGTGGATGTGGTGTTATATGTACTGTTACAATATATATATAAACAGTGGCGTACCTACGCCAACTGGTGCCCGGGGCGAACTTCGAGATTGCCGCCCCCCGTCCTTTCACAATTTGTGACTGTAGAACTAACTTACCTACTTCCAACTCCCATTCCTCGCCCACATTTGTTCTTCTGTTGTTTACTGTTGGTTGTTGCTGTGCTACATCTTTGATCACACTACACTGACCATTATCTATGTCAGCACATAATAATTGTCATAAATTAAATATTTATAAGTTTCATTAGGACTAGGTTATTTTCAGTAAAGATTCAGTTTATTTGTAACAAATGATTATAATTGGCTCTTAAGTACTTAACAAATCTGGTATAATACGATACAACTTATATTTAAAAATTAAACTCTAACTATAAGAAGAACTGAAAAACCTTACATAGCTAAAATATTGCAATGTAAATTTATTGCACAAAATGAAAGTAGCATTGCATTTTTTTGAAAATACATGAAAAATATAAAATTTCTCAAATAAAATATCTTAGATTCAAGATTCTTACAGTGTTGGAAAACTTTTATAACAATTTATTGAATTATTAATAATTGTATATGTACTGATTAATGCAGGCATTTAAACTATAAAATAACTATAGCTTTAACTATAACTTTGTTCAATCAACATGCAGTTTTATAAGTGTACTTTCCTAGCCTTCAGTGATGCAAACTCTTTATTAATAGAGTATAATCTAAAGCAGATGCCACGTCACTTTCAATTGACAGAATTGCTAAATTAGTTAGTCTCTCTTGCGTCATTGTGGATCTTAAGTAGCTTTGTATTAGTTTTAGTTTACTAAATGATCTCTCACATGATGCCACAGATACTGGTATAGTTTAGAAGAAGTTTAAGTGCTACGACTAAAGTGCTATACGCTTCTAATCCCATAGCAGATATGTATAATAAGATATCTTTAGGATTATTTAAATCAAGCTCTTCACCATTTGATTTTGATCTTCTTAATAGAGTGTAACATAACAAAATTATCACACTAAACATTTGAATTAATGTTACATAAATAAAAGAAAAAGTTCCATAGTGAGTGAGAAGAATAAATTGTTTAAGGATTACACTAGAAACTGTACAATTAAGTCTAGAAAATGTTAATAAAAATGTAAGATAATAAAGAAAACCATTAATTGAAATAACCTACTATGAAAAAACCAGTTAAACCAGCAGTATACCCAGTAGATTGGGGAAGCAGTACAAAAAGGGAAGGACCATAAAAAAGGAAATAATCTGTCATGAAACCATTTTAATAAGGAAACTACTAATGTGATATTTGAAGAAGGGACGAAACATATCAAGATTCCAACAAAGAGACCAGAAACAGGAAGAGATATGCCAAAACAAAATGTTAGTCATATAATAAATACCATGAGACAAAATTGAAACCGATATAGGTAAACCCAAACAAGTTACAAGATACAATACCAAAAAACACAAATTGTATATTAGTTGTAAGTGTAATATGTTAAAAAATATTATAAAAAGACTACCATAGTGTAGAACTCACTGAAAAGACTACCATGGTGTAGAATCCAATAAAGTGAAGTGAGATAACAAAAATAAGAAACTACAGTGTGTATAGTGAGAAACATAGTTAAAAAATCTATGAAAAAATCTTCAATGAAGTGTAAATATTATAAAAAGACTACCATGAGTGTAGAATAATAATAATAAAACCATTGGAATGAAAGACAGTCTAAGGACTGACAACATTACCAGTAATAAGAGTTTTTAAATTAGATATAAGAAAAACTATTACATATAAAATGTTTTCTTTAATTATAGCTAAGTAAATGGTGAGAAGGACAAAAATACCAAAGGACAGTTCATAACTGAAGGTATGACTAATATTAAGATGTTTGTTATTTATTATTAATTAGATAATATTTTAGATGTAAGGTGTAAATAGATACACGATGTTTTTTAATCACAGTTAAAGTGTTTTCAAAAGAATCATAAATACACAAGACAGTTAGTGACTGACAGTGTTACTAGTAATAGGAGTTTTTTATTTTTTCTAATTAAATTATGTCTAGGATAAGCTATGTTGTTATCATTTGATGATACAGTTAAAAAATAATAGGAATAAAATGTTTTTGTTAAAATTAGGTGATATATGGAAAATAGTTGATAATAAGATATTTTTGTTAAAATTAGGCATAAGATGTTCATGTTATGGTTCAATGATGTTATTAGTATAAAGAAGGCTTAATAGATACAAGATATTCTATTGTATTTTAAAATCATGTCAATTAATTTTCCATTGTGTAAGTCAGAGAGGCAAGTAGGGCATAAAAATGTAATAATTTTATTCAAAACAGTAAACCATGTATAATGTACAAACAGACCAGCCAAGACACCATTGTAGCAAACACAGACTGGCCTATAAACCAAAAAATTATCTATCAAAGAATTAATCTATGTAATAGGAATAGAATTCAATACATACAATACAGAAATTGAAAATATAATTAATACAGATACAGTTAATAGCAAATAGAATGACAAAAGAAAGAAAATGAACTTCTTTTGGAAACAGTCAAAAATAGGCTTATGATAGTAATCAAATCAGACTAAACAGCAAATTAATCAATATTGAAATGTTTTAATAACCAAATTATTAACAACAAAGTAATTACAGAGTTATTAGGTGTATTCCAGGGAAATATTATACCGAAAAAACAAATAAAAACCTTTAAAACACTGAATTTGTACAAAATATGGGGCATACAATCATTATGTAAAATTGTAATTTTTGGGCTTAAATGAGTTTGAAACAAACCCAGCTATATATCAAAAGATGTAAAATTAAATAGTCAATATTACTGAATAGTTAGATTCATGTAAAATTAAGAAATATTTGAAATACAGTAAAAAATAAGAAAACTTGTTATGTATAGTTAGATAGTGAAACAAGTCTTAGACAGATATTTTATAATTAAACAATATGAAGAGGAAAAAGACATACCACAAATTGCCCTAAAACGACGACGTTGCGTCGAGTAGTCTATTGTTAATCGCAAAGCTGAACAGTTGAAAAATGTGTTAGTGGAGTATTGAAAACCAAATAATTTGTATTAAAACCAAGTGTGGTTATGTGGCGTGTAACGGAGATGAACTAACAAGTGAAATAACCTTATCTATCAATGTCTAACACTTCACAAGTTTCCAAAAACACAGTATAACACCATAAAACTCAACACCAGAAATCGACAGCCATTTTGAACAATTTTTGGAACGAATTCACAGAAAACGAACACACATAATTGAACACCACACTACACAAGAGATCCATCCAGAATTCGACATCGCAGACGACGAGGGGACATTCAACACGATATTTTGGACCAACACCACTTCGCAGAAAAGGGAACATCGTTTTATTTCTGTGGGAGAAGATCTTCAATTCCAACGGCATCATAGCAGTTAAAATCGAGCAGACGGCGGCCATTGCTGAATTTCTATAAAGACGATCAGCCAGTGCTTCCTGGAGAGGAGTGACGTCATTTCTTCGACTTGGTTCGAAATTTAAATAATTTCTTTCTAATTGACAATTGTAATAATAATTCTGTTCTATTTCAGATATTAACATTTAGTTTAAGAATACCTGTTAAATGTATCTTGTTCCTTGCCCTCTGACCATTTCGACTCGTTAAAAGAACCATAAATTTAACTTGTAAAAAATATATTTGTTGATTTTTCTCACTGCCGACTGTGGCAAATATTAGCCAGTGCCTGGGACATGCGCAGTTTGACTGGCGCACAATTTTGAATGAATAAACGCAAATCATTATTCAGTTACCAGCATCGTTTTTATTTCTACCATTAATGTTATTATTATTTTTTATTAAGCAAAAACATAATTCACATTGAGAGAATAGATATAGAAGGAAATTACAAACTCAACTAATTAATTAATATTTAATTAATTAAATTAAATCATTCCATCAAACTCGATACAAGAACAAGAAAAAATATTTGCACAATTTTTAAAGTTTGATGTATTTGTTATTTATTAATCAAACACACCTAGTTATAACATATTCTTATCATCAATATTTCTATATTTTATTTATTATTACATTTGAAATTATATTACAATTTGACTAGCCTAACAGTGGGGCTAAAGGAAGAGCACAATACCCTTGTTATCAAAAAATACACACACAATATCTCTATATATTTCAATTATATTTATATTTTTATTTTTATTTGTAATATTAAAATTATATTACAAATTGGCGTCCAACTTAAGGGGCTTTAAATAGGAGGTAATAGAGTTGTAAAATAAGGACGATTGTCCAATTTCCTATTTTTAGCTTGGCAGCGATCAATAGGTCAGAAGAGGGAGCGAGATGCACAGGAGAGCTACATCAAGAAAAAGGGCTATGGAGGCCGAGCAGGAAATAAACATGGAGGATAAAGAAGCGACACCAGTGGAAGATGTGGAGTTAATGTTACCGCCAGCAGAACCAAATAAGCCTGCACCACAGAAGGAACAACCGGAGAAATCCACCGCAAAGGAAGATACAAAATTTGATCAAATGATGGAGATGTTACTCCGAGAATTTAAAACGACAAAGGAAGAGTTGGGTAATAAGATGGAGGAGAATAGTAAGAAGATGGAGGAGAAGATGGAAGAAAATAGTAAGAAGCTGGAAAACGATAACCAACAATTGAAAGAAGAGTTGGGTAATAAAATCGGAGACACCAACAAGAAAATCGAAGAAAATAGTAAGAAGATGGAGGAGAAGATGGAAGAAAATAGTAAGAAGCTGGAAAATGATAACCAACAATTGAAGGAGGAATTAAGTAATAAAATTGGAGATACCAGTAAGAAGATGGAGGAGAAGGTGGACGAAATAAAAAACGAAAATAAATTACTAATGGAGGAAAATATTAAGAAGATCGAGGAGAAGATGGAGGAAAATATCCAGAAGATGGAGGAGAGAATGGAGGAAATAAAAACTGACAATAAACAATCGAAGGAGGAATTGACCCAGATAAGCCAGAAACTGGAAGAAACCAATAAAAAGATGGAGAATAATAGTCAGCAATTGAGAGAAGAATTGAAGGAGACGAACCAAGAGAACATGAACCGGTTAGACGGAAGAATGGAAATATTGAAGGAAGAATTGAGCCAGAAGATAGCTGAAAACAATGAGACAATCAGCAAGAAGGTAGAAGAGGAAATAACGGTAATCGAACAAAGGGTTACCAGAGCTGACGAAAAATGGAGTCAAACTGAACGGGAAGTACAGATTATCAAGACCGAAATAAATACGAAGGTTAACAACATTGAAGAAACGACTAGGAAAACGTCGGAGGAAAAACTAAAGGAAACACGGGAAGACTGGGAGCGAGTGCAGGACCGATTCACAGAAAAATGTGACGGCATAGAAGCTGCTGTGACCAGTATCAACAGTCAGGCACGACAGAACCAGACAGATATAGACCTATTCCATAGTCGACCGACAACCATTACCAGTTGCCCCAACAATGAAAATCGTGAAGGGATTAACTTCAGGTTTTATAAAAATAAACCCATGGAATTCCTAGCAAGAATCGAGGAATACTTTGCCAAACACAGAGGTAATCGCTGGAGGGAGAATAAAGAGGTGCTTGACGAATCGTTCAAGGAAATAGCAGACAATTGGTGGATGGCGATAAGAGACGAGGTGACCGACTATCAACAATTCAGAAGGCTATTCAAAGCCAAATATTGGTCTGAATCAACGCAAAATATCGCCAGAGACGGGATATGTCATGGGAAGTACAACCCGTATGGAAACCAAACTTTAACGGCGTACTTTTTGGGAAAGGTGTGCGTGGCCAAACATCTAGAGCCCCGAATACCGGAAGAATGCCTGGTCAGCAAACTCTCATACCACTACGAGGAGGATATTATCAGAGCCAGACGAAACAGTCAAATAAAGACGGTGCAAGCCATGACCGAGCTTTTAGAAATGTACGAGCACGAAGACTATTACCGTCAAAGTCGCAGGAGATATGAAAAGCAGGAACCGAGGAGTAACAACAATAATTTGAATAATAATAATAATCGGCAGAATGTGGGTAATAATAACAATTATAATTCCGCAAATCGGAATAATGCCGAGTACAATTATAATCCCAGAAATAACAATAATTTGCCCCGTTTTAACAACAATAATAATAATAGTAATATTCCTCGCATAAATAATAATAACAACAACCACAACAATAATAATAATAATAATAATAATAATAATAATAATAATAATAATAGCCGTCCACAAAATAACAACGGTTATTATAATAATAATAGTAACTATGTTCCAAATGGTCAGAGGAACCCCAACCTTTCTAATAATAATAATTATCATGGTAATTATAACCGGAATTACCCAAATGGAGGTAATAACAACAACTACAGGGCATATCGACCCAATGTCAACTACATCCGAGCGGAAGGCAGTGGACACAGGAGGTACCAGCCTCAACGAAGGAGCCGATACTACGAGTACGAGACCTTCCAAGGGAGCCAGGGAAATAATCGGTACAGAGAGTACGAGCCCAGACGTAGTTCCAGCCTGGATAATCAGCGAAGACTACCTGTAACAGAAGCCCAACCAGACGATCGAGCAGAACAAAACGAAACAGCCTCAGGACTTCAAGCTGACGCTTCCAACGGCCTAATCCGTAATGAAGCGGAACATTTAAACGAACGGAGGCAGTAATAAAATCCAATGACCCTTTACTGCTCCAATCTGCTGGGTTTAACCAAGTAGGTATGAATTCGAAGAAAACCAGAAAAAATTTTACCATAATATACAGCAATTATTTAAAGGATATCCGTAAGGACCTATTAGAAGAAAGTGAGCTTAATATTAACAATAATGATAATGAAATAATATACATAATCGCAGAAATTGAAGGTATTTCTGTTCCTATAATGATAGACACTGGAGCCAATGTCTCCATAATAAATCGAAATGAATTGGACCGGATACAGCAGGAATGCCACAAAAACTTACCGGTACTACCTATTAATAATATTGTACTTGTAGGAGCTACCGGCCGACAGAACAAGACCATAAGAAAGCAGGTATCCCTCAATGTCAAAAGTCAGGGCATTAGTGTGGATATGATATTTCTTGTTGCAGCCGGATTACCTTTCAACATCATGATAGGATGCGACATATTGCGCCGAAACTCAGCAATTATCGACTTGTGCCGAGGAAAGGTATCACTCTTTGCTGAAGGTTCAACCTGGATAGCCAATTTAACTGATAACAAGACTTTAGACTCCAGACAACTTCTCGACCACCAAAATAAGGTGAATTACTTATCCAACCACTCAACAAACAACAAGCCAGTACATCAGGATTCGGAGGAAGACCTATGGCAACAAAAGATTCAAGAGATACTTAACTTCCAGTGCCACAATACTAACGAGCAATTAAAGGAAAACCAGCTGAATCAATTGGTAGAAATATATGAGAAATATCGAGCTGTATTTTCTGACGAACCTGGAAAGATCCGGAACTACCAATGTTCCATACGATTCAGAGAACCGGTAGAATTTAACCGAAAGTCGTACCCAATAGCACAATCTTTGAAAGAAGCCGTACGATCAGAGATCCAGAATATGATCCGTAGGGATATCATCGAGAGCAGTCAATCGCCATACACTAGCCCAATTGTGGCCATACAAAAGAAAAATGGGAAGGTAAGACTTTGCCTTGACGCTCGTGAGATAAATAAGATGATAATAAACGATCGTACCTCACCTGGCGAAATTGATGAAATTTTGAAGAGGTTCCACGGAACACGATTCATTACCACCTGGGATATGGTATGCGGCTATTGGCAAGTGGAGTTGCACCCAGCAAGCCGACAATACATGGCGTTCATCTTCGAAGGGCGCAATTATCAGTTTAAGAGGTTGCCCTTCGGGTTGGTGAATTCAGTAGCTGTTTTTGTCGCCTGTATGGATCATATACTAGGACCAGAAGCGCTCCAATTCACGACTGTCTATGTTGATGATCTCCTAATAACATCAACCAACTGGGAGGAACACTGTTATCGTGTGGAGTATGTCTTGAAGAAGCTTGCTGAAAATAATGTCACCCTTAAACTGGACAAGTCCAAGCTTATAGCTAAAGAAGTTCAATTCCTGGGTTTCCAGCTAAACAGTCAAGGAATAACACCATCAACAGAAAAGGTAGACGCCATACAACGATTCCCTACACCAAAAAACAGAAGGCAACTACAATCATTTTTGGGCCTATGTAACTATTATAGGAAGTTCCAGAATAATTATTCCGAACTAACAGCCCAGTTTCAGTACCAGTTATCGTCCAAGAATAAATGGCGATGGGGTCAAGAACAAGACGAGACCTTCAAATCAATTAAAGAGAAATTCTTAGATGCAGTAATGCTCAACCATCCAGATTTTAACCGACCCTTCTTTCTAAACTGTGACGCTAGTAACATTAGCTTGGGTTCAACACTGTACCAAGAAGATGAAAGTGGAAACCATCTAGTAGTGAGCTTTGCTAGCAGAACCCTTAACCAGTGTGAAAAGAACTATAATGTGACGGAAAAAGAACTGCTAAGTGTAGTCTTTGCCTGCGGGAAGTTTCGGACGTATATCCTCGGATATCCAGTGACCGTCCGAACAGATCACAAGTCAATATCATTTCTAAGAAGATGCAAATTAAGCCATGGTAGATTGACCAGACCCTACAGGAATACGATATACAGTGGGAGTATGTTCCTGGAAGTAAAAATGTAGTAGCCGACGTATTGTCAAGAGTGAATCTGGAAGAACAAACATTCGAAGGCGAAAAGGAGAGCATTTTGAAAATCTATAACATCATTAAGGACAGATCCGATTTAGAGAAGATAGTGCAGGACATCAGCAAACACCAGCAGTCCGACCCGAAGTTAAACTCTATTAAACTTCGTCTCTCCAACCAAGATGACACAATAAACAAATTTTATTGTATACATAATGGGATTTTATTCATCAAGACATCCCTTGATGAAGAAATATGGAAAATCATGATCCCTACTACAATCGAAAAGGATATCATCCTGGACTATCACCTACGATACGGTCACATGGGAGCCATGAAGGTGATCAAGGCAATAGAAGAGAATTGTCACATAAAAAGTATCAATAGAAAAACGAGAAACTACCTTAAAACCTGTCTGATATGTCAATTGGTGAAAACCAACAATGAGAGAAAGGAAGGTATGATGATACCAATTACCTCACAAGCCAAACTGGAAAAGGTCTTTCTGGACATATGTGGTCCATTTCCCCGCAGTGGCGGACGCCATCGATACAAGTATATTGTTATTATGATGGATCATTTTACAAAATTTACAAAACTATACCCTGTGAACAGAGCCACCACTCTGAAGACTCTAGGAATAATAACAAATCATTACATTCCAGAGGTAGGAAGCCCGACATCCATAATCACCGACCATGGAACGCAATTTAAGGGTTGGCGGTGGAGAAACACTCTGAATACATTGGGCATTAAGACATACAAGACGTCTGTCTACCACCCCAGCAGCAATCCAGCGGAGAGGGTACTGCGAGAGGTCGGAAGAATATTACGGACTTATTGCTATAATCAACAAAAGAAGTGGCAAGAATATTTATTAGCTACTGAAGAATTCCTTAATTTGTCATATCACCCCGCTATAGGTACCACGCCATACACGGCAATGTATGAAAAACCGCCTCCGAGAGAAATACAAGACATAATAGAGTTCCCCAGGAGTCAAGAATACAAATTCAATCGAATTAGATTCTACAATAAATTGGCAGAAGACCAGGAAAGGCGCAAGAACAAATATCAAAAGGCTGTTAAGAAAATAATAAGCTATGAAGTCAGAGAAAAGGTACTGCTAAAAAACAGGGAATTACCCAGTACTTTGGAAGGCATTACCAAAAAGTTATTACTGCTGTATACCGGCCCATACCTGATTATTAAAAACAATAATAATAATACATATGTACTAAAGGATATCATTTCGAATAAAGTAAAAGGAACCTATAATCAGTTATCCATTAAAAAATATTTGGAGGACTCATAATTATGAGTTAAAACTATAATGAAGAAATTGTGAATTTTGATAAAAATAATAATTACCAAATTCCAAAAATCAGTAAGCACAACTTACACCAAATATCAGAAAGAATATTGTGAACAAAATAAGAATTTTGATAAGAATAAAAAATTACCAAATTCCAAAAATTAGTAAGTACAACTTACACCAAGTATCTGAAAGAATATTGTGAATGAAATAAGAATTTTGATAAGTAGATAATTACAAAATTCAAAAATTAGTAAGAACAACTTACACCAAGTATCTGAAAGAATATTGTGAACGAAATAAGAATTTTGAGAAATAAAAAAAAATTACCAAATTCCAAAAATTAGTAAGTACAACTTACACCAAGTATCTGAAAGAATATTGTGAACAAAATAAGAATTTTGATAAGAATAAAAAATTACCAAATTCCAAAAATTAGTAAGTACAACTTACACCAAATATCTGAAAGAATACTGTGAACAAAAAAAAAAGAATTTTGAGAAATAAAAAATTACAAAATTCAAAAATTAGTAAGAACAACTTACACCAAATATCAGAAAGAATATTGTGAACAAAATAAGAATTTTGATAAGAATAAAATTACAAAATTCAAAAATCAGTAAGTACAACTTACAACAAAACATTTGAAGGATTATTGTGAATAAATAAAAAGAATTTTGAACATAATAAGCTTCAAAAAAAAAAAAGCAATAGTAGGTACAAGCTACACAAATATTCAAAGACTATTATGCAAGTAAAAAGAATTTGGAGGGAGATAATAATTGTCCAAATTCAAAATAATTAGTAAGTACCACTTACACAAACATTCAAAGACTATTATGAATGAAAAAAGAATTTTGAGGAATAATAATTTCAAAATTCAAAACGATAATAAGTACAACTTATACCAAAATATTTGAAAAACAACTATGAATAAGAAAGTGATGCAGACTGTCTAGTATCAATGGTTTCAGATAGTGTATCTCTCAATTTCTCTAAAGCGCTTAATACTCCATCTAAGTGGGATGATAAGGCTTTCACAGCTTCTGCCTTTGAACTCCATCTTGTGTCAGAGTGCCCCTTCACAATTAATTTCACATGTTCCTTAAGAACACTCCACCGGTGAGTTGAACTAGAGAAAAAGGCATACACGCGTTCAACAGTCCCGGAAAAAGTAACTGCATTTACGTTAACAAGTGCAGCATGAACACCAACCAAATTAAGCGAATGATTGTCACGGGGAACAAACAAGCTTGTTGATTTAGATCCAATACCTTGTTTGGATGCCAGAATGAATTCCAGCCATTGTTGCTTGGCTGTCGTAAGAGTGGCCCCTACAATCTGCAAAATTTAAACCATCTTTTTCCAATTTCTTCGTTATCACTTCAGCAATGCCCTCAGCCGTTTTGTCTTCAATTGGAACAAAATCTATGAAACATTCCCCGACTTCAACTGAACCTTGTTTTACTTCGACAAATGTTACAATCTGCGGCATTTGTTCTTCATGTGATGTGTCTGGTGTACTATCAAACATAATACCGAAATACTTGGCATGCTTGCAGGAAGCAATAATTGTCTTTCGAACATGTTCACCTAGGAGGTTTATAACCTCATTTTGCATTCAAGGAGAAAGATATGATACACTTCCTGGATTTTCGGACACTGGTTGCAAATGAGCCCTCATAACAGGATCAAATTTAGCTAGGTATTTCAAGAGAGCGAGAAAGTTCCCAGAAGTTTTTAAATTACATTCATGGCAAATTTTACTGAGTTGGTACACTGATTTTTGTAATCCACTTTCCTTTTCTTGTAGGATGACTTGATCGTCAGCAAACAACATAACATTAATGGAGAAATTATCGGGAAGTAAGTAGATTCCAGGACCAGTTCGTTGTTTCCGTTGCCTTACATCGTCAATACGAGTATATAGCCGTATGTTAAATAAAGTGAGTGACAAAGAAACTGCACCCTTGTCTAATGCCTTTGTTAAGAGTAATAGATTCTCTTTTCTCCTTCTCAGTGTTTATAGTAATGTCCGTTCTTTCATATAGGCTTCTTATTACTTTTATTATATGATGTGGGTATCCTCTTTGCTCTAATATTTTCCACAATATATCTCTATTCTCATGATCAAATGCTTTTTCACAGTCTATGTAGGCAATATGTGTCTCTAGATTCAATCTCTTCTTTTTTCGATCAATTGGCGTATAATTGTGACATTGTTACCATAGGATCTTCCTTTTCTAAATCCAGATTGTTCAAGAAGTAGAGCGTTTGCAGTATTCTTCAGTCTGTTATTACTTATCCATGTATATAATTTGTAGGCCGTATTCAAAAGGCTTATTTCTTGATAATTTCCACAGTCATTTCTATCCGTTTTTAAACAGCCTCTGCTATTCTCCAAAAATCTGGAATAGTGTTTGTTTTCCAGCATGCATTAATCAAATGCCAAAGTTGTAGTTTTAATAGCAGTCCACCACCTTTTAAGAGTTCTGTGTTAATTCCATCGGGTCTTATTCTTCATTTGGTCTAGAACATTTGTTAATTCTTCTAAACCTACACTATTAAGGGAGCAATATAATTGTATGTAGCTATGTTTTTCTTTCTCAAAAATGGCTCTAACGATTTTCTTGGAAGTTGGTACTTAAGGGTGTTTTGACACCAGGAATTGATTGGACTCGGTCTCATTCTCCGCAAAATTCGTCAGGGCCACATCTGAGGGCCTTTATTTTCAAATATCGCAAGACCGATAACGCGTAACAATTAATTATTGCTAGGCAACGGTAATTTATAACCAGCTTTCTTAACCTACAGATAAATAAATTACAGAAACCGTTGATAAATGTAAACGGCGCAGTAT
This sequence comes from Magicicada septendecula, assembly GCA_034769895.1. Lineage (NCBI taxonomy): Eukaryota > Metazoa > Arthropoda > Insecta > Hemiptera > Cicadidae > Magicicada > Magicicada septendecula. Next base: position 291,408,318 of record CM068367.1, read on the forward strand.
CAATATGTATATATATGAAAAAGAATAATTAGCTGTTCCAATCAATGTAAATAAACAAAATAAGAGTTGAGACGAGCAATAATTGTTTACCCTATCTAATTATATTAAGCGAGCAATCTCATAAAATATTGCTGTATTTTAGTACATTCCTTTCTTCCTTCTTCTTGTGTATATATGCCTACCACAACAAGATACCTTCTGTCTATCTTAAATACATAATATTATGTATAAATATTAAATGTAATATATAAATAAATATCAAAACCGAGCAAAGCACGGTCCCCCGATATTGTTATGTTATCCCCAAGATATATGTTGCTATTAACAACCAGAAGAGTGATGGTTATATCTTGTCTTCCTGTATTATTTACCTCCTCATTTGTCATGTGAAATTGTGCATTATCTTTCTCAGTTTTGTTAGGCTGTTTCAGAAGTTAATATGTTACTTCTTGTCTTCCATGAACGTCTGCTTCTATGTTAGATGTCAGTACATCCCTGGAGTCTTGGTGTGTTTTCCTAATTACTAAAAATTGGTCAGAACCTGCCACTACCTCTGAAAAGTCTAACGTCTTGTACACTTGTACGTGTGTGTTCAGTTTCGTATTGACCCTAATATAATCTATTATTCATCTTTGCCCTCTCGCACACCACGAATACTTATATATGTCCTTTTTTCTAAAAAGGTGTTTGTTATTTTTAATTCATTATAGGAATCAAAAGCACCTCAGCTCATGCCCATTAGAGTTTAAAGTCTGCTCTCCAAACTTGCCTACAACTCCTTGAATTGAATTGGCAAATCTCCTATTCTGGGGTTTAAATCTCCATTTATTACCAAGTAATTGTTGGGATTGACTTTAATTTTCTTCTGCAATTCCTCATAAAATATTGCTGTATTTTAGTACATTCCTTTCTTCCTTCTTCTTGTGTATATACACCTACCACAACAAGATACCTTCTGTCTATCTTAAATCTCACTATTATTATTCTACAATTGAAATAAATATAGTTTTGTATTTTATTTCTCCATCTCTTATCAGTCGTAACTGCCACTCCACTCTGAGCTCTTGTTGCTGAGTCTATGGCGCTGTGCAACATCAAACAATCTTTTGTACTTTAAAGTTTCTTCTTTGTCTCTGTTATTACAACAATGTTTATTACAGCTGAAACTTCTATTGTATTTTTTAACCATTTCATTGTTAAAGAAAAATTAAGAGACATTCCATACAGAATATCTCATTTTATAGTTTAATATTAATGGTTCCTGCAAACAGAATTTGAATAGAACTGAATAAAATAATGGTTACTTCATTCAAGTGGAAAAAGTATGGTAGAGTAAAATGTTAATTTTACAACGATCACTGTCCCTTTCATTACAGTAACTAATATAACAAAACGGTTGATTCCCCATTGTGTGATATTTTCTCTTTTCCTGTCAAAGCTGAAATTCTGATCTTTTTACAGAAACTTTCAACTTAAGAGGGTCTTTAATAAAAAGAAAAAAGCTAATTAGATTATTGACAAAAAGCTAGGTGGTGGTGTATCCTATTTGTGAATTAAATAAAATTTTGCATACGATTGATCAAATTAGAAATCATGTACCTAAATTTCGTGGAAACACAATATATTCTCACCAATCTAATCTTTAGCCAACCTTTGTTTGTCACATTTGGGTTGATTCAATAAGCTTATCAGTTTCTATCACAAGTTAAACCCTGTGAATAAAATAAAACGCTTCAATTTAGTTACTAAACTTTGGTTTCCCTATTTTTTCTGAGCTTGTTTTGAGCAATCAGACTCTGTGTGTTATATAGTCTATTTTGCATGATTGAATGATAAAGTAATATAAATTTTACGCGGGAACTTATGGGACAAAGAGAACCACTGATAACAAAAGTCACACTATCCTGGAATCAAATCCAATAGCCAATAAGCCTACACCAAGGAAAAGTTAACACTAAATATAAATCACATACTTTGGCACTTTAGTGTATATAAACGGGAGTGGCAATTAATTAAGTAATTATGTTTGCCGTGCCATTTATATTGAGCGTAATTATGCTAATTGTAAGTATTATTGAATTATCCAATTATGAATTAGTAAATTGTGTCTTATTGACTTCGTGTACTAATTAAACAGAGTTATGATGGACGTTAACTTTAATACACATATAAAAGTAGTTCCTATTCGTCAGATTAGACTCAACACAGTTGTTAAATCAATATGATTTATGAGTCTGTTAATCGGACATTTCAATGGTCGATTTTGTTGTGTCCATTGATACTTAGCATAACTTTTGAGACTCTTTGTGAAATGCTTAGAATGAGATAAATTAATAATCAAGGTTAAATTACAATAATGAACGCAAGATTAAATATAAAATAATTACTTATTTATTATACTGTTATTTAAGTAAGTTACTATATCCTGCAAATACATACATAATAAAAAAACACATAATAACAAAATACAATTCGTACGTTGTTCCCTGAAAACACAAACATATGGTACATTCAAATGCAGCAAATAATATACATATACAAAACATATACGAACAATAAACAATCAAATATATTTTATCCCTACCTAAATGCGTTCATTATGCTCAGATGACGAATTACGTTAATATTGCTTTATAAGATTTATGATTTATATGATTTTATATAATCTCTCAGGGTTAGCTCTTTGAAAAGAGGAGACAGTGCAGTAGTATATATTACTAAGATTTAATAAACATAAAAGCTTATCTTGTGAAAGTGTTTATCCAATATTCCCTCGGCGTGAGATGACATCTGCTGGAGGACTCGTCGCGCATCCTATCACTGTTATGAAGAGCACATCACTTCACTTCACTAAATTTTCACTCTCGTTATGTGTATGGTGTTGTTGTACCCCGCTGATGTCGAGTGTTTGGAGTTCAAATGTTAATATTGTCATTAAGATGAATTACTCTGAGAGTTTGCCGTGTGCGTGTTCATGATTAACTGTTCCATCTATCTGGATGTAGTGTATTCTATGTGCGTAATTGTGTTCGGTATAGTTTGTAACAGTATATATATATATATAAATAATATATTAATATATATTTATATATAAATATTTATAATAATAATAGTATGTTTTTCTTTTTTTAATCTAATAAAAAAAAAAGAAAAACATACTATTATATATATATATATATATATATATATGTATATATATTTATTATATATGAATATGGTAATACAGTAACATTAACATTAATATTTTTAATTTAACTATAAATATATTGTATAAAAATTATAAATATTGAAAACCGGGATTACTCAAATGAGTGAATATTGTTGTAAAAGATCTGTTTACAAAGGTTTGATGCCATGATTTATAAATTAATGTATAAATATAATATTATATTTCAAAAAATTCACCAGTCATGAATTCTTATTTTTATTGTGAGGAAACATCGATTAAAAATTATACATTTTTGAGTGAATATTGCTTTAAAGGGATTGTTTGACATTTTGGAAAACTATGCTATTAATAAATAACTAAAAAGGAGGAGTTTTATTCTAGCTTGTAAATTAAATATTTAATTATATTACATGCATAACTTTAAATTGATTAAAAACTATCTAAATGATAGTTATTTATAGCGCAGTATTAAGTATTATTAATTATTAATTTTAGAGATAATAATTTTATTTATAGAGGACAAAATTCGTGCCAGCAGTTGCGGTTACACGATTCTCTAACTTTAATTATATTAGTTTCAGTTAAAAAATAAATTAATAGTAAGATTTTTAAATTTTGGTGAAATAATGTATAAATATGTGTTTACTTTTATGTCTGATAAACTTTTATCTAAAACTAGGATTAGATACCCTATTATTGAAAGTGTAAATAAAACAACTAGATTATTAATAGTTATGATCTTTAAATTCAAAGAATTTGGCGGTAATTTATCTAATCAGAGGAATCTGTTTTATAATCGATAACCCACGATAGATTTCACTTTATATAAGTTTGTATACCTCTGTCAAGAATGCTTTATCAGAATAATTTTCATTAATTTTATTAATAAAATGTCAGGTCAAGGTGCAGCTAATTTTAAAGAAAGAATGGATTACATTATTATAAAAATGAATTGTTTTCTATAATGAAAATCATGAAATTGGATTTGAAAGTAAATTTATTAAATATAGTTTTTTGAATTTAGGTTCTAAATTATGTACATATCGCCCGTCACTCCCATTATAAAGTGGGATAAGTCGTAACAAAGTAGCTGTACTGGAAAGTGTGGCTAGAGTGCAAATTAGAGCTTAAGGCATATTAATTACACTAATAAAAATTATTGATTTATCAATATAATTTGAATAATAATTTAAATTTAAAATTAATTTATTGAGATTATTTTAAGTAAAAATAATTATTTAGTTTTAGTATTATTTATAGAAAAAATATTTTTAATTGAACTGTGAAGATCAAACAATAAATATACATAAGTAAAATTATAATTTGTACCTTTTGTATCAGGGTTAATTAATTGTATATAAAAATTTATTTTTCCCGAATTATAGTGATTTAAAATTATTTGTTAATTATTGTAATATTAATATTAATAAAATAACTTTAGTGATGAAACTTCTCTCGAACTATAATATTTCTGGTTTCTTAAGAATTAAATTTAATTTAAAATAAATATTATAACTTATATTTCAATATAAAGTTTTATATTTATTTAATTATATTAAGGATAAGCTAAATATAATTTCTATAATATTTTAGATTTTAATTAATTAAATAGGCTTGCAATTAGCTTTTTTATATGAGTAAGTTAAATTTTATTTTTTATTTTAATACATTTAATATATTTTAGGTATATATTAAGAAAATTAAATTAATTAAAATATTTTTATTAAAATGATTAAATTAGTAAATTATAATAAGTTGTATTTAAGAACTAGGCAAATATAATTTTCGCCTGTTTACCAAAAACATGTCCTTTAGAAAAATATTAAAGGTCTATTCTGCCCAATGATATTTTAATGGCCGCGGTAAGTTGACCGTGCAAAGGTAGCATAATAATTAGTCTTTTAATTAAAGGCTTGTATGAATGAATGGATGAAAAATTTTCTTTTTTAATTAAAATAGATTGAATTTAGAGTTTAAGTAAAAAATCTTAAATAAATAAGTGGGACGAGAAGACCCTATAGAATTTTAAATAAATTTGTTTTACTAGAGTTTAGAATTAACAACTGAAAAAATTACTTTATTTTTTGTTGGGGTGACATTATAATAAATAAAACTTTAAATGAACTTTTCATAAATTAATGCTTAATTGATCCAATTTTTTGATTATAAGATTAAATTACCTTAGGGATAACAGCGTTATTAATTTGGAGAGTTCATATCGATAAATTAGATTGCGACCTCGATGTTGGATTAAGAAAAGAGTTTAGAGCAAAATCTAAATATTCTAGGTCTGTTCGACCTTTAATTTCTTACATGATCTGAGTTCAAATCGGCGTGAGCCAGGTTGGTTTCTATCTACTAATATATTTTTGATATTAGTACGAAAGGACCATATCAAATAATTTAATTTATTCTATTTTAGCAAGAAGTGCATTAAATTTAGAATTTAATTATGTAATAATATTACATGTAGAAAATGTTTATAATTACTGTTTTAATTACTGCTTTGTTTATTTTGATTGGTGTTGCGTTTTTAACTTTGATGGAGCGTAAGATTTTAAGATATATTCAAATTCGTAAGGGTCCAAATAAAGTAGGATTTATCGGTATTTTACAACCATTTTCAGATGCTATTAAATTATTCTTAAAAGAGAGAAATATGCCAATGTTATCCAATTATTTAATTTATATGATTAGACCTGTGTTAGGCTTATTTAATTCTTTACTATTGTGAGTTATTTATCCATACCTAATCAATTGTGTTTCGTTCAATATGGGTATAATATTTTTTTTTTGTTGTACAAGAATAGGGGTTTATAGTTTAATGATTACAGGCTGATCATCAAATTCTAATTACGCTATATTAGGTTGTATTCGATCAATTGCTCAAACTATTTCATATGAAGTCAGTCTTGTATTAATTATTTTGTGCCCTATTGTAATGATTGAGAGTTTTAATTTAATTGAATTTTATTTTTTTCAACAATTTATATGATTAGTATTTTTGTTTTTTCCTTTGAGAATTTGTTGAATTTCATCATCAATAGCTGAAACTAATCGATCACCATTTGATTTTTCTGAAGGGGAATCAGAATTAGTTTCTGGATTTAATGTTGAATATAGAGGTATAGGATTTGCATTTATTTTTTTAGCTGAATATGCTAGAATTATTTTTATGAGTATAATATTTTGTTTAATATTTCTAGGTAGAAAAATTAATTCTTTGGTTTTTCCTATTCAATTAACATTAATTTCATTTTTATTTATTTGAGTTCGAGGTACTTTGCCTCGTTATCGTTATGATAAATTAATATATTTAGCATGAAAATCATATTTACCAGTAAGTTTAAATTTATTGATTTTTTTTTTCATGATTAAATCTATTATTTAGTTCATTAAAAATTGTATTAATATTAAGTTAATAGAACTCAATTTTCTTTTCTTTACTTTCAAAGTAAATGCTTTACTTATAAGCTAATTAACTATTTAATTAATTTATCTCAAAAAGATTTAATTATAGGATCTAAAACAAAATATATAAAATAAATTGTTGTTAAAAATATCCCAATCTTGATATATGGGTACTCAACAGGACAAGCTCCAATCCAAGTCAATAAAATTAAAATAATGAATAGATATCAAAATAAAATCTGATTAATAGGGTAGTTTAATAGTCCTATAAATTTTGAATTGTTTATGAAGGGAACAAAAATTAAAATAAAAATTGATATAAATAATGCAATTACTCCTCCTAATTTATTAGGAATAGATCGTAGGATTGCATATGCAAATAAGAAGTATCATTCTGGTTGAATATGTTTTGGAGTAACTAATGGGTTTGCTGGAGTAAAATTATCAGGATCACTTAATTTATATGGTTCAAGTATCATATAACAAAGAAAAATAATTAAAATTAATAAAAATCCTAGCGCATCTTTAATAGAAAAATAAGGATGGAATGGAATTTTATCATTATTTGAATTAATTCCAAGTGGATTGTTTGATCCCAAAACATGCAAGAAAATAAGGTGTACAATTGTTAATGCTAAAACAACAAATGGTATAATAAAATGGAAAGAATAAAATCGAGTTAATGTTGCATTATCAACAGCAAATCCTCCTCAAATTCAATTTACTAAAATTGTTCCAAGATATGGAATTGCTGACAATAAATTCGTAATGACTGTTGCTCCTCAAAATGATATTTGTCCCCATGGAAGGACATAACCTATAAAAGCAGTAGCTATTAAAGTTAATAAAATGATCACTCCTACAGCTCAAGTTTCAAAATTTTTATATGAACCATAATATAGTCCTCGCCCAACATGTAAATAAACACAAATAAAAAACAATGAGGCTCCATTTGCGTGTGAAATTCGTAATATTCATCCATGATTAATATCACGACAAATATGTCTTAATCTATTAAATGCACTTGCTACATCTGCATTATAATGTATTGACAAAAATAATCCAGTTAAAATTTGAACAACTAAACATATTCCTAGCAGCGATCCATAATTTCATCAATATGATAAATTCGTAGCTGCTGGTAAATCAATTAATGAATTATTTATTATTTTAATTAATGGGTGTATACGTCGAGTGATATTTAACATTCATTAAAATTTTCTTCGTAAAGGAGATAGTTTAATTCTAATAATATTTACAACAACAATCAATGTAAATAAAAGATAAATAACTAACATAATAGTTATTATTCCTGACGGAAATATATATAATTTCTTAATTATAAATCTATCAAATAAATTATTCATTTCCAATAATTTATTAACTCTATCTATCTTAAATCTAATAGTATTTATAATTATGATCAAAATTCAAATAATTATGTTTAAAATTAATAATTTTATTGAAAAATAAAATTTTTCATTTGAAGCAATTCTTGATATATATATAAATAAAATTAATATTCCTCCAATAAAAACAAGAAATAAGATATAAGAAAAAAAATAAGAATTTATATAAAATATACAAATAATTCTAGTTAGTATTGTTTGTATTAATAAAATAGATCCCATTGATAATGGGTGCTTCATAAAAATAAAATTTATTGATAATAGAATTGTAATTGATATTATAATTTTCATACAGAAGATAATTTAATAAAAATGTAAGCTTTGGGTGCTTGAAATGATTCTTTACTCTCTTCTGAAGTTTTAAAATTATTAATTTATCTTAGATTTACAAGATCTAAATTTTTTTTAAACTATTAAAACGAATGAATTTGTCATTACCTTTATTGTATTTAATTATATTTATATCGGGCATTATCTCATTATGTTTAAATCGAAAACATATCATAATAAGTTTATTAAGATTAGAATTAATAATTTTAAGATTATTTTGTATATTTTCTGCATTTCTATCAATTGAATTAAATGATATATATATATTAATAGTTTTGCTAACATTTAGTGTTTGTGAAGGAGTTGTAGGACTATCAAGATTGATTAATATGATTCGATCACATGGTAATGATCAACTATTATCAATATCTTTAAAAACATGTTAAAATTAGTTTTATTTTCATTATTTTTAACCCCTTTATTATTTAATATATGGTTATTAAGAAATATACTAATTCTTTTAGTGCTATTTATCATCTTATTCTTTAGAAAAGATTTAATTATACTAAGATATAACATACATATAGATAATATTTCATATAGATTAATTATTCTTACAATTTGAATTACCTTCTTAATAATTAATTCTAGTCCCTTATATAAATATAATAATATAAATTTATTTTTGTTTATAGTGTTATTATTAATAACATTATTAATTTTATCATTTTGTTCATACAATATTATAATATTTTATATCTTTTTTGAAACTAGTTTGATCCCTACCATAATTATTATTATAGGATGGGGGTATCAACCTGAACGAGTGAATGCCAGATATTATTTATTGTTTTATACTTTATTCGCATCTCTCCCCATATTAGTTTCAATTATATATATATATAGAAATAATATAACTAATATTATAATGTTAATGAGATCAGATAATAGGTTTATTTACTTAGGGATAACATTAGCATTCATAATTAAGGTTCCATTATTTATATGTCATTTTTGATTACCAAAAGCTCATGTTGAAGCACCTGTTTCTGGTTCTATAATTTTGGCTGGAATTCTTTTAAAATTAGGAACTTATGGTTTAATTCGTGTTATATATATTATACCAGCAATATTTATCAATTATAGATTCATCTGAATTTCTATTTCATTAATAGGGGGAATTATGATTAGATTATCTTGCATAATGCAAATTGATATAAAATCTATAATTGCATACTCTTCTGTAGCTCACATAAGATTAGTTATTAGAGGAATTATAACAATAAATATATGAGGTATAATCGGAGCATATTTCATAATAATTGGACATGGTTTATGTTCATCTGCTTTATTTTGCTTAGCAAATATTTCTTATGAACGTTCGGGAAGACGTAGAATCCTAATTAATAAAGGAATATTAAGATTTATGCCTTCAATAACTCTCATATGATTTTTAATTTCTTCTAGAAATATTTCATGTCCTCCAACAATTAGTCTAGCAGGAGAAATTATAATTTTAAATAGATTAATGTCTTGAAATCCATTGTGTATAATTTTCCTATCTTTTTCTTCATTTTTATCAGCTTGTTATAGTTTATATCTATACTCTCATACCCAACATGGAATAATTTTCTCGGGTTGTTATTCTTTTAATTCTGGAAACGTACGTGAATTTTTCTTAATTATAATACATTGAATTCCATTAAATTTAATTATTTTGAAATTAACATTATTGATATAATTCAATTAGTTTAAAATAAAACATTAAATTGTGGATTTAAAAATATAAATCTATATTGGATCATTACTAAAAATAAACTTAATATATATATTTTTTTAATTTTATTAATTTTAAGATTAATAATATTAATTTTATCAATAAATATGATTATTTTTGATTATGCAATTATAATAGAATGACTGATTGTTACAATTAATTCATGTAATATTTATATAACATTAATTTTTGATTTTATATCAACCTTATTTCTTTCAACTGTTATATTTATTTCATCAATGGTTATATTATATAGAGGTATATATATGATAAATGATAAATATATTAATCGATTTATTTATATTATTATAATATTTGTAATGTCAATAGTATTATTAATTATTAGACCTAATATAGTAAGTATTCTTATTGGATGAGATGGATTAGGATTAGTATCATATTGTTTAGTTGTTTATTATCAAAATTTAAATTCTAGAAATGCTGGAATACTAACGGCATTAATAAATCGTATTGGAGATGTTATAATTCTTTTATTAATTGCATGAATAATAAATTTTGGATCTTGAAATTTTATATCTTTTATTAATAAGATAATAATGAGTCCAATAATTATGCTAGTTGTTATTGCAGGATTTACAAAAAGAGCTCAAATTCCTTTTTCTTCATGACTTCCAGCAGCTATAGCTGCTCCAACTCCAGTATCGGCCCTTGTTCACTCATCAACATTAGTTACTGCAGGAGTATATTTAATTATTCGATTCAGAAATTTAATTATATCATTCAATTTAATTCAAGTATTTTTAATGTTATCATTACTAACAATAATTATATCAGGTTTAGCTGCAAATTTTGAATTTGACTTAAAAATTATTGCATTATCAACTTTAAGACAATTAGGAATTATAATATCAATTTTAATATTTGGTTATCCAATATTATCTTTTTTTCATCTTATTATTCATGCTTTATTTAAGGCATCACTTTTTTTATGTGCTGGAGTATTGATTCATAGATTAATGAATAATCAAGATATTCGTATGATAGGCTGTATAAGTTATAATATACCAATAACTAGAACGTTCATAAATATTGCAAATTTATCATTATGTGGGATACCCTTTATGAGAGGGTTTTATTCAAAAGATTTAATTATAGAAATAATATGCTCCAGAAATATTAACTTTTTAATTTTATTATTAATATATATTGGAATTGGAATAACATCTTTCTATTCTGCCCGATTAACATATTTTTCAATAAACATAAATTTTAGTTATTATAATTTTAGTTCACAAAACGAGTCATTTAATAGTATATTAAAGAGAATCATGATTTTATCTATTTATTCAATTTTATCAGGGTCTATATTTAGATGAATCATATTTAATAATCCTGTAAGAATTATTCTCCCCATAGAAGGGAAACTAATAGCAATGGCTTTATCTTTTTTAGGGTTATTAATTGGATATGAAATATCCATATTTTCATCCATAGTAAAAAAATTTACAAGAGAATTCATAAATTCTATATGATTTTTAAAACAACTATCAACTTTTCATACTCAATTTCTTTTTTTAAAAAATTCACTTATATTTCAAAAATCAATTGATTTGGGGTGAGGAGAAAAAATTGGGCCTCAAGGTATGATTGAATTGATAAAATTAATTATAATATTTAATATTAATATAAGAAAAAATAATTTCAAGATTCAAATAATAACATTTATTGCTTGATTTCTAATTATGATATATTTAAATAGCTTAAACATTAGAGCATAATATTGAAGATATTAAGGTAATAAATATTTTTAAATATTTATAAGGATTTTTCCTCTCTTTTCAATGAAAATGAAATGTTTTATAAACTTTATAAATAAGGAAAAAACGGAATTTAACCGCTTTAAAAGCTAGTTAGCAGCTGCTTTTATTCTTATTTCCTTTTAACTGGAAATTATATATTCAATAACTTTATTAACAATAAAGTGCCTTATTTTTGGCTTCAATTAATAAACAAAGGAATAAAGATTCTTTTTTTAGGTCGAAACTAAGTGTATTCATTACTTCATTGCTTTTAAGAATGGCTAGTCTGAGCACCTATTGATTGCAATTCAATAATTATAATTAAATACATTCCCATTAAATTCAATTTAACATTCTATTTTTTCATTCATGATATAAGCCTAATATTAAAAATAATAAAAATAACAATATCACTAAATAAATTTCAATAATATTAATAGTTGATATTGCAATAACTATAGGTATAATAATCACTAATTCAACATCAAAAATAAGAAAGATGACTGCAATTATAAAAAAATGTCTTGAAAAAGGAATTCGAGATGACTCAAAAGGATCAAATCCACACTCAAATGGAGATGATTTTTCACGATCAATTATTGATTTAGTTGACACAAAATATAAAAGAGTTATTAAAGTAAATAAAATTAATAATATCATAATACAATAACTTACAACATTGAAAATTATTCTATTTAAAAATTAATCCTTTTAATTGGAAGTTAAATATACTTATATACTAATAGAATATTTATCTACCCCATCAATAAATTGATACATATAAAAATAGTCAAACAATATCAACAAAATGTCAATATCAAGCAGCTGCTTCAAAACCAAAATGATGAGCTCTAGAAAAATGAAATTTCAATTGACGTAATAAACAAATTATAATGAATGTTCTTCCAATAATAACATGAATTCCATGAAACCCTGTTGATACAAAAAACGTTGATCCATATACAGAATCTGAAATACAAAACGATGATTCAAAATATTCATATATTTGAAGAATAGTAAAATATATACCTAATATTAAAGTTAATAAAATACCATAAACAGATTCATTATATTTACTTTCTATTATGGAATGATGAGCTCACGTAATTGTTACTCCAGAACACAGTAAAATTATAGTATTTAATAGAGGAATTTGTATTGGATTAAAAGGCATAATTCCAGAAGGAGGTCAATTTATACCAATTTCTATGACAGGTCTTAATCTTCTATGAAAAAATCCCCAAAAGAAAGAAATAAAAAATAAAATTTCTGATACAATAAATAAAATTATTCCTAATTTTAGACCTCTCACTACAACTATTGTATGAAATCCTATAAACGTCCCTTCACGCGAAATATCACGTCATCATTGAATTATAGTTAAAATTAAAATTAAAAATCCAAAAGATATTAAAATAAAATTTTGTATATGAAATATTATTACTATACCAGAAACAAAAGTTAGAGCTCCAATTGACCCCGTTAGAGGTCATGGTCTACAATTAACTAAATGATATGGATGATTATTCATTAAGAGACTTCTCTATAATACAGAGTTCTTAAAACTGTAAAAACATAAGATTGAATTATACAAACTGCTGATTCAAATAATATCAATAATATCTGAATTAAAATAATTAAATTTATATAAATTTCTAAATTAGTTGATCTATTTCCTAATAATGTTATTAGTAAATGACCGGCAATTATATTTGCTGTTAGACGAACAGCCAAGGATCCTGGTCGAATTAAATTTCTGACAGTTTCAATACATACCATGAAAGGTATTAAAATTATTGGAGTCCCTATTGGAACTAAATGACAAAATATATGATTTGTATTATTAATAAATCCAAATAAAATAAAAGTCAATCAAAGAGGAAGAGCTAAACTAAGAGAAAATACTAGATGTCTTGATCTAGTGAAAATATATGGAAACAATCCAAGAAAGTTATTGAATAGAATAAAAATAAATAGAGAACAAAATAATAATGATCTACCAAAAGATCCTGAATTTATTAATAAATTTAATTCAAAACTTATTGTATTTAAAACTTTATTTATAAAAATTACATAACGACTGGGAATATATCATAACCCTATAGGCATGAATAATAATAAAATTAAAGAACTTAATCAATTTAATGAAAATAACCCTGTTGATGGATCAAAAGTTGAAAATAGATTTGTTATCATAATCAATTATATAAATTATTAAAATTATTAATCAAATTTATCTTTGGAATTTTCATAAAATAAAAATAAATAAAAGTTATAATTAAAGTAACAATTAATAAAAAAAAGAAAAACATAAAACATCAATTTATTGGAGATATTTGTGGGATAGAAAAATACCATTCTTAGTTTCTTGAATCTGACAGATTGATGTTTTTATAATAAACTAACTTTTCATCATTAAAAGTAGTCGTTAGTTACTATAAATTGGTTTAAGAGACCATCACTTACTTTCAGTCACTTAATGAATAACTTATTAATCAATTAATAAAACAATTTATATCAACTCTTTCAATAACAATAGGTATAAATCTATGATTTGCTCCACAAATTTCAGAACATTGACCAAATGATATACCAGGTCGATTGATAAATATTCTCGCTTGGTTTAATCGACCAGGCACGGCATCCACTTTAATTCTCATAGATGGTATAGCTCATGAATGAATAACATCAAATGATGAAATCAATAATCGAATTTGAGTACTAAAAGGTAAAATCGTTCGATTATCTACTTCTAATAAACGGAATTCTCTAATTAATATATCATTTTGAGATTTTATATAAGAATCAAATTCAATATTTAAAAAATCTGAATATTCATATGATCAATATCATTGATGGCCAATAATTTTTAAAGTTATTAAAGGTTTATTAATTTCATCCAATAAATATAATAATCGTAAAGATGGAAATGCAATAAAAATTAATGTTAAGGCAGGCAAAAGTGTTCAAAAAAATTCAATTAATTGTCCTTCTAATAAAAGTCGATTAATAATATTATTAAATATAATAACTGTTATTATATAAGTAACAATTGAAGTGATAATAATTAAAATAGTTAAAGTATGATCATGAAAAAATATTAACTGTTCTATTAATGGTGATATAGCGTCCTGCATATTAATATAAGATCAATTAGAAATTTCTAACAAAAGTTATTTATATATGAATCTTAAATTCATCGCACTTCATCTGCCATATTAGAATTGAACTAATAATGGAATCTCACTATATGAGTGCTCAGACGGAGGAAGTTTGTGTAACCATTCAATAGAAGAATTTATATTAATTGAATATAAAATCAATCGATGTGAAATAAATCTTTCTCAAATAATAAACAATAAAAATAAAATTCCAATAAATGAAATTCTTCTTCCAATAGAAGATACAATGTTTCATGATATAAATGCATCAGGATAATCTGAATATCGACGTGGTATACCTCTCAATCCTAAAAAATGTTGAGGAAAAAAGGTTAAATTTACCCCTATAAACATAATCAAAAAATGAATTTTTAATCAATTAGAATTTAAAGATAATCCAGTAAATAAAGGATATCAATGAATAAATCTTCCTAAAATTGCAAATACTGCACCTATTGATAACACATAATGAAAATGAGCTACAACATAATATGTATCATGTAATACAATATCAATTGATGAATTAGCCAAAATCACCCCAGTCAATCCACCAATAGTAAAAAGAAAAACAAAACCTACTGCTCATAAAATTGAAGGTCTTATCTTGATTTTAACTCCTCTCAAAGTTGCTAATCATCTAAAAACTTTAATTCCAGTTGGAACAGCAATAATTATTGTAGCAGAAGTAAAATAAGCCCGTGTATCAACATCCATACCAACTGTAAATATATGATGTGCTCAAACAACAAATCCTAAAATACCAATTGATATTATAGCATAAATTATTCCTAGTGATCCAAAAGATTCGATTTTTCCTCTCTCTTGAGTGATAATGTGAGAAATTAGTCCAAATCCAGGCAAAATTAAAATATATACTTCAGGATGTCCAAAAAATCAAAATAAATGTTGATATAAAATTGGATCTCCTCCACCTGAAGGATCAAAAAAAGAAGTATTTAAATTTCGATCAGTTAATAATATTGTAATTGCACCAGCTAAAACTGGTAATGAAAGCAATAATAAAAAAGCAGTAATTAATACTGCTCACACAAATAAAGGTAACCGATCTATGTATATTCCCATTGATCGTATATTAAAAATTGTTCTAATAAAATTAACTGCACCTAAGATTGAGCTAGCTCCAGCCAAATGTAAAGAAAAAATAGTTAAATCAACACAAGATCCTGAGTGTGCGACGCCTCTTGACAACGGAGGATAAACTGTTCAACCAGTACCTACACCTCTATCAACCATTCTACCAATTAATAATAATGTCAATGAAGGTGGTAATAATCAAAAACTTATATTATTTATTCGAGGGAAAGCCATATCAGGAGCACCAATTATCAAAGGAACCAATCAATTCCCAAATCCTCCAATCATAACTGGCATCACTATAAAAAAAATTATAACGAAAGCATGAGCAGTAACAATCACATTATAAATTTGATCATCTCCAATAAAAGATCCAGGAATGCCTAATTCAACACGAATAAGAACTCTTAAAGTTGTACCTACTATTCCCGATCAAATCCCAAAAATGAAATATAATGTTCCAATGTCCTTATGATTAGTTGAGAAAAATCACTTATTCATAACTAATCATTGATTTATTCCCAATTGAGATGACTGAATTAGGTAATAAACTGTAAATTTATTTATGGATATGTTTTCCTCTCAATAATCTAATCTAATCTAATATTTTCTTCCCTATTCTTCTATTTTTTTCTTCAATCTAGTCTTATATTTAATAATAATATTAAATTGCAAATTTAAAGGTGATTAAAATAAATCTAAGGCTTACAATAAATTATATTTTTAACTTTGAAGGATAATAGTTTTATTAACTTAAAACCTTACTAATTCATAACATTAAATAAGGTTACAACTATAAATCCAATCAATAAAGAATTTACTATAAATAATGTACTATTTAACCTAAAAGTTGACAACTTTAAAGATATATTGGTTATCATTAATCCTGTCATTACAACTCGCAAATAATAAAATAACACTAATAAAGCAGTTATTACTAAAATTAAACATAAAAAATACATTTTATTAACCAAAAGACAATAAATTATCATAAATTTTGGGAAAAATCCTAAAAATGGTGGTAATCCACCTATTGACATAAAAATAATTATTAACATTAATGATTTAACCCTATTGTTAAACAAAATAAAAATTTGATTTAAATAATTCATATTATTTATTCAAAACAGATAACAAGTCAAAAATAAAGAGAGGGAATAAATTAAAAAATATACCAGTCATATATAATTTATCAATATAACCCCTCTAAAAATTCAACTTAAATTGTAAATTGATGAATATGCTAAAATTTTTCGAATTGATGAATAACACAGTCCCCCTAATGAACCTCAAATACATGATAAAACAATAAATAAAATCAATCTTATATCTAAATAACTCAATAAAATAATGGGAATAATCCTTTGAACAGTTATAATTAAAAAAGACACTAGTCAAGATAATCCATCAATTACTGAAACATATCAATAATGGAATGGAGGAGATCCAATTTTAATTATTAAACTAATTATAATAAAATATTTTACTTGAAATAATATTCCTAAAATAACAACAAACAGGAATAATAGTCTTGAACCCATTCTCTGAATAATAAAATATTTAATTATTGACTCAGATGAGTAAACTCTTATTTTATTTATCATAAAAGGCAAAAATGATACTATATTTATTTCGACTCCTATTCAACAACCCAGTCAATTGTTTGAACAAATCACCAATATAATACCAAAAAATAAGAATGCCACAAATATTATATAAGAAGAATTTTTTTTAATTAAAAAGAGGATAATTTTCCATAAATGAGGTATGAACCCATTAGCTTAATTTTAGCTTATCTTTTATATGTTGTAGTTTATGAAGAACATTAATTTTTGATATTAAAAGACAGTTTAATTCTGTTAACATAATAAGAGTATAATATTACATAATTTATTCTATCAAAATAACCCTTTTTCATTCAGGCATCTTATTTTTTTTTCTTGTTTTTCTTTTTTTTTTATTTTTATATATGACTTATAATATCTGGTGTATGGTTTATTATACAATAGACTTACAGCCAATACTAGATTCGCAACTTTATATATTCTTTCCTTCATTTCTCCCTATCTCTATTTATTGATTAAAATAAAATTACGGAACTGAATAACTAGTAACAGTTGAAGAGTTAGCTAAAATACAATAATTACATCAATTTTTGTACACCCACATTTTGCAAATCCGGTTAATAAAATATATGCTTACAGTATATTTATAGTTAAATTAAAAATATTAATGTTAATGTTACTGTATTACCATATTTATATATTCATATATAATAAATATATATACATATGTATATATATATATATAATAGTATGTTTTTCTTTTTTTTTTTATTTGGAATTAAAAAAAAGAAAAACATACTATTATTATTATAAATATTTATATATAAATATATATTAATATATTATTTATATATATATATATATAAATATATATATATATATATTATTATTATTATTATATATTATATATATATATTATTATTATTATTATATATTATTATTATATATATATATATATTATTATTATTATATATTATTATATATATATATTTATATGGACCCAGTACCATAATTATGGGTTATATAGGTATTTTCAATGTTTTGTATTATGTAATTATTTAAACACGGAATGGTTAGGTCCATTGTCCCTCTGGGAAAAGGAACAACGCAAATTCAGCCAGAGTAAGACACCAAGGTCGCCGATGGACGTGCTGAAATCAAAAAAGGCCATGGCGGTGTTTGTGACGAAGGACTACAATATGAATTATGATTGGGCTATAGCACGGTTCCGTCACCGCTAAGAACAATGACGCACTGAATACAATATGTGCAACGAGGCGTTGTCCAGCAAGACAAAGCTGGATGACGTAAGAACCACACACACAAGCGCAAATTTACATTTGCCTCGGTCTCATTTCAAAGCCATTCTTCAGAGGAGCCACAGCGATGTAGCGTTGTGTGTATAACTTTTTAACAATAGTTTAAATTAACTAACAAAAATGTTATCAACAGTAGTGGAGCAATGAAGGCTCATCTTATTTAACAGTATAAATATATAAAAATTGTAAATTCAGTGCACACATCTATCTAATTAAACTCAGCGGAATTAAAGGTGAACACCGGCCATCACCATGGGCGTCACACACCAATAACGGATGGACACCACCACCTAATAAGCAGAGGAGTTCCTTTTGTCATTTTTATAGTTAATGAGCTCATTAATACCAAATCGATAATAAAAAAGAATGTACGGGTCTGAAGTTGAATGTGTGAGAATGAACGAGTGAATGTATGGCCATAACCACATATGCCGAGGGCATTGGTTTGTGTAGTAACTAATTAACTATTAATAAATGATTTTAAGATGCAGCAATAAAGTTTACATTGATATTAATTCAACAGATAAAGAAATAGATTGAGTAAAAAGAGATAGAAAAAGTAACCGCCATTTTGTTTTGGGTCATATCATAAGACGTCACTATTTTGACCGCATGGTTGTATATGTACTACCTTAGATTGAATTAAATTTGATGGTTAATTTCAAGAATATCTTGTTATCATTTGTGTCGTCAACTGTGTTTCAAAATCTCCCTGTACATGAACCCTGGCACCCCTTAGGTAGAAAACAAGTTATAAAAGAAGAAAATGAGCCCGGCAACTAATGAATTTGGTAAGTACTCAGACGTACCAAATTATGGTATTGGTTATACATATTTTACCGAACAGGGACATAATTAAATTAATTATTAGTTTTATTACAAATGACGCCCTCACTGTGGACTTTATATAAAAATTAATTTATATAAAACAGCTAGATTGAGAAACACAGATGATATAAGACGATATATAATGAATGAGAGGTTATGTTGACGAAGTTGCATAGTTAATTACAAATTGAGTTAATTGCGTAGTCAAATATAAATAAAAGATAAATAACCATTTAAATATTGAAGTAATGATGGCAGAAAATAATAATAGTGTAGAAATGGACAGTACAGACACAGAATCGATTTTGTTAGACAAAATAAGCGCGAATTCTACACCTAGAGCAGTTGAAAATAAGATATCGTTGGAAGATCTGTTCACATTAATTAAAACGCAAAATAGAGTATTAAAAGAAATTGACGAGAAGTTTGATAGCCTTGAAAATGAATTAAAGAAACAAAACAATGTACAAGACGTAAAATTAGATCAATTAAATGAGAAATTAGAAAAATTTAAAAATGAAATACAGAAACAAAATTGTAACATTGACAAGGTAGACAAATTAGATAGAAACAAAAACAAGGTAAGTGGGGTAGAAAATTATGATAATATAAATAAAAGTATGATGTTAGAGAATGATTGTGTAAACAGGAGTAGTAATAATGAGGTTTTATGGGGAATAGAATATAATAATGATGGAATGATAGTGTGTGTTAAAGGGTTAAAGACAGTGTGTAGAGAGAGAATAATTGTAAAAGATTTGCAGGGGGTAGATTTTTCCCTTAGTGGTGTATTTGGGGGTGATATACATGTTTTTAGGAAGGACGAGAGTGCCTTTGATGTAGGTTTTGGAGACAAAAGGTCTGCAAATAGTTGTCCCTGGATTTTTTGTGTACCTGATAGGTGGTGCGAAAATAAAGTTGTAGTGTACCCTGCATATATTGGGAGAGAGAATGTGATTTGGGGTTATGATAGGAGTTATTGTGAAAGAGAATTGTGTGATAATTGGGAGATAGAGTTATATAGAGTATGTAGAGATTATGAAGAGTTGATTGAAAAGTTAGGTGGAGATAGGAGTGATAAATATAATGAAAACTTACCTTGTATTGAGAATAAAGTAGTAGGAGAGGATGTTGATAAAGATGACTTTATAACTTACCTGATTATAACAGACAATACCAAAGGCGACATGACCATACTCTATCGTGACAAATTATATGAGATAGTAATATGGAATAAGCATATTAATTTAAATAGTATTGTGGAAATATATGAAGAATTAGATAAGTATTATATTGATAGTAATAATATAAAATATCTAATAGTAAACCATGTATATAGTTTTAAGGTTCGATTGCTATTTGACGATGGAGGGTGATTATTTTATTGTGTTATGAACATTTAATTATGTGAACAGTGTTTTTTTAAATGGACTGATTATGGTAAATGATTTCATGATTATGTGAATTGTATATTTTTGTGTATTGATGTCGATGTATTTGTGTATTTTTGCTGTTGTGTATTTTATGTATTTTTTTTATGTAAACATGTATTGTAGGATTTTAAATAACTGAAGAAAGTTTCAATGATATTATGAGATTCAGATTCTAATGGTTAATAAATGAAGCAGGTAATAGATTTGGGTATTGAGAGGTATTGTTGTTAGTAGGTAAGTGATGAATTTTCTAGTGATATATTAAGTTGAAATGTTGTAAAAGAGTTTGGGTAATAGTGATAAATAAGGGCATTGGAGTTAGTTAGTTAGAGTTAATGGGAGTTAGGAAAAATAAAGTGTTGAGATGCTGATAATATATAAAGAGGTGTTAGATATTTTAGGGACACAGTGGTTAGTGATTATATATGTAGAGGTGAGTAATGTGCATGGTAATTATATTTGTTGTTGATGGTGATATTTTGTAATAAGGGTATTGGTGTAGGAGTCTGCAACGAGAGATGTTGAGACAGGAAGGGACCGTTGTGTGCCGGAAAGGGTTATCTGAAAGGGTCAGGAACCAATGATGGAATGAGCATAGTGAGGGAATACACACATACTAGTACAAAAAATGCGCGGTGCCAGAGGTTTTAAATGGGATTTGTGAAGGGGGTTATTATAGAGATATTGGTGTCAAAATATATTAATGGTTAGAAGCGGTTGTTAGTAGCTAAAAAGAGGTGAGTAAGGTTAGATTGACAATGCCAAAATAAGATAGAGAGAATAGTGAATAATAGAGAGTCACCCAAACTAGTAAGGATAGAAGGGTTAGAAAAAGGAAAATTCATAGTAGGAAGGTAATTGTAACTGAAAGGTAAATGATAAATTTGAAATTGTTTTATAGAATCTGTTGAATGTCAAATAATTAAAAGTTAATAGAAAATTGTTGATAGTAATGATGTTATAAAGTTTTGGTACAAGTCATGTAAATGTAAAGTGTTTAATGTAATGTAAATGTAACAATGTTAATATGTAATGTACAATGTTTTATGGTGTTGATGGCAATAGAGTGTGTGGTTAGGAGGTCGTTACAGGGGTAATGACGATAACAAGTGTTAAAATATAGTAGATTTTAAAGTTGAAAGTCTAAAGTTACAAATGAAGTTGAATAAAATATTATAGTAAGCTGCCATTTACAAAATAGAAGAAGTGAATCTAAGTTGAGTAACAAAATTTAAATAATAAAAGTGTCTGCCATGATAGTTGTAAGCTGAGTTTGTAGAAATAATTAGGTGAAGGTATTTTGGGGGTATATTAAAGAATTGTTGATGTATTGTGTTATGTGTAGTTATATATATGTTGTTTATTTTCTTACAAGGAAGAAATTGAGTTTGGTGGTGGTAAAAAATCAATGTATTTTAAGTCTTGTAGTTGTGAGGTTGAAACTTTTGAATTAAAAACAAACCAATGCCCCAAACACAAACCAATGCGTCTAAAAGGGAACATATCAGTTGTAGATATGTAAGTGTACTAGACCACTATTTTAAAATTTTGTATGCAATGTTTCAGAGTTTTGTGGTGTTGTGACCGCAGTCCTGGCCTGGCTGGAGCGTCAGAACAGGAGTGTAGAGTGCCTCATGGCCTTATGGTGTAGGGATCTCTCAGGAGAAGTCCAGTAAGGTCAGAGGGTGCGACCAACATCATGGGACCAAGGGTAAGTAATGATACATTTTTTTTAGTAACGTTACAGGGGGTTGTGGTGACATATCTAGACTGATCCTTTTAGGAAAGAGTGAATGAGTCAATGAAAAAATTTTCATTGAGGGGGTTTGTAACAGTACATAATGACCCAGTACCATAATTATGGGTTATATAGGTATTTTCAATGTTTTGTATTATGTAATTATTTAAACGCGGAATGGTTAGGTCCATTGTCCCTCTGGGAAAAGGAACAACGCAAATTCAGCCAGAGTAAGACACCAAGGTCGCCGATGGACGTGCTGAAATCAAAAAAGGCCATGGCGGTGTTTGTGACGAAGGACTACAATATGAATTATGATTGGGCTATAGCACGGTTCCGTCATCGCTAAGAACAATGACGCACTGAATACAATATGTGCAACAAGGCGTTGTCCAGCAAGACAAAGCTGGATGACGTAAGAACCACACACACAAGCGCAAATTTACATTTGCCTCGGTCTCATTTCAACGCCATTCTTCAGAGGAGCCACAGCGATGTAGCGTTGTGTGTATAACTTTTTAACAATAGTTTAAATTAACTAACAAAAATGTTATCAACAGTAGTGGAGCAATGAAGGCTCATCTTATTTAACAGTATAAATATATAAAAAATGTAAATTCAGTGCACACATCTATCTAATTAAACTCAGCGGAATTAAAGGCGAACACCGGCCATCACCATGGGCGTCACACACCAACAACGGATGGACACCACCACCTAATAAGCAGAGGAGTTCCTTTTGTCATTTTTATAGTTAATGAGCTCATTAATACCAAATCGATAATAAAAAAGAATGTACGGGTCTGAAGTTGAATGTGTGAGAATGAACGAGTGAATGTATGGCCATAACCACATATGCCGAGGGCATTGGTTTGTGTAGTAACTAATTAACTATTAATAAATGATTTTAAGATGCAGCAATAAAGTTTACATTGATATTAATTCAACAGATAAAGAAATAGAGAGAGTAAAAAGAGATAGAAAAAGTAACCGCCATTTTGTTTTGGGTCATATCATATGACGTCACTATTTTGACCGCATGGTTGTATATGTACTACCTTAGATTGAATTAAATTTGATGGTTAATTTCAAGAATATCTTGTTATCATTTGTGTCGTCAACTGTGTTTCAAAATCTCCCTGTACATGAACCCTGGCACCCCTTAGGTAGAAAACAAGTTATAAAAGAAGAAAATGAGCCCGGCAACTAATGAATTTGGTAAGTACTCAGACGTACCAAATTATGGTATTGGTTATACATATTTTAGTAGAGTATATGTAATAATAAACATAAATATGAGTTTTATTACAAATGCCGCCCAGAACTAGGGACATAATTATTATTATTATTACAAGTTCATTCAGTTAAATGTTCAACGTAGCGATTGTAATGTAAGAGTGTTTGAAATGTCACTCACTGTTATACTTTGCAATGTTAATCACTTGTGTTATTACGTTCGTGTCGGTTGTAGTTTCAAGTCCCGTGCGCACTGTAGTTGATCAGAACATATACAATTGTCGAACAGGCTTGTGTGTAATTGAGACCATATCGTATGTCTAAGTTCACTTATGAATTCACCGAGTTGAAAGTTCGGTAAGTCGCGCAAACTATTTCAATCATTAACTGTATTATCGCTCCGACTATAACCAACCGTCTTACTGTCGTACTTACTGACTTATTAACTTCTGACCGATTGACTTGTAGACTTCTGATTTACTGACTTACTGCCGCTCCGCGTCTTCGCAGAAGTTTTATTAAAACATACTACCCATAAGGCCAAATTCTAGATTTCTACGCCCTTTCGGATTCGTGATTGGTTCTTCAAATTCCTACTCCTCTGCAGATCTCGTCCTCTGTTTCCCGATTCGTCGTTCGAACCCTTCTTACTCTCTCCACGAGTTCTTTTAGAAGATGCTTAACGCTGGTTGGTCGTCGTCATCCCTGGAGTATTCCATGTGACGAACGTGGTACGGATTCTTAGAAACTAGAGCAATTCCCCGGCTGTCTGTCAACCTTTGTTTAGACTTTGTCGAGGCTCTGACTTATCTTTTGTTAACAAACTGCAGAGTGCTGGTCAATTTGTTCAAGTTATTCGTTGTTCGTTCCGCCGATTATCAACCATTCGCTGGAGTCGACCCTCGTCGAATCCCACGCTTTCTAGCTGTAAATTTTAGTTAGCTGTCAAAGGTTTGTTTTCACGCTGTGAAGGGTGTACTTGCAGTATTCACTGAGTTTACGTTCTATTGTTTATATGTTTGTTGAGATTTCTCTGTACTCCTTTGTAGCAGAGTGAAGCCTTTCATATTTGTGCTCGTTACAACTCACCCCCACAGCAGGCGTTCTATTTCATTTCTGCGTAACTCGGCAGCTGGCCTAAGTCTTTGTTTCGCTCACTAGGTGCTGTAAATTGTAACAAACTGCGAGCTGTCAACGACGCTCCTCAAATTCTTATTGTGTGCTGTACACAGACGTTTTTTCCTTGTCTTCGCACTGGCGTCGGGTCTGACGTGTCCCTAATTCGTCATTATTTACGACCTGGGCTTGTGTCCGTCAACTCGAGTGTGGGAACGTGCCACTTGATCGAGAAATTAAAATTTTTAAAATTTCGATCACTATAGCACACTGTACAGGTTTTTATTACAAGAATCTACAAGGATGCATTAAAAATAACAATTACCTACTTTTTGCACTTTTTAGATATTATTATTGAATTTGGAACACTTGTAATCACCATTCCAATTAAGGTTATATAAACATGATAAAAAAATAAAAATACATTTTGAAACATACAAAATTGTATTCTAACAAAAATAAATTATTATTATTTTAACAAATAACAGTAATTAAATTAAGCATAGCAAAAACTCTAAAATGAAATCTCACAAAAAAAGGGAAAACTCCATTACTAATTAGAAAGTAAATATTATTATCAATAATACAAAAAAATAACTTCTTGTCTTTTAAGACATTAAAAATTAATAAAAAATACAATGAATAATAGATTACAAGCAAAATTAATTTCAAAAACATGAGAAAACAAAAAAATTATTTAAAGTTACTTCACGTAAAACACAAATTGAGATAATTAGCTGCACTGTCATTTTTTAAGTGTGGTACTAGACAAAGTTTAGAAGAAAAGATTTGTTTGTCTTACAATAAAGTACAATAATAATAAAAATAATATAAAATTACGTTCAAGTAAAAAAGTTTGCACTAAATATAAATTACACAGACTTTGGCACACTGTACAGATTCTTATTACAAGAATATACAAGGATTCATTAAAAATAACAATTACCTATTTTTTAAATACAGGAGTCTTTTGAACTTTTTAGATATTATTATTGAATTTTAAACACTTGTAATCCTCATTTCAATTAAGGTTATATTAACATGATAAAAAAATAAAATACATTTTTAGACATGGAAAATTGTATTCTAACAAAAAAAAATTATAATTATTATTTTAACAAATAACAGTAATTAAATTAAGCATCTCAATAACTGTAAAAAGAAATGTCACAACAAGAGGAAACTAATTAGACTAACGACTAATTAGAAAGTAAATAATTACAAATATTATTAACAATAATACAAAAAATTAACTTCTTGTCTTTTAAGACATTAAAATACTAATACAAAATATAATACGTAGTAGATTACACACAAAATTAATTTAAAAAACACAGTTTTCTCCAGAAACAATTAATTAAAGTTACTTCAAGTAAACACATAAATTGAGACAATTAGCTGACAATTAGTAATATTTTATATGCTGATTACTTCTGTGGTTTTTAAAAAACTTTGTAGCAAATCATACAATTAACGGATCAGTTTGAGCAATGAAACTAAATTTATCTTTCAACATTGTTGGAAATATGACTTTTTTCAGTGACTCAGAAACTTCAGGAACATCTGGGATTAACATTAATGAACACGTTTTTGTAACTCTGTTTCTTCTTTCGCAGTTATTATCATCGAATCCTTTATTATTGCAGTGCCTGTAGTGTAGATACATATTTTCTTTTTCGAAAAATCCAAGACATTTTGTGGAAACAACGTGAGTCAATGAATTTACTGTGTATTTTGAATTAGCTGGTCTCTTCATTGGTATGAGCTTTTCAGTTTCCCTTGTTGGTTACCTTCAAGTTATAATCATAATTACCTTTCTTTCTCAGTTTGTCAGTAATAGCCATTCTTTTCCTTTTTATTTCCTTTAAATTTTCATCTAAAATCATAGTATATTCTTTTAATTTTTCTTCAAATGGATGACGTTTTACAATGTTTCTAGCAAAATTTGTCACTAAAATGTGACAAAACGGGCAACAGTTTTCTATCCCATTTTCTTTTTTTCTTATTATCATTAATAGTTTCTTTTCTACAATCAGCATTTTCTTGGTCAATAATAATTGATTTTTCTTTTTTTTTACGGATATCTGCCAATATCAAACACCCTGCACAGTTTGGTTCCTCTACAATAGGAGTACAATAATCACTTCGAAAATTTAGAATATTGAATGCATCACTTTCTACAACTTCAACATCGTTATGTCCATCTACACCTTCAACATTGATATGTTCATCTACAACTTCCACTGCCACTTCTGCTTTATTTTCCTGAAACAGACACAAAAACGGTAGTTACATTTAATCATTTAATAACAATACAATATAATCTGCAGAACAATGAAAAATAAAAAATCTCCCTCCCCACCCTAAATCAGGTTACCCTTAAATTAACAGTGGTGCTGAACCGCTAAGACAAACAATATTTTCCAATAATGGACTGAAAAATATTTAAATTTATAAAAAACTTAATTTGAATTCATGAAACGTAATGATATTATATGTATGCATATACATATATTACGTTATATATATTACATATACATTTTGTTTTAATTCAAACAAAAAACAAGGAAATATCATCCACTTTAGTATTTCTGACTATGACCAGCCTGTAAGTCAAGATAATTCAATTTAGAAATGTATATTTTCTGTTAAATTTGTACAGTACTGTTATTTTTATAAAGTGACACTGTTCCATCTTTCCAGATGATGTAAATTGGGGTTGAAGAAACCTTTAAGTCAAGACATCAAAATGATAGCCCTTATACAGTTCATGTTAAGGGTGCAGTTCACGTTGGTAGATAAAAACCATTTCAAAATATGCTGTTTCAAATTTATGTAGGGATAGGTAGGGTAATTGTAAACGCTAGGGAAATTTTAGTTTACAGACAATCACTATTGGCTACAATGTCATTACATCATCTGTTGAAGTTCTCTCCAAAACTGCAGAGAAGTTTTAACAACTGCAGAGTCCTGACAAAAGTTAAAGAAGCTGAAGACAGCATCAAGAAAGAAAGCTAGAACAAATCAAGAAGAAATGTCTAGGAACATAAAAGAAACAAATCTAAGAAGGGACTTTAAAAATAAAAAAATAAATAAAAAACTTAAAACATGAAAAACAAAACAAAGATTCATTTGCAATAAGTTTTTTGAAATACAATACCACAGAAGTAACATATGAAATATTAAAGTGGCAAAAAATTCAACTAGGAAAATTTATCTTGTTGATTTCATTGGGGGACCAAGAAATAAAACTCACTACAAGTATGTTTGGAATGATGACGATAGATGATGAATGTAGATTTATGTCACAGGATGTCAACGTAAAGATTAAACATTAACACCAATGTTGTCACCACTTATTCCAAAACTGCTATTCGCTTTGCTCTCGACGAGGCCTTTTGGTGTTTGCACAATCTTTGGGTCTTAGGTCGTTTAAGAGGCCTTTCAGTGTTTCCCACCATCTTTGGTCATTTAAGACCCGAAGATGGTAAAAACACCGAAAGGCCTCGTCGAGAGCGAAGCAACTATCAATTTTGCAATAAGTGGTGACAAAGTTGGCTTTAAGATGCCTGCTAATAAAACTAACTTGACTGAAAAATTAAATTTTTACAAAGTTATATTAAAAGAAAATGATGAAAGTAGTATTAGATTTGAACAAATATTGACAGTTTTACCCAATCCATAAATGAAGGAAATTAATAGACAAATTTTCTACGAGTACCCTGGATGTGTTCCTGTTTTTGAAAATGATACATTTTTATTTATTATTTACTAGTGTCATTTCTTTATAATGTTTTTATGTTTTAAAAATGATAAACTTTTATGCTGTTACTTACATGTTGTATTATGTAACCATAACAACATTTCTTTATGATTTTTAATAACCATAATGTCTGAAGTATCTTGTTTCCATTAACTTTTCATACAAGCCAAGATTGGATAATTGTAAACATGCAGTTGGGATTAAAAACGCAACACAAAATAGTACAGTGTCAATTAGTTTACAGTTGTTCCAATTTTTGTTTTATAATTACCCCTAACATGTTGGGGTACTTGTAAATTGAATTTTAGAGGGTTTCATTTAAACAACTTTTTGTATGCAACATAAGAAGAAAAGACTGAAATAACTATTATTTACAGTTAATTTAATTTTGGAGACCTATACATGATTTTTAATAAATAAAAATATGTTAATCCTTCATATTTCGTTTACAATTACCCACCTAATCTTAATGGAATGATACAATATTTTCATAGCAATATTAAAATAACTTAAAAATACAGCTAGGAGCAAGTTGTGCCAATGCTTCACATGTTATTTATCTGTTTATTTATTTAATAGGAACATGTAAAAACAATTTTATGCCATTCTAGTAAATCAGTAAAATAATAAATACAGGTATTCTATGTTTTGAATTGGTTAAGTTATATTACTGAATATTTTTAACTTGTTCTGTCTATTTTCATATAAATCTTGGCTGTAATACTTTGTTTCACAAGAGTTGATAGTCCCTGTCACAAAACAACCTGCTTTTGCCATGATAATGAGCTTTCATTTAGCACAATCTACTCGAGAAACAAATCTACATTTTTAACCAAACAGTTGGTTCAAAATTTCAGAAATGAAATTTATCACAGAATCTATTAATTTTACCCTGAACTGAATATTTACATTAGCTAAACTACACAACACCTAGAAACTTAACTAGAACAAAATTAACTCCATAGAATATAATTTAAATGACTCGTTCTACCTGACTTGAATAATGCAACTGACTACTTTGCGAATTCTTAGAGCATTTTGGAACTACTGTGTTAAATGTAGGAAACATTCATAAAATATTATGCTCTTAGATTTCAGCACCAATGTATCGACAGACTTAATAACATCAAGTTGATTTCACTTCATGCAGTAAACATAAATGATAAATACACAGACGTTAATCATAACTTCTATTAGAACAATAACAACTAAAATGAAACAATATAACAATATATGATACTACCTCACTTTATGGCACTCTAATTAACATATTTAAAACTGATACTTTTTTATAAGTTTAATATACAACTGTTTTTATTTAAATTTTGTAATGTACTGCTTTAACTTATTAGTTCTGTTCAGTAATGGGTATGAAATCAAAGAAGTTGTGGGCAACAACTAATTGTAAAACGTTTTATAAATATAAAATATGAACTTTGTACAGTATGATTATAAAATCTATGATCTCCAGGTATGGGTATGAGATAAGGAAGGAATAAGCATACCAACCTTACAGTGTCAGTTTCTGTTATTCTCCACTATCAACTCTTGAAAGAGAATTTACTTATAACTGATAACTAGCAAAATTGATGTATTGTTAACATATGATCACTAAAATAAATATATCTGTAAATATATACATAAAATTTTTAATTATTTAAAAGGAATTCACTGTAGCGCAATGCTAAACCCAGGAACTCAGTGGTCCTGGGTTCGCATCCTGGTCAAGACATGGCATCTTTCCGTAGGCTGTTAAAATTCCATCTATCATTTTTATTTAAAAAACATACAGTTCAAGAACTCAATGCACTAAATCTAATGTCGCTGCTAATGACCTATTAGTTGATGCGATGTAAAATAAAGTAAATAAAAAAAAATCAAATCAATACACAATTCTTACTTACGAAAAATAGTTATTTAAGTCCTACAACAAATTTTTCAGTGACATATTGTTTGTCACAATTTACAAAAGAATTTCCAGTTTCATTGGCTGATGATTAGGTAGTTTCATTTGCTGATGTTTGAAACAACTTTTTATGGCAAGAATCTGAAAAAACATCAATTTATTCACAAACTTAAAAAAGTTAATTTAATAAAGACAAAGGTGTATAGTAAAAGCTCCTTTATTACAGCACATGCTAAAAGTGCTAAAACTTCACTCTTAACTTAATTTAATTCACAACTTATCATTTTAATTATTTATAATATTAAGAATTAACATGAACTGGGAAGAGTTTATGGGTCTAATTATTACGTTTCACATTTAACCGCCTGTAATAATATTTAATAAAATTATTAATGGTGTTTGTAGACCTTCTCTACGACCGTTAATAAGTGAAATCTCTTTAATAACACTGGCAACTGCTAATATGTTTACAATGAACATATTAGGAGAAATGAAAATTAATTACAAAATTTCATTATTTTCTGTTTTAATATAAAATTATATTTAGAAATACAGTATGAGTGGATGTTTGGTTGGTCCTTGAACTGAGCCCATACAGTAGCCAATCGTTTTACTGTAGTGTTTAATAATTTACCCCCCTGGAAGTAATGAAATGTCTTAGTTGGAGTAAAGAATTTTCACTTACAAAGAAGTAATAAATACCTAATATAAAAATTTAATAATGCTTCTTTTTATAATTTTAGTGATTATAAAAATGTAAACATTCTGCTCATCTACTATGTATCAAGACTTCAAGACTGAAAATATAAATTCATGAGATTCCCACAATATAATTTTGATGTGCATTATACAATTATATGTTTTTCAAAAACACGTTTTATGAAAATGTACAGAAAAAAATATTATGGAGGTATCTTTACAAAACGTTATTTCTGTTGTTATTATTTCTTTACCAATTAAAACGTGGGTTTAAATCCATTATAAGCCCAGCACCTTGGAAAGCATTATTATGTACTATGACACGAAAAACAGTGATCTATACATATAATGAGATATGTTTTAATTCAGCTGGTTATGACAAGAGGGATTCATTAGTTTATTTTGCCGAAGAGAGCGATGGGCCTATTGACCCGATAATCTGCGTAGACTGAAGAAACAGATTAAAGAGGACCTTATTCTTTGATTAGGTTTTAGTGATTCTACTGTTTATCTGGATCAATTACCACATAGTCCCTTGCTCGTTCCAGCAATAATAAACTAAAGAAACACTCTTGACATGGCCAACTAAAGTAAAGCATAACTCATGTCGTTACATGCGTAGATCACAGGTATGCATTTCATTCCTTGCCAGATTTACTAAGAGATTTTAACCAAAGTGTGGAGTCATTCCTTTCCATATAAAACCATAAAAATGACAGTTAAAATCAGAAAAATAACTGTTAAAAAATCAAGTAAAGGAAAACTCTAAAAAACAATGTGCGAAATCAGTTTTTCATTATAAAAATAATTATTCTAAATTGGAAAAGTTTAAATTAAACCAATCAGTAAGCTTATTTAGGTCTGTAAACATATTATCCTAACAATATAATGAAATCGGTTATGGTATATAAAATACAATTTTTCTGTCAAAACATTAAAATTTTAATTGATTCGATTATTCATTTAACACTAAAAGATGAACAGTGTACCAATCGTAATTCACACAGATATTTAAACTGCAGTGAATTTTAATTCATCAGAAATTGATGGAAATGAAGAAATTGTTTATTCATAGAACACTAGGTTAAATTACCGTAAATAAATTTCAAAAATAAACTTGGATTAAGTTACCACGACAAATGCTTAATTAAACAGTTACAAAATTCATTATTTTATCATTAAGCATAAATGTGAAATATTAGGTTATGTAATCAAGGCAAAAGTGAATTGACAGTATTAACAGTGACCGTAAAAAACCTAAAACGTTTTAACCTAACAAAGTCCAAGAGATATTCATTACGATTGTAACAAAACTAAATAAGCAATTCAATTTACAAAATTTAAAAATTTTCAACACTGCTATTAATAAAAACTATTTATACATTTGCCAGTTCTGAAACCTTTCATTCATTGTTACATAATTATAGCACTCTTTAAGATTATAGATTCCATAGAAATAAGGTATAAATATGTTACAAAAGGTGTTTTACTTACCAGATAATGTAAAATTTGAAGACGATCACTCCAAACAAAGCGTGCAGTACATCGTAATAAGAGGTAGCCAAGCAAGCTTAGTAGACGGATTCCCGCTTCACATAACACGTCTAACCTCAAATTCGAAGACATTTATTCAGTAATAATAATTTTTGTGCATTCGACGATGAAAAAAAACCAAAAGCAAAATAATTTTCAGAAAAATAAAAATTTATTAAAGACGTTTTACTTTTGTATTAAAATAAGGTTTGTATAAAATGTGATCAACGTTAATTGCTTTCAGATGAATATTTTTTATATATATATACAAATATCCGGAGCCACAATCGATTTGCTGAGATACAGCCACTGAAATGTATATATAAGAATTTATCTATCCTTCGTTGATCTCACCCCCAACAGAGCCACAATAGAAGTGGCTCTTTTTGTGCCACATTGTAAGGTAGAAAATAACCGCAAAATCAACAAATGATTGAGGGAGAAAACTATATATATATATATATATATATATATATAAAATAGGGTTGCTACAGCTAGTGCCGTCTCCCTTCCTTCAACCTGGTTTTCCAATTCTCCCGATGTTCCCATTGTCCTTCCTCAAGTCCTTTCTCCTTCCTAATGGACTCCATTCCATCACTTTGTTGATCCACCTATTTTGGGCTCTCCGGACATGTCGGTACCACACAAATCGTTTTTCTTCGATGGAGTCAATTACACTTCTTTCCGTTTCCATTCTTCTTCTGATCGCATTTGTTACTCGGTCTGCTCTCGTTATTCCACAGCACCTCCTCCAATATTCCATCTCCGTTGCAAGAATCTTTCTTTCATTCTTTTTGTTAATAACCCATACTTCCGCTGCATACATCATAATGCTTTGGACTATGGTCTGATATATCATTTTTTGGTGCTTTTTCTTATCTTTTTGTCCCATATAACACTGTGTAATTGTCTAATCCCTGTTCTAGTCTGCCCTAATCTACTTTTTATTTCCTCTTCCGTTGTGCCTTGTTTACTCAGTGTGAATCCTAGGTACTTGAATTTGTCTGTTCCTCTAATTTTAACATTTTCGTCTCCTTCTAAATCTGTTGTTTCTTCAATTGCCAAGTATTCAGTCTTTTTTATGTTTATTTCCAATCCCATCTTTGGGTATTCTTCATTCAGGTTCCTGACCATGTAGCTTAGATCTTTTTCATCCTGGGCTATAACTACTATCCTGGTCATCGGCGAAGCATTTGAAAATTTAAATAAAAATTTAAAACAAATAAATTCGGGTCAATAGGCCCATCGCTCTCTTCGGCAAAATAAACTAATGAATCCCTCTTGTCATAACCAGCTGAATTAAAACATATCTCATTATATGTATAGATCACTGTTTTTCGTGTCATAGTACATAATAATGCTTTCCAAGGTGCTGGGCTTATAATGGATTTAAACCCACGTTTTAATTGGTAAAGAAATAATAACAACAGAAATAACGTTTTGTAAAGATACCTCCATAATATTTTTTTCTGTACATTTTCATAAAACGTGTTTTTGAAAAACATATAATTGTATAATGCACATCAAAATTATATTGTGGGAATCTCATGAATTTATATTTTCAGTCTTGAAGTCTTGATACATAGTAGATGAGCAGAATGTTTACATTTTTATAATCACTAAAATTATAAAAAGAAGCATTATTAAATTTTGATATTAGGTATTTATTACTTCTTTGTAAGTGAAAATTCTTTACTCCAACTAAGACATTTCATTACTTCCAGGGGGGTAAATTATTAAACACTACAGTAAAACGATTGGCTACTGTATGGGCTCAGTTCAAGGACCAACCAAACATCCACTCATACTGTATTTCTAAATATAATTTTATATTAAAACAGAAAATAATGAAATTTTGTAATTAATTTTCATTTCTCCTAATATGTTCATTGTAAACATATTAGCAGTTGCCAGTGTTATTAAAGAGATTTCACTTATTAACGGTCGTAGAGAAGGTCTACAAACACCATTAATAATTTTATTAAATATTATTACAGGCGGTTAAATGTGAAACGTAATAATTAGACCCATAAACTCTTCCCAGTTCATGTTAATTCTTAATATTATAAATAATTAAAATGATAAGTTGTGAATTAAATTAAGTTAAGAGTGAAGTTTTAGCACTTTTAGCATGTGCTGTAATAAAGGAGCTTTTACTATACACCTTTGTCTTTATTAAATTAACTTTTTCAAGTTTGTGAATAAATTGATGTTTTTTCAGATTCTTGCCATAAAAAGTTGTTTCAAACATCAGCAAATGAAACTACCTAATCATCAGCCAATGAAACTGGAAATTCTTTTGTAAATTGTGACAAACAATATGTCACTGAAAAATTTGTTGTAGGACTTAAATAACTATTTTTCGTAAGTAAGAATTGTGTATTGATTTGATTTTTTTTTTATTTACTTTATTTTACATCGCATCAACTAATAGGTCATTAGCAGCGACATTAGATTTAGTGCATTGAGTTCTTGAACTGTATGTTTTTTTAATAAAAATGATAGATGGAATTTTAACAGCCTACGGAAAGATGCCATGTCTTGACCAGGATGCGAACCCAGGACCACTGAGTTCCTGGGTTTAGCATTGCGCTACAGTGAATTCCTTTTAAATAATTAAAAATTTTATGTATATATTTACAGATATATTTATTTTAGTGATCATATGTTAACAATACATCAATTTTGCTAGTTATCAGTTATAAGTAAATTCTCTTTCAAGAGTTGATAGTGGAGAATAACAGAAACTGACACTGTAAGGTTGGTATGCTTATTCCTTCCTTATCTCATACCCATACCTGGAGATCATAGATTTTATAATCATACTGTACAAAGTTCATATTTTATATTTATAAAACGTTTTACAATTAGTTGTTGCCCACAACTTCTTTGATTTCATACCCATTACTGAACAGAACTAATAAGTTAAAGCAGTACATTACAAAATTTAAATAAAAACAGTTGTATATTAAACTTATAAAAAAGTATCAGTTTTAAATATGTTAATTAGAGTGCCATAAAGTGAGGTAGTATCATATATTGTTATATTGTTTCATTTTAGTTGTTATTGTTCTAATAGAAGTTATGATTAACGTCTGTGTATTTATCATTTATGTTTACTGCATGAAGTGAAATCAACTTGATGTTATTAAGTCTGTCGATACATTGGTGCTGAAATCTAAGAGCATAATATTTTATGAATGTTTCCTACATTTAACACAGTAGTTCCAAAATGCTCTAAGAATTCGCAAAGTAGTCAGTTGCATTATTCAAGTCAGGTAGAACGAGTCATTTAAATTATATTCTATGGAGTTAATTTTGTTCTCGTTAAGTTTCTAGGTGTTGTGTAGTTTAGCTAATGTAAATATTCAGTTCAGGGTAAAATTAATAGATTCTGTGATAAATTTCATTTCTGAAATTTTGAACCAACTGTTTGGTTAAAAATGTAGATTTGTTTCTCGAGTAGATTGTGCTAAATGAAAGCTCATTATCATGGCAAAAGCAGGTTGTTTTGTGACAGGGACTATCAACTCTTGTGAAACAAAGTATTACAGCCAAGATTTATATGAAAATAGACAGAACAAGTTAAAAATATTCAGTAATATAACTTAACCAATTCAAAACATAGAATACCTGTATTTATTATTTTACTGATTTACTAGAATGGCATAAAATTGTTTTTACATGTTCCTATTAAATAAATAAACAGATAAATAACATGTGAAGCATTGGCACAACTTGCTCCTAGCTGTATTTTTAAGTTATTTTAATATTGCTATGAAAATATTGTATCATTCCATTAAGATTAGGTGGGTAATTGTAAACGAAATATGAAGGATTAACATATTTTTATTTATTAAAAATCATGTATAGGTCTCCAAAATTAAATTAACTGTAAATAATAGTTATTTCAGTCTTTTCTTCTTATGTTGCATACAAAAAGTTGTTTAAATGAAACCCTCTAAAATTCAATTTACAAGTACCCCAACATGTTAGGGGTAATTATAAAACAAAAATTGGAACAACTGTAAACTAATTGACACTGTACTATTTTGTGTTGCGTTTTTAATCCCAACTGCATGTTTACAATTATCCAATCTTGGCTTGTATGAAAAGTTAATGGAAACAAGATACTTCAGACATTATGGTTATTAAAAATCATAAAGAAATGTTGTTATGGTTACATAATACAACATGTAAGTAACAGCATAAAAGTTTATCATTACTTAATAAACTGTAAATAATTAATAATATATTAGAAATAAGCATGTTATGGATTGCAAGCTTGACTCAGACAAAAATATGAACAGGTGTTTCGACCTGAATCAACGTGCACACACACACAAATGTAACTGAAAGTGTGTACACCAGTATTTTGCTAGTGTGTGTGAACGCAGGTCTCTGCAGGCAAGTTTGCCACCCCAATATGAATAATTGCACAATGACTGTTTTTCCGTAATTACTCATAAACTAGAATTAAGAATTAAAATCCAAAAGCACCATAAAATGTAAATAAATTTAATAAATACTGTGTGCGAAAACCACGCGAAAGTGACACCCCGTACAAGTGCAATAGTGAAATAACTGTGTACAAATCAAAAGGGTAAAGTTGCAATGTCCAAAATTACAATGAACATGTGTTGTAAAATTAGTTATAAGATAAGTATAAAAAAATACTTACAGGACTCTGCAATTCGCAGAAATATAAAAAATAGTGAATTTGACAAAGAGTGGGGGAACTGACGCCAAAGACAGTTTCTAACATGTCGATTTTGTATCACTGAAGGGTGTCGACCAAGACATGGGTATAAATAGGACACGCAAGCTTCAGTGGTTCTCTTTCTTGAATCATCCACGATGCAGCGGGAGCTTATGCCCGTCAGCACGGCATATTTATTAATATTTTTATAAACAGTTTAAATTGCCAGTTATGTACAAATACGTAACCAA
This sequence comes from Magicicada septendecula, assembly GCA_034769895.1. Lineage (NCBI taxonomy): Eukaryota > Metazoa > Arthropoda > Insecta > Hemiptera > Cicadidae > Magicicada > Magicicada septendecula. Next base: position 291,446,456 of record CM068367.1, read on the forward strand.
GCTATAAGACAAACATTGTAATTAATAACAGCACTACTGAAGAAGTTCCATAGCGATACGACGCTGGACAAGAGAAGAAGTTCCATAGTGATACGACGCTGGACAAGAGAAGAAGTTCCATAGCGATACGATGCTGGACAAGAGGAGAGGACGAGAGAGTGAGAGACAGCCGACGCTGGACAAGAGGAGAAGAGAGACAGCCGACGCTGGAGGCGAGACGAAGATGAACACCGATGGAACAAAAATGATCGAGTATGATTGACGACAATAAGGTGATAGACAACTTATTCATATCTTAATCATACACAGTATACAAAGACAGTTAAAGACATTAATATTTTATTTAAAAATAAGAGTAATATTTCTTGTATAGTAGAGTTAAAAATCATAGATGTTTTAGAAATACGATTAACGTAAAAAGAGCTCAAATTAATATGATATAAAATGATTACAAAGAATATAAATAAAAACAATTAGTATTTGAGAAAACAGTACTGAGAAGTAATAACTATTAATCTTTTGAGTACGTACCATATATAGAAAAAAGATTTAAAAATTGATTTTGAAACATATTAATAGACTGAGTAGTCTAAAAATGAGATTTTTCTTTTATATACTATTTAGTAGCATAGAATGTTTAGTTAGTAAGGATGTATATATCTTAAGCCTTACGGCATTATAACAAATAATAACTAATGTTTTTTAAATCGAAGTCAGTGCCATGTGCACATATTTTTTTATAGTATAAAATAAATTTTAATTACCGTTTCAAGTCCGTAGAGTTCTTATTGCAGATACACCTGACCCCCTATTTAAATGTTATATGTTTAAAGAATTTGTCAATCTTGAACGTGAGATCGTTCACACCTATTTATGTATATGTAACGTTGTTTAAATTTGGTGCTCCAAGATCGAGGGACTCCACAAATTTAAATTAAATTAAATTTGCCAAATTGTCACGTTGCAATATACTTGGACACAGGAAACAAGAAAGCTGAGGTCGATTATTGACTATGTAATAATAAGGAACAGAACAACAATTATAATAAAAGACGTCAGAGTTCAGAGAGGAGCGGAGTGTGGAACAGACCATAAACTACTGATAGCAAAAATCAGTATCCCATGGACAGGAGCCAAAATGCCAACAAGGACAGAAGAGACAATTACGGCAACACAAATAAGTAAGGAAAAAAAATTCAAAATTTAATTATTACAGGACGAATCGATAAGGAACCTATACAAGCAATGTCTAGATCAAAAGTTAACAGAATTTAGGTATGATGAAGTAAAAATCACATATGAACACATAAAAGAAGCTATGCTGCAAGCAGCACTAGAAGCCCTAGGAGAGACTGAACAGGGAAATAATACATACAAACAGTGGTGAAGTTTCATGGAGGCAATGCCTACCCTAAAAATTCTGTAGAATAAAAATTATAAATATTTATGAACTACGTAACATAAAGATTATACATTGTTACTGTGACTGTCGAATTTATTAAGCCGAAATGTGCTGTACCGAGCGACCACTAGATGGTGACAGGTGAGATTCGGCATAAAGCGAATGAGGCAACGTGAACTTGCCTCAGCGTTTTTTGTATACATCGTATGTAAGCAATGTTCTGGCGCGATGGGAAGTGCGGGGGAGGGGGATTGTCCCGTGCTGTACACATAGAGCGTTGAGGCATGTCTCACTTCTATGGTGCAAACAGTTAAGTTAAAGCGCGCTGTGTTGTTTATAAGTGTGCTTATTTTATGTGGTTATTAAAAGTGTGCCGGTTATTCCGCTGAACTAACAGATGATCAAGATTGTTTTTTGAATTGTTTGTAACATTAAACATATAATATATAGACAAAAACCAAGTTTAAAAATTTGAAATGAAGTTTAAAAATTTAAATTCAAGTTTAAAAATTTATAAAACCTGAAGTTAATTCCTTCACGATTCTCGCTGTTAGGACAACTGGTAATGCTTGTCGGTCGACTATGGAATAGGTCTATATCTGTTTGGTTCTGTCGCACCTGACTGTTGATACTGGTCACAGTAGCTTCAATGCCGTCACATTTTTCTGTGAATCGGTCCTGCACTCGCTCCCAGTCTTCACGTGTTTCTTTTAGTCTTTCCTCCAACGTCTTCCTAGTCGTTTCTTCAATGTTGTTAACTTTAGTGTTTATTTCTGTCTTGATACCCTGTACTTCTCGTTCGGTTTGACTCCATCTTTCGTCAGCTCTTGTAACCTTTTGTTCGATTACTGTTAATTCCTCTTCTACCTTCTTGCTGATTGTTTCATTGTTTTCAGCTATCTTTTGCCCCAGTTCTTCCTTCAATACTTCCATCTTTCCATCTAATCGGTTCATATTCTCTTGGTTCGTCTCTCTTAATTCTTCTCTCAATTGCTGACTATTATTTTCCATCTTTTTATTGGTTTCTTCCAGTTTCTGGCTTATCTGGGTCAATTCCTCCTTCGATTGTTTATTGTCAGTTTTTATTTCCTCCATTTTCTCCTCAATCTTCTGAATATTTTCCTCCATCTTCTCCTCGATCTTCTTAATATTTTCCTCCATTAATAATTTATTTTCGTTTTTTATTTCGTCCACTTTCTCCTCCATCTTCTTACTATTTTCTTCCATTTTCTCCTCCATCTTCTTACTATTTTCTCTTAATTCCTCCTTCAATCGTTGGTTATCACTTTTCATTTCCTTATTATTTTCTTCGATTTTCTTGTTGGTATCTCCGATTTTGTTACCCAACTCTTCTTTCAATTGTTGGTTATCGTTTTCCAGCTTCTTACTATTTTCTTCCATCTTCTCCTTTAATTCTTCCTTCGTCGTTTTAAATTCTCTGAGTAACATCTCCATCATTTGATCAAATTTTGTATCTTCCTTTGTAGTGGATTTCCTTGACTGTTCCTCCGGTGGTGCAGGCTTGTTTGGTTCTGCTGGCGGTAACATCGACTCCACATCTTCCACTGGTGTCGCCTCTTTATCCTCCATGTCTACCTCCTGCTCGGCCTCCATAGCCCTTTTCCTTGATGTAGCTCTCCTGTGCATCTCGCTCCCTCTTCCGACCTATTGACCGCTGCCAAGCTAAAAATAGGAAATTGGACACTCATCCTTATTTTATAACACTATTACCTCCTATTTAAAGCCGTTTAGTTGGACGCCAATTTGTAATATATTTTACAAATTTAAATAAATAAATAAAATATTGATGTGTGATAATAAAAATTGTTAATAAGAATTGTGCTCTCCTGTAAGCCCCACTGTTTGGGCTAGCCAATTTGTAATATAATTACAAATTTATATATATAATAAATAAAATAAATATTGATGTATGACAATAAGAATTGTAGATATGTAGATAGCAAGAATTATGTATGTTGTCTGGATCTCGGTGTTGAACTCGCCGATGATACAGCTCCACTTTGGATTCACCAATTACAAAGAATAAATTAAATATAAATATGTTTTATAATTAAGTGTGATTGATTGATAAAACAAAAATAAAATTTTGTAGGTTGTGAAATTTTTACTGATATTGAGTTTTGGTTTAATTATTTAATTTAATTAATTAATAATTAATTAATTAATTGAGTGTGTAATTTTCTTAGATATTTATTCTATCACTGTAAATTAATTTTGTTTAAAAAAAATAGTTAACATTAATTATAGAAATAAAAACAACTCTTGTAACTGAATAATGATGTTCATTTATTAACATTCAAAATTATGCGCCAGTCAAACTGCGCATGACCAAGGCATTGGCTAATATGTGCTCCAGTCGGTAGCGAACAAAATCAACAAAATATATTTTTTACAAGGTTAGAAATTATGGTTCTTTTAACGAGTCGAAATGGTCAGAGGGCAAGGAACAAGATACATTCTTACAGGTATTCTTAAACTAAATTATTTTGGCTGAAATAAAACAAGATTATTATTTAAATTGTCAATTAGAAAAATGAATAGCGAACCAACTCGACGAAATGACGTCACTCCTTTCAAGCTGGCAGTGCAACTCGTGCTGGTGAGTAAATCCAGTATGGCCGACGTCTCCTCGATTTTAGCGGCTATACTGCTGAAACTGGTTGAGATTCTCCCGCAGAAATAAAATGATATTCCCTCCTCTGCGAAGTAGTGTTGGTCCAGGAATATAGTGTAGAGTGTCCTCTCGTCTCCTGCGATGTCGTTTTCGTGATGGGTTTCTTGTGAAGTGTCTGGTGTTCAAATATGTGTAATTGTGTTCTGCGAATATGGTCCAAAATTGTCTCAAAATGGCTGTTGATTTCTTGTGTTTGAGTTTGATGGTGTTATTACTGTTGTTTGGAACTTGTGAAGTGTTATAAATTGATAGTTAATGTTATTTTCACTTTTAGATCATCTCTGTTACACGCCGCATAACCACACTCGGTTTTACACAAATTATTCTGTTTTCAGTATTCTGCTAACACATTTCCAACCAGTCGTCTTCACGATTAACAATAGACTAATAGACTCAACGTCGTCGTTTTAGGGTAATTTGTGCTATGTCTTTTTCCTCTTTATATTGTTTAACTATAAAAATATCTGTCTAAGACTTGGTTCACCATCTAAATATACATAATAAGTTTTCTTATTTTTTACTGTAATTCAAATATTTCTTAATTTTACATAAATCTAACTACTCAGTAATATTGATTAATTAATTTTACATCTTTGGATATATAGCTGGGTTTGTTTCAAGCTCATTTAAGCCCAAAAATTACAATTTTTTATAATGATTATGTGCCTTATATTTTGTACAAATTTATTGTTTAAATGGTTTTTAATTGTTATTTCTGATAATATTTCCACGGAATATTCTTAATAACTCCGTGATTATCTTTGTTGTTAAAACACTTCAATATTGATTAATTTACTGTTTAGTCTGATTTGATTACCATTATAGGCCTAGTATTATTTGTTTCCAAAAGAAGTTAATTTTCTTTCCTTTGTCATTCTATTCGCTATTAATTGTATCTGTATTAATTATATTTTCAATTTCTGTATTGTGTGTATTGAATTCTATTCCCATTATATAGCTTGATCCTCTGATAGATAGTTTTGGTTTAATATTACTAGTCTGTGTTTTCTAAAATGGTGTCTTAGCTAGTCTGCTTGTACATTATATATGGTTTACTGTTTTGAATAAAATTATTACATTTCTATACCCTACTTGCCTCTGCCTTACACACTGGAAAATTAAATAACATGATTTTAAAATACAATGGAATATCTTATACCTACTAAACTTTTTTTTTATAATATCATTTAACCATAACATAAACATCTTATGCCTATTATTTTCTACATATTTAGTATTTCCTACACTAATGGTAGTCTTTTTTAATAGATTTTTTTATACTACACTTTATTATAATGTGTCATTTATTTTGGCTACACTAATGGTAGTCCTTTTAATAATTTTTTCCACATATTATGCTTACAACTAGTATACAATTCTGTTTTCTTTGGGATTGTATCTTGTAACTTGTTATTGGGTCTACATATATTAGTTTTAATTTTGTTTAATGGTATGTATTCCATGATTACCATTTTCTGGAATAACTCTTCTTGGTTCTAGTCTCTGTGTGGGAATCTTGACATATTTTGTCCCTTCTTCATTATTATATTAGTAATTTCTGGTCTTGTGGTTTCTCTGCATCTTGACCTTATACATTTCCCTTATTAATATGGTTTCATCCTTTTATTTCCTTTTTCTTGTCCTTCCCTTTTTTCTGCTTCCCCAATCTACTGGGTATACTGCTGGTTTATTGGGTTTTTACATAGTAAGTTATTTTGATCAATGATTTTCTTTGTTATTTTTCATTCTTATTAACATTTTATTGACTTAATATACAGTTTCTAGTGTAATTCTTAAAACAATTCATTCTTCTCACTCACTATGGAACTTTTCTTCCTTATTTATGTTGCATTAAGTTAAATGTTTAGCGTAATAATTTTGTTATGCTACAATATATATATATATATATAAAATAGGGTTGCTACAGCTAGTGCCGTCTCCCTTCCTTCAACCTGGCTTTCCAATTCTCCCGATGTTCCCATTGTCCTTCCTCAAGTCCTATACGTTGCATAAATTCATCCACTTCGTCCCTCCAAGATCTTCTCGGCCTTCCCCTTCTTCTCCTTCTTAATAGACTCCATTCCGTCACTTTGTTGATCCACCTATTTTGGGCTCTCCGGACATGACCGTACCACACCAATCTTTTTTCTTCGATGTAGTCAATTACACTTCTTTCCGCTTCCATTCTTCTTCTGATCTTCTCGTTTGTTATTCGGTCTGCTCTCGTTATTCCACAGCACCTCCTCCAATATTCCATCTCTGTTGCAAGAATTTTCTTTCATTCTTTTTGTTAATAACCCATACTACCGCTGCATACATCATAATGCTTTGGACTATGGTCTGATATATCATTTTTTTGGTGCTTTTTCTAATATTTTTGTCCCATATAACACTGTGTAATTGTCTAATCCTTTTTCTAGTCTGCCCTAATCTACTTTTTATTTCCTCTTCCGTTGTGACTTGTTTACTCAGTGTGAATCCTAGGTACTTGAATTTGTCTGTTCCTCTAATTTTAACATTTTCGTCTACTTCTAAATCCGTTGTTTCTTCATCTTTAATTGCCAAGTATTCAGTCTTTTTTATGTTTATTTCCAAATCCATCTTTTTGTATTCTTCATTCAGCTTTCTGACCATGTAGCTTAGATCTTCTTCATCCTGGGCTATAACTACCTGGTCATCGGCGAAGCATAGTGTGTACAGGTGTTCATTTCGTATCGGTATTCCCATTCCATGGTATTTCTGTTTCCACATGGTTAATGCATATTCTAAAAATATCTTAAACAGCGTGGGCAGCCTTGAAATAACCCTTTGGATGTTGTAAACCTACAGACAATTTTGTTACCTACTTTAATTTGTATGTTGTTTTTATATAGATTTTTTACTGCTTGCGTCAGGACTTTCGGTATTTCCAATTGTGGTAGAGCTTTAAACATTTCTTGTCTGGCTACTGTATCATATGATTTTCTAAGGTCAATAAGCGTTAGATGTACCAGTTCTTTGCTTTTTTCTTTTCTATTTTCTGTTGGATTGTATATATATATATATATATATATATATATATATATATATGGTCTATGAATGATCTCCAGGCTGTAAAACCTGCTTGTTCTTCTCCAAGCTTTCCCTCTATATTTTCCTCTATTTTATTTCTTAGCACCCTACCATACAGCCTTCCCATTGTTGCTATGACACTTATGCCTCTATAGTTTTCGCAGTCTTTTCTATTGCCCTTTTTAAATATCGATGTAATTCGTGCCTCTTTCCATTCCGCCGGTAAATCTTCTCCATTTATAACCTTCTCGAACATTCTTCCTATCATTCTCATAAGTTTTTCGGTTCTTTACTTTATTAGCTCCGCTACTAACCCTCCTGGGCCTGATGCTTTGTTGTTTTTCATTGAGTTTACTGCTTTCCTTATTTCTCCTGCCGTTATTGTAATTCTGTTTCTGTCTCCATTTCTTCTTCATCGTTATTCAGGAATTCTTGTCTACGCTCTGTAAGTAGGTTTTTATAGTGCGTCTCCTACTCATTGTCTTGTATGTATTGAATATAGGTTTTATCCTTCCTATTCATTCGTAATGATTTAATTACATTCCATGCTTCTGAACTCCTAGCTCCTCCTATGTATTGGTCTACATTTCTACACCTGTTTTCCCATGCTTCATTTTTCTCTTTGCTGACCATTTCCGTTACTTCCTTGTTCTACTCTCTGTAGTTTCTGTAATCTTCTTCTTTTTTTGTGGACATCCATTTTTTATATAATTTTTTCTTTGCTTTTATCTCTTCTATCGTCTCTTCCTTCATGTCCCATTTGTATGCAGTGGCGAAGCTAGTAGTTAATGAATGGGTAGGCAAAATCTTACCTTAAATTTTTTTTAAGGAATCACTAAAAGGACGGTGGTTCAAATCGGATGCTGAGGTAGAGTTTGCTGTTAGGGAATGGTTCCGCAAACAATCGTAAGAATTTTACAAGCAGGGAATCTACAGATTAGTGCAAGAGTGGGACTCATGTCTTAATGTTAATGGAGACTTCTTTTAAAATCGTTGAATAAAAAATGCTTTACAGCTCTAAACATGTTTCTATTGAACAATCCTTGTAAAGTCATACACAATAATACATCTGATTGAACTTCAAATTTTTAAACTTGGTTTTTGTCTATATATTATATGTTTAATGTTACAAACAATTCAAAAAACAATCTTGATCATCTGTTAGTTCAGCGGAATAACCGGCACACTTTTAATAACCACATAAAATAAGCACACTTATAAACAACACAGCACGCTTTAACTTAACTGTTTGCACCATAGAAGTGAGACATGCCTCAACGCTCTATGTGTACAGCACGGGACAATCCCCCTCCCCCGCACTTCCCATCGCGCCAGAACATTGCTTACATACGATGTATACAAAAAACGCTGAGGCAAGTTCACGTTGCCTCATTCGCTTTATGCCGAATCTCACCTGTCACCATCTAGTGGTCGCTCGGTACAGCACATTTCGGCTTAATAAATTCGAGTCACAGTAACAATGTATAATCTTTATGTTACGTAGTTCATAAATATTTATAATTTTTATTCTACAGAATTTTTAGGGTAGGCATTGCCTCCATGAAACTTCACCACTGTTTGTATGTATTATTTCCCTGTTCAGTCTCTCCTAGGGCTTCTAGTGCTGCTTGCAGCATAGCTTCTTTTATGTGTTCATATGTGATTTTTACTTCATCATACCTAAATTCTGTTAACTTTTGATCTAGACATTGCTTGTATAGGTTCCTTATCGATTCGTCCTGTAATAATTAAATTTTGAATTTTTTTTCCTTACTTATTTGTGTTGCCGTAATTGTCTCTTCTGTCCTTGTTGGCATTTTGGCTCCTGTCCATGGGATACTGATTTTTGCTATCAGTAGTTTATGGTCTGTTCCACACTCCGCTCCTCTCTGAACTCTGACGTCTTTTATTATAATTGTTGTTCTGTTCCTTATTATTACATAGTCAATAATCAACCTCAGCTTTCTTGTTTCCTGTGTCCAAGTATATTGCAACGTGACAATTTGGCAAATTTAATTTAATTTAAATTTGTGGAGTCCCTCGATCTTGGAGCACCAAATTTAAACAACGTTACATATACATAAATAGGTGTGAACGGTCTCACGTTCAAGATTGACAAATTCTTTAAACATATAACATTTAAATAGGGGGTCAGGTGTATCTGCAATAAGAACTCTACGGACTTGAAACGGTAATTAAAATTTATTTTATACTATAAAAAAATATGTGCACATGGCACTGACTTCGATTTAAAAAACATTAGTTATTATTTGTTATAATGCCGTAAGGCTTAAGATATATACATCCTTACTAACTAAACATTCTATGCTACTAAATAGTATATAAAAGAAAAATCTCATTTTTAGACTACTCAGTCTATTAATATGTTTCAAAATCAATTTTTAAATCTTTTTTCTATATATGGTACGTACTCAAAAGATTAATAGTTATTACTTCTCAGTACTGTTTTCTCAAATACTAATTGTTTTTATTTATATTCTTTGTAATCATTTTATATCATATTAATTTGAGCTCTTTTTACGTTAATCGTATTTCTAAAACATCTATGATTTTTAACTCTACTATACAAGAAATATTACTCTTATTTTTAAATAAAATATTAATGTCTTTAACTGTCTTTGTATACTGTGTATGATTAAGATATGAATAAGTTGTCTATCACCTTATTGTCGTCAATCATACTCGATCATTTTTGTTCCATCGGTGTTCATCTTCGTCTCGCCTCCAGCGTCGGCTGTCTCTCTTCTCCTCTTGTCCAGCGTCGGCTGTCTCTCACTCTCTCGTCCTCTCCTCTTGTCCAGCATCGTATCGCTATGGAACTTCTTCTCTTGTCCAGCGTCGTATCGCTATGGAACTTCTTCTCTTGTCCAGCGTCGTATCGCTATGGAACTTCTTCAGTAGTGCTGTTATTAATTACAATGTTTGTCTTATAGCTTGGTTACGTATTTGTACATAACTGGCAATTTAAACTGTTTATAAAAATATTAATAAATATGCCGTGCTGACGGGCATAAGCTCCCGCTGCATCGTGGATGATTCAAGAAAGAGAACCACTGAAGCTTGCGTGTCCTATTTATACCCATGTCTTGGTCGACACCCTTCAGTGATACAAAATCGACATGTTAGAAACTGTCTTTGGCGTCAGTTCCCCCACTCTTTGTCAAATTCACTATTTTTTATATTTCTGCGAATTGCAGAGTCCTGTAAGTATTTTTTTATACTTATCTTATAACTAATTTTACAACACATGTTCATTGTAATTTTGGACATTGCAACTTTACCCTTTTGATTTGTACACAGTTATTTCACTATTGCACTTGTACGGGGTGTCACTTTCGCGTGGTTTTCGCACACAGTATTTATTAAATTTATTTACATTTTATGGTGCTTTTGGATTTTAATTCTTAATTCTAGTTTATGAGTAATTACGGAAAAACAGTCATTGTGCAATTATTCATATTGGGGTGGCAAACTTGCCTGCAGAGACCTGCGTTCACACACACTAGCAAAATACTGGTGTACACACTTTCAGTTACATTTGTGTGTGTGTGCACGTTGATTCAGGTCGAAACACCTGTTCATATTTTTGTCTGAGTCAAGCTTGCAATCCATAACATGCTTATTTCTAATATATTATTAATTATTTACAGTTTATTAAGTAAATTTAAATTTTTATATTTCATGCTCAGTACATCACTTATTTGTACTGTCGCATTATTCCTCTGCTTGGTAACAAAAAAAAATTTTAATAAATTTATTTATTATTATTTGCAAAAAAAAAATATAACAAATAATAAAGAATAATATTCGTCATTTCACCCTTAATAGGAGTGTATACAAATGTCTTACCTCCCCTCTTTCGTACGCTCACTGCTCGCGACCTTGAATTAGGGTGGCTTTACAAACAGCTGATTTGACTGGTTTCAATGACCTCTGTTTTATGTGTAGAACTTCTTAAATGATGTTGCGTGGAATTTACCAATTTCTTTCTTCTGTATCTCATCATATACAATGAAAGTGTTCTGTCCCACTCGCTGTCTTAACGTATACGGTCCATTATAAAGTCTGAAGAATTTCTTCGCCGTATTATCACTCCTTTTTCCCACTGGATTTGCTTTGAGTAGTATACTTTCTCCCACGTTGAATTGTTGTAACTTGTGAGTTAGATTAAATCTCTCTATTCTCTTGTTACCTCTCTCTCTTATTCGTTGCTTTGCGTATTCAATTTTCACACTTATTGGTACAGGTACATTTTGGTTATTAGGTTTGTTTAGATATTTAGTCCAAAATCTGGTTGGCTTCTTATCTTCTTCTAATTCCATTGGAGTGTATCCTGTTGCTTCACTATAATTTTCGTTAATGGCTTTTTCAATAAATGGTAAATATTCTGCCCATTTATTGTGTTGATTATGGCAATATATTCGCAAATATTTACCTAATTCTTTGTTAACTCTCTCAGCAAGGTTTCCTTGAGGATGTCTTATGGATGTGAGTACTGGTTGTATTCCATTTTCCCTTAACGTCCTCTCCCATTTTTCACTTTGGAATTGCACACCTTGATCACCGAGTATCTTCTTCATTTTTCCATATAACGGAATATATTTTTGCAGTAGTATCTTTAGAACAACTTTGGTTGTGGGTCGCATAATTGGGTACAGTCGGACTGCCTTGGAAAACACATTGATACATACCAATATGTGCTTCACACCTCGACTTGATCGTGGTAATGGTCCCAGAAAATCCACTGCAATTAGCTCTCCTTTGTTTTCCTTCTGTATACTCTGCATTCCTACATATGTGTGTAAATTCGGTCCTTAATTTTACATTAACTTACTCATACATTCTTACCTTCACTTCTAAACTTCCTTAGCTCTTTTCTTAACATGACATTACTTTATCTAATACATTACTTATACAATACATTAACATTCATTACCTTTTATTACCTTTCTTTAACATTACCTTTCTGATTGCTACAACTTTCTTGAAATACACTTCCGTAACAGAATACTTTTTTAGCTCGTAGTGTGTCGCATGGTCGGTTACAGAGGAACTGTCTTGGAAAACAACGATATTTTTCTTGAAGTCCTTAATCCTAAGTAGTCTCTGCCCTTATGAGTTTTCACTCTCGCTTTCTTCTGTGTCCTTGTATCTTCGATAAGTGTTCGCTTGATCAGCCGTTCTAATAATTATGGCAATTATTGCCGTTCCTAACCCTTTCTTCATATTAATAACAACAATAATAACATTCCTTACCCTTTCTTAAATATTTCTCTACACATTTCATTCCTTACCATCACTAATACATTTCTTAATTAAACCTTTCAAATGACATTCCTTATAACATTTCTTAATTATACTCTCTTATATCATTACACATATTATTTCTCATTTAAAAATAATTATTCATTCCATTTGGGTATTGAGTTCAGTGTGTAGTTAGAACTGACACCCCTCTTTATAACAATTGCATTGTCCATAGTCTACCGGACGTATATTGTTCCTTTGTCGCGTAGTCGCCGCGTTTACTATTATTCTCACCCTCCTATAAACAACGTCTGCGTCCCATTGTATTAATCTCTTGTTTGTGTGCGTACTTACCTTGTGAACGTTTGTTTGGATCGTATAAGTCACCTGTTTACAGTGCAACGTTTTCATTTTTGCCTGTCGGCCACTTAAAATCTACCCTCTTTCTCTCGTTACAAATACTTCGTTCCTTCTCCGTTCTCTCGTCCCTAGTTTGGTTGAGTGAACTTACCTGACCAGTTGTCGACGGTTTTTTCATACGTCGTTTACGATAACCTCTGTAGTTTTCATACTTACAGTTATAATTATCGTTATTATAATTATTGTGCGTATATCTAACATCATATTTACCACAATTTTGCGTAGTGTTTCGTCTAGATAACTTCCTACCACAGTTATAGTTACAGTGACACTTAGTGTGTGTGTTCTCGTCGTAAATATTGCGACGTAATTGTTTCACACGTATTGTTTTACTGTGAGTTTGCACAGCGAGTTGGATATTTCTATCAATAAGGTATGCCTGTCGATATCCTACGTTATATTCTTCCCTAGTGTTAAGTATTTCACTAGAATTATAATTATTAAATATTAACACTCCTTCAAGTTCTTTCTTGATTTTAATAGCTTGTTTATCAAGTGCTATCTTACCATTACTTTTGCGTGTTTTTATACGCGTATTATTGTCGATATCCGTAGGTACTAAGTGCGCAGTATTAATTACGATATCTTGTTCTACTTTTGCTACTACTCTTAGTATTGTATTATATTCTTTTACCTTTTCACCTAATAGTGACTTATCAGTTTTAAATTCTTCTATTTGTCTATCTAATCTAGCACATACATTTTGTCTTATTCCATATTCATCCATAAGGTTTCCCATCACCTTAATGATTGCCTCTATACTAATACTTCCTGATATTGCCATGTCGAAGTATTATTATTTAAATATTTATTTAATAGTAATTCTTTAAAAATTATTATTGATAACCGTTCCCTACTTATTTATTTATTTCTGTATTTTTATTAATAGTTATTATTAATACTCATTACAGTTACACCTGTTACATAGACAACAATATTATTTGTGGTGGGCGCCAGCTGTGTGATTACACAACAATTAACATTACATTCAGTTACTGTTTACTACAAATAATAATTACATATTATACATTTTTCATTTAACACTCTTTATATATTTTAGAGCAACCATTTAGCTACATAAAACAATTTTAATAGTCAAATGATGGGTATCGGGTCATACATTCATGATCTACAATTTATGTCACAAATTTTTGTACATAAATTTAGTCATGTCATGCCCCACGTGCAGGGCGACATTAATGCAACGTGACAATTTGGTAAATTTAATTTAATTTAAATTTGTGGAGTCCCTCGATCTTGGAGCACCAAATTTAAACAATGTTACATATACATAAATAGGTGTGAACGGTCTCACGTTCAAGATTGACAAATTCTTTAAACATATAACATTTAAATAGGGGGTCAGTTGTATCTGCAATAAGAACTCTACGGACTTGAAACGGTAATTAAAATTTATTTTATACTATAAAAAAATATGTGCACATGGCACTGACTTCGATTTAAAAAACATTAGTTATTATTTGTTATAATGCCGTAAGGCTTAAGATATATACATCCTTACTAACTAAACATTCTACGCTACTAAATAGTATATAAAAGAAAAATCTCATTTCTAGACTACTCAGTCTATTAATATGTTTCAAAATCAATTTTTAAATCTTTTTTCTATATATGGTACGTACTCAAAAGATTAATAGTTATTACTTCTCAGTACTGTTTTCTCAAATACTAATTGTTTTTATTTATATTCTTTGTAATCATTTTATATCATATTAATTTGAGCTCTTTTTACGTTAATCGTATTTCTAAAACATCTATGATTTTTAACTCTACTATACAAGAAATATTACTCTTATTTTTAAATAAAATATTAATGTCTTTAACTGTCTTTGTATACTGTGTATGATTAAGATATGAATAAGTTGTCTATCACCTTATTGTCGTCAATCATACTCGATCATTTTTGTTCCATCGGTGTTCATCTTCGTCTCGCCTCCAGCGTCGGCTGTCTCTCTTCTCCTCTTGTCCAGCGTCGGCTGTCTCTCACTCTCTCGTCCTCTCCTCTTGTCCAGCGTCGTATCGCTATGGAACTTCTTCTCTTGTCCAGCGTCGTATCGCTATGGAACTTCTTCAGTAGTGCTGTTATTAATTACAATGTTTGTCTTATAGCTTGGTTACGTATTTGTACATAACTGGCAATTTAAACTGTTTATAAAAATATTAATAAATATGCCGTGCTGATGGGCATAAGCTCCCGCTGCATCGTGGATGATTCAAGAAAGAGAACCACTGAAGCTTGCGTGTCCTATTTATACCCATGTCTTGGTCGACACCCTTCAGTGATACAAAATCGACATGTTAGAAACTGTCTTTGGCGTCAGTTCCCCCATTCTTTGTCAAATTCACTATTTTTTATATTTCTGCGAATTGCAGAGTCCTGTAAGTATTTTTTTATACTTATCTTATAACTAATTTTACAACACATGTTCATTGTAATTTTGGACATTGCAACTTAACCCTTTTGATTTGTACACAGTTATTTCACTATTGCACTTGTACGGCGTGTCACTTTCGCGTGGTTTTCGCACACAGTATTTATTAAATTTATTTACATTTTATGGTGCTTTTGGATTTTAATTCTTAATTCTAGTTTATAAATAATTACGGAAAAACAGTCATTGTGCAATTATTCATATTGGGGTGGCAAACTTGCCTGCAGAGACCTGCGTTCACACACACTAGCAAAATACTGGTGTACACACTTTCAGTTACATTTGTGTGTGTGTGCACGTTGATTCAGGTCGAAACACCTGTTCATATTTTTGTCTGAGTCAAGCTTGCAATCCATAACATGCTTATTTCTAATATATTATTAATTATTTACAGTTTATTAAGTAAATTTAAATTTTTATATTTCATGCTCAGTACATCACTTATTTGTACTGTCGCAATATTTATATATGTTTTTGTGTTCAAAGAATCCGTTTGTAATTTTTTAAGTCATTTAGTTCACATAGGTCTATTAGCCTTTCTCCACTATCATTCAAATCTTCCTACTGTTTTGTCATTTTCCCTCTTCCCGACTCTTCCATTAAGATCACCAGCTATTATGATTTCATAGTTTTGTTTTATTTTTGTAATTTCCTCTTGTAGCGTATTCATAAAGTAATCTTTTTCTGCAGCAGAGCTGTCATTTGTTGGACCATAAACAGCTAGTATTGCTGTTTCTCTTCCATACAAAGTCAGGTTTAGTTTTATTCCTGGGGCGCACCAAAACTAGAATAACAGCAGCGTCTGACTCAGACTGAGCGGCTGCAAATGGCGACTGATCCACAGTGGGCGGCCAAACAAAAAGGTCCTCCAAAATGGGGGTTGTAGCGTTTAGGCATAAACAACCAAACACACGTAAAAATTGAAGGAGTTTGAAAGACAAAAGCAGGATGAAAAATAATAAAGATAATCCCCGGGTGGAAATCCACACCTCAACTAGAGGGAGCCCTGTCGGATATGGAGGGGGGGGGTTCTGCTGATGGTTTTCGAAGTCCAGTTGATAACTTCAACCAAGGCAAAAACACAAACAAGACGAAGAAGAGGAAAGAAAGGAGATTAAAGTTCGGAACATGGAACATCCAAGGCTGGAATACAAAGGATAAAGAAATCTTAAACGAATTTAGCAAAATGAAATTGGACATATTAGTCATCACCGAAACAAAGAAAAAAGGAAACGGAACAGAAGAAATACAAGGATTACATTAACAGATATCTAAAATTCAACAAAGTCATGACACAATATGGATGACATATTACAGTATAAATAAGATAAATGATATCAGAAAACTGACACAAATTTTGTTTCACCTTCTGCAATCCTGATAATGTTAAATGTTTTATACAAATTTTTTTAAACTTCACCTTAGTGAGTTACGAGTCTCAAAATATTTACATCAAATGGAATCAAATTCGTCTACTCGTTTTGTCACAGAAATGAATAAAAGATTTTCATAAAATTGGCAGTAGTGCCAATTTCAGAAACAAAAATTTCAAAATTGCACTATGGGGTGCACAAATATGTGGTTGGCCAAATATTTTGTTGAAGATAACATGCATATCACTTTCTTGGTAGAGGGTATGGTGTGCTTATAAATGTGATTTCGAATGCATGTTCAGTCTTAGGTATACATATTACATAATAACAGACATGTTGTAATACTTTACTCTTGATTTGTTTTAAATGTGATAATAAAGCACCAAATTAAAAAATATGAAAACATTAATACGGATTGAAGCCCTATGTAAAACAATCTCTGTAAAAGATCTGAATACCAAGCAAAAAATGTTTATTGTATGTGTGCATTTTTACTGCATTATAATTATCATAAACCAAATGGGATACACTTTGGGCTGAATAACATTTGAATGCTACATCTATGTCTAAAGAGGACATAATCTCTAAAACTAGAATAAACATTAGAACCATTTACAAGATGGATATGGTGATCTGCATTTAAAAATGGCATACTCATGTGACTAATTGGCATAATTTAATTCCACATTTTCTCAAAATATCATTATAACATTAAGTCAGTTGCCAAAATATGGTAATCTAAGCAATGCACCAAAAGTGCTTCAGATTTCTATTTGCAGTACATTCCTTCAGTTAAGAAGAAACAGAACACTACAAGACAGTGTATTATGAGCAGATTTGTGTTTTCATGTGGGATGAAGATGTGCCACAAGACATGTTATTATAGACCTGACGAATGATAGATTTTGTTTGAACAGTTGTTTAGAGATGTACAAAGGGAAAACACCTCGTTGCGAGGATAACAAAATTGTTATTCTTTTCACACATGTGCACAGCAGTCCTGTACAATGTTTCATAGCATGAACATTGGCTACACAAGGCTGGCAAGAACAGTGGAATCATGCTAATGTCATGAACCAACAGTATGTGAGAGAGAGAGAGAGAGAGAGAGAGAGAGAGAGAGAGAGAGAGAGAGAGAGAGAGAGAGAGAGAGAGAGAGAGAGAGAGAGAGAGAGAGAGAGAGAGTGTGTGTGTGTGCAACAGTGGATTATTACCACATTGTCTCCTCTCTCTGCTCTCTAGACACTTAGTTATAGTGGAACCTCGATATAACACCCCTGTGATATAACGTGACCCGTGATGTAACGCTCATTTTTCACGGTCCCAGCAAATTAAATAGTTAAACTTGGGACCTTTATATAAAGCACTTTTTGGCTGGTCTGCAGAAGAGCGTTATATCAAGGTTTCACTATACTCTTAACTGGGAAATAATTCATTTATGAGCTGATGCAGCTCACCCAGTGGTGTACTTAGGCCACTGGAGGCCCAGGGCAGATTTCTGTCTGTGGCCCCTCCTCCCATAAGATGAGTGTTTATAATACAATTTATCTGTAAATGATGCATAGAAAAAACACTACTGTTATATATTTATTGTCCAATTATTGTATTAATACATCTAGTTGGGAAACGTTATAAGTAATGGGTGAAATTAAACTCCATTTCATACTGTAAATACAATAAAAGCTGTATTAAGCGGCTACCCTTTGGTCTCCGTAAAATGTGGCCACTTTGAAAGGTGGCTGTTTAATGAATGGTTGGTGGGGGTACTAACAATACAGTATATTAAGTAAGGATGATCAGCTATATCATTTTATTATGTACTTGCAGTTGTATTCCTGTTTACAGCATGTTTACAATTAAAATACTTATATTACAACACGTGATAAAGAAATTATACTTTTGAAAACTAGTCTTTTAATGTGCTTTATATATCATGGTAGCAGTTTTCTTTTTAATTGTACAATTTTCGAGTGTGTATAGTGTATAGTATAGTAAAATTGAAAGTTAAAGGCATATGCGCAGAAACCAATTTATGGATGGACGAGTCGGGAGGTTGACGGAGAATCAGCTGGTATGCAAGTGAAGGTATTGCCAACTTTGCGTGTGATGTTTTAGTTACCCGTACACTGTGACGTACTATCTCAGTCTTGCATTTGTTATTATTATTATTTCAATTTATTATTAATTGTATCGTTGTTTTATAGTCACTCATTTTTATTAGTTATTTAATTTTTTAGTTAATTTCTATTGGTAGTTTTTATTCTGTAATTACGTATTATCGTAATTATTTGTGTTATCATCCAGTAACGAGATTTGTTAAAATTGATACTTCTCCTTCAACTAGCAAAGACAGGAAAGTTATTCATAGTCAAGCATGGGAAGTAATAATAGCTTTTTTTTGTCCAGGATTAAGAAGATTCTTGCGATTAAATTAATACGAAGAACGCGTTCCTTTATGTAATGATAAACTGTAGAGATAGTCAAGTGTAATTAAGCAGTGGAAGTGTACAGTTTCAAATTCCATTGCGATAAGAACGGTCGAAAAGACTGTAGTTTTTTACGTCTCAGCAGTAGGCTACTGCACCCATAACATTAGAAAGCCCTATCTCCAAAGAACAAAATTTTACAGGAAATAAGGAAAACAAATTTCTTCACATGCATCAAAGTTTTGATACTTTAAAAGGCTTTTGATGTGTAAAAGTTGTTACTTCCATATTCCTTAAGGAATGGAAGTATGGTGATGGCAAAAAAAATCGTGTTCGAGATTATTGCAGATTCTGATTCTACTACACTCAAAACATGAAAAAAAGTCGTTTTCCGAAAAGTGTCTGTGTGTCTGTCTGTAGATTTTTTTTCTATGGCAAACGATAACTGCCGCAAATTCAAACAGAATCAAATAATTTTTTGCATACAGCCCGGTTTTGCAGAGTTCTCGCGACCTATTGTTTTTGGTGAAGATCGGTTGAGGGAAAGGGGTAGTTTACCTGCAACGGTTTTTTTTTAGCAAGGGAAATTTTGTTTGTTTGGCAAACGATAACAGCCGCAAATTCAAACAGAATCAAATAATGTTTCGCATACAGCCCTGAATTGTAGAGTTCTCAAGACCTATTGTTTTTGGTGAAGATCGGTTAAGGGAAAGGGGTAGTTTACCTGTAACGTTTTATGTTTTAACAAGGGTATTTCCTATGGCAAACGATAACAGCCGCAAATTCAAACAGAATGAAAAGATTATTTGCATACAGCCCTAAATTGTAGAGTTCTCAATACCTTTTGTTTTTGGTGAAGATCGGTTAAGGGAAAGGGGTAGTTTACCTACAACGTTTTTTTAACAAGGGTATTTTCTATGGCAAACGATAACAGCCGCAAATTCAAACAGAATCAAATAATTTTCTGCATACAGCCCTGATTTGTAAAGTACTCAAGACCTATTGTTTTTGGTGAAGATCGGTTGAGGGGAAGGGGTAGTTTACCAGCAACGTTTTTTATCATGCGTATTTTCTATGGCAAACGACAACTGCCGCAAATTCAAACAGAATCAAATAATTTTTTGCATACAGCCCTGATTTGTAAAGTACTCGCGACCTATTGTTTTTGGTGAAGATCGGTTGAGGGGAAGGGGTAGTTTACCTGCAACGGTTTTTTTTATCAAGGGAAATTTTTTTTTTTTTTGGCAAACGCTAACAGCCGCAAATTCAAACAGAATCAAATAATGTTTCGCATACTGCCCTGAATTGTAGATTTCTCAAGACCTATTGTTTTTGGTGAAGATCGGTTGAGGGAAAGGGGTAGTATACCTGCAACGTTTTTTTAACAAGGGTATTTTATATGGCAAACGATAACAGCCGCAAATTCAAACAGAATCAAATAATGTTTTGCATACAGTCCTGATTTGTAGAGTACTCAAGACCTATTGTTTTTGGTGAAGATCGGTTAAGGGGAAGGGGTAGTTTACCTGCAACCTTTTACGTTTTATTTTCTATGGCAAACGATAACAGCCGCAAATTCAAACAGAATCAAATAATGTTTTGCATACAGCCCTGATTTGTAGAGTACTCAAGACCTATTGTTTTTGGTGAAGATCGGTTAAGGGGAAGGGGTAGTTTACCTGCAACGTTTTTTTATCAAGCGTATTTTCTATGGCAAACGATAACAGCCGCAAATTCAAACAGAATCAAATAATTTTTTGCATACGTCCCTGAATTGTAGAGGTCTCAATGACTTTCGATTTTGGTGAAGATCGGTTAAGGGGAAGGGGTAGTTTACCTGCAACCTTTTACGTTTTAACAAGAGTAAAGTACTTGAAAATTTATTTAAACTTTTTGAAACAATGGTAATTGTTAAAAATAAAATAATTTTGTTGCCAGGCAATAAAATTATAATTTTTTCATTTTAATGTAATATAATATTTTTCATTTAATACAGCAATAAAAAGGCAGGTAAGACACAGCCTGGCTGTTTGGCTGAAAATGATTTTAAATATAAATCTTAGAATATGGAAGTCATGTATGGTTCTCCATACCGATATTTTTAAAGTACACAACTTTGTGTTAATGTTATTATAATTGATTTTTAATTTTTTTTTAGAAAAAATGGATTTAGGGCTTTTTACTTCCATATTCCTTAAGGAATGGAAGTATGGTGACGGCAAAAAAAATCGTGTTCGAGATTATTGCAGATTCTGATTCTACTACACTCAAAACATGAAAAAAGTCGTTTTCCGAAAAGTGTCTGTGTGTCTGTCTGTCTGTAGATTTTTTTTCTATGGCAAACGATAACTGCCGCAAATTCAAACAGAATCAAATAATGTTTTGCATGCAGCCCTGATTTGCAGAGTACTCGCGACCTATTGTTTTTGGTGAAGATCGGTTGAGGGAAAGGGGTAGTTTACCAGCAACGGTTTTTTTTTAGCAAGGGTAATTTTGTTTGTTTGGCAAACGATAACAGCCGCAAATTCAAACAGAATCAAATAATGTTTCGCATACAGCCCTGAATTGTAGAGTTCTCAAGATCTGTTGATTTTGGTGAAGATCGGTTAAGGGAAAGGGGTAGTTTACCTGTAACGTTTTATGTTTTAACAAGGGTATTTCCTATGGCAAACGATAACAGCCGCAAATTCAAACAGAATCAAAAGATTATTTGCATACAGCCCTAAATTGTAGAGTTCTCAAGACCTATTGTTTTTGGTGAAGTTCGGTTGAGGGAAAGGGGTAGTTTACCTGCAACGTTTTTTTAAGAAGGGTATTTTCTATGGCAAACGATAACAGCTGCAAATTCAAACAGAATCAAATAATGTTTTGCATACAGCCCTGATTTGTAGAGTACTCAAGACCTATTGTTTTTGGTGAAGATCGGTTAAGGGAAAGGGGTAGTTTACCTGTAACGTTTTATGTTTTAACAAGGGTATTTCTTATGGCAAACGATAACAGCCGCAAATTCAAACAGAATCAAAAGATTATTTGCATATGTCCCTAAATTGTAGAGTTCTCAAGACCTATTGTTTTTGGTGAAGATCGGTTGAGGGAAAGGGGTAGTTTACCGGCAACGTTTTTTTAACAAGGGTATTTTATATGGCAAACGATAACAGCCGCAAATTCAAACAGAATCAAATAATGTTTTGCATACAGCCCTGATTTGTAGAGTACTCAAGACCGATTGTTTTTGGTGAAGATCGGTTAAGGGGAAGGGGTAGTTTACCTGCAACGTTTTTTTATCAAGCGTATTTTCTATGGCAAACGATAACAGCCGCAAATTCAAACAGAATCAAATAATTTTTTGCATTCGTCCCTGAATTGTAGAGGTCTCAATGACTTTCGATTTTGGTGAAGATCGGTTAAGGGGAAGGGGTAGTTTACCTGCAACCTTTTACGTTTTAACTAGAGTAAAGTACTTGAAAATTTATTTAAACTTTTTGAAACAATGGTAATTGTTAAAAATAAAATAATTTTGTTGCCAGGCAATAAAATTATAATTTTTTAATTTTAATGTAATATAATATTTTTCATTTAATACAGCAATAAAAAGGCAGGTAAGACACAGCCTGGCTGTTTGGCTGAAAATGATTTTAAATATAAATCTTAGAATATGGAAGTCATGTATGGTTCTCCATACCGATATTTATTTTAAAGTATGCTGCTGTAATACATGGTCTCGAAAAGCCCTAACTCCCTGTATGGGAGTTGGGGCTTTTAATGATCATAATTATCATGTTTACAAACCCTAAATAATAGCTTTGCATAAAACAACGTTTAAAAACTGTGTAATACCATAAAATAAAAAGAACACATTCAATAATTTTCAGTATTTTAATTAACATAAAACTAGTTTACATATATATGAAGCTTGTTCTTTATCAGTCTTTCATTAGTTAGCATTTAGCAAGTCTGGCTCTTCTGACTCTTGGATGCTCAACCAAAATCCACGGCGGTTAGATGGCATAAGGGGGCACAGTTTTTCAACTATTTCTTTTTTCTTTGCTTTATTGAATCCTCGTACTTTGTCAATATTTTCAGGCATGGGAAAGTAGTTCTTGATGCATTTAGCTTGCAAGAAGTTCAACACTTTTGAACTAGATTCTTCATATTTGGTAGAATACAAAAGACTTGTATTTCCTCGTTTAGCAGTTAGTTTAACAACATCTGTGAGATAAGGTATGTTGTCACCTCGATGCTTAAGTTTTTGTTTTGAAGTGCAGTCTTTCCATGCGAAAAGGTCCCCAACACTAAGTTCTTTGGTGTCTACTTTTCCTGAGTTTGCTTGTTGAACACACTTAACAAAATCCTGGAAATCATAAACCTTTCCACTGTGCTTCATAGCCAATTCAACTTGATGGTGAAAGGAGTCAGCAGCCATAAACGTATGACCTGGTTCGAAGTAAAAAATGTCAATGGTGTCTACAGAAATCTGTGGGCAATAATTTACAAGATACACCAAAAAGGTAAAAAGAGTCCAGTTTTTGTTTTGTGCTGTGCAATTGTCCAGCCAAATACAGATCTGCTTTACATCTCTGAAATGATAATAAAATGAATAAAATGCATTTAAGATGTCTTCTTTTTTTCTTCCACTTATTGCCTCGTGCCACAAGACTGCGAGAGGTTTAGCCTTCTGTTTGGTACCAATAGGTACAAAACTTTCATTAAATACTACCATTCTTCGAGTAAACACGACTTCTTTGAAGGAATCCATCCGTGGCAACATAATCACCTTCTGTAGATCAGCACAAAAGTATAAGGTGTCAGTGGAAGACTGCAGCTTAGCGTGTTCTTTATAGAGGTCTCTTGATTTTTCAGCCTTTTCAATGTGGCACTTCCATGAAAATGCAAGTCTCACAGTCTGGTGATAAATTTTTCTGATTGTGGTCTTTGTCATGTTCCTTAAACTTGAAGCACATGCCACATTCTTCATGACAGAGTTTCGTAAATGATATGTTCAGCTCATTAACAACCTTTCTATACAGATCGTAAGAACAGTCACAAGAGTTTTCAGCTCGTATAAAATCATCATACATCCTTTGAATGGTCACACCATTTGGGAGGTATCGTCGATTTGGCGCATGTTCTCTTCTGTAGTGAGCAATACTTGGGTTGTAGCTATCTATATGATTTATAATAATGCTCCTGTCAATTTTCTTAGGATTAGGATGCTTTCCTCTTTTGTCAGTAGAACATGACGTCATACCAGTTACTGTATCACTCTTATTTATGCCCCGATTTAGACACTTGACGTATTGTTCATATATATATATATATATATATACACTGAACAGTATATGAACAATACGTCAAGTGTCTAAATCGGGGCATAAATAAGAGTGTACATTTGTTTGATGAGCGAACTAGACGATCGTTAAAGCCCATCAATTCAAGGGCACCCACATTGACAGGGTTACCAAAACTACATAAGACTGGTGTTCCGATAAGACCGTTAATTAACTTCACTACCACACCAGGTTATAAAACAGCTAAGAAATTGGTAAACGTCATTAAACGCAACATAAACATAGTTAATAGTCACAGTATAACCAATAATATCGATTTTGTCAATAAAGTGAAGGATCTAAAGATCGAATCTCATCATAAGCTGGTTTCATTTGATAGTTAATTTATATACGAATATACCGGTTGCTGATACCTTACAAATTTTGAGACATAACCTCGTCAATACTAATAAATTGAATGTTGAAAGTATTAATGAATTGATGGATCTTTTGGAGTTGATTATTAACCAGAATTATTTCACGCAATTCTTTAGCCAACATGATGGTGTGGTAATGGGTTCTCCACTCTCTGGCCTCCTAGCTGAAGTGTACTTAAACCATTTCAAAAACTCCTTTATATTTTCCAATAGTGTGTACAATGATAACATAATATTTTATGGCCGGTACGTTGACGACACCTTTTTGATCTATAAAGGCACACATAGACAAATAGATAGGCTACACACATATTTAAACAGTATTAATAACAATATACAGTTTACACTGGAGCACGAGGACAGTGGAAAATTAAATTTTCTAGATTTGACGGTCACCAGAAACATTAATAAATTGGAGTTTAATATTTATAGGAAACCCACTACAACTGACACTGTAATACACGCAACATCTTATCATCCGGTATCGCAGAAAATGGCTGCTTTTCACAGCATGGTTAACCGCCCCTCAGCGACAAGGATTATCAAGACGAACTAAATACAATTAAACACATTGCGGTCACCAATGGCTACAAAAAAGCAGTAGTAAATAATATCCTTAAAAAACATATAAGACGAAAAAACGCAAACACGCTAAGGGCACCTGGGGACAGTGTGTATAAATACATTTCTATACCATACATGAGCTTTCTACCTAGAATTCTGTCTTCTATTTTAAAAAAAGTAAAACGTTGTCACATATAAGACTACAAATAACATTTTAAATAGCCTTCGTACTCGGGAACCAACCGTCCTTGAAAAGAAAACAGGGATCTATAAATTAATATGTAATAGTTGTGATGCTTTTTATGTGGGCCAAACAGGCTGTGGTTTTGTCAAGAGGTTTGTTGAACATAAGCCACCCACTTATTTTCACAACACAGAAAATGTAAAATCTAAATTCGCTAAACATCTTATTGATGAAAATCACAACTATACTAATTTTCATACCAACTTGATACCCCTTCACTTTTGTAATTAAGGACGTTACATGAACGCCCTTGAAGAGTTTGAAATATATAGAGCGTATAATAATCCTGTTACCAGGCCACATGTTTTAAATGATCAGCTGAACTTTAAATCTAATGTCCTGTATGATACTCCGTTGCGATAGTGTAGCAACACGAGTCAAATATGAATCAGTGCGTTGTCGGTTACCGTGCAGTGTACACTGTAAAACTGTTGTGCGCGAACTTTGTGTTATGTGATTGTGTTTTGTGTTATGTGGATTTTAATATTTTAATATATTGACGACTGTGCCATCGTATGATGGTATGAAGAGACATTTTTTAAATTCTGAGGATGGGACAAGCGTCCCGAAACATGTCAATTGTATAAAAAGACATTTACTAAAGCCACAGACGGTGAGTTGCATAGCGTTTAGTTGATTAAAAATAAGGATTGTTAAAATTATTATGTGTTATGTTTTTTAACCTGAGCTCATCAGGCTCACTTAAACATTCCTGAACTTATTAAAATTCTGTAAGGGCTTTGTGTTGACATGTAGTATTTCAGTTGTTTAAATTATTCCTTAGGCTTTCACGGCCGGTGTCACTTGAATTGTGAAAGATATCCGGGCTGTTTGGCCGTGGTCCCTGGTTAAAAACAAAACCAAACGTTTCCGCAGCTCCACTGGCTGCCATCATCAGTGGAATAAAATTTCTGCACTTTGGGTGTCTACGTGCAGGCCCACAGTACTGTGGTATAGACCCACAGTAGTATACCACAGTGGTGTAGGTCTATACCACAGTACTGTGGGCCTGCACGTAGACACCCAAAGTGCAGAAATTTTATTCCACTGATGATGGCAGCCAGTGGAGCTGCGGAAACGTTTGGTTTTGTTTTTAACCAGGGACCACGGCCAAACAGCCCGGATATCTTTCACAATTCAAATTTCAGCTGTTTGTTTATGAGAATGGTGAAGTGGTTTCTTGTGTACAGCCATGAAAAACTTGAGTGGCAACTCAGGACCATTACAATCTTTGGTTATGAAAACAGTTCTAGGAGAGCTTACTTTATGTCTACTGGTAGTGAATGGGATGCATTGCTCCAAGTGTTGTGGTAACAATGAATCAGGGAGTAAAGAAATAACAGATTCTTGTGAAAACAAACTCTTCTTGATGCCTCACAAAAATGGAAACATACTATTGCAAAGCTGGGTCTACTACATTCTGATTTGAACTGATAGAAGGTAAGTAGATTCAATTATGAAATAATCAATTTATTCTATTCGAAAAAAACCTAACTAAAGAAAACCCGTTAATTAATTAAAGAACAGGAGGAAAGCATCTTTAAAAGACAGAAGTTAAAAAATAAAAGAATTATCAAAAAAGAAAAGAAATCAGAAGTTGTAAGACAGAATTACAGTATCTACAGTGATCCACTTTCATCAAGGCTGTATGTATTGTACATCAATGGATTTATTGTTGACAATTTGAAGCTGATACACAGGAATGATTCTAAATTTACTCTGGTCTGTCATTCTTACTCTTAGAAACTCTGTGCAGATGGGTTCCAGAAAATAGCACCCATTAGCCATCTAACCTATGGTGAGTTAACAAAAGGATTGTACATGATGTATATAAAACAACTGAAAGCCAATATATTCCAGAAAAAGCTTTCAGGAGTTTAGACAAACAAAATGATGCTGATTACATTTGGCACATCCCAACACTTAAGATGTTTACTTGAGGTTTACAGTCTAGACATTAGATTACCATCAATTATATTTTCACTATGCATTTTATGGCAAAAACTAAAACATAATTTAGTATCCAATGCCAAATACGAGTACAGTAGGTACTTTACTTCCAATATCCAATACTGATCCTATATTTTGTACCACTACTCAGCATACAGTATAATAGTGCAAAATATAAACACTGTGACACGGCATGAAATATTTGTTATTCACCATTTGCTTTACTTATTTGAGGCAGAAATCATAACATAAGTGAAATAATTCTGTTTTGTGATTATGTTAAGAGTCTCAGTTGTTTTTGTGATTAGTTCATGTGCCGTGTTGTTCTGTTTGAGCATGTCCTGTAAGGCAGCAATTGTTTCAGAAAAGAAATAATTGTGTAGGCCTACAGGTTTATTTTTGTGTCATAAGAGACAAATGTGGCACTGAGGGGATATGTACATTTTATTTTTGGTACCAGGTCTGTGTTGTATTTACTTCCATATTCCTTAAGGAATGGAAGTATGGTGATGGCAAAAAAAATCGTGTTCGAGATTATTGCAGATTCTGATTCTACTACACTCAAAACATGAAAAAAAGTCGTTTTCCGAAAAGTGTCTGTGTGTGTGTCTGTCTGTCTGTCTGTCTATCTGTAGATTTTTTTTCTATGGCAAACGATAACTGCCGCAAATTCAAACAGAATCAAATAATTTTTTGCATACAGCCCTGATTTGCAGAGTACTCGCGACCTATTGTTTTTGGTGAAGATCGGTTTAGGGAAAGGGGTAGTTTACCTGCAACGGTTTTTTTTAGCAAGGGTAATTTTGTTTGTTTGGCAAACGATAACAGCCGCAAATTCAAACAGAATCAAATAATATTTCGCATACAGCCCTGAATTGTAGAGTTCTCAAGATCTGTTGATTTTGGTGAAGATCGGTTAAGGGAAAGGGGTAGTTTACCTGTAACGTTTTATGTTTTAACAAGGGTATTTCCTATGGCAAACGATAACAGCCGCAAATTCAAACAGAATCAAAAGATTATTTGCATACAGCCCTAAATTGTAGAGTTCTCAAGACCTATTGTTTTTGGTGAAGTTCGGTTGAGGGAAAGGGGTAGTTTACCAGCAACGTTTTTTTAACAAGGGTATTTTCTATGGCAAACGATAACAGCCGCAAATTCAAACAGAATCAAATAATGTTTTGCATACAGCCCTGATTTGTAGAGTACTCAAGACCTATTGTTTTTGGTGAAGATCGGTTAAGGGAAAGGGGTAGTTTACCTGTAACGTTTTATGTTTTAACAAGGGTATTTCCTATGGCAAACGATAACAGCCGCAAATTCAAACAGAATCAAAAGATTATTTGCATACAGCCCTAAATTGTAGAGTTCTCAAGATCTATTGTTTTTGGTGAAGATCGGTTGAGGGAAAGGGGTAGTTTACCTGCAACGTTTTTTTAAAAAGGGTATTTTTATGGCAAACGATAACAGCCGCAAATTCAAACAGAATCAAAAGATTATTTGCATACAGCCCTGATTTGTAGAGTACTCAAGACCTATTGTTTTTGGTGAAGATCGGTTAAGGGGAAGGGGTAGTTTACCTGCAACGTTTTTTTTTCAAGCGTATTTTCTATGGCAAACGATAACAGCCGCAAATTCAAACAGAATCAAATAATGTTTTGCATACGTCCCTGAATTGTAGAGGTCTCAATGACTTTCGATTTTGGTGAAGATCGGTTAAGGGGAAGGGGTAGTTTACCTGCAACCTTTTATGTTTTAACAAGAGTAAAGTACTTGAAAATTTATTTAAACTTTTTGAAACAATGGTAATTGTTAAAAATAAAATAATTTTGTTGCCAGGCAATAAAATTATAATGTTTTCATTTTAATGTAATATAATATTTTTCATTTAATACAGCAATAAAAAGGCAGGTAAGACACAGCCTGGCTGTTTGGCTGAAAATGATTTTAAATATAAATCTTAGAATATGGAAGTCATGTATGGTTCTCCATACCGATATTTATTGAGTGTTGTTGTTTAGGCGTGTGTGTTGTCCAATGATTTTGTCCATTTTGCAAGTTTGTATACTGGTCCATGTCAGTAGTTTATTATGGGATGGATTGGCTTTTTATAGATTTTGGGAAGTAACTGGAAAAGAGGGGCTGATGGTCTAATTTGTTTTAGGTAGGGTTTTTGTTTGTCTGTGATTATGTGTTTGGTTTTGTTGTATTTTGATTTTCTTCTGTGGAAACATGTTTCAGTTCTGTGCTGTTGTTTTCTGTTTCAGTATAAGTATTTTATATGTTAGCGTAACCCATTTTCAGCACACAAAGTTATACAAGTCTTCCTCCTCTTAGGAAGTGTATTTTAATTTCCTTGAAGTCAGGTCGACATTTTTTCAATTTGCTGGATTGTTTTTTTGGCTTTATTTTATATTGAGTCTTTATAGAACTGTTATTCAATTTATGCTAGGAACAGTACCCAAACTTTTCTAAAACCATACACTTAATTATGGTTCCATTACTAAAACTACCAATACTATTCCTTACTCAAAAGTAGTCCTTATCATAAAATGGACTTTTGAATTTCTGATTAAATCATGGTGGCCAAAGAATTGTATTTATATCCCATTGTATTTATTGGTTTTATGTCCCACCTGAAAACATTTTCTGAGCAGCTTTTGGTTAGACAAGTCTGTGAAAATCTGCTTAACCTCCTCTATTACATTACTTAGAATGGGCAACACAGTCATTTGTGTTCATGACATCACAAAAGTTGTACATGTCACCTGGGTATTGCTAAACAAGTGACAAACCTGGCAAAATTGGAGTCCCCAGAATGAGAGAAAAAAGTGCATGCAAAAATACCCTATTCAGAGCAAAAAACACAAAAGAAAGTGTCCTTGTTAGGGTAAAAAGAGGCAACTGAATATCCTTCAATTGAATGCAAGTGGATTGAAGATGAGACTCAAAGATGGATTGAACTCAAAGATGACAGAAGAAGACTGCCAGCGATAAAACCATTGATGTTCTTATCATCATTGAAGCCAATGAACTAAATGAAGAAGACAACACTAAACACTTCAACATAAAATGCTAAACCATGTATGCAATTTTAAATGTAGACAAATAGCAAGTGGCATTTCAGCTCCAGTAAAAACCAGCCTGACAAAAAATTCTATATAATTACGGAAATGTACAAAGCTGATGAGTCAGAGATAATTGAAGTTACAGTCTGAGTAGAAAATTTCTCAATTTGGGATTTACTTAGTATATAACCCTCCCAACAAGAACTTAAAACATTGACGTCTTTAATATCACAAATAACACAATAAGAGTATGTTAGAAACAAACTGACTAATCTCTGTGACAAAAGACGTGGCCATAGTACTGTGGTTAAGTGGCAAAGACTGTGTCAGTTAGCGAATCGTTTGCACGCTGAAGATGGTCTCCAGAGGAGATGCAAAAACATCTGTTAGTAATAACAGGACCATGGCCCAATAGGCCGAAGATTAGTCAGGTTTTTTCCAACACAGTTGATGCCAGCCACGAAAGCCTTAGCTACAGAACAGTGTGTTATTCAATGCAGATCAATGTCACGGGAATATAGCTATCAGAATCACATGGGGAAAATAGTTGAGGAGTATATAAACAGTAACAGTCTCTTTCTATTATATAATTCTGATGAACCAAACACCTTTATTATTCAGGAAGCATAATAAATACTGAACTGGCAATAGCTGATCTGTTGTATCAGCTAATATAGTTGGTCTCTGCATAAGTCATTGTAGATCTAGAAAATGGACATCGCATGACAATATTATCCTTTAAATTGGAAACCTTGAAGTCCACTGTCAGCAAACAAGTAATGTGTTCAAGAAAGTCACCTGGCCTAAATTTAGTAAAGAGGTGGATGAATTAGTAAGAAATATAAAATATGAGTCACCTCCCCCCCTCACACACATATTTGTTACCAAGTGATATATTGAGAAAAGGTGCATAATGTGCTGTACCAAGGGGAAGAATGCACATGTTCTTTTGGATAAAAAAATTGACAAACAAAAGAAATAAGAGATAAAGCAAGAGAACTGGCAGAGAGGAACAGACAGGAATGTGAAAGATAGCAGACAGACTGGAGACAAGAATGTGCAATAAAGAAAAAACAAATCAACTTATCCAAGAAGAAAACTTGGAATAAGTTTATTAGTGACGTATAGACTATAGAAGAGATGGCCATAAAGCATATTAGTTAGCACAACAAACTTTTCCTGAACAGAAGACTTAGGAAAAATGAAATGACAGCAAGAGCTCTTAAATCCTTTGCACTAGAAATGAAGACCTTTCTTATTTTAAAAGTGACAGCAAGTAGACAAAACAAAGACAGCAGGAGCTGTATAATTTTTTCACAGGAGGCATGCCTATGCTCCTGCAGGAGTAAACAAATCTAATTTTGATCATGAAATAGAGGCTATCTCTCTGGCCCTACAGCAACTTCTTTATAGAGCCTATCATTTGACAAAGCTGTCTTTCTAGTAGATTCAAAAGTAACCACACAAGCAGTAACTTCCAACTGCTAGCCAAAATAAAAGAAAATAGAAAAGCTCTCAATAAAACTGTTGTATTTTAAAGTCTTACTCAAATGTCAAATTATACCAATCCAACTGTTTCTCAATTGTTAAATTGTATTATAGGTGAAATGATGTACTACACCTAAGCGTTGGATCAACCTAAACGTTTTCTAAACACAAGCAATACTATACAAAAGTAAATTATAGAAAATTATGTTATGAAGTTGTAATCAGTAATAATTCAACACTAACTAATCTGTGGCAGCAACAAAATTGGCAAACACTGCACTTTTGTATTTCCACGTGTACTACAGGCCTAAACAAGATGCAGTCCAGAAAATTGTTCCTATTTCACTTGCATTTGACTGTTACAGTACAACAGTAAATTATAGAACAATTACCTTGCAAAATATATTTAATTACCCAATTTCAATGTATATTTAACATTAACCATATATCTGGTTGCTAATAGTTCCCATTAATTACACAAAATTTCGATTCGATAATAAAAAAATGAGTTGTTAATGTCAAAATGTTAAAAAAAAAACAAAAAACAGGAAAAGTTGGTTGTACAGATTTTTTAGTAGATTTTGTAGAAAAACCGTGGATACAAAATAAAGAAAAATAAACAAATGTTTACAAAAAGTGGTAGGTTAGGTTAAGTTGGTTAGTTAATTATGCAACATTTCGAGAGAGAGAATCTGTACAGATATTGTATATGTAAATATATGAAAAATATTAAAACTAATTTCACTACATTCAATAAATGTTTGCTTATTCTTTACAATGTGCGAATAAAAGCAGCGATTTTTCACGACTCCAACTTGTAAACTTCATAGTTGCTATTGCTAGGGGCCAGATAGTGACATCGAACTATTATCCGAACAATATTATTCAGTATTTAATATAAATCACAAAATGATATAATTTGTTTACGAAAGAAAACACTTTTTTTCACAACATATTACAATTTACGCGCTATTATTTGTACGTTGACGCTTCTTGTTCGACTCTGATATATCGATAACACGTGACAGAAGTAAACGTACACGTTATTGAAGTACGTATTAAATTAATTATAACTAAAAGTGATTCGTATACATCTTTTATTCATACCAATAACCTAAATGCTTTTTACTCAAAAATTTCCGCCGGTTATTCACAAAAGATTACGTTAATGTTATTGTCTGTGTACAAAGAATATTCATACCTGTATTTTTGTCTAAAGATCTGGGGTACCCAAGATCTGCGATGCCAGACAGCTCTTAGTTACGTTTATTCTAATGACTACATGATAATTCTAATACAATAAAATATAATATTGCCTAACAAGAAAAACGGTCTTCATTCTACCAACTGCTACATGAAAAGTGGTGTTCGTTTTACATTTGATTTTGTAATAATGTTGAAACTGCTTAAAAACTCCGATTTTAATTTGCCAATATGTAGGCCTACTTTAAATGAGAAAATTAAAACTCTTATTTACGGATTTAAGTTGTTAACACTTAAACAGTACGGTAAAACAAACATCAGAAAATTGTGAAACTTGTTCAGTACGTAAAGTGTACTTTATACAAAGTTATATGTATTTGAGTCATATTTACTTCACCGTTTAATATATACAAATTTCAAGTAACATGACAACATATGAGCTCAGTGCTAACAACTTACGTACGATCTAGAAATCAGTGAAATTTTTTAACAATGCGGTAAGTATGTGTATTATTATAAACAAATTTTAGGACAAAAGTTACACAAAATTAAATATGCACTCATCACTTTGAATTTATTTTTAGATGAAAAATACAAAATTTTTAGTTACAGAATTGACAAAAAAACACAAATAGAAATGGTAGGTACTTTTAAATGTAGTTTTTGTAATGTATGTGATCGATACAAAGAAAAAAATCCTTTTAGCTAGAATTAATCAAGGTTGTGCTTTATTTTTATTCTCAAGTGACAACAAAACCTATTTGGTCTGAGCTAACTACAGTTTACTCAGCCCAAATTGACAATTTACTTGAATTAAAGTGTAAGAAAATGTGTATAAACATTTAAGAAACATTTTGATAAAACCATAAAAATATGATATTTTTAATGACTTTTTCCAACAGAGAGAGTGTATATCAGTCCATGTTGGTCAGGCAGGAGTGCAGATGGGTGTTTCCTGTTGGGACCTTTACTTACTTGAACATGGGATACAGGAGGATGGTCAGATTATAAAACATGATAGTGAATTAATAGGTACAAATAAAAAAGATACCTTGAATACATTTTTTGAAGAAGTTGATGGTGACAAGTATGTTCCCAGAGCAGTAATGGTAGATTTGGAACCAACAGTAGTGGGTAAGATGAAACAGATCAAAGTTTACATATTACATAAATAACTCAAAACTATTATATATTGAAATTATAACAGATGTATTGAAAATTATTAATATAAGAAAAACTTGGTCATTTTACTGTAGAAAACCTTATTTACCATAACATTTTTGAAAACTAAAACTTGTTTTGTAAATTTAAATTGAAAAAAAAAAAAAAAATTTTTTTTATAGAAAATATATTCATGTTTAGTAGTTAACATATATTTGTTTTGAGATTAATGAACAACCTTAAATAAACTAAATTTAATGTACACTAGCATATACAATCAAATTTATGGGACAATATAAATCCTGATGTATTTAATCAGATGGGGTGCGGCAGGATTACAAATCTCTGTATCATCCGGGGCAGCTAATATCAGGAAATGAAGATGCAGCTAACAACTTTGCTAGAGGACGTTACTCAATTGGGCAGAGTATTATAGATGCAGTGGCAGATCGCATTCGCCGTGTTGCTGATAGCTGTTCAGGTTTGAATGGTTTTTTAGTCTTCCATTCATTTGGAGGAGGTACCGGTTCTGGCTTTACATCTCTTCTTATAGATGAATTAGCATATTCATACCCTAGGAAAACTCGTCTTCAGTTTGCAGTGTATCCAGCTCCTCAGGTATTTTATAGCATATTAAATATATTTCTAAATTGATTTACTTTAAGCTAAATTACTGACAGTAAACACACACACACACACACACACACACACACACACACACACACACACACACACACACACACACACACACACACACACGCACGCACGCACGCACGCACGCACGCACGCACGCACGCACGCACGCACGCACACACAGGCCCCTTTCTATGAAAAAAACTTTGGGTGCGTGTATCAGTAAGTGTGTACACGCGGAAGAAGTGAAACTTCTTTGGGTTATATCCATTATTTTTTGTTTATCCATTATTATTATTATTATTTTTTAACTGTATACTTAAAATTTAATAGGATGGGAGAGGTGTCAGTATAAGAAAAATTTTAATTTTTAGTAAATTAAAAATATTTTATTATATACATTTACAGAAATTATTATTGTTATTAATCTATTTCATTAATATTTAGTAATATTTCATCATACACTTTTGTAACCAAAGGCTTATGCTAAAATAAGAAATGTATGTTTTACATTCAATATTATCCAGAAACCTTGTGAATACTGCATCAATTGTCGTATTTGATTTTGTCGTAGATATTTTTTTATCATTTTGTGTAGACAGGTTTAAATTATCTTTTAAAAATTCAACCAGTTTTATAGATTTGTCTAATGCAAAATTGACATTGAAATCTCCACTTAAAATCATAGGTATTTTATGATAATCTTTACGAAGTATGGCGGCACCTTGTGATGTATACGATAATAATGACCGATGGAGAAAATCAATAATATCATCTAATGTTTTATTAGGAGAAATATACACTGCTACAATCACAACTGTTTGCCCATTTTCCATTTAGCCATACACAAATCGCCAACTGTAGATGCCATTGAACCGTAGACATCAGATTGAGTAACGGAAAAATCCATGGATGGAGTTATAATGTTAATAATATCGTCAGAATTTTGAAATATCCCGACACCTCCCGCTCTAATATTTGGTCGTTTATATTTCACAATGCAGTTGAAATTAAGAACAGATACGTCATCTTCATTGGCTAGCCAAGTTTCTGATAAAACTATGACATTTGAATTTTTCACAACTATATCTTTTAGATCAACAGCATGAGCTGTAAGACTTTGGCAATTAAAAGTGAATATTGATAAACCTTTTCTGTTATTGATGAAATGAACTAAATTTTCATTTATAGTTTCTAGTTTGTTTAGTGAAAGTCGTTTAAATTCCTCTTGCAAATCAATTGTTGATGATGATCGTCTTCGGCCATGGTAGAATATCTTCTCGTTGTTCTGTGTCGTAATATGTAATCCTTCAATACTCGTCACACGTGATAAAGCAACGTATAATAATGATTGAGAATGACGTCGATTGTATTCATAAACAATTTTTAACATATATGTCATTAAATTATGTAGGACTAGGTAGATTATTTTTTACATATCGTTAACTTAAAATATTCCTAACAATAATTATATATAACTGTACATTTCCTCATTTTGGTATACTACTAAACACATATACACACACATGCATGCATATAACGCAGAACGCGTAACGCGTAACGAACATTGTTCCTACCGTGCCCAAAGAAATTTCATGCATATAATGCATAACGCGTAACGTGTAACGAACATTTTTCCTACCGTGCCCAAAGAAGTTTCATGCATATAACGCATAACGCGTAACGCGTAACGAAAATTTTTCCTACCATGCCAAAAGGAGTTTCACTTCAATAATCTGTTTATTTATTCAACACAGAGGTTGAATTTGTATGAATAATTCAAACTTGAAAATATTATAAAGAAAACTAAGAAACTTACCAAATTCACCAGTTTTTTAAAAAGTATATGCACATGTAAAGATAAATAACATTGGTTTTGAATTATGTCACTGCTACAAACAGCTTCATCATGGAGCATTACAATACAAAGCCTAAACACAATAATGAAGTGTAGAACCTCTGCCCCATCAATACAAATAACTAAAGAATTTGGAATTTTCTTCTTGAATATTTCATGTTGCTCCTGAATGCAAAAGCAGCATATACTATAATTTCCAATTCCATTTTAAATTAAACATTTTTGAGGAGTAATATATTTGATGCCACATTTTGAATATAACATTCAACATTTGAGATGTAAGGTTGTAGTATTTAAAAGGGTGTGTTTGTCATTTTTTGGGTTGGATCTTATAAATAAGTTTAATTCATATTGATAGTGGTGTTCCCCTTGTCTGTGAGTGAGTAGAACTATAATATATGGATTCTGCTTCAGTTTTTAGGAGCTTGTAGTTCACAATGTGGCATGTTCTAGGTGGTTTGATGGTCCTTAACATGTGTGTAATGCCCTGTTGTACAGAGTCTGCTGTGTGTTTTGGGAGCTGGTTAATGGCCATCTCCACTTTGCAAATGGTTTCTTCTGTAGGAATATGCACTGGAATGATAATGAAGTTTGTACTTTTGATAGAGTTGTGATGGTGCCCTGAGCTAGGTTAATATAGGAAATACTAGGGCTATTCCAAAATTAACTTCCAATTGGCTGATAAAGAAACTAAAATAAAAAAAATTATTATGTATAAAAGATACATTTATCTCTATATAATATTTCACATAATCACCATCGATACACAGGCTCTTATTATACTAGCTGTTGCAGTCTCTCATTGAAAAACACTGCCACCAAGAGTTGATGCCATTAATGATGTCAACTTAATGGTGTCAAAGCACTGGGTAGCCCAAATTTATATATAGTATAATTTTGGTGTTTATGTATTAAAAATAATATAAATATATTATAATATAATATATATATTTTTAATTCATTAAAACCAGTCTCAATTTGGCTGCTGATCAGGCATGGTGACAATTGTCTGTTACTTCTGTCTTCCCTTATGTTTAAGCCTGTTAAACATATGAAGTCTGTTACCTGGCTCTCATCAGTGGGCCCATACCCAGATGATGGGATGTTTAAACAAATATCACCACGTGCTTATAGGTGATGGAAAAGACATTGACAGGCTCAATGTTTTGTTAGTCACTACTTGAACATAAATAAACAAATTGGACCATGAATTTGCATGTATCAATGTAGAAGTATACTGGTTGCTGAAGCTGCTGTAATCTGCATGATGTGATTATTCCATCATATATAAAATACTTTATATATATTATGGTGTGCCAGTATGAGCAGAACAAACCAGTGACTTAACCACAAAGAAGTAATCTAATGAATTGAGATTGAGCGGTCATAGTGGCAATTGTAC
This sequence comes from Magicicada septendecula, assembly GCA_034769895.1. Lineage (NCBI taxonomy): Eukaryota > Metazoa > Arthropoda > Insecta > Hemiptera > Cicadidae > Magicicada > Magicicada septendecula. Next base: position 291,484,816 of record CM068367.1, read on the forward strand.
TGATAACATTTTGATGTGATTTACATATGTAAATATGTAAATTTAAATATATAATTTTCATATATTTTATTTATATAATATTTATTATATATGTATTATTTAAATAAATACATAGTAAAGTACAATTTAAATGATCAGCACAAGAGAAATGAGATAATATACCATTGTGCATGGAACAAATCTCGAGTCTAATGTAAGAAAACTACTTATATTTCTTATATTCTATAAATGTAATTAATGTTATTGGAAACTGATCCCACAATCTAAATGCTGTGATCAACAAAAAATGGAGACCACACAGAAAAAGAACTTAAATGAATTGTATCTAATAATGTATCATGAGTCATAAATATCATTGTAACAAACCATTTTGAGACATATATTATTATGTTTTTTTTTTAAATTTTGACCTTTAGCACACTCCCAAAATGCTTTTGAATCACACACACACACACGCGCGCGCGCGCACACTTTTGTCTGTGTATGTGTGAGTATTGTAGATATGTGGAATATTTATAATTTTTTAGTAATACAAGGCACTCATATTTTTAAAGCCAAATCTCTCTTTTCTCTTTTCTCTTTTGTGTCATCTGTTGGCTGACTGGTTTGATAGAGACCTCCAGCTCCTCCTATCCTGAACCAATATCTTTATCTGTGATTACTTACACATACTCACGTACTCAACAATCTGCCTTAAGTATTCTTGCCTCTACCTTCCCCTGCAGTTACTTCCATTCAATGCACTCTCTGTCACTAAAATCCTAGATGTCTCCACCAGTGCTTTGTCAACCTGTCTTATTTTTTTGTAGTTATCCACAAACTTATACTTTCTCCTGTTATTTTCAGGCACCAGTCATTTGTCTTTTTCCACCCATTTTATTTTTAACACTCTTATAATATCAGATAAATGTAATAATGTTTTCTATAAATCTGTATATAAAAGGAATCTTACATTGTTTAAATTACAGAATAAATATTATAGCTTAATGTCCAATGGGTACCTTTGGTAATGCAATTCAAATTACTTTGGGATATTGTTGTTTGTGAGTTTTCTGTTGATAAAGGGAAAACACGTTAATTGTATTAATGACATCCAGGCATGTAGCATTGATCAAGTTTAGTTGTCTATGAACTTTAAATAATTATAGTCTGTATCTACGGGTCTGACATTTAGCAATCTACATCTATAAACAGTGTACAAGAGCTTATACATGAATAAATAATAGACAATGCTAGAGGAATAGATATTTCAGCTGTCTAACTCTGAAGAGAAATGCTTATGAGAAGATAAATTTTTCAAAGATATAGGATTCCTCATATCCCTCAACTCTTAATTACTGATACTTTAAAATTACATTTAACTTCTAAAATTGTAAGTGAGTTCCGTTGTGTATATATATAATTTGTTAAACTATTTGAGTTATAGAGCTGATACTGGTTAATACTGAAATTATGGATTTCAAATAAGCAAGTGTTATATCTATTACAAAAGACTGAGAATTAGTGTGTCATTGGATTAGAATTAGTAATCATCGTTTAGCACATATTTGTCCATTGCAGTATACAAGCTTTTCTCAAGTCATTTCATATATTTTAATCATGTACTTTCCTGATCTAGAATAGAACTATCCATGGTCATAGGCAGAGAGAGTTTTTGGGAAGGTTAAAACTGTAATCCCCACTCAGCAAAAAACTAATATTGTGTCCTTTTGAGATAGATCTAAATATTATTTACAATAAGCAACTAAAATTAATTCTGTGTATCTGGAGTGATGTTAATTTATGAATTGCCCATAATATTTATCCCATCCATGTTTTGTTGAACTCCCTGAAATGAAATTCTGCATGCACCTGTGCAACTACCCCATCTTGCTGTTGGTTATGCCAATCTTGTATTTGTCTACTCGTGGTCTCCAGTTTATTATCATCTTCACTGATTGGTCTTTCCTAATTTATACTATATAAAATGTCCAGTTCCACTTCATCAAAGCAGATTAGTAGATAACATCAGTTATTTTTTCTGATCTCTTGAGTCTTGCAGTTAGTTTTATTTTCCACTGTTTTGTTTGGTCAGGATATTTTCTTCCGCAACACTACTGAAGGTGGGGGGAATGCACTGATTAGACAACTTCCTCTTTAATGTATTTATAATGTGCCTTGGAACGAGGTGTTCAACTAATCAAAACCTTTTGTCAAGGTTTCCTCCCTTTTCGCTTGTTTGATTTCACACCATAGGGTGAACTTGTATGCCAGATATATGTAATGTGTTTTGTAAAGTAACAGAAATACTCTCAGGAATGTTGCATAGGTGAAAACAAAGAAAAAATATTTAAAATATCAGTTTAGTTTTTATTTATTTGTTATACAATTAAGTCAATATTATTGTTACATTATTTTGTATACTTGTACGAATAAATGAATTAAGCATTAAAATCATGTGTGTGATCTTTATTTACATCTGTAATTATTTCATATAAAAACCGAATAGTTTCAGCTATATACTGTTTTGTTAAATTATTTACATAAACTAGAAAAAATTATAATTTTTTCATTTTGCAGGTAAGAATTCTGTATTTTAGTGAATTTTAGAGTTATTTAGTGTTAAACATTAAAATAGGCCATTTTAAGTTACTTTATTACTTTAAAAATGTGATTTTTTTGGGAGAACATATTAAAATATAAGCTTTGGACCATTTTATGTAAATTTATAAATTTTCTGGTGCTTTAAAATTTGAAATCACCAATTTTGTCATAAAATTAGTTTACTTGTGCAAAATTTCAGTCTCAAGTATGTTTCTCTGTTGTAATTTAGACTAAATCTCAAGATTTTATTCATATGATCACTCATTTATTTTCATTCATTGCTTATAGGAACATAATATTCTTCAGAGTTTACAAAGTGTATATGTTATACTTCTTTTTTAAACACCAGTGTAACAGTAGTACCACTTATCTTTTAAAAGATTATTATCAGTCACATATTAGTGGCAAGAATGTACTCATTGGTTTACATATAGGATACATGGAAATATATATACAGGCATGTGTGTATGTTGTGTATATGCATGTGCACAAACACACATATACTATACATCAGCTATACATAGAAATTTTATACTATCAAACATCATGTGGATGATAGCATGTGAATCCTGAAAACTATTGGTGGCAGGAGGACAAACTTTAATACTGGAAAAGTCTTAATTCTCATTTTTTACACTTACTTAAAGTACGGTACACAACAAAGTGAGTTTAGGATTCTTAGAAAAATATTCCAATAATTGAGAGTCAACCAGTTAGAATTAGGTAATATACTTCAACATAGAAATGTTTGGCACCTTTGATAACAGTGTTGCTATCAGCATTGCTCTGCAAATTCAGTGTTACAGTGACCAAAGTAAATATAAAAAATGTTCATTAATGCAGAAGTAAAGTTACATGAAGTTTTGCTATAAAGTTTAATTTTACATTCGTTGCAGTTTTGAGACGTCTTTTCAAAACAATGAACCTGTAATGTGCATTTATCCTCTTGGTTCATTGAAATGACAATTTACCTCCTGATCTACTTGATTTTCTGGAGTTAACCAATAAGTTAAATTTTAAAAAGTAACTTTCTAAGCAGGCCCGGATCTATAAATTTTGGGCTCCCCTGCAAAAGATCAGCAAGGGCCCCCACCCTATAGCCAAAAAACCGACCAATTTTTTCATGAGTACTTGAGTACTTTATCAATTTCCTTACCAACTCTTATATATATATTGGAACAGTACAAATATGTACTAATACTGTGCATTGGAAAATCTGCATTAATATCACGCAAATACATGCGATAATTATTTGTATGTTAATCGTATGATGAAAACAATCCCAGACCTGAATGCTACGCTTATTGTGTGTGTGTGTGTGTGTGTGTGTGTGTGTGTGTGTGTGTGTGTGTGTGTGTGTGTGTGTGTGTGTGTGTGTGTGTGTGTGTGTGTGTGTGTGTGTGTATCACCTGCTCTAAAGGCTCAGGACTGTTATCTCACACAGAGGTTTTACGTGTGTAATGCATTGGTAGTTGTGATGAAAAGTTAAATTTACGTAGGCCTGTATTAGGCTGTATTCACAATGTTGTTACAAAAATTTGTATTACTGTATTTGATCGACAGATCATTAAAAAACCCGATTTCACTAAACTCGCTGTTGGCTTTAATTTAAAATTTCTCCCTTCTGTGAGCCCCTGGGCATCTGCCCAGTTATAAAAGCTACACTGTATATATATATGTGTGTGTGTGTGTGTGTGTGTGTGTGTGTGTGTGTGTGTGTGTGTGTGTGTGTGTGTGTGTGTGTGTGTGTGTGTGTGTGTGTGTGTGTGTGTTTACTGATAGCATATGACAGGCGTAAATGAAATAAAATTTGCATTTTATATGAAAACATTTATTTACAGGAACAAAATTAGTTGCAAACTATAAAAGAACAATTTTCCACAAAATAACCTTTGCAAAATACTACATTTTGTTTAATTTTTAAAAGTACCTTTTTTTAGAAAAGTATTGAAAAATATAAATGTAATTTATAACACAGAAATAGAATTATTGTTAAAAAAGAAACTTACGACTATTAAACAATTCGGTTTGGGGCACATTCAGAAACAATCAGTTTTCCTCTTTTTCATTAAAGAAAAACGTTCGATCAGTTTTCTCTTATCCAGTGATGATGTAACTTCTTGGTTAATTGCAATCATGCCTAAGTCACTTAATCTTTCTTGGCTCATTGAACATCTCAAATAACTTTTCACCTTCTTCAAAACGGAGAAAGATCTTTCTGCTGCCGCAACTGTGACGGGCAAGGTTAAAAATAAAACCAAGGCAGTCAAAACTTCTGGATAACTAGACGTTATTGTGTCAAGCTTTGTGTAAAGAAGATTAACAAGATCATATGCTGAGTTCAACTGTTTAATTTCAGATTGTAAGCCCATTCGAAGTGAAATTAGTTCTAAAGGAAGAGTCGGACCAATATCACTTTTGTATTTGGTTTGCAGTCTTTCCGCCCTTGAAACAACTTCATCTTCTGACAAAGCAAGTAAAACTTGAGGAAACAAAACTGAAAAATTTTCTGTTAAATTTCGAAAAGACGAAAAATGTTCAGAAATTTGTCCATTTACACTGTCCAAGAGAGGGAAAAAAACATTCACTTTGAACTTATGTTAACTGTCACAAAACCTGTAATACTCTGCTAACTCGTCAAAGTGCCTTTTGATCTTTGGCTGTCTGCTGACTGGAAACATTGCATCTACATTCCATTTTGCAGCAACCCCTGCAGCTTCTTCTTTCACTTCCAAGTAGCTAGCTCTCAATTTCTTCAACTTACAATCAACGCTTTGGAGAACGGCTGTTGCTCTTTCAAGATCCATCTCAGTTCCTTGAAGGCATTTAGAAGCAACATTTGTATGTGTGAACACTTTTGACAGAAGAACAGTTAAAAATACAAACTGGTAGCTGTCTAGCTTTGTAAGGCGCTTTGCTTCTGATATCTCTTCCTTCTTTTTGTTATTTAACGAAATTTCTCTCAGGGCTTTCATAACATCAGGGTACCTCAACTTGATTGCTAAAATTGATTCATGGCGAGATGCCCACCTTGTGGGATTAAGCTTTTTGAGCGTTACATCAGATTCACCTGTTAAAGATAACAGGACGTCCCATCAGTTAATACTCTGACCGAAAAACACATAAAAAGACTGCAATATTGCAAAATAGTTGGCTACATCTGTGATGCTTCCAACTGCATCATTGATTACTAAGTTCAGATTATGTGCTGGACAATGAACATATACTGCCAGCTCTTCAATATCTTTCAATCTTTTCTGTACCCCGGAATAAGCTCCTTTCATCACCGCAGCTCCGTCGTACCCTTGTCCTCTACACTTTTTCATATCTAAACCCCATCCTTCCAAACTGGTGACAATTTCTGCAGAAAGGCCAGCGGCAGTAGGGTCTTTCACATGAAAAAATCCTACGAAAGATTCTTTAATTTTTCCTTTTTTCCTTTCAAAAATGCCTTCCCCTTCACTTATTTGATCTACAGCTTGAGATAAATCGACATATCGAACTACAAAACTCATCTGGTCTTTCTTAGACAGATCCTGTGTTGTGTCAATTATTACTGAAAAATGCTGTGCTTTATGGATTTTCTCAATAAGTTCAGTTTTAATTTGAGAAGATACGCAACTTATAATTTGATTTTGTATGTCGTGACTTAAATACTTTGTATGTCCTTTTGGTGTACTTAGCACTTGGGCCATGATAGGATCGTACTTAGCTAATAGCTGCACAGTTGATAAAAAATTCCCATCGTAGTTCCCACTGTGTTCTTTAGAGCCTCTAAATGCAAGGGCATTTTTTGCGAGCATCACGGTTATGTCAATGAGCCTCTCCCAAGACCAGATTCCAAAATTTTTGCTCAGCTTTTCTTTCTGAATCCATAGTATCATCTATTCTTTTCATCTTTTCCCACTGATGAAAAGTTATACAAGCCAAAATGTGCTGCTCAGATTTGCCGTGTGTTGTTATTTTTTTAGATAAGCCCTGCCAATCTTTAACACCAGTGACCCAGCCACTTTTTTTTTGCTCCTATTTTTGTAAACAGCCAACAAGGTAGGCAATACACACAGTCCAGTGTTTGCGAGTAGTTTAGCCACTTATTATGCAATGACTGTCCTCCAACTGTAACTGTTTTGTAGTAAACAATGGAAAATGATCTATTCTTGTCATTTTTAGGAAATGGTCCTTTTGGTTGACAGTTTCCTGTTTTGACAATAAAGAGTTTAAGCTTTTCTGATAACTTTAAGTTATGAAAATGAGCCTTATCAGTTGGATTTTCACACTTCAACAATGAAGTGATTAATTCATCATCATTAATTTCATTTGGAATCAGTAAAGATAAAGTGGACAATTCAAGATTTTCACTTGTAATTTTTAATGGATTTTTTCATGATTATGATCAGTATCAATATCGCAGGAATAAGTATTGATACCGGTACCTGATTCTCTTGATATTTCTTCATATGTGCTGCAACCAGGAGAGAGAGGCGAGGTATCTTGAAAGTCGCGTAGCTCGGCTGAAGCCGAGTCAAAATCCACCACAGGTTCCCTGGTATCCTTTACTTGACTGGAGCTATCTGAAATTTAAAGTATTTTTACTATACAAACCCTTAACCCTTAACCCTGTAATAAATATATTAAAATACTCTAAAATCCTGTACCCTTTACTGACTTGCTAGACTTAATCCCCAAAACATAAAAACATTAATCAGGTCGCCATCATATTTTAAGGTTAAATATGAAAACCTTTACACTTTACCTTAATAAAACACAATTTAGAATAATTAAAATACTTGCACAAAAAATCAGAAGAATATTTCCAAGTCCGTTCGACGAATAAGTGCACTGTGAGAGGTTAGTTCAGGTAATGAGAAATAATGTGACTAAAGGCGCGTTTACACCGACTGTTGTGAACAAATGTTTGCAACTTTTGTGTTTGCAACAAATATTGCAAGCCACAGTACTAGTTTGTCTTTATTTTTGTTTGCAACATTTACACGCATGAACATATAATATATAACCTTCTTTGTCTCACTTTGGTCTTGAATTTTAACAGTGTCACTGAATAATAATAAAGAAAACAAAAATCTCACTGGCTAAGTACACACAGGCGTATGGTCGACATGTGTTACCGCTCGGCCAATATATCACACCAGTTTAAAACGGTCTTTAAAATACGCGTTATCTTTGGCTAGAGGGAAGCATGAATGTCTTTTTATAAGTGCAGGGGGAAACAATAGAGAACAATATGAAATAATCGTAATAATTTTAAAATCGGTATATGTGTGATCATTTATCAAATTAGAAATAACATTAAACATGTCATTAGTACATAAAATTTAAACTCTTCAAAACCGTGATCTCCCGAAGTGATAATTTAATACTATATAATAACTTCACGCTAGAAATCAGAACAAAAATTAGTTATTTTATGGCTATTAATAGCTATACAATAACTAATTTTAACTATAAATAAAAATAAAATAATTAAACTAATTACCTGAAGATGAGTTTGTATCAGTACTTGAAATGGATTCGTGGACTCCCCAATTTATAACTACAAAACTTGTGATTCTTTTATTAGACTTTCCAATTTTTTCATCTTCTAGTCTTCTTTTTTTTCTTTTTGCCGCACCACTTAGTGCTTTCAATTTATGATTGCGATCCATCATTTAGTTGTATAAGAAATCGCAAGTCAAGGAAACACATAAGAAAAATTAATTCAGGAATAGCATATTAACCGAGTAACACTGTTTTGACTGACTGACAATCAACTGTAATTTTGGAATTGTTTTGGCTTGAGTGTGACAGGGCAGGAGGAGGGGAATTCAAAGAAACTTGACATGCGCACACGTGCAGAGTTAATCATAGTGTTGATATTACGACAGCGCTCTTGTAAAGAAATATAAATTACTATTTCCTAGGAAAACGAAACACATTTATTAACAGCTGAAGTAGTTGTTACAAATGCGGAAGGAAGTGATGTTTTGTACATCTTAATTATTCTTAAAAAATAAAAATGTTTGCAACGTAATCTACCACCCACCTTTTAAACCTTTGTTTGGATTTTTTTCCTTTTGGGCCCCCTTGGGCCGTTAAGAGGTGTGGGCCCCCCCGCACCACGGGGTCTGCGGGTATACAGATCCGGGCCTGTTTCTAAGTCAGTCATAGCCAAATATGTAAAGTTTTGTTTGTGTCTTCTCAGAATATGAAAAAAGTGTGGATATTCATTTTCTGCAGTTAAAGATTTGTTTTTCCATATGCAAGTTTAAGTTAACTTGTCTTCATTGCATGTACCTACAGTGGACAAATATAAAGTCCATTATGGATGAATAAATTTTTCTGTCAAAGTACACGTTTGGATGCTTCTCAACTCCCAGGTTGGAAATGTTCTAAACTAATTGCAGTGCAGTGATTGCTACTGGATTATGAAGTCGAACAGTTGAGCAATCTGAAATAATATTCAGGGAAAATTTATTTCAAATAGACTGAATAGCATTTTGATGCTATGACCACTCTGTAAATGCTATTGTACTACTCAGTGATAGCACGTAAATTAAAACAAAAAAATGATAGGTTAAAAAGTTTTTAGAAATATAAAATGTACAATAATTATTTGTTTACAGCAATGTTCAGTTTTTTGGAAAACTATGTACCTAAGTAACTATAAAAATGTAAGATTTACTTCTTAGACTGCAAACTTTATACAAGATTTTAGTCTTAACAGCCTTAAACAAGTAACAAGCCCTGTTCAAGTTTATAAAAGTTTAAAAACTATGAAAATATTAATGACTTATATTTTCCAGTCACGTTTCATAGCAAACTGAATACATTTTTGAAATGGAGATAATTATAATAAAACATGGAGAACAATGATACAGGATTTACAGTCATTTCACTATAACAATTGTAGATTTACTTTGATTTTTTAAATAAAATATATAACATTTATTTTTTATTAGTATTATAATATTACTATATTATGGTAATACTAAAATGAGTGTTTATAATTTTTCTGTTTTCAGATATCAACTGCTGTTGTTGAACCTTATAATGCAGTTTTAACAACTCACAGCACACTAAATGATTCAGACTGTGCGTTCATGGTTGATAATGAAGCTATATATGATATTTGCCATAAGAAGTTAGATGTAGAGACACCTACATATCAGAATTTAAACAGGTTAACTAGTCAGGTGGTGTCATCAATTACAGCATCACTTCGTTTTGAGGGCCAACTAAATGTGGATTTGACTGAGTTTCAAACAAATTTAGTTCCATATCCTCGAATACACTTTCCTCTGGCAGCATATGCTCCAATAACTTCGAGTAGGAAAGCTTATCATCATTCATTTAGTATAAATGAATTGACAGCTGAATGCTTTGATCCTTCTAATCAACTGGTCAAATGTGAAAGTAAGAAGGGAAAGTATATGGCTTGTTGTCTGTTGTACAGAGGTGAAGTTGTGCCTAAGGAAGCAAATTCAGCAATTTCATCAGTTAGAGAAAAAAACAAGCTCAGGTTTGTTGACTGGTGTCCAACAGGTTTTAAGGTGTGTATATATCAGTTTTTTTTAAATTTAAATTATGACTGGTATGTTATAGTAAACTGATACAATTAATTGAAAATTGGCTGCGCGCGCACACGTGTGTGTGTGCGTGTGTGTGCATGGCTAACAAGATATAATTCAGAACAGTATGTTTCTATAATTTGATTACCGTTAACATATTTTTGCATCATTATTTTAAAATTATTATTGCACACATCTTTTTTTACTGATTTTATAATAGTTTATAAGTGAAAGCTGCTGAATAAGTATGGCTGTATGTACTTAACCGCTACTACTCAGTCTGTGTCTACTTAAGGAAAATTAATGAAAAGATATGTAAATAGTTTTTAGTACAGTTTAATGCTTGAACTATAGATTAAAAATTATGAAGTTAGAGATTCAGCAATGACCAAGGAAATAAAGAGAAGGGTAAATACAGTGGCGGCCCTAGCCTATCCGGCGCCCTGGTGCGAGAACTATCATGGCCTCCCCCCAACCTTTATCCAGTCGTTACATTTGAAACCTATCAGGTTACTACAAACACCATCCCACATCACACAAATTACTTACAAAATTGGATGGGAAAATAGGAGTAAGCCGTTATTGAGGATATCTGGGGTCTTATAGAAACCAACTTTTGTTTTATTTATGTTAAATAGTTTATTGCGCCATTTATACAAAGTATAATGAAACAAAATTAAAAATTGAATTAGTAAGTAATGTTTATTTATTATAAACAACTAATATAACTTACAAAGTTACAAAAAATTTACTTTTCGAGCCTTTGCATTAGCAAAATCCCTAACAATGTCACTTACTTCTATACGAGTTTCATGTTTGATACTAATTATTGATAAATTAGTTAATCTAGTTTGAGATATTGCTGACCTAAGATAATTTTTAACTAATTTTAATTTTGAAAAAGATCTTTCACTGTGGCCCACTGTGACTGGTAATGTCAAATAAATTCATAGTGCGGTTGACAAATTCGGAAATGCTGAAACTAAACTGTTTGAAAGCAAGTAATTCATAATATTTAATGGGGTTGTGTAATCGTCAACGAACGTTGGTAAAATTTCGAGTTTATTGAATAAGTCCTCTCCATCAATGTCCGATTCTGAACTATTGCTCAATTTCTGCTGTAAATTTAAACACGGCATTCTTTTTTCTCAGAATTTAAATTTTTCCAATTGTTAATATTTTGTAAAAAGGAAAAAGACATGTTGTTTTCATTTAAAAGTTTGAATCGTTCATCTAATTTTGATATCGCGGTATCCAGCAAATAATAGTAGAAATTTATTTTGAAATTGCTTTCTGGATCAGAGATGGGTTCATCCACAACCTCGTAATTAAAAAATCTTTTTCTGGGACGGGGACGGGGACGGGTAGCTAAGGGAAATTCAATTTCTTCATCAACTTCTTCGGCAACAGTTTTTGCATTACTTATCATTTCCTTGAATGCAGACTCGGTACGAGTTTTGACTAAATCATCTTTTATTTGAGATATTATTTTGACTGCCTCTGAAAGAGCAACGTCAGATTTTTGCAAACCTTTACTAATAATATTAATTTTTGACAATATATCGTACCAAATAACAAGAGAGCAAATTAATTTAAACGACTTTACTTTTGATATTAACGAACTAGCTAAGTTTTTTGAGTCAGTATCTCTTTTGTCATCAGAATAAATTGAATATAAAGCATCATAAATTTTTCTTAGGTTAAAACGAAGTGTCTTTAATGCTTCGACTCTGCTCTCCCATCTAGTAGTAGATAATGGTTTTAAAGTTAAAGTAGGAACCATGCTCATAAGTGTCTGCCAACGCGAAGTTGATGCTGAAAAAATATATAAATTTCTTGAACAATAGAAAAGAAATTTGTTATTTCTAGTGAACACTTAGCTGCATCATTAATGACTAAATTAAGACTGTGTCCCGCACAAGGAACATAAAAAACTCATGGGTTTAATTCTAGAATTTTTTTCTGAAGGCCGATATTTTTGCCTTTCATATTTGTGCCATTATCATACCCTTGACCGCGCATATCCTTTAAGTCAAAAATTCTAAAAGAAATGTCGACAGCCCTTGGCCAGGTAGTATCAGTGATAGGGAAAAAACCCAAAAAATGTTCCCTCACTTCAGCATATTTTGTAGATGGGTTTAAAAATACAAATCTAACAACGACTGAAATTTGCTCCTCATGTGAGATATCAGGAGTGCAATCTAAAATAACTGAATAGTATTTTGAAAGTTTTAGGTCATTAACATTTAATTTTTTCGCCCATTATATAGATTATTTCATTCTGAATTTTATGACCAAGATAATGAGGCATACGATGTTGAGTTTTTTGGATGCGAGCAATGTGTTCCTCTAATACATTATCAAAATTAGAAATACATTCAACCAATTTCAAAAAATTTCCATTATCGGATTTAAATATAGTTTCAGTATTTCCTCTTAATGCTAAACATTGCTTCGCTAAAAATTGGATGAGATAAATTATTCTTTCTATTACAGCTATCCACCTTTTTTTTTCGCGCTCAATCTCAGCTAGGTTTATGGAGTCTACAGTGTTTCCTTTTAAAATACAAATTTTTAAATCAAGACACTTTTTAACACTCATTAAATGGTTATAACTTTTTTCGTGTAGTTCTATACTTCTAGACAAATGTTGCCAATCTTTATATCCCATTTTATCATTAAAAGTAGTGGCATTAACATTAAAAAGTTTACAGTAAAAACAATAAACAGAATCGTTTGATTTTGAGTAGACGAGCCAGTCTCTTTCAACAGTTTCATTATTTCGTAACTTCTTTATAAAGTATACATTTGAAAATGACCTGTTTTTATTATCCTTCGGAAAAATAAAATTGTTTAACTGTACTGGTCCGTGATTTACTAAACATATCCTTAGGTTATCTGATATTACTTCAGGCCATAAGGCAAGATCATTCATTGCATCTTTAGGAATTAATCCTATTTCCATTTCTGAAGAGGAATTGGCGCATTCTACTGGGTTACATTCAATAACTGGTAGAGGGGAAGACTCTGCAGACGTAACTGCAAAAATAGGACTAGAATCTTCGATATCTTCTTGATTTTCTTCTGTAACTAGATTTTCAAAAGCTGAAGATGGGCCTGTTAAAGAAAAGGTAACAAAAAGTTGGTAAATTAACCCTAAGAAGTGTACATTTTATTTCAAAAATATGATTTTTTATAGAATATATTTGTTAACAAAAAAATTATTGTTATTACTACATTTTTTCTATATATTATAATGAATACAGTTCTAAATATTATTAAAAAATAAATTATATATTAGACTCTTTAATTTTTAAAAAAAGAAGAAAATTATTTTAAAAGAATTTTATTCCAATGAGGGCAATGAGCCAGATCAGGGTATCAAAATATTTCGATTAATCTTTTTTCATTGCTAGTCAACAATAAAGAAAAATCTGTGTGATAGTGATGAGGTAGACGTTCAGTCATCACGTGTGTATATTTTGGGAAAGAATGTAACAAACAATTAATAATATCCCTTAAAACTGATATTACGAATAGGTCGTCCCATCTTGCCCTTCATATGGGGCAAGAGGTGACAAAGTGCATTTTCTCAAAAAAGCGTTAATTTATTAGTGAAATAGTTAAACAATTCTTTAAAAACTAAAAACAAAGGTGGAACGTTTACCTCCCACCGCTCCTTACAGGGTTAATAAATTAGAACAATTACCGCAACTTACTGGATTGAAGAAATTTTTTGATGGAACCTGTAAATTTCTTCGCATTTACTTCTTTTTCAACTTTTCTTTTTCGATTCTGTGCACCGGAAAGTTTTTTTTTCACATCCACATCAGCCATCTGCAAACATTAAAGTTAATGCAAATAATCTGTATTTCTCGCCGCTAGCCCGTGTTTCCACTGCCATATATTTTTAGTTCAGGTTAACTTCAACTATATAAATAAGATTGATAAAATAAGTAGAATCGATAAAATTTACTTACTTTTCAGCAGGTTTCAAATAAATAATAATCGATCCGGTTGAATAATGGCGATAACCGACTTCTTCGCTCAGAGCTCAGAGCGACATCTGTGGAGATCTAGAAGAAAGGATATGTTGTTTACATTCCACACTCGAAGCGCTACAAATGAATTTCGCACACGGTAGTTCATTCGTAGTGCTTTGAGCGTGGAATGTAAACAACACCGTTTTGGCGCTACGAAAATAACAGCTCTGGTTTTTTTGAACGACTTTGCATAGTTGGTACTAGATCTCCACAGTGGTCACTCTGAGTGAACAAATCGCATTCAGTGTAGTTTCCCACAATAAATTTATGATTTTACACCCGTAACAGTGGGTGTTGGGAAACTCTTCGATAAATAACTTTAGCAAATACGAGGGGGTACACAAAAATAACAGGAATTTTTTGTTTAAAGCTATGTATTTAATTTTTTTTACAAAACAGCCTTATCACCTTCAAAGTACTCTCCATTACACTTGATACATTTGTCCAATCTGCGATCCCATTCCTGGAAACATTTTTCAAACTCGTCTGTTGTGATGGCCGACAGCTCCTGCCTCGTTTTTTTCTTTACCGCTTCCACGTCATCAAAATGTTGTCCTTTCATGTCCCTCTTCATTTGCGGAAACAAGAAGAAATCGCACGGAGCGAGGTCAGGTGAGTAAGGGGCGTGGGGCAAGGGAGTTATGTTGTTTTTTGCTAAAAACTGGCGCACTGAAATGGCTGCACTGCACAAATTTTGCAGTGACCCTTCTCATCCCCAAATCTTCTGTCAAAATTCGCTGAACTGAGCTCCAAGTTATTCCAGATAACTTACTAATCTCTTCAATGGTCCGTCGTCGGTCTTCAATCACGATTGCATGAAATTTTTCAACATATTCGTCAATTCTGGAAGTTGACGGACGTCTAGACGAGGTTTGTCATCAATTGACATTTCACCTTCTTTGAAACGAGAAAACCATTGGTACACTTGAGTTTTTCCCATAGCACTATCCTTGTAAGCTGTTTTCAACATCACAACAGTTTCTGCGGCGTTTTTTCCAAGCAGGAAGCAAAATTTCACAGCAGCACGCTGTTCACTCAAATCCGCCATGACAAAAAACGTGGAGCAAGCGAAACTGCTTTTACAAAACGAATTACTGTGACCAGACACAACCTTCCCAGGCGACAACAATGACGGCACTGAACTCGGAATGAGTTGCGCTACGCTCGCCTAGCGGGAGAAATGCATACTACGTAAGCTCCGCCAATTGCAGCACTATTCCGGTAAATTTTGGGTACCCCCTCGTATACACCGATTTTCACTTATCAAAATTTAATTGAATAAAAATTGAATTTAAGTTGAAATCTGAATAATTATCATGCCTGATGTGTTATACGTATCTAAGTCGTAGTAAACAAAAATTAACCTAAATTATTTAGAGTATATTTCCTACTTAAGGCTTTGGCACCCCCCTGGGCCCGGCGCCCTGGTGCCGTGCACCACTTGCACGTATGGTAGGGCCACCCCTGGGTAAATATTAGTATTTTTATCTTCTAAGAGCAAAGCATATTAAAAAATCGTTAAGAATTAAGTGAAACAAGCATATTACATAACTATATGCTAAGACAAAGTTTAAGTAATTTGATAAAATCAGAATTTCCTCACCTTTCCCCACATTCATTCACTGAAACAGTCTAATACTCACATGCTGACAAAATATACGACTTGTCTATAATGACTTCAGTAAATAGTAGGCAAGTTTGGTCACTCTTGTCTGCTTCTGCAGCACATGATCTTGTGTTGGAGTATTTACAGATTGTATGTCCTGTGCATTCTGTTTTACAAAAATAAGTTTTGTTTGAATTAATATAATGCATGTTTTAAGTTATGGTCAAACTGGGCATTGCTCTGCAACTGATGTGAAGCCTTTTATTTCACTTATATTTGAGGAAAGAGTTTAATTATTTCTTGTTTTATCTTAAATGCATTAAACTATCTCCTCATCTGTATAGAAGAGATTACAAAATTTATACTCACTGGTTTGGGGAAGGGTGTATATTTTGAGCACTTCTGGTAAAACAAGTGATATGAATATAGGAAAATAGTCATGCCTTGATACCATTATTTAAGGTATCATTTGGGAATAAGGCAGTTTTTTTATAATGTTACACTCAGAGTAATACTTGTTTTGCTATGATTTTGTAATTGTTAAATTCCTTAGTCATAAAATAACAATTTGTCTGACATGATGAAATTACATAGAGGTAATCCTTCATATTTTTCAAGTCTAGTTATACTTTTTCCTAGAAATCGTCAAGTGCATTGGTACCTTGTGTTGTGTAGCATATAAACCTGATTATGTTATCTCATGATAGTAAGTTTGTGAAAATTAAATGTATTAATCCCCTTTTGGTCAGTGTTTTGAGTAGTAAAATTAACATTTTGTTTCATATATATGAGAAAAAATATTCCTGAAGATTGTACACAGTGTAATATTAATCTCATTCTAGGTAACTGTAAAATTTCTATTTTCAAGTAAAGGTTTTTAAGAGAAAATAGTTACTTTCTTACTCACTTATTTTCTGAACAGCCCTCGTATATTGTTAAGTAATTATCTTACTATTATTTTTAACAGTAATAATAAAGTGAAATATAATAATAACTGTATGCTTTTTCAGTTATAATTAACTTTAAATTTTATATTGGAATTATAATCAACATCTATAATTTCCAGGTAGGAATAAATTATCAGCCTCCAACGACATTTATTAATGGTGATTTAGCACAGAGTCAGCGTGCTGTTGCAATGCTAGCAAACACAACTGCTATAGCATTTGCTTGGCGCAAACTGAATAAGAAGTTCAACTTAATGTATGCTAAAAGAGCATTTGTGCATTGGTATTATGATGAAGGTATGGAAGAAACAGATTTCAATGAGTCACAAGAAAATTTATTAACTCTTGAATTGGATTACAAGGAAGTGGCCACTGACACCCATCATGTAAATAATGAAATTGAAATTTAAAAATTGTGTTTTAACTCACTGCCCAATATAAACTATTAAATAATTAAAAAAGAATATTTTAAAAGTAATTTTTAATTTTTGTAGTCAGTGTTCCAAGATTTTTATTTAGTATAGTATATACAAAATAATAAATGAAAAATTTTAAAAAAATAATCAAGAAATAGAAGAATGGTGGGCAATCTAGTGAGTTAAGTTATAAAAACAACAAGTTATCCACAAAATCTATAAATCCTGAAATGAAGAAGGTTCATTTGGTTTGCTGTTGGGAAATGGTTGATTCCTCCAGAAAATAACTCAAGCAAGATGTAATTTAAGGAACAAGGCCTATTGGTCCTAATACTTCAACCATACATCAACCATAGAATTGATTTTGTTGCTGGAAAACTCTCTTTTGACAAGTGATAATCTTCACCTAAAGTACCTGCCTGTATCTAACATGACCTGTCTTATTTCTATTAAGAAAATAGCAAAAAATGTAACACATATTTTGTAATACAAAATTTTGTCAATACATTAGTCTGTACATACCTCTGTTATATATTTTCTTCTGTTTAAATCCAATTTTGTATGCAGTTTCAATAAATTAAAGAAAAGTTATGTGACTATTTTACTAAGTGCAATTTAATTACAACTTAATTGTTATTAAATTGGTAGATATTTTCTGACATTGTGATCTAATTAAATTTAGGACAAGTGATGAGACATAGAACTAGTTTAGCATTTATAGTTTAACACACACGTTAACTTTAGTTTTGTGAAATTTAATATTGTACACTTATTTGTATGTAGTTATAAAAAGTATATTATACATCTAGTTTTATAACCAGTAAATTGCAAACTTGAGCTTGCAAAATAAAATAATGGTAAGTATACAGTAAGTGTGATTGAACAGTTGAAATTGCTAATAATGATACTGAAGAAGATGGAAATTTTTATTGTCGCATAGAAATATATTATATTCATATCGTTTACGTAGGTCTATGAATAACTTATTGTATTATATACTGTAACGTATATGAAACACTGTACTTGTTTAAATACCTTTCTTCGTTACAAAGTATTAACAAAAAACAAATTTTACTATTTTTTAAATTATTTTTGTATAAAGGCAAACGACTTCAAAAGGATGCTTATGTAATAAAATTTCGCTTCTAAAAACCTACAAAAATATTACAATTTTTTTTGTAAACAGGATCCTAATATTATTGTTTACAAAAACAAATTAGAAAAACTGGACTTTAATACACATTTGTGCAAAATTCTTTAGTTTTTGCTGTTCAGGACATCCAAAATGCTCAGGAAATTCTAAATGCATAGTTATAGACCATAAGAAACTTTGTCAGAACTTTAATAACTTGCATGAGAATGGTTTCATATTTCTTTACTTAACAACTTTTGTTTTATTTCATGTAGGTGATCATAACTGAACATGACGATGAATTTAAAAATATTCTTCAAACAGTTGAACCTAGTCCCACTAGAAGTTTGTAAGGGATTGCTAGACAACTTAATATGTCACAAACTAATGTATATAATGTATGTCACAAACATGATAATGAATTTTCATAATTTGTATCTGCTTTAATGTGAAGCGAGTGCAACACTTTCATCTAGGACCATGTATCCCATCCTTTTAAGTCTGGGACCCACTTTTAAGTATATTACACATCATAAGCATGGGCGCTGGCAGAATTTCTTGTAGGGCTGTTGCACCCAATGTATAATCGTACTTTTGCTAACATCAAATACTTTAAACCCTCTTGTACACTTAAACACACACACACACACACACACACACACACACACACACACACACACACACACACACACACACACACACACACACACACACACACACACACACACACACACACACACACACACACACACACACACACACACACACACACACACACACACACACACACACACACACACACACACACACAGATCTACTTATTGTTTCGTGCGTGTGTTGTGTGTTTTATGTATACTTTTTAAATGATATATTAGTATGGTATTTGTGGTACAGTGTTATGCGAGTTACGTTAGAAAACGCATTAAAATTGTAAAATATCGGTATGGAAAACTATACATGCCTTCCATGTTCTAAGATTTATATTTAAAATCATTTTCGAAATGAAATATTACCATAGAAACTACTTCTTTCTACTTACTGCTTCAGCCTTAACCACAGTACTGTGGTCACTAACGTATACCACCTCACGTTATCGCATTCGATTTTCACTGATGATGGAAGTCGATGGCATTGCCGAAACGTCTGGTTTTGTAGAAAACATTGGACTACGGCCAAACATCCCGGGAAGGAATTTTAACAAAAACTACTTCTTTGTTCCCGATAACGTTGTACACATATATATAAAAAATATGCATAAAATTAATGGCTTGTATAAGTTAATGTTTGATCTCCATTAAGTACTGCTCAAGTTTCCAAAGTTTTAATATTATGATGTCCGTAATTAAAACATCAGAGCAGGTTTAGTGTGTATGAGGGTACACCGTGGACAAAAATTTTCAACATTTCCTATTGAGCGCTGCTTAGAGTAAAGCTTCGAATCTACAGTGTACGTTTCACAAAACAAACACGCGGAAAAGAAGGAGGGGTCCGAAGTCACTCATGGACCCCCAGCATCTTGCAGAGGGTTCATTCCCTAAAGACGAAAAGTCTGTCTATGAATCGTTCCTCTGTAAACACGTGCAGTTACACTGCCCAGCGATCCACAGGAAGCAAATCGCTATCCATGCTGGACACTTTTTCGGCTTGCACGCGTTATGTTGGTATGGGTTTCGGCACTTTCCATTTAAAAAGCGTGCAAATGTAAGAAAATAAACATGAGTGAGGCCAGAAATAACGTTTCGGCAATGCCATCGACTTCCATCATCAGTGAAAATCGAGTGCGATAACGTGAGGTGGTATACGTTAGTGGCCACAGTACTGTGGTTAAGGCTGAAACAGTAAGTAGAAAGAAGTAGTTTCTATGGTAATACTTCATTTCGAAAAAGATTTTAAATATAGTTTTAATTTTTAATTATACTTTTCAGCTTTGCCCTTTTTCTCTGACTATTATAATAACATTTCAAAGAATCCACAAATTAATATTAATATTTTATATATGGAATTTACTCGCCCTGAGAAACGAGTCTATAATTTGTCGATTGACTAATCGATTCAAAATCGATCATTTATTATTATGTTAATAAAACCATTGAATTTTATAATTTTGGGTTCTATTTATTTGTAATTATATATGATACCTGGACTACAAGAAAAGCAGAAATTAACCACGTTAAAGGAGTACACACTTAGAATAACGAAGGACCGCTAATCGATTATTACAGGAGATAATCTTATTAACGCTGAAAAACAATTCTGGTCATTCTAAGCGAATAAATTGATTAAATTCATAATTAAAAGAAATAAAAATTACATGAATACATCAAAAATAATTAATAAATAAATAAAAATACATTTTTTTTCTCAACAAAAATTTTTTTATTTATCATAATTTTTTGTAACTTAGAAAACAAATACTAAACTTTACATTTTGTTACAATATTTATGACATAACAACTGTAACCTTGGATATTAATGGATTCCCTGCCAACTAATAAGAAAATTACAAAAGTAGTTGTACCTCCCCAACATTTAAATATATGTGATACGTTATAAAAATGGAAGCTTAGTTCAGAGTAAAGATACAAACTGATAGAGAAATAATTCTGAAAACTGAGAATGAAGAATGACACTTTTGAGTGCAAAAGGGAACTATTAGATGCAAAGAATATTAACTGAAGAAGTCTAAATGGAAAATCAGTGACCTTTTTATGAAATGATCCAGTCAGAATTATGAGAAAAAGAAGATACTTGAATAAGTGTATTGTTTTCATTATCTTGGATGTAATTAATAAAGATGTTTAGTAAACAGGTAAGGTATCTAATAAGTGATACAGCCATATAACCAGAGGAACGTTTTAAAGACTGTAGCTATGCTAGCATTGTTGTTTAGTATTGAATCTTAGGTGTTCCACAGACAACATTCTTATTATATACAGGCTGTAGAGGTAAGATTACTTCACACATTGAAAATTGTATATATACAGATGGGTTGTATGGAATAGTGAGTGATATTTAGAAAGAATTGAATGTCTTTAGCAAACAGAGCAAAATAGAAGAGACTCAGAGACTAGGTTATCACTTGAAGCAGTGATAGATTGTCTTCGGAAATCCAAATATATTATGCACTAGGTGGTAAAAAATTTTAAATAAGCAGGAAACTGCTAAGCACTATGACACACAATCTTCTTAATACTAGAAGTATAGAAAGAGAAAAGATAGATAGAAATTTGTTAATTGCATTAAATAGTAAAACTTTTATTTAAGATAATATAACTGTAAACTTTTGTTAAATCATTTATAATTATTGATATTTACTTCTGATGAAGTGTAATTTACCTTCCCTGTATCATGAAGAAGGTACAGAATCTTTCACCTTCTCATGTTTTCAGGAAACCAAGTATGTCCATCTCCTCAAGGAAATCCAGGAAGTCATAAAGTACGATACTCTGAGTACTGATTCAATACCAGACATACGTTACATCGACAAACTGACTGTAGTGTTTAGAAGGAGTGTTAAAATGTCATACTGTTTCTCATATAGCTTTTCATCTTCACTAGTTTACAGAAATTTTAGGATTATGTAAACTGAACTAGAACATGAATATATAAATGGCTACATATTGAATTACGTATTACAAAGTTATAATATCTGAGTAGTAATATAATGGATAACAAAGTATGGACTACTCAGTTAGTTAGCTAAATATTTTGTTATCATTATTTTTTTTCATTTTATCATAGAAAGTTTCGTAGGATTATTCATGAAGAAAACATGTAATCATATCTTGTATATATTCTGCCAGTTTATTAATCCATCATTATCTAGTTCTTTCATATAATGTAATGAAAATATTGTATCATGCTTTAACACGTGGCGTTTTGATAAGTTTCGTTGGTACTACTCCCACACTGTTAACACTGACGTGTTTAAATGTACCCAAGTTTTCATACCACAATCTGTATTCTTACCCTTTTGAACAAATGTCTGTCACTACAATCTTATATTTTAAATAACACCATCAGTGAAGCCTGGTTTCTAAAAATTGTTTTATTCACCCACATAAGTTGTGTGTAAAAGAGGTAAGAGGAGAGGTAAGATTTCTTATTCAGTGCAGCAATATTACAATAAAGTAGTTTTATTTGTACCTTAACTCAGTGGTGCCGATCCCCCCCAAGCCCTATGTCGCTTCCCCCCCAACTCCAGGCTCGATATTACTAAAAAAAAAAAAAAAAAAAAAAAAAAGCTTTTTATAATGGATCACAATTATTGTACTGTGATTCGTGGATGTGACACGTGATACACCATGCAGCCCCCTTAAGCAAGCTTTGACGCAAATTGCGACCAGGAAATACGTTCTCACATTGTATTCGGTATTTTTAGTAATAGTAAATTTCATACAACAGTAAAAAAAAATCCCCCCCAAAAATTTTTCAAATGTCGCCAATGGCGACACGATACCCCCCTGTAGGCACCCCTGCCTTAACTATAACTTATACAAAATATATCACATTTCAGTAGTTAACTTCAACCACTTGCCTCATGTGCAAAATTTCAAGAGGTGAAGCTGGAATTTCACCCTTACGGCTTTGTCTGAAACAAAAATACTAGTATAAGTTGTGCAGTATTCACAGTAATACTAAACAGTTATAACTTTTTTAATAGTTTTGAAATTTAAATCTGTGTGTGTGTGTGTGTGTGTGTGTGTGTTTTAATAATGTTGTAAAGTCAAATAGACACATTAATGATTTATAGTATTAATATAATAAATTAATAATAACAAAGACAAGTATATATTACCTCAGAAGGTGTGCAAGCCTTCAATTCGTCCACAAGTTTGTTGTATTCCTGGAATATGTCTGACCCAGGTGTTACTGTTTCAAGTCCACTGGCAGAATTCTAGTAAATAAAATAACAGTATATTAATCCTGACACCTTGTAAAAAAAAGATGTATGAATATTAGATGAAATCAAAGTTATGTTACATAATTCACACTTCAGTGTTGTGTATTATTGAAATTTATAAAAAAAATATAAAAACTAACTAAAATAAAAATTTCTCAAAGTTGTGTGGTATGTGTGTAATCTGTCATAAAACTAATACACTATGACTACTTCAATTAATAATTAATTTGGTCACAATGACTGCAAAAAGTGGGAACAGCTTAGATTGATGGAGCTACTAAAGACTGTAGGAGTATTAATGTATAGATTCAATATTAATTATTACATTAAAATTAATAATACATACTGAAAAGAGAACATCAGGATGTCCTTGGTATGTTCCATAAAGATCGAAGTATTCAGGATGTTTGTGATACAGATCTCCAGCAGCCAGGACAGCAAACAGGATATCATCTCGTTCAACTGTGCTCAACTCCTTGCTTGCAAGTAACTAAAAAGAAAAAACCAATAGTGTAGTTGAATAATATGTGCTAGTACAAAGTGCAAAAGTGCTTTGATAATACAAAGACATTCTAAATAGTGTGAAATAAGATACTTACAACACGAGGAGGAACATGACCCAGTTTGCAGTTCTTGTATTCACTAAGAGCAGCACGTCCTCCATTGCCACAGAGAAGTTCATAATCTGAGGACTTCTTGCCTTCTGCATGTTCACCTTCATCTATAACATCATAGTATAGGCTAACTGTTATCTCTAAATATAACATTGCAGTATCTTAATACCTTAGGTTTCATCATTGTCTTATAAAAAAATCATACAGCATGGAGAATACATATAATATATTTTACAAAAGATAGAGGACTTAAAACTGAACTAGACTTACATATTAGTGATGAAACATTAACTATTTAATGTAAACAAGTGTTTTTTTTACATAAGATAGATGTTAAATAAACTTTTTATAACTTTGTATATCAAGAAAGTGTAGTACAAGTATAAAAGATATGTCACTTAAATATGATGTAAATTCAGTACTTTCTAAAGGTATTAGAATCAAGTGAAATATTATGTCTCATACATAAAAAAAGTCACAAAAATCAAGTTTTTATAGATACCACTAACCAGTTATTCTTTTCAAATGGAATTTATAAATGTAAGAATATCAAGTACTAAACATTTGTATATTCTTTGTACAGCATGAGTTTCAGTTCTATACCAAATGCGCGCACATGCACAAACACAAACTAACAAGCTCATCTTTAAATATATTACCAATATACAGAATAAAGAGAAAATCATGTACATGTCACAAAAACTATAGCTGACTTACCAACACTTCTCCTAACTGAGTCATAATCCGTGAAAGCAACTTCACCTTCTCCAGAAACAAGGCATTGGAATGGATTGCTGGAATCTGCAATCAGATAACTTACATTATTCATATAGTAAGAAAATGGTTTTTATGACAATCAAATTGCATATTTTTTTCTTACACTCTTATGTTTTTTGCACATATTTTCTAAACATGAGTAGGATTTGTGATATTTAACTCAAATGTCACAAGGATTTAATATACGACATATATATAAAACTAACACCAGGCATATGTAAATTTTTAGGAAACGTAAGTATTTATGAATACACGTGTAAATATGTGTAAATATATTTATAATTGTTTATGAACACTAACAAAATTATTTATAATAGTATGAGTTAATTTCCAAAGATTCTTACATTTCTTTCCAGCTGAGAAGTATTCAGCTAGGGCCTTGGTGTAAGGACAGTTTGTCTTCTCAATTAGATTTTGTTTCAGAAGGTTATATACAGGTACCACCCAACCTGAAACAATCACCATCAAATATGCTATGAACTACAAACCATTACATATTTAATTCTGGCACTAAATATTATTTTAATAATATAATATTTAAAATAATAATCATTCATTCTCCATATAAAATAAAATTTACTTCACACATTCAGTTTTTTTTAATTCTGTAGGTATTTATTATGCACATATTTTTAAAAGTAAAAAGAATATGCTATTTTTTTACTATTCATTTACTTTAAAACACACATTAAAACAATTATGCAGTTCATAAATGGAAATTAATTTCTAAGTGTACTGTTATTTGACTTTGATAATTACATTTATATACATCACTTAAGATGTAACCCTATACATGAAATATATAGAAGAAACAAAGATTAATAAATTAAAAACTGATGAATTAATTACTCACTGTATGCTCATACACATTTACTGAATCAGAATTTTAAACTTTGTAACATACACATACATACACAAGTGTGTGGACACTCATAACTCATCTCTTATTCCCTCCTCTCTCTCCACCCATTCTTATACTTCCCTAAAGTAACCCCACACTCAGCCCTTACTTAAAATTCTATTTGATTTGACACCCGCACATAAATTTTTATGACTTTATAAAAATTTCACCCACCTTTGAGCCCTGGCATCAAAAAATGTTGAAATTCCCATTAATGCACATTTATAATTGTGTTGTGATCAAATCATCTAATAATGTTTAATTCCATCCTTACTAATTTAAAATTTAAACTGAAATGTTTTACTTTCATAAATTAATATGGTCATTTCCTATTTTTATTATGTAGGCCCTACTCAGTGAGTATGTTAATTCTGATATGTAATATGTATATAAATACTGTAAAGCTTAGACAGAAAGGCTAAAATTATACTACCTTTATTAACTAACAAACTATTCGTTAAAGACAATTTCTCATAGAGTAAGAAGAAATATATATAATAGTTGAGGAAAGGATTGTGTTAACATTATTTGAAATAACATTTGAATAAAGATTTGCACATATAGATAACAATGATGTACAAAAAAAGTTGAATAAAGGAAATCCAATAGAATATAAACAACAAAAACAGTGTTTATTCTACATGTATGATAACAAATAATGAATATTAGTATAAATAGTTTCCAGCCCTACTACCTGGTTGTAAAAAATTTAACTTAAAAGTATAAAATAAAATCTTTTACCTGCAGCTTCCCCAACTTGTGACAAGCATGCCTTCTTCTCCTTTAAGTCAGAAAGAGACTGATATGAAGATGATTTCTTCACAACTGCAACAGCATATTGTTTGTGGTCATCACTGTATTCTTCAGCAACAACTGGTTCTAGATTGAACTTTCTGAAATCAACATACAGATTATATTTACTTACTGAGAGAGCAGATGGAACAATTAGACACTAAGTCTATTCTGATAGAACTGTTAATTACAATCACATACTAGATACAATAAATTGTATCATATTAGATACAATTAATTGTGAACTTGCTGAGAAAATTTACTTAACATACTTGAGTGCATTGGGTGCGTGTCCAGGATCAACAGAAATGATGTCAGCATCCTTATTTTTCACAGCAGACATACATTCCTCTATGTTAGCTTTCTGTACACATGAGAATCCAGGACGAATGTCTCGTGAGTAAGCAGCAGCTGTCAAGTCTTCACATTTTGCTTTTTCAACACTGTTAGTAACGCAGAAACGTACTGTTCTTCTAGGTGCAAGCACATCACATTCAATTACATCAACATATTTAGCTGAAACAAGAAGGAATTAGTATTAGAGTGTTAGCTAAATACAAAACTATTCATAATCAAACTTTTCTCACATATCCTTTATCCTATGCCAATATTCACACACATAATGTTTAGTTGTGCATGTGAATGTAACTGAATGTTCATGTGTGTGTGTGTGTGTGTGTGTGTGTGTGTGTGTGTGTGTGTTTTCATTCACTTATTTTCCACAGACAAAATTATTACCCTTCTCTAAATATTGTTGAGGAGAGTAGGGACCAGCATTGTCAACTGCCAAAGTCTTGTCATTCAAAGCAAGAACTGAAGTGATCCAGTCAGCATGTGTAGATTCTCCCAAATTGTTAAGCTTAGAAATCTGCTCTCTCAGTTCTTTTATTTTGTTGTTAACATCTGAACTTGCCATATATCCTTGCCAAGGACGAGCTGCCCAGGAACATGCTGGTCCAGTGATAGGTTTCTTTGATGCATCAGGGCAAAGGTAAACATAGTCCTTAGGATCATATTCAGATGGCTTAGCTGGCTGAGTTCCATATGCCATCTATAGAAATAAAATTTCAGTTGTAAATACAGTGGGAATAAAATCTCAAATTCTTGATTTAGTTATTCAAAACTATACACTTGTAATATACAAACACAAATTACTTACACCAAAGTATTTCTTGACAAAAATGACTTTAGTGAATGCAACATCACCACCGCCCTTGGTCAAACAGCGCAGTGCACCTTCATATCCTGAGTTCTGATCTGGGTAGTCACATTTGTCTGGGAATTCACAGAGCTGGCAAAGATTGTTGTAAGTTGACTCTGTAATTTAAAAATAAAATACAAATTTATGTCTCAGAATAAATACGAGATATATGGAATTACAAATAAATTTAATGTATAATTATATTCTACAACAATAATATACAAACAAAAACAGTTTTAATAACAATAATAATAGCTCGCTAAATGGAAAGTTTTTAGTGACTGTGCACTCAGAAAATTTGGTTGCCAATGTGTATGTCTAAAATTGTTCATATGTAAAATAAAGTTTTATTTTGTCCTTAGCAGTATCCAATAGATCCAATGAGTACTTACTAAGTCTCTGGTTGGTTGCATTATCTGGTGACCACTTTCCTACAAGACAGGATTTACTGAAGAAAGTAGACAGAGCTTTAAGTTCATTTTCTCTTGGGGATATTTTAGTGTCACTCAGTGGTCCTAGTATTCCCATTTTTGTCAACTGTAAAAAGTAACAACTGCATTAATATAAAAGACATTTGTCTTTAAGTAATTCTTATGATCTTAGTAATTCTGTATTTTTTTTATTTTTACTACGATTTTACCATACAATTTTTATGATTTTACCATATTTCACACTTTGTTTAAGTTTATCACAAAAATTAAAATCATGAGTATTCTAAGTTGAGACATTGAAAGCATTACCTTAGTGATTGGAATTTTGTAGCCAACATTACGTGCAATGCCAGTATGGCAAGATTTGAGTCCTCGCAATCCTTGAATGGTGTTTATTTCCAAGTCTTTGTGTATAACAACTACAGCCTCATAACGGAATTCAGCTGAAAGACAGAAAATTTTAAATTATTTATGTTTCAAAAGGAAAAAAATTAAGTGAAAATGATTTGTATAGGATCACAATCTTTACAGTAACATACACTCAGTTATATACTACATCTTTATAGTATATATTTTGTTATTAATTATTAAGCCTACTCTATTTCAATGCAACAGTGTAGTTTTCTAAACACTACTTCATAGTGATGTATACACTTTACATTTATTACAAAATAGAAGAATATTTTTTAATTCATTAAATGATTTTAATTAATTACTGTTAGTTTACATAATTAAATAAGTTACCTTCCGGTTCTTCTTTTGTTCGAATTTCTTTGAAAATACTGAAGTCGTTGTTGCCCTTCTGGAAAGCAATAAACATATCTTCAGGGTCAACAGTCTCAAAATCTGCTTCATGATGTTGAAGTTTGGTGATACAGTCCAACCTAATTTTAATATACAACATGTTAGTATCAAATATAATATGTATGTAGCCACAATTTGAAAAACTTGAATATAAATAAATAAGTTTCTTTTATTTCTGTTCTGAATATAGGGTAGATTGTGTACATAGTCGCTCTCAGGGGCACTAGCTAATGCAGCCATTATAAGCTTAAAATTACAATGCTACAAGGTCAGAAAATGTATTAAATATCATATACTATTTAACCACAATGTATTACCTGTCACGTGCAATAACACAGCTCATGGACACTCCCACAGACTCCCCTTGCTTGACCATCTGCTCGCATGCCTTGAATGCAACTTGTGGTACACATAATCTCACTGCAAACAACCAAGCTCTAAGTAAGCACAAACTTTAAATAAATTAACACAATCGAATTATTACTGAAAGATTATTTAATTGTATTAGTTTTTAAGTTCTGCTTTCCTACTTTCACAGCGTCTAAGCTAATTGACAGGATACAGAATACAATGCAATACAGCCAGCATTATTTTCCAACACAATACACCCAAATAAACACTTTAAACCTGAGGCTGGACATACTCAAATCCATGGTCAAGGACTGAAAATGACCACTAAACCATTCTAATTTTATTAGTAGGTATATAAAATAAAATATTACATTACTTGTCCCTATGCGATGGTACAATGTATTGCAACAAAGATAAAGTAATGAAGTGGATAGTAAGTGATGGAGAAGTGTTAATAACAATAATTTTGATGCCAGAATAGTTTCATCCTTGACAGTAGCCATCAGGAAACTTAATTAAAAAGATTGTCACTTTTCCAGCATATGAACAATACAGGCAATGCTTAACGATGTGTTCTTCAAAGATGTTTTTTTTAAACGATTTTATGTTTTTATAATTGTGATTATGAACAACCAAAAACAAATTATCTATATTATTTTTATTAATTTAAATACTTTTTGCTACAGTCTATTTCTTGATGTATATAATATACAGTATTTAAAATTTATACAGTATTTACTTTACCTCAAGATGTTATTTTTTCCTTATTTGGAACATGTTTTGGGACGCTTAGTGTTCCCATCATTAGCCTTCCTAATTTTGAATCTTGTCAGGCAATGACAATACAATTATTAAAGTAAATATAAATTTTAAATATAGGTATTATTTTTATTATAATTTAAAGAATAGGCTACATCTCGATACAACTGCATTTTATATTGACTGTCTCTTATGCCAGAAGTACTGAAGTTAATTCATAAAAGTTACATTGTTTTTTAAAATGCCGTAGTGTGTGTGTGTGTGTGTGTGTGTGCGCGCGCGCGCACGGGAAATACTTTAAAGTGTTATTTACGCAACAAGTACGTAATTATCATTTAAATACAACGTGATGAACTTTTGTACTGATAAGTGATTAATTTTACTAATTTTTCTTTCTTCTTTTCCGAAGAGAGTTGTTATGAAATGTAGGCCTAAACTACAGTCAATTGAAGTTTTACGTTCTCCAACTAATTCGCACAGACATTATCTTGTCAGAGATAACAAACTCATCTTCCAGCTCTTAAAAATTTTATGTAGCATCAAAACATTGTTAGAGGTGACTGAATTACACATCAGCGTCATCGCTCCAAGTTCATTTCATAAGGAAAGTAACGGAAAATATACATAAACAAATATAAAGCGCCTGGTAGAGTGACGTTATACAGAAATAAAGGTCCAGTTGAAAGTATTGTCTGAAACGAAAACATAAACGCCTACAACATATCTACAAAATAAATTTGTTGTCTTCTTTGATTTAGTAAGAAACTTGTTTAGCCCCAGAAACTAGCGAAACATTAATTATGAAAAGACGATTTTTTTACAGAAATCGGAAAAGATCTCAGAATTTACTTATTAAATGATTCTCGATCTGGCAGAATGTTTTTCAAAATAATTAATGGTAACGTGATGTTTAATAACAACTAATAAAAACGTTTAATAATAAGAATAAAATAAAATAATCCAGTTAAATTAATCATTAATTTTTTTTAATAACAAGAGAAAGTATTAGGGTAACAATTATGTTTAATGTAAAATAACAACAACAATGATTGCGACATTAAAATTTAATAAGCATTGTCAATAGAAAAAAGGTAAATTATCATTACTAAATAGGCTATATAAAATTACTGTATTAATTTTACATGCAATTTTTTATAAATAAAGTTTCCTTTATAAATGTTTTTGTATAAACCGGGCCAATTCTATAAACACGTTTTTCTAGTCGAAATTAAAGTTGTATACTAGGGTCGGTATAATGTATATTTTTTCAATACCAGAAGGCTTTTAAAGTGTCTTCACATAAAATGTAGAGTATTAAAACCGATCTGGATATAAAAAACCCTGGAAAGTGAAGAGCTCAGTACAATCAACATAAAAAAACACATAAATTTTGTTATTGATTATTGTTCCTTTTCAAAGTATAACAATTATACTTTTTCTAATTTTAGTCAACATTAAAGATGAATTTGTAGAATTGACAAAACTCTGTAAAACAATTCAACTCCCTTGTTTAATCAAAGATGTTTAAGTTTATTTAAACACAATCTAAAGAGCTGAGGACAATCATTAGACTAAAAACATTAAAGGTTTAACATCTGAAATGTCGGTATAATTTTCAATAATTTTTGATAAAAAAAAAACAAGCAGATTATAAGCAGATGTACTTACGTTTCTGGGGTGAGTGTGGTGGCGCCCCAGACACAGCCAAGGCACACAGGCACAGTACTGCTACTCGTAACATTGTTGATGTCAACTGACTTCATCTCTCCACTCCGCCTTGTATTTATACTGGTTCGCAACTTTCCTCGTTCTCTGTCTCTCTCATTCACACACACGCACACTGGCACGCAGTTTTTAACCCTTGTGCTTAATATTTCTTTTAACTAAAGAACAATGAGGATAACAATAAAGCTGATTAAAACGGAGGTCAAAAAATAAACGATCGTGTGAATACCACTGTACGTATTTACCGTAAAAGAAATTATTTCTTTTTTTTTTACTACAGCCTTATTGTAATTTAATTTGTTTATTCACTATTAAAACTGAGAGTTTTTCGCATATTTATGAAACCAATAGCTACAATTAAAACACAACAAATTAAATTAAAACCAAAATAGCCTCAGTAAACTTAGTGACTAATATAACTAATTGTTTCTCTTAACTACGAACTTAATGAGTGGAACCGAGATTAACTGTGGAGCCTGATTGAACTGCATCCAGGGCCGGAGACAGGGAATGGGTCAAATGTGCAGCTGTGCCGGGCCCCGAGGATTACCTGTCATGAAGGAATGGCGGACTCCGTCATGAAGGAAAAAAAATATTTTTGAATAAAAATCCATCAGTTACGTCACGAAAGAGGTGTGAATAAACTGTGGTTTTGGTTTAGTACAAATAAACAGCAATACAAGATTGAATAAAGCTCAGTAATAATACTGCACAGATGGAATGTGTTTAGAACGTGTACGTGGTCGTCCCAGGAGGCTCTAAAGTTTTCAAACTCAATGATAGAAAATCCGACTGCAGTATGAAAATTGCAACTGAAGCGGAAAAAACAAAAATATTATTTAAATCAATTTGGTTGTAATTATTAATATGATATTTTAGTGCAATAAATTGGCACGTTTGAGTTGGGCCCACGGTCAAAACATTCCCCTGCGGATTACCGTCGATCCTCGAAGGGTCGAGGTCTAGTTGCGCCCCTGTTCAGTGGGGTAGGTTTCTCCATTTGTTAATGTTCGGCCGCTCGTTTTTATTTGAATGTCCTTCTTAATATTAACAAGTATCAAAATTACATTTTAATATCAATTAAAGACAGTTATTGAAATTATTACATCCCCATTTAATGATTACCATAATAACGTCTTAATTAAAACGTCTTTTTAACAAACATGAAATAAGGTTAAAAAAATTTTTATTTGTGATTAAATCATTACTTAATCACTAAACAGAATCCATGCTAAAATAATAACCAATTAAGTTACTACAACAAATCCAAACGTGTATAAATTACTTTTGGTGCATTAGGCCTTTGTTAAGGATGGTTTCTTAAAGGAATTTGTTAAGAATGGTTGCTCGTTTTTAAGCGTGGACATAAGTTTTTTATTTTTTACTTGTAAAAACAAACAAAAAAATCAGCCCTAAAAATCAGTAAATAGTAAAAAAAAATTTTATTTGAATGATTATTCCAATAACAATTTTAAACAGTAGTGAAGTCGTACCTGTTATTTCCCTTTGAACGATGAACTCGATCACCTGAAGTCCATTTGAAGTGTGAAGGCTTCTGTTCCGCTCATATATAAACCAACTGTCCCAATAATAACACAGGACAAAATGGCCAATATAAGGAGCGGCCTTCCGGCCTTGTCAATTTTTTGTTAGTTTTTGTTTTTGTATTTTTTTGTAGTTTTTGTATTTTTTTGTTTTATGTGTTTTATTGATTTTTTTCTTTTTATAGAAAAACTATATTTGTTGGTCCTACCTTGAAGATGGGCATTTCATTACGAAATCTAAGTTGATGGTCCTTTCTTGTACTGATAACAGACGCATTTTATGAAGTGCAATCTAGAAATGTCTCCAGAGGTGTACTTATTGTACAGAGTTTCCAAAAACTGAAGTCTCTTCTTGTACCGTCCGTTAGTGATTTTTCGAGTACTTGCTGCACTTCGAATGCCAATGTGGGTATCGATCTGGACGTTCTTAATTGGCTCGAAAAAGACGAAGATATTAGGATGGGGGTGATAGAAATTTCTTCCAAATTTGTCATGGAACGACTCACATGCATCCGCTGGATTGTGCTAGATATTTTATCGTGTGTAGTTCGTCTTTGTAGTCTTTTTCATCTAGTGGGATGTTTTTAAGTCTATGTATCATAGTTCTGAAGGCAGCTAGTTTGTGTTGTATTGGGTGATTGGAGGAGTTATGTATTAGTGTGTCAGTTGTAGTGGGTTTTCTGTATATACTGAATTCGTGTCTTATATATTTGTGTTTAAATCCTTCACTCATATTTTTTAGTAATCCTTGTAAGGGAAGTTCGTCGGATTACGGTGGGGATGGGAGGGCAACAATATTCTGAGTATATATAGTGTATCGAGCCTGGCATGTGAAGCACGCCTATTTCGTACACTGGCCATAAGGTTTCATATACGTAAATGCGAACCATCGTACAAGATGTTTAAAAATATGTTACTGTTGCTTGAAATTAAATAACTCTTTTGAACGCTTTGGACAACAGTTATAGGTAACTTTGG
The DNA here is from genome assembly GCA_034769895.1 of Magicicada septendecula. Lineage (NCBI taxonomy): Eukaryota > Metazoa > Arthropoda > Insecta > Hemiptera > Cicadidae > Magicicada > Magicicada septendecula. The sequence continues at coordinate 291,518,888 of CM068367.1, forward strand.
ATATTTTCCATGAGAGCAAGCTGAGCATCTTTTTTTTTAATTACACTACATACACCGTTTTAATCTGTGAACTGAAATAACAAGTACAACAGAATTTGTAGGTGGATTTACGGTACGAAGGAAACTACTAAAATCTTGTATTTCACCGTGCACATATCCTGTCAGAAAAAAGAGGCTTGAATACGGTGTTGAGCGAAAATAAATAAAGAAAATAACAATCGACCATAATCGGTAACACGGAAGAGAAACGCCAGACCGAGATAAGAGAAAGTTTTAAAGAGACTAATGAAGTCTACGCGAAATAGTGTAGGTAGTAGGCAACCTAAGCGTTAAACCGCTGAGTGGTTGGGACTACTGGCGAAGACAAAATGACTAAGACAACTATGTTAAAGACATAGTTTTATTTTTGGATTTCGTTGTCCATGACGTGTCCGTTACTTAACTAAATATCACTATAATATTGACGACTCGGAACACAAAGTTTTTTATAAGTAAAAACGTAAAGTTTTACCTTACAGCCTAAACCGGCTTTCACCTATAGAAGGCTTCATCAGAGGCAAACATAACAACCAAACACTAACAAAGCTCATAATTGACACAGAAACAAATATACAAAACACAGCACCAGAACATCAAGACACATTAAGACATAATATAAACAACACAATAGGAGTACATAAGACACCAGACAACAACAACCACAACTCAGAAATACACACAGCCACCAAACTGAGGGAAAAGGCACACAAACACAACATCACATTTGTAAAAGCTGACAAAGGCAACACGACTGTAATTATCCCCACAGACAACCTACACAAAAAAGTACAAGACTTCATAGAACAGAACAACATCACAGAACTAAAACACGACCCCACCGACAGATACCAAAACTCAGTAAAACAAATAGTCAACAAAGCCAAACACATTATGACACATAAACAAAAGCCCTACATGAAACAAATCCGACCATCAGCACCTACACTCCAAGCGCTTCCCAAAATCCATAAAGAAGACATTCCGATCCGCCCCATTATCAACTACCGTAATGCCCCTGCACACAAACTGGCAAAATATCTAGACAAAATTATTAGACAACACACACAAATAGACAACAACATTGCAGTAAAAAACAACACTGACCTAGTAACAAAAATAAAAGACATACACATCCCCCATAACGCCACATTAGCCTCCTTTGACATTAAAAACCTGTACACAAACATCCCCATCTCTGAAACAATCACCATCCTACAAAACAAACTCAAACAGAACAACACACCAGACGAACTTATCAATGAAATAACAGAAACTCTGAACATTATCACAAAACAAAACTACTTTACTTATAACAATAAATACTACACACAGAACGACGGCCTACCCATGGGCTCCCCCATATCCAGCATTCTAGCAGAAGTCTTCCTCCAACACTTAGAAAAAACAAAAATACTCACAAACAATGACAGACACTCACATAAAATACTATATTGGCACAGATACGTTGATGACATTCTAATACTATACAGGGGAAACAAAAGACAATGTGAACAGTTACTAACGCACATAAACAAAATACATAAAAACATAACCTTCACTGCCGAATACGAACACAACAATACCATAAACTTCTTAGACCTCTCCATCACAAAACTAGAACACAGGCACAAATTCAGTATATACAGAAAACCAACTACAACTGACTACACAACACCTCCAATCACCCAATACAACACAAACTAGCTGCTTTTAGAACCATGATACATAGACTTAACAACATCCCCTTAGATGAAATAGACTACAAAGACGAACTAAACACGATAAAATATCTAGCAGAATCTAACGGTTATGACAGAACAATAGTCAGTAAACTCCTACACAAAACACAAAACAAACAACAGACAAAGACAGAAAACAACAAATTCATAACACTAACATACATCAACAAACAAACAGAAAAAATTGCCCACAAATTCAAAAAAGCAGGATACAGAATCGCTTACAAAACTACTAACAAAACAGAACACACACTATCAAAACGCATGCCCAAAGCACAAAACAAATTCGATCTACCCGGTGTATATAAACTAAATTGTTCAAATTGCAGTAAATTCTACATAGGCCAGACAGGACGTAGCTTCAAACAGAGATACATTGAACACACAAAAGCACTCCACACCACTACAGAATCTACCTTCGCAAACCACCTCATTGAAGCAAACCACACATATAAAAACATCGACAATAACATGAACATACTACACGTACACACAAAAGGCCGAAAACTAGACACTCTAGAACAATTAGAAATATACAAACACACAAAAACAAATAAAAACGACATCCTAAACGAACAGACACAATTCAAATCGCACGCATTATTCGAACACATCTCACCACACACACACAGCTTTAATCTTTCGAAACACTATCTCGTCACCAACAACAAGACGAGCAGCGCTACTAACGACAGTCTCTGATGAAGCCTTCTATAGGTGAAAGCCGGTTTAGGCTGTAAGGTAAAACTTTACGTTTTTACTTATAAAAAACTTAGTGTTCCGAGTCGTCAATATTATAGTGATATTTAATTAAATGAAATTATTTAGTTTAATTCAAACCGGCAACGATAACAGATGTGTCCTGTCAATGTCTCTGCAGATAAATTCAGCTTGTGGCCCTTACTGTGAAATACTCAAGGTAATGGAATTTTTGCTATTCTGACTGTCACGATTAGGGTACGGGCATCACACTCACACACACCCGTTTGGCGGACACGTCCTGCGTTGCAGTCTGCGTGTTGGGAGTCAGTGCAAGCGCGCGCCTTGCATTGACTCTTCAACACACACTCTGGTAAGCGCGTGCATGTGTTGCCCGCGCGTACAGACTCACACCGGACTACTGAGCCGACACATGTCCTACGATGCAGTCTGCGTGTTGGGGGTCAGTGCAAGCGCGCGCCTTGCATTGACTCCAGCACGCACTCTCGTACGTCGCACGCATGTGCGCTCGCGGTGTACAGACATGTTTCGTTGTTTTAATCGTGGCAATCATAGTAGTAAAATTTTTTATCTGGAGTATGTTCTCAATGGGCAAATTCAGCCAGGGTTGAATTTATTGTAGAGACAACATACAAAACAAAACACGTTACATGTTATGGACTATGATTCGACAAAATAAATTTTTCATTTCTGGTGGATGGACACGTACACATGTTGGACTTATAATAAATATATTAACAGAAACTACATACTTGAAGTTTTCGTGTTACTTCATTATTTCTGTATTTCTGTAATCAATAGTTTCCATAATTTAATAAATTTGTAAAAAATTCGTTATTACATTTAACTTTCTGTTGTTGATGTTGCTCCTATCGTAGAAGGTGGTGTCGTATAGTGTAGGTTGTACTTTGTAAAAGGCTTAACTTTAACACTTCAAAGTTAACTTTACGTTAAAGTTAAATTACATATTTTTAGTTTTCTTCTTCTTCTCAACCCAGAGGTTAGTGGGGATGCAATTTCTTCCTTTACGTAGATAGTCTCTTTTACATACCTTCTTCCTTTTCTTACCCGAACCGTGTAGTCCTACTTGGGCCTGGGCCTTCTTCTTCCACTAAGCCCTCGATTGGGGAGGCGAACCAGTTTGAATGGCATAGCAGGTGCTCATCCAACGTTTCCTTTCCACAGTTGATTCAATCAACAGTTTTTTTTTTTTTTTTTAGTTTTATAAGCACATAAATGCATAGAAGCCTCCTTTCTGTACTTACTTTAATACATGTAAGTACTTACCTGGAAAATTGTTTGCCTCTCCAAGAAAATATTTTGACCTCCCTGATAGCTAGTTATTTACCAGCCTGTGTGGAATGTATCGCTATGACATTGATCAGATTGGTGGGTGTTAAGCAAACAGAAGACACAAGCGTATTAAGTATCAAATGTTTTTCTGAGAAATTTATAATTATACGGATGAACAGAATCGTCGCTCAGGAAATCAGAAGACTAATGGAAAGAAAGAAAGACAGAATTAAAAAAAATAAAGACTAGTATGGTATTGAGAGGAAATACTTTGATAACACTACAGACATCATTCACCCTCGGCCGATAACACGCAGCGAGAGTACAAATCCATTACAGGAATCAGATCACAGCTCCCTTTGGCCAGCTCTTAGTTCGATCTACAAACATTTTATCCAAAACTACAGTCCTTCCTCACGAAGGTTGGGGTCAACTTGTTCATCTGTTACTGTGTACTGACAGGAGAGGAGCCAACGCCCATGCAGGTGTGCGAACGAAAGTCGTTACAGAGACACGTCTCGACCTGTACAATAGTATTATTCAACCCGACTAGAGCCGATACTCCAGCCTGTGTGTCGTGAAGGTTATCTTGTTCGCTAGTAAATGCAGACTCGATTTAATAAAAAATTATGTACGTTACAATTCGTCTTCTTCTTCTGTTACAAAGTTTTCAATGCTGGTTAAAGCAAATCTGAAATCTAAACAGACACATGATGTTGGCCCGCCACTGAACTGGTTCCATGAACATGCTTCGTAATGACCATCTGCTCGTTTTTCCCCCAAATTATGGTTTATGTAACCCAATACTTTGAATATAGATTCCGTCAAATGAGTTAACCTTATTAGATGCTCTTTATGTTTACACAGCAACCTCGTATCTGTTAATGGGAGCAGCTGAGACAGTCGATTCACTGCATCATTTGGTAAATAACGTTTTAAATGTTCATCGTTTCTCGCCTTCCGCCTCACGATATCCATCGTATTGATGACTTACACTGACTGAACCGATAAATGGAATACACGCACACAATATATATATATATATAATAATACAAACTAGTGGTCGCCCAGTGGTCGAAATTCGACCGTAATTCATTAAATTTTTAAGTTTGAACGTTATTGAGGTTCTTTTGTCAAAGAGTATACCTCTATAATCATTGCATATAATTTTTTTGAATTTTGTTCTATTACGTCAGCTGCGAGCGTGTACAAATACGTCATTAGCGTGTGTTGTTTGCCTTAATTCCCTGCAATACCTATGAAATTTAAAATTTAATGTTAGTAACAGTTGAAAAAAACACAATTACAGCTTGTATTCGTATTTATTTTTTGATATAATTCATTGTCAGTTTTAATTTTTTCATGTTATTACTGAATCAAATAAACGCTAATAAAAATGAGACTTGACATTCATAGAAGTATAAGATACATTGTTTTCAATTCCAGTGGATTACATTTCATTTTTGGTAAGGTACAAAATTCGAAAACAGTTTGAAGATTATCTGCTACAAAGCTTATATAATTTTTTAATTTTTTTTTCTATGCATTAATTTTCGTGTTATTTGAAAAATATGAAAGATAGGAAAAATGAGGTTTAGCTTGGCTAAGCCATATTTAAAAAGCAATAACGCATATTTTGACATTTCCTTGGGTTTTTTTTATTGCCATACTGACCAGGTTTCGCCAAGGCTACACAGTTATTTTGCCTATCTTTTTCGAATTATATAAAATTTAAATAAAAAATTAATACAAAATAAAAAATGAAATAAAAAATACGTGCCTCGTATTTTTTCATATATTTTTCATTAAATCAAAAAAACCGGGCGGTTAAATAAATAAATGTTGTCCATTGAACTTAAAATAGTTTGAAAGTGAATTTAATGATTCAGAGCTTCTGTGTAAACGATGTTTTTTGTAAAAACTCTTTCATCATTTGCTAAATGCCCTTGGCCATTATATTCGGAAATATAAAATCTCAAACCATCGAATGATCAAACTCTATTTGCTGCGACGTACAATTGACCATATGTAAAAACTGGCTGCCTCAATAAAATTCCAATTTTTTCGAATGTTTGTCCTTGAGACTTATTTATTGTCATCGCAAATGCAGGTATAATTGGAAATTGAGTTCTTTGAAAGTTAAATGGTAAAACAGTACCGGAATATGTTAAATTTATACGTGGAATCAAAATTCTCTTATTGCGTGCGGTTCCAGTTAAAACTTCGCAATCAATAGCATTACGATGCATACACTTGATGCGCATTCTTGTTCCATTGACTAATGCTTCCTTTGTATTTAAGTTTCTGATCAGTAAAACGATGCAATTAACTTTCAGTACTAACTTATGTGGTGGCAAACCACTAATAGTCAAAGAATTCAAAAACTCTACTGGATAGTTATTGATTTCATTGTCATCATCACAAATTATTTTATCGTAGCTACGATATGTTTTCTGTTCACCTGGCATTCCATTAAGTATATCAGTATTAATAAAAGTACAATCATCATTTTTAGGTGCTAAAATAACTGACTTCAATATGTTATCTGAGAGTATGTTTTCGGAAATATTTCCATACGCCTCATTAATAATATTATTTTCATCTCCTATTAATTGCTGAGGTATTTCAATAATATTTTCACCAAACTGAGGGAATTGTGGGGCTTCATCATTACCAATTTTTTTCAAGAATTCGACAAATTCTATTTCACTTGGTAAGGCTCTCATATTTTGAGTAAACGTTACTTTATGAAAATAAACAAATTTATGCCAACTCGTGACACAATTTTCAATTAAAGTTGCACGTGATCCATGTGGGACAACTGGTAAGATTTGCTGAAAATCACCGCACAGAAGTATCGTTTTCACTCCAAATGGTTTATGTTTATCATTTTCATCGCATAGATCCTGCAATAATCTATCTATGATTTTCAACACTTGCAGTGGGCACATAGAAATTTCATCAATAATTATCAATGATGATGAATTTATGTAACGTCCATAGCTACTATTTGCGGTAATATTCGCTACAGAATTTTCCAAAATGGGTATAGGCAATTTAAACACATTGTGTAAAGTTCTACCTCCAAGTAATAGAGTTGAAGCTATGCCACTGAACGCTGTTGCAATGCAACTAAGATTAAGCGAATTTAATTTGTGAATGATTGCTCTTTGTGTGAATGTTTTTCCACAACCTGTATGAGCGGTTAAACAAAAAACATTATTCATTATATTTGGTCTCCAGTCGCAGTGAAATTGAAATAAATAAATACCTTTTTCTTTATCCGTGCTGCGACTACGTCTTTTATGTCTTACGACATGTTTCGGGAACACGTTCCCATCATCAGGTAAAATTGTTTTTTCTTCTAGTTCATAAGAACGTGTCAAGAATATAATAATTAAAACACATCAACACATAGTTTGAGTTATAGTACGGCAGTGCGCACTGTTACGTGGACTGAGTTCTATCATACTCATTGTGTTATGTGTTTATGTGTTGATGTGTTTTAATTATTATATTCTTGACACGTTCGTTATGAACTAGAAGAAAAAACAATTTTACCTGATGATGGGAACGTGTTCCCGAAACATGTCGTAAGACATCAAAGACGTAGTCGCAGCACGGATAAAGAAAAACGTATTTATTTATTTCAAAAAACATTAGATCCAGTATCATGATGCAAAACTTCACGAATCACACGTTCAGTTAGATTTCAGCTGTTCAATATTTGCAGTTTCATAATGCTCAGAAAACAGAAACTCTTGTTCTATTGGATCAATAGCATTTGCTTCGTCTGTTCTCTGCGAATACGTGGGAACTGGTAAACCAAGTTCTTGACATGACAAATTATGAACATTCAAAATATCTTCAATTTCTAATAGAGCTGTATTAAAGGATACTTCTTCGTTGTAATCTCTCAAAAAATCTTCACTAAGATATACTTTAAATTCATTCCATAATGCCAATGCATTGGCTGGCACATTTAATGCACAAATGTAACCAAATAAATTTCGCATTTGTTTTGGTGAATATAATTCTTTTGCTTCATTTAAACATTCGCGCCATTCATTATCATTTGATGCAATACCGCGAGCATCGCACGCTTCAACAAAATAAGTGTGTATAATTCCATTGTATGTTCTAACATCCTCAAATGATTTTGGACCACAGACATGTAATAAAAGCAATCGTAAATGGAAAAGTTCGATGTCTTTTGGTGATACTACATATATGCGTGTAATGATTTTATCACCTCCACGCCTTCTCTTCTTCCATTTTTTCCGGGAATCTTCTTACTTATATTCATGCGCTGATGGATCTGATCGATTCAATTCAAAAAATGCTAATAATTTTGTTTGTCTTGCATTTTAAATTGCTTGACGTAGATGCGCCATACAGCTTCAGTTGATCCGACATAACGGCCATTTAAAATTTTTTAACTTCATCAATTTGTATTTCTTGACCTGGTTCATTTCTCTCTGAACCTAATTCAACAGATGCACTGTCATAGTCTTTATACACGTATTTATAAATGTATTTAACCCTTTTAACTGTAGTGCATACTTCAACATTTATATGTCAATTAAATTTGGCAAGTAAATACGGATTGTATTGTACAACATAACGATTGTCGAGGCAACTACCGCGAACTTCAGCATTAATACTATTATCACGCCTTCTGTATAATGGATATCCATTTAATGATTCACATGTAAATTCATTAAATCGTTTTGGATAATCTTTTGTGCATTTTCCATCTCTCGTACATACAGAATTTGGATTAAGTACATGCATCATGTGTTTTACAACATATTCATGTAATGTAGGATGTGTTTGAATGTTAGGAATCTCCGCAGATACAACTTTATCAATATCGGTGGCGTTAACAATTTTATCTTGCTCATTTAAAGAGAGTAAAATGTGAGCATGAGGCAATCCTCTCTTTTGAAACTCAATTGTATAAATGAGTGCTTCAACTTTACCGAAGATTTTTTTTAGTGTAGGCCCTCAATTAATGCTTTGAGTTTGGACTTGAATACACGCACAACAATATCAGGTCGAAAATTAGCTGACTCAGCTACACCAATATTGCTAACTATTTCAGGTCAACTTGGATTGCAAGTCATTGTAATAAACAAAGAAGGCTTTCCGAAATGTTGTACAATTGACATTGCATCTAAATAATTCTGATACATATTTCTTGGAGATCCATTGAATGAAGATGGTAAAATTACTCTACGGCCAACATTATTGGCATTGGGGTTCAATTCTAAATAATCTGTTAAATTGTTGTAAACTTCAGACCTAAGACTTGTTTGATTTTGTCGAATGAAATGTAACCTTGTGCCCTCTATTCTCACACACATATCAACTATCCACTGCAGAAATAATTTTTGTGAATGGTGCAACATGCTAAAATCCTCTCTAATTGCAAGTCGATAGGGTGCATACTGAAGCATGGTTAATTTATTTCTGGGCGCTCTTGAATTAGATGTAGTTGGTACATTATGAGAAATATTGATATGCCACCCAGTATCACCATTTGGAAAAAGTAATGGATACGCTGAAGGGTCCAATGATGAATCCAAAACAGAGATATTTTTAATGGTACCATTAACTTTTGAAAACGAAACCATATTTCGTTCAAAGGGTGGCTCACCATCAACTGTACTAAATATTACTGCTACATCAGTATGAACTGCATCATTGTAACGGCGTAGATCTAAATCACGATTTACTTTAATGAGCATACAAATTTCTTTATTTTGATTTTCAACTCTCTGACAATGATCTTTCATTGCAATGAATGACCGAACGAAAGGATTAATGCGTTCCAATTCAAGAGAGATTTCGCGCATTACATTGTTATTGCATGTTTGATTATAGTGTTCACGTAATCTATAATTGACAGCAGTGTCAACATCATTAAAATATAATTGCGCATAACATGGTGAGCGACCATATCCAGCAGTCATTGGACCTGATCTGTGATAAAAAACATGATGTATTTTAAAATGATACACTCCACGCGTAACTGTATCCAAAATTTTAGCTTCTGAGCTAACCATAGCAAATGATGAATTGTATTTACGAATGTTTTCAAAATAATTTTTTGAGTTTCTTTTTATTGAAGGTTCATTTGAAGTAAGTCCATCATACAATGATTTAAAGTATTCATTTTGACTTAAGGCCAGTAATATTGCTTTACCCTTATGACAACATGAAGTGAATGCAGTCCTTTCACCTAAAGTGACCTCAGATTCGAAATGTTTTGCATTGCAAAACTTGCATTGTAAATGCATTAATCCACAATCAAAAGTATTAAAATTTCTTGGAATGACATTCAGTGCGCATTTAAATGTATCCCTCAAAATAGACCATTTGGTCTATTATCATTTTGACTTTCACGCGAATATATATTCCTTCTTCTTTGCCTCTCACTCCGACCCGTCAGTGTTATACTATTTACACTATTTAAATTTGCATTTGGTCTATTATCATTTTGACTTTCACGCGAATATATATTCCTTCTTCTTTGTCTCTCACTCCGACCCGTCAATGTTCTATGTCGAGGCATAACGGAAGTAGGTGCGAATATCTGAATGTAAAAAAGAAACATGTAATGAAATTACTGAAACTAAGATTAGACAGGGTTTAATTTAAAAATAATAAAATTTACTCACTTTTTTGAAACCACCAATAATAATTAGGCGAGAGTAAGTCAATTCAAATTGCTGCTACAAAATTTTCCTTTTGCAACAGGTGTATATTAAGCAAGCTGTATTTCACTTCCAACTGCACATTAATATGTAAAACACAGATATTTAATATACAAAATATAAAATAAATGCTTTTTTGCCTTGACATACACTCTACAGACTATTGAAAAAGGAACATTTGAAATCACACAAAATTCACAGCTCATTCAGTCAATCTGTCAGTATTAAGCAAGCTGTATTTCACTTTCAACTGCACATTAATATATAAAACACAGATATCTAATATACAAAATATAAAATAAACGTTTTTTTGCCTTGACATACACTCCACAGACTATTGTTGCCTGGCAACAAAATTATTTTATTTTTAACAATTACCATTGTTTGAAAAAGTTTAAATGAATTTTCAAGTGCAAATGAATGTTTTATTTAAATTAATAGTAGAGGGAAAATGAGGTTCCTGACGCAAGTACCGTTATTCCCCCACCACCACCGCTGGACCTGCAGCATCCACGAATTTTCACCAATAAAATTTCATGCCGCCTTTCGCGCGCCAAGTTAAAAGAGATGCCGCCGTTCCCGCGGTCCAAGATTTTTTCCCACGCTCCCCCACCACCGCTGGACCACAACATCCCAAAGGAGCACAGCATCCGCGAATTTCCGTGAATAAAATTTTTTGTTTTTTTAATTTGATTTTTTTATTTTTTTAATTAAATTGATTTGCATATCAAGTGGCGGGTGGGGGTGGGGTAGGGTTCAATGGACCACTCGCATCCGCGAATTTCCGTGAATATAATTTTTTTATTTTTTTAATTAAATTGATTTGCATATCAAGGGCGGGTGGGGGGGTGGGGTGGGGTTCAATGGACCACCCGCATCCGCGAATATAATTTTTTATTTTTTAATAAAGCTGATTTGCATATCAGGGGTGGTTGGTGGGTGGTGGGTCAATTCTCTCTTTGAATGTAAATAACTATCTCTCTCCCTCCCTCTCTCTCTCTCTCTCTCTCTCTCTCTCTCTCTCTGCATGTTTATGTAACGGGTCTCACTCTCTCTCTCTCTACGCCATCGGTTTTACTATGCAATTCTCTCTTTGAATGTAAGTAACTCTCCCTCCCTCTCTCTCTGTCTCTAGACGCAGTTATCCATCACGATATAAACTCTCTCTCTCTCTCTCTCACATTTGAATGTAAGTAAAACTATCTCTCTCCCTCCCTCTCTCTCTCGCACACACACATTTAGTAGATTACTGTTGCATCTCTCTCTGTGTGTTTATGTAACGGGTCTCTCTCTCTCTCTCTCTACGCCAATCTCGGTTCTGCCAAGTCTGTGTGGTAAAGTGTTACGCATGAAAACTCCTTTGAAATAAGGTATTTTCAAAAGTTTTGTGCAAATTTGTTGTGTGTTATAATGTATATTAAATCTATATGATCAGGTTTACCAACCTATGCATGGGATCAAACTTGATATGTGTATTATAGTGTATATATTAAAATATATGATCAGGGTTACCAATCTTGCATTATTGTGTATAGAACAGATCTGCCAACATTTTTCTGTGGTGGGAAATTCAAACTATATGAGCAGACGCATTATAGTGTATAGTAAATTATATGACTGTTGACGACTACGATATCAAGTTATCAACTCTCCCCCCTTCCTCTCTCTCTTTGTCTCTAGATAACGTCTCTCTCTCTCTCGCTCTCTCTCTCTCACACATTTCTGATTACTATACACGGAATTACATATTGTTATCTGCTCGTACACAAGGGTATTCGTCATTGTAAGATTTTAATAAAAACAATTATCAGTTTAAATAATAATTTTCGTGATTGCAAGATACAACCTGTGTACACAAAAACTTAAAATATAGTTTACGCTGTGGTAGGAAATTCAAACTATATGAGCAAACACATTATTAAATTGTCTCTCTCTCTCTCTCTCTCTCACACATTTCTGATTACTATACACGAAATTACATATTGTTATCTGCTCGTACGCAAGGGTATATCCTTTGCAAGTAAGTGATATTTAAAAAAATTATTTACAACATTCGACTAAAATCATATTTCAAGATAAAGGGTTGTGTCAAGAAATAAAATCATACTACGATCACACACACACACACACACACACACACACACACACACACACACACACACACACACACACACACACACACACACACACACACACACACACACACACACACACACACACACACACACACACACACACACACACACACACACACACACACACACACACACACACACACACACACACACACACACACACACACACATGACATATGTTTATGCGTCGTATACATGTAACAGAAATAATGTATTGCTGTCTCTATGTGTGTTTATGTAACGTCTCTGTCTCACATCTCTAGACACAGTTACCGATCACAATATTATTCCTCAAAAATCTGTTGTACAACATCTCTCTCTCTCTCGCTCGTAGATGTCGGAAGAAATTCCCAGTTTATAATGTAATTACCTGTGTGTATGCTGTTACAGATGACAAATCCATACGTTAACGACTTCACAATAAATGTTAGCATATTGTGTGTGTGTGCTATGTAAATTGTTTGTACATCAATGAATAATGTAATCGTGCTAGTTTTAATGTAAGGAAATTCACACATTCAAATAGTTGACAGCACCAATAAGGTATGATTTGAATCTTTCGGTGTAGCATTTCACATAATTTAATGTACTTTACAAATATTTGCTTACATGTTCAGAGGTTTATAGTGAAATAAATTAAAATAAACCATAATTTGTTTAAATGATTAAATATATATATTTACACCACTGTATAGAAAGATTAACTATGCGCGCCCACACACACACACACACACACAAAACGATACAGAATTATTCACTAACTTAAGCCAAGGTTCATTGATTCGGTGCGTCCTACTTTCTAATCCGTAATTAACTCGTCTTTCTGTCACCGCTTGGTACTTCATTAAGCTGGTTCTTGGACTTTACTTTTCTGGGTGCTTCATAAACATAAAGATCACTACCGCCAATAACTTGTAGTACAATACTTCTATTCAATGGTAAAACCTAAGACAAAAAGCATTAAATAAAACATACAATCAGTATTAATAATATAAAATCACTGTTTTATTAATTTAAAATACTGTATGAAAGAGTGGTATGTAATTTTCATCCAAAATATGTAAAACAAAAATACAGATTATATGAAATGTATATTAACAAATGTATATTTACAAAATAAGTATATTACAACTCAGGAAAGAGTGGTACGTAATTTTCACCCACCCAATCTTCCACAAATCTGCCATAATTTACTCCGCCAGCATGGTCGGTAATGAACTGGGTGTAAATATTTGATAAGTTTTTTTTAACTTGTATCTCGCCTTGAGACTGGCAATCGGAGCGACGTTGTAATAATAGTTCCTTGTTGTGCTTCACTTGAGTCGCATGTCTGTCTACCCAATCCGCCATGTAACATTCGAAACTGCTTGCGGGAGACATTATACGCGACTAAAACAAAGACATTCACAATGTTTATCACTTAATATATTATCATAACTACACAGTGTCGACTGATTATGGTCGTACATAACATTCGAAATTTGAACGTTACAAACTATATAACGTTCTGTTTCTGTTTCAGATAATAATAGTTTGAATATAAAATGAAATGGTACGTTGTATTTTGTTATGAGAAAATGCATTTCTAAATGTTTTTACATTTGTAAATTACAGAATTGTTCTCTAACTACAGCTACAATCGTTCAGTTTCGGTAACATTTGAAAAAAAAATTGATGGATTTGGTAACAAAATCACTGTTTTATTAATTTAAAATACTGTATGAAAGAGTGGTATTGGTAATCTGTACGCATTAGCTACATGCACATAAGGCATTTTCCAGTAAACTTTATCTAGTTCAAGAACACAATTAGCAGCCGTTTGTCCGCTTGCTAAAACCATAACGTTTATGTCGGTAGATGTGCGTAGGAGTATAAGTTCTTGTTTCACGTTCAGCACGATGCGTGTATAGTCTTCTGCGAATCCCATTAGCATTTTCAGTGGAATACAAAAGTTGTATTCACCGTCATCATTCACTTTTAATACGTTCGCGGTCGGTGCCAGGTGCCACCCAACCCGCGTTTTCTATTGTGTCACGTGCGTTGTTGTTGAGTGATAGAAAAGTTTTCCGCCAAAAGATCATTTCGTTGGTCTAAGCGTACATTTATTATGTAAATCATCTCTTTTTCAGTCATCTACGTATGTGCATTTGAATTATTTGCGCATGCGCATAACAGCTTTTTTAGTACAGTTGCACACACATCGACGCTTGCACTATATATAACCTGTGAACTTCGCAACAGCGTCTTACTTACCACTCGAATCTATATAACGTTCTGTTTCTGTTTCAGATAATAATAATAGTTTGAATATAAAATGAAATGGCACGTTGTATTTTGTTATGAGAAAATGCATTTCTAAATGTTTTTACATTTGTAAATTACAGAATTGTTCTCTAACTACAGCTACAATCGTTCAGTTTCGGTAACATTTGAAAAAAAAATTGATAGATTTGGTAACAAAATCACTGTTTTATTAATTTAAAATACTGTATGAAAGAGTGGTATTGGTAATCTGTACGCATTAGCTACATGCACATAAGGCATTTTCCAGTAAACTTTATCTAGTTCAAGAACACAATTAGCAGCCGTTTGTCCGCTTGCTAAAACCATAACGTTTATGTCGGTAGATGTGCGTAGGAGTATAAGTTCTTGTTTCACGTTCAGCACGATGCGTGTATAGTCTTCTGCGAATCCCATTAGCATTTTCAGTGGAATACAAAAGTTGTATTCACCGTCATCATTCACTTTTAATACGTTCGCGGTCGGTGCCAGGTGCCACCCAACCCGCGTTTTCTATTGTGTCACGTGCGTTGTTGTTGAGTGATAGAAAAGTTTTCCGCCAAAAGATCATTTCGTTGGTCTAAGCGTACATTTATTATGTAAATCATCTCTTTTTCAGTCATCTACGTATGTGCATTTGAATTATTTGCGCATGCGCATAACAGCTTTTTTAGTACAGTTGCACACACATCGACGCTTGCACTATATATAACCTGTGAACTTCGCAACAGCGTCTTACTTACCACTCGAATCTATATAACGTTCTGTTTCTGTTTCAGATAATAATAATAGTTTGAATATAAAATGAAATGGCACGTTGTATTTTGTTATGAGAAAATGCATTTCTAAATGTTTTTACATTTGTAAATTACAGAATTGTTCTCTAACTACAGCTACAATCGTTCAGTTTCGGTAACATTTGAAAAAAAAATTGATAGATTTGGTAACAAAATCACTGTTTTATTAATTTAAAATACTGTATGAAAGAGTGGTATTGGTAATCTGTACGCATTAGCTACATGCACATAAGGCATTTTCCAGTAAACTTTATCTAGTTCAAGAACACAATTAGCAGCCGTTTGTCCGCTTGCTAAAACCATAACGTTTATGTCGGTAGATGTGCGTAGGAGTATAAGTTCTTGTTTCACGTTCAGCACGATGCGTGTATAGTCTTCTGCGAATCCCATTAGCATTTTCAGTGGAATACAAAAGTTGTATTCACCGTCATCATTCACTTTTAATACGTTCGCGGTCGGTGCCAGGTGCCACCCAACCCGCGTTTTCTATTGTGTCACGTGCGTTGTTGTTGAGTGATAGAAAAGTTTTCCGCCAAAAGATCATTTCGTTGGTCTAAGCGTACATTTATTATGTAAATCATCTCTTTTTCAGTCATCTACGTATGTGCATTTGAATTATTTGCGCATGCGCATAACAGCTTTTTTAGTACAGTTGCACACACATCGACGCTTGCACTATATATAACCTGTGAACTTCGCAACAGCGTCTTACTTACCACTCGAATCTATATAACGTTCTGTTTCTGTTTCAGATAATAATAATAGTTTGAATATAAAATGAAATGGCACGTTGTATTTTGTTATGAGACATTTCTAAATTTTTTTACATTTGTAAATTACAGAATTGTTCTCTAACTACAACTGCAATCGTTCACTTTCGTTAACATTTGAAAAATTGATGGATTTGGTACTCGATATATTCTACTCTCACAGTATTTTCATTGATACATTTCGGAAACTGAGTACAGAATAAATCTACAATCACCCAGGCGGAATCATTAAGTTTTACAAAAGATCTTATTGATCAGACGTGTGAGTAATTATATTAGGGCAATTAATCCTTTTTGTATTGAACGTATTTAAGTAGGCCTACTCGTGATGACAGTAAATTTTGTCTAAACGTCAACTCAAATGTCTGGTACATAAACATACCTGATAAAACCTTTAATCGCTTCTTGAGCCGTAGTCATTATTAAACTCGACATAACTACTTGTGTTACGCGATTGATGTTCGTGTTAAACGATTGATGACTCATGTAATAATACAGATTAACCTCGTATAATAATTAAAGTAACATGAGTATTAAATTATACTATACAATATTTATTGTCATCATCATCAAGACTGTGTATGAATACAAAGAAATATCAAACACAACAGATCAATTATTTGAGTGAACGTGATTGTGTATGTGAGCGCGTGTGTGTGTGCGTGTGCGTGCACGTGTGTATCATTGTATATGTGAATTAGTTGAAGCAATACGAGGTAGAGGGAGAATGGGTGTGATTGTTGACATAGGCCTATACATAATTTTAAAATATTCTAATTTAAAATACTGTATAATTGTCTACGATTGACAAATAAGAGAAAAGACATACTTTACGGAATTTCTTGAAATTTTTGTAGTTAGTCTTCACCTCATCACCCTCGCATGTACTAGCAGTGTGTTTGGGTACAATTAACGATTTAAATTCAATGTTCTGAGAAGTACACATATTCATCTGCTCGTCTCCCTCTCGTTTACTGACAGTATGTTTGGATACAGTTAACCATTCAATGTTCTGATAAGAATTCATCATCTTCTTGTTCCTATAATAATAATAATAATAATAATAATAATAACAGTACCTGATTCATTATCATATACATTATGTGCTATATATACACATAAGGCTTTCAACACACACACACACACACACACACACACACACACACACACACACACACACACACACACACACAGAGCACATACCATAAATCTAGAACATGAAAAGGTATTATAACAAACATTACGAAAACATGTACGTATGGTCACGTACATAGATCAAACGTTTAAACAAAACAGATTAATACCTGAATAAATTAAAAAAAAACAGGACAGCGTATTTAGAACACTTAGAATTGGAAATCCGCAAACACATCAAAAAAATATCCGTCAAACCCTATCAAATATCGTACCCAACAAAAACCCTGTTCTTATCGAGAGACATCAGTAACCGACCTAAGCACAAGTGCTTCATTAGGCAACAGACCAAAATCAAAATAGACGACTATAAGCACAATTTAAATAAAATCTGTATATTCAATAAAATTATGTTCACTTATTAACATATTCAAATCTTTTTAGTTACCTCTTAAATGTTGTTATATACACACAATAGTCGATTTCACGATGAGTGCAGTGTATCATGCAAATGAGAAATAGTGACAAGTCTTCTTGTGTATATATATCATACGGCGGAAGGGTAGGGTAGCTTGCGTACACGTTTGAAAGTTGATGTAAGACATATACCCGAGGGGGTCATTGTCTGTGTTGGAATGTTTTTATTTTCATACATTAGTCAAATTAGGAAAACAAACGAACCGGTAAACATTATGAATTTCCATATGATTACAACAACAGCTTAACTCAAGAAGTCATTGTCTGTGCTAGAAAGCTTTCTCAACGATTATATCTTAAGAAATTAGCTATACGAAAGTATTTCGTACATAGCTAAAATTATGAATCTTGTACGTGAGAAGCCTGTAAATTCATGCTCATAGACAATTTTATTTCCATAATATTATTATTTGTATATATAGACCTTTTTTACATAGCTCATAATTTACACAAAAATCATAAAGCATCAAACTGTATGGGAATGATGACCTGTGACTTAACACACATTGGGTTGAACGCAATCCTGTACACGTTAGGTTCAATGCAAATCCAATTAGGTTTGTTACACGTTGTGTCGCACTGACCTGAAATTTATAGATGACCTCCATACAAAAACAGATAACAGATTTAAATAATAATTTCGTGCTTGCAATATACAACCTATGTACACAAACTTATAAAGCGTCAAACTATATATCCTTTGTTGGTTTGTAATTATTACTAAACAGTAATACATGCTTAGAATGAAAATATTTGTTATGATTTTAGTAACGTACAACCCCAGCTTAACTCAAGGGTCATTGACCGGTGTTATACTCAGCATAAAGGAATTAACGCGTGCGCGCACTGAGGCTAATACTAATCGCAACGCTTAATTTCTATCTCTTCACGTATCAAATTGTTTCTTTACGTTTGTATTTTGTCTAAACCATGTTAACTTCACACACACACACACACACACACACACACACACACACACACACACACACACACACACACACACACACACACACACACACACACACACACACACACACACACACACACACACACACACACACACACACACACACACACACACACACACACACACACACACACACACACACACACACAAGAACAATCGGCTGCTAATTGCGTGTTCTTGAACTGAATAAAGTTTACGTTTACTGGAAAATGTCTTATGTGCTAACTTGAGAAAGACCGTTTTGCATTATTGTACAATATGTACGTCAGTTTTCAGAGTTCGTATACAGATCTGCAAATGTTTTACTTGTTTATATTTGTACTATGAATGTATATATTTTCATTATAAATATGTTAACAGTAACCAACGAGAAACACATGTTTGACACAGTATACTTCAAGCGTTAGCTGTACATATCAAATTGTTTCTTTACGTTTGTGACAATGATCAGTGAGACACTTGCGATACATATCGTGTCGTAGACTCCTCTTAATCGCAACTCGAGGTACACCTTTACATACACGTTTTTGACACTCGTTGGTAGGATCTTCGTGGGCCACAAGGAACGAATAACATTTCGCTCGGAGACCCACGAATTACCAATCTTGCATTATTGTGTATAGAACAGATCTACCAACATTTTTCTGTGGTGGAAAATTCAAACTATATGATCATGATTGTTGTCGATATCAATTCTCTCTTTGAATGTAAGTAACTCTCTCTCTCCCTCCCTCTCTTTCTGTCTCTAGACGCAGTTATCCATCACGATATAATCTCTCTCTCTCATTTGAATGTAAGTAACTATCTGTCAAGTAAAACTATCTCTCTCCCTCCCTCCCTCTCTCTCTCTCTCTCTCTCTCTCTCTCTCTCTCTCTCTCTCTCTCTCTCTCTCTCTCTCTCTCTCTCTCTCTCTCTCTCTCTCTCTCTCTCTCTCTCTCCTCTCTCTCGCACACACACATTTAGTAGATTACTGTTGCATCTCTCTCTGTGTGTTTATGTAACGGTTGACACTCGTTGGTAGGATCTTCGTGGGTCACAAGGAACGAATAACATTTCGCTCGGAGACTCACGAATTCTCTAATAGGACGACCACACGTTTCATCCTTGAACAGTCCGACAACCTTTTTGTTTTTTAAGGCTATAACAAGGATGAGACGTAGAGTAATCCAATGTGTCAAAAACGTGTAGGTACTCCTTCATGTCTGCATACAAGTCAAATGTTTGAATACTATACATCAGACTGTCTGTATCTGTCATTAGCAATCTAACGTTACGACCGTACTTGACGGCAGCATAACGATAATGAAAGTCATACATTATCGTTTTGCTAACGTTTGTATTTTGTCTAAGCTAAGTTAACTTCACACACACACACACACACACACACACACACACACACACACACACACACACACACACACACACACACACACACACACACACACACACACACACACACACACACACACACACACACACACACACACACACACACACACACACACACACACACACACACACACACACACACACACACACACACACACACACACACACACACACACACACACACACACACACACACACACACACACACACACACACACACACACACACACACACACACACACACACACACGCACACACACACGCGCGCGCGCGCATACAACACAACCAAAATAAAGTAGTGCATGTTGATCCCAAAAAATTTCAAAGCTTCGGAAACAACCCTTGTCTAGAGGTTGAAGCTCATGGGTTGTGTTTGAAGGCAAACAATACAGCACAATATTGTGCTCTTCAGCAACCTCACAAATCTTGTAGTCTAAGTGAGATTTAACCCCATCAAAAATTAAAAGGCATGTCCCGGCTGGTTTAAATTTAGCAAAATGTTTTATATATTCAACAAAACAATCTATCGTCATGGATCCCTTAGGGGTCATTATGGTTGTTGAACCAGGAGGTAAATTTTTTTCCCAAGCAGGATTTTTCCTCACTCCAGAAAATAAAATCATTGGTGGAATTACAGATCCAACTGCATTTCCACATGTTGCAACTGTTACACTCTCACCGTGTTCCTTAGCAACAATATTATAACATCTTCACTTGCGTTATAACATAGGGAACCCGTATTAATTGGTTCTGCCAATTACACAGGCTGCCTTCGTTGTAACAAGCTGAAAATTAATCCAATCACTAAAACAATTACTATACAAGGAACTTGGGGGGGGGGGTCTGCTGATTTATGCACTGAATATTGTACTAAAGATGACATCTCTTTATTTATGTCTATTTCATTATACATAACATATCAACTTTTAACTTACAGTGAAAATTGTAATGGGTTTTCTGCATTAAGATTTATAATACAGTTAGCGCATTTTACCTCGGATCCGAGTTTATATGTATTACTTAGGAATTTAAAGTTTACTCTACTCCATTTATGAATTACTTTATTACTCTTTATACCATTTGAGGAATGGTTTCATTTAGTAGTGCAATGTTCCAACGCTACATCACACTTGTTACTTTACAACTTATGGTTACTGAAGTTACTTGTTACAACATTTATTCTTAAACTTTAGTAGAGATTGTCATTTTAAAGTCTTTTAGTTTACAATTACTTCTATTTCAAAAGATACATATCCACGGAAGACAAGCCTCCGCGTCACCTCTTAGTTAAGGGTTTTAGTCCTAGTCCTCCACGCGTGATTCTTCGGTCCTCTCTCTGTAGTGGGTTGTCATCGTAGTAGCCTTTCTGGTGAAGGTCCTCGGACTTAACTAATGTTGATTCGGATGTTACGGTGTCATGAAGTCGTCCTGTTTCTCGGTGGTATTGTAATTACAGTCGAGCTCTTCGTCATCACATTTACAGTTATGCACATCACATTTGGTAATAGTACGGTTGTATCTGAATTTACATATACAACACTAAGATAACTTTAACTATATTTCTTACTGGGAGATGTCACCTTACGCACTTAATTTTCTACATTACTTTTTTCTGTTACACACTACATTCTCGTTGTATAACTCTTCACACGGTTATTTGAAACTAATAACCACATTTAACAAAAAGTACATATTTTGTACAGCGCTCTGCTTTGAGCTGCTTACTGGTTGAACGACGCATCATCTATGCTCTGTAACTATGTAGGAAGGGTCAGTACATCGCGCGGAGGTTACGCGTCGCAGCGAAATTGTTCCACATTTCTCCTTTATTTAAATGGTTAAAGTTTGACTTTTTAATTATTCAGAGATATTCTTAATTACAAACGTTATTAAAGTACACTACTGTGGTCTTGTTTAATTATTTAAATAATGTCAAATTTACAAGTATTATTAGTTTGTTTAGGGGTCGGAATTCAAGTTAATTCCGGTTAGCGCATGTCTATGCAGGGTTAATTAACAAGGTTTACCCTATCTGTACACTCGTATTCCTTTTTATTTTATTATTAAAACTCTTTATTAAATATTATTATAATTTTATGATAGCGATAAAATTTAGTTTATATGTGAGATTTTATTAAAATTTAAAATTTCTCAGCCTTTACATTACCTATTTATTAATTACTATATTTTTAATTAATGAAATCGTCACATACTCCGCCGCTTAAAAACAGACTCCGGCTTATTTGGTCAGCAATGTACCGGGAGTATGCTTGGGGATTACCGTGTGAAATTTCTCTCACTCGTTTCTCTGTATAAAATTACGAGCTGCATAAGTCACTCTCGACTTGCTTATTCTTACTCTCAATATATATATATATATATATATATATATATATATATAATACTTTACAGACTAATTCTAATACTACATAAAATTCACACATTATAAAATATATTGTAAACATTCTAAATTTTTCTTAACTCTACTACTTAAGACTACTACCGGATTTTTCTTTAGTTGTGAGTTATTCTTGTTATAGAATTACTCCTTAAGTAATTTGTTACTTAATTATTACTCATATTCGATGTCATCTGACTTCTCACTTTGCTCTACTTTCGATGAATAGGATTCAAGGTTGATCAGGCCTCGTACCTATTTATACGATTAGGTAGCCAATTGTTACTCGAGTACTCTTTAGCAGTTGAGTACGAAACATATACCTTTTACTACATTTATTTTGCTTGCACTCTACCATTTCCTTCTTTGTGATAACGTTTTATCTGCGAAATAGGTGTTCTTCGTACATATTTTTGAGTAGAGGGTTCGTACAGGGCTACAGTTACTGGAGTTAAGTATCTGTGAATTTGATAAGGAGCGCACCATCGGTATGATAGCTTGGAGGTTGTCTTATCGATTGCCCTACTCATAGGGTGTGTTTTATACATTACTAAATCACCGATTTGGTACTTTACATCATTATTATTATTATTATTTCGCTCGTGATATTTCCTTGATTTCGCTAAGTTTTCTCGTAAATTAGCGCGAGCTTCATTCCAGATTTTCTTTATATTTTTATCCCTAATTTCAAGGGGTAGCAACTCATGTATTTTCCACTTAATGGATAATGGGTGGTTAAGTTTGTATTTGAACAATAATTCGAATGGGGTAGACTTATGTCCTTCATGATAGGCTGAATTAAAGGCGAATTGTATCCAGGATACGTTCTGGTCCCAAGACGTATGATCGTTTGCATGGTACGCTATTAAAGCAGATTTTAGGTTTCGCAAATACCTTTCAGCTATATTACCTTGCGGACGATACTCTGTAGTGGTAATGTGGTCTATTCCTAATTTGAAACACATGTTCCTGAATTCCTTTGACTTAAACTGTGGTCCGTTATCCGACACTAGATGGACTGGAGTACCGAATTCTTTAAATAATCTATGCTGTAAAATACTTACGGTGGTTGAAGCCAATGCTCGCCGCATGGGGTACATCCGGACGAATTTGCTGAAAGAATCTACGCAAATTAGTAACATTGTATTTCCTGATTTAGAACGCGGGTAGGGTCCTGAAAAGTCTAAATAAATTTTAGAGAACGGGGTAGCAGGAATCTCTGAGATTAATTGACTTATTTGGCTGTTTCTCGCTGGTTTGCTGAGTGCACACAACTTACACCTTTTCACGAAATTTGCGATCTCACTGTTCATATTTTCCCAGTGATATTCTTTACGAATTCGATGTATGGTTTTATTTATTCCCATATGTGCTCCAATGGTGGAAGAGTGATAGTATTCCATCAGCATAGGTTTAATAATATCAGGGGCGATTATTCGTAAATATTTTCCGTTCGCTATTTTATAACATAACACTCTCTTACTTAATATGTATTTTTCTGACTTATTTCCTTTATCGAGTTGTTCAATTATTGGTCTCAAACGGGGGTCTTGTTGTTGATACTGGGCTAAGTCCGTAAATGCAAGAGGAAATTCGGTAATTAAAGTATTGATAATCGGCGTTTCTCTATTCTCCTTGTTTTCGTATGTTTTACTACTCGGCTGGAACATACGTGACAGTGTATCGGCAACTACGTTTTGGGTGCCTCTAATATGTTGTACTTTGAATTTAAAACAATTTAATCTTATTACCCATCTTCCGATACGACCTAACTGTTTTGGGTGATTTAGTAGCCAAGATAATGCTTGATTATCTGTTTCTAACAAAACTCTTTATGTTCTAAAAAGGGTTTGAACTTCTCAAAAGCGAAAACGATAGCTAAACATTCTAATTCGTATGCGGAGTATTTCTTTTCTTGGTCTGTCAGGGTGCGTGAAGCGTAACTAATAGGTAATCTAGAGTTATCTACTTCCTGATGTATTACTGCACCTAGGGCTACACTTGAACTGTCTGTCTGCACTACAAACGGTTTTGTAAAATCGGCTAATTGTTGTACTGGGGGTGATATGATGCTTTCTTTTAATTTCTCGAATGCGGTTTGGTGTTGCTCATTCCACTCAAATTTAACTCCCTTCTTTCTTAAGGTATTTAGAGGTGCTGCAATTTCGGCTAGATGTGGGATATACTTGTGGAAATAATTTATCATTCCCAAAAATCGGGCTATTCCTTTCGCATCCCGCGGTGGTAAAAATTCTCTGATAGCACGGGTTCGCTCGGGGTCTATGCTTACCTTTCCGTTGGCTTTTACGATGTGACCTAAAAATGAAAATTCTGTGACAGCAAAATTTACTTTACTGGGGTTTACGGTTAATCCAGTTTTCTCCAATCGGGATAGTACTTCACGTAGATGTTTAAGATGTTGGTCAATTGATTCGCTGTAGATAACGATGTCATCTAAGTAGTGATACACATATTTAAATTTTATATCATGAAATAATTTTTCTAATAATCTGCTACATACAGAACTACCTTGGGATATACCAAAGGGTACCCTCGTAAATTGGTACAGGTTGAAAGGGACGGCAAATGCGGTTAGACGTTTTGATACTTCCGAAAGGGGTATTTGATGAAATGCCTGATTTAAATCCATGATGGTAAAAATTTTTGCTTTCGTAAAATAATGAAAAGCACTGTGGATGTCGGGAAGCGGTATAGATTCAAATTCTATCCGTTTATTTAGTTGCCTGTAGTCCACAACTAGTCTATGTTTGTCGTTACTTTTGGGTACTAAAAACGCGGGTGATGAATAAGATGAAGTAGAGGGTTCGATGACTCCTTGTTCTAACAATTTGTTAATTTGGTTCCTCATTACTTCCATTTTTGGAGGTGATAACTTGTACGGGGCTAAACGTATTACTTTATTGTCGCTCAAATTGATTTTGTACTCTATTAGGTCCGTCAGTCCTAACTTTGGGGTGAGGACGTTGGAGAACTGTTTTATTAATGTCTGCATGTTCCGTCTATCTTTACTTTCCAGATGACCTAATTCAGACTCGTGATGTTTTAGATGTGTAGAAGTAGTTCCAGTACTTTCTCTGTTATTTGCATTATCATCCAAGTTATATTTTCGTGAACGATCGAATCCAAAGTAAAATTTCTTATCGTGAATATCTAGAATTATTCCTGTTTTACTGATAAAATCAGCTCCCAATATTAACTCGGGTCCTAACTCGTCGCATACCAACATTGGAAAATACCACGTTAGATTTTTAATTTTTACTTTAAACGTGATGATAAGTTTTATCATTAAATTTTGTTTATTAGCTGTAGCACATCTAATATTTACTGATTGACTGCGTTTAACTAAATTGTGTTTAAATAATTTATTGGCTAGCTCTTGACTAATTAAACTTCGCGTTGATCCGGAATCAATTAATCCGAGGGTGGATGTAACACCGAGGTCAACTTGTATATACGGTAATTGACACTTGCTGAAATCACATTTATTAATCGCGTTACATTTATCAATAAATTTTCTAACATAGGGGTCTAATTTATTTTGGTTATTATTATTTTGTTTTAATTTGTTGTCTCTCAGGGGTTTACCTGTTTTCACGAGGCTGCGGAAGACACAGGGTTTCAGATCTCCCTGCCTTACATGTTTTTTGGATAATGGGTTTTCTGATTTTACTGTTTCCGTTTACAGTTTCTACTGATGTGTCCAGGTTTCCCGCAGTTATAGCATACATTTTCTTTACGTGGGGTCTCACTGGTTTCCTGTCGAGGTTGAGGCTCCTTGGACTTACCATGGCCATGAAAATAGGTTGGTCGCCGAAATGGTCGTCTTTCTCGTAGAGTTCTTGCATCTGTGACTAGGGCTTGCGTTTCCTTTCTATATTGTGTTGTGGATAGCGATGCATGTCTGTTCTGATCTGCGTACCATACATTTGAAGAGTGAATACTACATTGTTCAAGATCAGCGAAAGTGTGGGGCCTATTTATTAGTGCTAAACGGGAGCGTTCTTCAGGAGATAAGCCTACTAGAATAGTATCGACCAATTGTTTCTCACTCCAGTCGACTTGCAGTAGACGTGAAGATTCTCTGATGTCTGCAATATAGTGGGCCAGTCTTTCATGGGCTCCTTGTACTCGAAGTACGGTATTTCTTTTAATCTCCTCGTAAATTCCCGTGGGGATATAATATTTGATTATGGTAGTATGAAGTTCTTCTACTGGAAGAGTCGAGTTTAATGATTCCAGTACACGATCTCGTAATGGTGGTTTACATTTGGGTAGGATTACTTGCAGGATTTGCCAATCGTTCAATTGTTGTAGATCTTTTATTTGCAGGAGGTATCTGATGAAATTTAACAGTTTCGTAATACTTAAGCCATCGGTGTAAGGAATTTCATTAATTATTTTCTCTACTGGGTGGGTAATCTTTCCGTAGAGGTCTACATTAAAATTTACATTAGGTATACCTTTCGAAGGATTTGTGGCTGCATTAGGAGTCGTAATCGCATATCGACTAGTGCGAGTATGGTGACCACTAGGCTGTGGGGGTTCTGATATCGTTAGGGTATTTCATTCTCTACTAGGTAACTGTTCATGAGTCGGTGGTATCTTCGATACGGTGGGTGATTCGTGGTTCGAAGTGGATGGAGGGTGTTCTAAAGTAGGGGATTGAACCGGGGAAATATATAATTTTTGTAAGGAGTGCTCAATTTCTTCTATTCTAGATGAGTCTGACTTTCGTCGTAATTCGTTGATAATTATGGGTAATTCACGTAATGCCTCATCCGCAAATTTCTGCACATCGGCACGGATTACGGTGACGTCGGGCCAGCTTAATAAATTGTTCAACCGGCGGGTTAAATGTTCTATTCGTTGCATGACGCGCAATATTACAGTAGGTGATTTTTCGTCTTGAAGGTTTTGAGATAATAACGTCAGTTCCCTATACTTCGCATAACAGGTTTCTCGTTCGCTGTCATAATCGAGTTCACGCAATCTATCTAACTGCGAGGGTATATCTGATCTGGTTTCGCGTAATGATTTGCGCAATTCAGACACTGTTACGTTCACGTGTTTTAAACCGCGTAGAATAGCTTCGTAGCACAGCTCATCTTTTAATAATAGATCCGGGTTAAATACAGCCATTTTTGAAATGTGAGTGGCTATAAATACTTATTCTACTATTCGCATTAAATTCTATACTACTCTTTCTTTTTTTTTTATTACACATAAACGATTAAAATGTGAACTTTAATCATTTTACATTGGTAGTGAGAGAGAGAAATCTCACACAGGCGTCAATATACGTTCAACGAAGGGGGAATTCTCGGTTACTAAACACAGGATAATACACACTTCTTATAACAATAGAACAATCGAAGAGGGTTGCGTATTGTCTAACTCAACTTTGCGGGAGGTAACTACGACAGTTTTACACAGGCGTGGACAAGAATTTAACCGGTCAGATTTTGTTTACAAACCGACATGTTGATGAATGAAATTTTTGACAAGCACGTACCTGATGTTGTTTCGTATTCTTGTAGCGTGTTAAGTTAACATTATGTACATTCCTATATCTAAATCATAATTAAAATTACTTATTTACTATACTATTATAATAATAATTATCATATTATTTTATTTAAAATTTTTGACACATTTTAGAGTAAATGAGTGAATAGATCAACAGGGTGTCCCAATATTACACAATTATTTTTTAAGAAAGCAGAGTGGCGCAATTTATAGCATCACGATGCTTACAAACCTTTTCTATTTAGCAGAGTTACGCAATTTATAACATCTTTACTTGCGTTATAACATAGGGAACCCGTATTAATTGGTTCTGCCAATTACACAGGCTGCCTTCGTTGTAACAAGCTGAAAATTAATCCAATCACTAAAACAATTACTATACAAGGAACTTGGGGGGGGGGGGTCTGCTGATTTATGCACTGAATATTGTACTAAAGATGACATCTCTTTATTTATGTCTATTTCATTATACATAACATATCAACTTTTAACTTACAGTGAAAATTGTAATGGGTTTTCTGCATTAAGATTTATAATACAGTTAGCGCATTTTACCTCGGATCCGAGTTTATATGTATTACTTAGGAATTTAAAGTTTACTCTACTCCATTTATGAATTACTTTATTACTCTTTATACCATTTGAGGAATGGTTTCATTTAGTAGTGCAATGTTCCAACGCTACATCACACTTGTTACTTTACAACTTATGGTTACTGAAGTTACTTGTTACAACATTTATTCTTAAACTTTAGTAGAGATTGTCATTTTAAAGTCTTTTAGTTTACAATTACTTCTATTTCAAAAGATACATATCCACGGAAGACAAGCCTCCGCGTCACCTCTTAGTTAAGGGTTTTAGTCCTAGTCCTCCACGCGTGATTCTTCGGTCCTCTCTCTGTAGTGGGTTGTCATCGTAGTAGTCTTTCTGGTGAAGGTCCTCGGACTTAACTAATGTTGATTCGGATGTTACGGTGTCATGAAGTCGTCCTGTTTCTCGGTGGTATTGTAAATACAGTCGAGCTCTTCGTCATCACATTTACAGTTATGCACATCACATTTGGTAATAGTACGGTTGTATCTGAATTTACATATACAACACTAAGATAACTTTAACTATATTTCTTACTGGGAGATGTCACCTTACGCACTTAATTTTCTACATTACTTTTTTCTGTTACACACTACATTCTCGTTGTATAACTCTTCACACGGTTATTTGAAACTAATAACCACATTTAACAAAAAGTACATATTTTGTACAGCGCTCTGCTTTGAGCTGCTTACTGGTTGAACGACGCATCATCTATGCTCTGTAACTATGTAGGAAGGGTCAGTACATCGCGCGGAGGTTACGCGTCGCAGCGAAATTGTTCCACATTTCTCCTTTATTTAAATGGTTAAAGTTTGACTTTTTAATTATTCAGAGATATTCTTAATTACAAACGTTATTAAAGTACACTACTGTGGTCTTGTTTAATTATTTAAATAATGTCAAATTTACAAGTATTATTAGTTTGTTTAGGGGTCGGAATTCAAGTTAATTCCGGTTAGCGCATGTCTATGCAGGGTTAATTAACAAGGTTTACCCTATCTGTACACTCGTATTCCTTTTTATTTTATTATTAAAACTCTTTATTAAATATTATTATAATTTTATGATAGCGATAAAATTTAGTTTAAATGTGAGATTTTATTAAAATTTAAAATTTCTCAGCCTTTACATTACCTATTTATTAATTACTATATTTTTAATTAATGAAATCGTCACAATATGAACACGTTTTGACCCCTTTTTGGCAAGAACTTCAGGATCTTTGTGTAGCTGTAGTCTACAGCCTTTTTCATCAATGTTAAAAAATTTTTCAGGAGAGGTCATCAGGTTATTGACGTTAAGGATTTTTTTTAATTTTTCGAAGTGATCACTGACAATGAATTTATTAAGCTTTTGAGCTCGCGCTGGATTGAGCCTTTGAGCTTTTCTTTTTCTGACATCAGGGTTTCTTTCCAAAAAACCCTTTAGCCAATAGCGTCCTGCCAAATCTTTAGAAAACTTATTAGAAATGCCATTTTCTTGGCAGTATTTGAAAACATTCAATTTAAGCATTCTTGAAGTTAGTGGATAACCAACATCTGCCAATCGAAATATTCTATTACATAATTCTCTCTCTTGTTCTATTGTGAGAGTCGCCTTACAACCTAACTTTGATTTTACTTCATTATTACCGTTTAGATAGCGGCGTAAAGTTCGCCTGGGTATGGAGTACCTTGTGCTCGCAGCGTTCACTGACAAACGTTGCCCTCTGACATCAGCAACTGCTCTTGTCAAGCCTTCCTGGGACCAGCCTCCACGTTTCTTCTTTCCTCCTTCATCAGGATCCATTTCTGAAAACAGAAATAATAAACTATACTTACGTAAATACATTATAAAAGGTAAATGTTGACAAAACATGACTTACCTAATTGCAATTTATGTATTTATTTATTTAATTATTTGGTAATAGCAGGTAATATGGCCAACTGCAGCTAATATGGCCAAGGCTGGCCATTTCACCAGCCTGGATAGGTTTTTAATTGAGACGTAAATTGAATACTATCTCTAGCAAATACCTAACTATGAATGTTACCTATCAACTGAGCATAAAAAACTGAAATAGAAACAACAGTCAAATCATTGTTATTATGTTAATGACATAGGTTAATAAGCGTAAATTTACCTGAGTAATATAATAACAGCGTCCTTCTCCAAGCAACAGGGGGACAAGATGGCGGCTACTGCTCAATGTAGAGCTTCCCCACTAGCAGTAATGGTCTGTGTAGTCTAGGAGAAGTGTCGAGAGAGCATTCTGATGCACTCTAGCCGGAATTCGGTAAACTATGTCCAATATTGAGAACTGGCCATATTATCATCACCCACCTTACATTGATGCAGATTGTTCTAGTGTATTTTATAAATAGCGTCCATCAATATCATAAGTTATACATCAATAATTGTGAATAATGTAAATACACGCGAGTAACATAACCTATGTACTTAACCTATACATTATTTTGATGAAAACTAACAATCGCAAAATCACGTATATATTATACAATATTCATAATATTACTTTGAATATGGGTTGCGGGTTCTCTAGTATACAAGAATTTATCCATCCCTTAAAACCCATAACCACAGTCACATATAAAATCTCCAAAGTTCACAAATATTACAAATTGATTTAGTATTTATAAAATTTTGTCTGCTTGGCCGAAGGTTGTATCGTGGCTCTTCGATGTCTGGAGTGTCACCGCTGGATTTGTTCTCTTCTATCTGTATGCTGGCCCTGCTGTAGTCAGGTCGTAGAGCTTGATTTACCATCTTGAATTAGGCTGCATGAACCTTCACTAGTGGAGTTGTCCATAGGGAATACACACCATTTCCCAGGCGCTAATCTACCGTCGTAAAGGTTTCTTTACCATTTTCAATTCGGCTGCATGAACCTTCATTGGTGGAGATGTCCTTAGGGAATACACACCATTTCCTAGGCGCTGATCTACCTACAGTGGTCTCATCCATTTCAGGGATAACCCTGCATGGTATCCATCAGCCTTGTTGTTGATAGTGCGATTCCTTCGCAACACCAAGACCCCTGGATTTAATAGCCGTCAATGTCTTGCTACTTGGCTTCCTCGAGGGTCCGTAGTTTGGCCACAATTCGTTTCTCATGAATATCTGGTTATGTTTTTTCAGCCATGCTTCTGGACTTGCATGACCTTCTTCTGTAGGCTGGCTGACCCCCTAATCACTGGTTCTGTACAATTTTCGATCCAGAAACAGTTCAGCTGGTGAATAGCATGTTATTCTGCTGACTCTCTGGCGCAGAACGAAAGTGACTGGGGTAGATACTGGTCGCAGGTTTTAAGCTCCTTGTCTACTAAGTGGCTTCTCAATATACTCTTCATCTCTTGATTTTTCCGCCCTGTTGGGTTTGCCCTTGGGTTGTAGATGGGAGTTGTCCCATGCTGCTATTGATGGGAAGTGAATTAACAGCCATTGTCAGTCAACAGGCATCGTGGATAACCATAGCGACTGAAGACTTCAGTTCTTAACATTGTCAGGATCCGTCCACTCGTGGCTTCTGAAATCGGTAAAGCCTCCACCCAACTTCTGAATAGGTCCGTGATCACTAGGATTCCCGTCCTTTCTCGTGATGTTCTAAGGTATGGGCCCATCAAGTCAAGTGCAATGACTTCCCAAGGCTGGTATGGCCATCTCCCTCGCATACTGGTGACAGCGTTCCAATTGCTTAGGTTAGTACAGGCATAGATGGAACATGTCCGGATGTAGCCGGCAATGGCCCAGCACAGCTCACGGAAACCCAGAAAAAACCGTCGCGTATTGACTGGTAGGTTTCTATCTCTCCTGGATGTCCGACCTCAGAGTATCATGAAGCAACGCCAGGATATGGGTGCTGCACGACCTGGGAACAACTAGAACAGGGTGTGATTGAGTCGGATACGATGAATACATAAAAGGTTATTCTCCACACTGAAACCATTAGAGCACATTTTGAACTACTTTGGTACGCCTTGACAATTCGTTGTTCGTTTCCACAATCTATTCCTTCATTTTCCTACAGGCCCAGTAATTTTCTTGTCACTTCTTGAACACTTTAGTGTTTATACCATCTTTAATAACCATTAAGACTGGTCCTTTTGACGTATCTGGTGTTTGCTTTGCTTTGGAATTTCTCTTTCCAACAGTTCTGTTTTCTCTGTCTCAGAGTGCCTCACAGGGTATCTTGAAAGGCTATGTACCTTTTGATTGCTTGCCCCAGAGACATGACATACATTAAAATCAAAGTCTGCCAACAGCAAGGCCTAGCGGATCAATTTTAATTTTGTACCAGACAGACTATGAAGCCACTGAAGAGAAGAGTTGTCAGTGTATAGCTGGAATTTCCTACCTTCCAGGTAGCTCCAAACAGCCCATACCACTGCTAACGCCTCTTTCTGGTTGATGTGCAGTAACGTCTTTCTGGTGGTGACGGTTTCTTACTGGCGTACTCCACTATGTCTCTTCCTATGTTCTCTTTTTCTTGGAATAATACTATCCATAATCCCATATCATTCGCGTCAGTTTGCAAACAAATTTTCCGCTTGGCAACCAGGTAAGCAAGTCGACGGGGACCGCAGCTTGGTTCCTTAACCTTATGAAAAGCTTCCTCCTCCTTGTCAGCCCATTTGAAAGGATGTTTGTTATTCAACAGGTCTGTTAATGGAGCTCCTTTTGCCTCGAAATGTGGTACAAAGCTGCTATACCACCCACAAAGTCCTACAAACTGAGGAATTTGTCATTTACTACAGGGCCTCTCTATTTCTTCAATAGCCTTGTTCCTCTCTGGCCGCCTTTCCAGACACTCATATGTTAAGATATGTCCTAAATATTCAACTTTTGTGACAAAAAATTACATTTCTTCATTTGGTAGGTTAGACCATGAATCGTGAGTATTTCCAAAAGTTGAATGACGTGTTCCTGTAGTTTTTTACTGTGTAACAGAATAGCTTAAAGAACTATTATGTACTTACATTATGCGGGTACTAATGTTTATCTCGATAATTAAAGAGCTAATTATTGGAGACCCGTCAGTCTTTCGACTGGTCTGTACCTAATAGTAAAGTCTTTCGACTGTGTAAAGAGCTAATAGTATTACAGATTCAGTAAGAAAAATATAAAGCTGTAACACACACACACACACACACACACACACACACACACACACACACACACACACACACACACACACACACACACACACACACACACACACACACACACACACACACACACACACACACACACACACACACACACACACACACACACACACACACACACACACACACACACACACACACACACACACACACACACACACACACACACACACACACACACACAATGACAGGTCAGTACAACAAAAACACTTATTAAGCAACACACGTACCTGTTAACTGTTCAAGAGTAATGGAACAGTTATTTTCGATTAAGTTACAGTATGCACAGGTATGTTGTAATAGCCATACTACCCCTATACAATAAATATGAGTTTTACGGAAACTCGATACACGGATGCCTGATATATGAATTCGTTTATCAGCACTCGTATTTTACAATTTATTAGCGATTAAAAACACGGCGAGTATCACCAACACAATGTTAATTTACTGAGTAGCGTGTGTGGATGTTTATTAACCGTAAATACTTTCAGTTGGTTTATCTCGACTATTTTAAACGTTTATTGGTTCATGTGTATGAGCAGTATTACACTTTATCTATTTTTTCACCTACTCAGTTCTTCTGTAATCTGACTTCAAATGTTTGCGAGCTTCAGTAAGGATGGACAAATATCAATGCTCTGATTCATTCAAAACAAAGATATCATAAATGCAAACAACAAACTTAAATTTTACAAACTAATATTGTTTTATTAGTTTGTAAAATAAACTAACTATATCTAATATCTAAAATAAACTATACGCGTAAACTAATATCAAAACTACCTGTCGTTTAAAAATTCTTAACGCTGCTCAAATATTCTCCAGTCTGCTGGAGTATTCAGAGGACTGATTTTTTACACAGTTCACAGCATGTGACTATGGTTTAGTTTAACTTTTTGTCATTTATTAATGTTTGTGTATGGTCCTTATTATGTATTTTTATAACTAGAAGACATTTTGTAATAAAAGCGTGTTTGTTTTACAAAAACCTTAATAAAATTTGTGAGTATCAATTTCTTTGGTATTTAATAGTGTTACGACGGTCTATTGATCGTCGTACGATACAGTGGAAAACAAAATACAAGACACCAATAAAATCACTAATCACCAGCTTTAATTTTCTCAGTTAAACAGTTTATAATTAACTCGTACAATATTTCCAGTCAGATTTGTTCACACGCAATAACAATGCCTATTAATAGAGTTTCACACAATTATTAACACAATACTACTTCACTTCGACAAACACTCAATCCGCACTAGCAAAAATCGCTCACGTAACTGAACTGACAATACGGCTGCTATCGCTTTATATAGGCCCTGGAGAATGTTCTGGATTGTTCAGTACGCTTCTTGTAACACTTCCCCCTCTTTAAGCCTGTTCGTCCTGAACTGGCAAACCGTCTCTGAAGTAATACTTAGCCAGGCGATCTAGGTAGACGTCCTTGTGAAAGATAATTCTCCCGTCCTTCGAATTCGGTCTCGTGTCATCCGAACATTAAGTTCCCAGGAATACGAGTCTTCCGCTCAACCGCTAGTTTTGCTGGAATTACTCCCTTTGCGTCATATACTGATGACCTAAACACCACTGGCTGATCCAAGTCTGTTTAGTTCTCGTCAACAACCTCTTACGTAACTTCATCTTCAACAACTTTTCTCCCGGGCGCTTCTATTAACTCACGAACAAACAAGGGGTTTTCCTTGACACCCATAGTAGGCATTCCAATCACTTCTTTTGCCGTTTCACGTACTTGTACTTCCTCTGCTAGTTCTTCTTCCATTTCCACCTGCAATAGGTAAGGTTCCCTTGACCAGACTTGTTGACTTCTTCTTCGGCGAATGACACTTGCTTGATTGAATGGTTGGCAGATCCTGACATTTTAGCCATGCAAAGCTTTATCTTCTTTTGGTCGACCCTCAGGACATTCTTTCTTAAGTCCACAAAGAATCCGTAGGCATTCATAATGTCAGTGCCAAGAATCACTTCATCGACAATGTCTGCAACGAGCATTTAGTGGCTAAACTCGAGAAGACCCAGGCCTACACGTACGTTTACCTTTCCTAACACCTTGACGGGACTTCCAGTCACAGTCTGTATTGTACAAGAGCTAATTAGAAGGTGGCGGTTGCTGACTAAGTCAGGGCGCACAATAGACACTGTTGCACCCGTGTCAACTGTAAACGATGTTGGTTTACCTTCCGCAAATCCATTAACAATCAAGTTTCCACTGGTCTTATGTAGCGTGGAAACTGTGTGCTGTTCTGGGGCTTTACTTCTCCAACTGGTGCGATCACTCTCTTCTCTCGGTATCTTCTTCTCCCAACAGTCTACCTGTAGATGACCACGTTTTCCACAGTTGTAACATTTCGGTCTTCTGTCTTTTTCCCATCGTTCAAATCGTTGCGACTCTCTTGAACTTGTGAATTGTTTGTCCGACAACATTGTTTTTCTGCACCCATCGCAACGGCAATGTGATGCAGGGATCTTCTGACTGCAATGTGATGACACACACCCATTAATGTAGCAGGACGCCGACTTGGCAGCTTCAAACTCTAGGGGGTGAACAAGAGCTTCTGAGCTATTTCGGTGTCTTGCCATTCGTAACATTTGCTGAAGTTCACAATCTCCGATGCCATCAATAAATGTCTGCACCGCAAACCTTATTCGAAAATCTTCTGGTGCTTCAGGATAGGCCAATCTAATCAATCTGTCTATACTTGCTTCAAACTCTTGAAGACTCTCCCTGGAACGTTGTCGTCTTGTTCTCAACTGAGCGTAGTACACATCTCGCAAATGTTTATTACCGTAGCGTAATTCTAGAGCTTTTATCAATTCGGCATAGGTGTTTTGGCTGTCAGGTGGCACTTTCTGTAGTAATTCTGCCGCAGGTCCTTTTAATGCAAGAACGAGTGAAATGTCTTTCTCTTCTTCTGTCCAGTTATTTAAGCGAGCGGCAGCTTCAAATTGGCGATAATAAGTTGCCCAGTGAGTGCTTCCATTAAACGATGGGGCCTTTGCAAAAACTGGCCCTACTTCAGTTAATAGCGTTCTTTTATTTCTCTGATATTTTGCATCTTCTAAACTTGACATACTTGTTTTCATAGTTGACACAGATTTTTCTATTTCAGATATTCTGTCAACTTGTTTGTTCAGCTCACCTCGTAACAGGCCGAATATTTCAGTGATATCATCTTGTATGAACGCCTTAACGTCGTCTGCTTGACGACTAAATTCTTCTTTTGGCCGTTTCTCTGGTGTTTCATTTTCACGCTTACGTTTTTCGTCATATCGTCTTACTGTTTCTTCTGCTTCCCGTCGGCGCCTTTTCTCTGCTTCTTCTCTTTCTTGTTTTCGTTCTTCTTTTGTCTCTGCCCGTGTATGCCGCAGCAGCGCTTGGAAAGCTTCCATCATCTGACTGCCATCCATTGTTTACCGATTAATTACGAATTACCTCGTCTTGTACAAAGTGTCCACTGTTTCCACTGTTAACCGTTCTATCCCAGTTCTGACACCACTATTACGACGGTCTATTGATCGTCGTATGATACAGTGGAAAACAAAATACAAGACACCAATTAAGTCACTACTCACCAGCTTTAATTTTCACAGTTAAACAGTTTATAATTAACTCGTACAATATTTCCAGTCAGATTTGTCCACACGCAATAACAACGTCTATTAATAGAGTTTCAAAAATTATTAACCAAATACTACTTCACTTCAGCAAACACTCAATCCGCACTAGCAAAAATCGCTCACGTAACTGAACTGACAATCCGGCTGCTATCGCTTTATATAGGCCCCGCAGAGGTGCAGTACAGCTTTGCCTCCTTACGTCACGCCAGCGGCTTAATGCTTATCTCAAGTGTTCCTGGAACTCACTAGAACCACCTAGTGTGAATGACGCAACACAAGCCACACTGGACGGGGGGAGTGGAGAATGTTCTGGATTGTCGATACGCTTCTCGTAACAATAGTTTATTTAACTATTTTATAATCATGATCACGTGATCTTTGTAACAATTTGTTAGCTTCAAAATCATGGGGTTTTAAGAAGAAAGAAGATAATGCATTTGAAACGGAAATCGTAAGGTGCATTTAAAGAAAAGAAGGAAATATGAGGGAGAATAAGGAAATTCAAAGATTGTTAATTTGTTTTGTTTGTTGAAACCATGTTTGTTTTACTACAAGCAGAAGGTAAATTACATATTATTAACAGATTTGACCGACGTTGATTGTTGCTAGTTAATTCATAATCAGTAATTTAATGTTGAATTTTTAATAATTAACAATTTGCTCAAAACTACATTTTTGTTTCGTTCTTTGTTATTTTTCTCTAGAAACACTATTGTTTATTAGATAATAGAATTATTTTACAACGAACGATTTGCCAATGGCGCTTGCTAAGATGCTGGGGCTTATGCTAGACGATCACAGCGTACGTCCATTAACGATGTTATTATTTTCACTGTTGCAACCAGTAACGTTACCGCACGGCCACTTCTTCCGCCATTAAGTCTTCCTACATATTAATGGCGGAAATATGTATTTTCTGCATCATTATATCTTGTCCGATTACCATAAAAATTACTGATTTCACTATACGGATGTGTAACTTTTTTACTTTGAACATAGTATATTACCTGTTGTATAATACTACTACTACTACTACTACTACTACTACTACTACTACTAATAATAATAATAATAATAACAATAGGATTTACAATTTACTGAAGTAGCTTTTCTATAAATCTTCGAATCTCATTTTTCCGCAGGGGACCGGCTTGCTTTCTTCACTTTTCTTTGTACGCTAGCTACAGATTGTTGCGTGCAATACCTCTCCAGTTTACTCTATGGTAGCACTTTCCTCTGTATTTTTATATACCCAACTTGTTTACGTCTTCCATAACTCGATCCTTTCAACTTACATTTGGCCTACCTCTTTTCAGCGCTCCCTCTGGTTTCCCCTACAATGAGTTTTAAACATTTTCCCCTCTTGTCTTTTACAGACCATAAAAACCATCTTACCTTTGTAACTTAGATTACCTGAATATATTTTCATCCTTTAATATTTGGTATATTTCTGTATTCCTTAGACCACTGCATTCATTCTTTTCCTACTTTGCTTTTTATAATATATTCTTCTAATTAACTTTCTTTCAAACTTTTCAGTTTGTTTTCGTATCTGTTTGTAAGAAACCTTGTTTGTGACGCATAAGCCACTACAGGTCTTATTGCACCTCTGTAAATCTTTATCTTCGTTCACACACACTCTCTCTCTCTCTCTCTCTCTCGGTTGTAACGATATTGTGGGACTTGACGATACTAATGTTAATTGCAAATTGATACTTAAACTATGATAGAAATTACTGTTATATCGTCAGAAAATATCATGTTTAATTCTGGAAATGTAACATACAGTGAACAGGTTTTCTTGTTGATTTGTTAATGTGATGGAATTAATTAATCCATACCCGTTATTATGAAGTTTCTGTTTTCTTATTTTAAAAATGCTGCTGTGGGCCGTATTTACTGTTTATCTGGCAGTTTTTCTACCTCTGTAAGTATCAAGTAAACAGATGGGTAGTTTATCACAAAAGATATGGTAATATTTTAGAATAAATTAATAATACATTATCCTGGTAAGCAGTGGGGCTGGAGGGGCCTGGGGTTTGGTCGGCTTCATACAAAAGAAAAAAAAAACAAGTTAGGACTAATCAACATAACTATCTTTAAAGTGGCTGAAAACGCGTGATAATATCATGAAGTCAGTCCCATTAATGCTATGTAATAAATCTGTTTGTATATTTAAAAAAGAGTTACTACAATATTAGCGTAGACAGCTGAAAAAAATAAAATAAAACAGCCTAAAATTAAGAGATTAACAAAATTCGTCAACTTTTAAAAACTTTCTGGGGGGGGGGTCCGGTCTCGTTCGTCCCCTCCGTAAATGCGCCTCTGCTGGTAAGTAATACCTAAAACATAAGTAGGCCTACAATCGGTGTATATGGAAAAACAATATCTACAAGAAATAATATAGTTGTGATATATTCATTTAATCTGTAGACACAAATAAACGCTTATAATATAATATTTAATTGATTATTAGAGTTCTAAACACTGAAGTTTTTAAAAAGGCGTTGTGAATATTTAAAAAACAGTACAATCTTTTAGAGCCTAAAATGTTTATTGTGATTGTAAACACTGTAACAGAACTTACAACGATAAGATTAAAAAATTATTATTATTATGGAAATTGGTTATTAATAAAATTAGTGCGAGTGTTCACGTTTAAGGTTGGTCGTTTAAAAGAGTATTTATCACTTCACTGTCAACCTCCCCACTTACCATATGTGGATGTCTTCACTAATCTCGTTGGTGACTTCTTCTACTGCAAGAACACTGAATATACATACATGGATATTCCGTTTGAATATCATAAATAATGCACATACACAACAAAATAAATTACAAATTCAACTGTACTTCGAATGATATTGGTCATTCAAATCCTACCGCCACCTTATGATAGAACTGTTCATGAAAAATTAAACTACTTTATTTATTATAAAAAAAAATCAAAAACTCTGTTCCACTGGTAAATAAATTGGGGTTTATTAACAATTATTAAATGCAATGAACTCTTTTAAAAAAGCAATCAATAATATCTTTACAAACAATAATTACTTTAAACAATTCCTGAGATCTTTGTACCTCAAGGCTGGTAACACTGATGTATGGTATAATGTCTTTGGTGAACGAGGTTATGTCCACTTTATTCAGTTATATTACCAAATTAGTGAGTTCTTGGAAGATACATGATTCCAGATTACAAGATGTGATTTCATTTAACAATATTTAATAATGTATTACTATAAAAACAAACAAAGATTTAAAATTATAAAATTCGGTACCATAACCTATATATATCGTACTATCGTACGGTTAGCTAAACGCATACAGCAGTTGTGGTCAAAACACGTGCTCTGTGCTTGCACTGTTAAAAATATTATTATTATTTATTCATTAACTATTAAAATCATGTACTGGTAAGAGAAAAAATTTATAGAAAAAAAACTCTTGTTATAGCTTTCATTTAATTAAAATTATTTGAGAACAGAATTATTACTTGGTGACAAAATTATAATCGTCAGTTCTAGGTTAGTTACCTAGCAAACGTAAGTAATTATTTTGAATAAGTATATTACTTATTAAATTCTTAATAATATGAACATAAACATTCTATTTATAAGTCATCTGACGTATAATTATCAGTCATTTAGAATATTTGCACAATAAAACAGTTATTCGTTAATTCAAAAAGTTTAGTCAAATGAGCGACTATACACTATACATTGGTGATCGCTATTTAAATTAATTCCGATCTTCTCCATTATTATTAAATTGTAAAA
This sequence comes from Magicicada septendecula, assembly GCA_034769895.1. Lineage (NCBI taxonomy): Eukaryota > Metazoa > Arthropoda > Insecta > Hemiptera > Cicadidae > Magicicada > Magicicada septendecula. The sequence goes on from CM068367.1 coordinate 291,560,471, forward strand.
TATTTACTTTTAAATTAATTATTGCGCTATGATTCATTTATTCAGTTCTGATAATTCTTCATCATAATTTAAGCACTTAAGTACTTTTGACTAGTGCAGTCCAAAACAATATCGTTCGTTTACTAACGAAGGTTATTATTTTAATTCATTTCGTTAAAATAATTAAAATATAGTACTCCCTGATTTAAAAACACAAAACACGACCTTTATTATACCTGGTCGAGTTATTTTCACTGTTCACTTAATGCACTGGACATTCGGTAGTATATTGTTGTTTATAGGTTAGTGTATGTAGGCTTACTACTGTTAGTGACGCGCACATTTTGAAATAATTTTGACGACTTCTTGCGTGAGCCTTGCGTGTTGAGTGATACAGAACGAAATGATTCCTTCACCGGAGCGTCTCCTTCTCGTCTGGTCATTTTAAGCCATTTGATTGGTTCAAAAGGTCAAACTCTCAGCCCCAAAACACTTTGGTTAAATAAAACTTTTAATTTTTTACAATTTATAGCGTGGGTTCGAGGCTACGAGTGACGTATGCATCGATACACAAAATGACTGAAAAGTTTATAATTGTCATAACTTTTTTACCAATTGTCGTATCGTCGAATGGTTAGTGGCATTAAATCGCGGACACTTGTGGCTTTATTTTAAGTCTAAACAAGGATTGAATCCGTTCATTATTAACTCACTTAGCCATTTCACAAACTCATATGGTGATTCTTAATATAAATAAGTTTGTTTCACCATATTTTGTTACAATTACACTATAATACTTACTACTAAACGTCTCGAGTCCATTTCTCTTTCGTTTTAGTACATAAAATAGTTGTAATGACAATTTAAACAATATCTGGTAATGGCGTCCCTAGCAACCATATTCGATTATTTATAATTACATGTAACGCTATTACTCCTTACCTAATTACATTTGTTTGACATCCTAACACTAATATATACATTTATTTACATTTGTTCACATTTTATTTTGAAAAAATGTTATTTTTTATATACTTATAGTATTATAAAAAATACCTTCTGTTCTCATTTCTCTAATTTGTCACTTTTTTAATTATTTTATCACACAAGGTATATAATGTTATTAATTAAAATAGTGTACAATTGTAGTACCTTGTTGGTTTAATGTATTTATCAACCTTTCGTTATCTGAAAGCTCTCCAATTCTTAGTATAGTGTTTGTTTACATCTGGTTTTACAATGGTAGTTAGTTAGTTTCTAATATTTCAATTACTAAACTACTACTATTACATTTGTGAGGTGTTCTCATAGCAGTATCAGACATTTCTCTAACTACTGGTAACATTTTTCTTAATCTTTTGATAAGTTTTGATAGTGCATTTTGATTAACTATCTTGTCACATTGGGTTTCTGTTCTTTTGGCTTTATGATATCATATTCAATCTGATTCATTTGCTGTGTATTTCAGTACATATGTTATTTATTGATTTGCATTACTATTCATAATTAGCCTTTGTTTGAAACAATTGTTGATAGTTGCTTGGTTTAACTAATATACATGATTTTATGTTATAGGTGCACTTTCTATGAGGTTATGTGTCAGTTGTCTGACAACAATGTTCAACATATTCTTATGCAGTATTTGACTCTACTATTACCATTTGATTATGGCATTCTACTACAATGGTTTAATTATTAAATAATACACATGTTTACACTATTTGTTGAAACAATAACACAAGTATTCTTAGTCTAATAATATTACATTTCTTGTTGGGTTGTACCTAGTTTTTGGTACATTGATTGTTTTATACCTAACAAACTAGCTTATTTGCTACTATTTGTTCTGGAATTTGTTTATATTTTGTTCTGTCTTGCTGTGGCATTCAGTCACATTTCATTTTAAGGGTTACAAAGCTTTTATTATCAGTCCCTATGAATAATTAATTTACTGTTCTGTCTCATATTTCGTTTGGTGGTCTTAATGATTATCTATGTTGTGTCACAATCTTGATTAAACTGGTCACACTAATTGTCTGTGCATTTTAACTAGTTAATCTTGGATTCTTTCACTTATAATGGTTACTCATTTTCCTCTGTTATAAACATTCTCACTTGTATTGTCTGTGGTGTTTAATTGGGGTAAAAATGGTTATCATATTACAGGTTGTCACACTTACATTAAGTTTTCACTGTTATTGTTTGTGATTACTCAATTATGCTAAACACTGGTTTCTTCGTAGTTGATCTTCGAATAATCATTACTCTTCTTCCGGTCATTAATATAGTTCCTTGTATACCTTGTGAATGTTGATTTCTTGTACTGTCCATACATTATCTTCATTCTTCGTGGTATGTTTCCTTTGCTCTTCTTCTTCCTTTCTTCTTCTGGTTAATCGTTGTTCAATATCGGTGTTCTCCTGGGTCATACATTACTTGTGATAATCAATGTTCCCATAGTCTTGTCATATTCTTCAATATTTTTATTCGTGGTATTCATTGTTCCATAGTATTTTATACTGATAAACAAATTTGTTTGTTTTATCTTCATTGTGGTTGTACTTGAGTTGGCTCCTCTTCATTTTAATTATTATTTTCGTTGTTTCCCCTCACTATTTTGGACCTGTTGGCTCCTCTTCATTTTAATGATTATTTTTGTCATGTCCCCTCACTATTTTGGATCTATTGGGCCTGGATTCTAACATATTATATTGGCTCGCTGTCATTTTCTCTCTCTTTTGTACTCGATGATATCCATATTATTTTTCCTTCTTCTTTGTTGGGTTGTTTCGATAATATACGTTCGTATATACACACTTTGTTTATATTTCTCCTGTTCCTTATTTTATGCACTTTGAAATATTTTCATGATCTCCCTTTACTTGACGTAATAGGTAGTTACTCTATGTAACTGCCAATTTGGTACGTTACAACACATAAAGCATACTTTTTTAATACACAAGAAAAATGGTAATATTCATAAACAATATTATTTGCTCTGTGAAACATGAACATCAACCTGAAACTTTAATAATAATATAATCTGGCTCATACAAGTCTTTATGATTAAATTATTATGCGTCTCTTATAAACGCTAACTTGTGCAATGCTTACAATATATGTTTATGGACTTTCAAAAGAGTACAGTATTTATTCTTTCATATTATTCTCTCCTATTGAAACAAGTTAAACAAGAGACTGAGTGAGAGTGAGAGGGGGAGAGAGAGAGAGAGGTAGAAGAGAGGAAGAAAGAAAGAGAGACAGAGATAGAAAGAGAGGGAGGTATTTTTACCTACGTATTTCATGTTTCTTCACGTGTTCACACACATGGACACACTTACTTTCAGCACTTAATTACCATATTTCCTATGTCAGTTGTCTAGGTCTAGGCCATAGTAAATTTCATGATAAAACTAGTTTTAGTATCACTGTCACTAGCTGCGAAATCATTCTTCCATGACATTAACGTATTTAGAAGATCGTTGATAGTTTTTTCCTGTCATGTCTCTTGAGGATATCGAAAAAATGAATTCTTAGTAGTACGCTGGGTAGATAAAAGTGAATGGACACCAACGCGCAAGAAGGCGATCCTAATTTCTGTATATTTATTTTGTTTGCTAATAGTCTTAATGTTGATAATGACGATAATGATAATGACGAATGTTATGGCGATTCGAGAAGAGTAACAAATTTAAAGTAAAACTTAAAATATTATGTGGTTATTCTTATATTAAAATAAAATATAAAATCAGGTGTATTAGTCTATTACGTGAGGCATGACACAGGGCCTATCTGCCGATTTTGAGTTAGTGTCCATGTAAATTTTTGATTCCTTTTGCTATCGCTTCCTAAAAGGTTCTAGAACAAAGTTAAGGAAAACTTTTGGCCCGCTCTCACCCCTAAAAGGGTTGAAAACTACCCCTAAAGGGTTGAAAATATTAAACGACGCGAGGATGCATTTTGAAGCCCTGAAATTGGGTACTTATAGGTTTTTGGGGGTGCCGGTAACGATTCTGACGTCCAAAATTACATTCGACCAAAAGCTTAGTTTTTAAAGGGTTGAAGCAGAATATAATCAGGGGGTGGAAGTATTAAACTTCGCGAGAATGCCGGTCAAAGCCTCGAAAGTGAGTACCTATAGGTTTTTTTGGGGGGGGGGGCTGATTACGATTTTGACGTCAAGGAATATATCCGACGCACGGGTTCGATTTGAAAGAGTTGAAAACCACCCCTAAAGGGTTGAAAACATGAAACAACGCGAGGATGTACTTTGAAGTCCTAAAATTGGGCATCTACAGGTTGGGGGGGTGCTGATTACGATTTTGACGTCAAGGATACATCCGACGCAAGGGTTAGACTTGAAAGGGTTGAAAACAACCTCTAAAGGGTTGAAAACGTGAAACAACGCGAGGATGTACTTTGAAGTCCTGAAATTGGGTACATTAAAAAATCAAAATTCAAAAGTTCAAAATTCAGTCGAAAAAAATATATATTTGATGCATACTAATAAAACTTAATCAAAGAAAAGTTGAACCATAAACATTATATTATTTTATTATATTAAATATTCTGTTGATATGACGAACCAACAGTACAGAGAGTGACGAATTGCAACAGATATTGTTTTGTTTACAATAGACGTTAAAAAAATAAAAATAATACTTAATTCTATTGTCAATTTGAAAAAAGTTTAATTTAGTATAAACTAATAGGCTCTCAGGACCGCACCCGAACATATAACGTACGATAACAAAATCTAACTGTTGGAGCGCGTTTACATTTTTGGTGTCATAACACGTTCAATATTAAAAAAAAAATTCAAAATGCATTTTGTAGGAAATTTAAAGATCAACTATTGTCCTGTGCACTATAGTAAAAAAAAACCTAGTGCACACTAGATATTTCGCCTAGATGTCAAAAATGTTTTACACGATGTCAGCAAAATACACTTTTAAACTGCTTTAACTCATCGAGTTTTAGTCATAAAGGAATGAAATAAAATTTAAAAGTTTTATTTTTCTATAAGCTTTATTTTTGATTCATAACAATTTTTTTATAAAACGCATCGTTACTGAGATATTTAATAAAAAACCCGAATTTTGGCGAAAATCCCAAAACTTGAATTTTCTTAAAACCTTACGTGTTACTGTGCAGCAATACATATATAGTTAAAAAAATTTAGGACATTGCTAATATAATAGACAACCGAAAACTACAGTATCTCGGCTTAAAATGCATATTTGACAAAATGGCGGACGTCTCTTTTTAAATTTCTTGGAAAAAATGTGCAGGAATTATGATATTTTCCTACATAACTTCGTAATGTTTTAAGCTACACAAGTAATTAACTCAGAGTTTTTAGAAAATTATCAGAGCTTTCATTTGATACTAATTTGGTTACCATCGAACAATTTTTCACCGATATCAGTTTTAAGCACGTAATTTGATCAAAAACCGGTGAATCGCCATCTTGTTTTAGCTGTGTCTCGAGAACCATTTGACATAAGGAAACCAAACAATGTGGAAAATGTTCGGCTGGTAATAAGATTTAAGTTTGAGCAAAATGGCGTCGTTTTTGAGTTATCTGCAGATTAATTTTAAAAAACGCGTTTTTTTTTGCAAAACGTTGAACCCTTGTAACTCGCAAACAACGCATTTTTTCGAAAAAGTGTATACCCTCCTTTTTGCTTAGAATTTAATTCTCTATCGGGTCCCAGGGTTAATTAAATTTTGTTTTTTTCACCCCCCGAAAAAGGGGTTAAAACAACCTCTAAATTAAAGAGCGGGCCAACAAATTTCCTTAACTTTATTTTAGAACCCTTTATGAAGATTTTGCAAAAAAAAATCAGAAGGATCCATGGACACTAACTCAAAATCGGCAGAAAATTCCTCACGTAATAGACTATAGATTAAAATGTAAATTAATAAGTTCAGCGAGTATACCGCACCGTAAATGTCACTTCAGTAACGGCGGGGAAAGTTTTGTAGGCTTAATGGCTGGACGATAATGGCAGACTTTAATTTTCACTCGAGGCATTTGTTTGCACTAATGCATATGTGTGCTCTGAGGATGACGTTTGTTTGCTGTTGCGATATGGTTGCGTGGCTAATGCTACGGTAAATAAGCAAACTCCAGCATGTCAGCATCGAGACTGTTTAAACAGTTCAACTGAAAATTTCGATTACTGACTGGGATCTCACTACTTACTGTAACTTATTCCCGGCCCACAACTTTGTTGCAGTCGCACCGTTCCATTCAAAGTAATTTCTCATATAGCGATTACATTTCTATGTTGTAAAGTTGGTTATGAAACATAAATTATCCACACGCGAGCGATCGTGTGTAGCAAGAGTAGGCCTACTGTTTAAAACAGTTGAACTAGAATTGCGTTTTATCTATCCGTCAAACATGCACTAGAAATACAAATATAAAAACTTAAAATTTCGCGATGTTTTCTACTTACTAGAAGTGTTTTGTTAATACTGTATAACGTGTCGTTGAAAATACTGTGTATATTGACTCTGGCCAATTATACAGGCTGCCTACGTTGTAACAAACTAAAAAATTAAACACATCACTAACAATAATTATAAGTACTCTAATAAAAGGAAACAGGGGAGGGAATTTTGCTGATTTATGCACTCAATTTAGTATGTAACAAAGATGACATCCCTTTATTTACGTATGATTGATAGTATATTACAAATAAAATCTTTACTTACACAGAAATTGTAAAGGGGTTTTCTGTATTAAAAATGATCATACAGATAGTGTATTTAACTCGGATCCGAGTTTCTTTAAACTAGTTAGGAATTTTCAAATTTACTCTACTTCTTTAGTCAATTACATTATTACTTAAAATACCATTTGAAGAATGGTTTCATTTAGCTGAGCGATGTTTCAAAGTTACATCACAAGAGTTATGTTACAACGTATGATTTCTGAAATTACTTGTTACACCATAGTAATGCTTAACGCTTAGAGATTGTCATTTAAAAGTCTTTTTCATTTATAATTACTTATATTTTAAAAGATACATTATTCACGGAAGACGAGCTTCCGCGTCACCTCTAGTTAAATGTTATCTGTCCATGTCCTGCCGCGTGATTCTTCTGTACTCTCTTAGTCGTGGGTTGTCATCGTGGTAGTCTTTCCAGTGGATGTCCTCGGAGTCAACTAATGATGAAGTGGATGTTATGGTGTCATCTAGCGTGAAGTCGTCCTGTTTCTCAGCGGTAGTGTAAATGCAGTTGAGGTCTTAGTCTTCACTATTCACAGTTATTCACATCACATATGTAATAGCACAGTAGCATTGGAGTTTACATATTCGTTTCACATTATGTTGGAATTACACTTAACTTGAACCATATTTTATTTTTAATAGGAGATGTCACCTTACACACTTATTTTCTTCTTTCACATTTTTGTTTTAAAAACACACTACATCTTAGTTACACAGATCTAGATCTCCACACTGTTAGTGGAAGCTAACAATCAAATAAAATGAAAAATAAACATTTTGTACAGAGCCCCGCTTGGAGCTGTTTACATCTTGAAAGTCGCATCATAAGTCCTACATTGTTACAACAGGAAAATTGTAACGACGCGGAGTGAATACTCCGCCATAATATAGTTCCAACTTTTAATTAGTAATACAGTCTTGCAGTTCGACAAAATAAACAATCGAGACTTTGCTTGTCTACAGAATTTATTACAACTACTACTAGTGACTTTGAATTATTAATTATTTACATTATAGTTTACAGGTATTTTTTATTTAATGCCGGGTCGGTATGCATGTTGGATCCGGTATACACAGGTCATAGCATGATAAATTTAATAAAGGGTTAACAGTTTTATTTATGATTTTTGCTTTCTCAGTTTTAGTTAATTATTTTAGTTAAATTCCCTTTTTAATTCTCATTACTATTATGAGTTAGTTCAGGGGTATTTGGTTTAATAGTGCGATTTAATGGTTTTCACTAACTTCCCATTTTATATTTTTATTATTATTTTTTTTAATTTGTTTTAAATTTAAATCGTCACAACTGTTATTAATTACTGGGCTATTAGGCCATGGACTAATGGTGTTAATTTGAACAGACGTTTCGGCCTCATCATTAAAGGCCATCTTCAGTGTAAACGATTAAAAGTTTCACTGGTACGGTGGGAATTGATGAACTCCATACCAATGAACCTTTTCAATAGTTTACACCGAAGATGGCCTCCAATGGTGGGATCGAAAAGTCTGTTCAAATAAACAACATTGGACCACAGCCTAATAGCCCAGTAATGAGTGACAGCTTTAACAGGGTTGACGCCGGCCGTGACAGAAGTGTTTTGTTTCAAACTATAAGTGCATACATAAAACGCCTTGGCGTTCTTATTTCACACACACACACACACACACACACACACACACACACACACACACACACACACACACACACACACACACACACACACACACACACACACACACACACACACACACACACACACACACACACACACACACACACACACACACACACACACACACACACACACACACACACACACACACACACACACAGAGTGTGACCATGGTATACACTTTATTTTGAGGTACTGTGTCCATGATATTCTCATGTATTAGTTGCTTTGTTATTGCTGCTTTCAATGCTGTACCAAGAACATTAATTAACAATTAATAATTTGAAATATGTTTGGGTTATTTATAGAACTTTCAAGTCTTCACGCCTGCTGAACATGTAATAAGAGTATTTAGAGACTGTATATTCTCTATATGAACACACATTTGCATAGTCATTTCTTATACGATGCAGACCTCCCTTATCGCCTACAACACACTTCAGGATTATCGATTTACCGTTCAGTTGGAACGTGACCCAACTGTAGCAGTTCAGTAGGCCGTTTACGTGAAATATATTCAACTTTGATCGGAAATCGATTATAGTTGACGGATTTGTTTTTCCATAAATCGGAAACTTCACTGGCCAATAAAAGTATCTTGAAGCTTACTGTTAGCGTTACATTGGTAAGCATTGCTGAGAGATGGAAAAGTGTTAAACTATATGTATAATAGAATTTTTAAAATCAAAATTCGATATAGTGTAGTGTAATTCGGTTTATGACTACTGGAAGGGGAAGATCTTGTTAGAAGTTGAACGCCTCACCCATGACAACAGAAGGGGATGGAAAAGAAGTAGAGGAAAAAAGAAAAATAGGAAGATGAACAAAAAAAAGAAAGGAAAGAAGAAGAAGAAGAAGAAGAAGAAGAAGAAGAAGAAGAAGAAGAAGAAGAAGAAGAAGAAGAAGTGTTCTTTTTTTCTCCTTTTGCGAATGAGATTTTCCTACTGGCACTTATAGCTAGCTTCCGTAGAACACTGAAGTAAGGAAGACTAAAAATATATTTGTCAGAAAGGACTGATTTGCATCATACGAGATGCCCTGATATTGTTTGAATATACACAATTTAGTATTTAATAGTAACATCAGTTATATTTTCTCATGGCTAAGGTTATATTTCTGGGTATATTGGTTAACATGTAAACATTACGTTTGGTTAGTGCCTAATTCTACCAAGATGAACACACTACAGCCTACGTGCTATGAACATTAGTAGATTGTAGGGAGGGGTCGAGAAAGTTTTGGTAAGTAGAGAATTATGAGAATATCAGATTTCAGTAACAGTAACTTCTACTCAACGCTGCTCAATAACAGTAGCTGAAACCGAGATAGAAACTTTTGTAATTTCCAGTTACGACAGTAAAATACGACAGGAATTTTTTAAAAACTACTACCAACGTCAAAAAAAATGGGCTAAAGAAACGACAGACTACTTATTTTACATATAAAATGAAACCATACAACTGGCTGCTCAAAAACACCATCGCCTATTAAGCGTGGTGGCATTCATGTGACTGTTCTTCTCTTTTCTTTCTTAGTTGTTTTATAATATCTGGAACGTAGTTTACGTGAACTGATTTTTAAATAAATAAAAGATTTAAATTGAAGGCCTATAGATGTTGAATTGTTTCTACACAGTGGCGTAACTACGGGAGACATCACGGGGATCAATCCCCCTAGAACTACTAAATATTTCAGCAAAATTCAGTAATCACTTAACGTAGATATCTATTTCTAAGCCAGTTGCGGGTGTTAAAAATTATGATTATTAATAACTGTAGAAATAAAAGGAATTACAGTATTTATAAATTAATAAAATAAAGTTAGTTTTCTTAATAACGACAATCACTAAACATTTGTATATTATAATGTACGTATTTACAGCCTTAAAAACAATTACGCACGCGCCAAAAAACGAAGGCAGAAATTATTAATCTACCTTTATCATTTCGTCCACACTTCCCTTTACAGGGCCGTCTATGTCATGATACCTCTAGTCTTGTATCTGTATGATTTGAAGCGCCGCCTTGGGATGGGTAAACTAGCAGTTTCTTGACTTTAATTTGGAAAAATGGGAAGATTTTATTGCTGCATTTTACATAAAAAATAACGTAACATGAACTATAAGTTGTTTAAAACATTCTTGGGACAACATCCTTAAATTAAAGTGCGAAGGTGTAATAAAACCGGGCTTTTCAAAGTATCTTCAGAAAGACTCATTTTCGCAAGATTTCTAAAGAATACAAATTTAGAATTAAAGTAATTCCTAATGGCACGAGATTTATTACATTTAATCTGAATAATAACAGTTAATTAAATAGAATATTTTGAAATTTCCGAATTTTTTTCAATTCTTATACACCACGTTGGTTTACTCAAAAAACTTGAAGACTCAAAGTTTCTATAAAATGTATTTATAAAATGATGTGGGAAGAATCTTGAATTACTCATTTATCCTAAGGAAAATGAGGGGGAGATCCAACTTTCAAGCTAGCCTAAGACCTTCGAAAAGCTAGTAAACCCCCCCTCCCCAGGAGCCCCAGGAGCCGCTCCTAGTAACACCCTAACAGTCACAAATATATGTTGATTTATATACATATCGTAAATACGTTATGAAAGAAAACTGATAAGAATACTGTACTTCTATGTATTCTTATCAGCATAGAAACTTTCTACTATAAGTAATTTGGGTAAATATTTTAAAAAATTGTTTTGAAAAATAACTTTTCTTATCTAAGCTGTCATATGCACGTTTCTATAAATTATAAGTCCGTCATAAATGCAAAGTTATCGTATTAATCTAATGATAGTGAGTTTTCTAAATTATACTTGTGTATTACTCTTTTTTTAACATTTTTAAAAGTGTAGGATTTTAATGAAATATTATATTGACACTTGTCAAAGAAGTAAATGAAATCTAGTCACTGCTCACTTAGGTGCTGATTTCCTTGTAAATAGAGAACGTTTTGTTCTCTAATTTATTTTAACTTTCTAAAGTTTCGATGCAAAATTTATTTTGAAACAAGCAATATAAACTGAAACGTAAATATGAAACTACAAAAACGTCTTTCATTATTTGATTAAGACTGTTTATTAACAGTTATGTGACAAACTACTTAGTGTACATATTGCTTGAATAAGTCTAGTACTATTAAATTTGCTCCATGTGATTACTAGTAATGAAACAACCTTTCCATATATTATTATATTTTCCATTGTTGCTTGTGCTTAAATAACAATAAAGTTATTTTTTGGAAATAAGTTTATTATTATGATACACTACGCCTTCAACAATTACAGAAGAAATGTTATTTAACAAACGATACTTGTATATAAATTGTAAAAGAACTTCAAAAGTTACAACGAGGACGATATAATATTCAGAACTGTTACATTCAAAAAGGTAATGAATATGAACTCGCTGCGTGATAATATCTAAACCTGTACAGACGCTCCAGATCCTGAACTGTAATTATGGAGTACTTTGCTGACTCTTCTCCTTTCTTCATACCTTTTCATCGTTGAAAGTAAAATTACAACAATTTTAACAGTTAATATTTTGTTATCTGACACGTGTAAAATTGTTAATAAACAAATAGTAATAACTTTAAACAGTCATGTGTGGTCTATTTTTTAGAATGTCTAGAAGTAGCACAGCAAATAAGAAAATACAAAAATAGAAAGAATTAAATTCAGAAAATGTAACGTGATGTCAGAGAGTGTTCGTAATTGTGCGTTTACAGAATGCAGACCAGCCTTGACAAATTTTTGTTGTTTATTTACAACAAATGCGTAAAGTATAATGAGTGCTAACAACAAGAGGAATCGAATTAATTCTTGTCCGTGCACGATACAAAGGGCTATGCTGTAGACTGGTCAAACTCAGATGGATGATTACGTGTCCCATGTTTGTTGTGCTTGCTATTGTAAGGCAACCGAGGTTTACTGAACATACAGTTGTTGGTGAATACCCGGTCGTGTTAGCCAACGTAATTGGGTTTGCAAACCCACTGCTGGGAGAAACGTGTCTCTTCTATGCTGACGTAGTTTACCCGGCTAATTGGCATTCGTTTTTCGTTTAACAAGAATTGTTTTCTAAATTCGAGAGTTATTCAATATGTAAAGGGAGATATGACCGTTGTTATAAATATGAATTATTCAATAGCTGTAAAAAAATCCATATTTTTCAGCGTAATCCCCAGCTACTATCGTACGCTTTTATCGTACACTTTTGTCATCGTTCTAATAGTTTTATTTTATGCCAGCAGAAAATAATTGTTGTGTTACTACAGGGTGAGTCAGCGTTACCTGATGGTTTTTGAAATTATGGTACACAGTGAAATTTTAAGATGTAGCAACTTTTTTTTAATTCAAAATATACACAATGAATAGCAGTTTACATCTCATATGTTACTTTTTACAGAAATTAATCATTTGTGAGAGATAATGTTCTTTAAGTGCTTGCCCTCTTTCTTGGCACACTCGTCGACCCTCTGCGCGAAGTTTGCCATCACTCTCTCCACCATGTTACGGGGTATAGCACGAATATCTCATTCAATGGGATCCTTTAATTCAACCACAGTACGTGGCTTATTGATGTACACTTTGTTTTTGAGGTAGCCCCACAAGAAAAAGTCACATGGACTAAGATCAGGAGAGCGTGGCGGCCAGTCAACATCTCCTCTGTGGGATATCACTTTCCCTGGAAACAACCTCCTTACTTCGGCCATACACACATTCGAAGTGTGAGCTGTCGCTCCGTCTTGTTGAAACCACACATTTCGACAATTTATGCGACGGCGACGAAGTTCCGGGAGAAGAAATTCACACAACATGGTCAAATAACGCTCAGAGTTCATGGTGACGGCTCTCCCATTTTCTTCGAAAAAATTAGGCCCTATGACACCAAATTTCCAAAATCCAGCCCACTCTGTAACTCTCTCAGAATGCAATGGGCGCTGGTGCAGTTGTTGAGGGTTATTTGGGGACCAATAACGACAGTTTTGTTTATTAACACTGCCGTTTAGGTGAAAATGAGCCTCATCTGACGTTAAAATCACAATCCCAGGTTCTTCTTCCAACATCTCTCTCATTATGTCAGCAAAACGTCTCCTTCTCACAAAATCTTGAGGCTTCAACTCCTGGACAATCGCAATTTTGTAGGGATGAAGTTTAGACCGTGTAAAATGCGTCGGACGGAAGAATTTGATAACCCAAGAGACTGAGCGTGTCGTCTTGCAGATCGGCTGGGGCTCTGTTGAATTGCATGACGCACAACTTCAACGTTTTCAGGTGACGTGGCCGTCTGCGCACTGCCTCCCGGTTTTTTTTTCAATGCAGAACCGGTCTCACGAAGGTTCTGAACCCATAGCAGAATGGTATTGCGGGTTGGAATTGCACCATTGCGTGGAATGTTGAATTGGAGACGGAACTTCCTCTGAGTGGTGGTCACAGATTCTGCATTTTTAAGAACGTCTGTACGACGAACGCACGGTGTTGCGCGGTCCACCTCTCCATTGTAACTAAACTGCTGCTCTAGGGGAAAACTGTGAGACCAACCGCGCCCCTCTACTACGAGTACAGCCTCGCTACTACTCGAACCAAAAACGTCAGGTAACGCTGACACCCTGTATAAAGCAAATATATTTTTGTACAGTCGCTTTAGATTCTTCTTTGCTAAGAATCTTAAATTCTTTTAATGGCACTTGACTCCTTAACTTAAGTTCCCAAACAAAAGAGAATCTGATGAAGCGGGATCTGACTATAGGTGAATATAAGAGAACCTCTCAACATAATTAACAGTCTTGGAAAAGCACATGTCATCTATCGGCAAACTATCTTGGAATCCATACTGCATATTGTTTTACGTTAGTTCATTGTTACGAATAATTGATTGTCTGTATAAATAATTTGCAGTTTTCAGCTGTTGTTTCCACTGAAACTCGCATGTCTCTTCGAATAATTTCATTGTTTAGAGATTTCAGAGCTAGAGCTGAAATTTCATTTGGTCGTTCTTGACGTTGGTTATTAATCAGTATCACGTACGTGGTCACTTTTGGACGGTTCATTCCACTTATTAGAATTTGCAGAACTCATTAAAAGAAGACTGTCAGTTCTTCTTTAGTAAAACTGTTTACATGTTACAACTGGATGCACAACACTTTCTCGTTCCTGTGTATTTGTCTTCATGTGACCATAGCTCCTTCCGTTTTGATGCCATCAAGCATTCCAGCTTTAGTTCTTTCCCGTCCTCTTTTTCCTTCCTGGTTTCCCTCTACAATCCCTAGTTGCAGACAGCTTCTATGCAATGCATGCCCTAACCAAGATTTTTTCTTTTCTTATTACGTTCAGCAATTTTCCTTCCTCTCCTATTCTTGTCAGTACTTCATCGTTTCTCATTTTGTCAGTCCATTTCACCTTGATAATACTTCGCCACAACAACATTTCAAAGCTTTCAAGGTAGTTTTCTTTTGATAGCTAATGTTTCATTGCCATATAAATCACACTCCAGAGAAAACATTTAGCAAATCTCTTCTCGTCTCAATCGGAATCATTCTTGCTGTCAGTAATGGTTATACCTTTTCAAAAGCTTCCTTCTACCTGTAGGTAGGCCGTTACTGATTTTCTCCGTACAGCTTGCATTCTATGTTGCCATACTCCCTAAATACTTAAATGAGTTCATTTGCTCTTCAGTTTTCCTTCAAACAATATGTTAACAAAGTCTTCATTCTTGCCAATTCCCATCACTTTAGTTTTTCCTCCATTCATTTTCATTCCGAACTCATTCGCCACACTTATTCTCTATAATACTGTAAATTGTATTCTTTTTCTGGTTCCGCTAACACTTCTTGCATCAGCGTATTCAGTGGCCTTTATTCTTTCTTTTCCAACTATAATTCCTCTTGATTTTTCTGAGCCTCCTTTGCAACTTTTTAGAATAGATATTGAATAGTGTTGGCGACAAACACTATCCCTGTCCAACAATTCTTCCAAATTCTCTTCCGTTTCATCCTCGTCTACTCTCACTGTTGTTTTCTGTTTTGTGTACAGCTCCTTTATTAGTCTTCTATCATTCCAGTGTACACCAGTGTCTTTCAAAATCTTTGGTACATATTTCAGTCAACTTTGCTGAAACGTTTCTCTCAATCGATACAACAAGCACACGTTTCTCTACTTACTTCTTATATTCTTTCTCCAAAATTCTTTGTACATCCAATTGCATCTCTTGTTCTTTTACCTTTTTTAAAACTAAATTGGTCTTCTCCCATATTCTCCTCAATTCCTCTCTCTGTTCTTCTTAGCACTAGTTTTTGTGAAGGTTTTTGTAACATGATAGATTGGTTGATTGGTTTTTGTAACCAATTGCCCTAAAGACTGTCAGTGTGATATCAAATTTTAATAGTTGTTTGCCGGCGTGTAGGGGAAGACATATGACGGGGAGAAGTGTGAACCGTCGCGTAGATGGAGTTTGTCCTATCTAGTGCAGTAGACTGAGCCGAATCCGCCAAAGAATTACACCTAATTACTGTACAAGCATAGAGTGTCCAGAGAGGAGAGAGGTTAGACAATGCGATAACTGTCACTGATGTCAGTCACACACTACCTCTGCCATACACATGCTTCTAATGTTCTCGTTAGCCTTGCTGCAGACGATGCTCACACTATGAAACACTGTGCAAGACTGTGGTGGGGAAGTGGGGAATGACTGAAAATTTTGTAGTTAACAAGGTGTTTGCCCACTGCGCAACTCCAAGTGACCGTTCAAAACCTGCCGTCGGGTCTTGGCAAATTCGTGTACTTCTACTCACAACGTTATCGTATATAAACTTAATATATTTTGACTCAATGAAATAGTTTTCAAATAAAAAAGAGTTTTGGCATACGCTGAAACTTCATTTACAAACGGAAAAAACTAGTTCATTAATAAATTGAATAGTTTTGAAAGACAAGCATAGCTAAATTGTGTTTTCAGCCGGCAATACCGTGCCGGGAAACGACACGGCCAGTTGTGTCTTCACATTCAATTAGATGTGTACGCCTATATTGTCGAAGCTTGTAGTGTCTCTAGTGAGTCGAACGATGTTGTGCAATTTCAACTACCATTTCAAGAACACAAAACTGCTAAAAGCAAGACGTTTGTTGCACACAAATTTTTAATGAAATATATGCTTTGTATTTCCATTCTTTTTGCTTCGCATGACGAATTAATTGTAATACAGTAAAAAGGGCAATTCATATTTTTGTATTTAAAAGATACAGAATACAGAGGATGAGTTGCGGTTTCTTTACATCGTTTAAATAATATTTGTAAACAATGTGATTTTTCAATATCTAAACAGAAAACAAAAATCATGGCTTTTTGGGGGAAGTATCCAGTCAGATCAAAAATTGTTCTTGAGGGAACAGTTTTGGAACAATTCTCTGCCTTCAATTACCTGGGTTGCACTATCAGTATTGGGAATGACACAGACCGAGCTATTAGATACAACTCAGACCAAGGTACCGAGATAACTCACTACAAAGATATCGAGGTTTCAGATGATGTGTGACGTCATACATAAAACGTTGAAGAAAAAGAACGTTGAGGAGGAAGACACAAGAGGAATTTATTGTTCTTAAATTTTTTAAAACAATAAAATTTTGAAATGAAGTTTCTTAGAAGAACAAAGGGTTGCACGGGACAGGATAGTTTGCGCAGTATGTTAGAGAAGAGCTACAGGCATTCCCCAAAAATGATAAAATCCAGACATGTCGCAGGAAATGGTTACAGCATCTGGACAGAATGGAGGATGGACGACTACCTAAGGTTGCGTTTCGATCAGTGGCGTATGCTGAGTTCGAGACCTGGGCTAGCTCACCTTAGAATTGAAGAAAATGCACTGGAGGGGGTCCCCCTCGTTCATATTTCAAGCTTTTTGAAGTGATGTGTTGTTGTGACACCATGCCAATGCATTCTAACTTATATAATAATGACTGATACTTCAACAATAATTATGAAATGGCATCATTAGAAAGACAAAAGCAAGCAAAGATCTTCAGTACTTCATTTATTTATTTATAGCATACATTTGTTCCGCAGAAGCCACTAGGGCCGGACGGCGGTAGTGAAACAAATAAAAGATTACAAAAAGCAAGAACTATATCATTACATCATGAGGAAATAATATATAATTATACTGAAGAAAGTTTGACTTACTTCGACGACGGCTCTGTGTAGACTTATTTGAACAAGAACTCCATTCTTCTCTCCTTTTGTGTGAATTTCAGGATTACATTTTCATAAAATGTTTCTTCTGACCACTTTTTCATATTAAGAAGAATGTTTTTCTCAATAGATATACCAGCCAAGTTGCTTAACCGGACTTGTCCTTGTGTGGCTCTGAGGTAAGTCTTAATCCTCTTTAGAGCGGAGAAACTTCTTTCAACAGTTGCAGTTGTAGATGGAAATGTCAATGTTAATTCTGCTAGTTTGTACACTTCACTAAACACTATGTCCAAATTATTGAGTTTCATATAAATAGTAATCTCATTCACTGATTTTTTCTTATACTCATCTAGAGTATAAAGCACATTTAGTTCATTTTTGAGGCGAACAATGTCAAAGTATGAACTATATGGTTCTTTAAGTTCTGTCATCAGATTTTGTGGGAAACTTTTACAAAATGTATCAAAATTGTTTGAATCCAATAAAGACACGAATTTAAGATCCTTTTGGGACTCAAACCTGAATTTTATCTGGGACATCACTGTGTCCAGAATTTCGTTAAAAATACGCTGCCATTTGGAACGGTCATCATTTCTCTGTCTTTTTGTCTTGGTTCATATTCTTTATCTTCATTATCTTCATATTCAGAATTACTTGTAGCTTCTGTCCATACAAGATCAAAATCCTCATCTCTAATTTTCTGCAGAGTATCATAGAATTCATTGACTTTGTTCATGCAGTAAGAAATGTCCAAACATTTTTTTTGCATTATGTCAAAAAGAACATCAGAAATTGCAAATATTTTGCTGAAACTAAGAAGAAGAAATCTAGTGTCGAATTTATGTAAAAAACAAACAAAGCCTGAAGCAGTATTCACTTCTTCACCTCTCCAGTCACCGGGTTCATCTTCTATTGATGAAAAGAACATGATAAGAGGCCTTCTATATTCTTTGACAGTATTTACAAGCCTTGATGAGAAATTCCACCTTGTTGGTGCCACTCTCGGTAGTTTCTTCTCCATAAAGTTTTTTAGATCAGTTGTGCGGAATCAAATGACTCTGACGAGGATTTCATCCAGTTTGTTACCAATGAACTATGCATAGACATAGTTGAACATACGTTAATACCAAGTTCTCCGAATAATGACACCGACGAAGCAGAATTGTTAAAAACAGAGGACTTGGCCCCGTCTGCAAGTGACAACGATGTTCCTCAAGATGCCTTAAAATATCTGGCCGGGGACATAGCATTCAAGTGCCGCTTCATTGATGAAAGTCTAGGTGTGACAGGCGAAACATTGTGTCTTTCCGGGGAACATAGTCATGAATGGATATCGATTATATCAAAGGGGGGGCTTACCCATCCGTCAGACGAGTGGTTACAAAAACTGATTCAGTTTGAGATAGTTTTTACTTCTTTCCACGGACGTACAGTATCAAAACAAGTGAAAGTTATCTCTTATTTGGCCACCTTACTCAAATCTAAATTTCCAGAGGTGGACGAGAAAGTCATTTGTCTGTACGTGAGGACAAGAACATTCATCAGAATCCGCCATCTGAACAAACAGCTCAAACTCAAGTCACTTGAAAAGTATGCAGCAACAAAGATTCGGCTCTGGGTAGCTTCGTCTTCAAAAATTTAAGTCACCTATGAAGGTATGTATCAACTAAATAACCATTTTCATTTCGTTGATAAAAGTATTTATGTTTACAACTAAACGTACTAGCTTCAGTTTTTAACTGAAACTAGTAACAATGAAATAACAATGAAAATGTAGATAAAGAAAATGATTATGATATTGATTATAATTATAATAATTGGAAGCTTGTTTCAAATATATTATACTACATAGAAATGTTTATACACGCACTCATGCGCGCACGCGTGTGCACGTACGCGCACCCACCCACGCAGGCATATTATATATATATATATATATATATATAAAATTTGTGATGTTTTCAATTTGTTTCTTCTGCAAGTAGTATAATTTCGTATATTCTTTTTAACACCTGACGCACATTTCACTGAAAAATATCAGTATCATCAGAGGTTTCTAAGTAAATTAATAACAATCGAAATAATTCTATTAATATAAAATTAACGAATAATAAAAAATGATATATATATATAATATCGCCTCCTTTCCGACTTAAATTACATCTTGTGCCATTTTGTCAATGTTATATGTGGACAGACTTGCTTACTTTTCTATTTAATGTAGAAATAAATTTTACCATTATTTTTTGCCGCAAACCATTTAATCTTGTTGTTTAATCCTTTTTCTATATGAATAGCTCATTACAATTATTGTTAATATTTCGTGTAAACAGCAGAGAGATGCTAAGTAGGACAATGTCTCAGGTAAGATTGCATGGTAAATCAAGACTCGCGCGTATTTCTTCCACCAGTTCACAGCGAAGCAACCAATGGGAGCGTAATTGGCCGGAGTGGTCTACCTTATATTCTAGTTACACTGGTGTGAGACAGTACGCCGTGTGGCACGCAAGCAGTGATTCATTTTAAAATTAGTTATAATTTTGTGAATGATATTTTGTGCTGTGCGGTTTGAATAATAAATTAAGATGAGTGATATAGTTAATAAACTATTGACAAAGACACAATTTGCTCAGCTTCCGTATGAGGATAAGCTTCAAATTGTAAAGATAGGTAGGTCTCAGCCATCCCTTCTAGAACTTAAAAGTGAACATAAAGAAAAGAACAGAGTGTATACTAGATGTTTTAGTGAGGCCAACTACAAAAAATACCTTTGGTTAACTGGATCGAGTACAACTAATAAATTGTACTGCTGGGCGTGTTTGCTTTTTTGCACCGATACAAGTCCTTGGAATAAGACAGGATTTAGTAATTTAAATTATTTGGTAACGGCTTGTGATAAACATCAAAAATCACTTACTCATATATGAGCATTCAATACGTTACAGACATTCGGTTTTCAAAGAATCATTCCCTTAATTTACAGAAAAAGATTGCTGACAGTCTACATAATGAAAAAGTAAAGGAAAATAGAATTATTTTAAGAAGACTGATTGACGCAGTAATATTCCTAGGGAAGCAAGAATGTCCATTTAGGGGCCACAATGAGTCTAGCGATTCAACAAATAAAGGCATGTACATAGAACTTTTGGAATTTTTATCAACGTATGAGCAAACAATAGCGAACCATTTAAAAACCGCAACAATTTTTAGAGGAACGTCACCGGTAATACAAAATGATTTAATTGACGCAGTAGGTAGCGTAATTACAGACAAAATCAAATCAGAAATATCTAATGCAACATTCGTTGCAATATTACTTGACGAGACAACTGACGTAATCAATAAAAGTCAATTATCAACAGTTTTACGATTTGTCGATAATGAAGGAAACTGTCAGGAACGATTTTTGCACTTCACTGATGTCAGTTTAGACCGAACTGCACAAGGATTGTTCCAACATGTCACCAAGGTTGTGGATGATTTAGAATGTTCAAAAAAACTTATAGCCCAAACTTTCGATGGAGCAGCTGTTATGGCCGGCCATGTGTCTGGACTTCAAACCTTGGTGAAAAATAAGTACCCATCAGCAACTTTTATTCATTGCTGTAGTCACAGGCTGAATTTGGTTTTGTCAAAGTCTACAAATTTTGTAGCAGAATGTAAACGGTTTTTCATCACTTTATCAGGAATACCTAGCTTTTTTTCACATTCTACGCGTATTTCTTCCACCAGTCCACGTCACGCGGCAAAAACAGCTGATCGCTAGGTTAGCGCGGGAAGCCGGAATGGCCCCCCCCGGTCTCACACTGTTGTCTAGCTCTCCAAGGAGCGAAGCCTAGCCTACGATAAACGTCACTGCCCCCACCAAGTCCCTCACCGTTGTCATAGCAACGCCATTGAATCGTGACGAGAAAGGCTTCGCAAGTTACTTGCGAAGCCTGAGTAAAGCAATATGCAGCGATTCAGGCGCCGTTATATGCGAAGTTGTATTGTCTATAATTAGTAATTACGCTACTACGAAACAGAAGTAAACACGTGAGGGAAACACGTCTGACTTCGATAAAATGAACAATTTTATGCAAATTCCTAATAGATTTTTTTGTGCTTTAATTTTTGGGCTTCGCAGCTAGCCTAGCTAGCCTAGAATATACGCCCCTGGTTTCGATATAGACCCTTTGGTACAAGAGATGTAGGAAGACCGAGACTGAGATGGAGAGGTACTCTGTGAAAACGGAACGGGCAAGTGCCTGCTCCGTGAAGTGCAGAAGAAGAAGAAGAAGAAGAAGAAGAAGAAGAAGAAGAAGGAGGAGGAGGAGGAGGAGGAGGAGGAGGAGGAGAAGGAGGAGGAGAAGGAGGAGGAGGAGGAGGAGGAGAAGAAGAAGAAGAAGAAGAAGAAGAAGAAGAAGAAGAATTAAAAAAATTTAAATAGATAGATTAGAATAAATTATACAAGTCATCAATTTCCATCAAAAACTATTATGTACTTTATGTTAGGAAAGTCATTAACTTCTTCTAATATGAAACTCTTAAGCTTAAAAATCATCATGTTATAGAAAGTACCTTCATTTTTAATTTCATTAATTGTGTACAAAGTGATAGTATTAATAATGGAAGATAATAAGTGAATTTTGCAATTTTACTAAGTTTAAAAATGCAAATGAAATTTGTTTTTGCAAATAGTCGTTGAAATGTGCTTTAAAGAGAAGGGAAAATTAAAAAAACGTTGAGAAATTGTTTACCAATATGATTAGTGTGGTGATTGATGGAATACGTACGCACCAGCCATTTGCCTTCATCATGAGTAGGCCTATTACGTTTTAATTGTGTCAGCAAAGAGTTTTACTGGAGGAAACGTAACGTTACATTTTCGTGCTACTTATATTGACCTCTGTAAAAGGAAGCAATTTGTCTCGTCTCCTCACCTGATACATCTCATTTGTTCTTTTTTAAAAGTTTTGGCATGTTATCTTCGGTTGTCAATTTCACGTTTTAGAATCACTCTTGAATACCTTTACCCGTTTATTAACATGCAACTCTCCTGTAGGAAAGTATCTTGTTTCAGGATTTCCGTAGTTCTATAGCTAAACGTGTAACTGTAATATTATTTTTCGCTTAATTTTATCAATAAATTCAATTTATTCTCTAGTTTCTCCATTTCGGCTTTAATTAATTAATTTTTGTCCTTAAGGCATTCATTCCTTAGTTTTGTCAAGTTCCACTTTGATTGAGTGATTTTACAGTTCATTTTTTTATTTCTTTAGCTCTAATCCTCTGTTTTTCTTTAATATCGTGAACGTTGGTCGGTAG
Organism: Magicicada septendecula; assembly: GCA_034769895.1. Classification (NCBI taxonomy): domain Eukaryota; kingdom Metazoa; phylum Arthropoda; class Insecta; order Hemiptera; family Cicadidae; genus Magicicada; species Magicicada septendecula. The sequence goes on from CM068367.1 coordinate 291,583,375, forward strand.
TTTTAATAGCAAATTTTGTATCTTACCAATATCACCTTTGCTCTTTTAGCGATTATATTAACATTTGTTCACTTTTCGAAAATAATTGCTTCACTTTCGCTGGCCCTCTCTAGTGCCTTTTGAATCGTCTTCGATGAGTTCTTTACGGGCCGAACAAAACAGTTAGCTTATTATTATTTAAAAGTGAAGCGGATCGCAGAGTCTATAGTCCAGATACGCACCTCTACTTAATTGGAAAACTATACAAGCTGCAGCTGTTCAGCAATACACACCCAGACATTTATGAAAAAAAGAATAAAATAAGTAATAAGTAGAATGTAAGAACAAATAATAAAAGAATGTAAACATTTATTACTCACAACTCCTAACCAGAATTCACCTATAGAATTCAGATTCGTGGGCCACACTCTTGTTTTGTTGAAACCGTTCACGTACCCATGACCTCTGATTTTCTCATTAGAACCCTCAGTTATGTAATCATAGTAGACGCATGTTCCTATTACCCTTAAACGTGTAAACTTAAACCTACTTCTCCGCAAAAAAAAAAAAAAACTATAACTTACATTTGAGAGAACATAAATATAATAATCAATTTCCCTGTTAAAAATATATAAAATAGCACAGGCTGAAATACTGAATGTAGAATCACAACTTATTCTCTTCTGTTCAGCTTAACCTCAAGACGATAATAAACCTATAAAAACATTCACAAATGTAGCCAAGTCATTTGTAATTTTGACATGATAATGTCTTATGGCTGGGGGTCATTTGAAAATTTCTGTAACGCATCACGTTGCATGACGTCATCATTTACCAGCCGGGAATCGTTAACTAAAACCGCGACCGCTAACGTGCTAACGTCCGTCGCAGATTAAAGACCTAACAAGCAAACAACACTGCATAGCTGTAGATAGGTATGTAACCAATCAGTCAGTCAGTAACCATAATAATGTTGCGTTTAGCTGGGGGCTGAAAGACATTATCATGCTCTTAAGCTTTTACCATTTGGTAAACGGTACTTTACTTTTTTTTAAACGATGTCTCTTTCTGTTCTTGGTAAATAATATATCACAACGAGCACTTTGATTCTTCCAATTTGTAATAATTCACTCTGGGGTTATTCACAATATTTCGAAAACAGGCCGTGATTTCGAATCCTGCCTGTAACTAATCTCCGTCTTGTATGTAAGATAATATATGTTCACATTATTCCACGACACGTAGAGAACACGGATATTATGGTGTTACTGACATGGCCAACCGTTATAAGACTTCAGCATGTTGGTGCATAGCCTACGTGCGCGTGTGAGAGTGTGAGAACATACTCTGTATATAGTTTCTAATATGTTTATACGTTATATATTAATTTTGTTTTTAATGTCAAAAACTAATATTAACAAATATTAAAGTGACAATTAAACATTTGTTTCCATGACAACATAAATTTCAAATTTTAAAACATTTTTTTCTCTTTTATAGGCCTAATTATTTCGTGCTAATGGATTACTTTTCGACTGTAAGTAATATCTTTAATGTGTTTTAAATAATATAAAACTATTTGATTGCAGATGACATTTGCTTAAGTTTTTGTCAACAATATATTTTGTTTTCAGACGTAAGCTATTATTCTAATAAAATATGAGTGAACGGATACATTGAACAATGACGTTTAGGATAGAAGTAAAGATTAAATCATATACTAGATTGTAGTACATTTTGAGACTGTTATATCCACACAGACAGCAGCCTATATAAGTAGAAACGATTAGTAGGCCTACTTGACCTTATGTTTAACAATTCAGATTAAAATATTTTTACAAATCATAGGACTCTGGGTTATTGTATTGTTTTTCATAGTTGTTCAGTTTATTTGAACACTTCATTGTGAACCCAATTAATGTTTTCCAATTTTTTTGTAAACTCGAAATAAATAGCTGTTTTGTATTTCATTATATAGTGTAAAATTTAAATTTAAATTTTGCAAACTGTATTTCAATGACAAAACACTGTACTCCGTATTCTACTACCGTATAACATATAAATATAAATTAATAAAAAAAAGTATATATATATATTTATAAACAAAATCCGCATTGCCTTATTTACAGGTCGCCATAATTAAATTTTCATAAGTAAAAAATAAGATTGTTATGAATTTTGTCAAATTTTACTGCTTGTAAATCTATAGTTTTTTTTCTGCTTGAAATTTTTGAGTGTACGTACTTAAATTTCTCACATCTATGCTTTCTTAATTTAAACATTATACGTTTTTAATAGATGTCTTGTACGGACTTCGTAAATAGATATATAATTATATGTATTAAATTAAATAGATATTCATTTTATGAATGGCCTACTTGAATAGTCATTAAAATATTTAAGAGTTCTTCATTAAATACTCGTAGTTCAATATAAAATACAAACAACGATATTTTTTTTTGCTGCAGTATATGCAGCATATACTGTAGTGTACCCTACGTTATAACAAGATGACGTAGACATTCATGACAATTTAATTTTCATTATTATTGTTTAAATAATTTATCACCATCAATTTAATTTAATTATTATCATTATTACTAAGTAATTATAATTAATATGGTACCTTAATAGATGAACAATATAGACTACTAGACAGATATATCACTAAAACAACTGAGGCCGTAAATGATATCACTTATGCAGGAGGCCGTAAATCGTGTCTTCGCATGTAGTGTTATTTGGTGTTTGGAAACACACACACACACACACACACACACACACACACACACACACACACACACACACACACACACACACACACACACACACACACACACACACACACACACACACACACACACACACACACACACACACACACACACACACACACACACACACACACACACACACACACACACACACACACACACACACACACACACACACACAGTGCCATTTTTATCCCACAGGTAGATTAAGCCTATGGAATTTTTTATTTTTATATTAATAACTGTTTACAATATGCTAATGAACAATAAGTAAATTCCAATCGCCTATGGATAGGTAGGAACGTTGAATTTTATATTCGCCTAGCTTTTTTTGTATCCTTTTCTTTCTTCCGTACCCTCATATATTTTGCCTTTCTCGTTAATCGTCTAAGTCGTAGCTGTCTGTTCATTGTACTATTATCTTCACACGCTACTAACAGAACCGGCTTCTGCATTATTGTGTATATCATTCGACACTTTTTCATTATTCGTCACGTAATATAAATTATTAAATTAAGAAGTTTACTGATTAATGTCTACTTGAGAAATACGGAGTGACAAATGTTATACAGTATTGACTTATTGTACACAAAAATGTTATAAAACAATCAATTTGTCTAACGGATTTCATCGGCACACACACAGAACATATTTACTACTGAACACAGGAGGATTCTGGATCTGCCTAATCATATATTTGGGCTAATCAAAGGCGACGTTTTAAAGGAATTATAATAAACGTAACCCCTCATGTTGTACATTCGTTTGGTCTAGCCTGAACAGACTAGTCCGAACAAACTCAACGAAAAATGTGACACTGACACAGAATATTACAATATTCGTACAAGGTGTGTTAAACTCGATCATATTAAAAAAATATTAAATACTTAATATTCTGCGACCTGTGTGAAACTCATGACAGTAGAATATTCACAGTCTACATTAATAATTTGTATAATAAACATCATAATTGCCTTATCTTTTTGAATTACGGACATTACAGATTTATAGAATCCTAACTGAAACAATTTTTCTTGTTGATAAATCTGTTAAAGGCACCGCTCTCAATTAACATTTGTTGTTTTATTTTATTTTTCTAGCAATTACTTTTCCTGCACAATGGCAAAATTTAGCAAGTTTTCCAAAAGTAAGTAACAATAATTTTAATTAACATCTCGTTACAAACCAGCATGCTGTTTACTATATGGTTGTGTACACTGAGATGTAATTTGTAATAAATGTGTCTATATAATTATCAATGGTTAAATTATAAATTACATGCATTTGTAGAATAAAGAGATTTTATAACCATATTATAATGTTGCAAATATCAACAGCATCACCAGAGTTTTAATCTATGCCGTTCGCAAGGGTGACTGGGGCAGATACGTGTGGCTTGAGAACCACATGGAACCATTTCAAATTGCAATACAGGAGGTTCTCGCCTTTCAGACATAGGCCTACTGCGTTCCCGAAAACGTATCCGAAACTCGAATTATCCGAAAGGCGAGTATTGTGCAGTAGGTACAATAGGCTGTACTGTGTTTACTGTAGGCGTACTCTGAACGTAATTTCGTAGGATCGGTTGTATGAACTGTAATACACTTTACTGTAATGAAATCGGATATTATTCTCGAATAAAGTTACATCATACGACCACTCTCACCATAAAAAAATTATATATATATAAGATATTAACATCTAAATTAATCTTTTCGTACACAAGTAAAGTTTATAAGCAGTGTTTGAGAAACAGCCTGCAGTACAGTCTTATTACACGACTGCCAAAAGGAGTGTTATGTTTTCAGTGGTAGGGTATGTATGTATGTATGTTTGTTCCACTATAACTTTTTAACGGCTTTACCGATTTTGATGTTCGATGACTCGATGGATTCCTTACTTCACCAGAAGTGTCATAGGCTATATATCACCGTGAGTTGACTTCCGGTTTTGACCGGAAGTGAATACAAGTGATCGGTTCTAAGGATTTATTTTGTTCGTTTATTGGTCCATCAGGTGGCGCTAGTGGAAGGTATTCTGTAATATTTGCGACGCTATTCGACGTGTGCAAGAAAAGGGAGGCAGCTTGGCGAAACAAGTTTTTGCAATTCAAAATGCTATTTTAACGCACAGATCGGTGTCAGCATGTGAGTGCGCAGTACGTCTGTGTCACCTTAAAATGCGGGATTCCTCACGAAAAGTAATCTTTGTTAATACTTGCTTTCCTGAGTTAAGGTACCGGATGTTGAGAATTGATGATAATGCAAACGAGCCATACAGAAATATTTTTGACCGCTACGTTGCCAGGCCTCACGCGCTCGAAGAATTAAGTTTGCATGAATTCGCTGTCTGGTATGAGCCTGTGACGCACAATAGATTCTCAGAAGATGATCAGGATGCTGATGCTTACGAACAGGCTCCAGAAGAAAATGCCTCTGAGAGATGTATCACTCTCTTGATAATCAGGGGAAAATGAAAAAGCGTAAGCGCCCAGCTGTCTTACGAACTAGGTATTACACACCAAACTCAGGTCCGGAAGCATATTATTATTCTCTTTTAGTCACGCACATTCCTTTCCGCTATGAATCTGAATTGATGGAGGGGTATAACAGTGCAAAACAATCGTTCGTAGCAAAACAAAGTTTGTTACGACCAATGCAAGGTGGAAACAAAGTGGAGGAAATGGCTAGGTGGGAGGAAGAGATTCAGCAAGCTGTAGCTAGAATTGTAGCAGAAAACCTAGCTAATGAAGTTAATTTAGATGCTGACGTGGTCGAAAATAATATGCGTGAAATTTTTGAACAAAACCTTATTGAAGAACATAATGATGAAATTGCTTCAGCTAACGAAGATGGTGAACCTGAAATACATGAAATGACGGATCAACAATATGCCGCAGAAGTAAACTTAATGAATTTTCAGCAGCGCCAATTGTTCAAAATGATTTCAGAAAGGTTGCTTCCAAGTGAAAATAATACTGAGCCATTACGTGTGTTCGTTACTGGAGGAGCAGGCACCGGCAAAACCTTTACTCTGAAAATTATTGTAGAACAGATTCGTCGTCTTTCTCATTTACCTGTAAGCAGAGCTGTTACGGTAGCAGCACCCACAGGTGTCGCTGCAAGATTGATTGGAGGTAGCACTTTGCACTCTACTTTTGCCCTTCCTATCGAAAAAGGCAAGGTGACAGCTCTTCGCCCTCTTACTGGTGAGCGTCTTCAAAGGGAACGGCTAAGGTGGAAGCATATTAATTGCCTAATCATTGACGAAATCTCAATGGTACCCTATACTACCCTAAGAAATATTCACTTAAGGTTGCAACAGCTTAAAATGAATAATGCTCTCTTCGGGGGTATCAATATTATTTTGTTTGGCGATCTAATGCAGTTGCCACCTGTATCAAAAGCAGTTGGTGGTACCTACTGCTTCAAGCAGCCTCATTACTTATCAGCTGAAATTAATTTGTGGACGCTGTTTAGTTTCTGTGAATTACCTCAAAATATGCGGCAAGCTAACGACACTACTTTTATAGACATTCTAAATAATTTACGAGTCGGCCAACTCACCATGCAGCAGCTAGAAATTTTAGATCGTCGAAGAGTTCCTTTGACAGATGAATTTGCTGATGGCGAGTGTCTGCGTATTTTCCCAACCACTAAACAGGTAGAAGAATATAATGCTATGGTGACTGAAAAGTTGAAAACATCATCTAAAGTTTACGATATTTCAGCGGTGGATGTGTCTGTCGAAGCTAAGAATTACGGACAAAAGTTAAAGGAAGACTTCATACCAACGGATCTAAACAAAACTGGAGGTATTCCAAACTCTTTAGTAATCGGAGTCGGATCTAGGGTAATGTTGCGAAAAAACATTAATGTTAATCATGGTCTGGTCAACGGAGCAATCGGCATCATTAGAAAAATTGAGTGTCCTGCACTACGTCGAGATCAGCTTCAACCTGGTGAGCTTCCACAAGCCGTATTTGTAGAATTTGATGACAGATCAATTAGGGGAAATACTGCTGCTATTGGAGTAAAGATAGAGCCCACCACTGTTGAATATGATGCTTTGCGAGGCCAGGGCAAAGTAGAACGACGTATGCTGCCATTAATATTGTGTTGGGCTGTAACAGTACATAAACTCCAAGGCACTACTTTAGACAAAGCAGTCATTGATTTGAGTAGTAATATTTTTGCCAAGGGTCAGGCCTACGTCGTGTGAAAACAGAGGGATTAGCAATAAATTGTCTGGATCCACGAAAATTGTTGCATGAACCGCACGATAAAAACTCACTTGAGGAATTAAATCGACTCAGAAATCTGTAGACCAAAGCTTTTTCTTTATCATTTCTAATAAATGAAATTATTTAGTTAATTATATAATTTATAAAACAATTTATCGAAATGTTTGTATTATACTAGTTATATAATAGTATATAAAATAAAGTTATACTATATTTATAAGTTTATAAGTTCATACGCTAATTATACTATGTACATAATAAATTTTCTAAATAAAGTATGTAAAAATTGAAATTTTTTTTGCACTTCACACACACGCACGCACACACTGCACATTCCCATTATACTCTTTTTAAACACAAAAAGGAATAAAATAAAAAAATAATTTAAAAAATTAAAAAACACGACTGCCAAAAAAATAATGAATAAATAAAAAATAAATTGATAAAAAACTAAATAAAAAACTAAATAAAAATAATATTTAGTAAAAATCACAAAATCTAAATAAAGTCGATTTCAAAAGCCAAAAACAAGGTATTGAAATTCAGCACTGATCAGATTTAACGAAAATGTTATGAACGATTAAACGCATAGTAATTTTATTAGATTTAAATTACTTTTCGATGTTGAATATATATCAATGCATCATATGAAGACTACAATTATAAAAAATATTGCTGATAAAATTTTGCTCTTCAATTTTAATTTTCAATGCAGTCGGGGGCTGTTAAATGAAAAGAACAAATCTATTTAGAAACAGCCCCCGACTGCATTGAAAATTAAAATTGAAGAGCAAAATTTTATCAGCAATAATTTTTATAATTGTAGTCTTCATATGATGCATTGATATATATTCAACATCGAAAAGTAATTTAAATCTAATAAAATTACTATGCGTTTAATCGTTCATAACATTTTCGTTAAATCTGATCAGTGCTGAATTTCAATACCTTGTTTTTGGCTTTTTAAATCGACTTTATTTAGATTTTGTGATTTTTACTAAATATTATTTTTATTTAGTTTTTTTATTTAGTTTTTTATCAATTTATTTTTTATTTATTCATTATTTTTTTGGCAGTCGTGTTTTTTAATTTTTTAAATTATTTTTTTTATTATATGAAAAGATTTAATAACTTTAACACTGAATTATTTATGTTACTAGACTAACATTAATTATGGAAAACCATAGTAGCGGGAATAGTAACAAATATGTGCATTTGGCTTAACGTTTATTCACTTCCTCACACCTTTCTCCGTGTCCTAAAGCCTAGAGCTGTTATAACATCTTTACTTACGTTATAACATCGGGAACCCGTATTAATTGACTCTGGCCAATTATATAGGCTGCCTTCGTTGTAACAAGCTGAAAATTAATCAAATCTCCAAAACAATTAATATAAAAGGAAACTGGGGAGGGGAGACTGCTGATTTATGCACTCAATTTAGCATGTACTAAAGATGACATCTCTTTATTTATGACTGTTAGATTATACATAACATATCAAATTTTAACTTACAGTGAAATCGTAAGGGGTTTTCTACATTAAGATTTATAACACAGTTATCGCATTTTACCTCGGATCCGAGTTTCTATATATTACTTAGGAATTTCAAGTTTACTCTACTCCATTTATGAATTACTTTATTACTCTTGATACCATTAGAGGAATGGTTTCATTTAGTAGTGCGATGTTCCAACGCTACATCACACGAGTTATTTTACAATTTATGGTTACTGAAATTACTTGTTACAACATTTATTCTTAAACTTTAGAGATTGTCATTTTAAATTCTTTGTGTTTACAATTACTTCTATTTAAAAAAAATACATATCCACGGAAGACCAGCTTCCGTGCTACCTCTTAGTTAAGTGTTTTAGTCCATGTCGTCCACGCGTGATTCTTCTGCACACTCTAGGTAGAGGGTTGTCATCGTGGTCGTCTTCCTGGTGAAGGTCCTTGGAGTCAACTAATGTAGAGAGAGTTACGATATCATGAAGTCGTCCTGTTCCTTGGTGGTTTGGCAAATACAGTTGAGGTCTTCGTCTTCACATTTTACATTTGGTAATAGAACGGTTGTATTTCACTTTACATATACAACCCTAAAATAACTTTAACTATCTTTCTAGATGTGAGATGTCACCTTTCGCACTTAATCTTCTACATTCTTCTTTACTGATACACACTACATACTCGTTACATAACTCTTCACACGGTTATTTAACTTAATAACAAAATAATAAAACGTATTTTGTTGTAGCGCTCCGTTCTGAGCTGCTTACTGGCCGAACGACGCATCTCAAGTCTCTCTTACTATGTTAGGAAGAGTCAGTTAATCGCGCGGAGTTTACGCGTCGCAATAAAATAGTACCCAATTTATCCTCTATTTAAAGGGTTAAATTTTGACCTTTTAATTATCCAAAGCTATTCTTAATTACAGACTTTATTATAGTACACTACTGTGGTCTTGTTTATTTATTTAATTAATATCAAATTTACTAGTATTATTAGTTTGTTTAGGGGTCGGTATTCATGTTAATTCCGGTTAGCGCATGTCTATGCAGGGTTAATTAACAAGGTTTACCCTATCTGTACACTCGTATTCCTTTTTATTTTATTATTAAAACTTTTTATTAAATATTATTATAATTTTATGATAGCGATAAAATTTAGTTTAAATGTGCGATTTTATTAAAATTTAAAATTTCTCAGCTCTTACATTACCTATTTATTAATTATTTTATTTTTAATTAATGAAATCGTCACACTGTAGTACGAAACTTTAATAAAGGGTATATCAGTTTTGGATGTCCGAAATAGCGATAATGTGCGAAAGTCGAATGTTTGAAAGTAGACTTCCTGTATAAACTGGCCTACAGATTTTTTATTGAATATCGTAGTAGTCAAGTATTACTTTTAGCCTTCTTCGTCTTCTTATTTTACACTACCGGATTAGGCATTTTGCCTGTTCCGACTTCAAACGCGTAGGGCTTCCATCTCCTCAGGGGTCTTCCAACATTTATTCATCTTGTAGGTTTATATTCTACCGCTGTTTCTGGAATTCATCCCATGAGCATTATCCATACATGCTGTCTCCTATACGTGGCTATGTCATCTACGATACTCTTGAATCCCAAATCTTCTTATTGAATCCCTTCTTCGTCTTCTTATTCTACATTACCGGATTAGGCATTTTGCCTGTTCCGACTTCAAACGCGTAGGGCTTTCCATCTCCTCAGGGGCCTTCCAACACTTATTCATCTTGTAGGTTTATATTCTACCGCTGTTTCTGGAATTCATCCCATGAGCATTATCCATACATGCTGTCTCCTATACGTGGCTATGTCATCTACGATACTCTTGAATCCCAAATCTTCTCGTATAACAACGTTCCTCAGTCTACCTACCACACTAAACTTTTAACTTTCCGCACGAAAAGTATATCTGATGCATCAACTGATATTCCTTGCTTCTCTGTCAGTGTCCAACTTTCACATCCGTAAAGTAGGACAGGTTTGGTCATGGTCTTATTAAATTTCAGCTTTAGTGTTCTGTTGATAATTTTGTATATCATTCGAAATCTACTGATCTTGCTGTCGAAATGTCCGTTATGTTCATAACTGATGTTGTTCCCGATATAATTAAAATGATTAACCTGTTTAATGTTCTGTTAGATGTGTATATCGGGTATGTTTGACCCTTACAAAGCTATTACTTTTTTATATTGGTATAGTCATATTGAACTTAGTGGATAACGTCGTGTCCTCATCTCTTGAATGTAAACTTTTCGTTTTTAAACATCAAAGTATTTAGCTACACTTGTTTTTACAGCGCAGTTACAGGATGAATCAGAGTCTTCCAACTTCGTAGAGGATCAGCAATATAAATATTATATAATGCATGTGAAACACTACATCTTTGTCGTACATTCTGGATTACAGGAATCGGCTTCGATAAATTTGACTTGTCGTGATCATTATTTGTCGTGTCCCTATGAAAACCTTTCAATGCTTGTATGAGATTCCACGGATAATACCTTGCCTCTAATACTCTCCCTACAAAATTCCTATCCACTGAATCGAATGCCCTTATTGTAGAAAGACTATTGTATAATCAATGAAGACTATATGTGTTTCCACATTAAATTCTCGTCGTTTTTAACGATTTGTTGCGAGGTCCAAAAATCCCTCGGCTCTTCACAAATTAAATTATCACTTAAAGCTGTCAACCTATCATTAATCATATCGTCATCCGGTGTCCAGTAAAGTGATGCCCCTATAATTAATTATTGAGGTCACCCCGTCTTCCATTTTTTAAACACTGAGATTACAATACCTGTCCGCTAGGCCTCCGAGAACTGTCTGTATCCTAATCCCAAAAAAGGTTGTAGAATTGCACGAGTCGTTTTATGAACAAACGTTCACCACTATTTATTAATTCTGTGTTTATTACATCCTGGTCTTACTATTCATTGTCCATGCAATTATCTGCTTTAGATTTTGTATTGTTAGGGGAACTAAAATGTCCAAATATCACAGCGCCTTATAGTAGTCTTCCCACTTGCTACTCTCAGTCACATTCAAATCCGCAACATCCAGAGAAATGTCTTAATTCTGTACTTAATTCTTGAATACTATTAACATTTTGGTTTTTAATCATTCATTCTATTCTGAGGGGGGGGGTTATAGTTGTGACCTTAAATAGGCTTTTCAATACCCATTGTGCGGCCAGTGTGTCACCCCCCACACGCACACAAATATATAGGAACAGAAAGGACATCATACATGTAATTGTGTAAAGTAGTTAAATGAGTTGGGTGCACAGCGGGGTTGATGTGAGAGGCTGATTCTAGTTTGCCAGTCGTTGTAGAGAGGACGTAATTCCGGAGTTGTAGGAGGTATTTTTTTTTTTTTAAATAAAAACAATAATTTTTTGGAAGCACTTATTTTAGCGGTTTTTATTATTTTATCTATTATAAACTGGTCACAACTCTCAGAACAGTTATAAAAAATCTTAATAAGTATCTATTTCAATAAGTATGACCTTTGTTTATGTGACGTTTAACATTAATGGAGCTATTCGACCACGTTTCGGAGAATTTACTAAAACGATATTTACACATTTAAAACTTGAAAAAGTTCTATACTTAAATTTTGTAGGCCTATTGCTAATTGAGACATAAATATTTATGAATTCTTACGTATTGAACTCCTAAGTAATTCATTACATAGAGTAACAGGAGAAATGAAAATATACATTTTCATTATATTGAACATTACTGAGAAAGACATAATAAATTATTAAATTACGAAGCCAGTGTTAGATATTATTCATTTAAAAGCTTGTGTGTATTAGTTTTCATTACCTTTTATGTAGCAAGAAAAGATTTGCATAAATAACTTCATGTTTTATGTGTATCTGTCCATTTAGAAACAGTGTCAATTTAAATATTAACATTTATTGTCATTAAATTTTATATTTTTATATAAATTATGTGGGGTATAATGAACTACGCTTTGTTCCAACCACTTTATATAATTTGTATAATATATAAATTATACAATGCTATACAAATTACACAATTATACAAATGTTGTTCTAAGGCTATACAATTTGTTAAGCCACAATGTTTTACATTATATGCTATAATAATAGTTTCTTAATTAAACTCTTTAAAGAGTTGATATAAATGCATTTCTATGTATTTGGCCTCTTGAAGATACATAAAGACTGTTTATACGTATTTGTCTAATTGTATAAGTGTTTTAAGATGCGTTTACGTATGTAATCGCTATGTTAGCAACAGTGATGAATATTAATAATACAAATGACCAAATGACATTTATAAAAAAATAAAAACAATAATTTTTTGGAAGCACTTATTTTAGCGGTTTTTATTATTTTATCTATTATAAACTGGTCACAACTCTCAGAACAGTTATAAAAAATCTTAATAAGTATCTATTTCAATAAGTATGACCTTTGTTTATTCGCAAACGCCTTAAAACTCAATATCATAAAATTAAGAAAGTGTAGAAAAAGTACAACGCACATTATAAATTGCACATTTTTGCTTAAAGTTCACTGTTTTCTAACAAAAATAAGGAAAAATAATTTATCAAATTCATTTTAACATAGTAGGCCTACGTTTAAAATAAAACGTAACGCGCATTTTAGTTGTAATGTGAACGATGTAATAACAACGCCACAACGATGAAAGGTTTAGCGAAGTTCTCTCAGTTAACACAATTTGAACGCTTCTGTCGGCGTTACAACAGATTTTATTGTCGCCTTCAGTACAACTATCAACGAGTTCGTACGACATTCGAAACACAACTATGGGCGAACAAATTGTGTTAGACAACTGACCGATTTGTGTTTGAAAAGAAATTTAGGCTACCTGTTCTTATAAAATGTACGTTAAATGCACGTTTCTGACATTTCATACATTTTTAAAATTTTATTTAGTTACATTCTTTAGTTGTCACAACATCGTTACAGTGTGTATAGTATGTCTACTGTTTTGATTGTCTGTTTGTTAAAATGTACAACTGTACAAAAATGATAACACATAAGTATATTTTTACAGATAATCTCACCATCAATGTGACTACTGAACCGTACCAGTTTGTAGTAGAGGTATGTACCGCAACTGATAGTTTCTTAAATACATTCAAGCAATCTATCCTTAAGATATACCACAGCATGTAAGGAAACATAATTAACTTTTCTTGTTGTAATCTGGTTTATTATGTACATATAAGACGCTTGATCAGTACTTTAAAGCTCAGAATACCGAGAATCCAGTGTTACAAGGGAATCATGACAGTTCGCTCAAGAAAAAGTAAGCTAGGATCAAATGTCCATCTGTGAGTGATATAGGATTGACGTGTTGAGAGTTGAAAGTTAATCTGTCTGGAAGGTCCGGCAAAATATCACTTCCTAGAAGTATAGAATCACAGTCGTTTATTATAACTTGGTGAAAAAGTTACAAAGGCAATACAGCGGAGATGGCTACTTAATAAACCGGTATGGTGAACCATACATGACTTCATGGTCTAAGATTTATATTTAAAACTATTTAAATATAAATTGAAAATTTTGACTAGTTTGACAAACTGAAATGAAATATTTCCATAGAAACTACTTCTTTTTTGCCGATAACGTAGTGCACATATAAAAAATACCTCTCCCTTCAACTATCATTTTCATTTATAAAAAATTACCCCCCCCTTCAACTTCCCTTTTCATTTATACATATTTCATCTACTTTTCTATAGTGGACTATTATGTCCTTTTCAGGATACTTTATTTATCAAAATTAAGTACTTTGCTCTTGTTAAAACGTAAAACGTTGCAGGCAAACTACCCCTCCCCCTTAATCGATTTTCACCAAATTTAGTAAGCCTTGAGTCCTCTACAACTCGGGTACATAGGATGGAAAAAATTATTTGATTCTGTTTGAATTTGCGGCAGTTATCGTTCGCCATAGAAAAAATTTACAGGCATTGCACAAATGCAATGCACAGAGAAGGGCATTGAAAATGCTTCAATAAATCTAAAAATATATATATTTATGTTCATTCACCAATCAATGAATTCATTCTTCATTTACCAATGTACAGATTATAAGTTAAATGTAGTCGCATTCATAAGCGAAGTTTTATATGTGTACTACGTTATTGACAACAAAGAAGTAGTTTCTATGGAAACTCACCGGTTCCCATTTTCAATCACGCACCAGCGATCGGCCGCAAATGTGCGACATGTCATAAACATTTACAATGTTAAAATTCTATACACAGGCACACACAGAGACACTTTTCGGAAATGCCTTTTCTACATGTTTTGAGGATAGTACAATTAGAATCACCCCTTATCTCAAACACGATTTTTTTCGCGATCACCAGACTTCCATTTCCTTACGAAACGTGGAAGTAAAATTGACAGTAATCTGGTGTTACCCGCAAAAGAAGTTACACTACATTCATTAAAATCAGATTACGGAGCTGTCTGAAAAAATCCCTTAATATAGGAAACAAAGTGCGAGTTATAGCAAAAGAAAGAAAAAAAACATTAAGAACCTTAGACTTGAATTTCTGGTCAACTACTTTCGAAATAATAAATGTACGAGACGAGAACAACCCATCTTACATGGAGAATAGAAGTAAATGAAGGATGTTTGGTAAGGTTATGCATAAGGAAGAACTATACAAGGACAGTAGCCAGCTGTAATGCACAGAAAAAGAAATGTTGACATAACTGTAAAATGTGGGGATGAGAAGTAAACAATATTTGGCAATGAACAAATCTTCATATCTGTCCTTGGATATGTAATGATGGAAAACAGGATTAATTGACGGTAGGATAGAAAACGGCTTCACTAGCGCGAGCACACATCCACACTTCAGTAATAGTATCAGAGAGCTTATATGAAACATAGAAAGAATTATGATGGAGGAAACCCAATTATAATCTGGGCAACCGGAACAGATGCATAAACAAACAAATATGCACAATACAGTAAATAGAAATATATACTTTACATTTCTTCCGAGTAAATATTAACTTAATCCGTAAAAACGGATCTTATTCTAAAGATACCTGCCAGATGATTCTCCTTGGGAAACAATGAAGAGGAAATGTTATGAAAGGGGGTAAAGGAGGAGAGACCGTGACAAAAAAGCCGACAGATTGCTGTCGTACGAGGCAATACCATCAGCGAGATCGGTTTAGCGGGGCTAAACATACTTACTTCCTAAACATATTGTACTGCTGATGCTGCTCCAGAAGAAAAACGTCGGATTGATTCAGCGTTACAGATTTTGAGGACGACAAACAGGATTAAATTTGGATTCAGTCTACTAATCACACCGATTAGACGTACTCGCAAACTGGAAGTCAAGGATCAAGGAGAGAACTGAGAATACAGTCTGAATAGTGTGAGACGATGGTGTTTGTTTCAGCTCTACGTCCCATTGTGAATTAAAGTCAATTAATCAATTTTTATTCATAAGCATGGTGATCCAAAAGACGCTTGACACTACACGTTTCCATAGTTAGTTTAGCAGTGGGCACGTCACTTTTAACAAATGATGAAAGGTTAACTCCTGGTGAGTCATTAAGTAGTCACAATTTTAAATCAATGTATTGACATTTCGATAAAATTTATTGTCATCATCAGAATCTGTACACTCGCAGTATTAGAAGTAATTAGTAATCTACTCACACAGTGAGTGTTTTTCTGCGAACGTATGTTAAATGAATAATAATAACTGTTAAAATATAATATTATTTTATATTAATTCCTCATAATAATATAATAATTACATATTAATACTTATTATATGTGTATTAATTATTTATTTATTTATTTACCTGATGACCTGATAATGACCGTAAAGTTTGTTGAAATGTTAACACATAGTGACTGTCTTAATAAAACTGTGTATAGTCAGTCACTAAACCTCACGCATCGCTTGTATTATTAAAAAATAGAAAAATGAAAAACTTATCGAAATTGAATTTATTACAATTATCGAGAAATGGACTTTTGTCAAACGACTTATGGCTCCTCTTTATTTATGTATAATACTTATGTATACAATGTTCAGTGCACTATATATGTAAACATATTATTCATTCTTTTACAGACTTTTGTAGAACAGTCCTGGTTTAGCAGTAGGGTCAATAAGGTAAGCATCAAGTTTAATATGTACGTGTTTGTAGAAGAATACTGTTCACGTTACAATTAAAATACTATTAGGACATTAGGCCTAATTGGCCATCCATATAATAATTGTAACTAAAGTTATGATTTAAGAAGTTTGTCTTCAAGAAGTTTTTTGCAGTTCGGTTTCTTACTTGTTGTCACTACGCCTTTTCCTAGTACGAAGTTGAAGAAATAACCTCCCTTAAAAAAAAATAACTTTAGTCACAGCATCCCTTGTTACTTAGTCGTTTGTCTATCAATTGGTATGTAAGAGTGCTATTTATTATTCAATAATTTTTACTCTACTCGACATATTCGTGTATCTAAAATAAATATGTTATGAATATTTAATGGATGATATTAAATGTAATTATAATGATCTTATCGGAAACTATACGACAGTTGCGGTGAAATTTCATTTACAAAGGGGAAAGTTGTTATTCCAGTAGCAAGGATTAATTCATTTTAAAATTTGTTAACATTGAAAATGTTTATTAGGACGTGTTGCACATTTGCGGCCGATCGCTGGTGCATTATCGAAAATGGGAACCGGTGAGTTTCAATAGAAACTACTTCTTTGTTGACAATAACGTAGTACACATATAAAACTTCGCTTATGAATGTGACTACATTTAACTTATAATCTGTACATTGGTAAATGAAGAATAAATTCATTGATTGGTGAATGAACATAAATATATATATTTTTAGATTTATTGAAGCATTTTCAATGCCCTTCTCTGTGCATTGCATTTGTGCAATGCTTGTAAATTTGTTCAAAACTTGATTTGTTTTAAATATGTTTATTCCGTTGTATATTTTTACAGTTCTTATTTTGTTATTAGGATAAAACAACTCACTGTTTTTGTTTGTAGATCATTAATCTATGAGCTAACTGTAAGACACTTTATGATAAATTACGTTTCAATATCAGTTTACTTTGCAAAGAGTAAAAACTAGTTACAAGATATTTTGTAAAGAGCAGGAAACAGTTGCTTATTTAAATCATAATGAGAAACAATTTGTAATTTTGTTACTCGTATTTGATCTTGTGCTTCTTTGAAATTTGCAAATTCAGAAAACGTGAGCTTGGAGGCTTTGACTCACAACCTCGGGTAAATTCATAATACGGATCTAAGGCTTTGATTTTTAAATAATTTTATATTATGGTTATTAATAAAGATACAAATATATTTTTTAAATTCTCCTTCCATTTCTTCCTTGAAGCATTAGGCCTGCGGCCTATTTCGCCCCGTGACCATGGTACAACTCACGTACCACAACCGCCAGAGAGAAGTCAGCCAGCTATTACCCTTGTGCGGTGGCGGTGGCAAAGCTCCGCTTTGCACAGTGGAGAGGGAGTTGTGTGTGTTTGTCTAGTGTTGTGTAGAGTAGTGTAGTGTGCCTTCGTTAATCATCTACCCCAGTCATGTCAGATAAGACCACAATATTATTTGTCCCTAGCGATAGGAGCGATATTTGTTTCTACAAAATCAAGACTATTTTTCGTGTGTACTTACCGTTGTAGGTGTATGATCATTTAAATGGATGATTATTTACATAAGTAGATGACACTTTCTACAATCGCAAACCGGTGTATCTAAATGTAAACAAGGTTCTTTTTCAGTAGCCTACTCTCGTAAATACTAAAGGGAAGGTTTTAAATAGTGAAATTACGTTTTATTATTTTGCAGATAGTGACCAAAATGGACTTAGTCCAACTGGAACGTGTCCGAGGGAACTCTCACTTCAACACCATCACGTCACGTTATGTCGTGACATACGTTTACACTGATAGGGTAAGCGACATGAAATAGTTTAAGGTTTATTTAGAAACTAGCTGTTACCCGCACGCGAATATTTGACTTTTAATAAGTATTTTAATATAATTTTTATTGTTTACGTCTATATGGCGTTTTGCCAGCTGGTATAACAATTTTGCACTCATTAGTCAAATCCTCTCCAAAGCTGTTTTCAACACTTGTACTATTTTAACTGTTGGTGCAACAGCCTTTGGAGATTTAAAAGTACCCGTTTATAAAGCCTTTGGAGATATTTATAAAGTACCTGTTTAAATCAAAAACGCTAAATTCTTTATTATAAGTGTTACTGTGTTAGAAGCATTGTATAACACATTAAACGTTATGTTTTCCTCAACCATGGCTTTTATTTATTTCAGCAGCTAGAAACCAACAACCGTTTTCACCTAACCTCACAAATGAAAACAACAAGTATTTTCGCTTTGCATTAAGTGTACAATTTACAATTAGTACACTTATTCTTTTCCACATCGTAATATATCGATACAATCGCATATTATATAAAACATCGAAAATGTACTGCAGGAATGGATAAATGTAGGGTACAGTTCCGATGCCGCTAAATAGCTTTTGATTATTTACTTGTTACTGTGGTAATTAATTCTGGTCTCCATGGTGTTGCTGGCATCTTTATACGCGTCAACGAAAAGGGATAATTAAAAGGGCCTAAATCGTGCGAACGGGGCAAAATACCAAATTAAAAGTGAGACAGTATTTTTCGCCTTATGTCAAAGGTTACCTGTGCAAAATTTGGTAGGAATCGGTGCGTGCGTGCGTGCGTGCGTGCGTGCGTGTGTGTGTGTGTGTGTGTGTGTGTGTGTGTGTGTGTGTGTTATCTGTATTACGTACTATTTTTTTTTTTTTTTTTTTTTTTAATAAGTCGAAGTAAAGTCCATATTAAAGGTGGAACGATACTAGCTCCAATCCGATATTGCGGCGTGTACTTTAACAAATGCCCTTCACATTCTTTCATATTGAAACAAAGGCAGGGATTCAACCTTGCTAACAAAATGACGTGTGATTTGGAACACTTAATAAGGCATAAATATGTTTATTTGGTAAATTAATAGCCAAATAATTTACT
Source organism: Magicicada septendecula (assembly GCA_034769895.1). NCBI lineage: Eukaryota > Metazoa > Arthropoda > Insecta > Hemiptera > Cicadidae > Magicicada > Magicicada septendecula. The sequence goes on from CM068367.1 coordinate 291,602,984, forward strand.
TCATGAATAGAAGGTACTTTTAGAAGTTGATGTGAAATTTTTAAACTGTGGTACTCTACTAAACAAACACAGGTAACAAAGGCAGGGATTCAACAAACACACCGTAGTGCAAACACACCTCAAATAATGCATGTGTTTAGTTACAACTTATGTAACTAAAATTATGTTTTATCAATTTTTACGTTTGTTCCTCCCTTACATGTAATATTTCAGGTCCACAGCTATTAAGAGTTTTCCTGTTTGTTTTCGATGGGACCGCGTTACTACCCACTAAATAGAAGTAAGTAGAAAACTTTGTTTTTATACAAACACATAAAACCATATCATTTGCGTGCGCTTGTGTGTATCTGTCTGTCTGTCTGTCTACCTGTCTTCTATGTGCCTGCCTGCCTAATATGTTTATGTCTGTGTCTGTGTCCTATAGACACATATTTAGAAGATACAGAATATTATAGCACTAGAGCTGCAAACCATCTGTAGTATACAGGAACTGTCTACAGATTCAACTACAGGACTAAGTCGTTTCTTAGTGTAAAAAATATGTCGCGTTCACCGGATTAATAACATCGTGTTGTCTTAATATGACCATGTGAACATATTAAATGTAACCTAAATTGGCTACACGTTACTTAAGTATATCCAGTAAACGTTGTAAACAGGAAACGTATCGGTTATCACGAAGTAGTAAAATTTTTTCTACACAGACATTATCGCTGACCAAACATTGTTAATATCTCTTGTAAACATACTCTTGTTTATAAATACACAGTGCCTTAAAAAATTATCATCTATGTATATAAAACTCAAAGTCTGAGGATTTATGGGTACTGAATACTAATCCACACCGTTACACCGATTCCTACCAAATTTTGCACAGGTAACCTTTGACATAAGGCGAAAAATACTGTCTCACTTTTAATTTGGTATTTTGCCCCGTTCGCACGATTTAGGCCCTTTTAATTATCCCTTTTCGTTGACGCGTATAAAGATGCCAGCAACACCATGGAGACCAGAATTAATTACCACAGTAACAAGTAAATAATCAAAAGCTATTTAGCGGCATCGGAACTGTACCCTACATTTATCCATTCCTGCAGTACATTTTCGATGTTTTATATAATATGCGATTGTATCGATATATTACGATGTGGAAAAGAATAAGTGTACTAATTGTAAATTGTACACTTAATGCAAAGCGAAAATACTTGTTGTTTTCATTTGTGAGGTTAGGTGAAAACGGTTGTTGGTTTCTAGCTGCTGAAATAAATAAAAGCCATGGTTGAGGAAAACATAACGTTTAATGTGTTATACAATGCTTCTAACACAGTAACACTTATAATAAAGAATTTAGCGTTTTTGATTTAACAGGTACTTTATAAATATCTCCAAAGGCTTTATAAACGGGTACTTTTAAATCTCCAAAGGCTGTTGCACCAACAGTTAAAATAGTACAAGTGTTGAAAACAGCTTTGGAGAGGATTTGACTAATGAGTGCAAAATTGTTATACCAGCTGGCAAAACGCCATATAGACGTAAACAATAAAAATTATATTAAAATACTTATTAAAAGTCAAATATTCGCGTGCGGGTAACAGCTAGTTTCTAAATAAACCTTAAACTATTTCATGTCGCTTACCCTATCAGTGTAAACGTATGTCACGACATAACGTGACGTGATGGTGTTGAAGTGAGAGTTCCCTCGGACACGTTCCAGTTGGACTAAGTCCATTTTGGTCACTATCTGCAAAATAATAAAACGTAATTTCACTATTTAAAACCTTCCCTTTAGTATTTACGAGAGTAGGCTACTGAAAAAGAACCTTGTTTACATTTAGATACACCGGTTTGCGATTGTAGAAAGTGTCATCTACTTATGTAAATAATCATCCATTTAAATGATCATACACCTACAACGGTAAGTACACACGAAAAATAGTCTTGATTTTGTAGAAACAAATATCGCTCCTATCGCTAGGGACAAATAATATTGTGGTCTTATCTGACATGACTGGGGTAGATGATTAACGAAGGCACACTACACTACTCTACACAACACTAGACAAACACACGCACACACACAACTCCGTTGTCTTTTACCAGTTACTCCTGAATTAACATAATTAATTTGTGAGGTCATAGGTTGAGTAGACATGTTATATTGTACGATAATAGTTATTATCGTGTATTCTTCATAGGCTACATTCATAAAAAATGTTGATATAAGTTACAGGAAATACATTTTAATGTCGAGGCGATGAGGCGTACACTAATATAGTAAAAACCCAGCGAATGTCGCAACTATAGTTAACTATAAACAATTTAAATTAACAATGAATTCTTAACGATTCTCCACAGTTTTGCTTTATTTTTCATAATAACCAACGAAATGGAGTGTTGTGAATATTTATGGGTGCTGTATATATAGTAATTCGCATATTATTACATGAGGGCAGTTCAAACAGTTCTCAGCCTGACGGACTGATAGCGCCAGTCAAATAGCTAGGATTGGTAATACGTTTGATCCTTCAGATGGCGTACCATACTTTTAAAATCGTTGTTTACTAATAATAATGTGATGTATTTTTATATACTTACACTTATTGTTTTTATTAATGGTACCTATAATTCAATTTTTTATGTGTTTTATTGTATTCTTTTTTATACAGCCTAAAGGCACCATATGATGTTATTATAAAGCGATCGATTTCGGTCAATAGACCATCTTCAGGTTATCACAGTATTATAAAACATTATAGCACATTTGTGTTCACAATATCATTATAATATTGTGAACACAAATGTGCTATAATGTTTTATAACGTTGTTTACTAGTTAGTAGTGTATTAAAGTACACTACTTATGCTTTTGTCTTAGCTGCGACCTCTATATTTGAAATGAATCTTTTAACAGCTACCCATTTCTTCAGACCAGGGGACAGGAAAAGTCATAGGGGGGAAAAGCAATAGGTGTCTGCGGCAATAATTCGTAGCCCAGTTCTTGAAGCTTTGCGACTGGCAATTGACGAAATCTGACCGGGTGCGCTGTCTTGATGGAAAACCACTTTTTTGTTGTTAAATGAGGACGTTTTGCTTAATAATAGCCTCATTCGGTTGTTCCAGGACAGGAATGCTTCTTCTCCATCATACTCTCCTCTGATGGTTCTTTTATAAGCACCCAATCTTGTAAAAAAAAAAAACACCCCATCACTTTTCTGGCCGATGAATGGAACAGATTTTTGTCTTCTTTCGATCACTCTTGCCTGCTTTATTAAAAAAATTTAATGGTACATTTCGGAATAACTAGCTGTGCTACAGTTACTTCAGAGGCAATCAAACAGTTACAAAAATGTGGAGCATGACAGAGATAATGGTATCATATACTTTACATAGAGTAGTCTCCAACTGATACCTTCTGTCACTGTTTGCACCCTTTTGTCAATTAAATTTTACTTGCATGCTTATGGCAATGCTCTCTTCTGTCTGTCATGACAGAAAATGCTTACGCTTATCTACTCAGGCATATCGTTTTAAATTCGTTCATACACACTGTACGCAAAATTCTTTCGAATTCTTTAAACGATTTGCAATTAGAAGAGATCACATAACAGTTTGACAATTAATGTTGAAGCTGACAGACATCTAATCTGTGAATCCATAATTTCATTCATATTTGTTTTCCCGTGACTTTACTATGTACTACTTATCCCTTGGAGAAATTCTTATCACTTCTCAGGTATGTCGCTGCTACCTCCACCTACAAAATAACTTTCCTGAGACTCAAAGCAGGGTTCGTTTATGAACAAAAAGTATCCGTAATTTTATAATCGACATGCCAGCGTCCTCTCCTCCCGCAACTGGCGATTTAGCACGCTGTTGTTATATAAATACGTGGTACTTTAAAATTATAAATACTACACTCTTATATAATTTTATTTTGATATGATTAACATTATAACAATAACTAATAAATGTATACCAATATCAGGATTTATATAGAACAAAATAATGCATCAAAATAAATGATTATACGAGAATTGTTTGATAAGTTCTTGGCCTGACAAAGAGATAGCGTCAGAAGTATCAAATAGTTGTTTGATTGTACAGATCGATTGATCCCAATCCTCAGGCGGCGTACCATAACACTTAAAAAATTTGTATTTCTAAGTTTGATTGTTGTGATCAAATAAAATAAACAAGCTAGTTATTTTGCGAAAAATTGATAAAACTGAATGTCGCGCAGTAAAAAAACTACTACATTGTGAAATGGTTAAATTTAAAGGAAATAAAAAAGCGAGTTAGATTACACTTTGGGGGACCGTTCATCATCGTTTCAACAACGAAGGAATGGACTGATGAATAAAACGTTCATCTATTTGTGGCAGTGACGTCCATGTTGCCCAGAAACCGTGACAAAAAACATCAAAAAATCCATAATTCCGTGTTAAATTATCGACGCGGGAATTACAGACATTGCAAACATCTAGATCGTGTCCACAACATATTACACGAATTTACATATGGAAAAGCTTTTAGTGGGATGGATGCTACGATCTGCTAACTGTCGATCAGAAACACATTCAAATACACGTTTCTTTTGGACTTGTTTAAACAAAGTTGCTGCGACGGTTTGCCACTGTTAGCGAAACATAGATTGACCACTAGACGCCAGAGACAAAACAGCAAACCATAAAATAATAAGTAAGATTACTTGAATAGTATAAAAGTCCTCTAATTCCCAAGTACTATACGCTATTTTGTGACTGTAGTAAATGAGGATTACGCTATTCAAATACATCTGTCGTATCAACTATATTTATACGTAATCTACTCTCTGTTCGGTCTTAGTTTACTCTAAATGTAGCAGGCGTACCTTATTGGTGGGGACCAGTTATACAGATAACATAATAATTCACTATGCTCAGCTGGGTGGTTAGCTGTTGTTACTGTGACAAGTGGTTTTTATTACGCGGGCAAAAGAATGTGATAAGAGGTTTTTTTTTATAACAATATTTGATGCTGATTTTGTCTGTATGATTGTATATATGATTATGTAATTTCATTTTTTGTTGCTGATTGAAAATATCGGTTCTCCCAAACAGTATTTCATTAGCTGAAATCTGATACTGTCACGTGGCTTAAAAAATATATAGCTTCTGTGTGTGTGTGTGGGCGCGCGGGCGTGTTGCCTTCAAAGAAAAGATGTTAAAACTGAACTCTTAAGAGTTGGTAAATATAAAATAAGCTGAAGTTAAAACTTCTGCAGTAAATTATCGGACAAACTGTTTTAATGTTACCTCCTTACCACTGTCTTCTCAATAATTGAATTAATATGGAAATAACAGAAATGGTGTGTTCGGCGTCATATCGAATCGTAAGCTGAATGAAACAATCAGTCAAGCTGAACAATGTTTATTAAGCTGAAATCAATCGATTAATAAACAACATAACTGAGATCAACACAGTAGTGATTTTATGTAACATGTTGATGAATAGTTATGGCAACGACAGCATTACAGATATTGTTATGGACAGTCTTATCATTAATACTGTTACGACGATCTCACGGATTGTCGTGTTCTACAGTGGAAACTGAATAAATTTCACAGATGGTGTCACTAATTACAAATTTAATTAGAAACAAGCATCATTCAGAAATAAGGCACTCTTATAGCCTACAATAATTCAAGTTTAATGTGACCAACACCCAACAATAAATGTCACCTTATTACATTTTTGGACTAATTAACTTGAAAAGCACTTTCCACTGATCCGCAACAACCACTCGATCCGCACTTGTAATATCGACAGGTGTAACTGAGCTGTTGAGCCGGCCGCTGACGCTTATATACTTCGCAGAGAAATCTGCCTCTTTCGTTTGACGAGTCGAGAACAGTTGCGTAAGCGCTTTGGAATTCGCTAGAAGCTAGCTCAGTGCTCGACCTTGACACACTGCGCCGACCGAATGCGGTAGTATGCCTGTCTCAATCCACGCGTATGAAACATCACGTAGTTGTATTTTCTTTTCAACGTAGCAGTACTGTTGAGAATAATAATTCAAGCTTGGAAACGCAAAAGTCAACAGAATTTGTCACATGTTGCGTGATACACGGTTTAATGCAGTTATCTTCGGATAAACGAGGTTAAACATCGCTGAGAGACTACGTGATTCTTGGCAAGCCGCGGCGCGCGAGCTGTTACAGACGTTTACAGATCATTCTACAAGGCGGGATTATGTAATGCCCCTTCCATACGTAACAAAACTACCATATTGGAACCGAGGCCTGCTAGCTCGCTACATTGCAAGGCAGTGGAAGTATAAATACTGGATTTCGATGCAGTCCAGTTCAGTTTAGACCTGGCGATATTACAATTCGGAGTTACTGTGGCGGTTTAGTGGGAAGTGATTAATATGTTGTAGGAAACTAATTCTACTGTATATCATGTCACACACTGTAAACGATTGAAAATTAAATAATATCTAATTTCTGTTATTTAAATTATTTAAAAACGCAGTAACTTTCTTCGTCTTTCCCTGACTCGGTTATTAGAGTGTTACGTTAGTTTTACTGAGAATGAAAAGTGGATGTTATAGTAGGTAATACACGTGTTCTTAAAGTGTCTCATGGTTCGAATCCGTAGTAATGTAGGTGATTGCGTTGAAAGAAATAAGACTAATTTCGCTTAATTAGTACATCACTTTACTAGTTTTGGATGTTAAAGCTAATGATACTGTGTTATCTTACTAGAAGTAAATTTAAATTATTTAAGATTAAAAAGTGTAACTTGAGCATTTAAAATTTGAGTTTGATTAATTTGCTACTATTATAGGATTTTCGAGGTCCATTTAAATTTTCTTGTCTGATTTTGTAATTTTAATTTGCGCATCTAATGCAGATTGTAGGCAAGTAAATTCTCGCCTTCACGCATTGAAGAAAACTGCGTGTGCAGTAGGCCTATAATAAGAGCGTATTTTGAGTATGCTAACTGTACGCAAGTACAAAATGCTCGCGCTTCAGTGTATCCATGTCCGTGCGTGGGTTCGACATATGAAATTATTCACATTGTTCTGTAGTACCAGTATTCCATAAAATTATCGCCGTTTTACACAGAGGTCACATTGGCAGACAAAAGCAAGTGAAAGGAATTGGTTAGTGAGTTAGTAATTAATGCTTGGGAAGCTTTCAGAACACCGAGACAATACAAAGGTTGAAATTCCAGTGGCCGTCTAAAATGTTTTGGATCGTGAAAGCATTCTATACATACAACGTACACGAAAGCATTCAATAATTACAACGTGGTTAACGCTGACTCCTTACCTTTCGGCAACAAATAAATTTCTGTTTGTTTGAAAAGCACGTATTAACAGTACCCTGGAGAATACAAATTACGATATGTACGTAGTAAAATCTTGGTATTTAATGAAAATCAATTCTCAATTAATTGCACTCTGCAGGATACTGTTAGTTTGTCTACGATGCAGTTTTTTCATGCTGTAGTAACCACAACTCTTATTTTTCTTTAGACGTACTGTGTATATAAAGTTAATGGTTAATGTGTGTGTGTGTGTGTGTGTGTGTGTGTGTGTAAGTTAATGAATAAAATGAAAAGCTTTCTATAAGCTTAATCAGTTAATGGAAGCTTAATGTGTATCATTGACCTTACTGTGATGCGTTTAATGTTATTTTTTAAATATAAGTTTTGACATACTATTATAGAAGCAAATACATACAGATTTTTAAGATGAAAATTCCAAACGTATGTGTGTTGAAAATGTCAGAATGGTAATGCTAGTATAAGTTGGTATGTGTTCAGAATAGTAAATACTGTAAGATAACATTGATACAAAGGTCTTGTAAAATATATAAAAACACTTGGTAAGTTTCACAAATTTTTTTTAATTAACTCTGACAGCTGTTTCGACTAACTTAAGCCATTGTCAAAGAGCGAGTGAATGAAATTACTGAACACAGGATGTTAGTGGAGTGTAGGTGGTGAACATCTGTTTAGGGCGTATCTGGAACATCTGTGTTGTGATGGCGAGGGGGGGGAGAGTGTGTGCATGAAACAAGGGAAGGTCAGGTGTCTTTAAAAACTAAATACAATCATGAATGCAAAATATAAAATTAACTGAACTAAATATAAACTGAATGCAAAATTTAAAATAATGATGAACATTCAAAATAATATAAAATAAACTAAACTAAATAACAGATTTTAATAAAGGGGATACATAAAATTCAGTCTGTTCATTGGTTAAATTTTTGTTATTTTTGATTGCTTTTTTTAATTTCTAAAATTTCTAACAAATCCATTTTTTTACCTTTTTGTATGTTGTGGAGTAGTGTTATGTTTTTTGTGTCTATGAAGTGATTGTGTTGTAAGCAATGATCTGCAAAACCTGTATTAGATGTATTAGTTAAAATCGCCTTCTTATGTTCAGAAATGCGATGTTTCAGAGCACGGCCACATTGTCCGATATAAATAGCATCGCATTCTACACAGTGTATTTCATAAACTCCATTTTTCTTTATTATTGACTAGTAGTGAAAAAAGATTACGTTTGTTTACTGATACCATGTTAAGACCATGGTTTTTTAACCTATTATTAATCTTATCTGTTATACACGGAATGTAATTTGTTAAGTGAAATTTTTTGTTACCCTGATCTGGCTCTATGGAATAAATTCTTTTAAAGTAATTTTTTTTTTTTTTTTTTTTTATTAAAGAGTTAATTATTCTTTCATCATAACCGTTATTTTGTGCTATGGCTTTTATATCTACCTCTTTATTGAAATTTTCTTTGGCTAAAAGAACTATAAGGAGACGATTAACCATTGCATGAAAACTGCTTAATTTTATGTGCCATGATGTTAGTGATTGTTTATGTATAACGGTATCTGTAAAAGTAGGTTTTCTATATATATCTGAAAACTAAGATTATTTTGTGATCTAGTAATGGTAAGATCCAAAAAATTTAAACTTTTCATATTTTCTGTTTCAAGTGTAAATTGCACGCTACTATAAAAGAAATTAATATAATCTAAGAACATATGGAGCTGTCTATCTGTTCCCGTCCAGATACAAAATATATCATCAACATACCTTGCCCAATGAAAAACATATTTTATGTTGGGGTTATCGGATGTAAAAATGTTTTCTTCCAAAAATGTCATAACCTTCCTGACCTTCCCTTGTCTCATGCACACACTTCCCCCTCGCCATCACAACACAGATGTTCCAGATACGCCCTAAACAGATGTTCACCACCTACACTCCACTAACATCCTGTGTTCAGTAATTTCATTCACTCGCTCTTTGACAATGGCTTAAGTTAGTCGAAACAGCTGTCAGAGTTAATTAAAAAAATTTGTGAAACTTACCAAGTGTTTTTACATATTTTACAAAACCTTTGTATTAATATGTTTCACCAAGTGCCCAACGAGTCATCAATTAATATCGTGATAACATTGATGTCTTGTGTTTCTGTACGTAAACTGATAAACACGTCTAACAATTTGAAGATATAAATGTATAATTCCAAAAGTCTCTGCATTGATATGTTCTTCAACGAAGCAGAAAGTAACTTTCATTAGAATCATTATGCTGAGTTTCCGTACATAAAACATATTTGAAAATTAGTACTGAAATAATTTCGATATTCGATTAATCCATGAGTTAACTGATATTAGATTCGATTAGTAATGTAATATACTTGCATTACTAAGCCTGTTGTTTTTTTTACTATTTTCGTCACCCATAGTATTCAACGTTTTAGGGGATGTACAAGAATGAGAAAAATGGGATTTTATAGTATTGGAATGGTAGCATCTACTATCATTAATTTACATCACATTACTTACATTATTAGATTATATTAGTATGTCATTATATTGTACAATTCTTTTTTATCAAAACATTCTATGTATTCAGATTGCATTTAACTGGGAATAAAGGGGTTTGGAAAGCTAGGCAACTAAAAGAAAGAACTGTAATTATATAAAGTGTAAACAAATTATATAGATTTTATAGATAGACTACTTATTGGGTTGGTCAAGTCTAGGAAGAACGGTGATGTAATGAAATGCAGAGTGTAGTGCATCAACAAAGTAATAAAGTAGCGGGATGAAGCAAAGAAAAGAGTCATGGGCTGGCAAAGAGAAGGAAGAAAATAGCGGTAACCAAGAAACGATACAGGCAGCAGAAGCATCGCACGAAAGGCTTGTTATATAGAGAGAGGGAAATTTAAGATTGGGGAGAATAAGTAAAAGCAGATGTGTGTACATAAGGAATCTGGGAAAGTATGGGTGTTGACTATATGTACTTGCAGTGATTTGAAAAATTAAAGAATATCGAATAAGTTTAATGAATAACAAAATACAACGAATAACAGTAATGAATAAGAAAAATAGTGAATAAGGATAATGAGTAAGAAAATAAGATGAAATAGATGACAGAACAGAACGAAGTCCTGTGTAGAGGCAGACTTGAAATAAACAATAAGCTTTTTAATGTCTTTTATAACAAAAGGCATTAGAATTTCACACAGATTGAGGGAAGATATCATTGTACCCATTTACAAGAAATTGGAAGGCGCGTAAGTTGTGAAAACTATCAATCGTTATTTTACAATGAAGTGAATGGAACGAGCGATGGAGTTGAACATATGGATGTAACTGGAAGATGTCATAAAAAAAGAGTTTAGATTTATAATAAAAACGGATATAAGTGAGATGAGATTATAAACTAGAAATAAAAGCAGTTGTTTAGAAAAGCAGAGAAAAACACCATAACATAACACTCACAATAAACAAAAATTAAAATGTTTAGTTACATTTACATGGTTGTTGCCATTCACTGATTATGGCATTATAGAATGATAAATGTAATTTGTGATACATAATAATATTAATGTTTTTAAATTGACATGACATAAAGGCACAATTTAATAACTTCCTAAGAGGTAATTCAACTCATTGTCGGTGGTACCATATTTTACAAAAGCGTTATTGATACAAGTCTAGGCAAATATGAAATTAATTTGGTAAATGTTATTAAATACGTTACAAAAAGTATGTAGACTTTTTCAAGCCTTAACAAAAACGTAAATAAAATTGGGTATACAAACAAATTTGAATTCTACGTAACAGCGGAGAATCTCGTACATTCAACACACTTGTCTGTCATCTATTCATCACTCTGGAACGTAAAAATATATGCATTTTTTGCCGCGTTATTCACCACGTTCTCATCTTTCTCATTTTCTTCTCTCTGCCTTGACATTTTACTTGTACTATTATATTTTTCATCTATTTACGTGCAAAGAATAGTATTTTGTGTCTGTATATACATTTTATTGTTTGTGCCTAGACCATATTGACAGGAAATGGTAGCAGGACACACATTACCCGTTTATGTTCGTAACAGAAATTTTCATATACTTATACACCGGTGAACTTATCGCTTATCTGAATTCAGATTGTCCTATTTATAATCTTTATATAACGTTAACTATTTATGCTTTGTAAAAGTTAAAAAAAAACTGGATTAAACATAGGCCTAATTAATTTTTTGTTTTAAAATATATTGACATAAGATTATATTATTTTAAAACGCAGTAGTGATTATATCTTAAAATATGACCTAGTCTCAAGAACTCTAAAATTGTAATGTTAATAATGTCTAATCTGTTTTATGTTTAGGTAGCAAGGGGAAAGGATGTTGCTTTATAACTTTTATGGTTTTTGTAACAATTTTTACGTGTATACAAAACTTAAAGCCTCAAAAAATAATAATTAAATAATGAAATTATTGTAAAATATTTTTGTTTTTAGCAAATAAGCCTACTTATTTGTCATTAAACAATCTATCCTGATTAATTGGTTCTATGAAACATTCAACATGTTTTAAGAACAAATTTTAAGCGTACTGCCTCTAAAAATATCCATCGACTTTCAAACATTTTACTTCTGAATATTACGTAACAAAGTACTAGTGAACCTAATGTCTTTACAAATTCGAGAGCATATCAAAGCCTGACGTCAGAAAGGACACATTGTTCAGATTTATCGGTTGCAACGGAGTTACTTATCCTTCGCATGAGTTTATGTATGACTTAGAATTTTAACCAACAACTAAATTATGAAAATAGCAGTACTTGTTTGAGAACGTCAAAATTTAAGTGAAAGATATTACATTCAAACAGCGGTTATTTCAGATTACATTAATTTAAATGGCATTATTTCATATAGCAGCATAAGGAGGCCGGCTGGAGCGAATCGGTACAGAGGTCTGTATGAGACACTGGGAACTGGTAAACTCTCCACCTCCACCTTTTCTTACCACTATATGTAACTAATAGTAGTCTCCACATGATAACTTGGGGGGGGGGGTTACTTTTTTTGTAGGACTATTTGATATGAGCTTTAGATTTCTGAAAATGTCTCTTGCTGGTCAGAATCTGTGTGGGTATATTCGTTTGCTCATGTATTGCGACCGAATATATCTGACAGTACTAAAATTAAATTATTCGAGGTTAAAATTTTCTTCTTGATAATACATGTTTTAGACACAATGTACATCATTTTTACACATATATTACACAAGTTCTTTTCACCATATTTTCTGCTTATTTTTGATTTAAATTTAATTAAATTTTGTCTTCTTTTCCACACTCGTATCTTACAAATGTATATTACAAGAAATACTGTTTTAAAAATACTTTAGACTTACTAATAAAATAATATCTTAAATAGACTTTAGAATAGACTTAGAATATGGAGACAACTTATAATAAGACATCCATAAAATCGGAGCTAAAACGGAGCTATATCAAAACACAACAAAATCTCAGTTATTTCAACTCAAGTTAAAAAAAAAAAAAAAAAAAAAATGGGTTCTTTCGAAGACGATCACCTGCGTGAGGTAACCAGCACCTGAACTCCTACGAGTCGAGGACAAATGTGTAACGCATGCCATGAAATAGTTGATGAATATGTTAATGTGATTTAAACATTTTCAGTGAATGATTATTTTGAAATTTTGAAGAATACAGTAACAACTGATTCCAAACATTTAAGAGTTACTAAAACAAAATTATTGATAACTAAAATAGACTAAGGGTTAATTATAATCTGGCTGTTACAGAGGACCAAGTTTAATTACGTTCTCTAGATTTTCCTCAAAAAACAAAAATAGCTTTATACTTCTCTGCTTACCTATGTCATAATTTAAATAGCTTATATTATCATTAAAATAGTAGGTGCACTTGCTCTAAAAAATGGCACCTTGACACATTCTCTGGTAGTGTATTTTGCAGTCGTATTGTTTATCATTATTGCATTCTTACAAAAAATAATCTTAAAACTCTGTAAATGTACGAGTGGGAGAATCCTTAACCGGACAAATAACCTTTCATTCCTGCCTTTTCTGCTATTTTTACTCAGTCTCACTGAGTCAATCGGAATGGTTTATATCATTTATTGTATTGGGATGCCCTAAAATAATACGTTTACGCAAACTCAAACAAAATTAAATCTACCCGTTACGGATTTTAATTCTGATCTCTAATTTAATTTTCAAAATAAATTTCTCAAGCAAAGTTTTGAAATTTGTTTTAATAACACATCGTGTGAATGTGTGTCCGTGTGCGTGTGACTAATCAACAATTGCCGATATGATAGTAATTCGAAAGTGGAATGCCTCACAACAGCAGATTATTCTAAAAATAGACTTTCGGATTGAGATGAAGGAAGATACCCGGACGAAAACAAGAATATAGAGGAAAATGTGGGAGAGACAATTGGACAGTAACGGAGTGAGCTTAATAGTCAACGAGACAAACACGACAGATTGAAGAGTGTCTTGGGAAATGCAGAAAAACTTAACGGTGCAACGAAATTGGTTCTGAAATCCAACTACTAAGAAATGACTTGACTGCTCTGCAGCAGTCTGGCTATCTCATTCAAGCGTGCAAAATTGATTCACCTCTTATGTGCTTGAAGCTATTATTATTACAATAGATTGATGACAACGAAGACGTATATACGTACAGTAGTTCAACTCTTATAGTCGGTAGTAGAATAAACCGCAGTGTACAATAGAATATTATAGTGTACTTTTTGAGGACACCTTTTGGTAGAAGTCAGTAGGATGCAGTGTTTAATAATGAAGACTAGTACTGAACAAAATTGTTCAAATAATATATACGAATTATTTAATACAAAAATATCTGTTTGTGTGTGCGCGAAAAGATTTTGGAATTAATCAAATCGTTCCGTAATAGTATTCTTGTCCATATAATTGCTGTTTTGCTGTTATTTACATTAAATATTAAGTTGGTCGACGAAACTATTTGAATTAACACTAAGACATTCTGGCACGCCAGAACAAGTAAACCAAAGTTCTTGTACGTAATTATGCAAAACCTTTCTTACTAATTTTTTTTTTTACAGTTGCTAAACTGCTACAATTTTTTTTTGTTCAGACAAAGCTTTTCGTCATCTCTGACATCATCAGGTCTTGAACAACACCTGGTGATTCAAGACCTGATGATGTCAGAGATGACGAAAAGCTTTGTCTGAACAAAAAAAAAAAAAAAAATGTAGAAATTTAGCAACTTTATAAAAAAAATAGTAAGGATGGCTGCTAATTCAAATAATACGAAGAACTTTCTTACTAAATAATGTAAATACTGTTTCTTGTATTTAGACACCATTCCACGGATATTGTGAAGTAGGCCTATTACGCTGTGAGACGGTGAAGTTCATGAGCGCTGCGAGGGGATACAAAGGGACTGAATTACACTGATACTCGCCTAAATTGTGAAATAAGTGGAAAAGGGAGAAAATTTCACAAGAAAGAAATGTAAATCGATCATTCGCACCAAAATCGCGGGAAATCAATTTAAAAAAAATCAGTGTTGGAACATAAACTTGTCTTCTTTTGTTGTTCGTTCTTCACATTGCCAATGAATTCATTGGTCTATAGCGTTCTTTTTACTTCCATATTCCTTAAGGAATGGAAGTATGGTGATGGCAAAAAAAATCGTGTTCGAGATTATTGCAGATTCTGATTCTACTACGCTCAAAACATGAAAAAAAGTCGTTTTCCGAAAAGTGTCTGTGTGTGTGTCTGTGTGTGTGTCTGTAGATTTTTTTTTCTATGGCAAACGATAACTGCCGCAAATTCAAACAGAATCAAATAATTTTTTGCATACAGCCCTAATTTGTAGAGTACTCGCGACCTATTGTTTTTGGTGAAGATCGGTTGAGGGAAAGGGGTAGTTTACCTGCAACATTTTTTTAACAAGGGTATTTTCTATGGCAAACGATAACAGCCGCAAATTCAAACAGAATCAAATAATGTTTTGCATACAGCCCTGATT
The DNA here is from genome assembly GCA_034769895.1 of Magicicada septendecula. NCBI lineage: Eukaryota > Metazoa > Arthropoda > Insecta > Hemiptera > Cicadidae > Magicicada > Magicicada septendecula. The sequence continues at coordinate 291,618,365 of CM068367.1, forward strand.
TGTAGAGTACTCAAGACCTATTGTTTTTGGTGAAGATCGGTTAAGGGGAAGGGGTAGTTTACCTGCAACGTTTTTTTATCAAGCGTATTTTCTATGGCAAACGATAACAGCCGCAAATTCAAACAGAATCAAATAATTTTTTGCATACGTCCCTGAATTGTAGAGGTCTCAAGGGCTTTCGATTTTGGTGAAGATCGGTTAAGGGGAAGGGGTAGTTTAACTGCAACCTTTTACGTTTTAACAAGAGTAAAGTACTTGAAAATTTATTTAAACTTTTTCAAACAATGGTAATTGTTAAAAATAAAATAATTTTGTTGCCAGGCAATAAAATTAAAATTTTTTCATTTTAATGTAAATCATGTATAAGAGAAAATATATCGCGCTTGGCAGGCGATATTAAGATTTAAATATAAATCTTAGAATATGGAAGTCATGTATGGTTCTCCATACCGATATTCCTATGCACACTGAGATTGGAATATTTATTTAGTCTCTCGTCTCCCATCGTAGCCATCTAGATTTATTCGAAGCCTTGAGGAGCCATTGGCGTTCAGTGCTACATATTATAGCTGAAAGAGTCAGGCTAATTTTGATTACCTGAATTTACTTCCGGGTAGAATTGATTGCTTGAGAAATCAAGTCTGCGCACTCTAGGAAATCATTTAGGTTGTTTCATTTTCCAGATGTAATACCATGTGGTAGTCGCGACAGTAAAATTCGATCAGACATCACCGTAAAGACTATTTATGTCTTCAGAAATAGCAGAAAATGACAAACGCAAGGTTACAGGGTAGTAGCAAGAGTAACGAATGATTAACAAATACAAATGTGGCATAGTAAGATTATAATTTTTAACATAATAAAAAATTCAAAAAGTAGTATGAGCAATGCTAAAAAATATGATTATAAACTGAGAAGAAATTGTTTTTTCAGTGCACCATCTTCTGGGCTCAACCCTTGCTAGTAGAACTCTCCTGACCTTCACGACAAACTCCTGATTTCACAGCACAGGTAGTTTGTAGAAGCGTTGGTCTCGATTGAAATACAAGAATATTAATTACTAATATACAATTAATTCTGGGTCAGTAAACATCCAAGTAAAGTATTTGCCTCAACACAGGAAAGCTCTGACAGAAAATTGTTAATCAACAAACATATACTAATAAAATGATTACATAATACGTATTTGTAATTCTAAAATATTTTTATTTTCTAATTCTTTACAAATTATATAAAAATGTGTCAATATTTGCCATACGCGAAATAAATTATTGTATGTGCCTTTTGTATATTAACGTGATGTTTAAAAACAAATGCCTCCGTACATATATGTAACAAATGTTTTGTGAAAATTGTTTAGATAATACTTGATAGTGTTAGTTACTGTGCCAATATTGTATTAACCAACTATTTACTTTATGAAACCATATTGTTGTAGACTACAAATACAGAATTCTTATAGTAGAATGATATATTACTTCAAGTGCAATTTATTGCGTTTTTCCAAGTGAGGAATGTTAAGTAAACTAAAAGTAAGTACGATAACTCTTTGTAGCGCATAAAATCAGATCGTCACACTATGTGTAAATTGTTTCACTAACTGTGAAATGCTGGTTCGGTAAATTTGAGTTACACGATGACAAATGTTAATTTATATTAACATTTGCTAACGCTCTTTTCAAACATAATGCAATTGGGAGCAAACGAAGTTTAAAGATAAGGAAGTTAGCAAATAAACAAGTGCCATAGCAATCTGTATTTTCTTTATATGGTCATTTGTGGAAACGATCCAATTATCAGTCTTCTTAAACACTCTTTTGAGGATAAAATATTAATTTGTGACATAATTATTTTTTTAAATGTATGTGCACGCGCGCGCGTTTATGTTTAAGTGGGTGTGCAAATGTGTGTGTGACTACTGTGGAAATTTGCATGTTTGGCGAGTTACAGGCTAAGATACATTTTCGTTTAAACTCATGGAACGACTTTTGAAGCATTTCTTTACAATTAGTAAACGTTTCCTGAACAAACTTTTAATGAAAATAACACACGTGTCTTGTGATGTACATACGGGCGTTTGTACTATACTTGTGAGTAATGTCGTTGTAGTTTGGTACTGATGTGCACCTAACTTTAAAAGACTCTACATGTAAAATTTAAACTTGTCAGCGGATTTAGAGATATGTTAATGAGACGGCGGAAACATTACAGTCAACTGCTGTAAGCCAGAACAAAAGTCATTTCACAAAACGGTGAAGTCTCTATTTTATAAATATTAACCTAATAAATTCAATTTTCCATCTTCTGTTTTTCTGAGACACAATGTGAGTACGTAATTACATTCAGTAATTGTTAATGCACATCACAATTACGAGTAAGTCATAATAATTTCAGTGAATCAGGCGAAAATGTGTATTGTGACTTTACGCTCTTATGCCACTATAGTAGCAGATACCTTGACTCCTGTATCAAGTAATGCTTTTGTCTTACAATTGTTCTCATACGACGTTATAGCAGGACAAGTTCTCTTCTCACTTCTCCCGTCTGTTGTGTCAAACTGTCATTTTCTATTACATGCCAGGCGGAAATAAGCTGCTGGCCAAATAGTTACTAGTACGTATGTGACACTAATCTCAGTTGTCTGTATGGACTGTCTACGTCCGATTGCCGTTTCTTTACGGCTTGTACCGGCTTTTAGCTAAGATTTGTTCAATTTCGTCTTTGAATTTGGCCATGAGTATATCCTCCTGTTTTTACTCCCGGCCATGTCTACAGAGCCAGCAGGGGGAAACGTTTTTTTTCCTCTAACTGTTCTCTCTCTTTTCTCTTCTCTTCGAAGCGGACTGTCCTATCCCGGTGAGATCGATTGAAGTTTTTATTAAATCCTTAATAGTTAGTAATGGCTAAGGAAATAAATTTCAATGATTTTTAGTCCTGTATACTGTGTACACACTGGTAGTCATAAATATCTATTAAAATGAACAATAATTTTAATACTAGGTCATGATCTCTAAATTGATGTCTTAAATTTGTATAATATGTCTAACAGGTTATTTCTACCTGTTGTATAATATAATGCAACGTATTTATGTATGTACAAATTTACATGTAATTTAATTTGTATAGCCCCACGTTCTTTGGGAGCCAAATATGCAACAATACATATACATAAATACATATACATATTGTAACGAAGTAGATATGAGACGTCCTCGTCTTCGTTCAAACCTCACGTGGTATTCGTCAGTCTGTAACGAATAGATCTGTTCGTACCTGCAAAATGTATACACCTGTTTTGTATGTGTTATTATAATTAGTGCGTTCGCCTCGCACCGGGTCGTTACAGTAATGTTGTGGCTAGCGATGTTCGTAGCGTTGATGTAATCACCTGTATAATACGGCAGTAACCTTACCTGTTATTTATAGGGGTGTGATAATCCCGGATGGCGCCAAGTCGTTTTATAAAACAACTAAAATTATTGTTAGACGAGTTATCAGCGTTGCGGTATTGGGCATTCAAATAATTCCCGCTCGCACGGCCGTCACAATCGTCGCTACTGCTGAGTGAATGACAACTTGTTCGCTGCTCGTACAATTTATTCTTAACTAAACACAAGTAATTTATATATAGCACTCCCTATGAAATGATAACGACGGTTACTCCCTGTAATAGTTATTTTTTAATAAGTGATAATTGAAAACATTCACATTGACAATAATACAATAATAAATTTGCACCGACTGATTACATGAGATCTTGCCTCTGGGTTTTGGCGAAGTGATTTAGGAACCATTCAACCTTGCATTGCTGCTTACGTTAAAGTGTATTACAAATATTTTTGGTTTCCCAAATCGTGGATTCTTGTGACTATGAGTTAAAGAACTCCAATGGTTACAATAAAAATATATATTACCTTATTCTACGTGTACATAAATAATAATGTGTGCTGTTACAATCTGTTCTGTTGTGTTGTAAAAGTGTTTTGTAAGTTCGTGTTTAATTCATAGGTTATATTCAACGTTAACAAGTTTCTATTAAGTGTTATTTTGCTTAAATATTCTATGAAAGAGAAATATTGGTTCTATAGTGAGGTAAATTTACCTTTTAAAAATATTTAAAGTGATTAGGGTTTTTGGAAAATAAATAATTTGATTGTACTTAACACCTCAGCGTGCCTAGGTGCCTTCGTTGTTTAATCGGGTAGGATGTGGCTGCATAAGTTCAGTTTTCATGGATTTTGGGGCTTCAATAGATTGAGCGTCTTTTTCGTCATGGGTCTAGATGTTCCTTTTCAAGTATATTTTCCGTTTAATTGGCCTTGGGTCTTGAATTGGCTGCTACAAATGGTCATCTGCTTCTCAAACTATCATAGTTAGTAACTTTTAATACTTTTTTGCATTATTTTCACTGAAAAAACGTTCTTCCAAATATTGGCATCTGTATTCGCTTAATGACGCTTCGCTTCTCTTTTAATTCCAACGGTAATTTCGTCTTCAACTGCCGTTTCCATGGTAACTACATGATTCCGATTGGTTGATTTTGAGATGATGTATTGTTATCAAAATTCGAATTCTTCGTATATCTTCTGATTGCTGTTATTCCTCCATCTTCCTTCCTGGTTATTAAATATTGTCACTATAGTATTTATTTCCTTTCATAGATTATTTTGATACCCCACAAGCTTGGGTAATTTCAGATTTTGTGTTTTAACACTTATGTTAATGCTTGTTAATTACATTTCTTTTTGTATAAAAATGCTTATTACAATATTTTGTGTTACAAATGATTTACAATTTATTCTTGGTGATTCCTTCACCTCAGATTTTCTAAATTCTTATTCAATTTGTTATAATTTTTGGTTGTTTGGTTCTGACAGTTATGCCTTTCCTAGGCCTGAGTAGCCATTATAGTATTTTACTTATTTCATTTAAATCACATTTTGTTTCAGCCTAATGGGCTTTACTTTGTTATTATTATTGGTTGTGTTGTATTTTGAGTCTGTTGGTGTGTTGATTACGTGTCACTATTGCTTTCTCTATTTTAATCCTTAAAACATAACATTAGGCTTATGGACTGCAAATTTCATTCAGCCATATCCTATTCATAACATTAACATGAACAATTCTTTATAAGTTATTAGAGTTATTATTTTGAGTGAGAAATATCATCACTTCCTTCCAACTTATCATTATTTGCTAATTTGTTTTTGTTTACAATACATATTATTTTTATTGTGATAAACAACATCACTTTTATTAAATTTATAACAGTCCCTTATAACATAGGTGTCTTTGTTCTGTCTTTGATTTCTTAATCTTTAAACAATCTTTACATTCTCTCCATGTTAACACCTTCAATTTATTCTTTCCTGGAATCCTCCCTTTTTAATTACTATCGGCTATAATTAAACTTAACTCTATTAAACATCTTTTCTTAAATAATAATATCATCATCACTTTCTAGTGTTTATCCTATCTTATTCTACAATTCACACTTAATACTATTTTTCACCAGCTATTTATTCACTGTTATTTTTCCACTTTTAAACCTTTAGTGTTTTTTCACAGATTTATGAAGTGTCTACTTTCTTCATTATTCACTATTTCTTATAATAGTTATATTCTAAATCTTACCCTATTCCCACTTATATCTCACCTTCACTTTTATATTATCTATGGTTAATTATAATTTAACTAGCGTATCTTATCACTTCACTTTGGGGTTTTTACACATACACTATTGCACTGTATCACTGTTTATACTATGTGTTTTTTAGTGGGTGATCCCTATACTTATTTCTCTTTCATTACAATATATCCTTAATACTAATAACAATTAATGAATAACAATTAATACTTAATAATTAATAACAATTTTATTTGTGGTTTAGGTTGCTTTTTTATCACCTTAATCCTTAACCTTTTTTAATAGTGTTTCTTCTCTAGATCATTTTGTCCATTAATGGGTAGTAACCGTTACTTTTTCCTTTCTCAGGATAACCATTGTTTTGGTTCCAATATTCTTCTTGAGTGCTTTATTTCTCCTTCTCCTATGCTTTACTATTTGTTTTGTGAATCATTATTTGTTTTCACTTCTACCTATCTCCCTCCTTCTTCATTTTCATTATTTGATTAATACTTTGGTTTTTCTATCCTTTTCTTTGGGTAATTTGGGGTCGTTTAATCCCATGAACTTGTTTCCTTTTTGCTTGGGTTTATCACTTTCTTCTCTTATTCTCGTTGGTTATTTGTGTGGTTCCCTTCTTCATTTGTTTCCTGTTGTTGGGTCAATCACTTGGGTTAGGCCAAAGTCGTCGTTTGTCGAGTCATATTCTTTATATTTTATTTGAATTAATCAGTTTATTTGATATGAAGTATTTTTACATTTATAAATATAGTTTTTTATCCCTGGTACTGGGTTGGCTTATTTGTGTTGTAACATAATGCCTCTCCTTTAAAATTGATCATTTTGATAAAACACTAGCATAGTTTTTTATGAAATTATCAGTTATATATAATCTTTTTCTTTTTCTTTCTTGTTTGTTTCTCCATTCTTTATATCTCTTCTTACTTAATTCATTCCATTTTATTTGGATCTGTTTTTTATTTTATTTTTATTGGTGTGTTCTCCCTTATACACAATTTTTTTCCTAACTTTAGTAGCTGGTTTCTCCCATTACTACTCATTTTTCTGAGACCAGAGGAACATCATCTCTGCTCAGTTTATTTGGATTGCTGGACTTTTCAACAGTCAATCTTAAATACCTTTTTTGTCAACTTGTGACTTAAATTAATAATAATAATAATAATATATTTTGGGATTGTCCACCTTGTGGTTTGTTTTTAGATCACTTTGGCCTTTTACTCATTCTTCCTTCCGCTGTACCTTTACTATATACTATCATTTGCTCATAAAATTGATTGTTTTTTATTTATTCATATGTTAATTTCATCGTATCTAACTTTTCATTATTTTGTTTTAAATTCTCGTTGTGATCATTTTAATTATCTTAGACATCTTTATTCCTTTTTCAGTTATTTAGCAATATTTTGCTTTAGCCATAGCTTGTATATTTGATTCATACATAACTTCTCTTTTCTTTGTACCAGTTTAGATTTTTTTTTTCTTTGAATACCTTTGATTCATTATAATTTCAGGTATTTATCTTATCAGTTTTTAGTTTGATTTTATTTTTGTTTATTTTAGTTGTATTAAATATCATTTTTGATAATTCTTTGTAAATTAATTCTCTTACATCATAGGAATTTTTGTAGCGTATTCCTATTTTGGTACATTTTGTTTAATTATTTTATATACTTCATATATCAACTTTTTAATAGATTGTAAGTTGATTTCACTTAGTAGGAATTTATGTAACTCATTCCTTTGTTTTTATATTTTTTATTTTAGGCCTCATAAGTCATCGAAATATTGTTGCAAGTTGTGCTCACATAATTTTTGAATTTTGGCATTTGTATTTTATTTACAGTTACTTAGTTTTCTTCATAGAACTTCTTTATTGAAGCTTGGTTGTAAACTCCTTTTACTTTTTTGGTGGTTATATTACTTATCTCATAAGTATTGTTTCCATTGTCCTTGGTGATGACAGATGGCCGTACATATTATTATATATAAGTTTATTTTGGTTTATCAATTGTTCATTTTTACCTTTGTTATCTCAACTCTCTTTTGGTTGTGTGCTCCTTATATTATTATCTCTGTCATTTCCATTCCATATTATAGCCTTCTCCTTTTTTATTCGACACTTCGTTGTTCTTCCCCTCTTCCCCTTCAAGTGTTTGATATTCACACTTATTCTGGATGATTATTAATTTCTTTTTTGTTTTATTTTCGACATTAATGTTAGGAGTAGAGTTTGTTTATTATAGTTTAATTTTTCTTATTTAATTCGTCTTAGTCGTTTCTTGTACCCTCTTGTTTTGGTGATTGTTTAGTGGCTTCTTTTAATTTTAATACCTCCTTCTATTCCATTGGGTTGCTTGGTCATTAATTCGAAGATCAGTCCCTTTTCTTGGTGTGTGGTGTCTTCGCTTAGTTTACCCATGGTCCATCATTTCCTCTGCACTTGTGGTTCGGATAATCTGGGTGCGTATAACGATTTCCTTGCTGGTGAAATAGGTATCTTCTATCTTGTACCACAATTCTTCTAACATCATTTGTTCATTTGTGTCCATGGTTCCATCGTTCACTTCATGACGTGGTTTATCGATTTAACTCAAGTGATTGGTCATGTGAAGGGTCCTGGCGGTTTCTCACTGACCTTTTTAGTTTAAAGGTTGCTGGAAACCACTGGCCAGACTATTTACTTGGTCTGCCATTTCATTGGTCGAGGTTGATTGATCATTTATGTGATTGCTCGGCGCTTCTATTGTTCTTGTCCCTGGAGATTACTGGTTGTCATACTGGGAATCGTTGTACATTGTGTTGGATCTCGTAACGGGACAATATCGTCGACGATTGTTCTGTCTCCTCCCGCTGATAAAATTGACTTGGCGCCTCATGTCGCCCCTATTCTGGTTACTCCCGTTTCCCCTGTTATAATGGTAATTCGGGTCGTACCGGTTGCCATAGTAATTGTGATTATTCGGGTGGCCATTTGCATTTCGAACTTGTTCTATTCCCCTGTTGTTATTATGGGGTGCACTAGGGGTTTGCGCATTTCTGTTACTTGGTTGGTTCCCCTGGTTGTAACTCGGATGATCTCTGTTGCTTGGTTGGTTACCTTGATTATAGTTGGGTGGACTCCGATGGAATGGTTGGTCCCCTGGGTAATTGTTTGTGTTTCGATTCATATTGTTCCGGTTATTGTTCTGGGTGTAAGAGTATGGCAAATTGTAGTTTGGTACATTGTGATTTTCGTTCCCCCGGTTGTACTTTTGATTGATAATACGGTTTTTCTTATACTGGCTGTCATTTTCATGGTCTTCCAGCAAATTGGCCATTCCCTGTATGGTCTTTATTTGTCCCTGTCTCCTGGCCCTCTGTATAGCGTCTTCATAGTGATATCACAGTTGAATGACTAGGGACTCTTCGGGTATCTTCGGTTCGAGGTTTCGAGCTAGACAGACCTTTCCCAAGAAGTATGATGTTAGTGTATGCCCAGCCTGTGGCTCATATCTTCCGTTACTTATGTCGTTTCTTACCACATTTTGGGTCGATTCTGACCAATATTTTTTGCGGAACAATGTTTTGAACTCTTGTGTACAGCTGATTTCTGGTCGTGTGGCTGTCCACCAATTGTCGTTCGTGTCTCGAAACATCTCATCGATAAGACTTCTCACCGTCGTCCATCTGGTATCTCTATTCCTCTCGATGAGCTCCTCTACCCTTTTCGGAAATTCTATGGGGTTTCTTCGATAACTCTTAAAGTTGACCACTTCCCTATTTTCGTTTGTAAAGATGTGAGTGCTACTGCAAGGCTTCTCCCTCAAAGCGTCTAGTTCCTCTTGCATCTGTTTCTCCTTCTGACTGATTTCTCTGATTTTTTTCTTTATTTTCTTGAGTTTTTCGTCAATCTTGTTGATAGTGGTATACACCCCTTCAACGCGTTCGCTGACATCAGTCTGGATTTCCTTGTGCCTCTCCTTCAGCTCCTGAAGCACCTCCTGTTTATTTTTACTACACTTTTCGGTAGTGGTCTTCTGCATTTCTTGGATCCTGAGAATTCCTTCCTCCTGGACGTGATTTATTTTTTCAGTCAGCTCTTCCTGGACGTGTATTACTGTTTCGTTCGTTTCAGTTATAGTCTGTTTGATTTCGTCTTTACATTCCGCCAACTGTTGCCTCCATTCATCCTTTGATTTCTCGCCTTCTTCCTTCAGTTGTTTGTGGAGTGTTTCACAATTATTTTCAATCTTGTTATTTTAACACTTCAAGATCCTTTTTTAACTGCCTTTTCAGCTCCTCACTCTTCTTTTCTAACGTCTCTTGGCTGCTTTCCATTTTCTTATTCAGGAGCTCTATGTTCTCCTCCAAAAATTTCCTGTCTTCCTTCCTTCCCTCTTGCAATGATTCTAATTTTTTATTCAATTCTTCTTTGTCTGACTCTAATTTTTTATTAAATTCTTCTTTGTCTTGTTTCCTTCCCTCTTGTAATGACTCTAATTTTTTATTCAAATCTTCCTTGTCTGATTATAATTTTTTATTCAATTCTTCCTTGTTTGATTCTAATTTTTTATTCAATTCTTCCTTGTTTGATTCTAATTTTTTATTCAATTCTTCCTTCAGTTCTTCCTTGTTTTGGTACATTGTTCCATTAATTTCCTCCTTTGTTTTCCTTGAAAGTTCTGCTATGAAATTCATCAGGTCTTGCATGCTCGGACCTCCCTTTGCTGTTTCATGAACTCCAAAGCCCGTTGTTCTCTCTCATCGTCCTGAACTGGTTTCTCAAGTTGGTTGTCGACTATTACTTCCACTTCCGGTTCTGGTTGAGTTGGATTTTCTGGTTGGTTTTCCTGAACGTCCTCTTCGAATAGCTCCTCGATTATTTCTTCAATCTCTTCCATCTCTTCTGGCTGACCTTCACCTTCAATTCCTTTCTGTGTGTCCTTTCTCGTAGCCATTGGATGTCTCTTCATAGTCGCCGTTGGCCTTCTTTTAAAGCCTCACCGGTTGGTCGCCAATCTGTAACGAAGTAGATATGAGACGTCCTCGTCTTCGTTCAAGCCTCACGTGGTATTCGTCAATCTGTAACGAATAGATCTGTTCGTACCTGCAAAATGTATACACCTGTTTTGTATGTGTTATTATAATTAGTGCGTTCGCCTCGCACCGGGTCGTTACAGTAATGTTGTGGCTAGCGATGTTCGTAGCGTTGATGTAATCACCTGTATAATACGGCAGTAAACTTACCTGTTATTTATAGGGGTGTGATAATCCCGGATGGCACCAAGTCGTTTTATAAAACAACTAAAATTATTGTTAGACGAGTTATCAGCTTTGCGGTATTGGGCATTCAAATAATTCCCGCTCGCACGGCCGTCATAATCGTCGCTACTGCTGCGTTAATGACAACTTGCTCGCTGCTCGTACAATTTATTCTTAACTAAACACAAGTAATTTATATATAGCACTCCCTATGAAATGATAACGACGGTTACTCCCTGTAATAGTTATTTTTTAATAAGTGATAATTGAAAACATTCACATTGACAATAATACAATAATAAATTTGCACCGACTGATTACATGAGATCTTGCCTCTGGGTTTTGGCGAAGTGATTTAGGAACCATTCAACCTTGCATTGCTGCTTACGTTAAAGTGTATTACAAATATTTTTGGTTTCCCAAATCGTGGATTCTTGTGACTATGAGTTAAAGAACTCCAATGGTTACAATAAAAATATATATTACCTTATTCTACGTGTACATAAATAATAATGTGTGCTGTTACAATCTGTTCTGTTGTGTTGTAAAAGTGTTTTGTAAGTTCGTGTTTAATTCATAGGTTATATTCAACGTTAACAAGTTTCTATTAAGTGTTATTTTGCTTAAATATTCTATGAAAGAGAAATATTGGTTCTATAGTGAGGTAAATTTACCTTTTAAAAATATTTAAAGTGATTAGGGTTTTTGGAAAATAAATAATTTGATTGTACTTAACACCTCAGCGTGCCTAGGTGCCTTCGTTGTTTAATCGGGTAGGATGTGGCTGCATAAGTTCAGTTTTCATGGATTTTGGGGCTTCAATAGATTGAGCGTCTTTTTCGTCATGGGTCTAGATGTTCTTTTCAAGTATATTTTCCGTTTAATTGGCCTTGGGTCTTGAATTGGCTGCTACAAATGGTCATCTGCTTCTCAAACTATCATAGTTAGTAACTTTTAATACTTTTTTGCATTATTTTCACTGAAAAAACGTTCTTCCAAATATTGGCATCTGTATTCGCTTAATGACGCTTCGCTTCTCTTTTAATTCCAACGGTAATTTCGTCTTCAACTGCCGTTTCCATGGTAACTACATGATTCCGATTGGTTGATTTTGAGATGATGTATTGTTATCAAAATTCGAATTCTTCGTATATCTTCTGATTGCTGTTATTCCTCCATCTTCCTTCCTGGTTATTAAATATTGTCACTATAGTATTTATTTCCTTTCATAGATTATTTTGATACCCCACAAGCTTGGGTAATTTCAGATTTTATGTTTTTACACTTATGTTAATGCTTGTTAATTACATTTCTTTTTGTATAAAAATGCTTATTACAATATTTTGTGTTACAAACGATTTACAATTTATTCTTGGTGATTCTTTCACCTCAGATTTTCTAAATTCTTATTCAATTTGTTATAATTTTTGGTTGTTTGGTTCTGACAGTTATGCCTTTCCTAGGCCTGAGTAGCCATTATAGTATTTTACTTATTTCATTTAAATCACATTTTGTTTCAGCCTAATGGGCTTTACTTTGTTATTATTATTGGTTGTGTTGTATTTTGAGTCTGTTGGTGTGTTGATTACGTGTCACTATTGCTTTCTCTATTTTAATCCTTAAAACATAACATTAGGCTTATGGACTGCAAATTTCATTCAGCCATATCCTATTCATAACATTAACATGAACAATTCTTTATAAGTTATTAGAGTTATTATTTTGAGTGAGAAATATCATCACTTCCTTCCAACTTATCATTATTTGCTAATTTGTTTTTGTTTACAATACATATTATTTTTATTGTGATAAACAACATCACTTTTATTAAATTTATAACAGTCCCTTATAACATAGGTGTCTTTGTTCTGTCTTTGATTTCTTAATCTTTAAACAATCTTTACATTCTCTCCATGTTAACACCTTCAATTTATTCTTTCCTGGAATCCTCCCTTTTTAATTACTATCGGCTATAATTAAACTTAACTCTATTAAACATCTTTTCTTAAATAATAATGTCATCATCACTTTCTAGTGTTTATCCTATCTTATTCTACAATTCACAGTTAACACTATTTTTCACCAGCTATTTATTCACTGTTATTTTTCCACTTTTAAACCTTTAGTGTTTTTTCACAGATTTATGAAGTGTCTACTTTCTTCATTATTCACTATTTCTTATAATAGTTATATTCTAAATCTTACCCTATTCCCACTTATATCTCACCTTCACTTTTAAATTATCTATGCTTAATTATAATTTAACTAGCGTATCTTATCACTTCACTTTGGGGTTTTTTACACATACACTATTGCACTGTATCAATGTTTATACTATGTGTTTTTTAGTGGGTGATCCCTATACTTATTTCTCTTTCATTACAATATATCCTTAATACTAATAACAATTAATGAATAACAATTAATACTTAATAATTAATAACAATTTTATTTGTGGTTTAGGTTGCTTTTTTATCACATTAATCCTTAACCGTTTTTAATAGTGTTTCTTCTCTAGATCATTTTGTCCATTAATGGGTAGTAACCGTTACTTTTTCCTTTCTCAGGATAACCATTGTTTTGGTTCCAATATTCTTCTTGAGTGCTTTATTTCTCCTTCTCCTATGCTTTACTATTTGTTTTGTGAATCATTATTTGTTTTCACTTCTACCTATCTCCCTCCTTCTTCATTTTCATTATTTGATTAATACTTTGGTTTTTCTATCCTTTTCTTTGGGTAATTTGGGGTCGTTTAATCCCATGAACTTGTTTCCTTTTTGCTTGGGTTTATCACTTTCTTCTCTTATTCTCGTTGGTTATTTGTGTGGTTCCCTTCTTCATTTGTTTCCTGTTGTTGGGTCAATCACTTGGGTTAGGCCAAAGTCGTCGTTTGTCGAGCCATATTCTTTATATTTTATTTGAATTAATCAGTTTATTTGATATGAAGTATTTTTACATTTATAAATATAGTTTTTTATCCCTGGTGCTGGGTTGGGTATTTGTGTTGTAACAATATACATAAATTTAGCGTGACCGGTCTCACGTTCAAGATTGACAAATTATGTAACAATATAACATTTAAATTTCAGGTGTATCTGTAATAAGAACTCTATGTAACTTGTAACGGTATTTCAAATTTATTTGATATTATTAAAATTTGTGCACATGGCACTGACTTCGATTTAAAACATTCGTTATTATTTGTTATTATGCCGTAAGGCTTATGCTATATACACTCTTACTGACTAAATATTCTATTCTACTAATCATTGTATTAAAGAAAAATCTCATTTCCAGACTACTCAGTCAATTAGTGTGTTTCAAAATATCAATATTTAAATATCTTTTTATATATTGTAATGTACTCAAAATATTAATAGTTATTTAATTTATCTTTTGTTTCTCAGTACTGATTTATCTCAAATACTAATTGTTTTCATTTAAATGCTTTGTATTCATTTTATTTCATATTAAATTGAGCTCTTGTTACGTTAATCGTATTTCTAAAACATCTATGATTTTAATTCTACTTTACAATAAACATTGGCTCTTACTTTTAAATAAAATAGAAATGTCTTTAATTGTCTTTGAGTTCATTGTACGATTAAGATATAAATAAGTTGTTTATCACCTTATTGTCGCCAATCGTACTCGATCATTTTTGATCCATCTGTAGTCGTCCTCGTCTCGCATTCCAGCGTCCTCTTGTCCAGCATCGAATCACTCCTCTTGTCCAGCGTCGAATCACTTCTTGTCCAGCGTCGACTCGCTCTTCTTGTCCAGCGTCATATCACTCTCTGGAACTTCTTGTCGTGCTGTTTCTGACGTCAATGGATCTTCTTATGTGGATCTTCTTATGTAGATCTTCTTATAAAATTTTGTTATTATTTTGTTATTATTTAAAAGTGATTGTATTTACAACTTAGTTACATAGTTGTATGTAACTGGAAAATTTAAACTATTTACAAAAAAAATAAATACGCCGTGCGGACGGGCAGAAGCTCCCGCTGCACCGTGGATGATTTACGAAAGAGAACCACTGTAGCTTGTGTGTCCTATTTATACCCATGTCTTGGTCGACACCTGCAGTGGTACGAAATCGACATGTCAGAAACTGTCTCTGGATTCAGTTCCCCCACTCTTTGTCAATTTCGCTATTTCTTATATTTCTGCGAATTGCAGATTCCTGTAAGTATACTCTTATACTTATCTTATAACTATTTTTTCAACACATGTTCACTGTAATTTTGGACATTGCAACTTAACCCTTTCGATTTGTACACAGTTATTTCACTATTACACTCGTACGGTGTGTCACTTTCGCGTGGTTTTCGTACACAGTATTTATTAAATTTTCTTACATTTTATTGTGTTTTTGGATTTTACTTCTTAATTATAGTTTATGAATAATTACGGAAAACAGTAATTGTGCAATTATTCATCTTGGGGTGGTAAACTCGCCTGCATAGACCTGCGTTCACACACACTAGCAAAATACTGGTGTACACACTTTCAGTTACATTTGTGTGTGTGTGCACGTCGATTCAGGTCGAAACACTTGTTCATATTTTTGTCTGAGCCAAGCTTGCAATCCCTGACATGCTTATTTCTAATACATTATTAATTATTTACAGTTTATTAGGTATATTTAAATTTTTATATTCAATGCTCAGTACATCACTTATTTGTACTGTCGCATTATCCCTCTGCTTGGTAACAAAAAAAAATTTAATAAATTTATTTATTACAATTTTTTTTTATTATTATTATTACACTTGAAAAAAAATGTAACAAATAATAAAGAATAATATTCGTCATTTCACCCTTAATTGGAGTGTATACAAATGTCTTACCTCCCCTCTTCACACGCTCACAGCTCGTGACCTTGTAGTAGGGTGGCTTTAACAAACAGCTGATCTGACTGGTTCATTGACCTCGTTGTTTTCATGTGTAGTCTGAAGAATTTCTTCGCCGTATTATCACTCCGTTTTACCACTGGATTAGCTTTGAGTAGTACACTTTCTCCCACGTTGAATTGTTGTAGCTTGTGAGTTAGATTAAATCTGTCTACTCTCTTGTTACCTCTTTCTCTTATCCGTTGCTTTGCGTATTCAATTTTCACACTTATTGGTACAGGTACATTCTGGTTATTAGGTTTGTTTATATACTTAGTCCAAAATCTGTTTGGCTTCTTGTCTTCTTCTAATTCCATTGGAGTGTATCCTGTTGCTTCACTATAATTTTCGTTAATGGCTTTTTCAAGAAATGGTAAATATTCTACCCATTTATTGTGTTGATCATGGCAATATATTCGTAAATATTTACCTAATTCTTTGTTAACTCTCTCAGCAAGGTTTCCTTGAGGATGTCTTATGGATGTGAGTACAGGTTGTATTCCATTTTCCTTTAACGTCCTCTCCCATTTTTCACTTTGGAATTGTACACCTTGATCACTGAGTACCTTCTTCATTTTTCCATATAACGGAATATATTTCTGCAGTAGTATCTTTAGAACAACTTTGGTTGTGGGTCGCATAATTGGGTACAGTCGGACTGCCTTGGAAAACACATCGATACATACCAATATGTGCTTCACACCTCGACTTGATCGTGGTAGTGGTCCCAGAAAATCCACTGCAATTAGCTCTCCCTTGTTCTCCTTCTGTACACTCTGCATTCCTACGTATGTGTGTAAATTCGGTCCTTAATTTTACATTATCTTTCTCATACATTCTTACCTTCGCTTCTAATCTTCCTTAACTTTTTTCTTAACATGATATTACTTTATCTAATACATTACTTATACAATACATTAACATTCATTACCTTTTATTACATTTCTTTAACATTACCTTTCTGATCGCTACTACTTTCCTGAAATACCCTTCCGTAACAGAATACTCTTTTAGCTTTGTAGTGTGTCGCATGATCGGTTACAGAGGAACTGTCTTGGAAAACAACGATATTTTTTTCGAAGTCCTTAATCCTAAGTATTCTCTGCCCTATTGACTTTTCACTCTTGCTTTCTTCTGTGTCCTTGTATCTCCATTAAGTGTTCGCTTGATCAGTCGTTCTGACAATTATAGTAATTTTTTCCATTCCTAACCCTTTCTTCATATTAATAACAACAATAACATCTTTTACCATTACTTTCTTAAATATTTCTCTACAATAGCATTCCTTACCATTAATAATACATTTCTTAATTAACCCTTTAAAATAATATTCCTTATTTCTTTTCACTAATATTTCTTTTTTTATTTGCTATCATATCCTTAATAAATAACATTTCTTAATTATACTCTCTTATATTATTAAACATATTATTTCTTATTATTAATAATTAATAGTTATATTATTTTATTTTAAAAATAATTATTCATTCCCTTCGGGTATTGAGTTCTGAGTTCAGTGTGTAGTTCGATCTTACACCCCTCATTATAACAATTACATTGTCCGTCGTCTACCGGACGTATATTGTTCCTTTGTAACATAGTCGCCGTGCTTACCATTGTTCTCTCCCTCCTGTAAACAACGTCCGCGTTCCATTGTATTACTGCGACATTTGTTTTTATCGTAGAAGTCACCTGTTCATAGGGTAACATTTTCGTTTTGCCTCTCGGCCATACAAAATCTACCCTCTTTCTCTCGTAACGGTCGCATTCCATAATTCTCTCATTCTCTCCGCGTAGCTGCTTTTGACGAACGCATTTTTTACTAGTTCGTATGCGTTTTGCTCTCGTGCATCGCCTATAATAATCTTTGTAGTTTTCATACTTACAGTTATAATAATTGTTACTATAATTATCGTGCGTATATCTAACATCATACTTACCACAATTTTGGGTAGTGTTTCGTATAGATAATTTACTACGTTTATTGTTAGGCCTACAGTGATATTTATCTCCGTAAGTGTGGTGCCTTAAGTGTGTCATCTTATGTGACTTACTAGTGTATGTGTGTCTCACAATAGGGATATCGCCATTAATAAGGTATGTTTTATTAACCTTTATTTGTTTCTCCTCCTTAATGTTAATTACTTTTTTATAATTATCGTTAGTAATTACACACGTATTTTCAATTAGTATGAATTCTTCACATACTATCTTTTCACATATTAGCTCCGTTTGTTTATTAATTATTCCACAGACATTTTCTGCGATCGTGTCAATACGTCTGTTGGTGTCACCAATTTTTTCGGTTAATTGTGCATTACTGTCGATTATACTTTGTTTTATTTCTATGTTGTCTTGTTTCAACTGGAGATTATCAATTTTTAACTCTTCTAGACTCTCTGCTATTTTTACGGTGTCTTGTCTAAAATTTTCAGTTTGTTCTTCTAATTGTTTCTTATTAGATTCTTTTAATTCGTCTATTTTAGCATTTATATTTTCCGTTTGTTTTGTACTTATTTCATCGACCCAGGCACGCATCATCATCTGGAATGTCTCTACGTCTAAATTTCCTGGAGTCGTCATGTTAAAGTATTATTAAAATATTTATTTAGTAGTAATTCTTTAACAATTATTATTGATAACCGTTCCCTACTTATTTATTTATTTCTTTATTTTTATGAATAGTTATTATTAATACTCATTACAGTTACACCTGTTACATAGACAAATAATATTATTCGTGGGCGCCAGCTGTGTGATTACACAACAATTAACATTACATTCAGTTACTGTTTAATATAAATAATAATTACATATTATACATTTTTTATTTAACACACTCTTTATATTTTAGAGCAACCATTTAGCTACATAAAAAAATTTTAATAGTTAAATGATGGGGATCGGGCCATACGTTCATGGGCTACAATTTATGTAACAAATTTTTGTACATAAATTTAGGCATGTCGTGCCCCACGTCAGGGCGCCAAATATATGCAACGTATTATGTGTGTACAAATTTACATGTAATTTAATTTGTATAGCCCCACGTTCTTTGGGAGCCAAATATGCAACAATACATATACATAAATACATATACATATTGTAGCGTGACAGATATAAGCATAATATTGAATGGCAATTGATCATTAGAATAATGAAGTTATAATATTTAAATTTGGAAGAAAGCATTAAGTTTAATATAAATAGATTAATTCATAGCAACTGTGGAAAGAAATCATTATTATAAAGAAAATACAAGTTAAAATAAAAAGAGTTACTAGTGATGAGTCATCCAAAACCAGTCTCATAACCAAAGGTTTTCAAGGTATAACCCAGGAAGGTAAAATAGTAAATAACAAAGCAGTACACAATATGACCAAACCCACAACGAGGGAGAATAAATAAAAGAGAAACCCTAAAATAAGCCAAGATCAACCAATACAGGTTGTGTATTTCTGAATTAAAGAAGAAGATGGAGAAGATCCCAAGAAACCTGATGGCATCAAGAACAGATGGAGAAGATACCAGTCCCAGAAGGCAGGAGAAAAGAAGACTGAAGAAAGAAGAAGAGGGCAGCATCCTGAAGAAGACGTCATGCTCTTATAAAAGACACCCAAATCCCTATATCCCCAAAATAAATATCTAAAAATAAAAGTATAACGAAATAAAAACCACATGTATACAAATTTAAGAGAGAGGAGTGTATAAAGTAAAAGTTTCCTGTGAACTAAGATGAAACAATAATATAGTACCCATGGAACAAATCTCCATTGAAAAAACACTATAAAATGGCATTATTTAATCTGAAAATAACCAGAATGAACTGAAAGATTAATTTAAATCAAATCTAGTGAATAAAATTGACAAATAACCAAAGTTTAGGCATTCATATAGTGAAATAGTAAAATGTACACAGGATGTGAAAATATTTTTGAACAATGTTAAGGATAATATTATATGGGCTAAGAGTTTAATTGAAACTGAAGGAAACAGTTAGTTAATTATTGGTAGTTGAACGGTTAACATGACATACCTTTGAAAACGTGAATAATCTAACCTATAATCGTCATACAAAGCGAGTGTATAGTGAGTTATTGTGAAATCGCGAGTGACTTGTAAAATACTTCTGAAACTATCATATTATAACAGAAACGATCAAGTAACACTCCATAACACAGAACAATATAAATCTACTCCGAAAAACACCATAAAACACTAGAAAACTGTATAATACATTAAACCAAATTAGTGATGGAATCGGAGAAAGTGTTTGAACTAATAATTATACAGATACACTAAATACAACCCAGAATCACTACACCAGTCACTACACAACATATAACAAGAGATTTGCGGACACGAGAACAGAAATGTTGCGTCAAAATACATTATTTGGAATGCAGCAGCAACGAACAACATTTTCATCGACTTGACGGCAGCCATCTTTCTTTGACAATTCCAGTGCCTCTTCGTGGTTCATCACAGCTGTTTGGTGAAAACAATTATTATATTTACAAATTATTATTCAATGTCTGTGTTTATTAATAACTATTAATTTGATTGTAACGTTATACTTTTTAAATATTAGCCCGATTTCTCTGACTTTGGTAATAACTGGCTGTTTAAAGAACCCTATATAATTTTTATATCATATACTTGTAACTTTTTTCGATATCCTGAGAATCGATACTAATCGATAAGAGTCAATATTGCTATTACTTAATAAAATATTAATACTTTTCAATACTTAATAGTTCTTTATTTCTTCAATAATACTAATTACCAATAATATAATTCTAATTGATAATCTACAAGGACTTTACCACCCGTAAGTGAAGATAACCTAAAAAATAGAAAGGTAAACAAATATCGATTGGTTTACAGACAGTCTTATGAGTGGTGATAGATTATTTAAATTATACTAAAACTTTAATAAAAAATTTTCAGAAGAGCATTACACTGTTTAAAACTTCACAGCCCTATATTAATTAATTGATCCTAATTAATTAATTAATAAAATTAAAATAATTTTTTTTTATAAACATAATTTTTTTTAAAATTTCCTTCAAAACAATAAATTTTGTTTTGAAACGTTCGGCGAAGCCAAGCATATATATTTCTTCATCAACTTTACGCTACTCGACCGGTCTTGCTACCATTGGGACTCGACCAGCTGGGAAACTTAAGGAAGTGTTTCAGGCCAGCAAGACGTCGAGAGCCACACCAATTACACACCAATTAAACACCTTACAACTTACAGATTCACACATCAATCTTATTTATTTTATTACAAATTGAATAGTCCAAACAGAGGGGCTTGATTACATCGGAGTCGAACTTCACAATCACAATCTCTTATATCATCAACACATATATTTATTTAATTTGTAATTTATTACAAATTGGCGCACAACTTTAGGGGCTTTAATTAGCGATTGGAAGGCCAATAAATTCTGCCCAATCACTAGTTGGAGCTAGGCAACAGCTACAAAGCCAGAGAATTTCAAGGGAAAATGCAACGACGTGCAACTTCCAAGAAACGGGCGGCGGAGGCCGAGAAAGAAATAGAAGTTGACATGGACAACAAGGAGGCGACACCAGTAGAGGTGGAAAGGTCATTGCCACCAGTGTTGTCCAAACAAACTGAACAACCGGAGATACCCACGCAAACAGGGGAAGTCAATGTCCAGAAGGAACCATTGGAAAAGCCGACACGAACGGAGGATGGGGGTATACAAGAGATGATCAGAGCAATGATGAAACAAATGGAGGAGAATAGGAAGAAGGACAACCAACAAATGGAGGAGAATAGGAAGAAGGACACACAGTCTTTGAAAGAAGATATCAAATCTACAAAGGAAGACTTGAGTAAGAAAATGGGGAGTGATAACCAGTCCTTGAAAGAAGATTTAGGAAATAAAATCGAAACAACAAATAAGAAGATGGAAGAGAAGATGCAAGAAAACAGCAAGAAGATGGAAGAGAAGATGGAAGAAAACAGCAAGAAGATGGAAGAGAAGATGGAAGAAAACAGCAAGAAGATGGAAGAAGAGATGGGGAAGAAGTTAGAAGAATTGAAGGAAGACAACCAATTGTTCAAGGAAGAATTCAAGTCGACCAAAGAAGAATTGATTAATAAAATTGAAAATACTAATCAGAAAATCGATGAAACCAGGAAGAAGATAGAGAAGAACAACCGACAATTGAAGGAAGAGTTGAAAGAAGATAACAGGAAGTTGGAAGAGAAGATGGGGGAGAAGCTGGAAGAATTAAGAGAGGACAATCAAATTCTAAGAGAAGAGTTAAGGGAGGTAAATCAGGAGATAAGAGAGAACAGATTAAAAAGGGGAGAGGAGCATCAAAAATGGATTAAAGAAAGAAGAGAGGACAGATTAAAAAAGGAAGAATTAAGAAAGGAGAAGACCGAAGAAATAAAAAATGATAGCCAACCAGAACCAGAAGAAGTACTAAATGATAAAACGCAGGAAGATAGTCAACCAGAACCAGAAGAAGTACTAAATGATAAAACGCAGGAAGATAGTCAACCAGAACCAGAAGAAGTAATAAATGACAAAACGCAGGAACTAGTAATGGTAGTACCTGAAATTGAAACTAACCGAAACCAGGAAGATATTAAACCAAGGAAAAGGAGAATGTATCCAAGAAATTTGATAAAAACTAAGGAAGAGTTGGAGATGATGAATCATGGGTTAATTGATGGCAATAATATCCCAATTACCTATGACAAAGACATAATGAATTCCAGGAATTATAGAAGGAGAATCGAAGTAATTTCAGAAATAATTTACCACAAGACAGTAGTCTACCAATGGGAAAGGACCAGAGGTAAACAGAATACAACATGTGAACAAGATCAATATCAGCGCAGAACTGGACAGTGGATTTCAGAAAGATGGAAATGTGATATCGTACCAGACTGTAATGACGGCACAGGCGAATCACCAGAATGTATTCCATTAGCGTACCATCTAGGACAGTTCCAGGGTACGGTTAGACTAAAATATATTCCTTCAGAGTGGATATGTGATGGTAAACCAGCTTATGGTGTTTCAGATAAACAAATAATAAGTGATAACCCAGATGAAGATCCTCACATATATTTGTCAGGGAACACAAAACATGGACCAGAGAAGTATTGGTGTATACCATATGATGATAGAGGGAGCCAGCCCAGTAATTACGACGGCCCTAACAACCCTCCGCGTAATGACCAGTTTAGCAGTAATTTTAACGGCGTTAGGGATAACAACCCCTATCCATACAATAGAAACAATTTATACCAACATAATAATGTCCCATACAGTCAGAGAAATCCATATCCCAACAATAATGATGACACCCCTTACCCAACTAACCGAAATTACTATAATTATAACTTTAGTAATAGCAATAATAACAGTAATAATAACCGAGTGTCGCGCCCTAGGGTAAATTTTATAAGAGCAACTGAGATGATGGACCCTGGTTGACACAAATACCACACGACATCAAGAAAAGGGACGGATCATGATAACCGACTACGGCGAAAAACAATGTTGAAGGAGACGAAATAAATATCATTGAAAGGAAATGATACGAAGAATAAACATAGAAACAAAACTGGGTTTTATGAGTGAAGACTATTTAAGAAAATGAACATGACAAATAAGAATATGAGCAATGGAACGACATAAAGAAAATCATCCATCTTCCTGGGTTAATAAAAGAAAATTTATAAGAAAAGAAAAAGTGGAGATCAACTTACAAAAGTATAAATAATATGGGCCAGTGTAGAGTACAATATAACCCCATATGTTGTGGTAAATGATAAGCATAACAATACATATGAGTTGAAGGAAATCGTTTCAGGAAAAATCAAAGGAGTGTACAATCAAGCTTCTATGAAGAAATATTATGAAGAATGAGTTGTGAGATTTAGAATTTTGAATTTATTTTATATTTTTAAAAATTTAAAAATAATGTAAGTACATCTTACAACCTAATATTTTGAAAAGAACATTTTGGAGAATTATAAGAAAAAGGAATTTAGAATTTTTATTAAAAATCCGAAAATAATGTAAGTACATCTTACTACAACCTAATAATTTTGGAACAAACTTTATGGAAGAAAGAAAAAGAAAGCCTTTTGAATTGAAATATAATAAAAAAATTTAAAATTGAGTAAGTACTTCTTACTACAACCTGATAATTTAGAACAAAACTTTATGGAAGAAAGAGAAAGAGAGAGAATTTTGAACTTAATTATACAACAAATTTAAAAAAAAAATGAAGTAAGACCAACTTACTATAACTAAGTTTGTGAGAAAACTTTATGGTAAATAATTAAGAAGAATTTGAATTTGGAGAAATACCAAAACATTCAGAATAATAGTAAAATCACAATACTATAAACAATTCTGAATGAGACAATTCTGGGAATAAATGAATTAAACAGAATTTGAATGTTGATAGAACGTCAGTACTTTGAAACAAGATAAGATCAACATATTACAAGGATTTATGAGAAATATTTTTCAATTAAATAAAAAGAATAGTTTGAATTTTATATTAAAACTAACCAAGTTCCAAAAAATAATTATGTGTCAATTATGATTGAATTGAGAAGAAAATAAAGTGATTAATTCAGAAAAGAGAATTAACGTTAATCCAGAATAAATGCTAACATTCACAATAGAATTTGAAGGAGTAGAGAAGAATAACAAGAAAGAGTGTAATATGCCAGAGAAGGAAAAAATTTGGAAGCAAAGAGACTAATTACCTATGAAACGATAATGAAAACAGTTAATTAAGAGCAAAGAAGAACAACTCATACCAAACAGATGGAGAAGATGATTTTGAACCAATGGTAATAATAAGACCTATATGAAATGCAAAGAGAAGAAATACCACATGAAATATAATATAAATGAATTAATGCTAATGAATGCGAAGGCGGATTAATAACTTTCTAAGAGAAAGGAAAGAACCAAAATGTTTAAATAAAATGATCAATAACAACCTGTATATCTAATGTAAAGATACAATGTTAAAAAATTAAATATAATATATTAAGACCATTCAAATAATGAATACGAAAGACTATTTATAAAGACCATGCTAATACTATGAATAACCAGAAGAAAGTATAAAGAGAATTCAGATGAAGAAGAAAGAGAGTTACACTGTAAACAGTAAACAGAATTATTAAAAGAAAGGTTTTCAACCATAATTAAATTAAATATATCAGACAAGTTAAGAGTTTTGGAAAAATATATATGTAATGAGTATAATAATGATTATGAAGATTTATTAAGATAGAAAATGTGAGATAATCTGAGAGACTACGAAGTGGAGAATCCAAAGATATTTTTATTAGTCGAAAATGAGACTACTTTTTATTTATTTATTCGATGACTGACTGAAGATAATTCCAGCAGCATTATGTTTTTTTGAGCAGGGATGGATATGCCCCTGTACTCAATTTATAGAAGTGGTGTATGGCCAGCAGAGAAGTAGCGTACAGTGCCCCTCTGATCTGCCCCAGCCCACGTGATAGGGAATGTTAGGGAATTAATATCCCAAGGATACAACACGAAGTTGATATAGAAAGAAAATGTATTACAATTATAATATATCTCAGAAGACACTAACTATCCGAAAGGGATCAGTAGTAAGACAAGTAACCATATATATAAAATTAATAAAACTCTAATTATAAAAAAGTCGATATAAAAATGGAGAAGAAAATGAATTATAAGAAATGATGAAATTATCATAAGAAATTATTTCATCCATAAACATGTCTGAAATAATTACTTCTGGAGGAGAGCAATCTGTAGCGTGACAGATATAAGCATAATATTGAATGGCAATTGATCATTAGAATAATGAAGTTATAATATTTAAATTTGGAAGAAAGCATTAAGTTTAATATAAATAGATTAAGTCATAGCAACTGTGGAAAGAAATCATTATTATAAAGAAAATACAAGTTAAAATAAAAAGAGTTACTAGTGATGAGTCATCCAAAACCAGTCTCATAACCAAAGGTTTTCAAGGTATAACCCAGGAAGGTAAAATAGTAAATAACAAAGCAGTACACAATATGACCAAACCCACAACGAGGGAGAATAAATAAAAGAGAAACCCTAAAATAAGCCAAGATCAACCAATACAGGTTGTGTATTTCTGAATTAAAGAAGAAGATGGAGAAGATCCCAAGAAACCTGATGGCATCAAGAACAGATGGAGAAGATACCAGTCCCAGAAGGCAGGAGAAAAGAAGACTGAAGAAAGAAGAAGAGGGCAGCATCCTGAAGAAGACGTCATGCTCTTATAAAAGACACCCAAATCCCTATATCCCCAAAATAAATATCTAAAAATAAAAGTATAACGAAATAAAAACCACATGTATACAAATTTAAGAGAGAGGAGTGTATAAAGTAAAAGTTTCCTGTGAACTAAGATGAAACAATAATATAGTACCCATGGAACAAATCTCCATTGAAAAAACACTATAAAATGGCATTATTTAATCTGAAAATAACCAGAATGAACTGAAAGATTAATTTAAATCAAATCTAGTGAATAAAATTGACAAATAACCAAAGTTTAGGCATTCATATAGTGAAATAGTAAAATGTACACAGGATGTGAAAATATTTTTGAACAATGTTAAGGATAATATTATATGGGCTAAGAGTTTAATTGAAACTGAAGGAAACAGTTAGTTAATTATTGGTAGTTGAACGGTTAACATGACATACCTTTGAAAACGTGAATAATCTAACCTATAATCGTCATACAAAGCGAGTGTATAGTGAGTTATTGTGAAATCGCGAGTGACTTGTAAAATACTTCTGAAACTATCATATTATAACAGAAACGATCAAGTAACACTCCATAACACAGAACAATATAAATCTACTCCGAAAAACACCATAAAACACTAGAAAACTGTATAATACATTAAACCAAATTAGTGATGGAATCGGAGAAAGTGTTTGAACTAATAATTATACAGATACACTAAATACAACCCAGAATCACTACACCAGTCACTACACAACATATAACAAGAGATTTGCGGACACGAGAACAGAAATATTGCGTCAAAATACATTATTTGGAATGCAGCAGCAACGAACAACATTTTCATCGACTTGACGGCAGCCATCTTTCTTTGACAATTCCAGTGCCTCTTCGTGGTTCATCACAGCTGTTTGGTGAAAACAATTATTATATTTACAAATTATTATTCAATGTCTGTGTTTATTAATAACTATTAATTTGATTGTAACGTTATACTTTTTAAATATTAGCCCGATTTCTCTGACTTTGGTAATAACTGGCTGTTTAAAGAACCCTATATAATTTTTATATCATATACTTGTAACTTTTTTCGATATCCTGAGAATCGATACTAATCGATAAGAGTCAATATTGCTATTACTTAATAAAATATTAATACTTTTCAATACTTAATAGTTCTTTATTTCTTCAATAATACTAATTACCAATAATATAATTCTAATTGATAATCTACAAGGACTTTACCACCCGTAAGTGAAGATAACCTAAAAAATAGAAAGGTAAACAAATATCGATTGGTTTACAGACAGTCTTATGAGTGGTGATAGATTATTTAAATTATACTAAAACTTTAATAAAAAATTTTCAGAAGAGCATTACACTGTTTAAAACTTCACAGCCCTATATTAATTAATTGATCCTAATTAATTAATTAATAAAATTAAAATAATTTTTTTTTATAAACATAATTTTTTTTAAAATTTCCTTCAAAACAATAAATTTTGTTTTGAAACGTTCGGCGAAGCCAAGCATATATATTTCTTCATCAACTTTACGCTACTCGACCGGTCTTGCTACCATTGGGACTCGACCAGCTGGGAAACTTAAGGAAGTGTTTCAGGCCAGCAAGACGTCGAGAGCCACACCAATTACACACCAATTAAACACCTTACAACTTACAGATTCACACATCAATCTTATTTATTTTATTACAAATTGAATAGTCCAAACAGAGGGGCTTGATTACATCGGAGTCGAACTTCACAATCACAATCTCTTATATCATCAACACATATATTTATTTAATTTGTAATTTATTACAATATACATAAATTTAGCGTGACCGGTCTCACGTTCAAGATTGACAAATTATGTAACAATATAACATTTAAATTGGGTTTCAGGTGTATCTGCAATAAGAACTCTATGTAACTTGTAACGGTATTTCAAATTTATTTGATATTATTAAAATTTGTGCACATGGCACTGACTTCGATTTAAAACATTCGTTATTATTTGTTATTATGCCGTAAGGCTTATGCTATATACACCCTTACTGACTAAATATTCTATTCTACTAATTATTGTATTAAAGAAAAATCTCATTTCCAGACTACTCAGTCAATTAGTGTGTTTCAAAATATCAATATTTAAATATCTTTTTATATATTGTAATGTACTCAAAATATTAATAGTTATTGAATTTATCTTTTGTTTCTCAGTACTGATTTATCTCAAATACTAATTGTTTTCATTTAAATGCTTTGTATTCATTTTATTTCATATTAAATTGAGCTCTTGTTACGTTAATCGTATTTCTAAAACATCTATGATTTTAATTCTACTTTACAATAAACATTGGCTCTTACTTTTAAATAAAATAGAAATGTCTTTAATTGTCTTTGAGTTCATTGTACGATTAAGATATAAATAAGTTGTTTATCACCTTATTGTCGTCAATCGTACTCGATCATTTTTGATCCATCTGTAGTCGTCCTCGTCTCGCATTCCAGCGTCCTCTTGTCCAGCGTCGAATCACTTCTTGTCCAGCGTCGACTCGCTCTTCTTGTCCAGCGTCGAATCACTCTTCTTGTCCAGCGTCGACTCGCTCTTCTTGTCCAGCGTCGAATCGTTTTCTTGTCCAGCGTCGTATCACTCTCTGGAACTTCTTGTCGTGCTGTTTCTGACGTCAATGGATCTTCTTATGTGGATCTTCTTATGTAGATCTTCTTATAAAATTTTGTTATTATTTTGTTATTATTTAAAAGTGATTGTATTTACAACTTAGTTACATAGTTGTATGTAACTGGAAAATTTAAACTATTAAAAAAAAAATAAATACGCCGTGCGGACGGGCAGAAGCTCCCGCTGCACCGTGGATGATTTACGAAAGAGAACCACTGTAGCTTGTGTGTCCTATTTATACCCATGTCTTGGTCGACACCTGCAGTGGTACGAAATCGACATGTCAGAAACTGTCTCTGGATTCAGTTCCCCCACTCTTTGTCAATTTCGCTATTTCTTATATTTCTGCGAATTGCAGATTCCTGTAAGTATACTCTTATACTTATCTTATAACTATTTTTTCAACACATGTTCACTGTAATTTTGGACATTGCAACTTAACCCTTTCGATTTGTACACAGTTATTTCACTATTACACTCGTACGGTGTGTCACTTTCGCGTGGTTTTCGTACACAGTATT
The DNA here is from genome assembly GCA_034769895.1 of Magicicada septendecula. Lineage (NCBI taxonomy): Eukaryota > Metazoa > Arthropoda > Insecta > Hemiptera > Cicadidae > Magicicada > Magicicada septendecula. The sequence continues at coordinate 291,647,668 of CM068367.1, forward strand.
TATTAAATTTTCTTACATTTTATTGTGTTTTTGGATTTTACTTCTTAATTATAGTTTATGAATAATTACGGAAAACAGTAATTGTGCAATTATTCATCTTGGGGTGGTAAACTCGCCTGCATAGACCTGCGTTCACACACACTAGCAAAATACTGGTGTACACACTTTCAGTTACATTTGTGTGTGTGCGCACGTCGATTCAGGTCGAAACACCTGTTCATATTTTTGTCTGAGCCAAGCTTGCAATCCCTGACATTCTTATTTCTAATACATTATTAATTATTTACAGTTTATTAGGTATATTTAAATTTTTATATTCAATGCTCAGTACATCACTTATTTGTACTGTCGCAATAATCTACCATTCCCCAGCTGGTACCAGCCTGTCGTTCTGTATGTACGTTTCAATGTCGGTTCCCAAATGATTCCTTAAAAGGTTCGTAGTATGTTAAATTATCTCGCTGCACAATCCTAAAAATGTTTACTGACGTTTACAGTTCGCAGTTTCGCAGAAATTTAGTGAGATTGTTCAACTATGTGCCTTGAGTACTAATTTTATTCTCTGTGTGTACGATAAACTACCATTGGTGCAGGTCATCGTTTTATTTCTGCTCTTAATCTGTATCCTTTTCCTATCAAATCTTCTGTTAGTGTAATTATTGCACCAGAACAGTCTTTTGGTATTTGTCCAAAATGCAATTTTGGAGTCTCTTCTACTGCAGTTTCCAATGTAGTAGTTCTGGCTGGCTTCTACTCCTAGTTTTAGTTGTATTCCCTCGTACTCGCTTAAGTTACCTGCTCTTGTCTACATTTTCTGTACTTGTTTTATATTCTGAACATTTAAATCAAGTGTTTAAAACTGTCTTTCATTTCTTTGCCCATTCTAATTTTTTGTCTTTAAATTTACTTTCAACCTTTATAGCTTTGTTCATTAAGTGACTGTTATACTCTAGCCTCTAATAATTATAGTAGAATTATAATTCTACTTGCTACAAGCTCCATTTAGCTTTGGACATAATTTCTCACTATACTGCACTTTTAATTGCTATCTTTGTTTCAGTATAACTGTAAAATTTTAAATTCGTAATATTATGAAAGTTATACGTTTTTTGGTAGACCGTGAATCTATCGGCTATTTATTTAGTGTTATTTATTTATTTATCAATAACATGACATATGACATGACATCTAACAATATTATTTCATGACACGCACGTTTCCTTCCTTCTTGAGCGCCACTTGTGAGGTACATACTTGTTAAAAATAATACACAAATAAAATTTTAAAATATTTTGTATATTTCACTACACTACAATTACTTAAACAATTCGCAAGTGCCTCTTGGTTAACAACAATTTCACTTTTTAATTCTACGTACAAATAAATAATTATCTTACAATTAATAGATCACAACAGTGTTAGTGTTTTCAGTGTTTGTTCAAATAATTAAATAGTGTATATTCAGTGTCACAATTGGGTTATGTTGAAATAGTAATTTGGAATAATCTCACCCATTTTTTATACACTTTCCAATTTCTGGTATGATATTTTCACAATTTAATATGTACACGTCACTATTCACAGTTCACTTGGTTGATTATTCTCTGAATTAAAAATCACTATTGGATAGTAATAGTAACCTAACCTGTCTTGCGTTCGAGACTTACTAATAATTTACCGCCCACAAGTATTACAGGGATCTCGTTCTTAACTCTTCGAGGGTCAACAATCAACTAACTCTCGTGTGTCAGTTTTTCTGGCTTCTCGGTGTAGAATTTGCAAAATTCCGATTGGTCAAAGCCTTAGGCATTGTCATTTGATGGCGTCGGTTTTTCTAGTTCAAATATACCTCCAAATACTAATTTCAAAACTCACATCTTATGCTGGATCAATGTTAATGATATTGTCAACAATTACTACTACTACTACTACTACTACTACTACTCTCCAGCACTACAGCCCATGGTGAGCCTTGGCCTCCGCTACGACCCGTCTCCACTCATCTCTGTCCACTGCCTTCAGTCTCCAGTTCCTAATGCCCATCTTTCTTAGATCTTCTTCCACATCCTGCTGCCATCTTCTTCGAGGCCTTCCTCTTCTTCTTTTGCCCAGTATCGTTCCACTTAATATAGTTTTGGGCATCCTCGTAACATTCATACGGAATACGTGTCCCAGCCATCTAATTCTAGCTGATTTTATGTGTCTCACCAGGTCTTGTCCACAAATCAACTCATTTATTTCACCGTTATTTCGGATCCTATACATATTCCCTTCCTTCACCGGTCCAAATATCTGTCTCAAAATTCTTCTTTCAAAAATTCTTAGTGCACTTATATCCTTATTTACGAGAGTCCATGTTCGGATCCATAAGTAACAACAGGTCTGATCAGTGTTTTATATAACATCAATTTGGTTCTTGGAGTTAGAAGCTTTGATTTCAGTAATGATTGGTTATAGGACTATAAGGACTGTATCGGATAAAATTGGTAAATACTTTACTCAAAAACATGTAAATATAGCTTTTAGGACGAAATCTTCTCTTGGCAGATATATTAAGAATAATAAGAGTAAAGTAGAGAAACTCCAAAAGTCAGGAGTATATGAGTTATCGTGTGGGTCTTGTGACAAAATTTATATTGGCCAGTCTGGAAGGTCGTTTTCAAAAAGAATATATGATCACAATTACAGTTGGGCAGTCTGGAAGGTCGTTTTCAAAAAAAATATATGATCACAATTACAGTTTGAGATATCAGGATGGTAAGTCTAATTATGCGAATCATTTGTTGGAAAAGGATTACAATTTTGATGATAATTTTAAAATTTTACATGTATTGGAAAAAGGTAAAACACTTGATTTACTTGAAGCCCTCGAAATTAATAAGCGTAAAGATTTAGGTTTGCTTTTGAGCAACCAAACTGATTTAAATAGCTCTCCGCTTTTAAATTTGAAATTATGTAAGTTCCTTTCTAATTTGTATATAGTTGTGTATATCTATTGTGTATTGTTTATTGTTTGAGCTTGAGTCGATTATCGTTCTCATAGCACTGGCTTTATGTGATATTTTATTGTACGTAACTAGTCAACTCTTACCATCTGAAGAAGGCACTGTGTGCCGAAACAGCTGTCGTGGTGTATTATTTTTTAAATAAATGACGAGTGAAAATCACGAAAACAAGTTTTTAGTTTTCTATAATTCTTTAAAATTAAAAATAAGAATAATTGCTAATGGTCTATTGATCGAGATCCTAACCGACCAGCAAGGGGCATGATAAAGAAACCTCATGATGATCGGTGAAGTAGACGTTGAAGTGAGTCCCTATAACACTCTAAATACTACAAAGGGAGTAGCAGTGTGCCATGACTTGCTCAACTGCACTGAAGAGGAAATTATAACAGAATTGGTATCATAAGAAATCATAGCATGTTCGAGGGTGATGGTGCGCAGGGAGGGACAGACACTTCCACGTGGAGGGTGCTCTCAGATATTCACGGGAGCGACCACTTCCCATAGGTCATAGCAATGAGAACAACAAAGAACGTTATACGCATGCCGAAAGGATGACGCGTGGATCATACTAATACGCGTGGAGAGGCTTTCCGTCAGGTAAAACACTTACAAGTGTGATTAGAAACGTCGAAGCAGATGTACACAGTTTTAGTGCTGCTATCACTTCAGCATCTACGGACCAAATCCAGAACACCGGTAGCGTAGTGATCTATCCTTGTCAGAGACGCAATGAGAGAGAACAGACGAGCTTCAAACAGGTGCAACTACTCCGACCGAAGACGAACGCATCGCTGTTAAGAGACTTCGAGCCGTAGCCGCCGTTCGTAGAACAATACTAGTTTAAAAAGCTGGGAAAACTACGTCTTGGCTATTACAAGGTCGGCTCCAGTGATAGAAGTATGGAAGAATATCGTAGAATTTTCTGGCACTTCAGTGTTGATACCTATAACACGTAAAGAGAACGATGGTGAATTCGTGTTCAAAACCTGATGAAATTGCTGACACCTTGGCTGCGCGATATCGCTAGGTCAGTCGAAGTCGAAGAAGGTCTTGACTCGGAGTTGAAGAACATAGGACATTGGACATATAACGTGCCTTTCACGATGAGAAAATTACAGTGTCCTATCGGCATTGGCTATACGGTGACCCTGTAACGAGAGCGGACAATATTCCTAACAGCATTACACGTAAACTGCCGGATCTGGCTATGGTTACAACACTGGCATTTTATAACACTATTTGTACGTAAGAGGACTATACGAAACTATGGAAATATCATCATCCCGTTTCTGAAATCTGTAAAGGATTTCCTTAAAGCAGGGATCTATCGTCCAACATCGTCGACGAGTTGTTTAGAAAAATGTTTAGAGGGGATGGTCAACAATCGGCTCACCTGGTGTCTTGAAAAATATGGTCTTGTCACATCACACTACGTTAGTGGGGTACCGGTAGTCCCTCGGTTTTTAGTACTGATCGACTGCAATATCTGCAGAACGGGCTTTAAAACAGATTTGTCGAAGGCAAAGACATGGATGATATATTCTTCGACTAGGAGAAAGCATTTGATAAGAGATGAAGTTACAACATCCTGAAAAAACTACACGATTGCCGGTTTAGAGGTAACCTGCCCAAATTTATCTCCAGTTGTCTCAGAGACTTTCAGTGTTTGTTTCAGCCAATCATTATCGGCCCAACACGACCTGGAAAATGGAGTACCTCAACGATCACTGTTGAGAGGCTCACTTTTTATTATAGCAATCAACGGGATATTTGAGGGTAGTTTGGAAGTGCTTACTAACGATCTTAAAGTGTTTTATTTGGCTAAAGTAACGGCAATGATCAGACGGAAACTACAACGTGCTATAGACACGTTGATGAAAATGCTAAACGCATTGGCAAATGCTAAACATTCTTTCTCGGTGACAAAGTAACCCGGATCAAATGCTAAGTATAAACGATGTTCGAATGCAATATAAAAGAGAAATTAGCCCAGGACTAATGTTTGACACTTGACGTGGAAATACAATGTAGAAGATTTGGCTGCGAGGTGCAGATCGTCCTTAAATGGCATCAGTGCATTTCTTGAACGTGAACACCACATTAGTGCTATCCAAAATGGGTTATGGATGTGCAGTGTACTCTTCAGCCAGATCATGCTTGAAAAAGTATATCTTGTCACGATACAGGGGTGCGCTATACCACAGGAGCAGTCCGCATTAGCTCAGCACAAAGTTTATGTTGTGAAGCAGGAATTACGTTTTTATACATAAAAAATCAGTCCGATATATGTGGATAACATTTTAATACTACGGATCCACGTAAACCGTGTGTTGATTGCGGAAAAAAGAGTAAGTAACAAATTGTTATTGCTACGATTTGGTCAATACTAATTATAATCAACAACCGTTTTGGTCTATTGTGAATAAATTATGGCATTCATTTACTGTTAATATAATGTTATTTTATTATTAACGTTTTTTAAGATTTCTTAATTTATTTAAACGCTTATACAACTACAATCTGATTATCTAAAAGAAGCTTTTGAATATTTTTTAGACGTTTTATTAACATTACTCCTTAAGAACACAAAATAAAATACAGAGCTTTAAAATCTATTAATTAACAATATGGCTGTGCATCTTCATAAAATTAATAGGAAATGAGTAATAGAAACATTGTTTGTTATAAGTATTACATATTAAAATAACGAGGAGATGGTACACGAATAATATACAGATGATCTGCACAGGTTGTATGAATTAAAAATTTACCAAACAGTAGTTATTGGTAGGGTGTAAGTAATAATTGATACATTTAACATTGTCTATTAGGTGAGGCATGATAAAGGGCCTATCTGCCGATTTTGAGTTAGTGTCCATGTAATTTTTTGATTCTTTTTGCTATCTCTTACTGAAAGGTTCTAGAACAAAGTTAAGGAAACAATTTGGCCCGCTCTCACCCCGAAAGGGTTGAAAACTACCCCTAAATGGTTGAAAATATGAAACTACTTGAGAATGCATTTTAAAGCCCTGAAATTAGGTACTTATAGATTCTTGGGGGTGCTGATTACGATTATGAAGTCCAAAATTATATTCAACGCAAAGGGTAGTTTTTAAAGGGTTGAAGCAGGGTATAATCAGGGGTGTAATTATTAAACTTCGCGAGAATGCCGGTTAAAGCCTCAAAAGTGAGTACCTATAGGTTTTTGGGGGGTGCTGATTACGATTTTGACGTCAAGAGATACATACGACGCAAGGGTTGAAAACCACCCCTAAAGGGTTGAAAACATTAAACAACGGGAGGATGTATTTTGAAGTCCTTAAATTGGGTACCTACAGGTTTTGTGGGGGTGGTGATTACGATTTTGACATCAAGGGATACATCCGACGCAAGGGTTGGACTTGAAAGGGTTGAAAACCAACCCTAAAGCGTTGATTACATGAAACAACGCGAGGACGTACTTTGAAGTCCTGAAATTTGGTACCTACAGGTTTTGGGGGGTGCTGATTACGATTTTGACGTCAAGGGATACATCCGACGCAAGTGTTGAAATTTAAAGGGTTGAAACTTATAAAAAAAATAAAAGTTGGATTCCAATGTTCTGAAGACCAAATAAAATGAATAATTTTGAAAAAATATAAATAACAAAAAAGAGAAAAGGATGTCAAAAAATTATGTTACAAATAAATTATACAGTGTTCATTATAAACAATAAGTTTTTATTATATTATGTATAAACATAAATTCTTATTGGCAAAGTATATACACTTTTATAAGTATACAAAATAGCCTATATTCCCTTTCATTCATCTTCGCTCTCACTTTCTGTTCCGTTTTCATCAATTGTGTCTTTTTCCTGAACAGGGGCTGCATTGAAGCAACTATTTCCGTTACAATTTCTACATGCATCTGTACAAAATAATGCACTTTTTCTGCACCCACAAGCAACTCCACAGCCTCTACTGCAACTACAAAATAGCATTCGGACAACATTATCTGGGGCTGCAGGCTGCGTCATTTTTATTGGGATCAAAGAGTCATCTTTATTTTCCCATCCCCAATCTAAAGGTGAACACTCTCTACCTAACCACATCTGAATTTTCAAATAAACTCTCTTCAAGTGCTCTCGTAAGCCATTTTCAGTTGGGATCAGAGACTGTAATTGGACTGCATTTTTTTGTGGTGCTTGCAACAAATGATTTATATCTTATTGTCTGCAGATTTTGTTCTTCAGTTTCTTCTTTTTGTAGTTTTGGTCTATTGTTTTTGGCAAGTTGTTCTAGTTTGCCGTATATTGCCTTTGTTAACTGTACTCCTGCATTGAAAATTATATCTACACTTTCATCTTCCTGTAGAAATACTTCAGCCAATTTTTGCAACGGTTTCTTGGATTCCAAATCTTTAGCAAAAAATTTTTCCCCCTGTTATAAAAGCATGAAGTTCTATCTGATCCCGTAAAAGAATGTAGAAAAAGAATGTATTTCTTTGAATTCGGATAATTTTTTTCAAAACTTTTTGAAGAAAAAATTTGAGCATGAGCTTTGTTTTTGTTTGGCTTCAAATAACATATTGCTTTACCATCTGGTGGAGTTAATGCGGTTAATAAGACCACAACATCTATGTCTTCAGATACAATTACAACCTTTCGTGAATCAGAATTAATGGATAAATCTACCGCAGTCTGAACAATTAGGCGATCCGCATCACCTTTGTCTTGATAACATAAAATATTATTTTTAGTTAGGGTTTCCATTAACTTAGTAATAAATCTACTTTTATTAAACTTGTTAGCTAAAAGCGATTCCTGAGCAGTAGTGTTTATTGTCTTGTTTTGAAACACGCAGTCACGAAAAGCATTTTTTTGCGATCTTCGAAATCCCTCTTGACTTTTTGTTGTTTTTCCTCATAACCATAAAAAATGATGTGACAGTGAGTACCAAAATTTCTTTTTAAATATTGAAGATAACAGTTAAAAATGGCATTGAAACATATGCCTGTTCCCCACCTTACTCGATGCAAAAGCATACCTCCATCAATTACAAAAATACAAAAATTAACAGCTGAGACATTTTCACTAACTTCCGTGAAAACATCGTATAACTTTGATTTTTGTGTTTTGCGCATAAATCCGTCATTGTCAAATAGTGCAAGCGGAAATGGAGCTAATTCATATTCGAAATATTTTTGAAATTCCTCATCAGATTTCTTCATTACGGAAATTCTTTGAAACAATAACAGTGGGTCGATTGCGACTTCTCCATTGTTAATCTTGATTTTGCTACTAACAGCTAAAAGAGGAGTTACTTAGTCTTTTTTAGTTAAAGTTAATTCTTTAAAATTTTTGCCATTTATTTTTTTCATAGTAGCTAATCCTTTTTCAAATGCCAAATGGGAATCAATAGAATCATTTCCAAAACCCCAGACGATATACTCATAATTTTATTGTTACTCGGAAAGGGGTTATGTTGCTCTAAAAATTCCTTTAACTTCTGTACGTCTTCAGCATCATTTTGGACTCGAGCATCAGATGCATCCACATGCTGGTGGCTTCTTTGTAAATAAATTTTACAAAAATTTTCATCCCAAAAATTTTCAAGCCCTTCCATTATGTCTCTTGTATATATTGTACCCTTGATCAATTTCCATACAACGCTATCCGAGGCTCCTCTTTTAAAATGCCCGCCAGCAACTTTCATTGATCGCATTAATGTTTGTTCGATTGTTTGGTCAGAAAAAACACCACCATAAAATTTGTCAGTTCTTCTGCAAGTGAAAAACCCTTGCTCAGTAAATTTCTTATATTCATCTGGATCCATACGAGAAGCAAGATTTTCAACGTCTTGCAAATAGATTTGTGAAGATTTAGCATATGCGAAATGTCCCGCAGAGTGAAAGAATGGTATCATTAATTCAAGCGATTGGCAGTGCAGCTGCCAATCTCCCATACGCTCTGCAGCAACAAAATCTTTTAAAATAGATACCATACGGAAGTATGATATCCATAACTTTTTTTCTCAAGTTCACATAGCTTATCTTCAAACAATTGACTTATTTTTATGAAAGTTTCACTGCTCTGAATCTCGTCTAGATTCATCATAAAAAACATACAGTCGTCCTCTCCAATGTTTAACAAATCTTGAAATTCGACAGTATTTTCTTTTAATTCATCAAATATTGTTTGCGATAAGGCTTGTTGCAGTAAAGTATTCCCTCGTAAGGCTCGAGCATACGCATGCCCAGATAATATGTGATTAACGCTATTCTCCGCGTAAATTAAACATAGGACTTCCCGGATTCCACTTCCGGCCATGATGTTGCTGATGGTACCCATAAATGACATCGCAGCATGGAACCCACCAAGTCTAATGAATACTAGAATATCATCATAATTTGGCGAAGCAGCCACCATATCGCGTTTTTTTATGTAAAGGGGTTGATCGCACGTTATGATGCAAGTTTTCATACCTTTATTTCTCGCTTCTTCAACAGACTCTTGAAGTGCAGTATACAACGTATTGTAATCGTTTGGTGCTGAATTTACGAAGGGTAAATAATTAATTGCAGATTGTGAATATTCCTGTATGCCACTTGTTAAATTTCCCATGAAGCCATTCCAGCCAAAAAAATGATTATTTTTCATGTACTTTATGTACATTCACAAAAAATTTAACTTTCCACAGTATGATGGAGTTAAGAATGGACTGCCTTCGGAGATTTTCACGATAATAGATTCTAGTCCTTTGTTCGCAGGTCGATTATACGAAATGATAGGGATGTTTTCAACTGCCAGCAGTTCCGATATAGGAGGGATTTTTTCAATTTTTGTACTGGGTTTCGAGGTAAAATATTAGAGTATGGCGACATTATTTGAATAGTTCCAAGATTATGGAAAGTACATGACCATCAATGGTGGCTTTGTTGAAATCTGCGTTATCCTCGACCATTTGAACAAATGTATCTGGTTTCACTATAATTTTTTCTTGATAAATGACAAAAGATTCATATAATTTAGTTTCGTAGTATGAACTGCTAAAACCTAAATAATGACACATATTCATTATATTTATTGGAACACCTTCTCTATAAAACGTTGTTGATAATGAAATTTGCAGCTGGGATATGTGAATGATCTTGGACGTGTGGCAGACATGATAGCATGAGCGATCGATGTACACTTGTCTCTATAAATTTGTTTGTTTTCGTCTTTTTTGTCCTTGGTAATAATTTCATTCAAAAAAAAAAAATAATAACTGCTCAGGAATATCTTTATTAACATCAGCCAACATTTGATCACTTTCAGGGTAAACACCCATGTTGCATGCAGTGGATTTAATGTCCTTACGAATTATTTCTGCAACTGTTGCCAAAATTCGTCTTTTTTCGTCCTCAGGAGTCTCCATTCGATTTGCATACCACTTATCATTCAGCACAAAATTCTGTGTCTTTGCAAAGCATATAATCGTGGCTGGCGGTCTTGAGTACTAATAAAGATTTGGTCGTCATATTTTAATTTTAACCTTTGTACAATTGTGTCTTTGTGCGGTATATAATCATCTCCAGTTAAAACATTCTGAATTTCTAATAGTGTGAACTGACATTCTTCATTTGTTTCCAGAGAATCAAAAATTTTGTTCATAGATGCATCAATTAAGTCATTACGCGAAGGCTCATTATTATCATTTTTTTTGATAAATATTGGCATCGTAACACCGTTTGTGGTAGCGGACATTTACATGCATTAAATCTTCTTCAGTTAAAAGTCTTTTGTAAATTTTACGATAGTAATCATATCTTAAATTTTGTATTACACTTTTAACTGTTGATGAAAATCCAGGAGAAGAAACCAAAGATACGAGTATGACTTGTCGCGAAGCTTTGTTCTTTTTTTTTCTTTTTGCTCATCAGCTTCTTTCTCACAAAATAAACAACATTTGTGCCACAAAAAAATTGAATTTTCTGGTTGAATGTCACCACTGCAAGATTGTTTTTCATTTTCATCACTGCGTCGTAATTTTTGTTTGGTTGGACTACACAATGATGTAGATAGTCTCCTTTAGCGTCGGCTTGTATGATACTTTCATTTATATAGTACTGCCAGCAAACTTTATGTGCAAAAACAAATTGAGATCTGGTCAACATGCCTCGCAGGCCGTCATCTCTTTGGAAAGAGGCATTTCTCAACTTTTCCATCCCTTTATCCTGTATTTTTGTAAGTTTGCAAACAGTAGAATCCTTTTTGCAACTAAAACAAATATCTGGGCTGGAACTGCCTTGAGATTCATCCATTGTTGATCTAAAAACACCTTTTATAATTAACATCACTTATTATTAACACCTTTTATAATTAGTTATTTAATCTATAATTCCACCCCGTTTGCACGATTTAGGTTTAATTATGCGGTTTAATCACAGTCGATGTGTGAATCGTATAAACATGTCAACACACCATGGAGACCAGAATTAATTACCATAGTAACAAGTAAATAAAGAAATGCTATTTAGCAGCATCTTTGAAGAGTCCGTGTGACCGCCCTTGCGCGTGTTAAAAACATAACTAAAACGCAACAGGTTGCGTTTGAATGCGGGAGACCTTGAAAACGCAGCAAAAGTGACGACCGTGCATTTTTTCACGTCCGTGTGATAAATTTCATTGCTGCCTATATGTTAAATTCAAGGCGTTTTCCACCTCTCAGAAAATCTCAATCCCTAATGACCCATGACAATAAACGAGCAAATAATAACGCTGTTAAAAAAACCTTTACATAGAAACAAAGCTGCGCATAAAACATAAAAATCAAGATAATTAGACGAATGATGATTTTAAAAATTGTATTTTAAAGAATGTCACAAGAAACCAATAAAGCGGGCGAAGCCGCGGGTGTAACAGCTGGTAGTAACTACCAGTTCTCAAGCTGGTAGTCTCACTAATAGGCAGTAAATGACATAGGTACTCTGGAAATAAAGTATATATCATTTTATATAACAGGGGTGCCCACCCCCTAAACTTGATGACTCACCCTAAACCTGATGAATAATACCCCCCCCCCCACCAAGGAAAGGTATTTACAAGAAAATTTTCATGTAATAAGCGTTTTATTACAAATAAGGTAAAGCTAAAAATAGTACAATATCAAAATAAATTTTCATTTGAAATTAAACAAATAAATTAATAAAAAAAGGAATAAAATATAAACAAAGTGTATTGTAAAGAAGAAAAAGCGAAAAAGAATGGTTTGATGTCCTAATTTCTTTAACTTATATTCGGCACAGCAACTTTTTCCTCTGCAATGATGATAAAGAGAAGGCATCAATTATTTCTTCATTAGAAATTGACTCTAATAAGTCTTTCTCGGAAGCTATAACCATAAGATTCGAAAGCCATGCATCTCCCATTGCATACCTAAGCCTGCTTTTTAGTCTTAGTGCGTAGGCTTTCTGCTTTTTATTATTTTAACTCTGCTCATAGCTCTTTCAGCCGAACAGCTAGTTACGGCCAAAGATAGCAAAGTTGTATAAACAACTTTCAGGCTTTTAAAGCCCGAAAAATTGATCAAAGATCTATAAGGCTTCAAAAAACCGTTTGTAACCCAAAAACGCTTGATCTGTTCATTTTTTTCTTCACTTTCAGACTCATTGTCAACATCCATATTAGATTTCCTCCACCATTATCCCCTTTCTGAGTTGTTTCTTTAGGTCTATCATTTTTATGAGGAATCAAATCATCAATTGATATACTTGTATGAGTGGCAAAATACAGTTCACTGAATGTTTTTAACTCTTCACTTACAATGCTGTTGTCCCAATCATAAAATTCACATAGGGTTTTTATATTTTCAGGGAAAATGTTATTTGCTTTGTTGACAAAACTCCTGTATGTGTAAAATAACTCATTTCTTTTACCATGTCTAAGGTATGGTCAGAAAATCTATCTTCAAGCTGAGCATAGAGTAAATCTAGCAACTTAAAATACAATTCAATTTTCAGTTTGTTGCTAATGTCGATAATAGGTTCATCTAAACCCAATTCATCAATAAACCTTTTCCTTTTTCTAACTCTTTTTGGAGCTGGATGTGGAACATCATAATTTTTTATGAACTCTTCAGCCTTAAACATTACATTAGACCATTTCTTATCATTTCGCAAGTTACTAATCTGAGTTTTGACATTTTTTATTATGACTTGTACACCACCATAGTCCAAAACCATACCTTGTAAGCTTATTGTGATTGGATGCATAACATTAAATGCAGTATGAGCCACATGGAGAGCGATGATAGTTTCATGATTGTTCAGGTTATTTAGAATTCCTTTTGCCAGCGTGTTGGTTTCACTGTCAAAATATTTAGGATTTTGTAACTCAAGCAAAGCTTGCTTCACCTCATTGTAACATACCAGAATAACTTTTACGGCTTCAGCTTTATTTTCCCATCTAGTGGTTTGTACCCTTTTTAATCTTCTTCTCTTTCCACTTTTCTCTTTCTCAGACATTTTATTGACCAGTAGATCGTGTCTTTTGTGCCCAGAACTGAACAGGCGATAAAGCTCTTCGAGGACTGAAAACAGATCCTTTATTTCAGAACAAATATTTATAGACTGCTCTATAACCAGTGAAAATCTGTGTGATGTACACCACACATAAAAAGCAGTATTAGACTCTTTCTGCATGAGAGTTTTTAGTCCAGCTAGAGCGCCTCTCATATTTGAAGCTCCATCCATACTTTGACCAATAATGTGCTTAGAATTGAGACCTATATCCTTTAATGTTTTCATTAACATCAATTTTAAGTTGACACCACTTGTATCTGCTGTAGTGAATGCTTTAATCAATCTTTCAATGGGCCTTATGCAATCTTCATTGTGTTCTACGTATCTAACAATCACAGTTGTTACTTCACGTTTGCTCACATCCTGTGTTGAATCCATTATCACAGAATGTTTATTACTTTCATTAATTTTACAAAGGATTTTCTGTATAACGAGATTATTTATAACTGTGATCAAATCAAATATATTCCTGTACTCAAAAGGTTTGATCCAAGTTTCGCTCCGGTTTGTCTTGCTTTTTCAATTTTGTCATAATAAAGTCTAGCATCAGGATTGTGTTTAGCTATAAGCTTAAAAAGATTCAGTAGCTTTTCATCAAGAACTGTGTTTTTCCTAAATGCTGTCATTTCTATAACTAAATATTTACAGCAGTCGATCACGACTGAAAGAACTTCTCTTTGATGCTGTATATTTTCATTGCGCATTTTACATAAAGAGCTATTTACATGTTTTCCTGATAACCATTGCAGTCTAGCTATTTGGCAACCTAAATGGACTTTTGACGCTTCATGAAGTTCTATGTCTCGTAGAGCAATGCCCATCCGCCATCCTTGATAACCTGTGCCTGAAGACCATATAGTGTGTTGGTTTGGCAATGGAAAAAGTAAGCAGTGTAAGCAATAGGCTGAGTCATTTAACTTACTATATACAAGCCATGACCTTTCTTTTACTGTACCATCAGGAAGTTCATAGTTACACCATTAAAGTAAAACTTTTCTGCTATTGTGAGATGGAAATTGGAATGTTGACTAAGTTTTTGATTTTCTAATTTAAGCGCAAGTTCAATATCTTCAGATTGTATTTTATTATTACTGTAAATTGAAGGATCAATATAATCTTGAAACGCTGATTGTTCATGCAAGGTGACTGAAATTTCTTCATGTTGCTCTGTTGAGCTAGGAAAGGCTGCCGGTAGTTTCAAAGAGCCAGACGTTGAAGTTGAAGGAAGTAGTGTTGCTGATTCTATAGAATCTTTTGTAACAGACTGTCGTACAGCTACTCTGTAAATATTTTATTCTTTTACAAAAAGAATTACACATACTTTCGGTATACTTTAACAACTCATACAAAAGAACACGTGTAAAAGTAGGTAAATTCGAATGTTTTTTCAAAATTTTTCCAAAACCCGACCCTAAAATTTCAAACAAATGTTTATTAAGGGGATGTCGAACTCAGTTTGAGGTTATGTTCATAAAAATTCAGGTGTGACTGAAATACTCAGCGGTGTAAAGTTTCAAGACATTTTGTGAGTTATTTATTAAAATTTTATTTCCTGCCAAAACTTTATAAAAAGTTTAAACCGCCTGATACAAAAAAATAATGAAACAATGCTATGCCTTATAAAAATATTATAGAAAGAAAAACCGATTAAAGTTTATAGGCCTATGTAACTTTTGTAAACTCACCTGATCGATTCTTGCAATCTTTCACTTTCAGCTTGAAGGTTGTCATTAATATAAGGTTTCCACTGATCTTCACCACTGGACTTGAATTCAATAATTTTGTATTTTATATCTAACTTATTTTTAACTTTATATGCATGTTTCTTTTTGCAGTGTTCTAGCCATTTATCGTGCCTGATTGTAGCATGGCACATTACTTCTAAACACTTGTATTTGAACTGCTTTTGTTTTTCGGCATATTCAAGTTTGTAATAACAATCAATCATGTATTTCAAACCACTAAGGTGGAATAAAAATAAACGCACCAAACTTATAAAAACTACGTATCTGATACGGCAACTGAACAGCTGATGGGAACAAAATTCTAATAGCTACCATGTGAAGCGCTACTATCGACTTTGCACAGAGCATAATATACATAACAAACGATTTATACGAATTTCTTACATATTTATTTATATATAATTTAATATAAATTAATACAGTTTAATATGAAAGAATTCGTGCAATTTTTATATTCAATTGAATATGACGAATTGAACACAATTTAATTCAAAATATTTATCCCCGGGCTGTTATGATCGTGATTCGTCTTCTGAATATTTGAATTACTAAAAGTTTCTTACTTTCCCAAAGTTTTTTGTCAACCCCCCCCAAAATTTCAATGACGCAGTTTGCGTCATGAGCCCCCCCTGTGGGCACCCCTGTATATAACATTGCGATAAGTTTAAAATACCTAACATGTAAATAAATAGAATTTAAATACCTTATAATCAGATGTACTTATTCATACAGATTTCAATGTATATGATGAAAATACGATTTTACAAAGGCTAGAAAATAATAATAATATGTATTCAAATAAAATTATTGCATCATTTTATATCATAACTTTATCTAAAAACTTAAGTGCTTAAAAATATACAATAGTGTTTTTCAGAAATTGTTTCACTGTAACGCAAATGATACAAACAAGCTTGGAAACTATTGTTACTGATTGTGTTTTATACAGTGTCACAGAATCACATACACATACTACAGAAAGTTTATACAGATAAAATTTTCTTTCTACAATCGTATTGATTTCCAATACAATTACTTAAACATCACAAATAATACTTATATTTACCAAAATATTACAACCCTTGCACAATAACAAACAACTCCGACGCTCAGCTGATGCTCCAAAAAAACACGTATTCAGCTGTAAGCAGCGAGCATCAGACCTCTTTTGGTCTCCGCTAGAGGGTCCGTATGTTTAGCGGTCATAATTAAAAATTCAGTGGAAAAATATATATTTCATCTATATTTATAAAATTTAATCAAAGAGAAGCTGAACCATAAACATTATATTATTTTATTAATTTAAATATTCTATTGATATAACGAACCAGCAGTACAGAGAGTGACAAATTGCAACAGATCTTGTTTTGTTTACAATAGACGTTAAAAAAAATAATAATAATACTTAATTCTATTGTCAATTAGAAAAAAATTTAGTTTAGTGTAAATTAATAGGGTCTCAAGACCGCAACCTAACATATACGATAACAAAATCTAACTGTTGGAGCGTGTTTACATTTTTAGTCATAACGGAGTCAATTTTTAAGAAATAAATTTCAAATAAAATGTATTTTGTAGGAAATTGAAAGGGCTACAACTATTGTCATATTAACTATAGTAACAAAATCTATTGTACAGTAGATATTTCACCTATAATTCAAAAATGCTTTACACTGTCGGCAAAATACACTTTTAAACTGCTGTTACTCAACGAGTTTTAGTCACACAAAAATGAAACAAAGTTAATAAGATTTAATTTTCTATAATCTTTATTTTTGATTTATAACAATTTTTCGTTAAAACGCATGGTTACTGAGATATTTAATAAAAATGCCAAAGTTTGGCGAAAATCCAAAAACTTGAATTTTTTAAAAATGTTACGTGTTACTGTACAGCAATACATATATGGTTCAAAAAAATTGAGGATATTGCTAATATAATAGGCAACCGAAAAATGCAGTATCTCGGCTTAATATATACATATTTGACAAAATGACAGACGTCCCTTTTTAAATTTCTTGGAAACAATTTGCACAAATTACGATATTTTCCTACATAACTTCGTAATGTTTTAAGCTACACAAATGATTAACCTAAAATTTTTAGGAAATTAGAAGAGCTTTTATTTGATATTAATTTGGTTACGATCGAACCATTTTTCGCTGAGTTATATTAGCTTTAAGCACGTAATTTGATCAAAAACCGGTGAATCGCCATCTTGTTTTGGCTGTTTCTCGAGAACCGTTTGACATAACGAAACCAAAAAACATGGAAAATGTTTGCCTGTTAATAAGCTTTAAGTTTAATTTATACAAATGTTTCGCAAATGCCGTCGTATTTAGTTATTTGCAGATAAATGTTTAAAAACGCGTTTTTTTTGCAGAACTTTGAACCCTTGTAACACGCAAACAATGCATTTTTTCGAAAAATTGTATACCTCCTTTTTGCTTAGAATTTAATTCTCTATCGGTTCCCGGGGTTAATTAAATTAAGTTTTTTAACCCCCGAAAAGGGGTGAAAACAACCCTTAAATGTAAGAGCGGGCCAAAAAATTTCCTTAACTTTATTTTATAACCTTTTATGAAGACTTCGAAAAAAAAATCGGAAGGATCCATGGACACTAACTCATAATCGGCAGAAAATTCCTCACGTAATAGACTATTAACATTACTTTTAAACTTTCGGACGCTGTGTTTTACGTCCAGATGTTACGTGAATGAGAAAATATTTTTTATAATATACGGTACAAAACGCATTACATTTATCATTTAAATTGAAAAATGTGACTTCCAGTAATAATAATTTACTAAGTCTTCTTAAATTTATTTAGGCTTATATTTACATATTTTGTAATGTTTAATGAATTGCAAAAATCACATAGAAATATTATTATTTATTCATTTCGATGTAGGGCTACCAGTAAGAACTGTTTACACGAAGCCCTATATTGCTGTTACATAGAAATATTGCCAGTAGCAGTACAGTAATTAAATTTACGTTATCGTCTAAAAGCGGGCCACGGCACTCTAAATGCCCTAATGCTGTAACAGTTAATGGTTGAATTCATTGTTATTTGCCTCCATAAAATTGCTTCATTTCGCCGTTAGTAATGCTTAAAATAAGGAGCTGTACTTATACCCACATTACGTCATGATGGCATCTAAAGACTCGTAAAGCCTTTTAAGCGATAAATGTCAGTCAGAAATATATATTTTTATCTAATAATGTTATTAGGTTATTAAAAACACACTCAATACGTAACACGTAGAACATACTCTTTATAGTGGAATAACAATTATTCAGAAACAAAAAGGAATGTTAAAAATATTTTACTTGTTTAGATATCATTTATTTGTAAGTAACTCTTTGAGTTTCTTGCAGGATTCCTGTGTAATATATATTGTCAAATTATATTTACTACTGCAAGTAGATTGTTGTTATTTTTGTCGTTTTAATGTAACTTAATTTTTTTTTATTTAATAAAATTTAATAGATAATTTAATTTAATAAAATGATAAAAATAACGACAATCTATTTGCAGTAGTAATTATAATTTTATATGTATGTTATTTAGAAATTATTTGTAAGAGCGGACACAGAGTCTTCATGAAGTATTTTTAAATCCTATAAACGCGAACAGTTCCATCCACTTTTTTAAGCTTAATAATTAATTGCATGATATTGTAATTTGAATGTTAAAAAAGGCGGGGAAGTAAAAAGCATTTAATTATAGCAGAATTTAATTGACTGGAAATTTATTGTTATCAGAGTACGGTTTGGACGTGTTTTCATAGATAACTAAACGAATTCAACACACTTTCACATATGTGAGGCACAAGGGTGTAAGCTTTTTAGTGTTTATTATTAAGTGGCTTATGACTGTGTGTGTGTGTGTGTGTGTGTGTGTGTGTGTGTGTGTGTGTGTGTGTGTGTGTGTGTGTGTGTGTGTGTGTGTGTGTAAGAGAGAGAGAGTGAGAGAGAGAATTCTTCCGACTATTTTATTATAAGCTACGATCTAATAAAATGGAGAAAAATTGTTTGTATAATTATATTTTAAAGACTATCATCATCCACCACTATTTTATGTGGCTGTAAGAAGTTGACAGTAAAGGCTTACAATCTAAAACAGTTGTATGTTGGTAAATTGATCCAAGCCCGCTTTCAATCGTGATCAAAGGACTGAGGCGTAATGTTGATAAAAATTATTTAAAAATAACGTTCATCTGTACTTCAACTTGGAATTTACGGTAATACCTTATTTTTGTTATGCACAGACAAATAGTTACTGTTCCCGTTAGGGTACGCTGTAGTTTTTTTTCTTCAAGTTATCAAAAAAGCTAACAAAACAATAACAATACAATTGCAATAACATCACAAAGCCAATAAAAGAGATCTACACGAACATTTCAGTGAGAGTAAAAGCCAATGGCGAATTGTCATAATATCCTGTAACAAAAGGCATCAAGCAGGGGATTCCTTAAGTCCCATACTCTTCATGAAGTTGTTAAGGAGGTAAAGCATATGAGAGGATATAGGATGGATAAAAGTGTGTTTAATATTATATATTATGCAGACGACATTATACTAATAGCGGAAAATAAAAATGACTTACAAAGACTTGTGTATAATGTTAACAAAGCATTTCAGAAATATAACATAAAGATAGCGGAAGATAAAACTAATTCAATTACAATTTCACATGACACATTAAGGTGTAAGCTTGTGATAAATGACAGAATAATAGATCAAATATGCAGGTAGACTTCTTAGGAACAAGGCTTACAACTAACAATAGGGCAGATGAAGAAATAGAACATCAATTGATGAAAGCAAGAAGAATTGCTGGATGCATGAATAGCCTTATATGGAATAATAAATACCTTATACAAAAACTAGGGTTTACAAAAGCACAACACATCCAGTAATATTGTATGGATCGGATACAGCAACAACTCAAAGACAACGACAAACTATAGAAATGACTATATTACGGATGGTACTAGGAAAGACAAGGTACGAAAGGTTGCCAAACAATAGTATAAGAGAAACGTATAAAGTAACAGATAATAATTGTTGGATTGCGGAAAAAGAAGGATATGGAATGAACACATACCAAGTGAACAATGCCACCCACAAGTCTAGTGAAAAAGGCAAAAGGTGCCAACCAAACAGCAAGAGGAGCATAGGTCGGCCAAGGAAGAGGTGTAGTGACAGCATGTAGGATCGTTGTTATAGAACAGGACAGAGTCCTAACTAGGAAGTTAAAGAAGAAGAAGAAGAAGAAGAATAGTTAATATGACGAGAAATTTACAGTCGCATTGAGATAATCACTTTGTTTTCTTCTAAGTCACAAATATGTAACACATAAATGTGTGTGTGTGTGTGTATGATGGTGGGGGCTAGGCGTGTAAGGGAGGGTTTGGGTAGGAGGACTGTGAGCTCGTGTGTGCATATTGAATTATTTCCTAATCGTCTACATCAATTGAAACCGTATAGTATGTCACTTCCAGTTCATATGGGGCTATTTGTAGCAGTCTGTGCCCATTTCAGTCTCGATGCGGTAGTTCAAAACGGTAGCTACAAACAATCAATCAAACATGCTAACAATAAAATTAACATTACCTTATATAGATTTTTGCGGTTTTGTTATAGTAAGTAAACGCAAACTAAGTTAATTCAAATTATTTTTATAATTAATAAACAAATAGTTATGGATTTCATTATGGTACGTCTATCCTACCACCTTAAATTTGGTTTTTCTCTTGCTGTGTTCTTCAGTAGTCTCATTTGGGTTCCCTTTTATTCCAATGCTCTTCACTGTAGAAATCTAAACCGCCTTCCCGTGTAGAGAAAAAACATCTTTTCAGTTATACGTGTAACGCTCGTGTTAACCATGTCTGTTCATTCATTTATATGCAAAGGAAGTTAAGACGTTGTTGTTAACTATAAGCGTTACGTTTAATTAGACTAAAACACATTTTAGTAACTGCCATGCAACTCCGAAGGAACGCGTTGTATTACGGACAATACAAAGTAAACCGCTTGAAAGTAGTTTGCCAAGAATAAATTTATTTGCAATTCAGACACAAACTTGAACACATAATTATTAAAATCAAGTAACAAAATAGCTATTATATAGAATCACTATTCGATGTTTTTATACTTTAAAACAATCTTTTTTTTGTTTACTTATGTAGACCTACATAACAAAAGCACTTCCAACACATACACATATTATTTATATATATTTATAATTTAAGATGGCTATAGACAATTGTGCCTATTTACATAATTTAATACTCAAAGATAAGATCAGTTGCTCATAAATACCGAAAAGAGTTTTGATAAATGTCTCATAACAATAAATTTGCGAGTACTACTGTCTAGTAAAAAACAAAAAATAATTTCCCCAAGAGTACGTCGAAACCGCTTTAAATGTGGTTGAAGTTTGTTTTAAAATACAAAAAGAATTGTATTAGTCAATTACGATAATATGAACTGTAAAATGTTATTCAAATAACGTGTAGGAGTTGTAGTTAGATACAAGAGTAATAAAAAAATACATGGTCTTATCAAGAATTCTGTTTCACAATCAATTGTATGTGCACTAAAAATTGTTAGATATATTGTATATATATAATTCATGTAACTATCAACTGAAGTCTGAATTCGGTACATCTCATAAAATTATTAATTTCCGTCTTTAAAATTTTCTTTTGTCAATACAATATCAAGAATATAATAAATATTACTAATAGCACAAAATGTTTATAAGTTTATCCACATAATTCAACTATGTTGCGTTGATTTTAATGTTTAATTTAATATAAAATTAACGTTGAATTCCTTTAAGTATTGAATTAGAACCATTCTTTAATTAGCCTATTTATAATCACTACATGTGTATATTAAAATTTTTAAACCTTGAATAATTGATATGTTCGTGATTACGTCTACATCCATACATACGTAAGTACAATACATATGTGTGTATTTTTATATTTATTTTTTAATAACTATAATTTATACAACACGAATATAAGTAATATATAGGCTACTTATTTATAATCGATAATTATAAATATTTGTATATTATACGATATAATTATATCGTATAATATTTATAATAATTTTATAATAATTATAATTATATTTATTACAAAAATAATTATAATAGTGTGTGTGTGTTTATAAACAATTAAGACTCCTTGCATGCGGCGCCTGTGTGTGTAACATACTTTACAAATAAAATTGTAAGGTATGACGCGCACCTGTTATGTTAACATGATATAATTCGATACGTGCAGTACGGCAACAGTACAGTGGAGAGACAGTGTCGTCATGTATTTGGTTTACCTGCCGTGACAGGATATTATGCACATAAATCACATCGTAAAATTTTGGTTATTCGTATATACTGTGACCCTGTATGCAAGGTAATAAGTCTGTTTTCGTTCACCGGCAGTGATGAAACATGGAATATGGAAATATTCTGCGGACCTAAATATACTCAAAAGTTTTAAGCATTACACTTTAAACGTCATTTCTAAATATATCAATTAGGCTTCGTTGTTATTTAAACGAGATGTTGCCATTTCTAGTATATTCTGTTGTAATATTATGTTAATATAACTCTGTAATCAAGTCTGGTGCTTGATGAATACAGAAGATTGTCTTTTTCCAAATTGGAATTAGTTTTATAAAGTAGTTTGATCAGTACTTGGCAATTACAGTAACTACATCAAAATGAAGACTTACGTATGCTCAGTTTGAAATGACTGTTGTAAAAAACTATTATCTACCACAGTGTTAGTGAAACGTTTACCCTGCGTTTAGTATTCCGATGAAAACGTACATACATTTTAACAGATATACAGAGAAAAACTTCAGTGACTGAATCAAAACAACAGGTATCCTGGGTTTTTGATGGAGAATTAAAAAAAATCTTATTGTGTATACTTTTTATACCAATATCTACATGTAGTAAATAAGATTCCCTATAAGTAATGAAACGATATAATAAAATTAATAATTTTTAAATGTTCATTGTGTGTTGTCTTTGACTAATTATTCATGCAGACTAATTACCAAAAACACGAAAGAAAGTAATCACATAAAGTCAAAATAGGTTTTATTATGCTTCATTTTTCAGAAGAAATGATCATTTTCCACAGAATATAGCCGGGGAAAATATAATTTATTTATTGTTCTGAATAAATTTTAATATATAGAGCGGGCTAAAATTCAAAACAGGTGGCTTTATTTACGGTTAAAGTTTGCAATCGCAGATTTTTTTTTGAAGCTGATTTGTAAACTCTAACAACATGGGAAGCTCATAGCCGGGTTTCCATGTACAATGAGCGTTTTAATGCACATTAACATATCATATCATATCATATATATTGTTACGACACCAAAAGCAGCCCCAATACCAGAGAAGAACTATAAAGAATTAACTATATTAAATCAAGGAAAATAAAATGACTATGACGAGACAAATGACCAAGACCCAACCCAAGTGATTGACCCAATAAAGAAAATAAAATGAGAAGGTATAAACTAAACTAATGATAAAAAAGCACAAATAAATAATAACTATCTAATAACGAGCATTAAATAAAATAATCCAAGTTAAAGTACACTAACCATAATAAGTAAGTGAAACCACTATTAATAGATAATGTATGTTGTTAATAACCTTATGATGATAAGAAAACCAAAACATAAAAATGTTGATAGACTAACTATAAATTGTGTATAAAAAAGTAAAAACCCAAGAGTGAGAGATAGGTAGGAAGTGAAAGTGATAAACAGTGTAAGTGTTAGAAGTGAGAAAATAAACAATTCGTAATTATAAGGAAAAGGAAACAAAGGTAATAAAACAGATTTTAAAAGATGAATAGACATATAATGTCATAGTGTTAAATAATAATAAACTAGAACTATGAGTGCAATGAAAATAGAACATCCTATGTTAACAAAAATATTCAAGGGGATGATTAGCAAGATAGAATAAATGGTGTCATAATATTGTTCACCAAAATTGTTATTTGTTTAATTAAAAGAGTTGAGTTTGTAAGAAGGAATATGGCTGAAAAATGAACAGACCATAAACCTATTTTTGTGTTATGTTTTATAGTAATATTAAGTGATAAACAAGTTGTAAGAAATGGCCATAGATATAAGTAAGGAGATAAATTTTACAAACATAATATTAATCATTAGAGTAAAGACAGGAAAAGAAAATAAGAGAATAACAGACAAGCAATGATTTTGTAAATTAATAAGAACATTCAATTATTTTAGAACAGCCCAAATTAATTCAAAAGGTAAATAAGTCATAAGTGACACCAAGCAAAACATATGTAAATGAAAAATAATTTCTAATTTGTGTAAAATAAAAAGTTATAGCCAATTACTGCTTAGGCCTATAAAATGCCTAACTGTATAAATTCATGGATTTCGTTGTCCATGACGTGTCCGTTACTTAACTAAATATCACTATAATATTGACGACTCGGAACACTAAGTTTTTTATAAGTAAAAACGTAAAGTTTTACCTTACAGCCTAAACCGGCTTTCACCTATAGAAGGCTTCATCAGAGGCTGTCGCTAGCAGCGCTGCTCGTCTTGTTGTTGGCGACGAGATAGTGTTTCGAAAGATCGAAGCTGTGTGTGTGTGTGGTGAGATGTGTTCGAATAATGCGTGCGATTTGAATTGTGTCTGTTCGTTTAGGATGTCGTTTTTATTTGTTTTTGTGTGTTTGTATATTTCTAATTGTTCTAGAGTGTCTAGTTTTCGGCCTTTTGTGTGCACGTGTAGTATGTTCATGTTATTGTCGATGTTTTTATATGTGTGGTTTGCTTCAATGAGGTGGTTTGCGAAGGTAGATTCTGTAGTGGTGTGGAGTGCTTTTGTGTGTTCAATGTATCTCTGTTTGAAGCTACGTCCTGTCTGGCCTATGTAGAATTTATTGCAATTTGAACAATTTAGTTTATATATACCGGGTAGATCGAATTTGTTTTGTGCTTTGGGCGTGCGTTTTGATAGTGTGTGTTCTGTTTTGTTAGTAGTTTTGTAAGCGATTCTGTATCGTGCTTTTTTGAATTTGTGGGCAATTTTTTCTGTTTGTTTGTTGATGTATGTTAGTGTTATGAATTTGTTGTTTTCTGTCTTTGTCTGTTGTTTGTTTTGTGTTTTGTGTAGGAGTTTACTGACTATTGTTCTGTCATAACCGTTAGATTCTGCTAGATATTTTATCGTGTTTAGTTCGTCTTTGTAGTCTATTTCATCTAAAGGGGATGTTGTTAAGTCTATGTATCATGGTTCTAAAAGCAGCTAGTTTGTGTTGTATTGGGTGATTGGAGGTGTTGTGTATTAGTGTGTCAGTTGTAGTTGGTTTTCTGTATATACTGAATTTGTGCCTGTGTTCTAGTTTTGTGATGGAGAGGTCTAAGAAGTTTATGGTATTGTTGTGTTCATATTCGGCAGTGAAGGTTATGTTTTTATGTATTTTGTTTATGTGCGTTAGTAACTGTTCACATTGTCTTTTGTTTCCCCTGTATAGTATCAGAATGTCATCAACATATCTGTGCCAATATAGTATTTTATGTGAGTGTCTGTCATTGTTTGTGAGTATTTTTGTTTTTTCTAAGTGTTGGAGGAAGACTTCTGCTAGAATGCTGGATATGGGGGAGCCCATGGGTAGGCCATCGTTCTGTGTGTAGTATTTATTGTTATAAGTAAAGTAGTTTTGTTTTGTGATAATGTTCAGAGTTTCTGTTATTTCATTGATAAGTTCGTTTGGTGTGTTGTTCTGTTTGAGTTTGTTTTGTAGGATGGTGATTGTTTCAGAGATGGGGATGTTCGTGTACAGGTTTTTAATGTCAAAGGAGGCTAATGTGGCGTTATGGGGGATGTGTATGTCTTTTATTTTTGTTACTAGGTCAGCGTTGTTTTTTACTGCAATGTTGTTGTCTATTTGTGTGTGTTGTCTAATAATTTTGTCTAGATATTTTGCCAGTTTGTGTGCAGGGGCATTACGGTAGTTGATAAATTTCAACAAAACATGCATAAACAATTCACTAACACCTAAATATGCCCAAATCAAAATTAAACATAACAACCAGGCCGCCCGAATAACACAAAACATCGCACAAAGAACATACATAAAAGAATCAATTAAACAACTATATAAGAAAAAAGACGCCCTTAATCGCATAGCACTAACACTACACCTACATATCGCCAACACATACGGACACAATTACATGACTGAACTAATACATCACACAAATGAATGGACAAAAAAACAAATACATAACATACAGACAAAACACGACAGAAAAATAAAAATCCTGACACCAATCAAAACAGATATAATTCCCTCGCACAAATTCTACCCACGTACAGTAAACCTCACGAACGTCACACTCACAAAAAACGAACAAACACTCCATGATAAAGGCCTAAAACATAACATACATTACAAACATAACAACCAAACACTAACAAAGCTCATAATTGACACAGAAACAAATATACCAAACACAGCACCAGAACATCAAGACACATTAAGACATAATATAAACAACACAATAGGAGTACATAAGACACCAGACAACAACAACCACAACTCAGAAATACACACAGCCATCAAACTGAGGGAAAAGGCACACAAACACAACATCACATTTGTAAAAGCTGACAAAGGCAACACGACTGTAATTATCCCCACAGACAACCTACACAAAAAAGTACAAGACTTCATAGAACAGAACAACATCACAAAACTAAAACACGACCCCACCGACAGATACCAGTAAAACACTCAGTAAAACAAATAGTCAACAAAGCCAAACACATTATGACACATAAACAAAAGCCCTACATGAAACAAATCCGACCATCAGCACCTACACTCCAAGCGCTTCCCAAAATCCATAAAGAAGACATTCCGATCCGCCCCATTATCAACTACCGTAATGCCCCTGCACACAAACTGGCAAAATATCTAGACAAAATTATTAGACAACACACACAAATAGACAACAACATTGCAGTAAAAAACAACGCTGACCTAGTAACAAAAATAAAAGACATACACATCCCCCATAACGCCACATTAGCCTCCTTTGACATTAAAAACCTGTACACGAACATCCCCATCTCTGAAACAATCACCATCCTACAAAACAAACTCAAACAGAACAACACACCAAACGAACTTATCAATGAAATAACAGAAACTCTGAACATTATCACAAAACAAAACTACTTTACTTATAACAATAAATACTACACACAGAACGATGGCCTACCCATGGGCTCCCCCATATCCAGCATTCTAGCAGAAGTCTTCCTCCAACACTTAGAAAAAACAAAAATACTTACAAACAATGACAGACACTCCCATAAAATACTATATTGGCACAGATATGTTGATGACATTCTAATACTATACAGGGGAAACAAAAGACAATGTGAACAGTTACTAAGGCACATAAACAAAATACATAAAAACATAACCTTCACTGCCGAATATGAACACAACAATACCATAAACTTCTTAGACCTCTCCATCACAAAACTAGAACGCAGGCACAAATTCAGTATATACAGAAAACCAACTACAACTGACACACTAATACACAACACCTCCAATCACCCAATACAACACAAACTAGCTGCTTTTAGAACCATGATACATAGACTTAATAACATCCCCTTTAGATGAAATAGACTACAAAGACGAACTAAACACGATAAAATATCTTGTAACAACCAAAAATTAAAAAATTTTTTTAGTATGACCGAAAAGACGTTACATACAGCTAGACACCCCTACGCAGGCCACGAGCAATAAATAAAGAACTGTGTGTCGAGGTGTCAAGTGAACGTTTGCTTCAGACAATACAAGTACGCGTCACATAGCTGTACAATAGGGAACAAGGTTGGCCGTGACAGACTCGACTCAAACACGAGATTTACAGCCTGCAAATGTAAAGATAAAAGAAACTGTGTCAAGTACCAATTTAGAGGAGAAACTGTGACGGACACACTGCCGGATAATTTGAAGTGTACCAGTAATAAGAAAAGGGTGTAAGACACACAATAGTAAGTACCCTATATGAGAACGGACATCGATACCTAAGAGAATAGAATCGAACTTGTAAACAGCAGGGGAACGTCTTACTGGCGACAACGGATATTTACGACAGGCAGAAGGAGTGCCGTTTTGGAAACGACGTCACGCTGCGCCAGGAAAGCGTTCGGAAAAGGGGGTCGTGCACAACGAAACAATAACAAAATACGACACATTGTTTGCGTGAGAACTGCAGCGAGATCCGGAGTACGCTTAGACAAAGACTTGATGGACGACCATGAAATTGCTCCTGTTCTAGGAAAAGAGAACGGAGGCTTTCGACGCGAACTCGTGGGGAGACAGGATACCCAATCACAACCCAGCATCTACCCAGAGAACAGGTGGAGAGGACCGTCGCCAGCATAGCAACGGGAACGTCGAATGAGAAGTGAAGAACGATGGTCTGACAGAAGAGTAGGAGATTTTCCGTCCTATCATGTTCAACTTGAGGCGTGTTTTCCAGAAGGGTGCATTGTGGTACACGACGCTTGATAAAAACGGTTTGCAGGACACGCGGGAAGTCAGTCTTTCATAAATTTTCAGTCAGTCAGTCAGTCAGTCAGTCGGACAGTCTTTCATAAATTTTCAGTCATATGCTTTGAACAGTCTTCACGTACTTTTAAACAGTCTATTTATAACTTTCAACAGTCGGTCGTCAAAGTTCGATTAACATACGGACAGCAGTGGGACTTTGAAACTTTGCCACGCGACATATAACTAAGAGACTTAGACATTTCGATATTGGCGCGTATCCGGTAATAGTGTATCTACAGTGTCTAAAAACATGCGACATACACCAGTGCTTAACAATTATAGAGTTCTTTATTGTACTCAAATTCAGAATTGAACTAACCAGTCACACTTACATCAATAACCGACGCGTAGAATTATCGTTGATGTAATACCGGACGACGAAATCGTAACATTATACAGTGCGGCGGAGCGATACAATATCATTTGGAACAATTACACCACGGCATCAAAACACTAAACATTAATGAACATACCAGAAGTTGAACAATAGACAGACATATATACACCATAGTTAACGATGAACTTATCTTCACGACACATAATTTCATGACTCGAACAGTAACAGCAGAATCAACAGAATACACACACACAGCGCGAGTGAATCTGTTTCGCGTGTGTTAAGTGCCAGTGACATCACAGCTCGCAGCTTCCCACACATGGACCAGCAGAGAAGAGGAGTTACGCCGATGGAGATATCGGATAATTCATCTAACAAGTAATCTTTATGCTATTCTTATCATAAGAACTCTACTGTCCTGTCTCTTTTTCAAGAAACACCCCTTGAGCATTTAAATTAAACATGATAAACATAATTAACGCCATCCATCTGAGGCAAACGATGAACGCATTAGTATAGGATTTATTGTTTGAATATTTGTGTTTCTATATATCGATTGCATTATATATGTATGTGTATGTTTTCCAGAAAACAACCTATTGGATTCACCTTGTAATTTGATGTATAAACATGTGTTCTTTAATGTTCCTTTTATGAGTTTATAAATGTATTTACAGGAATCATCCATATTTTATATATTGGAATCTCTTTATTCAATGATATGATGTTAAATAAATAAGTGTTTATTTTATCCAGAATATATGCGTTCATCATTGTCAAATTACCTCAGAACAAGAAAGTAATGGCATTTGAGTGATTTATAGTAGTTTATTTTATTTTATTTATTAATACAACAACTAGAGTCTCCATGCAATAGTTATGCTAACGTAAAGTAATTAACGTGTTATTTAATTTCAATCAGTTCAGTTGATATGAGCAACCTAATTGAGTGATTACACGAGCTCATTATGCAAATTAGTATATTTACATAATTAATTAATCACAACAATCGTTGTATTTGGCTCCCAAAGAACGTGGGGCTCGGCAATCACAGATTAATTACTTCAGTAGCGTAATAGCATAAAAACCCATATCGTTGTAATCTAGCAGAATCTAACGGTTATGACAGAACAATAGTCAGTAAACTCCTACACAAAACACAAAACAAACAGCAGACAAAGACAGAAAACAACAAATTCATAACACTAACATACATCAACAAACAAACAGAAAAAATTGCCCACAAATTCAAAAAAGCAGGATACAGAATCGCTTACAAAACTACTAACAAAACAGAACACACATTATCAAAACGCACGCCCAAAGCACAAAACAAATTCGATCTACCCGGTATATATAAACTAAATTGTTCAAATTGCAATAAATTCTACATAGGCCAGACAGGACGTAGCTTCAAACAGAGATACATTGAACACACAAAAGCACTCCACACCACTACAGAATCTACCTTCGCAAACCACCTCATTGAAGCAAACCACACATATAAAAACATCGACAATAACATGAACATACTACACGTGCACACAAAAGGCCGAAAACTAGACACTCTAGAACAATTAGAAATATACAAACACACAAAAACAAATAAAAACGACATCCTAAACGAACAGACACAATTCGAATCGCACGCATTATTCGAACACATCTCACCACACACACACAGCTTCGATCTTTCGAAACACTATCTCGTCGCCAACAACAAGACGAGCAGCGCTGCTAGCGACAGCCTCTGATGAAGCCTTCTATAGGTGAAAGCCGGTTTAGGCTGTAAGGTAAAACTTTACGTTTTTACTTATAAAAAACCTAGTGTTCCGAGTCGTCAATATTATAGTGATATTTAGTATAAATTCAAAATAAACAAATTATAAGAAATTAACTATGGTATTAGAAAATTCGGGGCAAGTAACTCATTAGTTACAATTAGTGAACCATAATAAGATGTCAGAATTAGAAGAAAAACATAAAATAAGAAAAATATGTAATAATATAATATTAGCATTTTGTCAAAACTTTAATACATGAATAAACCCAGCTTTGTGGGATGTCAAAATAATCTTTGAAAGAAAATAGAAACAGTTATGTTAATATCTAATACATTGATAAGAAGACCGAAGAATAATAGCCATTATAAAATATTTATTAATTTTGAACTAAAATTCAAATATTATAAGAATAGACATAAATGTATTCAACCAATGAGAGTACGGGAGGTTGCCATAACAACGGAACGTTATTATATTTAGCTCCGTTATAAAACATTAGTCCATTATTGACGATCAAGAGAGACGGAAGCCAAACCATATTCGACTCAATTATTAATGAAAATAGTTATAAATACTGCTAAATTTAATGAGATGTGGATTCAAGAAGTCGAGCAAGGAACTATTTAAACCAAGAGAGCTAATAAACCAAATTTTAATAGTTAAACATAATTAAAATATCCAGATTAATTGAAAAAGAAGCCAGATGAAATCAAAAGTACAAATGATGGAAGATTAATGATTGTATCAACCCAACCTAAATAACCACAGTGACTCATCACCAGAAATAGACCAGATTTCGTTAAGTATATCTGAATTACAGGAATTTACCAACTAAATTAATAAACATGTCTCACAACACAAAAAACTCTCACTCCGAACTTGATAACGAAATTTCTTTCAAGGATTGATTGATAATAAAAAGTAAACTTGTATGTAAACATAAAATAACCTATGTACGAAGTACGAATTAGTAGCACACACTTTTTAACACTCAAAAAACGAATTGTATTTAAACATTATTAGCATATAAGTCCCATTGATGTAAGGTGGTGTACTTTATTAACATCTTGTTATTTAACTTTTTGTCGTAATCAAAAGAACTCATTGACAGAATAGCTTGTGTAAATAAACAATATTAGCGGCCATCATAGTCTCAACAACTGGTGTCACCTTAGCCAACCTTGGGATATAGGTTTATTGCCGGAGCAACATTATTTTATAATATTATATTTTTGTATCTAAATGATTAATTATTAACTATTTCAGCGTTAATAAACTAGTACTGATTAGTAATAACCGTCCTTTATTTCATATAAATTGTATTAGAAAGTTTATGCATTTTAGCGATGAGTGAAATTGTCTCCCAGATTTAGACGTTGGCAACACGACGAACTACAAGCGAGATTCGAATGCCCGCCAGTTTGCGAGGGTAATTCGAATTGGTTATCACCGCACAGAACGACAACTCAGCTTGAACTGTTTAATTGTTTTCATAAACAATTTGGCGCCTATCGGGAAACAAATAATAACATCAAAGGACAGGTAAGGTTTACACCCGGGAAGATTTCGGTACTGGTAATTCGTGCGTTCGAGACGGACATCGTCAGCGTAAGAAATTCGAAAAAGCACGACTTTTAGATAAATACAAAGTAACGACTACGACGTGTGGGGCTAACACATAACACACGCATACAGGTTTCGTTGCGTTACAAATTGACGAACAAAACGTGTGCCATTATACACGAACATAATTCGTCGTTACAATATATATAATATATATATATATATATATATATAAAAATCACTTTCTGGTACAGTCCGTTTCTTGATGTATATAATACATTTAATATTTATTATTTATAATGAATTTACCTCAAGATATTTTTTTTCCTTATTAGGAACATAAAAAAAATATCTTGAGGTAAATTCATTATAAATAATAAATATTAAATGTAATATATATATATATAAAACATATCGTTTATGAATTATATGAAACTAATAGAAGTTGTAGAGGCAAAAACCGCGCTTCCTAAGGTACCTAGGTATATTTCACGCCAAACCGCGTGCGTATTAAACGGCCAAGTGAACAGTGTTGCCAACTAAATAACTCGCGACAAAGCTACTTTATTTCACCCCAACCTTTTTCCCCTATATTGTCACTATTGTTCTAACCCATTCTTCTGTTTCCCATACGATACATACAATTCCAGCACGAAAGTTAATTTAATTTTTTTACCGAGCAGAGTAAAATTTTGCCGTCGTCTAACTACTGTAATTAAGCAGTGGTTACAGATGTATAATTTTAAAATTAAAGCGAAAAGTTTTACAGTTTTAAAGTTTTGTTCAGTCCTATATTTATAACTTATAAATAATAAATGTTACTAATTTTCAACAATGATAATGACAGTAATAATAATAATAATAGTTATTATTACTTATAATATTATTAGAGGTGTCTCAGAAATACAAGAACCGTATGATTTCACGGCAAAGAACAGGTGCATTGCGTGTTGAATCCGTTTATCGCACCGTTTCACACACTGCGATATTGGTAATTGCAGGCACGATTCCCACTGACCTGGTGTCAGAGAAAGGGAATACATAGGAGACAGAAAGATTAGCACAGGCAAGGCCAGAAAAAAATCGGTATAGAGAACCATACATGACTTCCATGTTCTAAAATTTATATTTAAAAACATTTATATACATGTATATATTGAAAAATTTGACAATTTTGGCAAGTAGAAATTAAATATTTCAATAGAAACGTTTGAGGGTAGTACAATTAGAATTAGCCCTTATCTCGGACAGGATTTTTTTCCGCATCACCATACTTCCATTTTCTTATGGAACATGGAAGTAAAAATTATCCCCTCCCCTTCACCTATCTTTTTCATTTACAGAACATTAACCCCTCCGTCTTCAACTACCCTTTTCATTTATAGATATTTCATTTACCTTTATACAGCTTTTTATTATAACCTTCTTTTCAGGATACTTATTTATCAAAATTAAGTACTTTACTCTTTTTAAAACGTAAAACGTTGGAGGTAAACTGCCCCTTCCCCTTAACCGATCTTCACCAAAATCAACAGACCTTGAGATCTCTATAACTCGAGCACATATGCAAAAAATTATTTGATTCTGATTGAATTTGCTGCAGTTATCGTTCGCCATACAAATAATTCTACACGTAGACACACAGACACACACACAGACACTTTTCAGAAAATGACTTTTCTTCATGTTTTGAGTGTAATACAATCAGAATCAGCTCTTATCTCGAACACGATTTTTTTTCGCCATCACCGTACTTCCATTTCCTTATGGAACATGGTAGTAAAAAGAATAACACGAATGATAATAGTTCAAAAATGGCAAGAAAGACAATCACAGGGAACCAAAGGCAGATGGACAATGAACATCATCAAGCATTTGGAAGCTTGGATAAATAGGAAACGTGGAGAAAGAGAATACTACCTAACCCAGTTCCTTACAACACCATAATCTTCACAATATGGGAAGGGGTGCTACACAACCACAACACTGTGGACACGAGAAAGAAGACACCATACATTTTTTGTATGCTACAACTGGACAGAGGAAAGACACCACCTAGAAGGCGTAGTGGGACCAATTGGCCCAGAAAACATAGTTGAAAAGATGCTAAATAAGCAGAAAAAGTGGACTGATGTGGCTCTTTACATTGAGAAAGTCCTACGAAAGAAGAAGCAAACTGAGACCGCCGCACCGCTTCAATAGTAACGATACTCAAGTAACGTGAAGCCTAAATAGACAAGGAAATAGCAACACCGTGAAGCACTATGGAAACTTAGTACCACGGAAATTCTTGCTAGGACAAAGGAGGTAGGGTTTTATTGGCCGCTAGCTCGTACACCGGGAAGCACTACGTTTTCTGCTGGTGCGTAGGTATGTCACCTCCTCGAAAAAAAAAGAGGAGGCAAGCTTGATTATCGAGAAGCATCATAAAAACTATGTTTGTTTTCAGCTGCCAGACTACCTTTCTTGTGTGGAGTAGGTCTTAAGCCGCATCCTGTCCTGACTGACACCGTTAAGCTATTTCAGTGATACGAAAAGCAGTCTGTTACTACATAAATATTATTTACGTGTGTGTTAGTACAGTGGGTAATTTTAATTACTGTGAGTAAACTAGTTTTTATTCTAAATTTCGGAATAATCAATGTCATTGTCTGCGTACGTAATGCATGTAATGAAATCTCTTTCATTAATTTCTGATTTATACACGATTTATTTAGATGAGTAGGGTTACACACGATTTATACCAGCTTAGTAAAAAAGGTAATTATGGTTAAAGCATAAATTAAGAAGATAATGAAAATTGGATATATGAATAAAACGTATAATACTAACGTTATACCTTTTAATTTTTTAATAGCAGCATAAAAGAATATTAACGGTCTGATCACTAAAATAAAAAGGTAGAAATACTTTTGACTAGTGTTAATTTAAGAACAAGTAATTGAAATTTGATTTTCACTATAATAAGTATATATTAATACCCAATTTATGTCTGTTATTTTTAAATTTAAAATGTCAAAGAGTTAATGTGCAGTGAGGTTAATGCAGCTTGCAATCACATCTCAGTCAGTTGTAACAAAAACGTACATAAACCTGTTACGTTAAATAAATATTTTAATAAAATTTGATTGTGAAATAACTTTTTATAACAAATGTGAATTCATAAAACCCAGTCACACTTATCCAGTGTTATGTAGACATCCATACATTCATATATGCAATCAACATTGAGATATTAATGTACTATAATTGTAAATTTGATTCGATACATTTCATTATACTCAGCTATACGCCTTATAAGCAGATTTTATTTTGTGGCTAAACGCGGTTAAGAGTAACGAGATATATAATTCAATTTCTACAAGAAACGGTTCGGCTGCCAGGATGTGCAAGCTGTAGGGCATAGTTCTAATATGAACTCAGAGGTGTACTTAAAATTCTACACTTGAAAAACGTTTATGATTTAATGGCAGGGAATTGCAAAAACCATTCAACTATCTCTACTATCTACGCACTTCAGTATTATAGAGAGTGAGATAAAAGCTCTTGTTAGGATACTGTTAAGTGATCGCATGTGTTTCTTTGGTCACCAAGTTTTGTTTTAAAACTTTCTTCAGAGCAGAGCTGACAGGTTGATGATTCTCTGACAACCTTATTCAAGTTTACGTAGAATACATTTGTATTCTATTAGAGAGTGATGCGATATTAAATATTATAAAGATTCTATACAAATCTACTTCATACTGTATGCTAGTTATACACAATATTGAATAAAATATGCTAGAAACATAACAGAACTTTATTTACTTTCTACAAGTTACAATAATTCATTGCGACTGATTTAATTGAATTCATCTCATTCTACTTTAGCCTTATTTAATTTGCTGGGAGTTCATCATGTGGTTTTGTTACAAGCTATTACCTTATTCTGAGTATCGTTTTACTTCCATGTTGTAAATCGTGAAGATTTATAAGGGTATGTTAAGAGTGTCTTTTAAGTCAGTAAAAAATCTTATTTGTTTCCATTACAAACTTATACATAACAGAACATTGGAGTAAGTTACTACAGTAATAATATGATTGTTTATAGTGACGTTTCAAATATTAATTTTCTTGATTATATGACTTTATCTGTTCCTCTTTACCTCAGCGAATCACTCTCATTTCTGTCTTTCCCCCCGTCTCGCTCTATTTCACTCTCTTTCTTTTTATTTCTCCCTTTTCCCCTGTTTATCTATTTTCCTCTTAAGCTATACTTTTAGCAGTGACTAAATATGATTAGGCCAGTACGACGTTATAAATTTCACACTTAAACCCAAAGGATATTTACTTGCTTAAGAATGGTGTTTGTAAATTTTGTGCGTAAATGAAAAAAGTATACTCTAAGGGCAGCAGGTGCTCCCTTCTTGCTGTGTTTTTTATTGTACCGTTCTTACCCAAAAGGGATAAACTGCCTCCCGCCTTGCCTGCGTATAATATCTCAGTTTACTTAATTTCATTATATTTAAAATTTGCATCACGATAAAGCAAACTCTCGTTTGCGTTGCAGATTAAGTAACTGACGATAAATTTTAAGAAGGGTTATAGCATGGAACAAATCTTTTGTAATATTTGCCACACGTGGAGAGTGTGTTTAAAATCGCGTAATCAGATTTACGTATGTGTGTAGCCTACGTATGTATGTACGCGCCGTACCGGTGTGTGTGTATGTGTGTTTGCGCTACGCGTGCGCAGCAATAAAGAACTGTCTGTTTACAAGTGACAGTAAGATTTATAGAATGTGTTAGCTGGTTCTAAAGAACATATTCTACAATTGGAATTAATGTTTCTGTACGAACAATTATCAAATAATTTGTCTTTAACGATCACGGAAATTGCATAAATATTGCAATTTTTTGTTTTTTTTTTTTGTTATCACGCGGTAATATGTTGTGATATAAAATAATAAGCTACAACTACTTCGAAGAAAATAGTAAACGGAAACAATGTAACGTAATATATGTAAAACCGTTGTTAGCAAACAAAATTTCTAAACTCAAACATATTCTCACTAATTGATTAAGTGGTATATTTCGACAATTTACTCTGGACATAATATTAAATAACAAGTAGAATAACTATATTTCATTATGATTACAAATGTAATATTTAAGACAAAGAGTAAGTTTATATGACTGATATGAATATTCAAATATTCATATGTGTAGCAACTATTGTTAAGATTATGAAATACGAAATTAATGACTTCTTCTGATTTTCCTGGAAATTATTGAAACGTCTTAAAACATGTACCGGTATTAAAAATAAACTACAATAATAGCTGTTAAAATATTTTCTATTTAACTGCTGTTTTATACCCGTTTTGCATAAAA
This sequence comes from Magicicada septendecula, assembly GCA_034769895.1. Classification (NCBI taxonomy): domain Eukaryota; kingdom Metazoa; phylum Arthropoda; class Insecta; order Hemiptera; family Cicadidae; genus Magicicada; species Magicicada septendecula. The sequence continues at coordinate 291,685,701 of CM068367.1, forward strand.
TAGAACTCAACACATTAAATATTTCCGAAAGTAGGTACGATATTTAAATTATTTGTCATCACATTCTGATCTTTGACAGCTTCTCCCATATGCACGTAGAAGAATACCTGAGAAGATTAAGAAACAACGAGACTGTTTCTATTTAAAATAATCAGAATGTGTGCAATTGCATTATAGATCAAATGAATTGATTGCGTTTTACCTTTGCAAATAACATTTGTAAATTTTTTTAAGAAATTTAGTTTGTTGAAAACATAATTTACAGAGTACGCTTAAGCGACTATTTATTTGTGAAAGTATATGGTTTTACTTACAAAAGTGATAAGGTGCATGTGTAAATAATTATATTGTTGCGACGGTCTACTTGATCGTCGTAGGTACAGTGGAAAGCAAAATAAGTACAAGACACCAATTAAGTCACTAGTCACCAGCTTTAATTTTCACAGTTAAACAGTTCGTAATTAACAACACAGTCTCTTATAACAAATCAAATAAAAATTGTTCACACGCAATAAACAATGTCTACTAATAGAGTCTTGCACAATTATAAAACACATAACACAATAATTCTTCGCTTTGACAAGCACTCAGTCCACACTGGCGGAAGTCGCTCACGTAACTAACTGACAACTCGGCAGGTATGGCTTTATATACGTTGTGCTGAGGCCGAGTACAGCTTTCCCTCCTTAACTGCACGCCGGCTGCTTAATGCGTAGTTCCTGGAACTCACCAGAATCATCTACTTGAATGACGCACAGCTACCACACTGGACGGGGGGAGTGGAGAAAGTTCTGGATTGTTCGGTACAGGCCGTGAGGCGAGTGATGAAACTGTCTTGGTGGTGAGCAGTGGCAAAGAGAAAGAATGCGCATGTGCGGGACAGCGGCTAGGTACAACAACCCATCAGTTGGCTTAGGTCTCCGTGCGTGGTGATTGTGTTATTGCCTTTCTGAAAACATTTCAGTGTATTTCCAAATGACAAACTGTATGTTTTTTGCTTTGTAAATGTTCCGCATACCATACTACCATATTACCATATTACCATATTAGTAAATTTTATGGTGTAAATATTCTGTGTAAATAATAAACACGTTTCTTTTATTTTTGTAACACAATTACTTATTATTACTGCTTCACCTGATATTTTTAACAACTTAATTAGTCGCATACCATTTATTTTATAAAAACATTTCTTAACCTAATGTTAAGAACAAATATAAGAATTTTATTAAGCATACATTTTCGTAATCTTATGTGAATAATTACAATGAATAAAGTTTCACTTGAACAAGTTTTGCAAAAATGACGTAAATTTTAAGGCATACTAATCAGTTCTAAGAAATATTTATGACAAATTCGGTAATAAACATATATTCCCAGTTTATTACCATACAAGGATATGTAAAAAAAATTAGTTCAGAAAGTCAAAAGAAAAAAGTTATAAGTTTATACAAAAGGTAACTGCGAAAACGCGGTTTTTTATTAAAGAAATTAAATAAAATCATCACTATCATTCATACATGAAAATGAATCTTTAGAATGTCTTCTTTCTATACCTTTTAAAGCAGTTTTAATATTTTAAAACTGTATTAAGTACCGGTTGTCCACTTCTGTTATCTTCAACGCCTCTACGGGGCACTAAAAGGACAAACAATAGAACCATCGAAACTCTGTTTGTCGGTGGTGTGTGGGTTAATTCTAATATTTTTGTATACATTTTTAATAAATTTAGATACTTATAAATAAAGGTACAACAAAACACTTGAACTTTCGAGAAAAGTCCTCTGGATGAAATTAAATCTCCAAATGTTTTTGTAGTATAGGATGTCGGTGGCATCGTACGGGCTGATGTTCGGCGGGTGGCTAGTACACAATAGCCACCGGCTCCGGGAGGAGAAGCTTCCTCCCCAACCTGCTACCTCCCCTCCTACGCGCATAAACAGTTTCATCACTCGCTTCACGGCCTGTACGCTTCTCGCAACATATACAATTATAAACAGAAATGTAAAATGTGTTTGCAGTTAAGTTCATACGTTGCCTAGAAGCTTTTTCTAAAAAATTTTGGGAAACGACATATTTAAAAACATACGCATATATATGTACACACACAAATATATACATCTATATATATATATATATATATATATATATATATATAGAGGACGTTTGCACGGATTGTCGTGTTGTGCAGTGAAAAATTGAATAACTGACACCAGATAAAGTCACTAATTACAACTTTAATTACAGTTAGAAATAAACCAAGACAGTCTTATACGATTCCTCAAATTAAAATGTGTCCAACACTCAAAATAAATCTTATCTTATTACAGTTTTGCACTAAGTAATATAATTATACTAAAACGGCAAGTCACAATAACAATCACTCCGATCCCCACTGTAATGTTGCTGGTCTAAAATGCTTTCACTTTCTCCGTCTAATGATTTACACAAGCAGCAGCTTCCAATTGCCGAATATACGTCGCCCAGTGAGTGGTTCAATCAAATGTTGTGGCTTTGACGTGAAGTGACCCAATTGAAGGCAATTCCACTTTTTCTGATACCTTATTTTCTTCATATTTGTCTGTCTGTATTGGTACTGTTTGTTCAGCAATTTGTTTTGAAACGCATGGTTGTATTTTTATCAATTGTTCGATTTCCATTTCTATCTGTTCTTTTATATTTGTAACCCACTCTTCTACCGCAAATTGTAATCACCGCGTAATTCACCCACGTCGCCACGTTGGAGACCCAATTCTGCAGTCATACGCTGTTGCATACGCTTTTGCTCCAGTATCAGTGCTTTTCTGTCTTCTATTTAGCGCTTCCGTTTGTCGTCTTGTCGTTCCCCGACTCGTGGAAGAGTGGTTTTGCCTTTCTTCTGCCTTTTTTCTTTCATGTTTTTTATCCTGTCGTTATTGTGCTTCTTTTGTTTCCTGTTGTCGATCTTCTGTTTGTGTTGTCCTGTGTTTGCAGTACCAGCGCTTGGAAAGATTCTATCATCTGTTTGATATCCATTTTTTAAATTAATTGCCACGCGCACTCCTCTTCTATGTAGTGTCCTCTGTTTCCACTGGCAAAGGCCCTATACTCAGTTTTGACATCAATGTTACGACGGTCGCAGGGATCGTCGTTTTGTATAGTAGGAAAAGAATAATTGACACCAGATGAAGTCACTATTTACAGTTTTAATTACAGTTATAAATAAACAAAGACACTCATATACAATTCTTAAATTTAAAAATTTTCCAACACAACAATAAATATCACCTCATTACAGTTTCGCATTATCACAGTTCTACGCAAGTTATAATAACAATCAATCAGGACTGCACTATAATGTCGCTGGATCAAAACTGCACTTGGCCGGCCGCTGGATGCTTATTTGTACTCAGCTGTGGTCCGAGAAAAATCTACCACTTTCCGGGCAATACGACGAGAAGAGTTCCAGGCTCTCTGAAACTCGCTAGAAGCTACGTCAATACCTGACCTTGACACATCCGCCGGCCGAACGCCGCCACCTTACGTATCTCATTGGCGTACATATATATATTATAACATCGCCAAATTCAGATCATATTTGATAACAATAAGTATGTAAAAAATGCTAAATAATACTATATTTTAATAAATAAATAATGAAGAGAATAACAATATAAAAAGTAATTAAGAAAGATGGAGAAAGAGTTATAAACCAAAAGTGATTAATAAAGAAACTCAACGACTAGACTGACAGACAAACGACATTGACCCAACCCCAGAGATTGGCCAGATAAGAACCAAAATAAAAGTAAACAAGATGGGAAGTGAAGGAGAAGAAAATGAGAACAAAGAGGGAACAAACCAACGATGAAGAAAATAAAATGAAACACGTCAAGAAAACGCAGACAAGGCATAGAGAATAGAGAAGGGAGAAATAATGTAATCAAATATAATAAAGAAAATGAAACCGGTAAAGAACCAATATAAATAATAATTGTTAGTATTGATTGAATGATAATGTTACCATTAGAAAACACGTAAATAATACTAACAAAGACAATGACACATACAGCAAAACAGGGGTTTATAAATTAAATTGTAATGATTGTCGCCAATTCTACATCGGCCAGACGGGAAGATCTTTTTCTTCCAGATTTTCTGAACATTTAAAAGCCCTCACCACAAACTACATACATTCCACATTTGCCACACATTTACATAACGAAAACCACAGTTACACAAACATAGAACACAACATGGAAATATTACGCTACTTACCTAAAATAGAAAATTAAACACAGCTGAAACAATTTGAAATATACAGACATCACACACTACAACCAAACAACATATTAAATGAACAATTACGTTATAAATCACATACACTATTCGATACACTGATCCATACACACAATTCGAACCTCAGCGCCAATCCCTTCCCACCATCAACCCCCACCACACACACCTAACTCCGTAACGGTTATTCTGTAATCGACATTCAGTAGGCCTATACTCCCACTGAAGAAGAGGTACATCACATTGAAACGTTTGGAAAAGTGACAACGAATAGTAAGTTCATATGTGAAAGTTTTATATATATTACTAAACAATTATTTAAGAATAGGTTGTGGATTGGGTAATTATCCCAAACATAGACCTAAATGTTATATGTTATATGATGAAAAAATAGTAATTAATAGCCATATTGTTGACATTGGCAGAGTAAATAAATAAGAAAAGAAAGCAATGTTTGAGTTAGAAAAGAGAAAACCGTTAGTAAATAATTAGCAAGAAATAATGAATAAAACAATTGTAACACAATAAAATCACACAAAAAACTGATCCAAAACACATCCATAGATAATAAACATAATTATAATAACAAAATAAAGCTCTAGGACAAAATGAGATATAATGTATATGAAATAATCAAAAATCAGTAATGGCTACTTAGACTTGAGACAGGCCTAACGGTCAAAGACCAACAAATACTAATTGTATGAAAATAGCCAAGTAATTAACAAATCCAAGGTGACTAGTTAACCAAGGATAAATGGTAAATTTGATTAAAAACAAAATATTAAAATAAGGAGTTATATAAACAGAAAAATGTAATTCGTAAATATTAAATTAATTGTAAACTTAGAAAACATGAAATAACCCAATATTGTGGGATACCAAAATAATCTTTGTAAGAAAATACAAATGACAGTGCTAATAATTAATACTTAAGAAGGAAGCTAATGGAAGGAAGAAAGTCAGAAGATATATGAAGAATTGAAAAGAATTCAAATTTTGATAACAATGGATTTATATCAAGCTAGTCCAATCAGATTCCTTTGGTAACCATAGAAACGGGACTGGTAGCGAAAATTACCGTTGAATATCATTACTCACAAGGTGACGCTCAGGAAAAACAGACGCCAGAATTTTGAACAACCAATTTTCTTATTTAAAATGTTTTAAAAGTCAAACAAATTGTCAAAATTGAACGAGAAGGAGGCTGACTATCACTGAACTCAATTACCTGATGGAGAAGACGTTTTAATTCAAGACGAAGTGAATAAATTAATCCCAGTACTTTGAAAGAGATGCCAGAAGCCCGAATAAATGAAAACTGAATTATATTGCGGCTACAGTCCTTTATTCCAGACCAACAGATTAATCACATGCTACGAAGCTGTTAAGTATCCTATAAATTATCTAAACTTCCGAAATAACGCACTTTGAATATTTCTCACTATATTCTGAAATATCACTGAATCAATTTTATTCTCTTTCAAAGATTAAATAAAAATATTAAGACACTGAAAATTTGTCAAATTATAAAGCTAACCTAGTATTAATGTACGAACCTTTAAAACACTCTTACTACACTCCAACAAACCACTTATGGCTACACGTTACAATATTTCAGTAGAAACATTGTAAGGGTGTGTATTTTTTATTATTGTAATTGCATCTAAGCCTTTTAACGTGATCAAAAGAATCCAAACATTTGAACGAAATTATTTGTTGACTAATTTGGTAGAACGCCATACTGTATGTTAGTTACGTTCAAAATCGATTTGTAAAACCCAGAGAGAAATTGTCTCATAAATAAATAACCGGTGCAAAATTATATAAGAAATCAAATATAGCTGGTGTCTATGAAAACAGTAATAACCAATCGTTAATAAATCAATTCTGTGTATATAAAAATGTGTTTTATTTTCAGTAGGAAGGTGTATTCTTAATATTATAAATTATAGCGGACGTCGATGAAGTGGTAACTAGCGCTCAAGCAGCGAATACGGCAAACTGCTGGCTTGATCATACAACTCGATAAGCGGCGGGACAAATTGAATTCTTCACACCGCCTGAGCGGAACCGCTGATAATAATACATTTTTAATTGTTTTAAATAAACAATTTGGCGCCACCCGGGAATCATACACTCCTAGTGAACCTCAGGGCAGTACTATGATACCTGGTTATCCGTACGTTCGCGACGGACTCAAGCATCGTAAGTTACGTTACCGAGCGAGGATGAATTGGTAAGACACACATACACAAGTTACACTCTGACACTTCTACATTTTACAGAATACGTTAGGAACGACGACGAGTGAAGGTTTATAATAAATTGACGCATCCAACGTGTGGCAAAATAACACGGCAGCTACACGCACACCCACAGTAAATATTATAATATATATATTGTAACGGTACATAACCCAGTCCCCATAAATGATAACTCTTGTAATACCATCAAGGTCAGAAATGGGTAAACTATAACGAGCTCAAAATTAAATTGTATCACTAAGCATTACAAACGATTAAAGTGATATACAGTGACAAGTGAGTTATAGTGTACCCAATGAGGTAATATGTGAAGGTGAAGGGAACTTCTTACAGAATTGTGCTGTAGATGGGAGAATTATAAACTATGATAGTAGACTATGATGCTACTAACTAATTATGTATTTTGTTAAGTTATTGTAGTATTTATATTGTGTAGACAACAAAATTTAATACCTAGGTTAATTTTATATTTTTTTAAAATAATTGTGTTATTGTATAAGATAACCCAGGGTTTGTTTTAAAAACATAAAATATTTAAATATCAGATGATAATAAAAATTAAAATAATACTGTATGAGGGAAGTGGCAGAAGGAAGTAGTGCAGTGTAGGAATACTATAAGAGATTAATAAATAATATATAAATTCATGTAAAGTTAATAATAATATTAAAGACTTATATACAAAGTTATAAGAAAATAAACAGAACAGTATTATGTAAATCAAATTGGGAGAGAAACCAAAATTAAAAAGAATTATTTTTCTGTAAATCAAAAATAAATTTATAATAATTACAAACCGCCTATATACTAAAAAGTAAATAGCAGAACCAATAAGAAGATATATAAAAAATTATGGGTTACTAAGAGTAACGAAATAACAAGTATTGTTTAATCGAATTTGAAATTGAAACCTGTCTGGTTGACAAAATGATGAGACAAAAATTGTATTAAAATATCCTTTCGAAACCTTTTGAAAAGCACAAAATTGTTACAAAATTAAATAACAGTATAAACATTATGTACTACTACCTTAGTTATCAAAGTTAACTTGCTATACTCCATAATAAAAGTGAAAAAACCATTTTGGACGAGTAGGCATAGCCTAGCCGAGTTCGAGTTTTAACGAGATAATATTTGCCGGACGGTTATGAAATTACAACCAAATACGAACACCACCTGAGAAACGGCTTCACCCAAGTAAGAACTTCAAGAAGAGAGGTAATATAAACATTTCTTTTAATATTTAACGAAGAAAACTCAAACTGAATGGTCGTGTAGTACAGAAACGATTAAAGTGTAATCACATGTTTTAATAAAAACAAACGCAATCTGCTCGCTTACGGACAACTCCAGAACTACGTATTAAGCGAAATAAACAAATTTTTGAATTTTTTTTCTATATTTGTAAAGCGTAGTATAATTATCCATTTCTGACCATCTCATAACAAAAAGAACTTACCCTTAACCCTGGGGAAATAAATAAAAGAATTATATGTTGATTGATGTTTAAATATAGTATAAAATTTGGTCAGAAACCATATATTTTTTGACAATTCCATGTTTACTCAATGAAGTCGATATCATGTACTAGTTAATGAAAAGATCGATTGTGATATTTGTATTTTGGCGGAAGAGAAAAACCAATAATATTCTTAATAAATATTATTGAGAAATGATATTGAATAATAAAAATGTGTTTCCTTTATTGTAGTGGGTAGTTGTAGTAGGTTTCGGAATAAATAAGAAGAGGACGATCCACCGGGTCGTATTCTGCCACAGTGTCGTCTGGTTAACCTATATTTGGAGACTAGTGTCAAAATCAGCTGATTCGGTTCATGGCGAATATTTGAAAAATTTAGAAATCGTCTAAACCGAGGGTAAACAAACGGTACTTGCTCTCTCTTCAAAAGAAGGCTAAACCACTTCCCTACTTAACCCAAATCACACACACTCGATTTCTGCTTTGTTTGAGTAACATTACCAACAACTTTATTTAAACTTCAGTCTTTATAATTCATAAGTGGCGACTGCTAAGAGGTGTTCGGACCGATCAGAGGGACACGCTCGAGGAGAACGTTACAAATTGGCGCTCAACGTAAAAGGGCTGTAATTAGAAAAGAATTTTGAAATATTTAATAAATTAATATACCAAAAAATCTAATTATCGTCGGCAGTTATGAGAAAACAAGAAATGCATAATACCAGAGGCAGATCGAAGAAGAGGGCAGAAGAAAAGGAGAAGGAAGAAGGTGGACAGGAACGAGAGATAGAAATATTTACGGACAGTGAAATGGAACAACCGGTGGGTGATAAAGAAGAAACTGAAGCAATTATGAGCACGAAAAGGAAATAGTGGAAGAGGATGCCCAAGGAGACCAACCAGATAAAGCGGAAGCCAGGAGAGAACCAACCAAATTGGCAAGACATGATGAGATTTATAGCCGATAAATTTGATAAACTAGATGAGAATTTTAAGAAACAGGAGGAAAACTTGAAGCAAACCAATGAAGAAAATAAGGACAATTTTAAGAAATAGGAGGAAAACTTGAAGCAAACCAATGAAGAAAATAAGGAGAATTTTAAGAAACAGGAGGAACAAAATAGACAGACCAATGAGAAAATAGATAGCATTCAGGAAAGTTTAGTCAAACAACTAAATGAAAAAATAGAGACCATTCATGGAAATATCAAACAAACCATGAATGAACAATACCATGAACTGAAAGAAACTGTTGAAGGACAAAGAGAAGAGATTAATGCAAAATTTGAAGAGAATAATGAGAATTTAAAACAAATTGAGGGTAAGATGGAGAACTTCAACAAGGAATTAAGAGAAAATCTAGAGAGTAAAATTGAACTGGTCAGTAATACGCTTAGCCAAAGAGTAGATGAATACAAGGAAGAGGCAGAGAAGAAAGTAATAGAAACCAATCAAAGATTGGATAAAACAGAAGAAAAGATGGAACTAATTAAAACAGGAATCGATGCACGGATGGAAAAGGAGGAACAAAATAATCTAGTTCGTGTAATGGCCATACGCCAAGAAAACAATGACCAGTTAGATAGTATCAAAAGCAGTCTGAACTGTAAATTTTCGGAGTTTCATAAAACAGTAGAAAATGTAAAAAATCAGTGTAATAGCCAAGCAGAGAAATTAGATAATTTGCAACAAATACAAACCAATTTTCAAGGTGATGTAGATAGAATAAGTTCTAGATCTGCATGCAACAGTCATCATGTTTTTCAAGATAGTAAGGAAAGTGTAAACTTTCGGGATTATCGTAGAAACCCACTCGAATTTTTAGGGAGAGTAGACGAAATTTTGAACAGATCAAAGGAGAATCGATGGAATATGATCAAAGGTATATTAGACGAATCTTTCAAAAACATCAATGATAATTGGTGGACGGCAATCAGGAACGAGGTGTGTGATTATGGGGGTTTCAAAACAATATTCAAAATTAAGTACTGGTCGGAGTCAGTACAAAACATTATTAGGGACGATATTTGTCATGGTAGGTATGACCGTACAATGGGACAAACACCTACTGCTTACTTTTTGGGGAAGGTGTGTATAGCAAAATATTTAGATCCAAAGATCCCTGAAGAGTGTCTAGTGACCAAAATTGCGTATCATTTCAAAGAGAAGATAATCAGTGCCTGATTAAGTGGACAAATAAAAACTATTGGAGGCATGGAAACGTTACTAGAAAATTATGAGCAGGAATCTTATTATAGGAGAAGTAGATGGAGGTCAGGGAATACCGAGGAGCGGAGGAATGAACCACCAAGAGAGAATCGACCTAGAGTAAATTATGTGCATGCTAATAACAATTATTTTAATAACAGATATCGAGGAAGATGGCCTAATAATAACAGACAAAATTACAGACATGATTCTTATCACCGAGAAGAAGGTCCACAAAGGAGTATGAGTGCAGAGCAACCTAGATTCAGAGATAGTGATGAAGAAAGGAGACCAATAAGCAATATTCAACATAATGAAAATGTTGAATCAAACAATAATAATGATGGAAATAGGGGAAACGGGTACCAGCAGTGAGAAGATGTGATTGCCCGTCACTGCTAGAAACAACAGGGCACAGAATTTACCACAAACCCAATTATAATAATAAATTAAACAAACCAATAATAACCATTATCAGAAATAATTTTGTAAAAAATATACAGTCAGAGTTAATGGAAGAAAGAGCAATTAAAGAGTCATCGCCAAACAATGACATAGTCTATATACAAATAAACTTAAATGGAGTGTCAGCAGAGGCCATGATTGATACAGGAGCAAATATTTCAATTATTGATCAATTAGAACTAGACCGTATTATTGAGCTAACTACTGAGAGAATACCTACTTTACCAATTAATAATTTAACAATTGTTGGTGCCACCGGGAAACAAAATAAAACAATCAGGAAACAAGTGTCTTTGAATGTTACCACTAGTGGAATAGGAATACCTATGGGATTTTTAGTAGCAAAAGGGCTACCGTTTAGGGTGTTAATAGGGTGTGATATGCTACGGCGACACACTGCAATTATAAATCTGGCCAGGGGTATAGTAACCTTGAGCACAGAAAATGGTGAGTTAACGGCTGAGATAATTGGTAGCCAAAGTGCCCCCAGTGTCCGAGCTCATTTTTTGTTAGGGAGGATAATAGATTAACCCTAGGTAAAAACACAGAAGTAACAGAATCAAAGATTTGGCAAGAGAAGATAGAAGAGATAATTGAGTTTCAGAATAGGCAGGCACCGGAAATAATTAGTGTAGAACAAAAACAACAGCTTATAAAAATTTATAATAAATATAAATCAGTATTCTCAGAGTCACCAGGAAAAGCAAAAAACTTCTTGTGTGAACTAAAGTTCAAAGAAAATGTAAATTTTAACAAACGATCATACCCTATTGCTCAAGCTTTGAAAGAGGCAGCAAGGAAAGAAATTCAAAGAATGATATTGGAAGACATAATTGAAAGAAGTAGTTCTCCGTATACCAGCCCATTGGTAGCTATACCGAAGAAAGATGGTCAAGTAAGACTATGTCTTGATGCTCGGGAGTTGAATAAAATGCCCATTAACGATCGCACGTCTCCAGGTGAGATTGAAGAAATAATGAAAATATTCTATGGATGCAAGTACATGAGTACTTGGGATGCAGTTTGTGGATATTGGCAAATAGAGTTGCACCCTAACAGCAGACAATATGTTGCTTTCATATTCGAAGGACGAAATTATCATTTTAAGCGTTTGCCTTTCGGATTGGTAAATTCTGTGGCCGTGTTCATCCAATGCATGGACCAAATTTTAGGTAAGGAAGTTTTAGATTTTACTACCATATATGTGGATGACATATTAATTACGTCTTGTACTTGGGAGGAGCATTGTAACCGAGTGGAAACTGTATTAAATAAACTATTGCAACATAATATAACTTTAAAACTGGATAAATCTAAATTTATCACACATGAACTACCATTTTTAGGGTTCATTTTATCTGCTACTGGGATTAAACCATCTCCTGAAAAAGTAAAGGCTATCCAAGATTTTCCTAAACCAAAAAACTTAAAACAATTACAATCCTTTCTGGGGATATGCAACTATTATAGGAAATTTCAACAGAATTATTCAGAAGTAACAGCCAAATTCCAATGTTTACTTTCAAAGAAAAACAAGTGGAAATGGGAAGAAAATGAAGATAATAATTTTCAGTAAAAAATAAATTTCTTGACAGCATCATGTTACATCACCCAAATTTTAATAAACGTTTTTTTCATAAAACGTGATGCTAGTAACATTAGCCTTGGAAGTGAGCTCTATCAGGAAGATGAGGAAGGAAATCATGGGGTCATCAGTTTTGCAAGCAGAGTACTGAGTAGTTGCGAGAGGAATTATACAGTAACCGAAAAGGAACTGCTGAGTGTTGTGTTCTCATGTATAAAATTTCGTAACATTTGTATTAGGATACCCAGTAACTATCAGAACCGATCATAGATCAATTTCATTTTTAAAAAATTGTAAACTTAACCACGGCAGACTCACCAGATGGGTATTAATACTTCAAGAGTATAATTTAGACTGGGAATATATTCCGGGTAAGAAGAATGTAATAGCCGACCGATTATCACGGATTAATCTAGAAAAAGGAACTTATGAAATAGAACCAGAAAGTATTGGAAAAATATATTACATTATTAAGATGAAAAAGGAGTTACAAGATATAATTAATAAAATAAAAGTCGATCAACAAAGGGACACTAAATTAACAAAAATTAAGGAACGAATATTACAACATGACCCTATAATAATGAAATTTTTCTGTGTTTATGAAGAGATCCTTTTTATTCGTCCTACCATTAAGGATCATGTATGGAAGATATATGTGCCAGAAGCAACAGAAGTAGCCCTGATTAAGGATTATCATGAAAGATATGGTCACATGGGATCATTCAAAGTTATTAAAGCTCTATCTGAACACTGTTACGTGAAAGCTATAAATAAGAGAGTAAGGGAAATAGTAAAAAACTGTAACATATGCCAGCTAGTAAAAGTAAATAATGATAAGAGAACTGGTGCAATGATTACAATAAAATCTAATAATAAACTTGAAAAGACATTCTTGGATTATGTGGACCTTTTCCCAGAAGTGGAGGGAGACATAAATATAAATATATAATCATATTATTTGATCATTATACGAAATATACAAAACTCTACGCTATCAGTAGAGCCACAACGAAGAAAATTCTAGAAGTAATCCTTAAAAAATACTTACCTGAGGTGGGAAAACCGGAAACAATTATAACGGATCATGGAACGCAATTTCGGGGAGAAAGGTGGAAAGAAGAATTGGGAAATTGGCAAATAAGGACCTACAAAACATCAGTGTACCACCCTAGTAGCAATCCTGCTGAACGTGTATTAAGGGAAGTTGGCCGAATTCTACGTACATACTGTCACCAAGAACATAAAAACTGGAGCCAGTACATCGAACCAGCTGAGACTTTCCTTAATTGGTCATACCATGACACTATCGGGACTAGCCCTTATCAGGTAATGTTTGATAAACCACCACCAAGAGAAATTGCCTCGTTGATAAATTTTCCTCCAGAAGAGAGAGTAAAGTTCGACAAAGTGGAAATGCACAACAGAGTGTTGCATAAAGTAGAACTTCAACAAAAAAGGGATCAAGTAAAAAAGAAAAGATTGGATACATACCAGATGGGAGATAAGGTATTAATCAAAAATAGACAACTACCCAGTACTATAGAAGGTATTGCTCGGAAGCTACTGTTACTTTATACTGGACCTTACCTCATAACCCAGGTGAAGGGGAATAATACCTACGAAATTAAAACAATTAGCAATAACAGAATAAAAGGAGTGTACAACAAATCGGAAATGAAACACTATTACGAAGAAAAAAAAACAAGAATATTAGGAGAATTGAGACAATCAACAATTTATTTTAGTAAACGAGTCGAACCAAAATAAATTTGTTCTAGTGGGGGGGCTTTATGTAACGGTACATAACCCAGTCACCATAAATGATAACTCTTGTAATACCATCAAGGTCAGAAATGGGTAATTAATGAATATTGAATTAATAATGAATAAAACAATTGTAACACAATAAAATCACACAAAAAAACTGATCCAAAACACATCCATAGATAATAAACATAATTATAATAACAAAATAAAGCTCTAGGACAAAATGAGATATAATGTATATGAAATAATCAAAAATCAGTAATGGCTACTTAGACTTGAGACAGGCCTAACGGTCAAAGACCAACAAATACTAATTGTATGAAAATAGCCAAGTAATTAACAAATCCAAGGTGACTAGTTAACCAAGGATAAATGGTAAATTTGATTAAAAACAAAATATTAAAATAAGGAGTTATATAAACAGAAAAATGTAATTCGTAAATATTAAATTAATTGTAAACTTAGAAAACATGAAATAACCCAATATTGTGGGATACCAAAATAATCTTTGTAAGAAAATACAAATGACAGTGCTAATAATTAATACTTAAGAAGGAAGCTAATGGAAGGAAGAAAGTCAGAAGATATATGAAGAATTGAAAAGAATTCAAATTTTGATAACAATGGATTTATATCAAGCTAGTCCAATCAGATTCCTTTGGTAACCATAGAAACGGGACTGGTAGCGAAAATTACCGTTGAATATCATTACTCACAAGGTGACGCTCAGGAAAAACAGACGCCAGAATTTTGAACAACCAATTTTCTTATTTAAAATGTTTTAAAAGTCAAACAAATTGTCAAAATTGAACGAGAAGGAGGCTGACTATCACTGAACTCAATTACCTGATGGAGAAGACGTTTTAATTCAAGACGAAGTGAATAAATTAATCCCAGTACTTTGAAAGAGATGCCAGAAGCCCGAATAAATGAAAACTGAATTATATTGCGGCTACAGTCCTTTATTCCAGACCAACAGATTAATCACATGCTACGAAGCTGTTAAGTATCCTATAAATTATCTAAACTTCCGAAATAACGCACTTTGAATATTTCTCACTATATTCTGAAATATCACTGAATCAATTTTATTCTCTTTCAAAGATTAAATAAAAATATTAAGACACTGAAAATTTGTCAAATTATAAAGCTAACCTAGTATTAATGTACGAACCTTTAAAACACTCTTACTACACTCCAACAAACCACTTATGGCTACACGTTACAATATTTCAGTAGAAACATTGTAAGGGTGTGTATTTTTTATTATTGTAATTGCATCTAAGCCTTTTAACGTGATCAAAAGAATCCAAACATTTGAACGAAATTATTTGTTGACTAATTTGGTAGAACGCCATACTGTATGTTAGTTACGTTCAAAATCGATTTGTAAAACCCAGAGAGAAATTGTCTCATAAATAAATAACCGGTGCAAAATTATATAAGAAATCAAATATAGCTGGTGTCTATGAAAACAGTAATAACCAATCGTTAATAAATCAATTCTGTGTATATAAAAATGTGTTTTATTTTCAGTAGGAAGGTGTATTCTTAATATTATAAATTATAGCGGACGTCGATGAAGTGGTAACTAGCGCTCAAGCAGCGAATACGGCAAACTGCTGGCTTGATCATACAACTCGATAAGCGGCGGGACAAATTGAATTCTTCACACCGCCTGAGCGGAACCGCTGATAATAATACATTTTTAATTGTTTTAAATAAACAATTTGGCGCCACCCGGGAATCATACACTCCTAGTGAACCTCAGGGCAGTACTATGATACCTGGTTATCCGTACGTTCGCGACGGACTCAAGCATCGTAAGTTACGTTACCGAGCGAGGATGAATTGGTAAGACACACATACACAAGTTACACTCTGACACTTCTACATTTTACAGAATACGTTAGGAACGACGACGAGTGAAGGTTTATAATAAATTGACGCATCCAACGTGTGGCAAAATAACACGGCAGCTACACGCACACCCACAGTAAATATTATAATATATATATTGTAACGGTACATAACCCAGTCCCCATAAATGATAACTCTTGTAATACCATCAAGGTCAGAAATGGGTAAACTATAACGAGCTCAAAATTAAATTGTATCACTAAGCATTACAAACGATTAAAGTGATATACAGTGACAAGTGAGTTATAGTGTACCCAATGAGGTAATATGTGAAGGTGAAGGGAACTTCTTACAGAATTGTGCTGTAGATGGGAGAATTATAAACTATGATAGTAGACTATGATGCTACTAACTAATTATGTATTTTGTTAAGTTATTGTAGTATTTATATTGTGTAGACAACAAAATTTAATACCTAGGTTAATTTTATATTTTTTTAAAATAATTGTGTTATTGTATAAGATAACCCAGGGTTTGTTTTAAAAACATAAAATATTTAAATATCAGATGATAATAAAAATTAAAATAATACTGTATGAGGGAAGTGGCAGAAGGAAGTAGTGCAGTGTAGGAATACTATAAGAGATTAATAAATAATATATAAATTCATGTAAAGTTAATAATAATATTAAAGACTTATATACAAAGTTATAAGAAAATAAACAGAACAGTATTATGTAAATCAAATTGGGAGAGAAACCAAAATTAAAAAGAATTATTTTTCTGTAAATCAAAAATAAATTTATAATAATTACAAACCGCCTATATACTAAAAAGTAAATAGCAGAACCAATAAGAAGATATATAAAAAATTATGGGTTACTAAGAGTAACGAAATAACAAGTATTGTTTAATCGAATTTGAAATTGAAACCTGTCTGGTTGACAAAATGATGAGACAAAAATTGTATTAAAATATCCTTTCGAAACCTTTTGAAAAGCACAAAATTGTTACAAAATTAAATAACAGTATAAACATTATGTACTACTACCTTAGTTATCAAAGTTAACTTGCTATACTCCATAATAAAAGTGAAAAAACCATTTTGGACGAGTAGGCATAGCCTAGCCGAGTTCGAGTTTTAACGAGATAATATTTGCCGGACGGTTATGAAATTACAACCAAATACGAACACCACCTGAGAAACGGCTTCACCCAAGTAAGAACTTCAAGAAGAGAGGTAATATAAACATTTCTTTTAATATTTAACGAAGAAAACTCAAACTGAATGGTCGTGTAGTACAGAAACGATTAAAGTGTAATCACATGTTTTAATAAAAACAAACGCAATCTGCTCGCTTACGGACAACTCCAGAACTACGTATTAAGCGAAATAAACAAATTTTTGAATTTTTTTTCTATATTTGTAAAGCGTAGTATAATTATCCATTTCTGACCATCTCATAACAAAAAGAACTTACCCTTAACCCTGGGGAAATAAATAAAAGAATTATATGTTGATTGATGTTTAAATATAGTATAAAATTTGGTCAGAAACCATATATTTTTTGACAATTCCATGTTTACTCAATGAAGTCGATATCATGTACTAGTTAATGAAAAGATCGATTGTGATATTTGTATTTTGGCGGAAGAGAAAAACCAATAATATTCTTAATAAATATTATTGAGAAATGATATTGAATAATAAAAATGTGTTTCCTTTATTGTAGTGGGTAGTTGTAGTAGGTTTCGGAATAAATAAGAAGAGGACGATCCACCGGGTCGTATTCTGCCACAGTGTCGTCTGGTTAACCTATATTTGGAGACTAGTGTCAAAATCAGCTGATTCGGTTCATGGCGAATATTTGAAAAATTTAGAAATCGTCTAAACCGAGGGTAAACAAACGGTACTTGCTCTCTCTTCAAAAGAAGGCTAAACCACTTCCCTACTTAACCCAAATCACACACACTCGATTTCTGCTTTGTTTGAGTAACATTACCAACAACTTTATTTAAACTTCAGTCTTTATAATTCATAAGTGGCGACTGCTAAGAGGTGTTCGGACCGATCAGAGGGACACGCTCGAGGAGAACGTTACAAATTGGCGCTCAACGTAAAAGGGCTGTAATTAGAAAAGAATTTTGAAATATTTAATAAATTAATATACCAAAAAATCTAATTATCGTCGGCAGTTATGAGAAAACAAGAAATGCATAATACCAGAGGCAGATCGAAGAAGAGGGCAGAAGAAAAGGAGAAGGAAGAAGGTGGACAGGAACGAGAGATAGAAATATTTACGGACAGTGAAATGGAACAACCGGTGGGTGATAAAGAAGGAACTGAAGCAATTATGAGCACGAAAAGGAAATAGTGGAAGAGGATGCCCAAGGGGACCAACCAGATAAAGCGGAAGCCAGGAGAGAACCAACCAAATTGGCAAGACATGATGAGATTTATAGCCGATAAATTTGATAAACTAGATGAGAATTTTAAGAAACAGGAGGAAAACTTGAAGCAAACCAATGAAGAAAATAAGGACAATTTTAAGAAACAGGAGGAAAACTTGAAGCAAACCAATGAAGAAAATAAGGAGAATTTTAAGAAACAGGAGGAACAAAATAGACAGACCAATGAGAAAATAGATAGCATTCAGGAAAGTTTAGTCAAACAACTAAATGAAAAAATAGAGACCATTCATGGAAATATCAAACAAACCATGAATGAACAATACCATGAACTGAAAGAAACTGTTGAAGGACAAAGAGAAGAGATTAATGCAAAATTTGAAGAGAATAATGAGAATTTAAAACAAATTGAGGGTAAGATGGAGAACTTCAACAAGGAATTAAGAGAAAATCTAGAGAGTAAAATTGAACTGGTCAGTAATACGCTTAGCCAAAGAGTAGATGAATACAAGGAAGAGGCAGAGAAGAAAGTAATAGAAACCAATCAAAGATTGGATAAAACAGAAGAAAAGATGGAACTAATTAAAACAGGAATCGATGCACGGATGGAAAAGGAGGAACAAAATAATCTAGTTCGTGTAATGGCCATACGCCAAGAAAACAATGACCAGTTAGATAGTATCAAAAGCAGTCTAAACTGTAAATTTTCGGAGTTTCATAAAACAGTAGAAAATGTAAAAAATCAGTGTAATAGCCAAGCAGAGAAATTAGATAATTTGCAACAAATACAAACCAATTTTCAAGGTGATGTAGATAGAATAAGTTCTAGATCTGCATGCAACAGTCATCATGTTTTTCAAGATAGTAAGGAAAGTGTAAACTTTCGGGATTATCGTAGAAACCCACTCGAATTTTTAGGGAGAGTAGACGAAATTTTGAACAGATCAAAGGAGAATCGATGGAATATGATCAAAGGTATATTAGACGAATCTTTCAAAAACATCAATGATAATTGGTGGACGGCAATCAGGAACGAGGTGTGTGATTATGGGGGTTTCAAAACAATATTCAAAATTAAGTACTGGTCGGAGTCAGTACAAAACATTATTAGGGACGATATTTGTCATGGTAGGTATGACCGTACAATGGGACAAACACCTACTGCTTACTTTTTGGGGAAGGTGTGTATAGCAAAATATTTAGATCCAAAGATCCCTGAAGAGTGTCTAGTGACCAAAATTGCGTATCATTTCAAAGAGAAGATAATCAGTGCCTGATTAAGTGGACAAATAAAAACTATTGGAGGCATGGAAACGTTACTAGAAAATTATGAGCAGGAATCTTATTATAGGAGAAGTAGATGGAGGTCAGGGAATACCGAGGAGCGGAGGAATGAACCACCAAGAGAGAATCGACCTAGAGTAAATTATGTGCATGCTAATAACAATTATTTTAATAACAGATATCGAGGAAGATGGCCTAATAATAACAGACAAAATTACAGACATGATTCTTATCACCGAGAAGAAGGTCCACAAAGGAGTATGAGTGCAGAGCAACCTAGATTCAGAGATAGTGATGAAGAAAGGAGACCAATAAGCAATATTCAACATAATGAAAATGTTGAATCAAACAATAATAATGATGGAAATAGGGGAAACGGGTACCAGCAGTGAGAAGATGTGATTGCCCGTCACTGCTAGAAACAACAGGGCACAGAATTTACCACAAACCCAATTATAATAATAAATTAAACAAACCAATAACCATTATCAGAAATAATTTTGTAAAAAATATACAGTCAGAGTTAATGGAAGAAAGAGCAATTAAAGAGTCATCGCCAAACAATGACATAGTCTATATACAAATAAACTTAAATGGAGTGTCAGCAGAGGCCATG
The DNA here is from genome assembly GCA_034769895.1 of Magicicada septendecula. NCBI lineage: Eukaryota > Metazoa > Arthropoda > Insecta > Hemiptera > Cicadidae > Magicicada > Magicicada septendecula. The sequence continues at coordinate 291,705,920 of CM068367.1, forward strand.
ATTGATACAGGAGCAAATATTTCAATTATTGATCAATTAGAACTAGACCGTATTATTGAGCTAACTACTGAGAGAATACCTACTTTACCAATTAATAATTTAACAATTGTTGGTGCCACCGGGAAACAAAATAAAACAATCAGGAAACAAGTGTCTTTGAATGTTACCACTAGTGGAATAGGAATACCTATGGGATTTTTAGTAGCAAAAGGGCTACCGTTTAGGGTGTTAATAGGGTGTGATATGCTACGGCGACACACTGCAATTATAAATCTGGCCAGGGGTATAGTAACCTTGAGCACAGAAAATGGTGAGTTAACGGCTGAGGTAATTGGTAGCCAAAGTGCCCCCAGTGTCCGAGCTCATTTTTTGTTAGGGAGGATAATAGATTAACCCTAGGTAAAAACACAGAAGTAACAGAATCAAAGATTTGGCAAGAGAAGATAGAAGAGATAATTGAGTTTCAGAATAGGCAGGCACCGGAAATAATTAGTGTAGAACAAAAACAACAGCTTATAAAAATTTATAATAAATATAAATCAGTATTCTCAGAGTCACCAGGAAAAGCAAAAAACTTCTTGTGTGAACTAAAGTTCAAAGAAAATGTAAATTTTAACAAACGATCATACCCTATTGCTCAAGCTTTGAAAGAGGCAGCAAGGAAAGAAATTCAAAGAATGATATTGGAAGACATAATTGAAAGAAGTAGTTCTCCGTATACCAGCCCATTGGTAGCTATACCGAAGAAAGATGGTCAAGTAAGACTATGTCTTGATGCTCGGGAGTTGAATAAAATGCCCATTAACGATCGCACGTCTCCAGGTGAGATTGAAGAAATAATGAAAATATTCTATGGATGCAAGTACATGAGTACTTGGGATGCAGTTTGTGGATATTGGCAAATAGAGTTGCACCCTAACAGCAGACAATATGTTGCTTTCATATTCGAAGGACGAAATTATCATTTTAAGCGTTTGCCTTTCGGATTGGTAAATTCTGTGGCCGTGTTCATCCAATGCATGGACCAAATTTTAGGTAAGGAAGTTTTAGATTTTACTACCATATATGTGGATGACATATTAATTACGTCTTGTACTTGGGAGGAGCATTGTAACCGAGTGGAAACTGTATTAAATAAACTATTGCAACATAATATAACTTTAAAACTGGATAAATCTAAATTTATCACACATGAACTACCATTTTTAGGGTTCATTTTATCTGCTACTGGGATTAAACCATCTCCTGAAAAAGTAAAGGCTATCCAAGATTTTCCTAAACCAAAAAACTTAAAACAATTACAATCCTTTCTGGGGATATGCAACTATTATAGGAAATTTCAACAGAATTATTCAGAAGTAACAGCCAAATTCCAATGTTTACTTTCAAAGAAAAACAAGTGGAAATGGGAAGAAAATGAAGATAATAATTTTCAGTAAAAAATAAATTTCTTGACAGCATCATGTTACATCACCCAAATTTTAATAAACGTTTTTTCATAAAACGTGATGCTAGTAACATTAGCCTTGGAAGTGAGCTCTATCAGGAAGATGAGGAAGGAAATCATGGGGTCATCAGTTTTGCAAGCAGAGTACTGAGTAGTTGCGAGAGGAATTATACAGTAACCGAAAAGGAACTGCTGAGTGTTGTGTTCTCATGTATAAAATTTCGTAACATTTATATTAGGATACCCAGTAACTATCAGAACCGATCATAGATCAATTTCATTTTTAAAAAATTGTAAACTTAACCACGGCAGACTCACCAGATGGGTATTAATACTTCAAGAGTATAATTTAGACTGGGAATATATTCCGGGTAAGAAGAATGTAATAGCCGACCGATTATCACGGATTAATCTAGAAAAAGGAACTTATGAAATAGAACCAGAAAGTATTGGAAAAATATATTACATTATTAAGATGAAAAAGGAGTTACAAGATATAATTAATAAAATAAAAGTCGATCAACAAAGGGACACTAAATTAACAAAAATTAAGGAACGAATATTACAACATGACCCTATAATAATGAAATTTTTCTGTGTTTATGAAGAGATCCTTTTTATTCGTCCTACCATTAAGGATCATGTATGGAAGATATATGTGCCAGAAGCAACAGAAGTAGCCCTGATTAAGGATTATCATGAAAGATATGGTCACATGGGATCATTCAAAGTTATTAAAGCTCTATCTGAACACTGTTACGTGAAAGCTATAAATAAGAGAGTAAGGGAAATAGTAAAAAACTGTAACATATGCCAGCTAGTAAAAGTAAATAATGATAAGAGAACTGGTGCAATGATTACAATAAAATCTAATAATAAACTTGAAAAGACATTCTTGGATTATGTGGACCTTTTCCCAGAAGTGGAGGGAGACATAAATATAAATATATAATCATATTATTTGATCATTATACGAAATATACAAAACTCTACGCTATCAGTAGAGCCACAACGAAGAAAATTCTAGAAGTAATCCTTAAAAAATACTTACCTGAGGTGGGAAAACCGGAAACAATTATAACGGATCATGGAACGCAATTTCGGGGAGAAAGGTGGAAAGAAGAATTGGGAAATTGGCAAATAAGGACCTACAAAACATCAGTGTACCACCCTAGTAGCAATCCTGCTGAACGTGTATTAAGGGAAGTTGGCCGAATTCTACGTACATACTGTCACCAAGAACATAAAAACTGGAGCCAGTACATCGAACCAGCTGAGACTTTCCTTAATTGGTCATACCATGACACTATCGGGACTAGCCCTTATCAGGTAATGTTTGATAAACCACCACCAAGAGAAATTGCCTCGTTGATAAATTTTCCTCCAGAAGAGAGAGTAAAGTTCGACAAAGTGGAAATGCACAACAGAGTGTTGCATAAAGTAGAACTTCAACAAAAAAGGGATCAAGTAAAAAAGAAAAGATTGGATACATACCAGATGGGAGATAAGGTATTAATCAAAAATAGACAACTACCCAGTACTATAGAAGGTATTGCTCGGAAGCTACTGTTACTTTATACTGGACCTTACCTCATAACCCAGGTGAAGGGGAATAATACCTACGAAATTAAAACAATTAGCAATAACAGAATAAAAGGAGTGTACAACAAATCGGAAATGAAACACTATTACGAAGAAAAAAAAACAAGAATATTAGGAGAATTGAGACAATCAACAATTTATTTTAGTAAACGAGTCGAACCAAAATAAATTTGTTCTAGTGGGGGGGCTTTATGTAACGGTACATAACCCAGTCACCATAAATGATAACTCTTGTAATACCATCAAGGTCAGAAATGGGTAATTAATGAATATTGAATTAATAATGAATAAAACAATTGTAACACAATAAAATCACACAAAAAAACTGATCCAAAACACATCCATAGATAATAAACATAATTATAATAACAAAATAAAGCTCTAGGACAAAATGAGATATAATGTATATGAAATAATCAAAAATCAGTAATGGCTACTTAGACTTGAGACAGGCCTAACGGTCAAAGACCAACAAATACTAATTGTATGAAAATAGCCAAGTAATTAACAAATCCAAGGTGACTAGTTAACCAAGGATAAATGGTAAATTTGATTAAAAACAAAATATTAAAATAAGGAGTTATATAAACAGAAAAATGTAATTCGTAAATATTAAATTAATTGTAAACTTAGAAAACATGAAATAACCCAATATTGTGGGATACCAAAATAATCTTTGTAAGAAAATACAAATGACAGTGCTAATAATTAATACTTAAGAAGGAAGCTAATGGAAGGAAGAAAGTCAGAAGATATATGAAGAATTGAAAAGAATTCAAATTTTGATAACAATGGATTTATATCAAGCTAGTCCAATCAGATTCCTTTGGTAACCATAGAAACGGGACTGGTAGCGAAAATTACCGTTGAATATCATTACTCACAAGGTGACGCTCAGGAAAAACAGACGCCAGAATTTTGAACAACCAATTTTCTTATTTAAAATGTTTTAAAAGTCAAACAAATTGTCAAAATTGAACGAGAAGGAGGCTGACTATCACTGAACTCAATTACCTGATGGAGAAGACGTTTTAATTCAAGACGAAGTGAATAAATTAATCCCAGTACTTTGAAAGAGATGCCAGAAGCCCGAATAAATGAAAACTGAATTATATTGCGGCTACAGTCCTTTATTCCAGACCAACAGATTAATCACATGCTACGAAGCTGTTAAGTATCCTATAAATTATCTAAACTTCCGAAATAACGCACTTTGAATATTTCTCACTATATTCTGAAATATCACTGAATCAATTTTATTCTCTTTCAAAGATTAAATAAAAATATTAAGACACTGAAAATTTGTCAAATTATAAAGCTAACCTAGTATTAATGTACGAACCTTTAAAACACTCTTACTACACTCCAACAAACCACTTATGGCTACACGTTACAATATTTCAGTAGAAACATTGTAAGGGTGTGTATTTTTTATTATTGTAATTGCATCTAAGCCTTTTAACGTGATCAAAAGAATCCAAACATTTGAACGAAATTATTTGTTGACTAATTTGGTAGAACGCCATACTGTATGTTAGTTACGTTCAAAATCGATTTGTAAAACCCAGAGAGAAATTGTCTCATAAATAAATAACCGGTGCAAAATTATATAAGAAATCAAATATAGCTGGTGTCTATGAAAACAGTAATAACCAATCGTTAATAAATCAATTCTGTGTATATAAAAATGTGTTTTATTTTCAGTAGGAAGGTGTATTCTTAATATTATAAATTATAGCGGACGTCGATGAAGTGGTAACTAGCGCTCAAGCAGCGAATACGGCAAACTGCTGGCTTGATCATACAACTCGATAAGCGGCGGGACAAATTGAATTCTTCACACCGCCTGAGCGGAACCGCTGATAATAATACATTTTTAATTGTTTTAAATAAACAATTTGGCGCCACCCGGGAATCATACACTCCTAGTGAACCTCAGGGCAGTACTATGATACCTGGTTATCCGTACGTTCGCGACGGACTCAAGCATCGTAAGTTACGTTACCGAGCGAGGATGAATTGGTAAGACACACATACACAAGTTACACTCTGACACTTCTACATTTTACAGAATACGTTAGGAACGACGACGAGTGAAGGTTTATAATAAATTGACGCATCCAACGTGTGGCAAAATAACACGGCAGCTACACGCACACCCACAGTAAATATTATAATATATATATTGTAACGGTACATAACCCAGTCCCCATAAATGATAACTCTTGTAATACCATCAAGGTCAGAAATGGGTAAACTATAACGAGCTCAAAATTAAATTGTATCACTAAGCATTACAAACGATTAAAGTGATATACAGTGACAAGTGAGTTATAGTGTACCCAATGAGGTAATATGTGAAGGTGAAGGGAACTTCTTACAGAATTGTGCTGTAGATGGGAGAATTATAAACTATGATAGTAGACTATGATGCTACTAACTAATTATGTATTTTGTTAAGTTATTGTAGTATTTATATTGTGTAGACAACAAAATTTAATACCTAGGTTAATTTTATATTTTTTTAAAATAATTGTGTTATTGTATAAGATAACCCAGGGTTTGTTTTAAAAACATAAAATATTTAAATATCAGATGATAATAAAAATTAAAATAATACTGTATGAGGGAAGTGGCAGAAGGAAGTAGTGCAGTGTAGGAATACTATAAGAGATTAATAAATAATATATAAATTCATGTAAAGTTAATAATAATATTAAAGACTTATATACAAAGTTATAAGAAAATAAACAGAACAGTATTATGTAAATCAAATTGGGAGAGAAACCAAAATTAAAAAGAATTATTTTTCTGTAAATCAAAAATAAATTTATAATAATTACAAACCGCCTATATACTAAAAAGTAAATAGCAGAACCAATAAGAAGATATATAAAAAATTATGGGTTACTAAGAGTAACGAAATAACAAGTATTGTTTAATCGAATTTGAAATTGAAACCTGTCTGGTTGACAAAATGATGAGACAAAAATTGTATTAAAATATCCTTTCGAAACCTTTTGAAAAGCACAAAATTGTTACAAAATTAAATAACAGTATAAACATTATGTACTACTACCTTAGTTATCAAAGTTAACTTGCTATACTCCATAATAAAAGTGAAAAAACCATTTTGGACGAGTAGGCATAGCCTAGCCGAGTTCGAGTTTTAACGAGATAATATTTGCCGGACGGTTATGAAATTACAACCAAATACGAACACCACCTGAGAAACGGCTTCACCCAAGTAAGAACTTCAAGAAGAGAGGTAATATAAACATTTCTTTTAATATTTAACGAAGAAAACTCAAACTGAATGGTCGTGTAGTACAGAAACGATTAAAGTGTAATCACATGTTTTAATAAAAACAAACGCAATCTGCTCGCTTACGGACAACTCCAGAACTACGTATTAAGCGAAATAAACAAATTTTTGAATTTTTTTTTCTATATTTGTAAAGCGTAGTATAATTATCCATTTCTGACCATCTCATAACAAAAAGAACTTACCCTTAACCCTGGGGAAATAAATAAAAGAATTATATGTTGATTGATGTTTAAATATAGTATAAAATTTGGTCAGAAACCATATATTTTTTGACAATTCCATGTTTACTCAATGAAGTCGATATCATGTACTAGTTAATGAAAAGATCGATTGTGATATTTGTATTTTGGCGGAAGAGAAAAACCAATAATATTCTTAATAAATATTATTGAGAAATGATATTGAATAATAAAAATGTGTTTCCTTTATTGTAGTGGGTAGTTGTAGTAGGTTTCGGAATAAATAAGAAGAGGACGATCCACCGGGTCGTATTCTGCCACAGTGTCGTCTGGTTAACCTATATTTGGAGACTAGTGTCAAAATCAGCTGATTCGGTTCATGGCGAATATTTGAAAAATTTAGAAATCGTCTAAACCGAGGGTAAACAAACGGTACTTGCTCTCTCTTCAAAAGAAGGCTAAACCACTTCCCTACTTAACCCAAATCACACACACTCGATTTCTGCTTTGTTTGAGTAACATTACCAACAACTTTATTTAAACTTCAGTCTTTATAATTCATAAGTGACGACTGCTAAGAGGTGTTCGGACCGATCAGAGGGACACGCTCGAGGAGAACGTTACAAATTGGCGCTCAACGTAAAAGGGCTGTAATTAGAAAAGAATTTTGAAATATTTAATAAATTAATATACCAAAAAATCTAATTATCGTCGGCAGTTATGAGAAAACAAGAAATGCATAATACCAGAGGCAGATCGAAGAAGAGGGCAGAAGAAAAGGAGAAGGAAGAAGGTGGACAGGAACGAGAGATAGAAATATTTACGGACAGTGAAATGGAACAACCGGTGGGTGATAAAGAAGAAACTGAAGCAATTATGAGGACGAAAAGGAAATAGTGGAAGAGGATGCCCAAGGGGACCAACCAGATAAAGCGGAAGCCAGGAGAGAACCAACCAAATTGGCAAGACATGATGAGATTTATAGCCGATAAATTTGATAAACTAGATGAGAATTTTAAGAAACAGGAGGAAAACTTGAAGCAAACCAATGAAGAAAATAAGGACAATTTTAAGAAACAGGAGGAAAACTTGAAGCAAACCAATGAAGAAAATAAGGAGAATTTTAAGAAACAGGAGGAACAAAATAGACAGACCAATGAGAAAATAGATAGCATTCAGGAAAGTTTAGTCAAACAACTAAATGAAAAAATAGAGACCATTCATGGAAATATCAAACAAACCATGAATGAACAATACCATGAACTGAAAGAAACTGTTGAAGGACAAAGAGAAGAGATTAATGCAAAATTTGAAGAGAATAATGAGAATTTAAAACAAATTGAGGGTAAGATGGAGAACTTCAACAAGGAATTAAGAGAAAATCTAGAGAGTAAAATTGAACTGGTCAGTAATACGCTTAGCCAAAGAGTAGATGAATACAAGGAAGAGGCAGAGAAGAAAGTAATAGAAACCAATCAAAGATTGGATAAAACAGAAGAAAAGATGGAACTAATTAAAACAGGAATCGATGCACGGATGGAAAAGGAGGAACAAAATAATCTAGTTCGTGTAATGGCCATACGCCAAGAAAACAATGACCAGTTAGATAGTATCAAAAGCAGTCTAAACTGTAAATTTTCGGAGTTTCATAAAACAGTAGAAAATGTAAAAAATCAGTGTAATAGCCAAGCAGAGAAATTAGATAATTTGCAACAAATACAAACCAATTTTCAAGGTGATGTAGATAGAATAAGTTCTAGATCTGCATGCAACAGTCATCATGTTTTTCAAGATAGTAAGGAAAGTGTAAACTTTCGGGATTATCGTAGAAACCCACTCGAATTTTTAGGGAGAGTAGACGAAATTTTGAACAGATCAAAGGAGAATCGATGGAATATGATCAAAGGTATATTAGACGAATCTTTCAAAAACATCAATGATAATTGGTGGACGGCAATCAGGAACGAGGTGTGTGATTATGGGGGTTTCAAAACAATATTCAAAATTAAGTACTGGTCGGAGTCAGTACAAAACATTATTAGGGACGATATTTGTCATGGTAGGTATGACCGTACAATGGGACAAACACCTACTGCTTACTTTTTGGGGAAGGTGTGTATAGCAAAATATTTAGATCCAAAGATCCCTGAAGAGTGTCTAGTGACCAAAATTGCGTATCATTTCAAAGAGAAGATAATCAGTGCCTGATTAAGTGGACAAATAAAAACTATTGGAGGCATGGAAACGTTACTAGAAAATTATGAGCAGGAATCTTATTATAGGAGAAGTAGATGGAGGTCAGGGAATACCGAGGAGCGGAGGAATGAACCACCAAGAGAGAATCGACCTAGAGTAAATTATGTGCATGCTAATAACAATTATTTTAATAACAGATATCGAGGAAGATGGCCTAATAATAACAGACAAAATTACAGACATGATTCTTATCACCGAGAAGAAGGTCCACAAAGGAGTATGAGTGCAGAGCAACCTAGATTCAGAGATAGTGATGAAGAAAGGAGACCAATAAGCAATATTCAACATAATGAAAATGTTGAATCAAACAATAATAATGATGGAAATAGGGGAAACGGGTACCAGCAGTGAGAAGATGTGATTGCCCGTCACTGCTAGAAACAACAGGGCACAGAATTTACCACAAACCCAATTATAATAATAAATTAAACAAACCAATAACCATTATCAGAAATAATTTTGTAAAAAATATACAGTCAGAGTTAATGGAAGAAAGAGCAATTAAAGAGTCATCGCCAAACAATGACATAGTCTATATACAAATAAACTTAAATGGAGTGTCAGCAGAGGCCATGATTGATACAGGAGCAAATATTTCAATTATTGATCAATTAGAACTAGACCGTATTATTGAGCTAACTACTGAGAGAATACCTACTTTACCAATTAATAATTTAACAATTGTTGGTGCCACCGGGAAACAAAATAAAACAATCAGGAAACAAGTGTCTTTGAATGTTACCACTAGTGGAATAGGAATACCTATGGGATTTTTAGTAGCAAAAGGGCTACCGTTTAGGGTGTTAATAGGGTGTGATATGCTACGGCGACACACTGCAATTATAAATCTGGCCAGGGGTATAGTAACCTTGAGCACAGAAAATGGTGAGTTAACGGCTGAGGTAATTGGTAGCCAAAGTGCCCCCAGTGTCCGAGCTCATTTTTTGTTAGGGAGGATAATAGATTAACCCTAGGTAAAAACACAGAAGTAACAGAATCAAAGATTTGGCAAGAGAAGATAGAAGAGATAATTGAGTTTCAGAATAGGCAGGCACCGGAAATAATTAGTGTAGAACAAAAACAACAGCTTATAAAAATTTATAATAAATATAAATCAGTATTCTCAGAGTCACCAGGAAAAGCAAAAAACTTCTTGTGTGAACTAAAGTTCAAAGAAAATGTAAATTTTAACAAACGATCATACCCTATTGCTCAAGCTTTGAAAGAGGCAGCAAGGAAAGAAATTCAAAGAATGATATTGGAAGACATAATTGAAAGAAGTAGTTCTCCGTATACCAGCCCATTGGTAGCTATACCGAAGAAAGATGGTCAAGTAAGACTATGTCTTGATGCTCGGGAGTTGAATAAAATGCCCATTAACGATCGCACGTCTCCAGGTGAGATTGAAGAAATAATGAAAATATTCTATGGATGCAAGTACATGAGTACTTGGGATGCAGTTTGTGGATATTGGCAAATAGAGTTGCACCCTAACAGCAGACAATATGTTGCTTTCATATTCGAAGGACGAAATTATCATTTTAAGCGTTTGCCTTTCGGATTGGTAAATTCTGTGGCCGTGTTCATCCAATGCATGGACCAAATTTTAGGTAAGGAAGTTTTAGATTTTACTACCATATATGTGGATGACATATTAATTACGTCTTGTACTTGGGAGGAGCATTGTAACCGAGTGGAAACAGTATTAAATAAACTATTGCAACATAATATAACTTTAAAACTGGATAAATCTAAATTTATCACACATGAACTACCATTTTTAGGGTTCATTTTATCTGCTACTGGGATTAAACCATCTCCTGAAAAAGTAAAGGCTATCCAAGATTTTCCTAAACCAAAAAACTTAAAACAATTACAATCCTTTCTGGGGATATGCAACTATTATAGGAAATTTCAACAGAATTATTCAGAAGTAACAGCCAAATTCCAATGTTTACTTTCAAAGAAAAACAAGTGGAAATGGGAAGAAAATGAAGATAATAATTTTCAGTAAAAAATAAATTTCTTGACAGCATCATGTTACATCACCCAAATTTTAATAAACGTTTTTTCATAAAACGTGATGCTAGTAACATTAGCCTTGGAAGTGAGCTCTATCAGGAAGATGAGGAAGGAAATCATGGGGTCATCAGTTTTGCAAGCAGAGTACTGAGTAGTTGCGAGAGGAATTATACAGTAACCGAAAAGGAACTGCTGAGTGTTGTGTTCTCATGTATAAAATTTCGTAACATTTATATTAGGATACCCAGTAACTATCAGAACCGATCATAGATCAATTTCATTTTTAAAAAATTGTAAACTTAACCACGGCAGACTCACCAGATGGGTATTAATACTTCAAGAGTATAATTTAGACTGGGAATATATTCCGGGTAAGAAGAATGTAATAGCCGACCGATTATCACGGATTAATCTAGAAAAAGGAACTTATGAAATAGAACCAGAAAGTATTGGAAAAATATATTACATTATTAAGATGAAAAAGGAGTTACAAGATATAATTAATAAAATAAAAGTCGATCAACAAAGGGACACTAAATTAACAAAAATTAAGGAACGAATATTACAACATGACCCTATAATAATGAAATTTTTCTGTGTTTATGAAGAGATCCTTTTTATTCGTCCTACCATTAAGGATCATGTATGGAAGATATATGTGCCAGAAGCAACAGAAGTAGCCCTGATTAAGGATTATCATGAAAGATATGGTCACATGGGATCATTCAAAGTTATTAAAGCTCTATCTGAACACTGTTACGTGAAAGCTATAAATAAGAGAGTAAGGGAAATAGTAAAAAACTGTAACATATGCCAGCTAGTAAAAGTAAATAATGATAAGAGAACTGGTGCAATGATTACAATAAAATCTAATAATAAACTTGAAAAGACATTCTTGGATTATGTGGACCTTTTCCCAGAGTGGAGGGAGACATAAATATAAATATATAATCATATTATTTGATCATTATACGAAATATACAAAACTCTACGCTATCAGTAGAGCCACAACGAAGAAAATTCTAGAAGTAATCCTTAAAAAATACTTACCTGAGGTGGGAAAACCGGAAACAATTATAACGGATCATGGAACGCAATTTCGGGGAGAAAGGTGGAAAGAAGAATTGGGAAATTGGCAAATAAGGACCTACAAAACATCAGTGTACCACCCTAGTAGCAATCCTGCTGAACGTGTATTAAGGGAAGTTGGCCGAATTCTACGTACATACTGTCACCAAGAACATAAAAACTGGAGCCAGTACATCGAACCAGCTGAGACTTTCCTTAATTGGTCATACCATGACACTATCGGGACTAGCCCTTATCAGGTAATGTTTGATAAACCACCACCAAGAGAAATTGCCTCGTTGATAAATTTTCCTCCAGAAGAGAGAGTAAAGTTCGACAAAGTGGAAATGCACAACAGAGTGTTGCATAAAGTAGAACTTCAACAAAAAAGGGATCAAGTAAAAAAGAAAAGATTGGATACATACCAGATGGGAGATAAGGTATTAATCAAAAATAGACAACTACCCAGTTCTATAGAAGGTATTGCTCGGAAGCTACTGTTACTTTATACTGGACCTTACCTCATAACCCAGGTGAAGGGGAATAATACCTACGAAATTAAAACAATTAGCAATAACAGAATAAAAGGAGTGTACAACCAATCGGAAATGAAACACTATTACGAAGAAAAAAAAACAAGAATATTAGGAGAATTGAGACAATCAACAATTTATTTTAGTAAACGAGTCGAACCAAAATAAATTTGTTCTAGTGGGGGGGCTTTATGTAACGGTACATAACCCAGTCCCCATAAATGATAACTCTTGTAATACCATCAAGGTCAGAAATGGGTAATTAATGAATATTGAATTAATAATGAATAAAACAATTGTAACACAATAAAATCACACAAAAAAACTGATCCAAAACACATCCATAGATAATAAACATAATTATAATAACAAAATAAAGCTCTAGGACAAAATGAGATATAATGTATATGAAATAATCAAAAATCAGTAATGGCTACTTAGACTTGAGACAGGCCTAACGGTCAAAGACCAACAAATACTAATTGTATGAAAATAGCCAAGTAATTAACAAATCCAAGGTGACTAGTTAACCAAGGATAAATGGTAAATTTGATTAAAAACAAAATATTAAAATAAGGAGTTATATAAACAGAAAAATGTAATTCGTAAATATTAAATTAATTGTAAACTTAGAAAACATGAAATAACCCAATATTGTGGGATACCAAAATAATCTTTGTAAGAAAATACAAATGACAGTGCTAATAATTAATACTTAAGAAGGAAGCTAATGGAAGGAAGAAAGTCAGAAGATATATGAAGAATTGAAAAGAATTCAAATTTTGATAACAATGGATTTATATCAAGCTAGTCCAATCAGATTCCTTTGGTAACCATAGAAACGGGACTGGTAGCGAAAATTACCGTTGAATATCATTACTCACAAGGTGACGCTCAGGAAAAACAGACGCCAGAATTTTGAACAACCAATTTTCTTATTTAAAATGTTTTAAAAGTCAAACAAATTGTCAAAATTGAACGAGAAGGAGGCTGACTATCACTGAACTCAATTACCTGATGGAGAAGACGTTTTAATTCAAGACGAAGTGAATAAATTAATCCCAGTACTTTGAAAGAGATGCCAGAAGCCCGAATAAATGAAAACTGAATTATATTGCGGCTACAGTCCTTTATTCCAGACCAACAGATTAATCACATGCTACGAAGCTGTTAAGTATCCTATAAATTATCTAAACTTCCGAAATAACGCACTTTGAATATTTCTCACTATATTCTGAAATATCACTGAATCAATTTTATTCTCTTTCAAAGATTAAATAAAAATATTAAGACACTGAAAATTTGTCAAATTATAAAGCTAACCTAGTATTAATGTACGAACCTTTAAAACACTCTTACTACACTCCAACAAACCACTTATAGCTACACGTTACAATATTTCAGTAGAAACATTGTAAGGGTGTGTATTTTTTATTATTGTAATTGCATCTAAGCCTTTTAACGTGATCAAAAGAATCCAAACATTTGAACGAAATTATTTGTTGACTAATTTGGTAGAACGCCATACTGTATGTTAGTTACGTTCAAAATCGATTTGTAAAACCCAGAGAGAAATTGTCTCATAAATAAATAACCGGTGCAAAATTATATAAGAAATCAAATATAGCTGGTGTCTATGAAAACAGTAATAACCAATCGTTAATAAATCAATTCTGTGTATATAAAAATGTGTTTTATTTTCAGTAGGAAGGTGTATTCTTAATATTATAAATTATAGCGGACGTCGATGAAGTGGTAACTAGCACTCAAGCAGCGAATACGGCAAACTGCTGGCTTGATCATACAACTCGATAAGCGGCGGGACAAATTGAATTCTTCACACCGCCTGAGCGGAACCGCTGATAATAATACATTTTTAATTGTTTTAAATAAACAATTTGGCGCCACCCGGGAATCATACACTCCTAGTGAACCTCAGGGCAGTATTATGATACCTGGTTATCCGTACGTTCGCGACGGACTCAAGCATCGTAAGTTACGTTACCGAGCGAGGATGAATTGGTAAGACACACATACACAAGTTACACTCTGACACTTCTACATTTTACAGAATACGTTAGGAACGACGACGAGTGAAGGTTTATAATAAATTGACGCATCCAACGTGTGGCAAAATAACACGGCAGCTACACGCACACCCACAGTAAATATTATAATATATATATTGTAACGGTACATAACCCAGTCCCCATAAATGATAACTCTTGTAATACCATCAAGGTCAGAAATGGGTAAACTATAACGAGCTCAAAATTAAATTGTATCACTAAGCATTACAAACGATTAAAGTGATATACAGTGACAAGTGAGTTATAGTGTACCCAATGAGGTAATATGTGAAGGTGAAGGGAACTTCTTACAGAATTGTGCTGTAGATGGGAGAATTATAAACTATGATAGTAGACTATGATGCTACTAACTAATTATGTATTTTGTTAAGTTATTGTAGTATTTATATTGTGTAGACAACAAAATTTAATACCTAGGTTAATTTTATATTTTTTTAAAATAATTGTGTTATTGTATAAGATAACCCAGGGTTTGTTTTAAAAACATAAAATATTTAAATATCAGATGATAATAAAAATTAAAATAATACTGTATGAGGGAAGTGGCAGAAGGAAGTAGTGCAGTGTAGGAATACTATAAGAGATTAATAAATAATATATAAATTCATGTAAAGTTAATAATAATATTAAAGACTTATATACAAAGTTATAAGAAAATAAACAGAACAGTATTATGTAAATCAAATTGGGAGAGAAACCAAAATTAAAAAGAATTATTTTTCTGTAAATCAAAAATAAATTTATAATAATTACAAACCGCCTATATACTAAAAAGTAAATAGCAGAACAAATAAGAAGATATATAAAAAATTATGGGTTACTAAGAGTAACGAAATAACAAGTATTGTTTAATCGAATTTGAAATTGAAACCTGTCTGGTTGACAAAATGATGAGACAAAAATTGTATTAAAATATCCTTTCGAAACCTTTTGAAAAGCACAAAATTGTTACAAAATTAAATAACAGTATAAACATTATGTACTACTACCTTAGTTATCAAAGTTAACTTGCTATACTCCATAATAAAAGTGAAAAAACCATTTTGGACGAGTAGGCATAGCCTAGCCGAGTTCGAGTTTTAACGAGATAATATTTGACGGACGGTTATGAAATTACAACCAAATACGAACACCACCTGAGAAACGGCTTCACCCAAGTAAGAACTTCAAGAAGAGAGGTAATATAAACATTTCTTTTAATATTTAACGAAGAAAACTCAAACTGAATGGTCGTGTAGTACAGAAACGATTAAAGTGTAATCACATGTTTTAATAAAACAAACGCAATCTGCTCGCTTACGGACAACTCCAGAACTACGTATTAAGCGAAATAAACAAATTTTTGAATTTTTTTTTCTATATTTGTAAAGCGTAGTATAATTATCCATTTCTGACCATCTCATAACAAAAAGAACTTACCCTTAACCCTGGGGAAATAAATAAAAGAATTATATGTTGATTGATGTTTAAATATAGTATAAAATTTGGTCAAAAACCATATATTTTTTGACAATTCCATGTTTACTCAATGAAGTCGATATCATGTACTAGTTATTGAAAAGATCGATTGTGATATTTGTATTTTGGCGGAAGAGAAAAACCAATAATATTCTTAATAAATATTATTGAGAAATGATATTGAATAATAAAAATGTGTTTCCTTTATTGTAGTGGGTAGTTGTAGTAGGTTTCGGAATAAATAAGAAGAGGACGATCCACCGGGTCGTATTCTGCCACAGTGTCGTCTGGTTAACCTATATTTGGAGACTAGTGTCAAAATCAGCTGATTCGGTTCATGGCGAATATTTGAAAAATTTAGAAATCGTCTAAACCGAGGGTAAACAAACGGTACTTGCTCTCTCTTCAAAAGAAGGCTAAACCACTTCCCTACTTAACCCAAATCACACACACTCGATTTCTGCTTTGTTTGAGTAACATTACCAACAACTTTATTTAAACTTCAGTCTTTATAATTCATAAGTGGCGACTGCTAAGAGGTGTTCGGACCGATCAGAGGGACACGCTCGAGGAGAACGTTACAATATATATATATATATATATACACACACACACACACACACACACATACATACACACATGAAATAGAGTAGTATGTAGTTTTCACGGGTTGAGTTATGTGTTGTGTTTTGCTGTTTAGCACAACGTTTCGGCAGATCCATCTCTGCCACTTTCAGGCAGAATCCTCCTCGGTAACAATGGAATGATGTTTCTTATAGGGTAGTCCCGTATTATTACTGACGTATGAGTTGTAAGGTGTGTTTCTATTTATTCAAGATAGAACCCAGAAATCATAAGAATAAGAAAGTTTATAACCAAGAGATTATACATAAAGAGAGTAAGAGTGAAGGGGAGAGAATGCGTATTCAAACAATCCGCACCTCTGAATTAATATTACATGAATGTTTCTCTCTTAAGCTTAAATTATATTATGTGCTTTTTCTGGTCAACTAGGATACCATAAATATATGAAAACACGTAAATAACAAAAACCAATACAATGAAACGGTTTACCTAACGAACACTGACCGGAAAGAAAGTATTTAGTCAATTCAAATTAATTGCGATTGAATGAAGTCTTGACACGTTAAGGAAAGTAACTGGAAACTGTATTTTATTTGGGGTTAAGTGATATGTATTTGCTTTAATTTCGTGTACTCATACCCTTACACGTACTAGTGTGCGTGCAGAATGTACCTTTGTTAGTTAGTTAAAAGTTTACCTAGAATTTAGTCAAGGCTATATCTGAGTCTGCCTGTAGAAGGAATATCGGAAATTATTAATAACAATAAACTTCTTTTTCTTACATCGAGATGATCAAGACAGGCAGTGTAATCTTCCAGTTTGTTAAAATTGCGCTGTACAAGGAAGATTGTGTGTCAGCAATATGCTTCAGCTACTTATTATTCCAAAATAAAAACAACTACTTAGGTACTCATTCTCTAAAGGCCGGGTCGACGTGCGGTATAAAAATGCAACAAGATTTCATGGTGTATCTCAGGACTTCTACATTTGTGGCCAAGTTATCCATTAATCTACTAAGACTATAAAATTACAGTTTTTAAAAGCAGACCTTTGTGCGTTTTCTAGTTGGGGTTTTAGGCGGGAACTATGAAAACCTATGAGGCCTTTTACTTCGTACACATATAATTCCTCATTTGCCTTTGTAATATTTTGTGTCCTGCAATTATTACGTATTTCTGTTTTGAAAACAGTTTTCTTCGACTTCTCCTCCCTCTCATTCTCCCTCCCTTGCCTATCTGACTCTCTTCCTCACCATTCTCTTTCCTCTCTCTCACTATCTGTCTCGCCTACGTCTGTCTGTCAGTCTCTCCCTCTCTCTTTATCTCTCTCTCTCCCTCCCACTCATTTTCCCCATCAGTATTTGTGTATACATAATATAAAGACAACTGCCAGACAATAGCTAGTCAAAGCGTGCCAACAAGCATTTTGCAAGACAGTTTTACTATTGGAAGTAGTTAATTTAATTTTCATGGCACACATAATTTAAAACATTTGGCAGTAATAAAAATAATGATAAATATTAAATAAAAAGTTACGGCAGTGGATTCTAAGACCTAAACAATAATAAAGTGGTTATATGATTTGAGAACAGTTCTAGAAATAATGTTTCACGTGGGAAATTGCTTCCCGATTTGAACAAGATCTGAACAAGCGTGAACCAGCTCTGTTCTACCAATATTACAATACTATTGTAAAGCAGACGGCAGATCCACTATCACGCAAAGCAGGTAACAAATGTGTCGCCTTATCTGCTGTGCAAGAACCAGGTAAATTTTGTACAAACACAAAGAACCCCATAATTCCATCTGACAGGAATATATTGTCCAGTATGTCTTCTTAATATCCTACTACCCTCACTTGCTAACAAAATTTATGTGGCTCTATCTTAACTGCACCTGTCTTGTAAAAAGGAAAAATAAAATTTATTCAGTATCTCAAGTCATGCTTCCTTTTCTGAAGCGTAAAACTTATGAAATTGTAAGGGCAGGTATTATTTTACAATGATTACAGTATACCAGTTATAAGTCAGAACTTTATACTTTTTAGTTAATTCCAAGTCTTTTATGAAACAAGAACAAACAATTGATAATGCGTATTACAAAATTAAATATAAATTTATTATTAAGTCGGAAAAGTCTTTTAAATATCGATATTTTATATTTTGTAAATGTAAAATATGTGTCACAGCGATTTTTTGATGATGAATTTAAACATAAAGATACAGGCAACATTTTTACAGCACACAGATAGAAGAGAACAAATCCAGCAGTGACTCTCCAGACATCAAAGAGGCACGATACAGCCTTCGGCCAAGAAGACAAATTTTGTTAATACAAATATAGTTATAAAGTTATATTATTAGGGAGTTTGGAGATTTTATTATATGAATGTGTTTTGGTTTTAAGGGTGGGGGGTGACGACTGTTGTATACTAGGGAACCCCCGACCCACATTCAAAGTAATATTATGAATATATTAAGCAATATTGTGATTGGTATTATTAAGACTGTTTAGAACAGTACGTAGGTTATATTACTCACGTAGGTTAAGTACGTACTAACGTGTATTTCCGTTATCCACAATTTATGTATAACTTACGTATATAGTCACTAGAATGTTCTGTATAAATGTACTTTGCATTGATAGGTAAACATAGTTTGTTCTACGAGATTCTAGGACAAGCGCCTAGAATTTTCTCGGATTGTCTCGTAAGTGACAAATGCTGGAGAATTATGTCATTACCAACCTATATAAGACGATAGTAAATGGAGAAACCAGTCAGTCTTTATTGAGATTTCCGTTAAGTGGATTATGTTATAGAATTAATGCGTGTGTTTGATACTACATTTGTTGATCAGTATTATATTTGTGTATCATCTTTTTGTTTATATAAATTACGGTTGTCTCGATAATCGATATCACAGTTGTGAATTGAAATTTGTATTTTCTGTGTTATATATTTACTTGTGAAAAATTATTTGTGCTACAATAAAAAACAAAGTATCGACAGTGATACCAGAGTTTTATTTGATCGCTGCCTAGCAGACGACAGGTCAAGATGAAGGAAAGTTAGGAATATTTCTGGGACACACAGAAAGAAACCTTTTAAGGTATACCTGCTCCACGAAAAGAGTATCCGTGATCTGCACCAGTAGAGGTTAACAGAGTATGCACAATTCCTCCGTACTAACAACAATATAGAAGAAGATTGGATTAATATACGAGACCTCTTATAAAAAATGGGAAAACCAGTGCTTGGGAAGAAACGAATAAATATTTGGAAAAGAGGTTTAAAAATATGGAACGCAGAGATAGAGAAACGATAAGAGTAAAGCAATCAGCTTATCGCAAATACCTTCAGGCAAGGACCCGTTGAAGATCTGTATATTTATATGCAGAAACGTAGTGCTGTGAAATACATTATTCGGGAAGCACATGGCAAATCATGGAATAGATTTATTAGTAATATAGAGGACGACGTGCATGGATACTAAATGGTGGCACACAAATTAATGAAACATCTTAACCAAGATGAGAGGGAGACAGTACATCTAAATTTGATTGAAAAGGACAATGGATTGAGCATGGTATGATCCTAACGTTCCACAGGAAGCTGTAGAA
Source organism: Magicicada septendecula (assembly GCA_034769895.1). Classification (NCBI taxonomy): domain Eukaryota; kingdom Metazoa; phylum Arthropoda; class Insecta; order Hemiptera; family Cicadidae; genus Magicicada; species Magicicada septendecula. The sequence goes on from CM068367.1 coordinate 291,726,108, forward strand.
GGCATAAGAGGGAACAAAGGTGTAGATTTAGTAACATTTGACGAACTAGAAGGAGCTGCTTTCATCCATGAAGAATCGGAAGCAGCTGGTTTGGATGGGATAACCTCAGAACTGCTGAAATACTCTTGTACAGTGGTTTCCAAACTTTTCAGTCCGCGGACCGCCCCAAAAAATTAAAAATTTCACGGATCCCGTCGGAGTTCTGAAATAAAACAAACAGTAAATATGATACAAACCCTTATATTCTGATTAAAATGTATTAAAATCGAAATTCTCTTAACTTGCAAAATTATATCAATCATATTAAGCTGCTTTTGTTATATCAATATAACAATAAAGCTGCTTTTGAAGAATTAGCTCTGAAATATTGGGTTTAACATGTGATAATTTCAATATTAAGTCACTTTCGACATGAAGTTTATTTCTTAACTTTGTCAACCTTTTTTATTTTCTTTTCATTTTATTTTCCAGCCACACGTGTAGAAATCCAGTTGCTTAGGCGTAAAACCAGCTACACGGAAAAACGTTTTGCTTGGACAAAAACAGCGCGATTAGTTCTGCGTTGATGCGGTGCTCTAGTCAGTTCGGCTGACAAACAGATCTGCTACACGACATGATTTAAAGACATTTTTAAAGCCGTTAGTTTAAAATTACTTTTACAATTACAATTAATTTGAACAACAACAAAATTCTGGACTATTCTACTAATTGTTTCAAGATTCTAAAATTCAGATTTTAGACTATAAAAAATCGAAGAAAATTACGGTATTAGTGATTACTGTACTTTCACTTGTGAAAACTTACGTTTCTTATTGTCCTCGAACGTTTCGATGTGGTGTACACCTTCCTCATCACATGTGGACAGATCCCAAAACCTGTGAGTAAACCGTTACACTTGTTCGCGACACTCTGTGTTCAAACCTCGCTGAGGAAGGTGTAAACCACACCGAAACGTTCGAGGACAATAAGAAACGTAATTTTTCTCAAGTGAAAGTACAGTAATCACTAATATTGAGTGCTGTGAATGAAGAGGATGAACCATCAAAACAACTGAAATTACGGTATATTCTATTTTTTCTTAAAACTGTCCGCGGACCCCCTGAAAGATTGTTGCGGACCCCACTTTGGGAACCACTGCTCTAGTACATTATTAAAGTTTAGACTGCTACATTTGCTGAATATGTGCTGGGGGAGATACAGGATCCCGGTTGAATGGAGAGTAACCAAGATTATTTCTGTTTTTATGAAAGATGATAGACCTGTCTCATCAAATTATAAATGTAGGCCTATAAGCTTGTTAAATACACCTTGCAAGATACAAGGAGAAATTATAAAGGAAGGCTGTTTTATCTCGTATATTTTACTTCTGGACGAACAGGCAGGATTTCATAAAGGCCGATCTTGAATTGATGACGTATTCTTTTTGAAAATTATTTTTGTGTGTTTGGCGTCAGCAACAAATTGTAAGTGGCACACTGATCATATTATTTAGTATTAGCTAGGTAAACATATAACAATTCTTATAGACACATATTCGATCAGTTTTAAACTCAGTACAGTGGTCATCTCCGTTGGGCAAAATTTACACTTAGGTCACAAAAAGAAGAGAATAAAATAGTGTTATATTTAAGTATTGATGCTCGAATGTGTAGTGTGTGTGTGTGTGTGTGTGTGTGTGTGTGTGTGTGTGTGTGTACTCTTGACTATAATTTACAATATGATTACAATTATTATCCAAGTTTACTTGTTAGATAAATTTACCATAACATTTTGTTTATAACCTTATGTCAGCTATCTGATGTAAGGTCGTAAAGTTCTACAGTTATTGTGTAATTTGTATGTTTCTAAATTATGATTGTTTTTAATACCAGTAGTGAGTGAAACATGTTAAAAATAACTTTTAATAATTACATAGTTGAACATCCCCTAATCTGTTTTAGTTATAGGTAATATATTTTACTATGCTATATGTTGACTGTTGTATATATAAACGTTTTGTGTACCAATCTAATATCCAATTGTTGATTACTGTTTGTTTAATTAATTAAAATATCATTACATATAGTAATTTAAATTGTAATAGTGTATAAATTAAGTTCTATCATACTATAATTTTCTCGTTTTCTTAAAGATAATATTGGCCGATGTAAACAAACTATCTCAAGTCTTCACATATACAATGATACATACATACACACGCACACACACACTCACATACACGAACACGTTCACCCAAATATTTAATTGTTCTGTTGTGTTTGACATTTCTTTTGTATTTCATACACAGGTCCTGATGATGACAATAAACATTGTCGAAACGTCGACACAAATAAGTTAAAAAATTTGTGTTATTTTTTGACCGATCCTCACTAACCCTTCACTGAAAAATTCATTGATTGACGGTCACTACGAATTTAAGGATTTGAAAATATTGATTGAGAAAAGAAGGAAATTTAATTTTGAGACACACCTTGCCTTTTTTGAATACGAGGAAGGATTTGATAGCGTTAACAGATCCATTTTGTGGGATACTCTGTGTAACAGAGTTTATCCTAAACATTTTGTAGACGTTATAAAGAGCTTATACTATTGTACAAGAACAGTAATGTCTATAGCAGAGGATTTGACACAAGAGATTTACATTAATCAGGGATTGCGCCAAGACTGTAGCATGTCTCCATCACTGTTTAGTATCTATACTGATGACATAGTTAGAGTGTGGAAATCACGAGTGGATCCGAGAATAAAAATAAATAATAGAACATACATGAGTATAATGCTGTTTGCGGATGATCAAGTGATGAAAAACAACGAATTCGATCAATGTTCAGAGATCAATGTTCCAGTTACAGTAAGTTTGTTCAAATTACAACATACAGATTTCTATGCAGAAGACAAAAGCTATAGAATTTATGGGCAAATACCCATTACGGACTAAGATTGTATTGGATAATAAGAGTAAAAAGCAGGTGTCATTTCCGCTATCTTGGCTATGACATCACCTATGATGTGGATTATGATGTTGATCACAAATTGGCCAAGTTTCAGACAATATGTAGCACAAATCGTCGAATACTGTCAAGAAAACAAGGAAAGAGACAGGACTAAAATTTTATAAGATAATGACTGTGCCAGTATTATTGTATGGTTCTAATATTTGGGTTCCAGCAAAAAAAACATCTGAGCAGGATACAGGCTTTGGAGATGAGATTCTTGCGATCTGTTATAGGCTGCACACGAAGAGATAGACGCTACACTGAAGACATTCGTACAGAGATGAACATTTTTAATATCCAAGATTGTGTTGCAGAGAACAAAGAGAAATGGATTGCTCATCTAAATGGAATGCCAGACGGCAGGTTGCCTAAGGAAGTTTGTTATCTATTAGACAACAAAGTATAGGAAGGCCTAGGAAGCGTTCGTAAAGTAGACACATTCCTTTAGGACGACCGGAACAGGTGATTCATCTAGTGGCTGATAGAAGAAGAAAACAAGAAGAATGTATTATAATCAGGCAAGGGGAAACTAAATAAATCCTTAATGCAGTAGACGTTTTGGATAATGTATTGGTAGCATTTCAACAGCAATAGGTTACACTTTTAAGTAAATATTCTAAATAAATTATGTTAAAAAAATTGTTAAAAGGCCTACTATTAATAATTTTATTTTATAGTAATGTTGGTGCCACCGAAGAAGCTGAGGATTCTCAGACTAGTAGGATGCCAGGTTAGTGGTACTAAAAAAATAAGGTAATATGGCCAGCACTACGCTTTCGTCGCCGATTATTACCCCAACCACTCATTTCTACAGATTGAGACTACTTGGCGACTGAAAAGAGCACATTGGTTTGGTTGTGCTGGCCGGAATTCGAACCCGGGACGTCTAGATTAGTAGCCAGGAGGCGTACCCACTGCTAACATAATTTTACGTTTACTTAAAATGTAGCATGGACGTTTGAGGGGTAATAAACTTGCAAGTAATAATATCAATATAGGTCTGTCAATTACTGTAATATTCCTTTGAATATTAAAGGTGAATCTATTTTTAATTTGAAGGCTATAAAACGATATGTTACGGCGGTCTCACTGATCTTCGTATGGTACGATGGAAAACATAATAAAGGCACCAATTAAGTCACTGATCACCAGTTTTAATTAATCTAAATTAACAGATTGAAATCAACAAGTTATTCAACAAGATTATAATCGTGCAATAATTCAGTTAAATTTGTCCACACGCAATAATAATGTCAACTAATAGAGTCCCGCACAATAATCACTTTTCACTAGTAACCTCTTGAACGCACTGAGTAATCGTCCGACGTAACTGAACTGAGCGTCGCTGGATGCTTATATTTACACCCTTCTGAGATGCCATAAAATCTGTCACGTTTTGGATGATGTGTTAAACAACAGCCTCTTACTGGCGCTCTCGAATCCACTAGAAACAGTGGCGTGTCTGGCCTTGAACACAGGTGCGCGGACCGGTACGGTCTGGAACAGCCTCGACTGTTGACGCATGATAAGTGTCACGTAATTGTCTTTCCTCACAAATTAGCAATACGTACGCACACAAACATTACAGCTGGGCTCTGCTGAGATAGCCAAGATACACGTAGAATGACACACTCCATTGTTCCATTGTTCGAGAATGTTCCGTTGCGTAACAATATCATCTTGTAAATAAATTTCTTAAAGTATGAATGTAATGTTCAAAGCAAACAAAATTCCTCTAACAAATATAAATAATAATTTTTTTCAGAAACGTTTTTTGCACATTGAAAATTGAAGTATTCAAAACTAAAGTCTAAAAAAGTTGCTTTATGTGAATTTAAAGTGAGAATAGCCGAATAACTCTCTAATGTAGGGGCGATAAGGTCCTACACAACAATAAAACATTGTTATAAAAGTAAAAATAATTATATGTTCTTCTCTCAGTAGTAATTAAAATACTTTAATGTATATATTTTTCTGATGAATTTTGTTCTTTCTTCTTCAAGATTACATTCATCACAAACATAAGACGTAGGTTTACCTCAGAAAGAGTATCAGTGTTCTGTATTATGTCATGACTAAGATGTGTAGCCATGAGACTTCCAGTTTGGCTATTTCGCGTGCTGAGTGTGGTAAAAATAGCTGGCTAAGTTGACTAACCACTTTGCAGTTGAATTTCTGGGTGTTTATTACGTCACAATACCAAGAGATTATCTACACCCAGTCTCCTAGTGGAAAGAATCTCCTTAAAAATGGCAATTACGTTTGGCCCTTCACCATACATCATCAGTCGGTTTGATAACATGATAAAAACAAATATGCGTACATGAAAAACAATTGAAGTTTTGCTAGAAAATAGAAAAAAGAATCTGCAATCAGAATCTGCCGTTATCTCGAACACGATTTTTTTCGCCATTACCATACTTCCATTTCCTTATGGAACATGGAAGTAAAAAAAAGTAGTGAATTATAAATGTAGTTTATATAATAGAAAACGACTGTACTGTATGTTGGAAGGTACAACCACTCTATCATATATTTATTTGGAACTTGAAAATGCATGAAGCAATTTGGATTGTGTCAACAGGAACAGGACTTGGATTAATTCCAGTTAGTTTCCGGTACAAAGGACTTTGTTATACATTGGTCACAATCAATTTCAAGTGTTGTGTCCAACCAATATTTGTTTTGTTTGCTTTGTACGGTAGCAGAGCTCTAAATGTTGTTGAATACTAATTGCTATGTTCTGTAACTGGGTTTGGAAGTCCTGCTTCTGGAAGGAACGTGTCTCTCGTATGTTGTCTCGCGCTTGGCTAATTGACTTCTGTTTACGATTAACAAGAATTCTATTCTAAATTGGTTCGCTTTCTGCTGTCTCATTTTGTCAATTACGTATGCGAGTTGGTAATAGGATGTCACCGTTATTTATGTCAAATGCATAAATAACGGCTTGATCACCGTATTAATTAAATTTTCACGGCAGTTTATTATATGTCTACACTGACTTGCAACTCTACAAAATAAAGCTTATTTAACAAATATTATGTCGTAGTAAACAACAAAAATATTTTTAATATTTTTGAACAGACGTGTTAAAAATTAACAAAATTAATAAATGAACATTTAATTTTTTTAACTACATTTGTTCAGACAATTTTACTTATTTTATAACAATGGTGTGTTTAAGATGTGTGGTGTTACTTCCTAATCCAACCTAATTTTTTTATAACTGAACATCTAAGTAACGAAATTTCATCATCTTCAGCAAGGATTAAACTAAAATGGCTTGTTCCGGTCCCAAGCAGGTAGACCAGAGCTGGTCATTAAAACGCTTCTTGGGAAGACACAGACCTCTCCGGTTTATGATTCAGTAGTCGTTCGGGAATGTGGCATTCGGTTATGAGGATGTTCGAATCATTTCAGTCGATATTGGGCGATCCTATCGATTATACTCATAATATTCAGTTCCTGCTGTACATCGACATTTGTTTTGCGGTCTTGAAGAGTATATCTTGCCAAGTGCCTGAGAAATCCATTTCGGCCGCTTGAATACGATTGGCCTTGGATTTCGTCCAATTATCAGCCCGATAGAGAAGTGTGGGTTTTTATTGAATTTCCATATACTTAACTAGATACTTTATAATTTCGTTTGAGTATTTATTTGAGTTTACGTAACAGAATGTCGTTAGTTTACACTGTTAACATGGTTTGATAGTTTTCAAGCTTAAGAGTGGAATGGAATGCCTGAAATAAACAGCTGGTGTAAATTAAGCATTAACAACGACACCAAGTTACAGTAAAAGCATTAAGGTTTGGTGTTTATTTTTCCTTGTCAGTAACACGTTTTCAACATCATTTAGTATGGTTTATGTTCTTTGTGTTTATTTTACTCTTATTATTTTTGTTATAGACGGTAGTATCGTATTCAGCAACCATTTGTGAGAGCTAGTTTCCCGTAACGCTAATTTCTTCTATATATCAGAACAAAGTTTACAAGAGCATATCTTACACGTCTGATTACTTATATTAAATAAGGAATATAAACTCCATAACTAAAAACATCATTATATGTTTTGTCAGTTCAGTATAATTTTTACATTAATTTTATATTGTATTTTATCTTTTATTTTTTATTTGAATTTGTATGAATTTATTACTTAATAGTAAGTACGTAATATTACTTTATTACATATAATTTTAAATCGAAAATGAATTTCTCCAACTCTTTGATTTCGAATTTTATTATTCAGTTTTATACTGTATGCTTATAATTTATTTTTTTAGTAATTGTAAATACATAGGTACTTCCACCTGTCTTATTACAATTAAATTTGCTAAGGGTTAGTATCTCGTTAAATCAATTTACATAACAACAAAGTTGGAAACGGAACAAGTTGCATCAATTGTTTACAGAACTTTTTTTTAAGATTTACATGAAATTAGAAATGTTTGAAAAATACATCAATAGGTGCTAACTAATGTGCGGATATTTACTATGATGATATCCTTGATTATACAGTTGCACTGAGTTGCTTGTCTATCACAAATTTCTTAACGGTCTGTTGTAATTATATTACTTTTTACAAGTAATTTTTATTCAATAATCGCACCAGATGACTTAGCGGCAATTACTGAGATGCCAAGTCATAAAGAGAGTGTCCACTAAGTAAGTTGTTCTCCACGTAGGTAATAGTCGTTCTTTACCATTTCTGTCGTAGGTGAATTTAGATGACATTCGGATGAAAAGTCCCGAGGATTATGTGAAGTAAGCGCCTCTTAATGTAAATGATTCTCGGAAAAGTTTCTCTTTCAAGGTGTGCCCGAAATTGTGCTTCCGGTATTCAAGGTATGGTTCTTCATTTAATAGTTCCTGTGTGGATTCCTAAGGAAGGGTAGCTGTAGGTAAAAAGTAACTATTTCGGGGACATGGAATAACATTACCCTCTTAGCGGGATGCTTTCTCTACCCCAAAAACTTGAAGGGAGAAGTAATAAATTTGACTTGACACAGACAGTAAATGAATAAAATTTGTCCGGCCTGTAGGTAGCAATTATCAACTACAGTAATGCAGACACTGAAACATACTGCCGTACTCAGATCTGTTTGGTTATAATTAAATAAATGCTTAGTGCATCAGTATCAAGTCATTGAACAGATACTGTGTGTAAGCAAAATTATTACGTATATCGATAAGAAGCGCTTAAAGTGGAATACTGCACATTTTCACAATCGTAAATAATTGGTAAAGGTCGGCTGCACAATTCTAAAGCATAATATTAATTGTAAGTAAAGTAACCAACTGGTGTGCAAGCGACATCGTGAAGGCACTAGAAACGTTACGGTTTACCGCATTTAAATTATTGCAATGTGCAGTGTTGTAATGTGGTTGTTCAGATATGCAAATCTAAAGAAAAGCCGTGCACTTGAGACAATATACATAGTATTAATATGTGCAAGCTGGTTTTGCGCAAACAGTATTAACGCAACTCAAACAAAAGGTTTAGAATGTATTCGCAAAAATTCTAAAGAAAATAATTGGAAGTAAAAATACGCTTAATTATAAACGTGAATCGTATGGTTTTCTGTGTATGCAATTGTTTCATAACAGTGCAGAATGTATTCTTTACTTGATAAGACACTTTTTTTACATCATGTGCCTAAACTTACAGTATCATCAATCCTTGAATTCCTGCTCTCGTGCTATACTCTAAGCCTGTATGTAAGTGACATAAACCTTCTTAAATTAAACATTTATTTGAATTAGTGTAATATTTTATTGTGAGAAAGTATTCTATATTTTCACTGTCCTCTGGCTAGGTCGATGAAAGTAAACATACTCTTTTTATTTCACTTAAAAAAATCATTTTCAAGCATTTTCCTCACATAGGCGGACTTAATGCAAGGGAATATATTGACTACCACATAAGTAGGCCTATGTAGGATTGGCAATGTTTGCTGCCAAACATTTTACATGTTAATTTATTTTCTCATAGAATACGTAATAAATTTTGTACATGTTGTTTGAAATCGTGATTTCCCGACAACGAATAACATCTATAGTTTAAAGACGTAATTTTAATCAACACTGTGTCATATCACAGAATATGAAGTAAACTAAGCGCCTATTAGTGTAGTACCTGTCGGGAAAATTCGCGTCCTACAGTGTCCTTTAGTAGTTTTAACGATGGAGGAAAGAGGCTTTAGTTTTGGATGTCTTAGAATTTACTCAGAAGAGTGTCTGAGTAAAAAGTATTTATTCCGGAGAAGGAATTAACATTTGTACCAGAAAACGTTTTGCCATTGTTTAAACCAGGGGTACAGAGTATAAAGGCGCCATCACATGAACAAAAAGGGATAGAAAGTTGTAATTATATTATTGTAATTACTACATACGTCAGTGGTTTAAATGCATGATTATGTGGTTTAAAATACAAATGTTTAAATACAGTCAATTATTCAGGACTGATGTAGGTTGCGATAAGTCCTGGATGTTTAACAGCTGAACATTGTGTCACCGTTGTTATTAGATTCTGGTTTTTCACCTACACTTCAGACGTACTGTATCTATACAGATTCAGAACACCTAACCTGTGGTTCACTGCTGCCGTATTCCGACACCAAGCTCCATAACTTGTTTTTGTGACATCTTGCTGGATATGCCATATTATCTTTAATATTTTCTTTATTAAATGTACTTAATACATTAAATAAAAACAATACATTAAATTTAATACATTAAATTTTTATTTAGTACATTATTTTTGTTAATACTTTAAGATAATGTTATTATCTTCCTGGATATTTTCTTTAATATAAACACGAATTCTTAGTATCTTGTTACTAAGGTGTTATCTTATCAATAACGCAAGCCCAGGCTCCTAATGGGTTTGCATGTGAGTGTAAAACTGTCAGGAAATATTTCTACAAAACTTAAACAGAAAATTTCAATAACCCATACCCACTATATTATATTATTATTATACCCACTAACAAAGGCCATTAGTTACGATACACTGATGTCAGATTATTCATATTTAGACAGCATCACAAACCCTAAAGATAAGAAATAAAATAGTAATATAAAAATATAAAATTTACAGTGAAATAGAAAACAACAGAGAAATCAATTACTCAGGCTTGATATTAAGAATAACCGATAACGTCTTCACGTTATCGGTTATTCTTAATATCAAGCCTGAGTAATTGATTTCTCTGTTGTTTTATATTTCACTGTAAATTTTATATTTTTATATTACTATTTTATTTCTTATCTTTAGGGTTTGTGATGCTGTCTAAATATGTAGTATGTATGATGCTGAACTGTAGTATGTATTGACAACCAGACTATCTATCGAAAATAAATAAATAACAGCAATTTCTCTAATCAATAGAAACAACAGAAATATGCAATTTGTTATAGAATGTCAAAAATTCCATTTAATACATGGAATAGAAAATACGTAATGTTTGTTTGTTTTGTCAATAAGGAAAGGATACACCACCATATACACCATCATACACCAGGCAGAAAATGTTAAAAGGTTTAGCATGAAGACAGTAGACATAATAAGTCAAAAAATTAAAAGAAAAATGTGCAATAAAAATACAAAAAATATGGTTTTCAATTACAATATAATATAGACCTATGTATCGTACGCCAAATATATAACTATACATATAAATAAAAGAACAATAATTATAAACAGACACAACATACAAAACAAACACTTCTCACAAATCACGTAAGAGTTTACCTAAATAAAAACGGTGCATATTGTAATCGTGTTTATTACAAAAATAAAATCATGAATATATTTTGCTGAGTAGTTTGTTTCTTACGGTTCAATATGATTGACTTTATTCTATTAATTGTTAATTCATTTGTCGTGGTGTAAAATCAGTTTGCTAATTTTAATTATAAGTTATACAGGTTGGTTTGGTTTGTAATTATAGTGGAGTGGTTCCCTTGTGCTTGCTGGTATGAAACTAGATTGCTCTGATTTTCTCTTATTTGTTTATTATTAATTGAGATCTTATAAGTTTGTATTAATTGTTTTTCGTAAGTTTTATTTAATTTATTCTTTTTACTTTATTAGAGTTCACTGACCTAGTTAAATCATTTAAAAAGCACGTGTTGTTCCATAATAGGTATGGCCAACTTATTCTTCTGGAGTTGATTTAAACACTACTGTATATTCATAAATTTCTAATAAAATGTTAATTATTTAAAAATGATAATTCATACACTATTAATTACGTTAACTTTTCTTTTATTTTCTTTTAGAAGTCTCTTCTATTCTTTTGATATAAAAATGAATAACATTTCTTGTAATATGTTGACCAGGCTTGTTTCAATTATAGCTCAACAGTTGGTAGCATGAGTTACAATCTCAGAGAGATATAGGTTACTGTTTACGTTATTAAAATATAACCTTTTGGGTTCTTTTGACTACAATAATTAACAAATATGCCATTTTTGAAGAACAAAACCTTACAATACAAGATTAAATATAATAATATAAAATAACAACTTAAATCTAAAGTGACGAACAGTTCGTATATTGGGCCGAGTCCGCTCTTGAGGTTAACCAATTGTGGCTATGTTATTCAAGTTTAAATATTCAAGTTAAATAACCTCACTCGGTTTAGAGACTTTGGGGACAATATTATTTACACTTTGGGTTGGAGACTATTTACATTTTACGTGTCACAGAGAAGGTGTTCTTTACTGTATGATTACCGGCGAACGACTAGCTTCTTGGCGGTGCATTATGGGTTGATTCACCTGACACGTGAAAGATTCTGATTGGTGGAATTACTAAACATTCCGTTTTTAATCCCAAAAAATTCCGTTTTCTGGTTCAAGCTCACCAACAGACGCTAACCTAAGCGTTCCTTTTCTGATAAAATTTATTAAAAAATCTTAAAATTGACATTATTTCTTCCTTATGCTACTGAATATAACAAAGATATTACCACCATTAAACTGCATTTTTTATGCTGATCGTTTTGAGATCTCTTAAGCCATATTTCTGTCCAGTAATAACAAAAATAACATTTTTATCTGATGGCCTATTCTAACATTTTTGTTTAAAACTAGTCCTATTTGTACATATCTAAATTTGTGTGGTTGCACATTCTATTTTATGCTAATAAAAGACATTTTAATCTTAGTACTGATAACTGTAAACAATTAACTTTTTTAACAAAACATTGAATTGCCCTCTAGGCACTATAATGTCCATTGTTCCATGGACTATAATTCTTTTCTTTAAACAAAATTACTTAACTCTACTACAATTAAACAGTTATTAATTATTCCTTATGAACTACATGAACTTTTACTATATATCTTATAAACTAATACACTCTTTATTCCCTGTAATGTTCATTACTAACTTATACAGTAGGTGTAAGTTGGTTGTCCAAGTTGATTTGTTACTATTTACATTATGTATGGTCCATTATTAACACCTTTGATTACTAATAACTTACACAACTAAAATACATTATCTTTTAATCTATAGAGTATGATTTAACATGTCTTATATAGACAATTTGTTTTCTTCTTTCCTACCCAGTAAGTGTAGGCCTTAGGTGTAACATGAGTTTCTTACTATTTATATTATTATTTGGTTCATAACCAACAATAGTTATGTATCATTGTCTTAGCTATTATTCAGTTTATTGGTTATACTTTCTATTATGAAATTATTTATCTTACAATCTTCTTTATATTCTTCCCTTTCTTTAACATATAACAATGGTTCTTAACCTAACCTACATTGTAACATGTTCATACAAAATTAAAACTGTTATTATACACTTATCTGATATAATTATTCTCTGAATTGTCTATGTGATTTCATTCACACTCAGGTAGGATTATTCTCTAGCTTTATTGTTTGGTTTCATTAAATTCTTTTTTAGTTTATTAACACTTTCCTAATTGGTAATCCAGTTAGGTTCTGCTGAATAGGCTTTCACCTATTTTGTGCCATATTTCTTATTCATTCTACTGGAGGTATTGGTTACAAAGTTCCAGATAGTCATATATGGTATCTTGGTTTTATTATTTTGTTTTACAATGATCCTAAATTTACGGTTTAACATATATATCTCATTATATGAGTTACTTACTTAATTATTGTTTTTTTTTCCTTCATGATTGTAATAATACAATTTTTTATATTAAGGTATATTCTTTATGTTTGAGGGAAACATCACGTTACGATATAAAACAGAACATCCTCTATACGGTAACTATACAACCAATAAACAAATTGTTGTGGGGGCCAAGGCTAAAGGTTTATACAAATTATGTTTTGTTCTGCATTTGAATGTCTACGATATATTTATACTAGCGTACTATACATTGGTGATGTAAAATAAATCAAACATGGACACTTCAGGAGCTTGTAACCACAAAAAATCTACAACTTTTTTCTAGCATCACCAACTTTAAACAGTCTTACAAAGGGCAGGAACAGATGGAGAATTACGTTACGGCTTTACGTGGAATGTACTGTTCTCAACTGAAAACACAGTGACAGCGTTACGGAAAGAGTCTTGAAGAGTTTAAGATAAATACTGACACACTGATTTGTTAGGCGTATTATGAAGCACCAGGGGTGCTTTTCCGAATGCAGTTTGCAGTGCAGATATTTATGGATGAGGCCGGAATCGGTGAAGTAGGGGGGTCAGAATAGTGCAGACCCTGTTACAGACGCACTACAATATGAGGCCTTTCAGTTCAATAAAACCTTGACGTAACTGAATAAATGTATTTATCCACTGTAAAAAATGTTTATATTGTACGTTGTTGATGTTATTTAAACGATTTGTGAGAAATTGAAAGAGATGCGATATTGCGTTCAAGCGGAACAAATTCCATTAAACATAATACAACATTAACTGTATTGGATTGGTAAACTGTTTGGTAATTGAATTGCCGCTTCAATTGCTTTCAACGGCAGTGGTTTCAGTACTGCTTTCTCATAGATTGGAACACGTTATTGTCTTGAAGTCTTAATAATAGAATCGTTGTAAACGTTTAGTAGTAACTGATAGCAGCCTTATTAAAGAAACCACTCAGAAACGGAATAATTATGTTCAAACATATGTCTCATCTATATAAATAAAACGTTTAATGATAATTTAATATATCGATATGCACACATACAACCATGCATATATACCAGTACGTATTTTACACAACCATACACAATTCATATTCACATTCATATTCTGCACATAGGACAATAGAATTAAAAAAAAGTATTAGATAAATATAAATATTTGTGCATATAAGAAGAAACGAGTATATTTTCACCTAACTGATTCAAACTTAAACTTTTAGCTGTCTTTAATCCCAATCACTTATCTTTTTATCTCTCTCCCCCTCTCAACCATTACCACCGTACCCTTCTTACATGCGGGCGCGCGCGCGCACGCACACACACACAAACGCACGTTCCATTAAAAGTAATTACTCATATAGCGATTACATTTCTATGTGGTAAAGTTGGATATGAAACCGTAAATTATGCACACGCGAGCAATCGTGTGTAGCACGAGCACCTGCTTAAAGCGGTTTAACCACAATTGCGTTTTATCTGTCCGTCAAACACGCACTAGAAATCCAAATTTAAAAACTTAAAATTTCGTGATTGTCTTCTACTTACTAACAGTGTTTTGTTTGAAATTATATGGCCACACACAGGCACGCACGCGCGCGCGCGCACACACACAGATAGAGAGAGAGAGAGAGAGAGAGAGAGAGAGAGATCGTTATATGTACATTTCGCATTTCATATCTATAAGCGGCATTTATAACTGCAGGTCGTTAATATAATAACGTTAATTTAATGTATGTGTGTACGTTTAAGTGGATGAGTGTGTATACTAACAAATTGGTATTTTCTAACATGAGTTACTGTCTCACTTATAGAATCAGTGTTTTTTCATTTTTAAATAATATCGAAATTTTTATAAATCTTAAAAATTTTTATGAACAGCACACTTTAAAGCTGTAAGATAAAAACATTAACATTTCTTATAAATAGGCCTAATAATTAAGCAGGGCGTACCAAGTAAATATTACGTATTAACATGAGTATTATAAATGACAAATATAATTGATAAGAATTACATTAGTGTAAATGCGCGCGCGCACGCGAGCGTGTGTTTTGTTTGTTTTACACACTTGTGTAATGTAAGAATATTTGTCACTCTCTCTCTCTTTCTCTCTCCTATGACACTACAGCCCTTGTTGGACCCTGGACACCTTAAATTTTTCCCTCCATTCTCTTCTGTCGGTAGCCAAGAATATTTCTCACAGTCTTGTATATTTTATATTTTGTATGAACTATATATTTCACAGGCTTGTGTATTGCATATTTTATTAGTTGATTTACAATTGTTTTGACAAAAATGATGATAAATGCATATGTTAGAAAACGTGGCAGAGAATGTGGGTATTGTCATTTAGTAACTTTGTTTCTTCGTTCTGCTCCTAAAGTTTGTTCCTCTTTTAGCAGTCTTGTTAACTTAAATCTTTGCATAACAAAATGCTGTATTTTAATACTCGTTTTATATAAGCATTGCATTATAAAACTTAATATTAAATAAAATTATACTAATATTTTATTTATTGTTAGTGAAAAATTCAAGGAAATTTCTCAATTTTAACCTGAAATCTTATAAAAAGACAAACACGAAAACGCATTAAACGCAGAAAATATATTATTTTCTACTGCAACAAAATATTTGTGTAGAGTTAATATTATCTTCTTATTCTTGTATCGTATTTCCGGACTTATGCCCATAAACCTGTCCACCATCTCGTCTACAGCATACCGACATTACTTTTCCCTTTTGGCCGATAGAGGATGGTCACCTTTGGAATTGTACATATCTTCTTCTTTTTCTTTTAAGAATTAGGCCTGCGGCCTGTTGCGTCCCCTGGCCGTGGTCCAACTCACGATAGACAGTGTGTTGTCTGTGTGTGTGCATAGTGTAAGGTGGCTTTGTTTCTTATGTAGCACAGGCATGTCACACAAGACAGAAATAGGGGTGGGCAGGAAGACCGGGTCGTGACCTTGATTCGATTCCGTGACCGCAAGACAGCCGTTGATATTGTGAGTACCGAACGTTACTACTGTGCCGACACTCGGCATTTCTTTCATTACTAGATTTCAAATTTTCCTTGTAAGTCTATATATATCATTCCTTCGGGACTTCGATGATTGGTTTTATACAATTTCTTTATGAGCCACAAGGCGCAACAGTTTGATTTTGTATCAGTTTTAATGTATCTGTTTTACGGAAGAGATTAAATTACGTACTATATATTTCACCCCATAAACAGGCTAACTCCATATAAAACATTGCATACAAAAAATGTAATTTAATGCCGCTTAACTATAATGAAATTTCCAAATTGATTTGCATGGAATTTATTTTTTTATATTGTTAATGCGTTTGTTTTTCGTACTCTAACGTTCAGAAGTAAAACCTGAGTTACAGTGAAATACAAGTCAGAAGGGTGGAAGCAAACATGAAATCTTAACTGTAAGAATTTTAAATGTTTAATTAAAATAGAATTTACTACGGAATAAACATTTTGAAAAAATGCAAGAAAATATTTGCCAGTTTTGACAAGTAAACGTAAAATTGAATGACAAAATATAAGGAAACCGTGGAAGAGATGAGAACTGTGATAAATCAGAAAAGCTATAAATCCAAAGCAAAAAATGTTCTTTTTATCAGTCGGTCTTTACCTATCAAAACATTTGTTCCTGTGAACCTATCCTTGTTTAATAAACGGTAGGTGCTCAGCAATCATTATTTTCCTACCAATTTATGTCTTATGTGTTTATTATTTCAAATCGATCGATGCTTTCCAACAGGAAAAAATTTTGTTGCATGAAGAAATAAGTCCGAACAGCACAGTTTTTTATTTTTAATTAACGAACGCTTAACAGAGACGATATGATGTAGGCGTTATATCAGGCTTAGGACGTAACACTTGTTTTCCAAACTAAGGACAGAATTCAAACTCAGGTAAGCATATAATTAGTTAGGGATTAAAGGACTCTAGTAACTACAAAGTTTCACTGTAAACATTGAGTTGTTGTGAAATACCAACATACTACGAGGTGTTAATTTTAGGAGTAGTTAGTAAACGTTCTAATCTGAGAAGATATGTTAAACAAATCCTAAAAGTTATCATATATTTAAAAAAATTAATTGATTTTTGTCATTATTTTAGAACGAACGTACAAACGTACAAACGTAAATAAAGATTCATGTTGTCAACAAAAAACAAGTGTACATGTTTTATTAATTACATGGTTGTATACATGGTTATTGACGTAGTTACTGGAAGAATTAACAACTTTAATTAAAGTAAAAATTACAGTAGAATAAATATGTTTATAGAATGCAAGAAAATAATTTTCCAGAAATGGCAAGATAACTTAAAGTTCAAGGAAAAGATATAAATTAAAATTGTTAAAGATAAGAAAAACAAATTATGTAAAAGCATTCATAGAATAGTGATTTCTGTACTTAGCAACATATATAAAAAATCGTATACCCTGTTAGTCTTAATAAATTCAATAATTTTCCATAAAATAAATCTATCATACAGCAGTTTAATGTCCGTGACCTTATGTAGATTTACAAATGAGTTTAAGACATACAGTTAGGGCCTAAGTCTATTCCTAAGTCTTAAGTCCTCTAAGTTTCATTTTCCTTTTCTTAAACGGAATAAAGGCACGGTGTTTTGCGATTCATGGCTGGTAACCATGAACTTTTTATAAACACCATTCGTGGTGCTTTTTATGAACTTCTTGAGTGTGGGTAATTGGGGAATTGTTAAATCGTCGTGTTGCGTAATTTATATTTATACGTACGCCGTACGTTGGTATAGGAAGGTAACTTTAAGCCTCACAGACATTATTTAACCCACAATTTAAAATGTAATGAGGAAAGTGTAATTAACATATTTGTTTTACACTTAATGTGTGTAATTAATGTTTACACGCCTTATCTTTCAACACGGTTAATTTCAGGCAAGAATTTTAGGTATTGATAAATTTAGGTAATTAATATAATTTTATTTGTAAATAATTAATCTGATTGTACTTTATCAGTGTATGGCAACTTCTTTAGTAAACAAGTTGAAGATGTCAGTTAACAAAGAAAAATAAAACTCTTTTTCATGCCAAAGAAGAATAAAACGATTATAGGGCATGATAGAGTGTCTTTAGTCTCTTGTGTGTACCTATATTTAATATAAGTAAAGATGCACATACTCTTTCAGCAGTAAGTATAGGTCTATAGATTACCCATTCAGACCATATGAGAAAGAATGGGTTTTATTTTATATGACGTATAATAATATAATTAATACATTCAGAGGAACATTATGATACATTGACAGGCATGATAGATACATTGTGATAGATTTCATTGTATTATGTATTCATGCATTAAAAATAATATATATTTAATATTAGTTACTAATGTTAGTTACATTTTATAATGTTCATTTATAAAAATAACTGAATACTTTTAAACATTGTGACAGATGGATAAGGGCATAGGCATTCAGACAGCAAGTGGGTGGAAGTCTGGACAGTCCACATTCATGAGTCACTTCAAATTGAAGCTTCTGACTTACCACTTATTTAATTCACTCATATTTTATTTTACTATGAGAATTTATAGTTCATTCATTCAAAGGGGTTTAGCCACAGTTGTTATTTGTGTAGTTCAGCTTGTGGCAATCATGAGAGCTTAGCACCACAAATTTAGTGAACAAACCTCATCTCTTATAAATGTTATAATTAAAGTAGGCGTCAATTCGTCTTAAATAATTTAAAAAAAACGACAAAATAGTTTCTAAATACTATTAAAAAGAAAATATATTCTTTGGTTTAATTGTATGTTTAAGTTTTAATTTTACGTAAAATTAGACCTCTAGTGAATTTCATCCGACGCTCTAATTTCCCTGTATGCATTAAACTTCTAGCTACAATCATCATAATTAGTTTTGTAGCTGCTGAGTTGTCTTATGTGACAGACAGCAAGTATGCTTAAAGTTTCTTCTTTTTTATTGTAAATGTACATTTATTTATTTTTAGAGGAACAGTAGGTAAAACCGCAAATATATTAGAACAAATGACAAAAGACAAATGACAAATTGAACTCTTCAAAACTTTGCTTAAAATTATTAAAAATAATTTTTAATATAATCACAACTTTTTTAATCACCAAACGTTTTCGTGATTACCTTCAGTCACATGCAACGAATAAATGAGAATGTGAATTTCAATTTTGATTTATTCTATTTTAATTTAATTGTTTAGATCAGCGTCATCTACTATTGGATAAATGAAAATTTATTTTGTACTGTGCCTTTTTACATTGTGCTTGAAATTATACATAGGCTGCAATAGTGTAGCGTGAGCTACGCTGTCTGTGTTTTGACATTATGACGTTCAAGTGTGCTCAGCTAATTGAATTCTGTTTACTAACAGAGAACAAGAGACGAACTGAATGCGAATGCATTACTATATACCATTGTTTGATGTTACGTTTGGAAACAGATAATTTATGTGAACCATATTTTTGCATTTGTGTTGTTTTTCTCCCATGAATAAGTAAAAATAAAAAAACAAATAAATTCCTAAGCGTTGTACGTTGGGAATCGTTAATTTAATGGGAACGACTTCATCAAGCGTATCCGTGAAAAATGTTATAACTGCGGAATGTTCGAAACATATTTTGGAACTTAGAAAGTATAGTTTTCCTACCTAGTCCCCATTTATGTAACTATATGCTCAGACTGGAAAGTGTTAACTGTTGCAACTAAACATATAGCCTATGACCTTCCCAGATACAAATTTGCCTCTTGAACGATCACCAGTTTATTTCTTGCCGATATAATTGTGATTGTTTTATCTTTTATTTTGTTGTTGTATTTGTCTCGTTTGCACTTTAGTTTTTCCTTTCAGATGAAATTTTTAGGTACATAGCTACGATCTGTCAACCAATGTTATTCTTTAACCAGGACGTTCAATGGGACGTGAGGCAGTGTCTATTATTGTGTTTAATATTTTAGTGTTAATTTAAAATTTGTTGAAACAAGTTGTTGCATACTTGTATAATGAACGGAGATTTAATAGGATAAGTAGTCAGCTTGTTACAACAGATAAACGTTGTCACTGAATGATAAAGGGAAACAGCCTGCCGCAGAATAAGATGGTGAGAAACAAGTTGAGGGTGACTGGGTTCTTAGTGTCATCTTTTAACACTTGAATGAAAAAAAAAGAAAAGCTGCGTTGTTCATTTAATAAGCTGATATCACAGAACAGGAGTTATAATAATACTACAGAAAATATAAATAAAAAATACAACATGAGAACGATATCGTGACTCAAGTTTATTAAAACACATTTAAATTATGATAAAAATTCCTGTGGAACACGTCACAATAAAATATGTGTTAATCTTACAAACAATTAATTTGTTTCTGTGAAAAGGAAGGTACAAGACTAATAGGGCTGCATATGATTGCTAAAAATAATATACAACTCGTGTGAACTTAGGTTATAAAATTACAGAAGACTTCAGCTTAACTTGGCATAAAAGTTGGTGGTTAACGATAACTGACGAACAATGAAGAGCTTGAAGGAAATGGCTGAGAGGTGCTAAAAATGTGGCAAAAAATTACATTCCGTAATAATGACAGCTAAACTGGCCAGATAAAAAAGGCGTGACTATTGATTGTAATAGCATTCAGTAATTCAAGTCAGTATCATGCAGTACACGATCTATGTGATTCTGTATAGACTGTAGACTGTATAATTTCCATACAATTCGGGTTACATTTGTACATTCAATGCACTTTTCGTTATTTAGCATGAAGCATATTATTATAATTAGGTAAATTATCAAACATGTCAACATAATTATCAAATGATTATAATTATCAAAACGAAACCAACTCCATCACAATTTCAATTATTTTTCTCATTAATAACGGAATTTTGTTTTAGTTTATTCTTTTAATAACACATTATTGCGTGCAATTGTCTTGGGTGAAACGTATAAAACAACAAAGCATGAACTCTGTTATTTAATATTTATGTGCCAGTGATTAACGTTGTTTTGTTAACATAATAGACAATTCACTACGTTTACCACTTGTAACTATGTAACCCAGTTTCCTAGGTAAAATATGAATCATTTATAGCGATAGAATAAGGATTCCTTTATTTTCTACATTATGTTCCATAGTAACAGTAACTTACTACCACGGTATAAGTTAGAGATGAATAACGTTAAATTTTAAATCGCGTAAAGCTGACAATAGCTACACGGCAGTTATTTTACAGTGGGTGATTCTACAAATTCAACTTGTCTTTAGCACACAATGTGCCTGCAGCTTTCATTGATTCAGACTTCGTCTCCCTGACTCTTCTCTCCCTAAATGCCTCTATAAAGTTTTCTGTCCTTTCGTTACCTTGGTTTTAATTTATTTGCATTTCTTCTTCACCCTCTGAATTTGATTGTATTATGTTTACTTGACATTTTGATATCTTTACCTCGTCACACACACGCGCGCGCGCGCGCACCACTCATTATACATATACTTACTTTTTTAAATACATAAAATGTATCTTAGTCAAATACATTGACAAAAAAAATACGCCTCTATATTTTAATTTGCAAGCTATAAAAGACTGAACTTGTTTGATAAACACTTTACAGTAAAGCAAGTGAAATACAGCGAATAAAACGTGGAGAATCCCTTTCGGCTACTGACGTCATTTGCTGTACACCGTATACGAGTTCTGTTAAATTAACGTTGATGTAAAAAAATATGTAACGAGAAACATTTAAACCAGTGGTGAGTAGAAACTGCTTGAACTTTTGAATAATTTTCTTCAACGGTGACATTACTTAAACAGTCTGTGCGTGAATGTAGACTGGGACGACTGCAGTGTGTGTAGCAAGCATGTAAAAAATACTACATTTTATTAATAATAAATTTTGGAAACTTCAGTTTTTAACCTGTGAGTTAACCAGGCGATACAGTTTTTACATGTACAACATTTTTGCATTATACATTGTTTGCAACGACTGTTTCGACCGGTATTATTTCTCCACGAACACGGTAACAACTATCACTCACAGATTATATGTGTGTAAACTCAAGTATATGTGTCTAAACTCACAGTATGTAAACGTTAGATTTATGCATATCAGTTTAACATGAATGTGAAGATGAGTCCAAATGAAAGCGTAGAAATTCCTCTAGTAAGTATTGTGTAATTACAGTGTAGGCCTATGTTTACCTCATTGATTACGGTACGGATATGGATGAGATGAATCAAGTGTTATGAAAAAACGGATTCAAGCATTGGATGAAAAATAAAACAAATAATCATTGACTAGAACTCGCGAATGATAAATATAATAATGAATCAGGAGGAGGACGAGATATTCAAGGATCGTCTGACAGTTGTAATCCAGGAAGTTGAAATGACGGAGAGAGAAAGAGAGAGAGAGATAGAGAGAGAGAGAGAGAGAGAGAGAGAGAGAGAGAGAGAGAGAGAGAGAGAGAGAGAGAGAGAGAGAGACAGATGTATTCCATACCTAAAGTTTATTCAAACACGGATAAAAGTTATTATAAACCTTCTTGTGGAAACAACTCGTAATAGAATAGGTGATTAATCTTGCGATAGACCAGGTGGATTTCTGTGAGAAGGGAGACACAGTAACTGTTAGGGCTGTGGTTACTGACATAAAACGCAAATAAAACGTGTTTATTGTTGCTGGTTTGTGAAGAGTGCATTTAAAATGACTTGTCATAAAACGTTTTAAAGTTATTAATGTGATGTAACTATACTAAAATAGTATAAAGATGATTCACAAATTCTGATGAATACAGGATATAAAACAATATGCCTGAACGGATTTATATTACAGGGTCAGATAAAAATTCTAGTTACGCAGAACTCTGTCTCATTAGTACCAGTGCCTCGTTGCAATGAAGCAATTTTAGGGAAATCGAAAGAGTGCACGAATTAGTAGCCAACTTCAGATCTGCAGATGATATTACCTCATTTGATTGAAAGTGAGAACGACGTATTACGGAATTTGCTTATTACGGATGATACAAGAAACGCTAAGGACGCTTAGTGAGTTTTACGTGAAGGTGGCCTGAGGTGACGCAAATAGAGGAATATTTAGCTGGAAAGTTGAAACAGATAAGACCTTGAAATACATTTCAGGTATTAATTTGATTCGTGTTTATGTTCGCATATATGAAGTTTTATCAAATGTTCTTTATAATGCCTTTGGGTGGAATATGTTTCATTTGCGTTGTGGTATTCTTCTGGGAATGTCCTATATTTATGACATGTGTTACTAAATTAGATTTGTAAATGTTTGGGTTTTTTATGCATTTACATGGAAAAAGTCTATTGTTTTGTTTATTCGATATAAAATTTTCAGTATCAAAATAATCTATTAATTTATATTTATTAATGTTCACTAAGTATATGTAATTAACTTTATTAGTATATATAAATAAAATACTAAATAATTTAAGACTGATAACTTATTGAGACATGAATTTTTAAGGGGAGATCTGCACTTTTTTGTCCAATGCATTTTAAATGGGCGAACAGGGGTTTAATTAGGTACAATTAATTAATGATCTATTGAAGCTATGTATTTAAAATTTCTACCGTATTTTAACACACATATTTGTCACATGATGTACTAGTTTGAACCAATTTAAGAAAAAAATACCAATATAAAAAAATAATTAATTAAAAGAAATTTTTGAACAAATTTTGTTTTTATTTAAATATTTTTTATAAAACTAATTTTTAAAAAGAAAAGATTAATTCTAGTAGACTTTGATTGCTACATAGTAGTGTTCAATAATAAAAAATTTGAACTTAATAGCACTTATAGTTTTTGAGAAAAGTGTACCTAATTGTTGAAATCCATGGTTACGGAAAAACGCGAGTAAAGCTAAACAATGGGATTGGAAAACAACGTGTAATACTTTTAATTTTATTTTTAACATTGAAAATGTTTATAAGGACGTGTTGCACATTTGCGGCCGATCGCTGGTGCGTGATCGAAAATGGGAACCGGTGAGTTTCCATAGAAACTACTTCTTTGTTGTCAATAACGTAGTACACATATAAAACTCATCAGCTGCTTTCCAAGTGAAATCGATGAATCTCAAGAAGAACAGCAAGCTTCTCTCCGTGCGCGCTTATGAATGCGACTACATTTAACTTATAATCTGTACATTGGTAAATGAAGAAAAATAAATATATATATTTTTTAGATTTATTGAAGCATTTTCAATGTCCTTCTCTGTGTGTTGCATTTGTGCAATGCCTGTACATTTTTTATGGTCACATTAATGTAGTTAGCCTCATAAAAGTATATATTTTCTTAATCAGGATGAAGTGGAGAATGTTTTGGGACAACACAAAAATTCGATTTTTTGACCGAAAAACTGCTGATCTCCCCTTAAACATAAAATGTCATATTTAAGATTTAAAAAATATGACTAATAAAACAGTTTAAGTAAACAAGCGGAAACGTAAATAGTCACAGCTATTCAAGTAAAGTAACCGAAATGAAAACCAAAATATTGCATAGCTAATATAAGTTAGTTACTGTAATCATAAACCGTTTTTCACTGAGAGCTAACAAAATTGTCGAAGCAAGTGTCAGTATAACATACATATTCAAAATTCATCCCCAGTTACAAAAGATTTGGTAATGTACAAAGCATTCACAAATGAATTGGTAAATATTCAGTAGGAAAACATGATATAATAACACATTTCAGGATTTTACAAAGACGTAAAACTATAAAATGCAGCAACAATAAACAAAATTGAGCTGTTTTTCAACAGTAACTTACATACGTGTTTCAGATTTTGTTTAAACTTTTCCCTGTAAGGAAAATACAAAACCAGTTGGCGTACTTTGAAGTAAACAGGTTTTATGATTTTGGTACTACCAATAATTAAAATTTCTGGCTATTATATAATAGAACATATGTTTATATGAAGTCCTTGGAGGGCAATGGATACAATAACCTAAGTCAGAACCTAGACCTAGAACGTAATGATTTTAGATGAATATGAGTAACTCAGAAAATAAGATGAAGCATACAGCATACAGATTCTATAGCAGACTACAGTAAAGCAATTTTTATCTAGAAAATAGCATCTTTGTACAGTTTATCTATTAGTCCATCTTTCATAATTGACAGTTGGTTAGTCATAATATTAAATATTGCACAATCTGTCTCCACCGGTGCCAAACGTCTGCTTTACGAATCTGATGTTTTAGCATACAACCTGGTAACCCCTTTATTTGGTGCATCTCGTCTCGAGTCTCGAAAGTCTTTTACGAAATCGTTGTCCTGTTTTTTTTCAAGGATGATGGATTTGTCCAAATTATTACAGAGATCTGTCGCCAAACAATATGTACAGAGAACATTACGACACAGTTCTTTTTATAGTAAAGAACACAGTTCTTTGTTATCACAGATATTTGTGTGGTTACATTATTAAAAAAAAAGGAATAAACAAAACAAGTATTCTAATGATAATTTTAAATTTTAAAATAAATTTTAACTGTTAAAAATATTAATACCTAACAAAACTTTTTATTTGTATTCTGAAGTGATGAAACAAAAGTGTAATTAAGTAATTTGTAAATTATCATTTTAGATAAAATTGTAATCACACAAAACTCTAAGGCAGTATGCGCAAACTAAAATTATTACTACTTCTAATTATTCTGAAGGACTCTTCAGAATAAGTCGGAGAGGATTTCTACCAAGCGTTTGAACAAGTTTTACATTAAGCAAATCTACTTTAAAAACAAACTGAATCACATAAAATAAATTCAGTTCAACACGAAAGTAAATGTGATCAGTGGGTACGTCAGATCGCGTTCCGGGAAAATAAAGAGTAATGGTGTACGATAACTAAATTACGATGCACTTTCTTAGTTTGTACCACGGTGCTTCGTGCTAACTTGTTGAAAGTGTACTACAGTATTAATTTTTCATACAAAAGCGTACATACTTTAAATGGAAGTCAATAAAATTTATTTTCTATTTGAGTTGTCAATGTATTAATAGATAACAGATTTTAGAATGTAGACAAAGAGGAAGAAATGTAGCAGCTTTAGTCTAAAAGTCCTAGGTTCCTTCATTTAATAGTCACAACTCATTTGTCAACTTAAACAATTATTTTAACGGATTATAATAAAACGTTAGAAAAAAATATAATTTATTAAAAATTGTGTGGTATTTGGTTTATCACGAGGCATAGGGTAGAGGAAAAAAAAGAAAGTTGTGTCGTAACTACTGTCAGAAGAAAAACTTTTAAATTGACAGCAATTAAATTGCAAAACTTCTGACAGGATCTTGTCGTATGAATGAGTCAGGCGCAGAATGTTAAGCTATGGAAAGAACGTTTCAATCACCCGAAAGGTTTTTAAAATTTAAAATTCAGTTTTAACTTCTGTATTTTCTGTAGACTGCAGTGCAAACATTTCCTAACGGTTTAGAATTTCTAAATTGCAAGTTAAGATCAAATAAATAACGCAAGGTGAACGAAAGTTTAGGATACGGAGATATGTTAATATTATATTGAATACTCCATAGTGACCTTACATTAGCCAAAATGACCTTACATGGCAGTACTTTTGCTGGATATCGAAAACGCAAAATGGTGTTTATAGGTATTTGATACTCCATTCTATAATTTTCCATCATGTTATAAGAAAAGTACATAAAGGATAATGATAAGTGGATAAGTAATAAGCGTATTGCATAAGCAAAAATAATGAATAACACAGTGAAGAAAGAAATAAGATGAAACACTGTGGTAGAACAGAACGACGATAATCCTGTGTACAGAAATTGTGGTAGATTTAAGTTGAATAATACGCTTCGTAGCATCTTTTATAGTAAATTTCATTCTATTTAAAGTAGCTGACACACGTAACTTAAAAATCTCGAGAAGCATTCACAAAAAATAAAAGAAATTTCGACGAAACCCAAACATCGAAGCATGCTAATGTTTGTAGGCTTTTGAAACGTATAATGTGCATATAACAAATATTTACTATATAACAAATATATTTAGGCCTACTATATAACAAACATATCATGTTAAAACGACAGAGACCGAAGATTTCTAGACTGTGGGGAATCGAAAGTGTGGAAGCGTTACATTTTTCGACGACGTTACATTTTTGTGGAATGACCCCCCAGCCTAAAAACATTATCATGTTAACTAAATAAAATTGGAAAAATACAAAGTTTGAGTTCTACGTAAAAGCGCAGAATCTCGTACATTCTACACAGTTGTCTGTCATCTATTCATCACTCTCAAGCGTAAAAATATATGAATTTTTCCCGCGTTATTCACCACGATCTCGTCTTTCCTGACTTTGTCTCTCCGCCTTGACGTTTCACTCGTACTATTATATTTTTTCAACTATTACGTATACAGAATAAGTATATTTTGTGCTTGGATATACGATTTTGTGTTTGGGCCTAAACCAGAAGTAACAGGAAAAGAGGAGTAGGACAGACATTACCCGTTTACGATCCTGGCAGTAATATTCATATTATTACTTAAACAGTTACATGGTACCTTCAGTACACCGTGGCTTTAGTAAATCGTGCCCCACGTTGTCAGCGATTTACCTTTAACGGAAACATTAAATTTTATATTCTGTTTAATATTATTAAACGGAAACGTAATAATTTTGTTTGGCGTGCCTATGCTTGCAATAAATTTGTTTACAGCGGCATGATGAGGATACAATTATGAATTTATTTGTTTATAACAACGATAGAATTTCCCATTTCGTATCGCCACATACCAAATTCAGAAATATTTGTTTTTTTTTTACATTCTCTCGTGCATAATTTTTACAGAGTGGTTATATAAAAGTTTTTATCAGGTAGAGTGGGTAAACTTTAAAATATTGTTTATTGTTATATCTGTGCAATTTGTACAGCCTCAAACACACACACACACCCGCGCGCGCGCGCGGGAAACCGTAATCTCTAGGAATTACAGTTATGAATTTCTCTTTTATAGTGTGGTGTACAAATAAATAAATAAACACAAGGGGGACCGATCTCCCAAAACACTAGTGCTACTTAAAATCCTTACAAATTTAAAAACCCTTCAAAAACAGACTGTCGTGTAGCTGTGTGAATAAGTTTGTATATATATGTGTGTGGGTAAACCTTATATACATTAATACAATTTTTGTGTGTTTATTCTCACTAGCGTATTCCCTGACTCTATGTATTTATTAAGTACTTTATTATAAAGCCCAATTTATATATACACCATTTGTATAAACCATTTATATGTATATAAATATATAAATCAAGTATATCTAAACAGGTGTTATAAACAATAGATTTAAAATTTGTATGACTATTTATTTGTACATTTTATTATTTATGAAGATGACAGTAATGTATAATAAAACAGTAGAAACAATGTAGTAAATAATAAAAAATATGTTCTTGTTCAAATCGTAAAATATTATTTATTAATAAATATAAAACTATAAATCTGGTCTTTACATTATTTGTATTATTGACATATCGATATTTTCAACACTTTACGGGTACCGAACCCTCGTATTGTGAAATCTGGTAGTTATATTTTATTTAATTAAACATGATACTTGGTGGAAAATTTTTATTTCATCTAGTATCCTACAATATTATTTTACTATAATTAGGTTTACCTAACACGCATTCTTCTTAGATACTATTTACATAATATTGTCTAATAAATATATTTATCTAATAATTATGAAGAAATTTTACTTCACATTCATAGGAAGGTAGGCTATATATAGGTCTAATCTGAAAGTTTTTGTTTAACTATTTTTGTTTAAAGTTTTTTTTAACTTAATTTTGGTTTGCAGCACTTTTTTTATACCTTCTGTCTCTCAAATTTAATTTGTTGTCACTATGTATTTTGTTGTATAAATTCACAGTGTTTGAAAGATAGCCTATATGTAGTTTAACAAGGATTTAAAAAAACTGAACAACGCAAGCAAGTTTTTGTGCTCAGAAAACGATAGAGAAAAATAATAACGGTACGTCTTTCTACAGTAGCAATTTTGTCTTTGTAGTTGTATAATCTAGAATATAAAATCAAATTGTATTCTATGATAACAAGCATTTTGTTCTGACGGGTGAATCCTAGTTAAAACTCTTGTCTTCAGCGGTGAAAACCCTTGTATGGTGCACAACCTCGTTTAAAAATTATTCTACAAGTCATGCATATCTTACATTAATTGAATGCAATCTCGTGTGTTCTCCTTTAGTATAAAAACACTTAATTTTCTATAAAATGGTCTGCTTTACAACTCGTACTGTTTAAAATTGAAACGTATAAATTTATCTCTTGTGTATTTTAAATATTTCTCTTCTTGTTTTTACATTGTTTAAAAAAAGAAAGTTGCATGTAACGCAACTTCATGAACATTTTGTTAAATTCATCTAGGTTTGTATTTACAGAAAACATTACTGCAACAGGATTTGTTTGATGTAACTAGATAAACGATCATAACAAAAATTAATATCGAGCTTCACAGATCATTTACATACAGTCTCAGTTCCTCGTTAGTTTAATATTATAATATTAAACGAGTAAGTTTACCATGTACTCGTAGTTTTGAGACATTAAGAACGTTTGTGTATAGCGTTCGGCATGATGTTTTTATCAAGTAATGAGTAAATGCTTCTCTACATCAGTCACCGGTTGTATTTTTATTCACAGTATATTTTGTATAAATACAATTATTAACCATATTTTTGAGTAATCTGAATCATTACGACTATTGAGGTGTAATGTGTAAAGAATTATTGTACTTATAATTGTTAGTGTTTTTCTTTTGTTTACGACTCTGTTAATGATGAGTTTTGTAGTCTATAAATACGATTCATACTCGTATATTTTTTCTGTTTTTAGTAGCGACTTTCCAATATGTGAACGTAATTCCTGTTTGAGTATCTTGTACTGTCGCTAGTTATTGATCTTGCAAGTTTCCCCAAACTACACAAATAAACCTGTACTTTTGGAGTAATCTGTGCATAAATACTTTATACTAATATGAACGTTTAAACTACAGACTAATTGCATCAGGATCAACTTCGTATTTTATAGTTAATTGTCTAAGAGTCAAGCGCTTGGTCTTGTTAGACTGTTTATCATTTTGTTTTGTTTTTCATATGTCATAGATTAGCGGTGAAGCACTCATTGTCACGATTATTGTTTTATTCTGATTTACCATTTATTTGTATTTCTACTTGAGCACATACTCTACTGTTTTAATACATCTGTAAAATGTTATCATTTTTCCATGAGTGACTATATCTTTAACTTCTCTTTTAATGCAATAATCAAGCAAGTGGTTATTATACTGCCATGACATGGTCAATACTAATTATTTTCAACAATCGTATTACTCTATTGTGAATACATTCTGATCTTTTTTCTAATGTTAATAAAACGTTATTTCAATATTAATGTTAGTGAAAAGTTAACGTTTGTAAGCCATTTTAAATTGCTTAATACATACATTTAATTTACTTTGTCTACAGCAAGCCTTTTTAATTTTTCACTACTTTTTAAGACAAAATAAAACATAGCGCTTTAATCAACGTTATCTACTTATGGACAAGTTGATTTACATATCGAACTTAATAAAATTAGTAGAACATGATTAATAAAAACGTTTATTGTTACAAGTATTTTGTGTTATAATAACAAGACTAATAGTACATGAATAATATACAAATGAACTACACAACACGTATGAATTAAACATTTATCAAACACACGTTACTGATGGGATGGAATTAATTGATATCACACTTTAAAATAATTTTAACTCTTGTGCGAAGGAGAAAATACGTTTACTTTTTATAATACACCGTACGAAATCTATTACATTTATCACTTAATTAAAGGTGAAAAGTTTGGCGCCCGATAAACTAAAAAATAAGTGTTTTTAAATGTATTGAACCGTATACTTACATATCTTGGTAACGTTTTAACTGTACAATGAAATATTATTATTTCTTCTTTGCGATATAGGCCTACCTGTAAGACCTGTTTATACAAAGCGCTCAACTGCTGGTACATTGAAACTTTACTAGTAGCAGTACATCCAATTAAATTTACGTTAGGCCTATCGTCTAAAAGCGGGCCACGGCACTCTAACTGTCGTAATACTCAGTTAATATGTAATAACTGCCGTAATACTATTAACAGTTAATAGCTGAATTCATTGTTATTGGCCTCCATAACATTACTTTATTTGGCAGTTAGTAACGCTTAAAGTAAGGAGCTGTATTTATATCTATATTAGATAATAACATCTAAAAAATCTCAAAGTGTTTTCGGCGGTAACTTGCATTCAGAAATATACCTCCCGCAATGTTAATAGATTATTAAAAGTACACTCACTACGTAACATATAATAAATGTTGGCCTATAGTTTAATCACCACGGGTTTTAATGAGGTGATATTTATTGAGAAGCAAAGAAAGGAAAGTTAAATTTACTGTACCTATTTAGATATTGATTGTCGATTGCCAGCCTTATATTAAATATTTTTGAATCGTATAAATGTAAATTTAAAAACAGATTGGTCCACTTTCTCAAGAGTAATGACTGCATGTGGTAATTTTAGTTTAAAAAAGAAGAAGTTAAAACAATAATCTCATCAAGAGATAGGCTTTTAATTATATTTTAAGGTGTGTAGTAGAGTGCTGAGAAGTGAAAGTAACAGAGGTTTGTTTCATTAAACACTAAATTTGAATATAGAAGAGTAAGAGAAAACATTCCAGACAACAATTTTAAAGTATAATATCTTATAGAGAAAAGAAAAAACAGGCACTCAAAACATATCTAGTTCTTCAAACACAAAATGATTTATGTAATATTTTGCAGAAATTTGAAAGATGTTAAAATATTAACTGTAATAAATACACGTAATAAATAACTGTAATGAATAAATATCTATAAAGATACAATGAAACTACATTCTGGGGAGACAGTTATGTTAAACAAAAAGGACTTAAATAACAAAGTGCAATGTTAGTGCGTGCGTGCGCGGGTGTGCGTGTGTTCACATTTTATTTAATAACTTCAGTAGTAATTAACATTTATTTATGAAACTTGGACAGAGTATGCACAGTATTGAAGGGTACGTTTTTCATATATTCAATACTACAGAACTATAATTTTAATATTTTTTGTTTTAATGACATTAATTCTTCTTTTAACTCGTTATCTGCAAGAGGGTAATAAAATTTTTAGATTAAATCTAGACAGGTTGAAGTTTGCCTATCATGGTGAAAATCTATGACGTTGGGAGGATTTCCACCAATCAGAAGGTCTAAAATTTATTTGGGTCGGTACTTTGCGGAGTACGGATGGGACAGTTCGCTTCGAGGTTTCGTCAAAGAAGGTCGTACTGACTGTCGCGAGTTTTTCGTGTCATGACAGGTCTAATCTGTATGTAACGAATGACTTTGGTACACGTTACGAGTTAGTCGTATACTTATTCCTGTGGAAGAACTCAACACCAACTTATAATAGATCAAAATTTAGTGCTCTTCGCGCTAGTGGAAGATTTTACGTTTAGGGGCAGCAATACCGACCGCGATGTTACTAATTTAACGCGAGAACACTTCAAGAATCGGGAGTTTGTGTAAGCCCAATACACATGGTCTACTATTAGCCCTGTATAAAACCCTGAGATAAATATTATAAACAATAACAGTCGATAACCGCAACGCGTGTGTGTGAAACGTAAGTGAACGAATCTGAGGTCAACAGGCAACGAACGAAGAGTCAACAACAGCTGAGCGCCGGACGTCGACAATACTGTTGGAATTCTACGAACAAGTAACGATTTATTGTAAAACGAACCCTATAAACTCTTTTATTGAAAGACATTTAAATAATCAAATAAATAATTTTATGTTTAAAACTTGATGAGACAGAAATAATAATTGTGTTAGTTATCAAATTTTCCTACCTCCAGGTATAGACTCTGTGTGTATATTTTCATTATAACTATCTATGCAATAATTGTTTGTTACGCTGCATAGATAGTGTTTGTGGTGGTGTAAGTGTAGGGCACGCTGCAATATATATAATGTTTGAATGTGTGTATGTGTATGTGGGAGGGCGAGGTACGACATAATAAAGTCAAACGGTTCTTATATAGAACTCTGGCAATCAAATGTAGATATAGGCTACTTCAAATTATTAGATACATCGTGTGTGTGTATTATCCAAGTAATTATCATCTCTTACAGAGAGGGCAAAGTCTACACAAACGTGACATTCTAAGCCCTCTCTATAAGGAGTCCACCCATATAAGAAAGTTTCCCATGCAAGGCATGAATTTGGTTTACCTGCTGCGACAGGATATTACTAAACACATAAATCACATCGTAAAGTTTTGGTTATTCGTATTTACTGTGACCCTATGTGCAATAATAAAACTTTGTTTTCGTTCACTATCAGCGATAAAATATGGATTATGGCAATATTCTGCAAACCTAGTATTCCTGAAAAAATAAGCTTTTCATTTTAAACATCGTTTTCAAATAGGCATTTCTAAATTTAAATATTTAGGCTTCATTGGTATTCAAAAGTGGCGTTCAAATTTTTGGCACATTGTGTTATAATGTTGTGTAAATATCATTTTTGTTAAATAACTGTAGTGGTTGATGAATACACAAGATTACCTTTTCCAAGTTGTAGTTAATTTTATAAAATAAATTAGATCATACTAGGAAATTACATGGACTATATAAAAAAATGGCCTACATACGCTCAATGTTAAATTGTTCTTGTAAAAAACTATTATATATCACATTGGTATTAAAACTTTTGTGCTGCTTTTAATACGCGATGAAACGTACATAATTTTTAACACATATATACAGAAAAGTATTTACTGACTAAATCAAAACAACCGGTATTTTCCTACATTATTTTACGGAGAAATTTTTAAAAATCTTAGTGCGTATACTTTTTACAGCAATAACTACATCTAATCAAATGGGTGTAATAAGTAACCAAGTTATGTAATAAAATTAATATTTTTTACTGTTTATTGTAAGTTGTCTGTAACAAAATATTTTTCCGGATTAGTTAAAAAAAAGCACGAAGAAAGTTATGACATGAAGTCAAAAGATATTAAATAAAATACTCCATGATATAGAAAATATGTTTGACTAAATATGTATAGACAGGAAAATGCTATTTATTTATTATTTTGAATAAATTTAAGCATATAGACTGGTCTACTGTTCAAAACGGGTGATGATCGACTTATAGCTAAATTATAAATTTTTCAATCGCATTTTTTTTAAATGCAAATATCTTTAGGCCTTCGGACTTTACTGTCAGTTGCGACGATGATTTGTAAATTCAAATAACAGAGTCTAAACAGCTAGAATAAATATTTTAATGCAAATTAATATATCGTACGTTTCATTGTTAGTTTATTAGTTGAATTGCACGGAGTTAATACAAATTTGTGAGGCGAAAAACCACGTTTCCTTAGGGTTCGTGTCACGTCAAACCGCGCGAAGATTAAACCGACCAAGTGAACAGTCGCGCTGCCAACTAAATAACTCGTGGCAAAGGGTTGCTACTTTTTATTCGCCTCAACCCACATTTTTTCTCCTGTATTGTCACTATTGTTCTAACCCATTCTTCTGTTTCCCACACAATACGTACAATTCCAGGACGAAAGTTAATTTAATTTTTTACTGAACAGAGTAAATATTGTCGTCGTCTACCTATTGTAATTAAGCACTGGTTTACAAATGTATAATTTTGAAATTAAAATGAAAAATATTGAAACTTAAAAGTTTTGTTTAATCTTATAACACTTTTAAGTTATAAAAATAATAAATAATATTATTTTCTAACCGGCCTAATTATTATAGCAATGATAATGATGATGAGGATGATGATTCTACTACTACTACTACTACTACTACTACTACTACTACTACTACTACTACTACTACTACTACTAATAATAATAATAATAATAATAATAATAATAATAATAATAAGAAGAAGAAGAAGAAGAAGAAGAAGAAGAAGAAGAAGAAGGGTTTAAACAATTTTTATTCAATTTTTCAGTTTCATTATCATACTTTGTCTGCTGTAGGGGTATGTACCTGTAAGATATTAATATTAAATAGAGAGGCATTTAATTATAGAAAAAATATTCCGGCACTTATGGGGGACAAAGTTCCCTAGTAACTGTCATCATTACAAAATGATTATTTATTTCTACGCTGGATACCGTCACCCTTGCTTTCAGGATAATATAAATTGCCACCATCATGTTGCACGTTAGTGAGCCAGGCCATCCTACTTCTCTGATTCTGATAGTAGACATTTTTTAGGACTAATCTCTTATATAAAATTATGAAACTTGTCGGGTACATAGTGGCTTCTAAAATTCCTGTTATCCAATCCTAATTTGGTTTGAACCGGGAGCGTATTAGCACTCCTTGCCGATCAACGGGCTACCCGGACTAGATATGTTATTTCTAACCATAGCAACATCCTGGGGATAATCTAATAGTGTGGTTTCTCGTCGCCATGATTGCTTTGAATTCAGATGTCCTTAAGAGTCTCTTTGCAGCCGCTCAATTTGAGTCAGACGCTGTCGTGCCTAGTCCGTAAGACGTATTTGACATTCCTCCTACCTCTCATATCTAAGAGGCATTCCCTGATCCACGTCATGGGGATGCGGCCTCTACGAGTGTTAGGCCCCTAAGCGGCGACTTTTGTCATGATAGGCTTAAATTTGCCTCCGTATCAATGTTCCTTGAAAGCCTAACGCAGTTTGAAATAAAGGCGAGATTTAAACCTCCTGACCAATAATCTTACACAACTTCTACAATTTTATAAAGACGAGTATAATTTTATAATTTCGATATTTGCTTGGTAAATATATTCTAATTGAATTAAATAATTTTAAATTGTTGTATTACATTTTGAATATTAAAACAGTCACACTCACTTATCCTCTCAACTTATATTACGGTAGTGTACAGATTAAGCTAAACATGTGGTATTTTCATGATTATTCAGTTTTATGTGGGAAGCAACTTACCAGCAGCTGAGCCTTCCCTTCACTTTCCTTTAGCTATTGTTTTAAACCTGTTGTTTCAGCTGTTGTTGTACATTAAAGTGTCATACAATAATGACTCAAAGAGACACTGTCAAAACGTGTCAAATACACTTGGCCACTGTTAACAATATTTTAAGACTGTACTAAGAAATTGGTTCCGTTAGTCATAAAATAGTAGAAAATTGTAGTAGAAAACATAAGAAAAAGATTTTTAGGGTTGCGTTTCCATTCACGGCCGAGA
Source organism: Magicicada septendecula (assembly GCA_034769895.1). Taxonomy (NCBI): domain Eukaryota; kingdom Metazoa; phylum Arthropoda; class Insecta; order Hemiptera; family Cicadidae; genus Magicicada; species Magicicada septendecula. The sequence goes on from CM068367.1 coordinate 291,762,642, forward strand.
TGATGAATTATAACATATACATCGGAGTTTCGAAAAGAAGAGTCGCTCCAGTGATGGAAAACCTTTGTCCGCAAGGAAGTGGAAGTTTGAAAAAATCTTGCTTTGTACCAGAAATCCAAAAAAAGTATGGCAGTTCTAAAAATACACAAAACCCTTTTTTTTTGGCTGTCCAGGAAACTCACCAGTCTTTAAATCCAGTTGAGAACCTTTGGTTTATTATTAAGGGAAGGTTTTGAAGAATGGCTAATACATCGAAAACTTAGTTTCGACTGTATTCAAAGTCTGGTCACGATGAAGACATAGGCCTATGTGTGAAAAACTTACTAAATCCTTGCTCAGACGTGTGTAAAAACTTATTAAAGACAAATGAGGCCACTTTCAATATTATTCCTGTACTGTTATGCTTGTAAATTATGATTTAAACTGTCTCATACCTGTGTTCAGATCGACTTTCACGCTACTCTACATCAGGTTGTAATTTTCGTAGCCTACGATATATATTAAAAAACCTCCAAAACGTAGATCTCTCGTGTTATATTGTCAGATTTATTTGGTATTTAAAAAAGTTACATGCTCCCTTAAGCCTCCTCCAACTCTGAGGTACTGTTCCTGTGACTTTATTTCTGAGGGTTACAATACAAATTTCCTGTTCCAAAAGGTTCTAAATTAAGCTTATGAAACATTATCAAACTCTTAAATGTGAACAATTTTATTTACATTTTTTTCAATACTTTGTATGATTTCTGTCCTATTTTAGGGGAGAGAACACTAAAAATTTACACTTTCTACAATAAATACACTATGGGACTAATACACACGCTATTATGTATGTGCGTGTCTAAGTGTTCAGAAGTCTGTAATTTGCGCAATGTTTCTTTATATCTACTATATTTAATAGAAAGAACAATACTTGAGTAAACAGCTGTTAATTTGTACTGTGAAGATCGGACTATAATTGTATTTATCGAATAAATTGGAGTGCATGCCAAATGAATCAAATATTAGAGACACAAGTCTTTCAAATATTTGCATAAAAGCTTCTCAAAAATAGTAGACGTTTCTTCTTATATTCAACACAATTCAAGAGTATCGAGATTGGGTTTAACTAGGACGTGTCTTGGCAGCAGTAGCAATTGGATAACGTGAAATATTCTTAACCGTGAGTTGCAACTAAATCTTTCTTTCCGCAACTTGCAAAATACAAAAGTCATACGATAACAGGACCGAAGGGCCTAACATAAGAACAGTTTCCATAGGAGTGTCCATGGTACATTTGTGCAGTTTTTAAACATTTGTACATTTACATATGTACATTTACATTTGTACATTTATATGCATTCCACCATATAAAAAAAGTATTATGCAGAAAATATAATCCATTCCACTTGTTATATTTACTGTTTTATATCAACGAATAGCATCTGTTATTCTCAAGCAGTATAATCACATACAATTTTGTTTTACATTTCATACAAAGTACTTTATTCCTACTATTTACTGAAGACAAAAACACTAACGTTGTCTTTTAAAATTGTTGTTTCTCCATGGGAAATACGTAAGTCTAAATAAAAAAAATTTAATATAAGCCAACTATTCTTAACGTCTGCAATTGATGTCTTTAAATTTTTAATCTCTCAATAATTCCTTCTGCAAAACCATATTTCAGTTTTTGTATTTTCAACCATAGCAGTTACATACGTTGGTTTTCATATTATCACCTTTCATTATATCTACTTTATTCTTATTAATTCCATTTACTTCTGTTTATAATATCAACAAATTTATTAGCGTTAGGGAACCGTTCAGTAATTTACAATATTCCTGAAAATTCGTTAAAATAATTTTACGATACTGATTGAAGACTCTTTGAACACTTGATAAAACATATTACCACAAAGGTTTTAAGAACACACAAACACTTGGTAGTTTTCCAATTATTTTTAATATCTGATAATTGTTTCAGCCTATTAGGGTATTTTCAACGAACTGTGTTGTTCTTAGCAGCTCTTTGGAAATAGCTCAATAGGCTGAAAAACATTGTCAGAGGTTAAGAATAATTGTGAAACTACCAAGTGTTTGTGTCTTTTTACAATCTTTGTAAAATAATTTTAAATTTCAAACCGTTTTGAATTTCTAGAACACTATATCTAGATAAATTCGGATTAATCAATGTTACTGTACATGTACGTGATGGAGAAATGTCTTGCATTAACTCAACTCGTCTTTATATAGATTCACATACATTTCTATGTACATGAGGAGGCTTATACATGATTTATACCAGAATGGTAAAAAAAAAAGTTATTATGCTTAAAACATAGATTAAGAGGACAAAGAAAGTTGTATTTGTAAACGTGAACTTATGAAACTATCATTAAATCTTTTAATGTTTTACACGTTATATAAAAGTAATATTACGATCTGTTCACTAAAATGGAAAAGTAGAAATACATTTGATACGGGATTGACATTAATATAAGAAAAAGCAATTAAAATTTTATTTAAACTAAAATGAATAATAAATGAAGATTATATATTGATAAAAACTGTAATCTGGTATTTTGACATTTGGAAATATCAAAGAGTTAATGTGTAGCGAAATTAATGCAACTTGCAGTCATATCGCAGTCAGATGGATACATTGTCAATCAGTCAGTCGTGGTGAGTTCAATACTTAGGCCTACATTTAGTAGAATTTGTTAGTGAACGAATTTTTTATAAAACACTTATGCATCCAGACTATACATTCATACACTCATATGTTTAATCACTATTGATACATTACTGTACTGTAACTGTAGATTTGATTCGATACATATCACACATACCCATTGTTTACATTAGGTACTGCCACTTATTGTCAATAAGTACATCACTTGTTAAAGAGAATAATGCTATATCACGGTAAATATTAAAAAACAATAATATTTCTTTTTATGGTAGTTTAAATACATTTTTATTCATTATCGTTATCGATCGTATACGAGGGTCAGTTGAAAAGTTCGCGGAGCGACATATTATGTAACTTAGCGGTAAAACTAAAATTTTTCGTGTGCTGCAAGATTTGTATTTTACGTAAAACTCCTGTCAATTTCCAAATCTATTTATCCATTTATTCATTGTTTAGAAGCTGTTTAAGATTGACGTGACATGCGTGTTTTGAAAAACGGACAAAATCAAACATCGTGGTGTGATTCTTTGTTAAAAATTGTTTAGCGCCAACGGAAATTCAAAACGAAATTGTAAATGTGTCAGGAGATGTTGCGACTTCAAAACTAACGGTTTGTAAGTAGGTACTTGAATTTAAATGTGGTCATACGAGCATTGAAAACGTGGTAGCACTGGACGCCTAAAAAATGCAACAACTCCAGATGCGGCAGCCATCTTGCAGAACGCTTTTTCACACCAAGTTCTTAAGTTAAAGTATGATCACACGCTTATATGAGATACCTATGATTTCAGCAACGTCTTCCACTCTTCAATGCGCCAACACCATACGCGGTCTTCCAACACCGTATGACATTTTTTCAATAATGCCATTTTTTGTTGCGCTTTTGGACGGCCACTGCTGGGATGGTCTACAGTGCTTCTACGACCACGTTTAAACTCGAGTGTGCCCCACTTACCGTTGTTTCTGAAGACGCAGCATATCCTAACACATTTACAATTTTGTTTTGATTTTCCATTGGCGCTAAAACATTTTTAACAGAGACTTCATCACAACATGATGTTTGATTTTGTGCTTTTAAAAACATGCGTGACAGGAAAATTTCAAACAGCTGGTAAAAAGTGAATAAATTAACAGATATATCTGGAAATTAACAGGCGTTCACGCGAATAATACATCTTGCAGCAGACGAAAGATTTTAGTTCTACCACGGAGCTATAGATATCGCTCCGCGAAATTTTCAACTGACCCTCGTATGTATCAATAATCAAGTGTCAAGTGAGCAGGTTTGTGTTTTTTACCGTGGAGGTGTATGATACGGGATTACGAAACATAAATATAAAAACCACTTGTGGACAGACCATCACAATTTAGTGGCGGAAACTATAGCTACTTCTTTACTGATGTGTTTAAATCCTCATCTCCCTTTGTAACGCACGTAGGCATTACTTCGCGATGGAGGTCGCAGCCGCGTAACGTAACGCTACCTTACATCTCATATCCTCAGTGTCATGCAGTTAGTGAAACTATTTGTTTGGCTGGCGTCTTCTGGATCTTCTTCAGCACGTGGAGTATCTTAAAAGAACCTGTGCTGTGGTGTTGTGCTATGTCTGCTGTAGTGTAACCTCTATAATAGCTATATCGCTAGGGGATACAACAGTCCATAAGGCTAGTGCTTTGCGGGAAGGTAATGATAAAAGTTCAACTAGGAAAAATCCATAATATATTTCCATATTATATGTAAGTGTGTGGCCGCGTGTGATGTTAACCAAATATTATTTATAGAATTTTGTGATGTTAACCGTAATTTATAACTTTACGTCATTGCAAGTGAGTATGCATAAATCCTCACATGTAGTTAATGACGCGGATTCACCGTATGTTTTTGTAATGACCATATAAAGAAATCAATGTTCGCTGACATTCCGCTGATGCTGATGCGACATAGCCATTCAAGTCTCATTAGCAATGCAAGCCAAATAGTACTTTTAGTGTCCTTGGGTTTGAACGTTTGTATAGCTAAGGATCTTGCCACAACGCATGCAAATGTAACTACTGGTAGCAAAGCGATGTGCGAAGAAACCAATTTTTTCCTTCCTGCAGTCTCAGATAGTGACAAAGGATTGTAGGTAAAATTGAATTAAGTATATCTCATGGAAGTAATCCATATTTGCTAGTGAACCTTCTAAGTATCTGTTCTAATATGGTAATTCTAATGTCATATATCCCCAGACTTGTCAGAAGTGATTACTCTCATCCTTATAAGCAGGCTTTTTGTGCGGCTAAGAGCAGAGCCCATTAAAGTAGCTGTTGATAGAGTAACGTGGTTTATAATTTAATTTTTACTACATACGTTACGGCTGATAGGGTGTGCAACCTGTAGGACACAACTGTAATTTTATGGAACACAAAGGTGTACTTGGAAGTCCTATCTAAACAAACGTTTATGAGTTAACAGAAAGAAATTATGAAAACCTTAAGAGAGCTGTTTACTATCCACTCCAATATCTTTAGTATCTGTTTACTTCAGTAAAGTTGGCATGTTACAGAGAATAAGAGAAAATCTCTTGTTAGAATAATGTTAACAAGCTGGATTTCTTCAGTCAGCCAATTTTATTTAAAAACTTTCTTCAGCACAGAACTGACAGGTTTATGATTTTCTGCCAAACTCATTCAAGGTTAATTGAAATACCTATTTCATTAGAGAATGATGCGACATTAAAAATGATGTAAGATTTAATTCGAATATCTTTAAACTGAATGTTCGTTGTTTTTTATCATTGAAAATATTCAAGACGTATAATCTTCCAGAGGAGAAAAACGGGAATATATTTATTTACTGCATGTTATAGTAGTTAAATGGGATTGATTTAATTGAATACATCTGACTTTACTTTAGTCTAATTTGACGAGACGGAAGCCCACCATCTGGTTTTGTTATAAACTTATTTCTGTTGCAGATTAAGTAACAGACGATTTGAAGAAAACTTGAAGAAGGTTTAAAGAAGAAGAAAGATTTGAAGAAGAAGGCTAATACTATGGAAGAGAAACAGCTCTTTCGTCTCCCAGTAATATTTGCCACACATGGAACGTGTTTTTAAAAGTGCGTAATCAGATTGATGTATTTGTGTATGTATGTACATACATATGTACGCGCCATACAGGTGTGTGTGTGTGTGTGTGTGTGTGTGCGCGCGCGCGCATAGCGTGAGTGATTGAAAGGAAATATTGGTGGTAATAATTTACAGGTGACAGTAAGTTTTACAGGATGTGTAAGCTGTTCCTAATAGAGCTGGAAATACACTCTGCAACTTATACAATCAATTATATCAAATAATTTGACTTTATTTAGGTCACAATAATAGTACGAAAATTGCATGAATACGTACTGTTCGTGTTTTGTTTTAAATTTATCACGTAGTATTTATTTAAGATATTCTAATAGAATAATATGAAATAGTATTTATGGTTTGCAAAAAGAAAAATAATTCAAAAAGTAATGTAACATATTGCATGTCAATAATATTAAACATCCTTTTTGCACAAAATTTAAAATAATTGCCAGACTCAAAAATTATTGTTCAACTTATTGTCTTAAAACGTGTCCATGTATTTGACATAAAAAAATTTAAAAAATCTAAAACCTACTTAATATTAAATATAGGATAAATATTTGTAAATATTCTATTAAAAAATTTACAATATTTGAATTGATAAAATAAATCAAATTGTAAGAATATTAAGTAATAGCGACTCGGAGTGAACGCAAAAACAGTCTAGTGGTAAAAACTAAGTTATGCTAAGTCCTATGGTGGTACCGTATTACCCAGTATACGTATACATAGTAAACAGTAAAGGACGTTACAGTATTATGTGTCTGCATTTAGATAGACGTATTATGATAATTTAAACCAACAAAATACACTCTCACGATCTATGAAGCTATTTAGGTTTTGTTTTTAAAGCGGAAAAAGCCCTTCATCGTGAATTTTGGTAATTTAATTTAATTCATCAAAACATACGCATTTAGACTATTTTAACATTACCTTTCCCAAATTTTTCAACAAAGGGGTAAATAACCATATTTTATCATTATTGCAATTATTAGAATTACCAAATTTTTTACGACAAACATAGTATTTGCAAGATGTTAGTTTATGTCACAAACTTAAATATTTAAGTATTTGTATCGAGGCAACAATTGTTAACGTTATGAAGTACATAAATAATGACTAAATAATTCTGCTGGAAATAATTTAACAGTGTTAAAATATCTATTAAAAAATTATTTATTAGACATTATTTTTTAATAACCTGTAATAAAGGTAGTTGAAACATTTTCTTTTGTATATCAGTTATGTATAAAATACAACTCAATGCGTTAAACATTTCTGAAAGTATGTACGATATTTAAATAATTTATTTAACTTAACGCCTCCATTAGTCTGGCATTTTATTAGCATCTAATAAATTACTTTAAATCATTAAAATGCTTACGTTTATATTTTGTTTGTTTAGTTAATTTCCTCAGTTGACCTTAACGTATATATCAGAAAATAAAATTGCATTAACTTAATTTTATTCAGAGAGGGAATCGATCGACACACTACGACGACCACATGGTACGATTGAACTTTACAGCCCAAATTCATGAAAAACAAGAAACACACGGTTGATGTCTGAGGCTTCCACGGGCGGCGTCAATGTTGGGATTTGGCTTGTCGGGCTGCAAGGTCGTGGTCTGGAATTGTTGGCTGCAAACGTTTCGGCTGTACCCTAGACGACCATCTTCAGTAGATTAAGTTGTAGCAAAAGGCTGACCAAGTTATCGCAAGTCATCTTCGTGTGGACTCCAAAAGTTTATAAATATGGGTTCCCAACGACCACTGTTCACGGGGTTCAACTATTCTTAAAAACCAACATGTATTTGCGAATAAGCTGGTTGTACTAAATTTTCCTAATTTACCTATTTGGCCGCTCAAATTGCAGTAAGTTTCTGGTCCACATGTCACCATCTTTTTGGTTATCTTTTGCGACCAAATTCACCCCTAGTTTTAGCAGACTTTCTGTACTTGAAACCTTCATCAAAGTGTCGGACGTAACAAGGGCTAATTATGAATAAGACATTAGGCCTAGTGTGAGTGAGCAACAACCAGACCTACAACGGGACAGGAAGCCTCGATCATAAGGCAAGAATATTAACGTTAACCAGTAAACTACGTAAAAAGGTCAAAACTTAAGAATAATTATTACTACAAAATGTTGTTGTAATTTATCAGGTATTGCCAGTGAGAAACGGATAAAAGTAACTTATTAATAATTAAATTGATTAATTAAATATTTTATTTTATTATTGTGTATAATGTACAGGTAGACATGTGGTAACTTGGGTATGCCGACGGTATGTTAACTTAGGTCTACATAAGCCGACAGATTGTTTGAAGCGTATGGCTAAGGGCTTTATGTTAAAATTTTTTAAATTTGTATTTATGCTTGTCACGGTGCCCTGTATATGCACACAATTTATATGCTAAAAACTACGGCTGCTACTATATTAAACATATTACACGGCTACACTAGTATATCTTAGTTGGTACCAGTCCTAAATATGAGTTCTGTTTAATTAAAATTTAAATCTTTGCATTCGTGAAAGCCTAACCTAATTTGGTTTCAATAAAACTTCTACCCTAGTGTGGCGCAGATATATAAATTATTTTTAGATTAAATTTTAATTCCGCACACTTTCCTTTATGCATAAATAAAAATACGACTGCATAGAGTCTTATAAATGCTTTGAAAGAGATGCCGGTCATTACAGATTTAAAACCTGTGTTCTTAAATAGCTTTTATGGCTTAAGTTTGTGAATTTTCCAATGAAAAAGTTTATTTAAAATACTAAAGTTTTGCAATTTTATGACAAAATAGTAATCTTTATCACAAACTTATAACTACTATGCTATTTGGCTATACACTCATAAAATGTATTGATTTAAAAAAATATCTTACAATATTTTTAAACAATGTTTTGTCATCACATTCTGACCGTACGCCTTTGACAGCATCACCGATAAAGTATGTAGAAGAATATTTGGGTGATCCAGAAACATTGAGATTGTTTCTATTGAAAATAAAAGAATCTATTCAATTGTATTAACTGATCTTGATCTTTGCAAATAACATATTTAATTTTTTTAGGAATTTAGCGTTTTACTTAAAGAATATGGTTTAAAAAACATGCTTAAACAATTATTTGTTTTGAAACGTATGTGTGGCCATATACAGAACTTGGCCATATACTTACACATATTGCATAGGAATTTAATTTTTTTTTTTATAATCATACTCTACAAAGCACGTTTAAACGATTATTTATGAAATTATGTGCTTTAACTTAGCCTACACAAGTTTTAAAGAGCATGTGTAAACGATTATTTCTTTTTGACCATTAACAGTATTGTATAAATTATTTGCAGTTTACTTCATACGTTGCTTGGAAAATTTTTTTTAACATTTTGTGAAACGGCACATATTAAAACATATACACACACGCTCACCAATTCACATATAAAATAAAATATGTTCTTTTTGCGAGTTGAGTTCCTCGGTTGTGTTCTGCTGTTTTTCGCAACGTTTCGACAGCAGCATTTCAGGCAGAATCCTCCTCGATGACTTAGAATAGGTAGATGTTTCTCATAAGCTGAGCCTCTAGTTATACTGACTGTGAGCTGTAAGGCGTGTTCTTATTGATTCGAGATCTAACCAAGAGATCGTAAGGGTAAGAAAGCATATAACGAAGAGATCGTACGTTGTGAGAGTAAGAAAGAGGAGGAGAGAACATGTACTTAAATGTTCTCCACCTCTGAATTTATATTAAATGTGTGTGTCGCTCTCAAGCTGATATCATGTTAAGTGTTTTGCTGTACTAATAGGATTCCATAAATATATGAAAAACATATAAATACAAAAACAAATATAATGATAGGGAAGACCTAGCCGACGTTGAGCGGCAGGAAAGTATTTACTTAATCCAAGAAAACTGAGATTGAATGAACTCTTAACACGCTAAGGAAAGTAATTAGAAACTGTATTGCAGTTTGGCTTTGGTGACGTGTATTTGCTTTAATTTCGTGTTACTCATCCCCTTACACATACTAGTGTACACGCAGAGTGTACCCCTTTTGTTACTTGGTTAAAAGTTTACCTATAACTTAGTCAAGCCTATATATCTGAGTCTGCCTGTAGTATCAGGAATGTCGGAAATTATTAATAATCATCAACTTTTTTCTCTAACATCAAGATGATCAGGAGAGGCAGTTTGTTAAAAGTACGCTACACGAGTAAGATTGTGTGGACAGCACTATGGTTCAGCTACTTATTATTTTAAAAATAAAAACAACTACTTAGGTACTCATTTACCATAGGCCGGGTCGACACACGATTTAAAACGCATCAAGATTTTATGGCGTATCTCAGGATCTCTACGTTGGTGGCCAAGCTACTCACTAATGTACTAAGACTCTGGTAAGCAGTAAAAGTAGACTTTATACAGTTCTGCTTTAGTAAGTACAGACAGTAGTTTAGTATGGATTATAAGCATAAGGTCTTTTCTCTCGGACATATTTAATTTCACCTTTGCCTTTGTAACATTTTTGTTTCGAAACTATTACGCGTACGTTGTTCTGTAAATCAATTTTTTCTTCACCTTTCCTTCCGTCTCATTTTCCTTCCCTGTCTGCCTGTCTCTCTGTCCCTCCCTCATCAATCTCACCAACTCTCTCTATCTTCCTCTCCTTTGTTTGTCTATCTACCTTTCTGTCCCTCTGTCTGTCTGTCTATCTCTGGCTCAGTTTGTCTGCCTGTCTGTCTATCTCTCTGTCTATCAGACTGTCTCTCTCTTTCCCTATCTATCTGTCTATCTATCTCTTTTCCCCCTTACGTTTTCCCCATCAGTATTTGTGTATACATAAAGACAACGGCCAGACCACGAGTCAAAACAGGTCGATAATCATTTACACTACAAAATTATTTTTCATGGCACACATGACTTTTAACATTTGACAGTAATAAAAGTAAATAGTAACATTAAAAGGCAGAAGCTGCACGCCAGTGGATATTGAATACGTTAACAACAATAAAGAGGCGTGGACTATGCACAGTTTCTAAAATAAACACTTCTGTAACGTTTAAAAATTTCCGAATGGAAAATTGCATCCCGTTTAAACAAGATCTGAGAAAGCTCGAACCAACCCTACCCTACCAACATTACAGTACTATTCTCGTAAAACGAACTGCAGATCCACTATCACGCAAAGCAGGTAACAAATGTGTCGCCTTATCTGCTGTGCAAGAACGAGGTAAATTTTGTATAAAGGACCCCATAATTCCACCTGACAGGAATATATTGTCCAGTATGTTTTCTTTATATCCTACTACCCTCATTTACCAACAATATTTATGTGGTTCTACCTTAACTGCACCTGTCTTGCGTAGAGAAAAGATAAAATTTATTTAACATCTCAAGTCATGCTACCTTTCCTGTTCCCATAGTTATGAAACTGAAAGAGCAGATACTGCTTTACATTAATGACAACAATATGCCACATATAAGTCGGAACTTTATACCTTTTAGTTAATTCCATGTCTTTTATAAAATAAGAAAGGAAATTTGATTGTCCGTATACCACAAAGTTAAATATAAAGTTGTAAAAATCTTTTAAAAGTTGACATTTTGTCAACACAGCTAAGCTTTATAAATTTATAAATTTGAATGTAAACTTACATTTAATGTTTTTACAGTAGTTTATTTACAGGTACTTTTGTATTTACTCTTAAATTTAAGTATTATAAAACTAAACATTTTGACGAAAATTGCCACCTCAAACAAAATAACTTTTTAAAATTATTTGCTAAGACATTATAATATTTATTTTAATGCCAGATAATATTTTATATTAACATTTAATGTCAAATAAATATATTTATTGGTAGTGAGTAAACTACAATGATTGTGGACCTATTCGCTAGTAGCAATACGAGTAAAGAGAAGTGCTGTAGTAACTATTGATTTTAGAACAGAAACAGTTTGTTTGCTTTCTTAGAACAGGAAATATCACGGTAATTGTAGTAATTAATAGTATTAATGAATATATTTAAGCAAGAGGAAAAGAAATAAATGCATAACGCAGTTGACGTTTTGACTAAGGTATTGGTAGGGTTCGAATTGCGACAAGAAGTAGGTTAAACTTCAAGTTAGTATTCTTAACTACGTAAGGGAATCTGCTTATACTTTTCATAACTTCACATTATCTTAATAATGTCGCAATTGATTATTGCTCTCTACAATACACCATCAGTAGAGATTTTAATACGCTGAAAACAAATGTGCATACCCTACTACAGGAACAATTAAAGTCTTGCCAGAAAATAAAAAAAAAAACGTGAATTAGAAATGTAGATACACAATAAAAAACGACTGTAATGTATGTCATTGATTCGTTGTATCGTATATCCAGTGTTTATTTAGAATCTGCAAATGCTGAAAGGAATTAGGATTAAACAAGAACAGAAGATGAATTAATTCCAGTTGGTTTCCGATACAAAGGACTTTGTTATACATTGGTCACAATCAATTTCAAGTGTTTGCCCAACCAATATTTGTTTTGTTTGCTTTGTACGGTAGCAGAGTTCTAACTGTTGTTGAATACTAATTATTATGTTCTGTAACTGGGTTTGACAGCCCTGCTTCTGAAAGGAACGTGTCTCTCGTATGTTGCAGTCGCGCGTTCGGCTAATTGACTTTTGTTTTTACTTTAACCCAGAATTCTATTCTAAATTGGTTCGCTTTGTGTTGTCTCATTTTGTCAATTACGCTTGAGAGTTGGTAATAGGATGTCACCCTTATTTATGTCAAATGCATTACTGGCTTCGACACCGTATTAATTAAGTTTCACGGAAGTTTATTATATGTCTACACTTATGAGCCTACGAAATATAGCCTATTTAATAAATATTATGTCATAGTAAACAGAAAAGAATAGATTTAAGTTTTTTGGAACAGCGTGTTAAAATTAGTAAATGTATATTTTACTTTTCTAATTATATTTCTTCAGGCAATTTCAATTATTTCATAAAAATTGCGTGTTTTTGACATCTGGAGTTACTTCACTCAACCAACATTGTTAGTAACTTAACAGCTCTAAGTAACGGCACTTTCTTCTGTTGTATACTATTATCAAATAGGGAGTGCGGCTGGGCGAGGGTCAGGCTCACTCACAAACACGCATTTTTATTTTATTTACGTCAAATAAAATAAATCAAATTTTGATCAACTGAAGTCCACTAGGTCACTAATGGGGCGAGAATCCGGCCGGTCCTAATCCCCTGCGCTTGTGTGTGTGCGGGCTGCGTGTTTGTGAGTGGGGCTGACCCTCGCCCAGTCGCACTCCCTAGTTGATAATACTATAGGTTATATCTATCTCAGAAGGAGCAGTGTTACACACATACTGATGTCACATGTAAAAATCAATCATTGGCTAGATCTTTATTTATAATTCTGTAAACATGTCTTCCTCTTAATCTGCTCTTAGCTTATTCTTAATATCATTCAGGCTATTCTCTAATTCAGTAATCCTTTACCAGTACTCTTCCACCTATTCCACAATCTTACACTGGTACTTCCGTGCCTGGAATTGCTAAAGAGTTGCAAACATTCTGTAAGGCTTTAATACTAAAAAAAACGTGAATCATTTTCCTTTACTTGAACGTTACTTTTCATATCACAGCAGTCATCTACGTTCGCGTTTCTACAATGATTTATTTTATTTACAATTATAATATGGAATATTGATTACCATATACCATATTGATAATATTATTTTATAGTATACCATATAAAGTTACTAACCCGTCAATTTAATACAAATTAGAGCATCATAATCCTAATTCAAATAGCTTATTATTTTTAATATTATAAGCTATTCCTCTTAGCCGAATTTCAGTTATAATTTTTTATAAAATGTCTGTTTCAAATGACTAAAATGAAATAGGCTGCTAATGCACAGAACTTACTAATAAACATAATTTACTAACATTTTATGCAGATTTTGTCTGTTTACTGTTTGTCGAGAAACCGTTATTGTTTTCGAATAATGTAAATACCATACACTTAGAGCAACTTACAGAAAATTGTAATCATCATCAACACCGATAAGGGTCTTTTATTTTTTTCACATTGTACATTGAATTTTAATCATATTACATTGATACAGCACATCGTCACGACGAAATTAAGCAGTTATGAAAAGCATAAGTTTTCACACAAGCAAGTGCTGCGTCAAGCAAGCAGCCTGAAACTTCCAGTACAGAGTAAAGAGCAACTGAGAAGGCAACTTGCGGTGACGCGTGCTACTATTTTGAGCATGTCGTCCCAAAAGCCAGTCCTAAAAACATTTATAAAACATCTCCGATAACGCAAATATAAAAGAGTATTACGGACTTGATATTTTGTTTCAAATTTATGATATCGATTACGTTGGAAATACGTTTAAAATTTAGGACTTCAGGTTTACGAAACATTAGGGCGATGTTTCCAGACACAGAAAGGGGGAGAAGTGAGTAATAGCGCTGTGCACCTTCTGAGTTGCCGTTTAGTCCATCGCGATTCATTATGAGGTTCTATTAAGATCCATATAGGCTATAAAAAAATCTAAATCCTCCTTGGGAATTACAAACTCGATTCTGTTAACGATGATTGTAAAAATATCAGCCACTTCTACGAAGTCTTTTACAATGATTTGAGTGAAGTACTAACTGGGAAGTGTTTAAACACGATAACTTTTTAACTATGTTTTGATAATGTCATTTATCAACTTAGGATAGCTGTTATTTGAGTATGTAAAGCATGTTGTATTACACAGAAGGATTAATGTAATACGAACGCGATAATTTTTGTAGATGACTGTCGATTTCTCTGGAGTTTAATGAATTATGCGACTACTGCAGGACCATGAGCCACGATCTCCGTAGCAACTTTCTTTCTCGACAATTATTAGGTCACATCTACGTACTTTCGCCATCAATCAATGAATTACTCTCGCTACATTAAAACAAGACAAATAAAAATACCGACATTACAATTAAAATATGTAATTTGCAATCCTGATTAATCCGCTTAATTGTGGATTCTACTTGTCTCATAAACGGTAAATTAATAATACAGTATAAGCCTACTGTATAAGAACTGTATATACTGTATGTACTGTATATACTGTATAAGGACTAAAAGCACTCATCAGTTTCTCGGTTTCGTTAACTTATTGAAACCCGTTTTCTAGTTACTATCAACTAATGGTAAAAAGATTGCGAATTTTATTTGTACATACAATGTTTCGTATTGTAGATATGTATAATATCATAAAAAACAAGTTTCATGATTATAAATTGCATGATTTTTAAATGTTTAAAAATGAGGTGAAATATGTCGTTATTACCAACTTTTTTTAATTTAAAAAATAACGTAATAAATAATTATGATTAATTAGTGCTACGCACGTACTTTTAAGTAGGCCTATTTTAGGATGTTTAGTATAATTCAATCTTTGACAAGGTTGTGTCTTATTTTTATTTTCCCTGATACCCATTTTATGACAATCAATTTTTAGAGTGAGCACATTTCTATATCTTAATCTGGAGCACGAAAGAAATTGTACCAATTGCCTACAGAATTGTTTTTTATTCTCTCATTAACAGGAACTTGGGAATGTTTAAAAATAGATCGAAGGTGCTATCTAGAGTGCGGGTATTAGCTATGTTGGTGTTCAGAATTCTACAGAAACCACGAGTTGCTTAAAAATTAGGCCTACCAGTTCCTTAGCGGTCTGTTACAATTATATTAAACTAGGCAAATAATTGTTTAATGCAATAATCGGAACTGATGACTCAGCAGCAATTATTAATAGCATTACCGAGTCATTGCAGAGAGAGCTCACTAAGTAAGTGCTTTGAAAATTTTTGTTACTTTACCAGTGTCTGTGTCTTCTTGTGAAAGGTCGTTTAGTAAACTTAAATTGATTAAATCGTACCTACGATCAACAATATCGCAGGACAGGGTATCAAATCTAGCGATACTTTCAATTGAAAACGACATTGATTCGTCTTTAGATTTAGTGTTTTAATAACCGACTTTGCAGCAATTAAGACCAGGAAAGTTACATTTTAGAACGTCTTGTTTTAAATATGTATTAAATATTAAAAATAAATATTAAATGTTTATTAATAGAAGACGGAACCATTAACCTGTAATGATAAGTGATTTATTTTATTACTTTTAATGTAGTTCTTTGTTTAACTTTATGTTGTTTTTGGATATTCTTTTGACAATGCGCTTTAGACCTACAAGGAATTTGCATGTTTATGAGAACATTTTTATGTTATAAATTTTTTATATTACGTACTACATTTGTTACTAATAAATGTATACAAAATGAATACCGGTAATATTTAACTTATAATATATAATTACTTAATTTTGACTTAACAAATATTCTTAAGACGTTTTCGGGACGTACTTTCATGTAAAAATCTACACATTACATTTGCATTACTTTGTTCACTGGATGGGCCTTCATTTTTGCTCTTTTGCCCCCTTTCCATTGTGAAGACGAGGCGACCGACGATCTTCTTGCCCCAGGAACCAAAAAGCCTAGCTACGCCACTGCATCTCATGCCGTTGCCTACTCATGCTTACGTTTACTCATTTACCATCATTTCTGTTTCTTTACTTTTGCCTTCATGTAAAACTCAAGAAGCATCCTTTCTTATCTCATTAATAATATGAAAACTGTGCTGCAAGTCATTCTCACATTCAGGCAAATAAGATATATCTCCTGCAGATTTGAAGTTCAGTTGGCATAATTCTTACCAATCTGGTCTTCCGCAGGTTTATCACCTATTTTATTTTGAGTTTTTACGTAGGAATTTTTATCACAATTTTTAGCTCAGGAATAAACCTAAGGTATGGAATTCAGCATAGGTTGTATTTCTTCTTTTTTTTCAAGGTAAGGTTATTATAACTGCTTGTTTGAAGTCGTGTTACATCATATTCTTAAATGATCAACATATAGTTTCTTTTTCAATTAAATGTTTAAAAAGTAAAAAAGAACCCCATGAAACGGAGAGTTTATTTATTCTGCAAACTTAAGTAAGTCTTGTAAATTCATTCTTTCTATAAAACCCCCGATCGTTTCAACTTGTTCCGTGAGTACCTGGAGTGAAGTGTATATTGGCCTTAGGAGATCGATAGGTTGATTAACAATAAATTAATGAATCATGTTATTAGTTTCACTTTCTTAGTTTTACTCAGTAATTAATAATATTAGTTAATTATGATTAATTACTAAGCTCTCTTTATCTCATTCTCTCTCTCTCTCATTGCCTTTTTTGTCTGTCTCTGTCTCTGTCTGCCTGTGTATCTCTCTCTCTCTCCGCCTCTCTCCCATTCTTTCTCTCAATCCAGCTTTCTAAACCACAATTGTCAGACGAGCCTTGAACATTTCCTCGTGCTTTATTATGTGCGAGTTCTAGTCACTTATGATCATTTGATAGAATGCCTCATATAGAGTAATTATTTGATTATACATTCACTTATTTCCGTTTTCATCCAATTCTAGAATCAGCTTATTTTAACCATTGATCGATCTCATCCATTCCCGAACCATATTCAATGATATTAGTCACATACACTTTAATTACACGATATTTACTAGACGAGTTTCTACATTTACACGCACTTATATTCACATTCATATTAAACCGGTG
The DNA here is from genome assembly GCA_034769895.1 of Magicicada septendecula. Taxonomy (NCBI): domain Eukaryota; kingdom Metazoa; phylum Arthropoda; class Insecta; order Hemiptera; family Cicadidae; genus Magicicada; species Magicicada septendecula. Next base: position 291,780,124 of record CM068367.1, read on the forward strand.
TACATCTGACTCTATTGGTAGCTGTTACTGTGTCCGTGCAACAACAACATCAGCAACAGATCAGAAACAGTCGCCAAAATATGTATAATGAATAATTTTTTTACAATACAATTTTGTATTCCTTGGTTGAAAAGTGACCGACTCGCTGGTAAAAGCTGAGGACTTAAAAACTGGTTATTAATAAAGTGCAGATACGATAGTGAACACTTTCTATAAATCTTTCAGCGGCTTAAAATTAAAATATTGAGGCCTAAAGTTTTGTGTCAACGAAAAGGTAAATTAATACAACTTTATAAATATAACCAGAAGTTTAAGTGTATGTATTGTGAGTTGTGTGTGTGTGTGTGCGCGCGCGCGCGCGCGTGTAACTTGTAACTGTGGTAAAATAATGTGGTAACCACATTACTGGTGGTAAAATAACTGTGTGTTCGCTGTGGTAAAAGAAACCTAATATTCAATGTCAAGAAGCCTAACTTAATCATATTGAGAGAGTGAAAAAGAGAGACAAATACATTAAAGGGACAGAAAACGTTATAGAGGCATTGAGGGAGAGGACAGTCAGAGAGGCGAAGTCGGAGACGACGAGAGCTGCAGACACATTGTGTGCTAAAGACAAGTTTACTTTGTAGAATCATCCACTGTGAAATGACTGCCGTGTAGCTGTTGTCAGCTTTATGCAACTTAAAATTTAACGTTATTCATCTCTTACTTATTCTGTGGTAGTACTGTTACTGCGCTGCATCGAGTAGACGATAAAGAAATACTTATTCCTTCGCTATAAATAATTTACGGTTGTTTAGCTGGAAACTGGGTTGCACAGTTTACAAGTGAGTGATGAAGCTAGTGAAATGCACTTTATGTTAACAAAAAAGTGTTAATAACTATCACATAAATATTACATTACCAGAGTATGTGCATTTTTGTTTTATTCATTTTATCCTAGTAAATTACATGCAACGGTGTGTTACTAACATGATAAAGTAAAACAAAAATGCGTTATTAATAAGAAAAATAATTAAAGTTGTGATAGAGTAATTACTGCTTTTTAATAACTAAACACAAATTATAATACCGTATTCCATGCAGGATAATTAAACGTGCATTGAGTGTATAAATTGTATCCTGACAAGTATGGGAGTTTATAGAATCTACGAGGATCCCATTGATCGTGTATTGGGTGCTACTGAATTATTAAATGCTAGAAAAATCAATAGTCACGCCTTCCTGTTTGCCCAGTTTAGCTGTTATTTAAAACATTTAAAAGTATTTAAAAAGCATTTTGTCAGCTTTTTTAAACAGAACTTGGCGGAGACACATCAGCGAGGGCAGCCGCAGAAAGACTTTAAGATGCACTGCATCCAGATTTGACTGAGACCATTGTGGCTGAACTGTAGGCTTTGGCTACAGCATCCGTTTAACCGTGACTGTTAACTATTGTGTACACAGATTTCTTATTCTTAAATTCGGGAATAAAATGGATCTCGGTTTCACTATATAAAATGTTACGTTTCCTTATGCACATACCAATGTATTTTTCTTTATTGTTTTCACATGTAGCAGTTAATTAAAAATTTATCTTTTGAACGTGTGTTTGTTTTTACGGAATATATGATTTTCAATGCATATATTATTACTCGTATAAAGTGTCTGAGTCTAACGGCCAATTATACTAACGTTTTCCGAATTATTTACCATATCTAGTATGTTACAACTTTTGTAATATATTACATACATTATTTTTCTAGCTACTGTGAGACAGGAGTTAACTGACCGTTAAAAGAAGTGCATAAACTCAGAATTAGAAAACCAACACACATACATACATACATAAACTACATTATTCTGTAGTACTCTTGACTAAATTTTAAAATATTATTACAATTATTATCCAAGTTTACCTGTTAGTAAAATTTACCAGAAACGTTTGTTTGTAACCTTTGTCAACTATCTGATTTAAGTCGTAATGTTCTACAGTTATTGTGTAAATTGTATGTTTCTAAATTATTATTGTTTGTTAACACCAGTAGGGAGTGAATATGGTAAAAATAACTTTTAATAATTACGTAGTGAACATCCCCTAATCTGTTTTAGTTATAGGTAATATATTACTTTGCTATATGTTGACTGCTGTAGGTATAAACAGTTTATGTACCAATCTAATATCCAATTGTTGATTACTGTTTGTTTAATTAATTAAAATATCCATACATTTAGTAATTTAAATTGTAATACTGTATAAATTAAGTTCTCTCATACTATAATTTGCTCGTTTTCTTAAAAATAATTTGAAGATGTAAACAATCTATCATAAGTCTTCACATATAAAATGATACATACATACGCACGCACACACTCACATACACCAACACGTTCACCCAAATATTTAATTGTTTCGTTATGTTTGATTTTTCTATTGTATTTCATACACAGGTCCTGAAGATGACAATAAATATTGTCGAAACGTCGACGCAAAATAGCTAAAATTTGTATTATTGACCGATCCTCACTAACCATCGATTAAAATAAGATGTTATTTGCAATGTGTTTCTCTACTGACAGTCTCGGCGCTAATTAAAGTAGGCCTTAAGACTAAGTAATTTTTAAACTATACTTTTAAATTAAATATATAATTAAGTAAATAAATACTTTTAATAGTAATTATTATTCTGTAAATGTACTGTCATTATGTTTATCTTACTTGATACAAGATATTAATAGTATGCAGCGTGCAAATCGTCAACCATGTTGATCGGTTTTCTGTTGTAGTTGAAGTTTTTGTGCTTTATCGTCTAATATTGACTGAACTTTAATGGATGCACTGTTGTGGTTACCAATCGGTTTTGGTAAATATTTCTGCTTTGCAAAAGTGTTTTAAAAATATGTCGTGTTTCGTTGTTAAATGAGTTTTTTCCAGTATTAATTTAGATCGTGTTTATGTTTGCATACGTTTAAGTTTTACCAAACGTTCGTTATAGCACCTTTGTGTAGTACACGTTTTGTTTGCGTCATGATATTTATCTCTGGGAATTCACATCCTATATTTATGACTTGTGTTGCTAAATTAGATGTGTAAATATTTGTTTTTTTTTTTTAATATATTACAGTCAAACTCATTTTTGTTTGTTTGGTTGATATAAAGTTTTCAGTATTAGTATAGTGTAGTAATCATGTATAACATACATTATAAGTAAAATATTAAATAATTAAAGGTGTATAAATTGTTAAAATAATAATTTTTAAAATACGAAAATTACATTTAAAATCTTAAATATACTTGTAATAAAATAGTTTTAGCAAACAAGCAGAAACATAACCCTTAAATATTGTTTAAGGTATGATTAGTATTGTATTTTTGTGTCAAAGGTGTAAAGTACCAAATGCCATATAGTTACTATAAATTAATGATCGTAATCATAAACCGTTTTTGACTGAGAGGTAACAAAAACGTTAAGGCAACTAGCAAGCGTCAGTACAACGTACATATTCCTTACAAGGTACAAACATTTCTGTAAAGTAAGAATGCACAAATTAATTGTTAAATGTTTAGTAAGAAAACGTGTTGTAATAACGTAATTTTGGATTTTACATCGACATAAAACTATAAAAATGTGACAACTCTAGAAAGCATAGAGCTGCTTTTCAAAGGTAACTTAGTTAAGTGTTTCAGATTTCGTTCAAACGTTTACCTGTAAGGAAAATAAGGAACCATTCGGCATAATACAGTAAACAGGTGCTAGTACCAGCAAGATTTCAGTACCACCAATAATTAAAAGTGCGTCGCGAGCCAGCAAAGGGTGCGCACCCAGACATCGGTTAACTTGTGTAGTGTGTTTTATTTTAATGTGTAGTAGTTTAGTTTTAATGTGTTAACGACGTCCATACGGGACTGAAATCTGAAGATGAGGCCTTATGCCTCGAAACGCGTTATTTAATTAAATACAATAAGAAGTCACACGACGGATGAAAAAAGGTAAATTAATTTTAATCTGTAATAATTAAAAGTTTACGCTATTATTAATAATACGTGTGTTTGGATTAGGTCCTTGGAGAGGAATGGATCGAATAAGCGCGGTCAAATTCAACGTACAATATAACGAATCGAGATGAATATTTTTAACACAGAAAACGGGATTAACAAAACAGCAAATAAATACAAAATACAGAATTTGATAAGGCATTTTTTAAAAAAACGTCTTATTTATTTATATTAATTAATTAAAATTAACATAAGGAGAATACGAGCATATGTATCACAGGAACAGGCGTACCCATCACTATAAAACCGGTGAAATTATTAAATTATTATATAAAGTGAACATGGTGCAACGGCTGGAAAGAAACCCTTTCTGTTAGTCTGAAAGTTCTAGGAACACCGGTAACCTTATGAGAAATACGTTCTAACTCTTAGGAGTGTCCTATATTATTCAAATGCGAACTATTATGATACGATGTATTTATATAGGAACTCTCTTATAGTGTAGTCATTTATTGAAATTCATTGACATTTAGTGGCCTACTTTGCTCAGTCGATAAATACATCTTCCACTTTTTTCAGCGGGATCTCTATACCTGATACAGAACATTACATTCGAATCACCTTACATCCTTGTCAACACTACAAATTGCTCGTCTATTACTTACGTCATTGCTTGATAACAGTGTTAACGTAATAATCTAGTGTACCATAGTTACTGAAAGACTGTTAAGAGCACCTCACTGATAGAGTGTATTAGTTCTTTCATTGAGGTACTAGTTATTAGTTATTCTTTCATGTATTAGTTATTTCTTAGCTTCTTTTTGTCTAGGAATTTGTTTTGTATTAAGGGTGTGTTTATCAAGCTACTACACAATGACGTGTTCGACTAAATACCGAATTAATAAATTTACAACTCTATGGTTTGCGCGCGCGCGCGCGCGCGCGCACACACACACACACACACACAACAAGAGATCAATGGTAACACTTTTTGAATGCAAAAACGAAGTTTTCTTCAAAGTAAATGGATATTTCGTGAAGAGCATGCAGTTTGAAAGATTAAAGCACTATACACGATAAGGGAGGAATTTAAAATGAAGTAGCACTCGGAAAATCCTGACGCGGCACAATGACAGTCATGCTGGTTCGCTTTCTCGTACATGTCTTGTAAGTATACTGTAAAATCTCAGAAAATATTTAGTTTCGCCTACAGACATTTGAGACATAACCTCTAGAATCTGTAAATATATTCATATGATAAACAATCCCAACTACTTTTTAAATCACTTCTATATAAGTCTAAGTATTCTAATAAACGTCACATGAAAAGAAAATATTATCCTGTACTTTGTGCACGCAGTCAAATAACTTAAAAATATGTGCTTAGCCTATATTTTAGTAATGTAATTAAGGCTAAGAAAAGTAAATAAGAATATTAAAAACGAACGTACGTTTGTAACATTGTGTACTTTAAAACGTGTAATTCATATGGGTTGTACGTTTCATATTTATAAAAAGACTTAGTAAATTCAATTTCAGACTAAGTGCCACACTTCGAAGGGAAAACGCCTATCTTCGACCACTATTGACAGTGACTGAAACTTCTTCCCATATGGAAAAGACTGTATTCAGCTATCAGAAATGTATGTTGAGCATGCAACAATTACAAAGTAAGTTTATTTTAAAAATTATGTTATCTTTGTTGCATATGTCAGTTACATAGGTTTCTATTAAGGACAAAATATGTTACGACGGTCCCACGTGTCATTGTGATTGAACAGTAGAAGCAAAAGAACTAAACACTGTGAACTCTATATTAGAAATTTAATTACATATAAGATGAATAAAACAACAATAAACACTTCCCAGCAAACAATTTTTTAAGATTACACACACACTAATGTAGCCCACTATAAAAGTCACATATTTGACAATGTCACACTAAATATTACCAGTCACCAATTACAGATGTCCGAGCAAATGTTACAGTCACATTACACTGAATGCACAGTGAATCGCCTTATAATAAATAACTACTCCGCTCCTTTTATACTACGCCTGTGTTGTGTAATACTGAAAGATTTACGTGGTTACCAGTAAGAATAATAAATAAACATCTGGAATGAGTGTCTGAAAAAAATCGAGAGCGTTGTGTAAACGTACAGCTTACATAACGAGTGCATAGCATAGCCACACGTCATCTGTTGTCTCAGCGTAGAACTGCTGCCTCCTCAAGCCTGTTCGTCCCGAACTGATGATTCGTCTCTGCAGCAGTACTTCGACAGGTGGACTAGATACCTTGAATCTCTGTTGCCCTTCTCGTTGTATCCAGTGACCAGCATCATCGATTCTCTTTTCACAGTGTAAGGGCTTTCCCAGTTAGGCTCAACTTCTGGGGTGCGACCACAATGGCGCTTTAGATTTACAAATAAACCTGGCCTCCGTCTTTAAAATCCACACTATGACTGCGGATATCATACCGCGTTCCCATTTGGTCATTGTCTATTTTCAGCTGTCCTCTTACAATACGATTTCTTTTTTGTAATTGATTCTCTATTTGCGAAGAATAATTCTGCGGCTCTTGAAGTTGAGTCTCAGACGATATGAACATTAAGTTCCTAGAGACAACGAATCTCTCGCCCAAACATTAGTTTTGCTGCAGTTACGCCGGCAGCTGTTGTGTACTGATGGTCTACAGGCAATTAAGAATAATGATATACGCTTATGCCAACTATTTGATACTAACGGACAATCTTTGATGGATGCTGCCCAAGTGTTTTGATGAATCTCTCAACTATTTCGTTAGACTGAGTTTGGAGAGGGTTGCCCATGTCTTTCGAATAACAAGTGGGCCACATAATTCTATACAAATTCCCGATTTGAAATTATTCCCTTCATCCATGGGGAGTTCATATCGGTAACAGAAACTAACGGTTTTGCCAGCTTTAATCTCCTGAGCCGGAACAGCATATTGTTTTCGCTCACTTGATAAAGTAGCCATCTATAACTATTATGGACCGGTTTTCGTCATCTTTAACTGGAAAAGATCCAGCAGTGTCTATGGCAATTATCCCGGTCGGAAGTCTAATGTTAGTGTTTCATTTTTTTCCTGCTTTTGGTTGGTCGGTCCTCGCTAGCAGCGCATACTTTACAGATCCGATTCTATTCCTATAGACTGTGGCGAAGATGAAGGCAATAGAATCGAGAATCGTTCCATATTTTGTCAATTGGTTTATTGAAACCAAGATTATCTTCGTATGTTCTATCATCCAATTCATTCAGGAAACTATTTGCTGCTTACCCATTTCTCGTCCATCTGCACAGTCACAAGCCCTTTTTATCAATCCGTTCTCCTAGGCTGAAGACTCAATTGCTCTCAGTAACTCTTCACCACTTCAGAACAATGGCAGATATCAGAGCAACGACCTTCCTTTTTTCCGTCAACATCGGTCCAATATCTCCGTCAGTCATTTGTTCTTGTCCGGAACCTTGTGTAGTTCAACAGTCTTATTACAATGATGGCTTAAACTTGTTCATCCGGGTTCTGTTCTTCCTTTTTTGCAGCCATGGCCATTTTCAGAGCATGGTCACTTAGGTAAACCATCTGCATTACCTTGTAGACGTCCTCCCTCACCGATGTACCTTGAAATTGAACAGTATAGTTGGAAACGTCCAAACCACTTTGCCAAATGCCCTTCCGGATTTTTGAACTTCAAAAGTTAAGCGCAGCATGATCGCTATGAAAACTCTCTTTCATTCCTTAAAGTTCTTCAAATGATCTTGAAAGATTAAGTAATAAGTATGGCGTCGTCATGTAAATAAGGCATGTTTTTTATATAGGGCTCAGAAGACCAGATCGATTAATTTTTCAAATGTAGCTGGTGCATTACAGAGTCGAAATGAGAGGACATGAAACAGAAATGGGGTGACCAGTTAGAGTAAAAAAAGCTGTCTTTTCTGTATATTCTTGAAGACCCATTTACCAATATCCCCTCTTCAGGTCCAATGCACATCTCATCTACTGTCGCAGTGTAGAATTACTTTTATTAATTGATAGTGAGGTGCTGCAAACCTCTTCCATATTATTGATGGTTGAAAATATAGGGCCATAATCGACTATAGAACGCTATGGTGGTCTATTAAAGGAACGTTATTAATAAAGCCTCTATTATTCTGAGTCTCAGAAGAATATTTACTACAGCAAAACGTTTACAAATATCTGTTTTACATTAAACTAACACACAGAGTAAAATAGTTATTGATAAACAGGTCTCGGTATAGTTACCTGTCTTAAAAAAATATAGAACACAAATATATCTTAAGTGTCAAACGTAAGTAATGGATGAAGTCACAATTTCAAAATTAAGTTAGTCGTCTCTCCCGTATATCTATGAAACTAATGTAAGTAATTAATAAATAATGATAAATAATAAATAAGTAATAAATAACTCCGTACATCGTAGACGTTAACTAACTTTACAAAGTTTATAACACCAGAGAGACTTAATGTGCGTATTAAAATTCTAACGTTTACTTCTATGGGAAAGTACATCTGTAGTTCTGGATCTGAATTGTAGGCTCTCAGGTGACATTCCAATAAATAAGAGAGTTATGCAGTGATGCTGTATTTCCCCATCCTTGCTTAATACATATATTTACGACATGTTGAGAGCATGGGAATCCAGAGTACTTCGGCAATACAGCTTAACAAATCAATTTGTATGGGTTCCCTGCTATATGCAAATGACATAGTTTTTATTCAAGAAAATGAGGGTGATTTACAAAGAGCTGTGTTTCAATTACACTAAGTAGCAAGAGAGTACTCGCTGACAATTTCAGTGAAAAAGGTTAAAACCATGTCCTTTTAATCCTTTAAGGTGAGGAATAAGATAGTTATAAACGACAGCCCTTTAGAACAAGTGAGCCATTTTAAATATCTTAAATGTGAAGTAAGCTGTGAGTTTGAATATGTTATAAAAGAAAAGATACATAAATTTAGGAATATTTGTGGCACGATTCATATAAATCTTAGAAGTAAAATAAGATACACCACAAGGATTAAATTTTATAAGACAATTGCAATACCCACGTTGACATATGCGAGTGAGGCGTGGGTCGTGACAAAAAAGGAATGCGGCAAAGATTCGGAGTGCTGAAATGCAATTTATTTGAAATACTTTAAATTATACATTGCAAGATAGAATAAGGAGTGAGGATATCAGAGCAGAGTGAAGACACGAATGTAAAGGACATAAATGAAATTATTTCAATTTATAGAAGACAATGGTGGTATCACCTGCTAAGGATGACAGAGGATCAATTGCCGAAAGCGGCATTGAACTATAAAGCCATTGGTAGAAGAGATTTGGGTCGTCCGAAGATGAGATGGTTTCCGGAACAGGTTTAGATTATAACCTAATCGTTGAAGTGGAGAAGAAGCAGAAGAGTTCTATGGTTTATAATTAATTATAAATTGAAATAATTAGGGGATTAAATGCTATAAGAAATTTTTTATACTTTTTTGTTAAAGGTTTGGTAACTTTCAATTTTTTTTGTGATTTAAAATTTTATAGATAAAAAATTTGTTAAAGTGCCATGTTTATTGAAAATTTTTTACATTATTTATAAAATTTTCAGCTTCTTGTTAATTTTAACTAAATGTTTATAGAAATTTGGTTTAATGTTTTACTCTTAGTGGATTGCAGTATTTATTGAAATGAGACAGAAAACATTTTAATAACCGTAATAAAGAATTATGTTTCAGATTTAGTATTCTAGCATCGCTCTGCAGATGCAGTAAAACAGTCCACTATGTGATAAAATAAGGATATTTTATTTAATGGTGTGACGTAAACAGACATTGCCCGTATGATATTACACACTTTTGGTCATAAGTCGGCCGTAATTGATTTTTCGTGTACCTTAATAAAATTTTATTAGTACTACTTCAGTATAGGCTATTAACTTACCAACCATTACGCTATGAATACCAAAGAGAATTTTAATTCTCCATATTTCATTAAACTTACATCCTGCTAGTACTATATCATCTACATGTTTCAGAACGTAATTGAATTGAATTTCAATTTAATTTTAATCTAAATGCAATCACTTTTGTAGGAACTTTGAATTAAAAACATTGGTATTCAAACGTAATTAAATGTAGCTTGCTTAGTCTTCCATAATACTTATTGTGCTTTTATTTATTACAATTTTAATTTTATTTTAATTGGTTTTTTGTAGGTGTCGAAATATTTATGTTTGTAAATTATTAAATACTTTAAATGCATGTATTTTCTTCAGTATTTTCTTCAGTAAAACTTCATATACCAGGAAACTATTTAATATTTAGCATCCAGCTCAGTAGAATTATTTGTTTAAAACAAAAAGCTTTTCTTATTTAGTACTATAGTATTAATAATAATTTATTAAAAGTAATGCTTCTTGTTTTCGGCCTCTCGTTTGTCCCCTTAATTTTCTGTACACAGTCCATTGCCCACTAGTTACTTTTCCGCTACTAAAATTATCCCACAGTTTACATCTTAGGAGATTTAAAATAACGTACAGTTTGCTTCCTACATATATTTTGTAAATGTTTGATATAAAATTGTAACGTTGGTTCTAAAAGTTGCAAAAAATCTGTAAAAAGAAGTATATTTGACTTAAAATAGTGTTATTATTGTTCCCATTTCTCCTCTGTTGGTATTATAGTATTTTGACATGGGGTTCTTCCAGGTGGAGTACTAGCACGTACTAATTTAGGCGTAACGCACAAACGGCAAATGTGCAAAATGCTACATCACAATCTAGAACATATAAGTTCTTATCTCAGTTAGCTAAGTAAGATTTCTTGTTAGCGATATGTTTCTTTACAACAGACTCGCCTTCATTATCTTCATTGTCCCTCCACAACCACCAGAGAGAAACCAGACTGCATTTAAGTACACGCAGTGATGAGTTGCACAGTGGGGAGGGATGTGTTCTTAGGAACATGACTCACAACAGCTACTTTCCATAATCATGGACATTCTCCAGACATTAAGTTCCAATTGAAGGTTAGGCTACAATGGAGGCCTCAATTCTGCCATATTCTTGACGCTAAATGATGGAAACTTATAAGACATGCTAACCGCTGTCTCCAATTTCAGACCTTATATCGCTGACAGAACGTGACTACGATTTTATAACATCAATAACAACAATTACTAGATTACTTCGTAGGCTTTTAGGTCGTAGTTCCGAGTTCCCGGGCTGTTTGGTCATGGTCCAATGCTGAAGTCCATAGCAGAGCGGCCGTGCCATCGACGGCCATCATCAGTGTAAAAATTTGAGTTTCCGCTAACGTAGGGTGTTCACGTTCCTGTGGTCTCTAACGTGAACACCCTACGTTAGCGCAAACTCAGGGATTAACAGCCCGAGTACTCAATTTAATAACAATAACAAATACTATTATTATTATTTATTATTGTTATTTAATTATTATTATTATTATTACTAATTACTAAATATTTAGGATCAGTATTAGATATGGCGTTAGAAATTGGAGTTATTAAGAACAAAAATTGGGAATACTGAACGGGATTTCTTACGTACACGCCCTCTAATGAAAAATTATAGACATTTTTATACGTCAAGAAACTTATGTCTCACACCAAAACAATTTATCTTCCTAACCATAATATTTTTTGACAATAACGTCTCTTTCATTTCTTAATGTAATATGGAGCCAGTCATCCGACATTAATTACGACATCTTCGTGTCTTTTCGCTACGAAAATAAATCACTTTCCTTCCAAAAAAATAGCGGTCATTATAAGAATAAGAAAGTTTTTAATCCATTTCTTTCTTTCAGTGTATTTGTGCTGGTTTCTTTACATTTTTGTACCAGTAATGTAGTCATACTTTGTGGATTCCTTTTGTCCACTTGTCTTATTGTTGAAGTTAATTAACATTAAGAAGTTTCTGTAACTTAATTTTACAGAAATTAAGTTCTGTTAATTGATGTTAAATGTAATGAGATGACACTCATTGTTGTACTTCAGTGTAACTAAAGAAAAGAGTAAATGAATTCGAATACTTAAAATATTCAAGTAAATACAAGTATTGTTTCCTTCTTCTTTTAAAATTGATCTGGCGGCTTTTTAAGTGTACTCATCGTGTGTGTGTGTGTGTGTATGTGTATTGTAAAATATATTAGTGAGTTGTTCAAATGTATGTAAGTGGGCTGGTCTAGAGTGTGCTTAGCTTAAATATTCTCAATAGCTTCTTCGTTGAGTCATATAGTCAATTATAGTCATACAGTTAATTTTTAGGTACTTTAAGGACGAAGGTTATAGACAATTCGCAATAAAGTGGTATAAAATATACGTAAAAAGAGACAAGAACAATAAACTATTAGGAAATATACACCGCAAGATATATCTAACAGCTGTGGAAACTTGACCGTTTAAATATAAGCTGGCGGAAAAGTTTAAATCATAATTTTATTACGCACTAATCAGTATAGTGCTGCTATATACTACATGAATTTTAAGCACACGCTGCGCTAATTAGTGGGTATAAACAGGTAAACGTTAATCAGCCTTTATGCTACGTAATACGTCATACAGTAATACAGGCATTAGTACTGTGTGTGTGTGTGTGTGTGTGTGTGTGTGTGTGTGTAAGCACTTATAAACTGTTGCAACTTGTCAACATGTGGGTCATTATTACTGCAATTTATGTTTTGCAAATGTTATTATCATGAAATCGTTTATATTAAAGCTCGTGTCTGAAAATTACCGTATCCAACAATATAAGTACCGGTATTTCCTTTTATATTTTGATTGCGACTAAAGTCATTAGTTGTATATTTATCCAATTAGTATGAGTTTAGACAATGTTTTTTCTTGCCTTGGGTATAATCTTATTGAGGCTAATGTAAATTTAGATAATCGTGTAACATATCTTCATCTAGTTGTCTCTTCTTTTACAGCGCCATAAATTTTATTGAGTATTTTTTGTTCAAAATGTTTGGAGTGAGGTGTTTCCTACTCTAAGGATTCTGATTCACGCATTCCCATCGGCATTAGTAGAGTTCTATAAAGTTTTTCATTTTAGTAATCAGGAAATTATTTTAATGAAAGTCATCTTTACATATAACTCACTGTTTCATGTTACCTTTTTTTGACTTTTTGTGACATCTGTTTTGCATTATTCAGACCTGCTCTCAGACATGTAAAACTTTCTACCCCTCAAATTTATAATTTCCAATTTTATAAAATTTTGTGTAATTCTTCTAGACAGTGATGCATTTTTTCATGTGTTAGGTTATTTTTCTACTATTTTAAGGCCTGTTTGATAATCCTGTCGTCCAGGTTGCCAACCAAATGATATAATGAGAATTAGTCACTGTAGTATATTTTCCACTAGTATCAAGACCTTTCATTATCTTATGCAGAGATAGATTAAAGAATACGGCTGATACAACAATCCATTATCTGACGTTATCATTTCATTTCTAAATTGTGGTCATCTCCTTAATAGTCATTACTTCAGGCGTGGGGATTAATATAGTAATTCTTATGAGCCTTTTTAACTTGCTTCAGTTATTAACTTCACTCTATGGATATTATCCGTACCACGGATAATAGTAGATAATGTAGTCTATACATAGTATTCGGATATTTACTTTAATAATATACTATCCACCTAGTATGGTTTCATTAAAATGCAGGCAGTAATTTAAATTAGATTAACAGAATCCAAACCCTGATGTTTTGGTTTTCCTGAATAGGGTTGCCTTTTTTATTTATATTCTATAGTACCTTTAAGTTGAGATTCAAATTATTCTTGTAATGAAAAACATACTTTACAACAATTGATATTATAAAATATAATTAAGACAGTTGTGTTAGTGGTTATAATCACAAACAGAATTACACTGTTGCACACCACTATAGAAAAATTATTCCGATTAGCGCTTTCAAAACTTCACAGCTCATCGTCAGATCGGAAAAATGATTGCGCTAATCGGAATAATTTTTCTATAGTGGTGTGCAACAGTGATATTCTGTTTATTATAAAATACTTAAAATTTTATTGTAACTTAGAAAATATTCAACAGTTACTAATTATTTACAATTAGATCTAATTAAATTCTTTTGCACAATGACACGACACTCACAGAATTGTATTTATTTATATTAAAGATCACTTCATTGTTGGAGGTGATTTTAACGCCAAAAACACCTTTTGGGGTTCTAGGTTATCGACCACCAAAGGCAGGGAACTACACAAAGCTGGGATAGAAGTAAAACTTGATTTTCACTCAAGCGCTACCCCAACTTATTGGCCTGCAGATGGCAACAAATTACCTGATTTGATTGACTTTTACGTTGTTAAAGGATTATCCAGCAGGTACATAGATGTTAAAAACTGTGAGGATCTCTCATCGGACCACTCACCGGTTGTCATGACAATAAATGATGAGGTTATTTCTCGGTCATACCCGTGCCAGCTTTCGAGTAACAAGACGAATTGGACCTTATTCAGGCAACTACTGGATGAAAGCATAGACCTTCATGTCCCTTTGAATGATTTTTACCAGTTAGATGAAGAAGTCGAGAGATTTAATACTAATATTCAGAAAGCAGCATGGGAAAGCACTCCCCAGATCAACAGAAAACTGAAACAGAGAATAATCTGCCCTCCTCCAGAGGTAAATGAACTTGTCAGGAAAAAGAGGAAGGCCAGGAAAACCTGGCAGCGAGTTCGCACACCAGAAAATAAAAGAGCCTTGAACTTGCTCTGTAATGAGCTGAAGGAACTGATAAAAAAGGTTAAAAATGAGGGGATTGGAAAATATTTAAGCAAGCTAACAGCTCAGAAGGATACAGACTATTCACTTTGGAAGAGTACTAAAGGACTGAAAAGGCCGAAAACCCATCAGTCGCTCATCAGCCGGGAAGACGGGACATGGGCGAAAAGTGCGGCGGAGAAAGCCGTTCTCTTTGCCAGACACCTTGAGGAAATCTTCCAGCCGTTACCTGGACAAACAGCAGAGGAAAACACTAACTTTGAGCCGAAAGTAGATAGGAAAAACATACAGAAAGTAACGCTACAGGAATTGAGAGAAGAAATTAAGAGCAATCTAAGCGCAAAAAGAGCCCCGGGTTTTGACCTGATAACAGGCCAAATACTAAAGGAACTGCCTGGAAAAGCCATGAGAAAACTATTCCATTTGATCAACGCTGCCTTCAGGCTGAAGTATGTGCCTAGTCTGTGGAAGGTGGCTGAGGTTATCATGATTCTAAAACCTGACAAAGCACCAACAGATAAAAAGTCCTACAGGCCAATCTCCCTGCTACCGGTGATCTCAAAACTATTTGAAAAACTGTTTTTGAAGTGATTAAAGCCTTTGTTAGAGGAAAGAACCCTGTTGCCGGATCATCAATTCGGATTCAGAGAAAAGCATTCCACTATTGACCAGGTACAAAGAATCACCCATGTTATTGAAAAGGCTCTTGAAGGAAAGAACATTTGCTCAGCCGTCTTCCTGGATGTAGCGCAAGCTTTTGATAAGGTCTGGCATCATGGGCTTGAGTACAAGTTGCATAGGGATCTCCCAGAGGAATTTTATCTGATACTAAAGTCTTACATCTCAGAAAGATACTTTAGGGTGAAGCATGAGGATGAATATTCAACTTTAAAGAAAATATCCGCGGGAGTTCCCCAAGGGAGCGTATTGGGTCCAATTTTGTATTTGTTATACACGAGAGATTTACCAAACAGTGAGGAAACAACCGTTGCGACTTTTGCGGATGATACTGCTGTTCTGGCGGTAGGTAATGATGCCCAGACAGCGGCCAATAAACTGCAAACTTCAATCGCAGAGGTATGGGATTGGACTCGACGCTGGAGGATCAAACTTAATGAAGCGAAATCAATACACACCAATTTTACCAACAGAAAAATAGAAATACAAAAGATCTACATTAATGAACAAGAAGTGCCATACTCTAACACTGCTAAGTATTTGGGTATGACTCTGGACGCAAAACTTAATTGGAAGGAGCATGTGAAAAAAAAGAAAGAGGAACTCAACATAAAATTCAGGAAATTGTACTGGCTGTTAGGTAGGAATTCACAACTAACAGTTGAAAACAAATTGCTGTTGTATAAACAAGTGCTGAGACCTGTGTGGACTTATGGTGTACAACTCTGGGGATGCACCAAGAAATCTAACATTCAAATGATCCAAACTTTTCAAAACAAAGTACTTAGGAGTATCGTTGATGCCCCTGGTATATTAGGAATGACAATCTGCACAAAGATCTCAAAGTAGAATATGTCAGTGAAATCGTAACAAAATATGCAGTTAACCATGACAGGAGAATTCAGACTCATATAAATCCAGAAATGCTTTGCGTGGTGGAAGAAGCTCCGCACACGTTAAGAAGGCTTAAAAGATTGAAGCCCCAAGATTTGAGGACACACTAATGCACTTAAATCTGTAAAACTCTAAAAGAGAGAAAGGCAATAATCTCAATCTGGGGAACAGCCAGTGGGCTTCTACCCCATAAACCGTAAAAATTAAAGAAAAGCAACTTGTTGGGCTCGCTCAGTTGTTGCAAAGGGAGGTGTTTTTAGTGGGTTAGAGTCCCTCACTACCTGGAGCTACGGGGCTCCAGTGTGTCTATAGAGATTTTCACCTGCCCTGCCGAAAAAAAAAAAAAAAAATTGTATTAAAGAGTCATAAACAGCAAAACGCGCAAAACGTGTACACAGAGCAAGTTTATAGACATCTCAAACTGACATGTATTTTAAAAAAAATATATATTTTTCTCGTTTACATTTATCTTACTGGAAACGTGTCATGTTTCAGAAACGTTTCAAACACTTAGCTAATTACACATATTAATATAGCTATTTTATTTTTACTTCCATATTCCTTAAGGAAGTATGGTGATGGCAAAAAAAATCGTGTTCGAGATTATTGCAGATTCTGATTCTACTACACTCAAAACATGAAAAAAAGTCGTTTTCCGAAAAGTGTCTGTCTGTGTGTGTGTCTGTAGATTTTTTTTCTATGGCAAACGATAACTGCCGCAAATTCACAAACAGAATCAAATAATGTTTTGCATACAGCCCTGATTTGTAGAGTACTCACGACCTATTGTTTTTGGTGAAGATCGGTTGAGGGAAAGGGGTAGTTTACCAGCAACGGTTTTTTTTATCAAGGGAAATTTTTATTTGGCAAACGATAACAGCCGCAAATTCAAACAGAATTAAATAATGTTTCGTATACAGCCCTCAATTGTAGAGTTTTCAAGACCTATTGTTTTTGGTGAAGATCGGTTAAGGGAAAGGGGTAGTTTACCAGTAACGTTTTATGTTTTAACAAGGGTATTTCCTATGGCAAACGATAACAGCCGCAAATTCAAACAGAATCAAACGATTATTTGCATACAGCCCTAAATTGTAGAGTTCTCAAGACCTATTGTTTTTAGTAAAGATCGGTTGAGGGAAAGGGGTAGTTTACCTGCAACGTTTTTTTAACAAGGGTATTTTTTATGGCAAACGATAACAGCCGCAGATTCAAACAGAATCAAATAATGTTTTGCATACTGCCCTGATTTGTAGAGTACTCAAGAGCTGTTGTTTTTGGTGAAGATCGGTTAAGGGGAAGGGGTAGTTTACCTGCAACATTTTTTCATCAAGCGTATTTTCTATGGCAAACGATAATAGCCGCAAATTCAAACAGAATCAAATAATGTTTTGCATACGTCCCTGAATTGTAGAGGGCTCAAGGACTTTCGATTTTGGTGAAGATCGGTTAAGGGGAAGGGGTAGTTTACCTGCAACCTTTTACGTTTTAACAAGAGTAAAGCACTTGAAAATTTATTTAAACTTTTTGAAACAATGGTAATTGTTAAAAATAAAATAATTTTGTTGCCAGGCAATAAAATTAAAATTTTTTCATTTTAATGTAATATAATATTTTTCATTTAATACGGCAATAAAAAGGCAGGTAAGACACACACACACACACACACACACACACACACACACACACACACACACACACACACACACACACACACACACACACACACACACACACACACACAATTCACGTTATTTCTGGCCTCACTCATGTTTATTTTCTTACGTTTGCACGCTTTTTAAATGGAAAGTGCCGAAACCCACACCAACATAACGCGTGCAAGCCGAAAAAATGGACATCAGTTTGCTTACTGGCGAAGCTAGTAGTTAATGAATGGGTAGGCAAAAATCTTATCTTAAATTTTTTTTAAGGAATCACTAAAAGGACGGTGGGTCAAATCGGACGCTGAGGTAGAGTTTGCTGTAACCGAATGGTTCCACAAACAGCCGTAAGAATTTTACTAGCAGGGAATCTACAGGTTAGCGCAACAGTGGAACTCATGTCTTAATGTTATTGGCGACTTTTTTAAAATCGTTGAATAAAAAATGCTTTACGGCTCTATACGTGTTTCTATTGAACAATCCTTGTATTAGTCATACACAATAATACAACTGATTGAACTTCAAATTTTTAAACTTGATTAGTTTCTATATATATGTTTAATGTTACAAATAATTCAAATAACAATCTTGATCATCTGTTAGTTCAGCGGAATAACAGTGACACTTTTAATAACCGCATAAAATAAACATTTAGAAACAACACAGGCGCTTTAACTTAACTGTTTGGACCACAGAAGTGAGGCATGCCTCAACGCTCTGTGTACAGCGCGGGACAATCCCCCCTCCCTTCACTTCCCTATCACACCACTACATTGCTTACATACCATGTATACAAAAAACGCTGAGGCAAGTTCAGGTTGCCTCATTCGCTTTAAACAAGCTATGCCGAATCTCACCTGTCACCATCTAGCGGTCGCTCAATAAAGCACGTTTCGGTTTAATAAATTTGACAGTCGCAGTAACAATGTATAATCTTTACGTTATGTAGTTCATACGTATTTATAATTTTTATTCTACAGAATTTTTTAGGGTAGGCATTGCCTCCATGTAACTTCGCCACTGATATATATGTGTACAACGTTATCGGCAACAAAGAAGTAGTTTTTGTTAAAATTCCTTCCCGGGATATTTGGCCGTAGTCCAATGTTTTCTACAAAACCAGACATTTCGGCAATGCCATCGACTTCCATCATCAGTGAAAATCGAGTGCGATAACGTGAGGTGGTATACATTAGTGACCACAGTACTGTGGTTAAGGCTGAAGCAGTAAGTAGAAAGAAGTAGTTTCTATGGTAATATTTCATTTCGAAAATGATTTTAAATATAAATCTTAGAATATGGAAGTCATGTATGGTTCTCCATACCGATATTTTACATATTAAATTGATGGAAACTATATTATATAAGCAAATTGTATGGAACCAAGGAACTTTGCCATTAAAAAAAGTGAATAGAAAAGTAGGTATACAACAGTAACGTACAATGAAGCTTTCAGTACACAGTAGTTTAAGGTCGTGCCAGATACTAAACAGTTAATAAGGAACATTGAAGGAAGTACGGAAGATACAAAGATGCAAAAACACGTTCTTTCTAATTTCAAAAGTATAAAGAGGCAAAACATGTGCAAGTAATTGAAACAGGATAACGAGTTGCTGTGCAGTAATCTTATTGACTGCAGCAGTTTAGCTAATAATATTGTCCACACACACACACACACACACACACACACACACACACACACACACACACACACACACACACACACACACACACACACACACACACACACACACACACACACACACACACACACACACACACACACACACACACACACACACACACACACACACACACACACACACACACACACACACACACACACACACACACACACACACACACACACACACACACACACACACACACACACACACACACACACACACACACACACACACACACACACACACACACACACACACACACACACACACACACACACACACACACACACACACACACACACACACACACACACACAGAGTCCCCCTCCAACAAAAACTACAATTGTCGGTTCTTCAATTTCAACTGGGGCGCGTCAATGCTTACGTGGGCATCACGTGGCTTAATGTGAATCTCAGTGAAATTAAATTCAAATTCATACATTCAGTTACACTAAAAGAAATTTCACAATTTAATGGAACTTTTGCACTTGTCATACAACAATTATGCCTAAAGCATAGTATAAAGTACAATCTATAATCTATTAATCTCACAAGTAACAGTAGTAGCGACGGGTAACACCAATTCGGTTACTTATAGACCTTTACTACTTCATGTTAGGACAAATCACACGATGGCCATAGCATGCGCGAAACATATTTTGACTAGATTGAATGGATGCATTAAAGCTGCGGTTGCTAAAGTAAAATGTTTATCCTTTTCAGGAATTTTCACTGATATGTTATGGTTAGTCCGGCGCTGGACTAATAAAATTCAATATATATATATATAATTTGTGATGTTTTCAATTTGTTTCTTCTGCAAGTAGATAAATAAATGTTACAAAATGTTCTTCTGTTAATAAATGTTTTCTGTACCAAAAAATGTTCTGATTCGTCCCGTAGGACCCTTAAATGTTAGGAAGAATGATGCTTTGTGGTGCTATTGCCAGGATGCAGAATAATGACGATAGTGGACTGTATTTAATACATTTATTAAGTTTGTTGTACACTTAAATCAGAGTGCTAAGGTTGGCTATGTCTGATGACATTTTAATTTTGAATGAACCGAGTCGTTAAGAAAGCTACATAGCAGATGAGGCGCAAATGTGCGACACTCAGACTACATAAAAAAAAAATGTTGAGGCCTAAGGCCTAAATAATTGTCGCGACAACAAGAAAAGTGAAAAGACAGAACAGGCAGCAAACGTTATGACGTCTGCCGCCAGCCGAAGCTCGGAGAACTGTGTCGTTGTATAAACATGATAAGCGCAATTTCAGAAAGTACAGATTAGCCAACCTATGAATGCGAAAATTACCACATTACTGTCCATAACTGCCCGCAAAAAATCAAAAGATTTTTTAATACATTTTAATAACTTATTGTAGGAAAACACAGTTTTCTTGATAATAGAAGTCAATCTCAATAAATTGCATTGAACCTTGAGATTGAAATGTTAGATAACAGTTATGACATTAACTGTTTAGAGATAAGCTTGAGTGATGATAAGAGTTGAGCAGGCCAAGGTCGGCTTGCAACCTGACTTATACATGAGTATAAATGCAAAAATTAGCAATGTATTGCCAATATATATTGTACGTATACAATATTAAACAATATAAGACATGAAAAATACACAGTTTGACAATGTTTAATGATGAATAATCGGTGACTCATCACATGATGGGCCCGATAAATTGTAACATTTATGCAAGTCATAATGGTCAGCTTGAACCAGTTAAGGCCAGTTGACCTATACAATAGTATTGAATGCAATGAACAAACAAAATTATTAAAATTATACATGTAAAGACATAAATTTAGCATGACGCTTTATAGTTTGCACGATGCATGCTATACCTGAAGTTTCAGGAATGTACAATAAATTGTTATGTGAAAACAATACCACGAATGACATGACACATAACCCATTACCAATATCAAAATGTAAACATGTAGGACATAGTATGTCTCACAAATTATTAATATATAAATACAAAAATAGCAAAGTATACCACCATAACAATATGATAAGCATAGATATAATAACACAGTGCATGGTTGTAAAATTACAAGTCACATGCGAATTTTGTATGAAAACACGCAATGATGCAAATTAACATAAAAATGTTGTGATGATACATATCACAATTAAGTTGACCAAATTGTCAGACAATAAGGTAATGAAAGCCAGTGGCCAAGTGAAATAGCATTGTGCTAAGTAATTATATTAACCTTGTGTCTAAGCCTCGTCCCGCGCTGGCAACAAACATAGCTTATGAACTGGTCTCCGAAAAATACCAGTAGGCGTGCGAACGTCTACTACTCTAATTAAGTTGTCTGGGCCGGGAAATGTGGCGGTAATTACACCAAATTTCCACGCTAATGGAGGTAAGTTATCCTCAATCAGTAAAACCAAGTCACCAATGGAAACGTTGTCCTTGGCGAATTTCCATTTGTGACGTTGTTGTAATTGATGTAAGTAGTCGCGAGACCAAGCCTTCCAAATGACTTGGACAAACTTCTGGAGAAGTTGCCAACGTCCAAGACGAGAGATGGGAACGTGAGATAAGTCAGGATCAGGTATCGCCGTTAATGGTGCGCAAATCAAAAAATGGCCAGGTGTAAGTGGCACCGGATCATTTACATCCGATGAAACGGCAAATAATGGACGTGAGTTTAGACCTGCCTCTATCTGAGACAAAACCGTCGTAAATTCCTCGAAGGTGAGTATAGACTTGCCGACCACGCGGCGCAAATGATACTTTAAACTCTTTATACCGCTCTCCCAAAGACCACCAAAATGAGGTGATGAGGGCGGAATAAATGACCATGTAATACCATGAGAGGTCGTAAAGGATTGGATTGATAAGGTGGCATCCTTTTTATGCCAAAGATTGTAAAGGTCATGCAAAACATTGCGGGCCTTCCTAAAGTTCGTGCCATTATCAGAATATAACTGGCTGGGTATGCCCCTACGGGACATGAAACGACGTAAGGCAGCTTTGAACGCATTGGCTGTAAGGTCCGAAACCAATTCCAAATGAATGGCCCTGGTTGCTAAGCACATGAACAAAGAAACATACGATTTTGACAGAGTCCTCGATTTCTGCCCGCCATGACGAATCATGAAGGGACCACCATAATCAACTGCGCAGAATAGAAACGGCCTTGAAGGAGTGACTCTAGGAGATGCCAAAATACCAAGCCTCTGAACCTGATGTTTGGCACTAAACCTGAGACACTTGACGCATCTACGAATGATGGAGCGAATGACTATCTTGGCGTTAATGATCCACCAACGTTGACGAAGCGAGTGATGCACGAGTTGAGCACCAGCGTGGAGTAGACGAATGTGTTCGCGTTCAATAATAAGGCGAGTGATATGAACCGATGGATGCAAGACAATAGGATGCTTATTGTCATAAGGTAGTTTCGTTCGCCGACGCGTATGACGCCAGACTCATCAAGAAACGGGTCCAGAGAAGACAACTTACTCTTGATAGAAACAGAAAACCCATTACGAAGACAATTAAGCTCAGCAGCGAAGTGGATCGACTGAGATTGTTTTATGAAAAAATTAAGAGTGGGATGAATTTCAACGGGGGTAAGAGCGCCCGAAATTTTCTCAGCCCTGGAGAGTCTAATATTTTTGATGAATCGAAAGCAGTAAGCGTATACGCGAGTCAGACGGTGCAACGAAGAAAAGTCCTTTGAAAGATCAATAGATAGGGTAGATATTAGAGAAAGTTTGGGGGTTTGTTTCTCTTCCGCAGTGAATTCAGGAGACGACAGATTAGAAGGTAAAAAGGGTGGAAAAAGATTGGACTCGGAAGATTGAGACAAACAAGCGGGACCATGCCACCAAAGAGAACAATCGCGCAAAACGTCGGGGTGACATCCCCTAGAAATAATGTCAGCAGGATTATGTTGTGAATTGATGTGATGCCATGTGTAGGCTTCAGTAAGACGCTGAATCTCGGCAACACGATTAGCGACGTAGGTCTTCCACCTAGAAGACTGGGCATGAATCCAGTAAAGGGACACCATGGAGTCAGAATACAGGTGAACACTATTGATAAAGGAATGAAGAGCAGGGGCGACCTTGAATAAGAGTCGCGATAACAACAAGCAAGAGCAGAGTTCAATGCGAGGTAATGACACCTGTCGTAGGGGAGCCACGCGAGATTTAGAACACAGAAGGTGACAAGAGGCCGATGAATCTTGATAAATGACTCTAATGTAAACACAACACCCATATCCCCTTTCAGAAGCATCCGAAAACCCATGTAATTCAACTATCTTTGCTTTAGACTTGCAGCGAATAGAACGTGGGACAATAATTTTACCGATCAGACATAATTTATCGCATAATGAATGCCAATGCAAGTGTAATTGCCCGGAGATTAGCTCATCACAACCAAGATTGCACAGCCAGAGTTGCTGCATAAACTGTTTGTACAGGAAAACAATGGGACCGACGAGTCCGAATGGGTCGTATATACCTGCGATAATCGATAGGATTTTCCTCTTAGAGATGCTTGATTCAACTGGGAATGATTTGATGTCAAACAAAAATGAATCTGTAGTGTTATTCCAGAGAATGCCCAAGGTACGCACATTACCTTGTTTGTTTAAAGGGAGTGATAAATTATCATGATCTGTGACCACATTGGGTTCATTTGATGCCCATTTATGCAGAGTGAGGCCGTATTGACTCAACAACGTATCTAAGTCAGATTTCAACTTGGTCAGATCAGAAATGGTGTCTGCACCGGTTAACAAATCATCGAAATAGAAATCATTAATTATAGCTGACGCAGCGTCAGGAAAAGAAGCTTCATAATCCTTACCAATCTGATTAAGACAGCTAGTAGCCAAAAACGAAGCACTAGCAGTACCGTATGATACAGTTCGCAATACAAAATGTTTAAACTGTTCGAGTGGAGAGTTACGCCACTGAATACGTTGATAATGACAATCCTTATCAGATACCAGAATTTGTCGATACATCTTCTCGATGTCGGCGATGATAGAACATAGTTGTGCATACGAAATCGCAAAAGAATAGAAAAAAGGTCTTGTTGGACGTTTGGGCCTACCAACAAAACATCATTGAGAGAAAGGCCATTGGTAGTTTTGGACGAGCCGTCAAAAACGACGCGAAGTTTTGTCGTAGAACTAGAATGTTTAAAGACGGCATGGTGAGGCAGATAGTAGGTATTTGAAACCCCGGAATTGATAGAGCAATCGTCCACAAGCGTCATGTGGCCAAGATCCTTATACTCCTGAATAAAGTTTGCGTATTCGCGCGGAAGCTTAGAATCACGCATGAACCGGCGTTCTAAACTCAAGAATCTCGCTTCAGCGCTAGCATAGGACTCACCCAACTGGGGATTGTCAGACTTAAATGGTAGCGAAACAACGAACCTACCCTCCTCATTGCGATGAGTGGACTTAACAAAATGCTCCTCATAAGCTGAATCGTTACTACTGGGTGCATTATCAGGGATAGTTTCGGTCTCCCAAAATTTCTCGAGAGACGCCAGAATTTGACTGTCGTTGTTCCTAGCCAGGAACGAAACAGCAGGACCCTTATAACGGCAGTGTTTGGGCAGATTGCCTGCTAGAATGTAGCCTAACTTTGTTTCTTGTATAATAGGGAAATGAGAACCGCGTACATATTTGTTAGCTAAAATTAAATCTAAGTAAAATTGCGCTCCTAAAAGTATGTCGATATCAGCTGATATGTTGAAATGTGGATCGGGGAGGAAAACGTTATCTGGGATGTTAAACTGATTTATGTCGAAAGATTGTGCTGGCAGTTTATGGGTTAATGCAGATGAGACCGCCCATGTTGCTTGGAAACTAAATCTTTGATAGCGTGAAATAATGCGTATAGACGCCAAATTAGTGGCACAACACGCGGCATTATTTATACCTGTAATCGGTATGTTAGATTTAGTCAAGTTAAGTCGTAATTTCTTAGCAAATGATTCCGTACAAAAATTTATTTGTGACCCCGCATCCAATAGAACTCTTGCGAGTTGTCTGTTGCCAGCCCGGTCGATGACAAACACAATTGCTGTTGATAAGAGAACATTGTTTTTAGACTGTAATTTAAGTGAGCAATAGTTGCTGCTGCTGGCAGAAACTGGTTTTGACACATTATTTATGTGCAGCAATGTATGGTGTCGTTTTGAACAGATCTTACATGATTGTTTGATCTTACAATTAGATGAAAAATGATCTGGTCTTAAACAAGTGGTACAGCATTTATGATTTAATATAAATTGCCCTCGTTCTGATGTGCTTAATGCACGAAATTTCTCACACATGTAAATTGGATGACTAGATTTGCAGCATTGGCATAAATAATTATTTGAAGCTGAGTGATAACTTTTAAATGCAGTGCTGCCAGCAGAGTTTCGTGATTTATGTTGTCAGATTTATTATTAAATCTTAAAGTTAGCTTGTTGAGCTGCTGTCCGGCATCGATAGGCAGTGTATTTTCTAGCAACTGTCTACGTGCATTTAAAAACTGAGTGAAGCTTTTAAAGTTAGGAAGATTATCGGGGCTATAGACTCCTTCCATAATTTAAACGTGGTATGGTCGAGTTTTGCTGACAATAATTGTACAGTGATAAGCTCGAATGAATCCACTGACAGTTGCATGGCCGCCAGTGAATTAACGGAAGACGTTATTGTATTTATGAATTCTGCCAAACTTTGGACAGAGTTCTTAATTGTTGACTTTACTTCAAGCAAATTTTGAATATAATACTTAGCTAGTATGAATTTGTTGTCATATCTAGCGGACAGCAAACTCAACGCTATCGAATAGTTTTCGTTACAAATAGGTAATGCCTTAATTAAATCTAGCGGCTCATTTTTCAGAGACGAATACAAATAATGTAATTTCTGCACTGACGTTAAATCAGATCTGGCGTGCACCAAGTCCAGAAATATTGAATAAAAGTGCTGCCATTCTAAGATATTGCCTGTGAAGCAGGGCAAACTTATAGGTTTTAATTGCATATTGCTTGTTAATACTGGAGATACAGTCTGAACGTTGAAGGTTTCTATCAATTGCAAGATATTGGCTTCTGTTGAATATAACAGCTCTTCAACCTCAACTCGGTCTTCTTGAGCAGCGTTTATGTCTTTAGAAATGAGTTCAATTTCGGACTGTACCTCATCGTATTTTGTTGCCAAACTTTTTAGACTTTCGAGTCTAACCGTTAAAAAATGTTTTGTATTAGTGTTTTTATCAAAGTTAATGATAGCCGAATTAATTCGTACTATGGCAGACTTTAAGCCGCCTCTCTTTCTGACCAACACTTTGAGGCCTTCTTCAGCCATTGTACGCACCTGTTAATGATGTTAATGATGTGGTACCTGGTATGCGATGTCCTGGAGCGTCGAGGCCGTGGAGAAGATGGCAAACACACAGACCGGAGAGATGCCTGCTTAAACTGGAGTGTAGACGCTAGCACATGGATGGTCTTGCTGTGATGTCGTCACGAGGCTCAATGGCGACGAAAGAAATGCTGACTAAGTCCCGACACGGTCGGATCAGCGAATATGCTTAATCGCCCGTGATGGCCAGAAATTGGGGCAGAAAAATGACGAAAACCGCTGTAATAAGTTGCAAAAGGTGAATGACGAATCCGGCCCAGAGGACCAAAAAAATGTTAGTGACGGCACGTGTGTACCAGAAAATGTTCTGATTCGTCCCGTAGGACCCTTAAATGTTAGGAAGAATGATGCTTTGTGGTGCTATTGCCAGGATGCAGAATAATGACGATAGTGGACTGTATTTAATACATTTATTAAGTTTGTTGTACACTTAAATCAGAGTGCTAAGGTTGGCTATGTCTGATGACATTTTAATTTTGAATGAACCGAGTCGTTAAGAAAGCTACATAGCAGATGAGGCGCAAATGTGCGACACTCAGGCTACATAAAAAAAATGTTGAGGCCTAAGGCTTAAATAATTGTCGCGACAACAAGAAAAGTGAAAAGACAGAACAGGCAGCAAACGTTATGACGTCTGCCGCCAGCCGAAGCTCGGAGAACTGTGTCGTTGTATAAACATGATAAGCGCAATTTCAGAAAGTACAGATTAGCCAACCTATGAATGCGAAAATTACCACATTACTGTCCAGCCTGTTCATAGACATATAAACAGTTGTTAATTTGGGAGTAGTTGATTTATGTATGTGAATTTATTGGCACCATTTTCAAGATTAAGAACACACTGACCCACTCGTGCAAGCTCCAAACTCTCTCTCTCTCTCTCTCTCTCACACGCGCGCGCGCGCACGCACCTTATAAAATTAGTAGAAAATATTTAATAGAGTACCTTAAGTCGTGTTAAATTTGACAAAGAATGTAATCCGTATATGTTTAGTAACACCAAGTAATATATTTGGATGTTAACAAAGAATGTAGGCCGTATATGCTTTACCAAGTAACATCAAAACTTTAAATAATATCTACGGAAGCGATAAGCGTTTTGATTCAATGTTTGGAGAACTATTATAGTAAAATTATGTTAATTTGTTAAAATTACTATTTTGTAATTCAACAATTGTTAGTTTTATCATAACGTTGTGACTCTATTAATTTGTGTGTATAGTTATGATCAAAAATTGTATCTTAGGATTATCAATAACAAAGAGTTGAAAACAAACGTGACAAGAAAAGTAGAAGAAAATGTATTTACGATTAATCTTCAGTCCTTATCGTTGTGTCTAAAATCTAATGCAGGAGGATTATATTACAGGAATAAATTTTCAGGTTATAACTTTACAGTATACAATTTAAAAACCTATTTATTAATTGATGAGGGTGGTCACATGGACTGTTCAAAGATGCCGGTAAATAGCGTCCGATTATTTACTTGTTACTATGGTAATTATTTCTGGTCTCCATTGTGTTGTTGACATCTTCGTATGCGTCACAGATCGACTGTGAATAAACCGCATAATTAAAAGGCACTAAATCGTACGAACGGGCGGAATATCAAATTCCAAGTTAGATAGTGTTTTTCGCCTTGTGTCAAAGCTTACCTGTGCAAAATTTGGTCGGAATCGGTGTAACGGTGTGGATTTGTATTTATTACAAATAAACAAATCCTTAGACTTTGAGTTTTATATACAGGCCTATAGATAAATTAGTAATAGTGTTTAATATATTTCATTAGTTATTTATTGCATCATCAGAAATACGTATAAACATAAGTTTTATAAACGTTTAAGACAATTACAAAATATATAGACGTATCTTCATTTTCGAATTATGTCAACACAAGTACCCGTTAACTCAAACATATTAGTTTCTTTATTTTAAGAGTTACTGTGTTATAAGCATTGTATATACTTATTAAACGTTATGTTTTCCTCAATCAAGGGTTTTATTTATTTAAGCAGTAAACTAAAAACCAAAAACCGTTGTCACCTATCCTCACGAATGAAAACAACACGTATTTTCACGTGTTTCTTTACATTTAGAAATAGAACAATTTACAATTAGTACACTTTCTTCTTTTTCACATCGTAATAACCTATATTTATACAATCGCATATTAAAAACAATCGAAAGTGCACTGCAGGAACGGATAAAGGTACAGTTCCGGTAGCGCTAAATAGCATTTGTTTATTGACTTGTTACTATAGTAATTAATTCTGGTCTCTATGGTATTGTTGTCATCTTTATACGGGTCAACAAAAGAGCATTATTAAAATGGCCTAAATAGTGCAAACGGGGCAGAATATCAAATTAGAATATCAAAAATGAGACAGGCTGTCTGAGGTCTGTTAATTTCTTTACAAATTTAAACTCTTTTTAGCATTGATGTTGGACAAGTAAAATTTAGGAAATAAATATTAAATTAATGAAAAAAATGTAATATACATTTTTTTATTATCGAATAAATAAAATCCAGTAATAACTAAAATTTAATAAAATTATTTTTAACTTTCTTATTTAGTAGAGGCTTGCTGTCAACAAACACGTAGTGAATCTTTCTTGCGTCAGGCTTATAAGTTTTTTGAGGGGAATAATTCCAGTTATGGATTTCTATACTTAGCCCTTTCCGCGCTTTGTAACAGAGATCATAATGTATTGAATTCATAGTAATACGTAAGTAGATATTATTTTAAAGAAGAAATATCGCCAGAACAATATTATTGTTCTTACTTTTTGTTGTTGGGAATGTCATTTAAATGAAATAAAACATGTAAATTGCGATTGAATACAGGTACTAATTTATCTTTATTTCATAATATTTAATATAGGCCTATTATTTCTACAAATTAAAACATCTCTTTTATTATTACTCTTTTCATTGAGAAAACAGAGTTTCTATTACATTTCATACAATATCACGTTCATCACGTTCATAATTACCTAACATAAAATACTCTATTTCAGAAGAATATAATATTAAGTAAATCCACATTTAACACTTAATAAAATTTGCACGTTCATGATAAAAATTATGATTATATTTTAACAGATACTCTTGTATCTATCAGCGTAGTCATGTATATAAATATTTTTAAAAACGCACACAAAGTTAGTGCTTAACAATTGTAAGGAGATAGTACAGTTCCCATTATGTAGTTTACTAGAACGGAGTACGTGTTCGAAAATATTTATTAGAAAGTTCGTTATAAAAATATGACAGTAAATTTAACTTTAGTCACATTTATTGCACTAATTAATACAACACTAAATTTGACTGACATCAAAATAAATATTTTACTTTGAGATAATGTATCCAAAATATCGGTATGGAGAACCATACATGACTTCCATATTCTAAGATTTATTTTTAAAATCATTTTCGAAATGAAATATTACCATAGAAACTACTTCTTTCTACTTACTGCTTCAGCCTTAACCACAGTACTGTGGTCACTAACATATACCACCTCACGTTATCGCACTCGATTCTCACTGATGATGGAAGTCAATGGCATTGCCGAAACGTCTGGTTTTGTAGAAAACATTGGACTACGGCCAAATATCCCGGGAAGGAATTTTAACAAAAACTACTTCTTTGTTGCCGATAACGTTGTACACATATATATAAAAATATGCATAAAATTAATGGCTTGTATAAGTTAATGATTGATCTCCATTAAGTAGTGCTCAAGTTCCCAAAGTTTTAATATTATGATGTCCGTAATTAAAACATCAGAGCAGGTTTAGTGTGTATGAGGGTTCACCGTGGACAAAAATTTTCAACATTTCCTATTGAGCGTTGCTTAGAATAAATCTGCGAATCTACAGTGTACGTTTCACAGAACAAACACGCGGAAAAGAAGGAGCGCTCCGAAGTCACTCATGGACCCTCAGCATCTTGCAGAGGGTTCATTCCCTAAAGACGAAAAGTCTGTCTATGAATCGTTCCTCTGTAAACACGTGCAGTTACACTGCCCAGCGATCCACAGGAAGCAAATCGCTATCCATGCTGGACACTTTTTCGGCTTGCATGCGTTATGTTGGTATGGGTTCGGCAGTTTCCATTTAAAAACCGTGCAAATGT
This sequence comes from Magicicada septendecula, assembly GCA_034769895.1. NCBI lineage: Eukaryota > Metazoa > Arthropoda > Insecta > Hemiptera > Cicadidae > Magicicada > Magicicada septendecula. Next base: position 291,811,371 of record CM068367.1, read on the forward strand.
AAGAAAATAAACATGAGTGAGGCCAGAAATAACGCGAATTGTGTGTGTGTGTGTGTGTCTTCCCTGCCTTTTTATTGCGGTAGTGATAACAATAAAATGGAAACGTAAACAGTACATAACTGAGATATGCTTGCATGCCACGCACGATATATTTTCTCTTATACATGACTAGCAGAATACCCGTGCTTCGCTACGGAGTTTCACGTTGTACGTAATGAAAATGTTAGTTTAATTAATAAAGTTTAATTAAAGTAGGCTTCTTAAAAATAAATAGCTGTTGCCCACAACTTCGTTCGCGTGGTCTTCAATTTAATGCGATAATATATTTAGAACAGAATCTATTCTATTGGGTTGCCATAGTAACCAGATCTAATAGTGTTTTAAGACCGCAAAGGACCCCCCAGAGGATCGTATCGAAAAAAACACCTGTCCTATGTTGGTTCTCCCGTTGCGTAAAATATTTGTGCCAAGTTTGGTTGAAATCGGTCCAATGGTTTAGGTGGAGACGTGGAAGACCCCAAAGGACCCCCCAAAGGATCGTATCGAAAAAAACGCTTGTCCTATGTTGGTTCTCCCTTTGCGTAAAATATTTGTGCCAAGTTTGGTTGAAATCGGTCCAGTGGTTTAGGAGGCGATGTGGAAGACCCCAAAGAACCCCCAAAAGGACCCCATCGAAAAAACACCTATCCTATGTTGGTTCTCCCGTTGCGTAAAATATTTTTGCCAAGTTTGGTTGAAATCGGTACAGTGGTTTAGGAGGAGATGTGGAAGAAACCTTCGCGGACGTGCGCACAACAACTCACCGAAGTTTCATCGCAATCGGATGAATGGTATAGGAACGCATACGGGACAAACAAAGAAACATTCATTTTTGTATATAAGATGTAAACTATACCACTTACTTGACATAAACCGTGATAGCTAAGCTAATGTACAACATATATGTATTAATTATACACATAAATGTTCCTCGATAGGCACTCTATCTATTGGCGAAAACTTGAATAAAATCCGTTCAGTACTTCCTGAGATTAGCGATTTCAAACACAGAGAGAAAACGGACCGACTTTACTTTATACTATGTACAGATTTACATTAAAATGAAAAAATTATAATTTTATTGCCTGGCAACAAAATTATTTTATTTTTAACAATTACCATTGTTTGAAAAAGTTTAAATGAATTTTCAAGTACTTTACTCTTGTTAAAATGTAAAAGGTTGCAGGTAAACTACCCCTTCCCCTTAACCGATCTTCACCAAAATCAAAAGGCCTTGAGTCCTCTACAATTCAGTGACTTATGCAAAAAATTATTTGATTCTGTTTGAATTTACGCAGTTATCGTTTGCCATAGAAAATACGCTTGATAAAAAACGTTGCCGGTAAACTACCCCTTCCCCTCAACCGATCTTCACCAAAAACAATAGGTCTTGAGTACTCTACAAATCACGGCTGTATGCAAAAAATTATTTGATTCTGTTTGAATTTGCGGCTGTTATCGTTTGCCATAGAAAATACCTTTGATAAAAAAACGCTGCAGGTAAACTACCCCTTTCCCTTAACCGATCTTCACCAAAAACAATAAGTCTTGAGAACTCTGCAATTTAGGGCTGTATGCAAATAATCTTTTGATTCTGTTTGAATTTGCGGCTGTTATCGTTTGCCATAGGAAATACCCTTGTTAAAACATAAAACGTTGCAGGTAAACTACCCCTTTCCCTTAACCGATCTTCACCAAAAACAATAGGTCTTGAGAACTCTACAATTCAGGGCTGTATGCGAAACATTATTTGATTCTGTTTGAATTTGCGGCTGTTATCGTTTGCCAAAAAAAAATTTCCCTTGATAAAAAAAAACCGTTGCAGGTAAACTACCCCTTTCCCTCAACCGATCTTCACCAAAAACAATAGATCGTGAGTACTCTACAAATCAGGACTGTATGCAAAATATTATTTGATTCTGTTTGAATTTGCGGCAGTTATCGTTTGCCATAGAAAAAAAATCTACACAGACAGACAGACACACACACAGACACTTTTCGGAAAACGACTTTTTTTCATGTTTTGAGTGTAGTACAATCAGAATCTGCAATAATCTCGAACACGATTTTTTTTGCCATCAACATACTTCCATTTCCTTAAGGAATATGGAAGTAAAAATGTACCTAGCATTTTTGTTTTGCTATTTTTTAGTCTATATGTTTTACTAGATTGTCAACTACGCAAACAAATAAATATTTTATATAAGTTTGAAAATGAATACATTGAAAGTAGCAGTAACATATACGGAAGGTGTACACGTGGCATTTGTCCCCAAAATATTGATACTACTGTTGAAAAGCAGCTTATAATCATAACCAGCGTCTAACAATAATACTTTACACCGAGAGATAGGCAACATAGGGTAGTAGCCTTGTACGATGAATACTAAACGATGTCGATAGTTGCAACTTGTAGTACTAGTGTTTTGTTTACTAAAAAGTTTATGAGCATCGATTACTTAAATAATCAAATTAATTACTTATGAAGTTACTATCCCTGCTATCGTCATAACAATAATTTATGTGAGCACACACACACGGCCTCATATAAATACAAGTCTACGGATTTTTGCAGAGTTTCCAAGTATTGAGATTACGTCCTTGAATTAAAATTAGAGGGATTATTAAAAAAATAAATAAATGAACACACACACGACCGTGATAATATGATGATGCAGTGATATAATCATAGGACTGTTAGTAATACTCGTATATTCATATATAAAATACACAAGGGTGACTGGCATTTAGTTTGTGGTGCAAAGACTGTTATTCGTTTAGAAGAGAATTATTTTAAATAAAATATAACATTGGAAGCCAAAAAAATTTGAATATTCATAATTGAAGGCCATACAATGCTGCCCTAGAGCATAGGTTTTTATTTCATTAGAAAACGTCGTCTTCTCTAAATCATTTATAATACTTTGAAATCACATTGTTTTATTTATAGGCTACGTTAAGGAAGGTATGGAGGATTAAAGATAACTCTAACATAACGTGTTTCTCCGATATTCCGGCGTACAATATTGAAACTAAAGTAATTCAGCCTTCTGTTGGTACAAAGATGAAATTTGATTTAAACACTTCCACTTTAAAAAATAAAGTTATTAGTAAATTTGAACATGCTAAGAAATGTAAGTGTGTATGGTAGTGCAAAGATAGATATGAAGTAAAAAATAATTAACATTTGTTTTCATGTTATTGTAATTCAAACCATGTCTGGTTTCATATATTTATGTTCTGTTTTGTTAACATTTATATAATTAGTCTAAAAATTATAGGTTATAAAGTGTGTACGATAATGTTTATATAGGTTATAGGTTATAATGGATACCGGCGAGTACGATAATCTTTATTAAAAAAACATAAAAACAATTGACTAATTAACTTATACAAATGAACACTTAACATAACAATACATTCCAGTAAATAACGAATTAGTTATTTACAAGTCTATGGTTTGCGCACAGACACAGACACAGACACATACACACACTACTGGTCTGTTGAGTGGGATAACTGAAACGCTTCTTAATTCCGGGAGATAATGTAACGTGTTTTAGTGAAGGACCCTGTGGACACGTAAGTTTTCAAAAACGGTCTGCAATCAAAGTATAGTAACTTTCTTTAAAACTTGTTTTTTTCTAACAGAATAGGGATTTACGTCGTGAAAAGTGCAACGAATAATGTGTAATCATATACATTCATATAATTTTGAAAATTTATCTACACCCGTAACGTAATAGCGTGTTATCCCACTCATTTTGAGTGGAACAACAAGTTCATTATCGCACTGGTTTTGTTATCCCACTCGTTTATATTTTAAAAGGTAATTCTAGCATAGTACGTATCATGGAATAATAAGCCCATAAAGATGAAGGTTTACAAACTTTAGATAACTTACTGAAATATGCTAGAATTACCTTTTCATTCGCATTGTTTATAATCTTCTTCTCTGTGCACAATTTTTCATATCTTCCATATGCAATTTCATATTTTGATCTCGACTTCTCTGGTATTAAGTTGGATATGGGTTTTAAAGCTTCCTCTTCAATATCTGAAGGCAAACTTTCAGATTCACTCATTTTAAAACAACTTATAAATTACTAATTTGCAGCAAAAACAAACAATTTTTAATCATAACAACGTGGTTGCTATGGGAACGTATACGTCACAATACATTATTTCAACTGCTACGTAGATAGCTTAAATTTTCTGATTCTCACATTTTTTATTTTTCAGCGGGTGTAAATAAAATATTGTACGACCCACGAGTGATAAGGCATTATTAATATACTTGCGTGATTAGACGTCTCGTGCTACGCATTCGTCGTCCAAACTTTCACACGCGTATATTAATAATGCTGTTATCCCACTTGTATCGTAAATATCTATTGTATGCAGTTGTAAAATCGTAGATCAGACTTTACTTTGTTACGATGCGTTACCAAATAGAAGTGAGAAAGCCATAAAATAAGTGGTCTCAGGGAGACGATGTAGGCCTACTAGGGACGAAGATAATGAATCTTAGAGAATGGAAGTAAGTTTTCAGAAGACGACATTCGTGTGACAGTAAAATTTTGGGAGATAATGCAACGTGTTTTTAGTGGTAACAATCTCATTCCAACGTATTTTAGTGGAAGCTTGTGGGATCTTCTGGAAACAATGCAATTTAAGTGCTTCTAAGGAGTCTTTTGTGAGAAGAGGTTTCTTGATGTTGAAGGTTCTACAGTGGACACCTGGGGAAAAGAATACAGGATGTTCCCATCAGGAAGAATACTGTCGATTGGTTCGGGGGAACCTGTTTTGCCTAGGCGAACATGGTAGCTAGACAGAACTGTTGCAGCTACCCTAGTCTAGAGGCCCGTAGTGGGTAGGGAACTGGTTAGTAGAGTGTATTCAGTCATGTACATGAACAGAACCAATATTATACATATTACAAGAAATTGTATCTGTACAGATTCTGATATATATGTATATACACTGCACTGGGAAGAAGCCAGTGGTATTAAAATGGTATTCAGCAATATCCTAATAAATATAAACAATCGGTAAATTAGCTTTTGTAATCTTGAATCCTAATTATTGTAGGTTAATCAACCAACTAGTATGCGAGCACTTTGCAAAAGTATTGCTGACATGAAAGTAACATTTTACTGCTTTTTATTTTTCTTTTTGTACAACAACATTAAATTGCAATATGTAGTTTGTGTAATACGATTGTTTGGATATGCAAATCTAAAGAAATGCTGTGCACTTAAGATAACATAAACGAGGTTAATATGTGTTAGCGGAGTGTGCACAAACCGCATAATAAAACTTTACAATTCAAACAAAGCCTGCAGAATGTAGCTGAAAAATATGTTAGAGTTACTGCAATTAGGAACACATAGTGCCTATGAACAACGTGTTCCTATCTGTTTGCACAATTGTTTCTATGTTACGCCAAACGTTTATAGTTTAAAACATGTTCTGGCGTCTTTAAGTCTCGGAAAGCGTAGAAATAAATTAACAGGTCTTATATATGTTGGTAACTTATATTTTAAAAATAAGTTTTTAAGCTTCTAAAAATTATACATTCGTACGAATCCCTACGCTTTTAGATACGTAGATAAAATACTTATTCTTGTTTTGACTCACTTAAAAAATACTTGTTATTCCATTTGGTAGTTTTTACGCACACATATAGGCACACGCACATAAGGACAACCTACTAGTTCCACTGTTTTCAGACTGCTTATGGGAAGCGCCGTGAACACAGTATGTCATGAAAACTATGACTTTATTTAAATACTTTTTGCACCCTTCGCCTACACGTTATTGTTTGTTGAGTATAATGAGTTTTACAATTTCAGACTTTCACTTTTTATAAATTCTTTAAACGAGTTTTGAGTTTTAATTTATATTATTCTTGTTAACATTCTTTTGTCTTTTAATCTTATAATTCACGTGTTTTGATGTGGTCCATTTTTATATTTGTGCATTATATTACTTAAAATTTTTATTTTTTTTACTGTTAGTTACCGGCATCCGTAGACATTTCGTAGTAAAAGTTTTGGTTTTTGTATTAGTGGTAATTCCATGTCAGCAACTTGCAGAATGTTGGTACTTGTAGAATGTATTGTTTACAATTTTTACTTATCGTTTCTGTAAACGATTTTTAGAATTTTAAATAACGTGTACCAGTATGTGTTAAGGTTGTGTCAAAAAGGAATGTCACGTGTGCTTTGTAATGTACTAGCCTTCTTCTAAAACATGAGCGGTTATCCAACGATGTTAAGATTTAAAAGTGAAAATTCTTTGAAGGGTTTATCTTAGTAATCCTTAAATAACCTTAGTATTCCTTATCGAGCGCCTGAATTACTGCGGCTCTTTCGTAGGAAGTAATATATAATATAAACAATATTACACAAAGCATGTATTATGTGCAAAGTGAAATACCCAATTTTTTCCTTCAATATTCGCTTTATGCCAGAGTTAATTACCGCTTTTCCATTCTCATTTATCAGCAGAACAAACATCCAATATTAATGGCACCATGTGGATAATAAAATATGTTTGACACTGTTAACGATAATATTATTACACCAGCCCCCTCGTATGTTAATAAATTATGCAACCGACAATTAGTTTACGTTTTGACATGATAATATTTCCCTAATATGGTTTAGTACATTATTTAATTCGTTGATTGCCATGTTTTACGTGTCAGTCTAAAAATAACATCGCTTATTGTAGGGATTACTCACAAGAGGATATAAAATAGTAATCCTAAGTTCACAATATTGACAGTAATTTATTCCGCACCTCACTAACTGAAATTTTAGTCTGGTGTGAATTGAAGCAAAATATAACGTGTTGTTTGACGTTATAAAAATATCGGTATGGAGAACCATACATGACTTCCATATTCTAAGATTTATATTTAAAATCATTTTCGAAATGAAATATTACCATAGAAACTACTTCTTTCTACTTACTGCTTCAGCCTTAACCACAGTACTGTGGTCACTAACGTATACCACCTCACGTTATCGCACTCGATTTTCACTGATGATGGAAGTCGATGGCATTGCCGAAATGTCTGGTTTTGTAGAAAACATTGGACTACGGCCAAATATCCCGGGAAGGAATTTTAACAAAAACTACTTCTTTGTTGCCGATAACGTTGTACACATATATATCAGTGGCGAAGTTACATGGAGGCAATTGAGGCAATGCCTACCCTAAAAAGTTCTGTAGAATAAAAATTATAAATACGTATGAACTACATAACGTAAAGGTTATACATTGTTACTGCGACTGTCAAATTTATTAAACCGAAACGTGCTTTATTGAGCGACCGCTAGATGGTGACAGGTGAGATTCGGCATAGTTCGTTTAAAGCGAATGAGGCAACCTGAATTTGCCTCAGCGTTTTTTGTATACATCGTATGTAAGCAATGTAGTGGTGTGATAGGGAAGTGAAGGGAGGGGGGATTGTCCCGCGCTGTACACATAGAGCGTTGAGGCATGCCTCAATTCTGTGGTCCAAACAGTTAAGTTAAAGCGCCTGTGTTGTTTCTAAGTGTTTATTTTATGCGGTTATTAAAAGTGTCACTGTTATTCCGCTGAACTAACAGATGATCAAGATTGTTATTTGAATTATTTGTAACATTAAACATATATATAGAAACTAATCAAGTTTAAAAATTTGAAGTTCAATCAGTTGTATTATTGTGTATGACTAATACAAGGATTGTTCAATAGAACCACGTATAGAGCCGTAAAGCATTTTTTATTCAACGATTTTAAAAGAAGTCTCCAATAACATTAAGACATGAGTTCCACTGTTGCGCTAACCTGTAGATTCCCTGCTAGTAAAATTCTTACGGCTGTTTGTGGAACCATTCGGTTACAGCAAACTCTACCTCAGCGTCCGATTTGAACCACCGTCCTTTTAGTGATTCCTTAAAAAAAATTTCGGCTTGCAGGCGTTATGTTGGTGTGGGTTTCGGCACTTTCCATTTAAAAAGCGTGCAAATGTAAGAAAATAAACATGAGTGAGGCCAGAAATAACGTTAATTGTGTGTGTGTGTGTGTCTTACCTGCCTTTTTATTGCTGTATTAAATGAAAAATATTATATTACATTAAAATGAAAAAATTATAATTTTATTGCCTGGCAACAAAATTATTTTTTTTTGAACAATTACCATTGTTTCAAAAAGTTTAAATAAATTTTCAAGTACTTTACTCTTGTTAAAACGTAAAAGGTTGCAGGTAAACTACCCCTTCCCCTTAACCGATCTTCACTAAAATCGAAAGTCCTTGAGACCTCTACAATTCAGGGATGTATGCAAAAAATTATTTGATTCTGTTTGAATTTGCGGCTGTTATCGTTTGCCATAGAAAATACGCTTGATAAAAAAACGCTGCAGGTAAACTACCCCTTTCCCTCAACCGATCTTCACCAAAAACAATAGGTCTTGAGACCTCTACAATTTAGGGCTGTATGCAAATAATCTTTTGAGTCTGTTTGAATTTGCGGCTGTTATCGTTTGCCATAGGAAATACCCTTGTTAAAACATAAAACGTTACAGGTAAACTACCCCTTTCCCTTAACCGATCTTCACCAAAAACAATAGGTCTTGAGAACTCTACAATTCAGGGCTGTATACGAAACATTATTTAATTCTGTTTGAATTTGCGGCAGTTATTGTTTGCCATAGAAAGAAAATCTACACATAGACACACAGACACATAGACAGACAGACACACACACAGACACTTTTCGGAAAACGACTTTTTTTCATGTTTTGAGTGTAGTACAATCAGAATCTGCAATAATCTCGAACACGATTTTTTTTGCCATCACCATACTTCCATTCCTTAAGGAATATGGAAGTAATTATAGTAATAATGTTGTATAACTGTGATTATAATAGTTTAATGACTTTTAACCACTCTCCCATCCACTCAACCAACGTCTGCAACCACCAGCCGCTACTGGTATCCATCTTTAAAATCTGACCTGTTCAAGAAGCTTTGTACATAACTGGTGCGAAGCTTAAACCTCCGCATAAGCGTTGTTGCAAACCATGTAATGTAAATATCAAAATGTATAAAATTTAGACGTTTTACATTTTGAATATCATATATTTAAAACTTTTGGTTTCATGTAAAAATACGTACAAATCAAGGATTAACTGCTATTCAATTACTCGTGGTTGAGTGCCAATACTTGTCGTTATATTGTTGTGTTCAATACCACGACCATACTTGGCGTATTCACTTCCCGTAAATAGCCGTAGTTTTGTCGCAAATCTAAAAGTAAAGTATGGATTACTGGCAAACTGATTTGGTTTGAGTGAACTTAGTAAACACTTAGCAATTATTTATCGTCATCCATTACCCCTTAATCAATGTGAGATTTTGTAGTAATTTTATATTTATACAACAAATTTAATGTTTTTCTAGACAAAAACAAATATCGTGCTCAGCTTTTATATTTTCATACAGATTACATAACCTGTGTTTGTACTATGGTTCACATCCCAGCAGCATTTACGCCTAGAGTAAAATGAGACTAAGTATTTACTGCTATTAATATTATTATATTTTAATTTTTATACTAGTATGTTTTCTTTTCCCTAATATGTGTACATTAACATTTGTCTCTTGTAATTATGTACATTTCCCTAAACTATTGAACAATTTTGATTTCATCATTTATTGTTATTGTTCATACTACTATTTGCATTATTATATTGTAAATAATAAGTACAGTAAATAATAGTTGAGGTATTATTTTATTTTTATTGACTTTGTCGGGTAAATTAGTGCGTTGTGTATCTAAAATGTAATCTATTTTGTTGCGATTTGGCAACAGAAATTTACGTTTAAAAATTATTCGTCTTATAACTAAATATTTTTTTGCTCCAAATTTTTCGGTATTTACTTTTAAGGATGTGTGTAAATATCTGTAGTTTTACGTAGCAGGTTTACTTAGAATATGATCTCCTGGGCAGTTTGTAACTGATGTATTTACTAACACCTACATACCATCATTTTCTCCACCTCGACACGTCAACAGTTATTCACCCTATGGCAGGCCGGGTTTGGGACCGTCGATGAGTCAATGTAAACGTAGTTTTCCTTAAAACGTCCAAAAGCGAGTAGAGAACATACCATTGAAACTGTTGATATCGTTATGAAGCCGTAATGAATGTAAAGACTATTATCAGCATCCTCCATTAATGGTGGTTCTGATAGTGAGGATGGCGATTAAACTTTTGCCATTAATTTCATTTTCACATAGAGGCCTTCGTTCTGTTTACTGTTAATTTCAGAATTTTTCTTCAATGATGAAAAGGATTCGTTAGCTTTCAAACCGTCAGAAATGCACAGATGATTAGTTAGGATTTCTTTGTAACCAGACAAGGTAGTTTATTGTTTGTATGAACAGTGACGGCTCTAGTGAGATGGAAGCTAGTAACATTTTCTCAATATTTTCATGCTAACCATAAGAATATCATAAGAATTTAATTTGTATAGGAATGTTATTCTTTGTGTGTGTGTGTCTGTGTGTGCGCGCGCGCGAGTTAGTTGTAATGTGTCGTTCTGGTGTATCGTTCAAAGGGGTTTAATTGTAGTTATCTTCATTTAGTGTGACTGTAGTTGATTAAAGCATGAAAGGCTTCAGTAAATCTTAATATAAATGTAGAACTGATCCATGTTATTCATAGGGTGTAAGGTTTTGTTTAACAGATTTTAAACAATTTAAAATAGTATTCTAAATCTTATTTTGAGACCTAAGATATTGTATAATATAACAGGCATTATAATGTACCACGTTCCATACTCATTTCTTTTCATATTCGCCAACTTTATAATGTTTAAATTATTGCTAATATTTTTTCATGACTTAAGCGATACCATAATTTTGTAGGTTTAACATATTTTGTTATTCTGGTTTTAACTTAAGAAGTACGAAAAAATAATTATAATAGAATATAGAAATTTGCTAGCTACAACAGTGATGCTGGTACAAACGTGTGAGCGTCTATTGTGCGTTTAATTCTCTTAAAATTAATTGCTGTAAGACACTACTTGTAGGTACTTCGGCGGCAGTGGTTATCAAGCTGTGTCTCCTGTTCCAATTTCACAGTATTTTGAACTAAATAGATTGTAATTTCTTTTCACATGCATATCTTTCCCAACTCTTTTTCTCTTCTTTTAAAGTCAGTTACCTCTCAGATAGTAGATAAAGGATTTACAGTAGATAGTGGATAAAGCAACAAAAAATCAGTACTTCGTTAAAATATTTAAATTTTTACTTTTTTATTTAAATAAAAGTTTGAAAATAGTATAGATGTAAAGAAAGTGATTGAATGTAATCCTACAGCCTGCTCATACCTTGATAAGGGCATTTGGTTGAGTTGAGTGATGCTACAGACGAAGAACAAACTGCAACACGTTATTAGTCAAAGTGATGTGTACATAAAAGTAACAAAATTTTTCACAGCAATATTAATGCTACTGTTAGTCGACAGAAAGATTAATATAATTTTTTTTAATAATTGATTGCATTATTTAGATTACCAATAAACTAAAGGATGTACGTGTGAATCAATTTCTGATGATCTGTTACTCAGACAACAAAATTCTTAATCATTAAAAAGAAATGACGGAACCGATTACTTCATGACTTTTATTCGACAGCTAGATAACATAACATCTGCATCTTAACTCATAAAACAAACTGTACGATGCTGTCGTAAAAGCTCATTAGCTGAAAGCAAGTAGCTGAGTAGTAGTAGAGCAAGTGGTTAAAATCTTGGATCAGAGATCGAAGCAGTTCACGCCAATCAGAAAGTATCAAATACAAAAAATGTGAGAATTTATGGGTATCTAAGGAAGGAAATCAGTTAGCCTATTTGAAAAACAGTTATTTACTCAATCGCGGTATATTTCAACACTTTCATGCTAAATCTGCGGAACAAAGACAAGAAATGATAGAAATAGCAAAGAAAAATATGTTTTTAATAAATTATACGCGGTTTTTGTTATCAACTTGTCAAATATTTGATAAAATATTACCGGGGACTAAATTTTTAAGTCCAATCTTGTTGAACACAATCCAAAACCAATTAGCCCAACGCTGGTTATCATCGTATAAAAGATACGTAGTCAAACCCGGTTAGGCTGGCTGGCAGCGACGGTTATTGCCAACAGGTAAAAGTCGGTTGCTGTGTAAAACAAACACAATAAAGTTGCATTGGAAAAGAGGACACTGTATGCAGCATCGCCTACTGACTGGAATTAATTCAGACTACGTTCCTATTGGTATTCCTGATGTTTACTTTATATGCATGTTGTAAATAAATACCGGGTACATAAAAAAGTGGATTACCATGTCTTTCTGCGCAACACAATAATCGCTTTCCGCTTTAATCTATATTTGTGATTCCATCTGTTACTGTACTGCAATATTTTATCTGTAATTTTTTTTTTATTTCTTGCTTCTAACCGTGGCTCATGCAATTTAGAGGCTTCGAGGTTTAACGGTTTTGAGTACTAACTTAATTTTATTCCTTTTTAATTAAACTACATTTGGAGTAAGTAAAATGTAGTTGATGTAACAAGTTAATGTAAATTTGTACTATAAAAAGTGCGTTATTTTGTTTACTGGATATGAACAGTAACGCATATAAAAGCAAGGAAACTGAGAACAACAGATTGACGCATCTAAGAAAAAGTAATTTAAATACAGTGCAATTTAATTATCTAAATACATTGTAATATCTACAAAATGTGTGTGGATAGAATTAATTACTGCCAATTAAATATTTTAATCGGAAAGCAATGACAACTGTGCGTTCTGTCACCTAAAAGCTGCAGTTTTGTGAGAAGTTGTGTCGCTCACTCTTTGACACTGCCATTTAGTACTGCTTACGCTTGCAGATAAATTACGTCTCGTTCAGTGTTGGGCAATATGTTTCACAATGAAATACATGTAGATGTTATATTGAAGGGATAGCCTGCTTTCGTTGCTAACAATTGTTTCTATTTTGATGATCATTTGAAGCGCGGAAAACAATTAATATTATTGCCGCGTTTACATAGGTTTTATACTGTGCCATGCGCATGAACATGCAAACTTATTAGGTAGGGTTGAATGAACAACCCTCAACTTGAATGTCTGCTGTGGACACAATACATCTAACTTTGTATTCTTCTTTGCTTTACTGTTTTTAATTAAAAGTTTTAATACAATTTTAATATCTTGAATATCTTTAAGTTTTAGTTTAAATTTAAATTACTAAGCGCCAACAATAACTTTGGCGCCTATGTGTACTAAACAATGATTTATGCGTACAATTGGGACGCTACAGAGTCTCTTACAGACATGATCGTTTGCTTAGAAAAAAATAGTCAATAGACGTCAAAATATAATAATATTTTTATATCCTTAGAAATTAAGTTTTCCTTTTTCAGAAAACATGTATAGTTTAGACAGATCTAATAAATTATAGTGACCAATGGGGATGGTTTGCGTGTAAAGATACGCAACATATTGTGAAGTGGATTATGCAGCCGTTTCTGATGTTCACAATATAGTTTAAAGAAAAATTAAAATAGTATGGTAATTTCTTAGACATCAAATTGTCGTGAGTTAAAGAATATTAACACTTCCTTATCTGAACAGAATTACTCGGAATGACTGAGACTGTATTTGCAATGAGAAAGATACGATATTTCTTTAATCGAGAAATACAGAAATATAAACATAGCTAGACAGGTTTAAGAAATAATAAATAGGATAACAGATTTGTAAATAAGAACAACAATGGGCAAATAGGCAGGCAGGCAGACAGACCATTTAGAGAGCCCGGTGTGCTAGGAAAAAGTTTTTTGAAACCTGAAACAGCACTGAGACAGAGACAATTTGTAAAAGTAGATAAGAGCTGTGCCAATAAGCTTTAAGTTGCAGTACTAATTAAATAAACACAATAGGTACGGAAAACAAAACATCGGATTTTGTAAGATGAATAAGTGCCAATCATTAGAAGCGGAAGGTTTTTAAAACATATTAAAAACACTAAAACAGTGGATAATTCAACTCCTGTCATGGGTTATTAAACATTTCTTAAGGCAATAAATTATAAGCTTTGTTAGGAAGGGTGCAAGAGAAACTTGTTATAATTAAATCCGTTACTGCATTAGGAGGGTGGAGAAAATAATTCCTTCCAAGGCAACGAAGAATAATTTTATAATGTATTTAATGAACGATGTTATGTCGCAACATAATATGACAAGATTTAATAAACGAGTAATAAACTACACACACACACACACACACACACACACACACACACACACACACACACACACACACACACACACACACACACACACACACACACACACACACACACACACACACACACACACACACACACACACACACACACACACACACACACACACACACACACACACACACACACACACACACACACACACACACACACACACACACACACACACACACACACACACACACACACACACACACACACATGTCCATGTGTGTGCGTGTGTGTTTCAGGGCAATTTTGGGCTTTGGCTTCGCTTATTCTCCTAGTCCTTAAAAGGCATCGCTCATCTGTACAAAACTTCTCAGGATCAATCATAAATCGTCAGTTTTTTACATATTTTTAGGGGGTTTAAACCTCTATTTTTACGCCTACATAATAGGCAACCTGCGTGAAGTGTTCCTCGTGCGGATTTATTCAGGGTCGGCAATGACGTAGTCTCGAAGAGTTCACTGTTCTCTGTTCTCGCGCAACTACGCGATTATTGTAGAAACATCATCCAGAAAGCGTTAGTTTCATCTCGCAACCGCGGTGGGGCGTAAATAATTTCAGATTTGGTATTCAGAAGCGGCCAAGTTAGTGGCCAATCAGTTAGTTTAAGTCTGCGATTTGGTGTGCGTTTAACGAAAAGTGAATATAGTGAATTATCCGTAATTGCGATATCTATAACGTACATGCGTTACTTATTGTGACGGTGTTAAATGAGTGCTATTTACTGTCATTAATGTGGACTGTAAATTCTAAGTTTGAAAATTTGTTTGATATGAGTGTCTTTGTTTATTTTAAACGGTAATTACAGTTCTAAACAGCGATTTATCTGGTGTTCAATTATTCGAACGCACTGTTTTAACACAATTCGTGTGCCCGTTATAACACTGTTATAAAATTCGCTTTACACAAACACGCTCTCTCTCTCTCTCTCTCTCTCTCTCTCTCTCTCTCTCTCTCTCTCTCTCTCTCTCTCTCTCTCTCTCTCTCTCTCTCTCACACACACACACACGCGCGCGCGCGCGCGCACACACACACACTTTAAACAGACGACTTTCTTCAGCTGTTTTTGTTTAATTAACACAACAAATTACGTTTACGCAGATATGTGTGAACTATAAAATTAATTATTTTAATTTGAGACGTCTTCCAACAAAATAATTCCATTTCCTATTGCTCAAAGGGCAGCCAACATTTTAATTTACGACGCTGATCTTTGTGTGTCATTGCCTACGTTTCGTTTTGCAATCAGCAGTATTGGTAGGGATCTGTGGAAATTTATACTCGCAACTTTTCAAGTTTCAGTCGTCAAAATTGATATGTATCTTTCTGCCAAGTATTCTTTCAGTATTGTATTTTCCATTATTTTTGTGTTACATACAGGTTATACCACTGCTTGACTATACACAATTTTTTACTCGTTGTAGTACTTTATTCTTATCTGCTGTTTTCATTCCATTTGAACCATGGTGAGAGAAGTATTCAGTACTGTGATAAATGATTTTAAATTGGGCATCTTTTTCAGTCACTTGATTTAAATTATTCACATTATACTGAACTTTAGTAGATATGGTATATGTCATAACCAAGCATCTGTGCGTGTGTTCGTGTGTGCGTGAGCTTTGTGGCTAGCAATTATATCACATTATAATATAGTTCATTATACGTTACATAATATTCAAAACGTCTCGATTGAAACAAAGTCAATTGCACATGGCACACAACAAAGGTAAAGGGTAGTGGACTTCCTCAGCAGTGGACTGTAACCACATTACAGGCTCAGATTATACAGGGTAAATAAACAAAGGCGTTTACGGTTCTTCCAAATCACGAACGGACCAGTCACAAAGCAAAAACGCATCATAACGTATATATACAGTCACAGACAAATAAAATTTGTCAACTTGTTATACTGATAAAATCTGAGTAGCGGGATGTATTTAGTGAACAGCTGACACAAAGAAACAATCAAAATGATACACCATGTAGAAATAATGGTTTACGTATAGTGTGTTCCACTCTCTAGAAAATAAACATTTACATATACAGTGAATTCTTATTCACCTGGCATTCCTTTTCCTAGTTCCGTTGTTATTATCGAGTTCAATACAGTTTTAATTTCCTTCATATATTTAGTAAAGGATTATAAGGTATTGGTTCCCAATGTTGTTTCTTATGAAAATGTATTCACTACATGAGATTATAACTCCTGAACTAGCACAAAAATTTAATATAAGAAGTTACTCATTTTCCCTAAAAATTGTGCTGTAATTTAAAGATAAAAATACTCATAAACAATTATACAGAAATTGCAATTAGCTGGTAAAATGGCTTTTAATTATATTAAACAACGGTTCTCTGTTTGAAATATCAGTTGTTTTATGAAGAATTTCTGCTATGTGTCTCCGTCATGCAAGACACAAGAGAGTGCCGTCACTCTAAGAGCTTAGTGTTGTCTTTAGCCATATAATAAAGCTACATACTGAATATCGTCATGTTGAAGAGTGAATTTGACACGAGCAATAATATTTAAGTGTCGGCAAAGGAGGCGTGAAACATTCCTTTGTGGAAGACTAGACAGTGAAAGATAAGAAATAAAATCAGCAGTGAGGGAGGGTTAACAGAGAACGACAGATTCTCCGGTTAATTTATGCACTTAATATTAGATGAAAACTAATAGAGTGATTAGTTATTCCTTATTAATGAAATGCCACGTGATACAAATGCATTTGCGGAATATACCGAAGGCAGTTGAATTTACACTATGTAGGCAGGTTATGTAAATACCAATATTGGATTCTAAAATAATTTAACTTGAAACACGGCACAATCAGCATAATAAAATTAAACGTTAAAACAATTTATATCAAGTAATCCATTTTTAAAACGAATGGAATCTGTATCCAGATTTAAGTATCGGAATATTAAAATCTATTATTGGAAAGGGAGTATTTTTGAACAGAGCTATGCGATACGCAAGTCAACAAACACTTAGACTTTGCAGCTTTACGATACCTTGGAGAGCAGCACAAATTCAACTTATGCAATTGAACCACACAACTCATCAACCAATCTTTTGGCAAACTCCTCAAACACAGCAAATGCAGTCTGCTCCCATTATGTATCTGCCTCTTCAGCCAAACTTGCAACCTATTCAAACAGAAACGTTTATGCAAATACCATCATATACAACGCAACATGCTCTAAACCTGTCCACGACTCACCATATTCCTGTACAGCCTAGCCAAACATATACGAACATTACAGAAAATCGTCCCCCGGTCGTAGCGACTCACAATCAGTCTATAGTGATAAGTCAGAATCCTATAGACCCAACAATTTCCAAGTCGTTAGACAGAACAAAAGAAAAAGAAAAAGGACAGATGACAGTCCTCAAACCCCACGTGAAGCTGAGATGAATGTGACTAACAGGCAAAACAGATTCCTCCCTCTTATAGGTCTCAATGATGAACAACTTACCAACAGAAAAATTACCACTGGTAACAGCACAGAAAATATTCCACCCTTCATCCTTCACTTTGTTGATAAGGTGCAGCCTCTATTAGACATTCTAAAACAAGATAACACTACAAATAAACTCTCTGGCAAACTATAAGCTGGTTAAGAAACTTCTTGATGACAATAAAGTTATACGACATACATACACTCTGGACGAAGGAAAAAAATTTAGAGTAGTCCTACGTAATCTTCATCACACTACAGATACAAAAGACAGCAGCAGCATTAAACGAAGAAGGTCATACAGCTGTAGCTATTACAAACATACAGGTGTGGAAAGACCAAAAAAACATACCAAAAAAACTTTTCTTTATCGACCTACAAAAAAAAGCAAATAATGCTGATATCTTCAAAATTAAACGACTATTAAATGCGGTCGTTAAATTCGAAGAACCTATAAAGAAAACCAAATTACCCCAGTGTACTAGATGCCGGTGCTACGGACACACTGGAAAAAACTGGACTAGGCCCTATCGTTGTTACAAATGTGCAGGAAATCATGATTATAAAACCTGTACAAAAAAAAGGGAGATGGACGAGACCCTAAATGCGCCCTATGTGGTGGTGCTTACCCTGCCAATGCCAAAATATGCAGAGTTTACCTGGAAATAATGAATAGAAGATTCCGGCCCCCTAATGGCACAACTTTACAAAAGTCACAACACCGTCAGGCTCTACAAATCCATCAAGGCTCTCAAGATAATCAATTCAGCAACTCAACTAATGTGTAGCAACCGCTTGACAATGCTCTGCCAGTTTTTAACATCACCCAGCAACAACCCAATGTATCAACTTACGCGCAGATTCTTCATGGCACGAACTCACAAGTTCCAGAACAACCTACAGCACTACAGCAAACCGAGTATAATAACAGTAACTTCATCTATTTCCTTCAGAATATTGTAACGAGTCAACAGCAAACTATCAATCACATGTCCGCAGAAATAAAAAGACTCAACGATAAGATTGATACACTAACGGAACTCCTACAACAAAAATTTACGTAATGGCACAACTCTATAAAATAGCCTTATGGAATGCAAATGGCTTGTCTGCTCACAGGCAAGAAGTAGAGACTTTCTTAATTCACAACAAAATAGATAATCTACTCGTTTCAGAAACTCACTTTTCCATCAACTCATATTTCAACATTCGGGACTTTACACTTTACCACACCCCTCACCATGATGCAGCCAGGAGACCTAGGGGAGGCACCGCAATATTAATAAGAAACCACATACAGCACTATGAGCTCCCTAAGTTTGAACAAAACTATCTTCAGGCCGCAAGTATTGTCATAGAAGATTGGCGCGGACCGCTAACAATCTCCTCTATATACTATCCGCCCAACTTCCCCCCAAACAGGGAGGGAACTATAGAGTTCCTAAACTCTCTTGGCAACAGGTTTATGGCAGGAGGCGATTTTAATGCTAAAAATACGCTGTGGGGATCCCGTCTGACTGCCCCTGGTAGAGGCAGACTACTATTTCAAATTATGCAAGAACTTCAGCTTGGCTTTTTATCAACATTTGAACCTACGTACTGGCCCACAGATCCAGGCAGAACTCCAGACTTACTAGATTTCTTCGTAATAAAAGGGATAGCCTCAGGATACCTTACGATAGAATCAAACCTGGACCTGTCCTCTGATCACTCCCCAGTCATAGGAACCATTAGTAGCACTTTCGCCGCTACAAATAAACCAGATACCCTTTTCAACAAGAGAACTGACTGGGAGTACTTCAGACAATTCGTTGACCGGAAGATAAACTTACAGATTCCCCTCAAAACCAACATGGACATAGAGGTAGCGGTAAACACATTAAACTGTATAATTCAAGAATTCGCTTGGGAAGCTACACCGGAAATTCCTCAAAAAAAGAAGAAATCAGAGCTGTCCAGTAGCAGTCAGGGAAAAAAAACAATCAAAAGACAGCTAAGAAGGATTTGGCATAATTCCAGATACCCCTCAGACAAAAGACGGTACGACAAGGCCTCCAGAGAACTAAAAGCTCTAATCAAAAAGTTATTAAACGAATCACTAAAGAACTTTATAGAAAACCTTACAAATACAGCTGAAACAGACTACTCTATTTGGCAAGCAACGAGAAACCTGAAACATCCCAAAAACCCTATTCCACCAATCCGGAAAGAGGATGGATCCTGGGCTCGTACAGATCATGAAAAGGCCACCACCTTCGGACTTCACCTGGAAAAGGTGTTCCAACCGCTCCCATCTCAAAATTCTTCAGTAGATGACGCTGAAATTGAAAACTTTTTACAGGCACCGTATCAAATGTCACCACTACCAAAATTTCTTACAGTTAAAGAAGTGATGCTTATGGTAAAAAATGATCTGAATTCCAAAAAATCACCTGGTTATGACCTTATCACCGGGCGTCTTATTAAAGAGTTACCGAGAAAAGGAATAGTACTACTTACAGCGATATACAATGTAATCCTACGACTTGGATACTTTCTACCTCAGTGGAAAGTGGCAGATATCATCCTTATTCAAAAGCCAGGCAAACCACCTAATGATGTAACATCCTACCGACCTATTAGCCTGTTACCGATACTCGGTAAACTTCTAGAAAAACTTATTCTCCGAAGACTAACAACTGTGATTGAGAAAAAAAACTTGATACCCCACCACCAGTTTGGCTTCAAAAAAGGACACAGCCCTATAGAACAAGTTCACCGGGTAGTTGAACTCATCAATCATACTTTTGAAAAAAAGGGTTACTGTACCGCGGCCTTCCTTGATGTAAGCCAGAGCTTGGATAGGGTTTGGCACGTGGGCCTCCTTTACAAACTTAAAAAAGTACTCCCTCACACGGTATATCTTATTCTGAAGTCGAACCTGCATGAAAGGTACTTTAGGGTTAAATATGACCTAGACGTAACGCAGTTGTACGCTGTCGGAGCTGGTGTTCCACAAGGAAGCGTCCTTTGACCAATGTTATATCTACTTTTCACGTCAGATCTTCCTACTTGTCCCTACACCCGAACAGCAACGTTTGCCGACGACAAAGCAATACTGGCTAGTCATGCAGATCCTGGCATTGCTGCGAGAATGCTTCAACAACACTTGGATCAAATTCAACGTTGGACGAAATCATGGCGCATCCTGATCAACGAAACAAAATCTGTCCATGTCACTTTCACTAAGTGCAGAGGAGCGTCACCTCAAGTCTCTTTTAATGGCCATTACCTACCACAAGCGGACAATGTTAAATATCTGGGCATTCATTTGGATAAAGGCTCTCATGGAAGACGCATATTTTCAACAAAAGAAAACAACTTGACCATAAACTCAGCAAATACTATTGGCTGACTGGGCGTAAATCAACTCTGTCCCTTAGCAATAAATTACTACTTTACAAAGTGGCATTCAAACCAATATGGACCTACGGCATACAGCTGTGGGGGTCGGCATCAACGTCTAATATAGAGATACTAGAACGATTCCAGACAAAAGTTCTACGGATTATAACGAATGCACCCTGGTTTATACCATACCAAATAGAGAAATCCTTTGTGACTTAAAAGTGTCATCTGTTAAAGATGAAGTGAGTAAGTGCAGTGAAAAGTATATAAGTAAACTAGAACTACACATTAATATTCTTGCAATCAATTTGCTAGGCAATAGTGAAGACACTCATAGACTAAAGAGACAAAAAATACTAGATCTACTATCTAGATTTAAGCAACCATAATCTTTGTGACTGTTATTTCTTTTTGTAACTTACTTTTAAGGAATAACTGAGTTGTTATCATAGGATAACAACTCCACATGGTCAACACCTATTTGTTTTTCATACCAACAATTTGCTTATAGTATGTAATTTTTATGTTATACTGATTGCAAATAGTTAAAAAAAAAAAAAAAAAAAATTGGAGAGCAGCGCGCTCTGTTACTGAGAAATTGGATCACAGTTGAAACACAGTCGGTCTGTAAGTAATCAAGTGCATGTTGTTGATTTACTATGAATTAAGTAAAAACTGCGAAACTATTTAAATAATGAGTTTAAAAACATTGTTAAAGGATAGCCATTGAACCCTTATAGCCCTACTCATTTATTACTTCAAGTTGAACATATTAGTTATTTATAGGCTACTTATATGTTATATATTATTCTCTTTATATGATATTTATTCTTCAAAAAATTAATTATTAGAGCTCATTACTTATTTGAATTTAAAAATTTTTGTTTACAATTTACATAAGTCAAAAGAAAGACATATTCCAAACTTGTAATTACTTCTTTTGAGAAATAAATGGGTAATCGAGACATGAAATCTGATAGACGCGTGTGCACTTGAGATGTACATATAATGTACGTACGTATGTATGTACTCGAGACGTACTCGTTAATATTGTGTGTGTGTGTGTGTGTGTGTGTATGTGGATATAAAAGCGTTTTCATTGAGACAGGTTAGTGGGAGTTGGTTAAAATGAACGCGATGCTCTTTCTGTAAAATATATGTAAAACTGTAAAAGTACGACTGCTTTAAAAGTACTATTATAACAGTTCCTTGCATTAGTTATATAAAACAAATGTTATTAAACCTATGGTATCCTAGGATTTAATATGACTTGAAAGAAATTGTCCAAAGTAAAGTGGGAATATAGAATAACAGACTACAAAAATATAGAACATCGAAGAGAATCTAGAACTCTTACTTACATCTTAGTCCAAACAAATTACATTGGCGCCAAACAGAATACTAATTTTAATTCACTGAAGCATTTAAAATAGTAAAATTTTAATTTGTAAATTCCAGAATCATGTCCAGTCTCATAAAAATGGAAATATAGTTCACACGAAGCTAAAAGTTGGAAGTAAATGGAAATATTTATTAAACTATTTGTAAGTATAAAATACGTAACTGAATTGTATAAAAGACTCAATGACGCCAACCAATATTCATTCATTTTTATTAACCTGTCATTTCATTTCATCGAAAAAAGCTTAATAAAATTCCACACATAAGTAATAACTTTGACAGTTTAACAAATATTAAAGTGATTAATAAGTGTCTAATGAATGACATGATAGTACAAGACTAATAAGTGGGAGTAAAGATTAATTTGTATTTGCGTCTATATAAGTGGAATTATATGTTTACACGTGCATGTAAAAGTCATGGGCTTTATTGCAGTATAAGTCAACTTTATTACCTCATTAATTAATATAATTTTATTATTATCTTTGCACATCGTTAAATAAATCTCAATTATTCTTTTCACTAAGCGAAGGAGGAAACAAAATAGTATACGAACGAGAATGATTGAATGTTTTTTCACTTTGATAGTCTACTGAATATTCGATTAATATAAATGTTGGTTTGTTGTTACAGACAAGTAATTACTGTATATGTTCTTATAACATGAACACATAGGGAGTATAATCACTCACTCTATATTTAATAACAATTCTTTACACGATGAAGTATAACAGGCTCTTTTGAAAACTGTTATTAGTAAAAGGAAGGAATGTCAATATGCGTAATACACTGAAGCTACGTTTTTGTGACGTTTGATGTATCTCGGAGGGATCCGTTTGTCGCGATTGGAAATAAAGTACACAAACGAAACAAAGGAGCTCGCTTACGTAAGGTGCACCACATCGATAATAAATCCTATCGTATACACAACGAAAATGTACTGTTTGAGAACGTTGAGGTGGAGTTAATAAACTTTGTACAAACATATGACTCACGTACAAGTACTTCTCTCACACACACACACACACACACACACACACACACACACACACACACACACACACACACACACACACACACACACACACACACACACACACACACACACACACACACACACACACACACACACACACACACACACACACACACACACACACACACACACACACACACACACACACACACACACACACACACACACACACACACACACACACACACACACAAGTATTATGCACATAGTTTCATAATAACACAATGCCTTTTTATGTTACTAGTATACGTATGTCGCTTGTAAGTTGATAGATCATCATCTATGGTTACTTTGAACTAAAAGGTATTGCGATGTGAAATAAACCTGAGCATTTCCTCTGAAAATTTTTATCTCAAAAAACGTGGGGTCGTGGAGCATACAGACAATCAGCTCCTACAAGAAAATATTTTGGATCTTGAACGTACTACCTCACAGAATTGCAAAAAAAGTGTATTAAGACTACTTTGGATTCAATTAAAAGTAATCTATATAAAGTTGGAGACCCATAAATCAGTTTCAGAAGCCTTCCAATACTTTTTTGTACGCTTTATAAAAATGTATAGCCCAATAGATTAACATACGTTTTTCCTTTTCTAATAACTCACGAAAATGTTAATAACATAATCAATTTTAATTTTCATTTATCTTGTTTTTGGTACTTGGAATTTAACTTTTTTAACACACTTCATCTTTTTCTACTACTAAAACAACAACAACAACTACTACTACTACTACTACTACTACTACTGTCGACTTTTTCAGAAACTGTATAAACTGAAATTGTATTTTACTGAAATTGTTTTTCAGTAATTGATCTGCCTACTTGTTAAGAAACGTGCAGTCCAGGGCTCATTGTTGTACACCATATTTACTAAAGATTTCGTTGGAGGCAATGTTGTGCTGTTCTTGCAGCTACTTTTTTCTCAATTCTCCTTTATGTTCAGGTTATTTGTTTGTGTCAAACTCCGCTTCTGATTGACACGTGTCTCTGTTTCTGTTCAGATGTGTGCTGTGTGAAGTACCGGTTTTCAAGTGAGTCTAGTTGTAGACCATTTTAGTCACAGTCGTACACGTGTTGATACCAGATTGTTACTTCTGACACACAACCTAGATGTCACAACGGATACTTTCTTTTAATCTGATTGACCTAAACACCGGATATTATAAATTCGCGTGTTTGTAATATTTATTTTTGTTACTGGTACATTCAGCAAGCCTGTGGGACTAAGTGTATATTAGGTAAACAAACGATGAAATTTAATTTTCCGTAATGAGTTAAGGCATTAAAACGTCTAATTAAACACTTAATATACCTCACACTATTATTTACATATCTTAACAACGTATGTAAATTACTGTATAATTTATAGTTAAAACATATCTCACATTTAAATAACGCATATCTGTAAATGTCCATAATATTAATTATTTGTAGTTTTAAATAAATTAAAATGTGTTGAATAAGTTGTAGAACTAAAGAAAGTTAATCTGACTTATTTAACGTCTGAACTTCATAGATGCAGGCATTGTAGCTTTGATAAAGGTTGTTGGCATATTGCCAACGTCTAGTTTACCTACAATAATTAATTTGTAGAGGATTACTGCACAATACACGCTTTGTCATAGCCAACTGAGCTGTTGCTGCATTGTTATCGCTATAATACTTCTAATTCTGTCAGTGTTATTATTAGTTAGACGTTTAATAACAACAAAGTAAATTAAACAAGTTAATTTATTAAATTAAAAATATTGCAGTCATTTAAATTTTAATTGGTGCAACAATTCAAACAAACTTTGCACAATTGACAGGATCATACCTGGTCTATGGTACGTACATAACGCGCGCGCGCACGCACACACACACACACACACACACACACACCTTGCATATACTAATAATAAAACGTATAGCTCCAACATTAAATACATATATCACATACAGTGAGTAAAATTACATGCACGTCGTATATGAGTTGCCGTGTAATATTATTTCCGCCCGACAAGTAAAAGCGCTAAATTAACGTAATAAGTGAAATTAGTATTCTTTAACAACGAAAACTAAAATTCATGTCCTACAGGCTACACACCAGTTAGCCAAAACCGGTTTTTGCCTATACGTAAAAAACAATTGGCCGTTAGTTTACAGACCTATCCTATTAAACCATCAAAAATTATCTCATGTAATGTATTTTTATTGGAAATAATAAATTAATTGAATACCTAACGAGCTGTAGAGTCCAGCGATATCGAAACGTCTAGTTCCTAGAAATTAGACCTTGTTATGACCTGTTCATAAATAGTAAAACAGTAACACTTGTTTCATAAACAAGAACTGTTACTAAGACATTACCATTATGAAATCTTCATAGGTACTGTCCTACTTTAATAATATTAGCCTACTTTTGTTATACGTTAGAAGTCTGCCTGCTTTAATTTAGCTCCACTAGATATTGGATTGTTTATAATCCTTAAATAAAACTTACCTAGAACACAAGAGAGCGAGTCCACAATTATATTTATGTATCCTGTATTTCGCCTGAAGCGTCCTCAGGTCTGTGTACAGGAAGCATCGTCGTGCACAGCTGCTGCGAAAGCCTCTTAAAACCTCTTACAACATTTAAAATCCTTCTTTTTTTATACACAGAATACATCAGAGTTGTATAATTGTAAAATAAAAAATTATAAACTTCTAATTCCTTTATAACATTATAAAGAATGAGGGTTACTTCATTGTTAAATAAATTTATGAAATTATGTATCGCACAATTGAAAAATTTCATATCATAAAATTTTTGTTGTAAACATAAACATTATCCGCAAGTGAGCTCTGATTAAATCTGATTATTAGGTGCCACAAAATTGTACACGATATTGACAATAGAATGTATGAAAATAACAGATGACTTTGATAATTAAATAATTAATATTTGTATTTCAAATTATGTGACGTTAGAAAAATATTAACATTCTGCATCCTTAATAATGTGTATTATCAAACGAGTTACATTAAAGTTTTACTGTGTAACTACGCGTGCAATCAGACAAATACGTTACAGAATAACCCAGATGTATAACAAAGCATAAGCTAAAATGTTCTTAAGAAAAGTTCGGTTTCAGCTCAGTGCGAACAGGGAAATATATATCATCTGACAACGTTCTGCCTTCTAACTCTAAGAAAAAAAGTTTTTCTCTCTTTAATGATAACAGATGGTAATTTTAAATCTTATTTTTTCGTAAAAAGAAATATGCGTGCCAGAGTATATTACTTTTAGAATGTTGGAAGACCGAAAAGGCTGTCGTCTTACAGTTCTATGAAAAGATTAATTTCCATTTTTGTTATTTAACCTTTACCACGTCTGCACATTTTAAAATTTATTGGAAAAAATAACTATTTTTAGAAGACAATTAGGAATCGAATGTTTATAAACAGACTAATAAACAATAAGACAACTCAGTGCACAAACCAAATAAAAATTATTACAATCAAATTTATAAAAATTCGCATATCTTTGTACCTAGAATAAGTTACTGCTATCTTGATAGGTAATAAGTATCGTTTTAAAGTACGCATAGTATTAAGCCAATTTATGTTAGCCACATTCTCGTTTAGAATTTATATTAATTATAAATGCGTGTGTGTTTTGTGACCACAGCAGCAGACATCTGCTCCCCGTGCCAGCCTGAGTAATAGCAGCGTGAGTCTGTCCAAAACTGGAAACTATTTGATAGGTTCGCCGCAAACACTTGGCGGGTAACTAGAGTGCTCATAGCAAGCCAATAAGAAGCAGGCAGCACTCTGATAGGCCCACTGCGATGACCAAATTCCAGCGCAAAATTCATTCACCGGACGACTAGAAGGAAGGAAGACCGGAGAGGAAGCAGGAACACGATTTTCTGCTTTTGGTTGTCGACGATGAAGGTCTCATCCTCTGTTCTACTCATCCTTGAACTGGATCTCTGCAACATCTTCTGGATGCATGTGGCCTCAAAAACCGTTAGTGTTGCATTTGAAACTCTCGCCTAGTTTCCACCAGCAGCAAAGCATTAAACTCTACTGTGGAGTTAACCTGCTCTCCGTTATTGCAGATTCAACATCAAGCCAAGCTACTGCGGTCGCGCGTTAGTAGCCTTACGAATTCCACGTCTCTGGAAGCGTCTCTTCTGCTTGCGCCTGCGGATTAATTTTAAGTTTTAAGTGCGACAAAGTTAAAACTTTATTTTGCAACGCCTGCTTTGTACCTAAAATTTATATATATATGTAATGACAGAATGTAGAATATTACACATAATTAATTAATTATTAACGAGTGTTGCATAGGTTGGTGGAATATAACGCTTAAAATTCTGCTTTCCTGTGCACATAATTCTTCAGTGTCCTCATTTTCTCGTAAATGTTTATGATTTATAGCTGTGTTTTCTATGTCAAAATAAATAAAAGTAAACTCTTAAATCCCCTCATAGCTAATCAAAAATCAGATTTTTGTAAGTTTAATACTGATGAATTTATAACATCTATATAAAGTACGCAATAAAATATTTTTAAATATTAATGTACAATAATCGTTAATGTACTCTTAAAGTAGTGTTCATCACTTATTTTTAGTGAAATGTTATCAAAGACTTTTATAAATTGTTGATCAATTGCGTAAAGTACATCGAAATTTCTATTTTTCCAGTTCCATTGATTTAACAACATCACGTTTGTGAAACAGATTTGGCTACATTTTGCAATCGCATGATTGTAGAGACTAAGTGGCATAATTATCGTCGCGTAAGAAGAAAATAAAGCAATCGCAAACTTGGATACTTGACGATACTTGACGTGGAGCGTTTTGATAAAAACAAAGTAGACCTATTCATAGCATTTCGGAGTAATAAAACTACATTACTCAAAAATTTACGAAAAACTTGAAACCTTATAGAGGTTCACTACTTCAAATCAAAAGTTGTCTTCAGAGCCATGGAGATTAAATTCATAAAGGACAATGAAGTCAGTATAATTTAGTGATGGGCTATAGTCGTAATATCATACTTAGGCCTAATAATACAGAAGCTAAGATCTAAGCACGTATTACGTAAAGTTGTGAAGATAATAGAAACCAAGCTAAGAAATATAACCTTCCATCGCGACTTCTGTTGTATAGGAAGCGACAATTATTAATTATTAATGATCTATTCAAAATTTTGTGCAGGAAACATATCATAAGAACATTACTGATATACTATGCAGGCGTGTACGGTCGGGAAGGTATATGTAAAAACAAAGGAATTTGCAACGATCGAAAGTGCACTAAGTTTTGAAATTTAATTCACTTCCGACAAGGTTTGGGTCGCGTAGGAATTTGTACACTTGCCTCTCTCTTTTCCTTGAAAGTTTTTAACTGTAGAAGTTTTACTTCCACATGAAAGTTTCCAACAGAAGTATATTTCGCTCAATAAAATTTAACAACCTTAAGATAAATTTCTTTAATTAATTTCTGTATTTTAAAATTAGTTTACCTTCTATTATGTAACTGTTATTTTCATATGTGAGTGTTTATTTTTGTAGACTAATCGTATCTGGAGGGCCGCCACCATTGGGCAACTATGTAGGAGAATGTAACTTTTAGATATATAGATATATTTGTGTTTGATACATATTATCACGTAGTCCACGTTCAGATACATGGAAAGTCTCTTAATAAAAAACACTGAAAATCTGTAAATTTTTATTAAACCTGGGAGCGAGTATAAATGTAGAAAACATAATATGCATGACTATGAGTATCCTTGTACTAGCCTTCGTAACCGATAAGTTATCATACACGGCACTTTGGTGTATACAATTTGTGAATTATTAGAACAGTTCGCGTCGTTTTAATACAAATGTTCTCTAAACAAAGGGGTACGTAATACAGATATTCTTTTAAAAACTACAATTTTTATGAAATTGGTAAATAAAAATAAAATTATATATGGTTACAAGTAGTAATAAAAGGTTGGTTCTGGGACAGCCACGCCCCCCTCGTTTGTTTATGTTTACATTTTTTTCACTCCCTCCACCCCCGTCTTTACCTACATACCGCCGCGCGGTCACCGAACCGCCGCTCGTTTGTTTACATTTTTTCCGGTTTGTTTACATTTTTTCTCTTTTGCCACGCCCCCCACTCCTCTGTTTATGTTTACATTTTTCCTTCCTCCCCACCCCCGCCTCGCCTTGCACCCACCGCCGCCGCGCCGCGGTCATCGACCTCCGCGTGTTTATGTTTACGTTTTTTTTTCCACCGCGTGTCCCAGCTTTGCGTTGTTTACGCCCTCTCGTCTGTTTATGTTTACATTTTTTCCTTCCTTCCCACCCCCGCCCTACCCCGCACCCACCGCGCGGTCATCGAACTCCTCGTGTTTATGTTTACGTTTTTCGTGTCCCAGCTTTGCGTTGTTTACGTTTGTGCCGAGAGAGAATGTTTATGTTTACGTTTTTTTCTCTCTCTCTCGTTGTTTTCCTTGACCGCCGCCGATCGAAGACACGCTGATCCAGTAACAAACGTAAACATAAACATTCCGATACGTAAACAAAGTGAAGCTGGGACACGCGGTAAAAAAAACGTAAACGTAAACATTCGGAGTTCGGCGGCGACCGCCGGAGCGCGTCTGTTTGTAAACAAATGTTTAGGAGAAGGGATAATGGCGTGATATATTTTTTTATTAATAACGTTGTTTGGTATTTGTCATTGTACAGTACAATCGGAAACTATGACGCCGCTTAAATCTGTAATATTTTTTTTAACATTATGGGTAAAATGCGATCAAATATTACTAGCAAATTCTTCGACCGATAATACAACACAGATTGAAATGGATAAAGTTAAGCGATATTTATATGATTATGGTTATCTTAAAACAGATGATGAATCTTCGTTGCAAGCGGTAAATGAATCAGATATTGCTAACGCGTTACTTATATTTCAAGAATACTATAAATTGCCTACTGATGGCGAATTAAATAATGAAACTATAAACTTAATGTTGAAAACTAGGTGCGGTAACAGTGATATTATCGATTATCGAGTATCTAGTTTCAAATGGAACAAGCCCGAAGTAACATGGCATTATTATTTAGCGAATCAAGAGGTGTTAGAATTGACTAAACAAGCTTTCGCAGTATGGGAGGAAAAGTCTGGTATACGTTTCAAACATGATAGAGTGAATACAGATATTTTAATTTCTAATAAACGATTGAAACATATGATGCAAAAAGAATCATGGCAATGTACGAGAATGTTTGACGGCAAAGGCGGAACATTAGCGCACGCATATTTTCCTGATTATAATAATTCAAGACGAGAAATTCATATTGATGAAGATGAAAATTGGTCATATTCGACTGGCAAAGTCGTTCCTCTTGGTCAATCAAGTTTGTATGCAACTTTAATACACGAAATCGGTCATGCTATAGGTTTATCACATTCAGATGTATCAGATTCTGTAATGTATGCTTATTACAACGGTAAAATCGAGTTAGGTGATGATGATGTTTTAGCTATTCAAAATTTGTATGGTAAGACACAAAACACTTTTATGACGTCTTTCATACCGATGTCACCATCTTCTTCAATACCAGAGACGGAAGACGAGCGTCCTATAGATACAAATAAAATTGATCTTTGTATTTGTAATTTTAAAAATATTAATTTATTTTTAATTGCCGATAAACGATTATATATATTACATGAAAAATGGCTGTGGATATTAAATCCGACAGAGATGATATACACCAAACCGCTTATAATAAAGCATTGGTTAACGTTTCTTCCAAGAAATTTCACAAAAATTTTAGCTGTATATCAACGGCCATCTGGCGAGATAGTTATGTTTATAGATTCTTTGGTATTCATTTTTGATTTAATGAGTCTTAAATTAAGTCATGGTTATCCGAAGCATATCCAGTCTTTATTTAACATACAACCGAATAATTTGCATGCGGTATTTAACAGTTATACAGGTAAAACTTATATATTTCATGATGATAATTATTATAGAGAAGTCAATGAGTGTATGTTCACTACTAAATCATGGGGTTATATATCCGATACATTTCCTGGAATACCGCCTAAAATCGATTCATCATTTAGATTTTCTGATGGCAATTTATACTTTTTTAAGAATAACACTGTGTATGTCTTTAATGAATTTACGGGCGGATTAGTTAGAACAGAACAAAATAATCTATCGATATTCGGATTGAAATGTGCAAATGATGATGCACTATACAAATTGAAAGAATTAATATTACAATTGATAATTCAAAAGAAAGACCAATCGATTTCACACAATAATTGATAGTAATATCGATGAAGAAGAATAAAAGTTCAGTTTGTAAGTAAAATTTATAAAAATAGAGTTGATATGTATTATTGTCGACGCTTGTTTACGTTAGAGTCGATGGATAACCTATAACCTTCAAATTGATATGACTCGAATTTTTGTATTGAGAAATATTTCATTGTTGTAAAGAGTGTAATAAATTGTATTGTTAACAAAACACTGGTTTTATTTTAATTATTCCTATGAAATAATAATAACAAATCAAAGCAGATCACAATATTTATTATCATACCATTAAATACATATATAATGATCGGATTATATCAACAAATACATACAAAATGATTACTTGAATAGTTACAAATTTTGTGATAACAAAATAATTGAGATTATATTAACAAGTACATACAAACTAACTATTTGAACAGTTACAAATTTTATGACGACAAAATAATTGAGATTATATTAACAAGTACATACAAAATAACTATGTACATACAAAATGACTAACAAATTTTGTGATAACAAAATAATTGAGATTACATTAACAAGTACATACAAAATAACTATTTGAACTATGATAACAAAATAATTAAGATTATATTAACATATTTTTTTTTTTTTTTGACAGCAGTTGTAAGTCAGTCCTCCCCAATCTATAACAAACAAAAATAATAATTTGTTAATTAAACGCACCAAGAATCCTTTGAAAAAAAAAGAGTCATATTTTTTAAAAAATTAAACAAAAGATAAATTAAATTTTTAAGAACTAAAAATTGAACCCTATTAACTAAGATAAAAAAGTAATAGAGAAACGTATAGAATACATTATATATTTTAATAATTACATATTTAAAAAAAATGATATAGGAAAGACTTATAAGACAAAATTTTTGAAATAGAGAAATGTAAAAACGATATATGAAGAACCTTACTTATTTTACAGGTAACGAATAATTACTGTATATGTATGTTCTTGTGTAGTACATATTATAATAAGTTATTTTTATAAGTAACTAAATTACATTGTGAAACTAATATAATCACCTATTTTTTAAAATACTTTAATGATGATAATCACTCGACCCCCTTCCAACAATAGTTCTGAGAATTTTGACAACCAGCTTCAGTACATCCAAGTCGTGTTACCACAAACTGGCATTGTGGCATCACCTGTTTATGCAATGTTATTGGGCAATCCTCCGCCGTCCATTCCATAAACCTTACCCGGCATGTCAAACACCGAACGGTGTCTCCATCGCCTTGATAAACAAAGCCGGCGGCTGCCAGTTTGTGGGGGTTTTGATTCCTATTAGGATAATATCTATGATAATGTTTTTTTCGCCCAAGTTTCTCGACTTTATAAAACGTCTTTAAGCGTTTCCAATATTCCACATGACTATTCATTGTAGCAGCTGATATGTCTCTGGATGCTGAACCACAATTTTTAATCGGTTTATATACACAGAAAACGCATTATCGTCAGTACGTGTTATAAGTAGAAGGTCAAAAGATTAATTTATTATCGGTTTCATTGCAATTAACACAATCACGTTTCCAGTATGCGTTTCAATGAACATTTTTTTGTGTAGGAAATTATTTGAATATTGTTGATATCGTTTTTTGTTCAGGTATTAAAAATATATACATAAAATATCATGGTAAATTAAAATATGTTAAAATAATTGAGATATAGTATTCCAAAGTTGAGTAACGCGTTGATCACATTTTAAATGATTATTACAACAAGTATTTTGATATACATCAAACTTTGTACAATTTTTAACACACTCCACATTATTATCATATTCTTCTACTTTTTCACGAAGAAATTTAAATATTTTAGAATAACAGATATTAAAATTTTTAAGTCCCATAGCCTGAGTATCGTAAATATTAAAAACGATGTTTTTACGTTGATTGTGTTTATTTTGTAACATAAAAAGACGATTCATAGTTCGACTATAAAGTATCAACTTGAATGGCTTAATGAATAATGACCGTACGGGATTGTATTTATCCCGTTATCACATAATACTCTCTTATCATCATTATTGCTTAACGCTAATTTATTAATTGATACCGATTCTACTATATGTTTTTTCGATCTTATTAATTTCATAATTCTACGTTTTTCTGTTTCCGAAAGAGTATTATGAAGACAATTTTTGAAATCGTTAAACGAGATCTCGTTATTAATTACACATTTTTTAATTCCTTTCGCTTTCTTTTGAATATTATTGTCACGCGTAGTATAGGTATATAATTTTGATCGTAAACCAATAAATTCCTTAATCAGAATACCGTTACATTCGTCTTTAAATTTGCCAATTACTTTTTTATTTATAGTAGAATAACATTTATGATCAGGAGGATAATCGCTAGTATCAAAAAACATTTTCAAATCTGGATCTAACACATCTTCGTAAAAATCATTTGTCAATATTTCATAAAACAAACTGTCAGTATCAGTATATAATAACGAAATTTTGTTTCCATATTTTTTTTTCATTATATCATAATGAAATTCATACATTAAGGTTTTGCTCAATTCTAATACCGCGAAACCTACATAAATTGGTTTATTAAAATAAATAGACGTTTTGTTTGATAATACAGCACAAAGTGATTTATCATATATAATTCTGTCTTTGAAAGTCGGCTTAGAAATAAGTTTTAATAATTTTTTATTTTCACTTACAAGATCTAATTTCATTCTTTTTCTTACATTTTCCATACACTTACCAAAGACAGAATTATTTAACAATTAAAAAAAATCTTTTTCAAACTCGTTTGTTGCAATTCGTCGTTTTTCCGTATTTAAATCGATATACGGTTTTAGCCATGGTTTTTGATAAAATTTTAACGTTCTGTGAATTTTAGTTACTTTCAACCCGTGATTGACAGCTTGTTTTAAATTGATATAATGGCAAATATAATGTTCTTTTGGTTCTAATGTAGTTAGTAATTTTGTTTGTTTTGTGTGATTTATACTTTTATTAATTGGAAGAAATGGTAGATCCATATGGTTATCGTGTAAACTTTCAGGGTATTCTATATCGACTTCTAATATATACCCTGTTTTAGAATTATTAGGGGTATTTAATATATCTGTAATAGTAATTTTATCAGTCCATACAAAGTTAGAATACGGAATATATTCACTCATCGCCCACCCGTATAGATTATTCGCGTCTAAATATGCTAAAAATGTTTTAGGATAATTTGGATTATATGTTTCTTTTATATATTCGTTATTAGCTTTTGAATGTTTTTTAATACATGACGATATTCCTCCTTTTATAGCGGCCTCAAAGAACATATGCATTTCGTATTCGTTAAGCAACTCAAGTTCAATACCAGTACAAAATAGCATCGCATCAAAAGCAAACCCTGGAACGGTTAAATAGTGCGCGCAATCTAAATTATGTGAAGATAAACAAAGCAAACGAAAACTTTCAAAAACGTCGCATAAAAGCAATACGCCAATTTTCAAATATAAATCACTGTAGTC
The DNA here is from genome assembly GCA_034769895.1 of Magicicada septendecula. Classification (NCBI taxonomy): domain Eukaryota; kingdom Metazoa; phylum Arthropoda; class Insecta; order Hemiptera; family Cicadidae; genus Magicicada; species Magicicada septendecula. Next base: position 291,846,860 of record CM068367.1, read on the forward strand.
GCCCAACGATTTAATTTTAAAATGATTCCAAACTTGAACCGCGTGATTATAATCTTCATCGCTTATATGTTTCGCATTTAATTTACTATAAAATTCGACTTTAGGAGGTAGTTCTTGTACTTCCAATTTTTCCCACGAATCGGTATATTCATAAGGATATACACCTTTTCGAGTGACTAAATCCATATCATTATTTGAAAAAAATTTGCTAGTATGAAAAAATTGATTTTTTGGTAGATTATTACTTAGTTCCGCTAAGGATCTATTTAGAAAACGAAAAGTATCAACAAATTTAATAGTTATTCCGTTACACGTTTTTTTTGAAAATGATATATATTTTTCAGTCGAATTTGGAATAACAATTATTTGCCTAATATCATACCCTAATTGGCGGACGATAAAATGAGAATCATAATTTGAACTAGCGTGAATAAAAACGGGAACAAATTTTTGATTTTGTCTCCTCAGATTACAATTATTACATAATGCGGAACGGTAACGGCCGGTAATATGACAATGATCTCTAACGGGTCTGTAAAATAACGTGAATTCGCGTTTACACATTTCGCAATGTGTAGTAGATTTATATTTGATTTTATCTTGTTTTGTCATTTTTAACGGTATAATATTATTAAGAAGCAAACCTAATAAATTTATGTTTTCAACGAGATATGATACGAATTTTTCCGCAGCATTTTTACCTCTATATAAGAACGGTTCTGATGGTAAATGTTTTTTAATATTAGCGGGAATTGAATTTTCTACAACGAAATAAACGCAAAAACTCATAGGTTCGTGTAGTTCATTCGCGACTGTAAAAGAATATTTCCGATCAGGGTAGCAAGTACTTATCGGTTTTAATATACATTCAAAATCCGCGTAAACTACTATTGGAAGTTTATATTGGTATTGGAAATTTTGAAATTTTAAATTATCAGTCGGCATTATCACTCGTGTAGGTGTATTTTTTTGACAGTTTCGTTTATGTATTTTTAACTTTTTAGATTTAACAGTGAAGTAGGTTAGACATCGTTTACAAAATTCGATATCATTAAAACTTTTAGTTACTTGCGATCTAATTAATTTGGTGAAATTTTTAATATAACAATAATGGGTCGTATTATTTTTATTTAATAATAAAAGATCGAAATGGTTTGATTTTTCATTATCGCATACTTTTAACGGGTAAATTGTGATATCGTTTTCAACACCATACACGTTAATCGAAACGTTATTATTTTTTTCAAAAATTTTTATTTGTGTTAACGGAGTAGGAAAATCGATATTATTAAAAGTAAATTTATTTTCTAAATCCTTATAACGAAAATTTATGCGTTCCGGGTGTGAACCGTTTACGAATTTACAAAGAATCGCCCATTTAAAACAATAATTATCTGTATTTTTAGGATTAATTATGCTTTTTTTAGCAGTCAGTTTTGGTGAAAGCGGAATATACGAACTACCTCTTAAAGGCTTAAAACGATTAATTCGAATCAATATCCCGTCAATTGAATGTAACGACCATCCAGAGCCTTTTTGTACATATATGTCTTCTTCATTACAAATACTGTTTATCATACTGTCTATTTCAGATGGTATAGACGAACTATGAAGTAAAATAATATTTTTGGTTTTAAATGTTCTGTCCTGATATTCATTAATATTATTTTTAACGTATGTACAGTCAACTAAAATATTGAATTTTATAGCGTTATATATTACAATCATATTACTTAAAATGTTTAATATTTCTAATTTTAAATAAATTAATAATAGACATGTGTCTTTAATTACGTTATTATTATTTTTATAAAAATACGTTCTTAAATTACCCTTAAACGCATTTTCTATTTCTATAAATTTATTTTCTAAAATTATATGTTTTAATCTATTATTTTTTAAATGTAAATTATTATTATTAGATGATGATGATGATGATGATAATGATGATGATGATGGTGATGATGTGGAAGAATAACTTGGATGTTGTATATAAGACGACCCAGGTTGAGGATCTTGTCTGGATGAAGATCCGGGTTCAGGTGTGCGAGTATTTGCGTCATTATCGGTTCTCACAGACAATCTCTTTTTGAATGGGAGTTGTTTGTCCATTATAATCTAAAAAAAGTAAAATCATTCATTTTTTAAAAAGTAAGTATTTACTATTGAATTAGTCTAACAGTAAAAGAAATAATTCCAATACCTATAGGTTGCTGTTGTTCAATAAAGCTGAGTAATAGTTTTGAAGGTACACAAAATTCGTTGATTTTGTTATGAAGCGATTGTATCTCTCTATCTGTCCTGTAACGAATTTGATGAATTTGTCTTCATACTGATGTAGAGGAATAAAATCATAGTATTTAAACGTTTTGCGGCTACAACAGTAAAATACAAATTGAGAAAAAAATATTTACGTCATTTCAGTTAATTGGCGCTGTACATAAATGGAAAAACCAATTTGCGATAATTCCGGGTTGTTTAATCGACAGTACTCTTAATTATATTATTTTTTGTTTTGTTTTTTATATTACAATCTGTAAATAACAAGTTTCACGTGTATATCACACGATTATTAATTACAGTTATTAAAATAATTGGTTCGATAACGGAAACAGTAACGAAATCCGGGTCCAGAGTTTTAATTATTATTCTCTCTACTGTATTCTTACATATTATTTTTTTGTTGTTTTGACATTACAACCTATAAATAACAAGTTTCACGTGTATGTCACATGATTATTAATTGCAGTTGTTTGTACAATTACGTAAATGGAATTAACTTGATAACGAAAACAGTAAACAAAATCTGGATACAAAGTTCTAATTATTATTCTTTTTACAGTATTTTTATTTCTTTATATTATTTTTTTGTTGTTTTGACATTACAATCTGTAAATAGCAAGTTTCACGCGCATATCACATGATTATTAATCACAGTTTTTTTGTATAATTACGTAAATGGAAGTGGCTTGATAACGGAAAACAGTAAACAAGTCTCTGTACAGAGGTCATAATTGGTATTCTCAAAAAATGTATATAAAGTGAATTGGATTTTACTGATCTATGTACAAGTCTTCGTTCGACTCGACGTGTTGTACTGCTGCTATCTCAGGTAAGAGACAATTTTTTGTATACACTAACATTGTTGATGGTGATAGATTTTAAATAGATAATGTTAAGTTGTGAAATTAATACTTTTTTTATTTTTATACAGATATCATCTGCTTATTACTACTACTGCTACTACTACTACTACTACTATTATTTTTGGTAAGCGGATATTTTTATTTAATATAAAAACATTAGCGCTGTTGATAGTAATAGATTTTAAGTTGTAAAATTAATACAGATATTATCAGCTTGTTTCGTCTCCCTTCGTACGTTTTTATCAATCGACTACCGTCACTTTTGGTAAATGATTATTTATATTATAAACACTAACGCTACTGGTGGTTATGATAAGTTATAAAACTAATACTTTATTTTGTTTTATACAGATATTATCAGCTTGTTCTTATATCAGCTTTCGTCTCCCTTCGTACGTTTTTATCAATCGACTGACTACCGTCACTTTTGGTAAATGATTATTTTTATTAAAAAATACTAACGCTACTGGTGATTATGTTAAGTTATAAAACTAATACTTTATTTTGTTTTATACAGATATTATCAGCTTGTTCTTCTTCTTCTCTTTTTTGTGCAACAACTTCATACATCAATTAAGTAAGTAATTGTTTAAAATTGTTTTTTAATATATGTTAATATTATCCGATAATGTAATTGTTTTTGTATATAGATATTATCATCGCTGAAGGCAGTATAATTTGTTTTTTGTGTTGCAGGCATAATGGCAGTTCCAACTCTGTTTTTTGTCAAGTTATCTGATAATGCTTATCCTCCAGTCAAAATGAGCGCATATGCTGCGGGTTTCGATCTCAGAAGCGCGTATGATTGTATGATCGCTCCTCATGACAATGCGTTAGTTAAAACTGATTTGGCTGTTAAAATTCCAGAGAAATGTTACGGACGAATTGCACCACGTTCTGGGTTAGCGTTAAAACATCATATCGCCGTCGGTGCAGGCGTTATTGATAGAGATTATCGCGGCAATGTTGGTGTAATTTTATTTAACCATTCTTCTGAAATTTTTTACATTCGAAAAGGAGATCGTATAGCGCAGTTAATATGCGAACAAATAGCTGAACCAAAATTACAAGAATTAGCGAGTTTAGATTCAACAGCTCGCGGCTCTTGTGGTTTTGGTTCGACAGGAGGAACAAGCGTTGCAGATAACTATGATGATGATAATGAAAATTTATTGCTAGAAATAGAAAAATTTTTAACAGATTTCTAAATTTTCTTTTTTTTTCTAACAATATTATTTATTTTTTTTAAAATGTTGTTAGAAATTAATTATGTTATTTTTTTTCTGTTTCTAGTAATGGAACGCGAAGCATCCAATACTTCTCCTTCAGCATCCGCCGGCCCATCGACGTATTTTTCAATTAAAGACCTGATTCAATGTCTTTACATAACGGGGCTGGTAAAAATAGTGCTGTGGGAGGAGGCATTAGAAAATTTGAAAGCGATTGTACTGGACCAACCTTCAATTATTATTAATTTATATTTAATTATTCAGAATGCGGTCATGCATATATTTGATGATGAACCGTCAGAAATCGATATTTTCCGTAGGAAACAAAAAGAAATGACCTTAGCGGAAATTATCGATTATTTTAATTCTCAGATTGATGACGAACTTTACAATAGCAAAAATTTAGATTATGATAGTATTAAATTGTTTCGTGAATTAATTAGTATAAAGAAATCGGCCGAGACGATTGAACTCAATAAAAACAGCGATAGTAGTACCGATACTCAATCAGATAGCGAAGACGATTTTGATAAAATTTTTAATTCTTTTTCCAAATCTAAAAAATCTAAAAAATCTGAAAAATCTGCAAAATCAAAAAAAATAAAAAATACTAAATTTGAACAAAAGTTTGAGATATTAAAAGACGGCATGAAGAAATGGGTCAAAACACCAGGTGAGGAAGGTCCATATTTGATCGAGGTAAAATTAACGCAGACGGCTGACATCAAACGTGTACATTCCGACAACTGGTGGCAAAAAGTATCCCGGAAAGTGACTGTTTTAGCATCGTCACCACAAGACCCGCTGTTCGTGGCAACAACCGATTTATTTAAATCGGCTTTAATCAAAATTAAAAATGTTAAAGATGTAGCACACGGCTCGTACAAGACGCGATGTAAGCCGTATTAAAATAATTTAAGGTTGGTCTGTTAGTTGATTGATTGATTGATGTATGTAAATATATATATATTATAAATAAGTATTTAATTTTAATTGTATGTATATATATATAAATAATTTAATTTTAATATATATATAATAAAAATAATATGTTTTACACAAGAACGTGTATAATAATTCTTGTTTTCTTTTGGTCACCTGTAAAATAAGTGTGTTCTTTTTATATCATTTTTAATATATGTATTATTACAAGGTATAACGTGTTTTACATTTTCTCTATTCAAAAAATTAATTTGTTTTTGTTATAAGACTTTTCTATGTTATTTTTAAACCGTATTTGATTTTACATAGAACACATTTACAGCTGTTTTTGACCTACTTCTATTTGCGTCTTTGATGGAAATGAACACGTCATCAAAACAGGAGGAGGAGAGTCGTCTTCTCCAGAAATGGTTTTTTTCGCCAAAAAGATTAACACCTGGAGAAATTGTGAGATTGAAAGCGATAGTCGACAGACCAGGCTCGACTATACAGCCGTTTATAAAAGAATTAATAAAAAAATTATAGAATTTTTGTAATTTTATATATATGTATAAATAAATAGCATATAAAAAAAATTTAGTGTTGGTGTTTAATACTTTCACAAAATCCTTTCCTTTGTTTGGTATTTATCATGGATTCCCGGATTAATAATAATGTGATGTTCTAGCATAGTAATAGTGAAGAAAAAAAAAATGTTTATACAGACTGTTTTAAGACACTTAATGAGGGACACTTCAACCGACTTGTAGTCGATCATAGATTAATAATAGTGAAGGAAAAAGATGTGAAATAAATACATTAAAAAAAATACATTTTAAATTTTATTATTCAATATCCAATTTGCTATATGAAATACATTATTTAGCGCACAATGATCAAGATTATGTTTATATGGACAATCGACACGTGCCACAGTCTGCTGTTGTAAGACACTTAATGATGGGCACTTAAGCGCTTCGAGATCTATTACTTCAACCGACTTGTAGTCGAGCATGTCCTCGATGAGTCTCTGCTTTTCCGCTCCTTTAGTGTACACATATTCACCTTCAGTAACGATGCTGTTTAAAATATTGTGAAGTTCGTCATAGCTGTGAATTCCACAATTCCAGCTGAAACCATGAAAAAATCTTTTCAACCACTCTACTTGTTTTTTTCTATTTTTTGATAAATAACGATAATCGAATGGTGGTAAAAACAAAAAATGTTCTCTCACACCGGTACAGTTATGATTTTCTATTCTTTGTACACACAATTCTTTAACAATATAATTTTTGGCATCATCGAAAAAACATTGAACATCAACAATAAAACCGATCATTATTATAAAGCGCTAACACTACAAGTGATTATAAAATGTGTATGACAAGCGAATAAATATAATGTTAACAATCGATTCATTCTATCGATTTTCTTATAACACCAGATAAAGGTAAATATACGAGCAAATTATCAGATATTAGTAAGCAGTATGCGGTCGTTTGCGGCGGAAAATTTTGCGCTGCTTCTATTTCTAAACGAACATCGACAGAACCGGTTTTTAAAAGGTCGCTCTGATGAGAGCAGTCAATAACAATTATCGGCGCGTATAATAAATAATCGGTCCTGTCCAGAACAGGTTCGTTCTCGCTACCATCATAATACGATGATTGAAACCCTTTATACATCTCGTATAACGTTTCTTTACTTCCGTTTAAATTATCATACGGATAGTATTGCGAATTCAAATATAATTTAATATTATGCAAGTTGCATAAATCAAAATGAGAGGCATTTTTTGTTATGTTATTTTTTCTATCTGTTTGAAAACCTACAATTATATAACGCGGTTTATCAGTCTGTGCTACAGTTTTTATCGTCCACGTCAACTGTTTAGTTTCTGGTAAAGTCGGGTATTCTTGCAACTCCCATCTACGAAACGCTAATTTTATTGGCGTATCTCTATCAACAATACTCAATAATCTGTGTCTATACTCATCGCTAACATAAATATAAGGAATTCGCCAATTGATTTTTGTTAATTGTAATTTATATTTATCGATAGCGTTTAAAACTACAGCGTTATTATCAGACGATGATCGTATTAAAATCAGTTCTTGTTTCACATTTAAAATTATGCGTTTGTATTGTTCAGCAAAACCGAGTAATAATTTTAAAGGAATACAAAACACGAAATTCGTTGAATCTGTTGTGAAGCAACTTTTTACATCTCCCGTCCATCCTGCATTAGTTATTTTCTTCATATCACCGGGTTTGAATGTTAAAATATTCTTCATTACTGATGTGATACCAACATTTTTAACACGATCTACTCCGTAGCACATATTTCGTACCGTATTTCATCGAATAAAAACGCTAATCCGTTACTAATTAATCGAATATTTTCGTTTTTCTGATTGTTTTCACCCATTAATTTACCTTCGATATGTAGATAACTCTCACAAGGAAGTGTATAATGATCTTGTTGATGAACAGGAATACGTATCTCATCATTATTATTTAATGTAGTAGATGCGTAAGGAGTGTGTGTATGATACGCACGTCCGATGATACTATCGTCATCATAGACAGCGCTATTTAACACGTCCAATATATTCATTGTTAATAAGTACTTTATACCCTAACGACTTTAAAAATTTTCTATTAAGAGATGTTAACTGATTAGCATCCCGTATTTTACTGACACTATTTACGGGCTTAACTATTGTTTTATTTTGTCCATAAGGAAAAATTAGCCTCATCTCGTCTTTTTCTTATATGTAATCGCAAAGAAATCGTTTCTTCTCTAAAATTTATTAACTTTCCGTCTTGATCTTCTAATCGTATTGTAATATTATCTAATCTATTTGTATTCACTGGCAAATAAATAACGTTTGTCGGTGATTCTACTAATTTATACCCCGGTCCGACTGTAGGATAAAATTCGTGTAATATATGAGATTCTCGACCGTTCTTCAGCGATCCAGCCACAGCACTACAGACAAGTCTTACAACATCTGTCTTTACAATGTTGATTGTCGACTGTGATGAATGCCATATAAGCGGTTCGAGTTTGGCAGTATTAGCGAATCCGAGAAGAGAAGCCAAAGAATTCGGTTTAGTGAAATCTATCGTTTCACTCGAATAGATTTCGCTTTTCAAAGTATTATTATTAGCACGTATTAATAATTTAATAATTTTCCTTTTATTACTTTTTGGTAATTTTTGATTTATATAAGTGTTTATATCCTCGATTTCATAAGAGCCTGTAGGTAATTCAATCACTCCATCGTCACCGAAATAAAACATATTATTTACATTTTCTTCAACATTCGGTATGGAATTGTATGTCATGAAATTAATCAACCCGAGTTCCCAATTTCCTTCGAGTTCGATGGGAGGAAATATATCACAACTAAGCGACGATCCTACTCCGTTTAAGCTAAACATTATTACTAAGAAACTGTAAACACAAACGTCCACAATTAACTGTATTTGATCGTTGATAACGTTTATAATTATAGTTTATATTGACGGGTTGTTGCTCCGATGTTTGAAAATAACGAACTAATTCAATTGGCGGTCTTAAATTACCAAAACTATCGAAATAGTTTATTGTCTTATTTTGTTTACGGTAACATACCCAATGCGTACCTGACCTGCGTATACTATCTAAATTAACAATACCGGTTTCATTTTTCTGAATTTTTAACGGTAAAGTATCTTTCATAAAAACACCTCTAAAATTAGATACATTCAAGAGTTTAGCGTAGGAAAACAATTCATTATTGGTGAGAGCGTGTGAGGGAATCTTTATTTCTTTCGATGTTTTTTTTTTTTTATTCCCACCACCGCCACCACCACCAGATTTTTTATACGGTCGTAAGTATAATCCCCTTCCCCTCCTTTTTCTTTTTTTTTGATTTAGAAATTCGCTTATTTTTTTCTTTTTAATACCGCCGCCGAATTTACTTTTCGCTTTCATAATATTAGTTAACGCCCAAGCAGCAGCTTTTTCACCGATAGACGAGTCTCGTGCTTTTACACGTTGCCAAGCTTTTTCCGCTAATTCACGATCGGCTTTAGAACGATTTTCAGTATCTCGATATTTCGAGTATATTATATCGTGTTCCTTACAAGCCGCGTCTAATTTATTAATACCCGAATCTCCGCGCTGTAATCGTTTACTTAATTTCGTACCCGGTCCGCAGTATTGATAACCAGGAACATGTAGTTCGATAGGTAAAATATCGACCGCTTTATTCAGTAAATTTCCGATTAATCCTCGACCGCGACGGACATCTTCTGCACTCTTCTGATATACACGCATTTGTGACGGCGATAAACAATAATTTACAAATATAAATTTTTTTTCCAATCTTCTATATCTCTGACAGGATTATCTTTCGTTGTTTTTACATAAACATCATATAATATACTATACACGTGATTGTTTAATATATTAATAAAATTGCCTAATCTGTCTTCAACTCTCTGTTGAACTATATTAACTGTATCGAGTATAAACTGTTTGCTTACACCATCTGTCGGAACCGATGGATAACCTATGTTATTTAACCTATAACCTTCGAAGTTACAAATTCCATTTGATACGGTCGGAATTTTTGTATCTACATACGATTTAGTCGCTGCGTCAGTAAGTAATTTCGGATCGGCTAAATTAATTATATTTTTCAAAGCAACGTCGTACTGGTTATCAGTTTGATATAAACAATTTTCTTTTAAAATTTTAAAACTAACAGCATCTTCTTCCGAAACAGCGTTACCGACATTACAGAGTCTCTTATTATCTATATCATAATCACCCTCATCTGTTAAACGAAAACCTTCACCGGTAGGACCGCGAACAACGTTTATCCGCATATGTCTATTGTAACGTCCGAATTTATCGATACTCATTTTGTAAATGACGAAATTAACATTACTACACGTTATTTTATTATATTCGCTTCTCGCAATTCTTCGATAATTGATATGATTTCATTTTCATGACCGGAATGACCGGTATTCTTAGATGCTATTAATAAACGTAATCTGTCGCATAACTCGTTCGGATCATCCCAATATACATAATTCGGCTTATCGTCGTTAGTTAACGATAAAACACCGCGTCCTTCAATACGTTTCAGTTTCGATTTAGTAGACGTCGACTCTGATACCAGATTTTTAATTATATTATTATATTTATGTCCTTTGTTACTCTTAACTCGATCAGAGTGACTCTGTTTATGAGCATTTGTCGCTTTTAGTATCAAACCGTACGTATGCAGATCCTCTTCTGAATATATATAATCGTCAGGTATTTTCATAAAAAGAAGTTCATAAAGTCCAGGCGTACCTTCATACGTTACATTATCGATAATAATATTATCGCCCTCGAAATTAATAGTTGAATTGCCTATCTTTATCGAATCATCGTCTCCAAAATAAACACCGTAAGTATGATCGATTTCCTTATTTTTATCATTAAACAATTTACGTAAATATAGTCTAGGCAATTTTCCTGTAACAGCGTTATCAATCCAATAATTTGCTCTACTAAGACCAGTAGATGTTGATAGTACTTCTTGTAATGTCGGCGGTGTTTCATATATTTCCGTAGCACCTTCGTTAACATCCATTTCAGGTGTACTAGTTATCGATCCAATTTTTCTCATTTTAATCGGCGTAATTCCTACTTCTTTTTGTTCTTCTATTTTATTTCCACGACGTTTATGTTTTTTTAAACGCGTTTCTACATCATCCATTTTTTCATCCGTATCGTAAAGCACATTACGTAAATTTATTAACTTTTTTAAAGGTTGAACTATCGGTTCTAATTGTTTCTCTAATTCCTGTTGTTCGCTGATAGCGCTTTGAGTCAAATTAGCGTGTTTCCGTCTAATATCTTTCCTAATTTGTTTGATCTCTTTCGCAAGTTGTTCACGTTTCGCTCGCGACGTCATCTTGTACAATAATTTATCAATCCTTATGTATCTATATAAATATCGAATCCAATACGATAACGACCGCAACGCATATCACTCTCTTTGTCTATTACTAAAAAATGATGTTCACCACGTATCCATGCTTTATTACAAATTTCTTTAAAACAATCAAAACTCATATCCGTGTTAACATGATCGGCAAAAACATGTTTTAAATTTAGTTCATCTTGCCGAAATAAAACTATTAAATTTGCGTTATCTCGTATCAGTTGTTTTGGAATTTTACTATACGACTGACACAAATAAAAAACATCAATATTATTATGTCTCCCCATTGTAAAATAATTTCGTATATTATACTGCCGTTCACAAGCTATATCGTCAAAAATTATTACAGAATTAGGTTTAGCTTCATTCGGATGTATAACCTCGTCATTATCTGTAAACGTATGATAACCTATAAACGGTATTTTTGAAAACACTCTATTTAAAAACTTGTATTTAGGCTGATACAACGATTTTGAAAACACGTATATATTTTCAAAGCATAATCCGTTCGGATCGAATAACAAATTAAGCATTAAATTAGTCTTTCCCATGTCTGATGAGCCTGTAATTAAACATCTAATATTATCTGGTAATAATTTACTATGGTTTTTCTCTTTTTCTTCAGATCCCTACAATTATAAACAATCGTATCAATATCGCGAATATTTATTTTATGTTTCTGCCGTTTAAGCTTCATCACTGACGTCTATTTTTTTACACACGTTATTATATAATATTATTTCTATTAATCCAACTGTCGTGTGATTTATCATAACCCAACCAACGTACAAGTACTTTCTCGCCTTTACGTTTTAAAATTTTTCAATTAAATATACGTCACCAAATTTTGTTTTACTTATTTCTTGTTCATAAAAACCACCTTCTAATATATTACCTTTATCGTCCTTCAGAATATACGTTCTCGGCGCTGTAGATTTAACGTTATAAATAGTAAATAACTCGTTTGTCCAGTTGGGAAGGTAACCTTTAGCAAACACCTTTTTATATTTGCTAATTCTTACTCTATCGCCGATTTTAAATTTTGGAGGTTTCTTATTGAACGTTAATTGTTTTATTTTATTTATTCGTAACAATACTTCTTTTTCGTTATTCTTGTTTACATCTACAGGTTTCATTTTAATCGTTCTGTGCACAGTATTATTGTAGTCTCTCAATAAATCAGGAAGGACATTCAACCACGTATACTTACCGTTAGTTGTAAACCATTTCCACATTTTATTTTTCAAAGTACGGTTGAACCGTTCGATAATAGAAGCTTTTTTATCTGAATGTGTAGAATAATCATTTATATTGTATTGCTTCAACAAATTACGCACACGTTCGTTGTACCATTCTTTACCTTTATCTGTTTGTAAATGATTCATTTTATTATTTTGTAATAAAATTTTAAGTACTCGCGCAACATTTTCAGACGATTTTGTTTTTATTGGAACAGCGAATGCGTATTTACTGAAGCAATTTGTCATCGTTAATATATACTTATAACCTCTATTCAACTTTGCATATGGAATCATTTCTACAAGATCGGCTTGATATAAATCATCAAGACCTTTGAGCTCAACACTACGAGTTAAAAAATTTTTTCTAACTTGTTTATGTAATTCGTTACTGATATTCTCTCTTACACTCATTATATATATGTTGACGGTTCTAACTACGATAAGAAAATGAATAAAAAACAACAAACACAAATACATCAATACTATTTTTTAATAATAATAATAATAATAATTAATTACATACAATCTTCACCTTTGTGAATTTTCACCAAAAAACAGTGTGGTGATACTTTTTCATGAACAGTCCAAGGATCGTCAGAACATTTCCAACCGTTTAAAATGACTCTACACTCTATACATGATAATTTACTACCAACGCCGGTATAATAAAATCCGGCGTTAACCAGTTTTTTAAAATTGGGCTCGAGTGTAGGCCAACTTTTAAATGATAATAACATCACTTTTTTAGTCTCTGCAATACATCTTTTCGCATTCCTATAATTATTGAAATTATACATTATACATTGCTCCATCTCGCAATTCGGATTCGATAATTTATGCATAAACTGAATATGTTCGATAGGTAAAGTTCCTCTTGTCTGAAACCCGCACAAAGAACACTGAACACTATCTAAATATCGTTTAAAAACAAAACCGGATTCTAACAATTCGTTTATCGAATGATTGATTAATCTTTCACACAGCAGCGCTTGTTTTGACATTGTTTTTTAACCGACGTCTTCACAGCGACTGGTGACGCACGAACTGATTTTACTTTATACAATTTTTCTTCTTCTTCATGATCGATACTCAGTAGTGTTTGACGACTACAGTTTTTTAATTTTTTCAATACAGCACCGTATGTATAAGTAATCGGTAAACTGATTTTAATAATCTGCTTATTCCTTTCAATTTTAACAACATTTGCTCGTGTAAATTCGTTCACTATCAAACAACAAATTTCGTTAAAATTTAATTCTCCATGGAGCGGCGGGCCGAAATAATATATTTGCCAATTAAATGCGGAAATACTGTTTTCAAATTTATCAGTCATTTTGTTTTTAAAAATCGAAGATATCTATCTACAAAAAATAATTTAATTTCTGAATCATCATGACTTTCAATCAACTGTAAACAACACAGTAATTTATTTTTATTTCTTTCAAAAATAGCGCACGGGCACGGACCGTCTATAACGTCAGTAAACTTATCACTACAACAACACCCGTCTTCAGATAACTTCTTTACTTCACAATAAAAAATAATTTCTTTTAAGCAATCATATATTCCCTTCAGTTGACACGTTCGAAAATGATCTATCACCAAATCGTCTAAACTCGTTACTTTAATAATATTTGATAACCTTAATACAACGTCTTCTGAAAATTCGCGTTTTAATAAGTCGATTATACTTCTACCGTCCATTCTTTCGTTAACATGTTCTCACAGAGACTGCAAACTGAACACTGACAATAAAATTGAACGTATACTAAATATTCGGTTAGGTGGGGATAGAAAATAATTCTTTATATATTCTAACTAATAAACAATATGGCGAGGCTTTCGCATGCTCAATCCAAGGATCGTCAGTCTCCTCCCACTCACAAAGAACCGCTTTGCATTCCACACACATTACGTCATCTTCAATTCCGGTATAATAAAATCCCGCTGATCTGAGTCTATCGGCTGACGGTGAAAGTTTTGGCCATGTATAAAATGCCAACTTCATCATTTCTTCTGTTTCTTCAACACATTTTATCGCATTCTGATAATTAGCAATACACTCTTTTGATTTAGCGAGTAACATTTGTCTCAGAAAATTCATTATTTACAAAATAAATCTGACGAAAAATCTGCGCTCGTAAAAACACAATGTTGCCACTAAGACCGCAAGCCATTTACTGACAGAGAATAAACATTTGTTTAATCGGGAACTAAAAATTATTCTTTATATATTTTAATTAATAAAAAAAATATGATTTGGTAATGCGAGGGATCGAACCTACGAACTAATAATACTGATAAAACCGTTATAGGATACAATTAACGCACACGACCAAATCATATTTGATAAATAATAATTTTAAAACGATACTAAACGAATAATTCAAAATAAAAAAAGCGCATACATTTCCAGATAAAACTTGTTTATTACTACTACTATTTTTCCGCACACTGTCTCTTGTGCAATTTAATTAATACACAGTCTGGCGAAGCTTTCGCGTGTTCGAGCCAAGGATCGTCAGTCTCCTTCCAATCACAAAGTACTATTCCGCATTCAACACATATTACGTCGTCTTCCGTTCCGGTGTAATAAAATCCCGCTGATACCAGTCTCTCGACTGACGGGTAACGTTTTCGCCATCGAGGAAACGCAAATGATGCTTCCATCTGTTTCCGCGCTTCTCGAACACATTTCACAGCGATTGGATAATTTGTAATACACTCTCTCGATTTAGCGTAATCTTCAAATTTATAATACCTATCGCGAATCATTCCGCATTTCGGATATAAAAGTTTATGCATGAACTGGATATGCGCGATTGTCAGATATACTTTTGTTTTAAAACCGCACTTGCCGCATTTAATATTATCTGAATTAGTTATAAAAACAAAACCTTCGTTGTCAAAAAAATCTAGCACAATCTGGACGGGTGTAACACGCGTTACAGACATCTTAAACGAAAATCTCGTATTAACTGAAAAAATTGATACGTAAACAATACCAAACAACATCATTAATACTTATAAAAAAATATATCACGCCATTATCCCTTCTCCTAAACATTTGTTTACAAACAGACGCGCTCCGGCGGTCGCCGCCGAACTCCGAATGTTTACGTTTACGTTTTTTTTACCGCGTGTCCCAGCTTCACTTTGTTTACGTATCGGAATGTTTATGTTTACGTTTGTTACTGGGTCAGCGTGTCGTCGATCGGCGGCGGTCAAGGAAAGCAACGAGAGAGAGAGAAAAAAACGTAAACATAAACATTCTCTCTCGGCACAAACGTAAACAACGCAAAGCTGGGACACGAAAAACGTAAACATAAACACGAGGAGTTCGATGACCGCGCGGTGGGTGCGGGGTAGGGCGGGGGTGGGAAGGAAGGAAAAAAATGTAAACATAAACAGACGAGAGGACGTAAACAACGCAAAGCTGGGACACGTGGTGGAAAAAAACGTAAACATAAACACGCGGAGGTCGATGACCGCGGCGCGGCGGCGGTGGGTGCGGGGCGAGGCGGGGGTGGGGAGGAAGGAAAAATGTAAACATAAACAGTGGAGTGGGGGGCGTGGCGAGAGAGAAAAAATGTAAACAAACCGGAAAAAATGTAAACAAACGAGCGGCGGTTCGTTGACCGCGCGGCGGTATGTAGGTAAAGACGGGGGTGGAGGGAGTGAAAAAAATGTAAACATAAACAAACGAGGGGGGCGTGGCTGTCCCAGAACCAACCTTTTATTACTACTGTTACATTGTTATTATATGTATGTACATAATATATAAATATAGATAACATCAAAGTAATACATAAACTAAATGAATTCGTAGTGATTATTAACATAATTCTATAACAGTGTTTGCGCTGAGATTATGAAACTTTAAAAAGGCTTTGGCTTTACACTGCACTTTACTTGCTTACTGTACATAATTAAAGAAGATTTTACATGAGGTTGGTATTATTACTCACATAAATCTATAAATTATATCTAACAAATTACAGCAAATTTACACAACTTCAATAACAATGTCACATACCTCTGGCAGCTAATTCACAAAATGTCTCCCGCAAGGGAGAACCAAATTTCCTCGAAAGAGTCAACCCGAAATAATATTGCAGTGTGCATATAGAATAGTAACGATTTTGTGAGTCTATCTGTCTCCCCATCTCGCTCATTATCTGTATAAGTATGTGTGTGTGTGTTTCTATTATTTCTAATTTCACTATTTGCACTCCTTATTGAGGTAACATTTAAAACTTACTTACGAATTCTTAGAATTCAAAATTTACATTAAATTTTTTGTTTGACTAAATCTGTTAATTAGCGTCTGTAAAATATTTTGTACAAATGTTTTAGTGTTAAAATAATTAATTCTTGATACTGTTTTTGTTTTTGAAGTCTCGATGGTTCTCTGAGTATCGACTTCTACACGTACAGCAGCATTTACAACGGCGTGCCCAGCGTCTTTGTTCCTCGAGAAGTCTTCTTGGCCCTGACCAGCAATTTGTGTGAATACTTAACGGTATTATGATGACTATTATACCATCATTAAAGGTAAAATTTCTATCATTTACGTTGTTATTTTGTTTATCGCGTAAACTAAAATTTTTATTTCAATGAACACTCTCAACCATACGTTGTGAATTTATATAAGTTATGGTTTAAACCATAACAAGACAAGTATATTATTTGTTATACAAGCACTTACATAGATAGATATAATTTTACCCCATTTATATGTCGCACATAATAGTGACCGGTGACTTCAGTAGTTTTGACAGATTTTTATATCCATGTGCAACAGGATGATACACTTTTTGACTATCCAGAGGGCTTTTATTTCGAAAGGGGGTATGGTAAAACTAATGCGATGCTTACACTTTTAATTTTTTTAATTAAAAGTAAAAAGTTAAAAGTAATTTAATTTTATGTCTGATATCCTGGGTTACACAACAAATTTGAACTGGAAAATTGATTGTGTAAAATTTAACTTAGGGTTACTGTTATAAGTAGGTATAACTAAATTAAGAGGCCCATTGAATGACTGATGGTTTTACGATATTGAAATATTAGGTCTACTATGTTAATTTGTTTTAAATATTTTTGTGTTTATTAAAACTAAGATAAGAGTCCTGTGCAGCAATGAAGATACACTGGGTCGCATGCGATCTGATCTGCAACCCAGTGCAGTCGTTGCAGCAGTTGCATACGATCTCTAGTGTTTGACGCACAAATGAGACACTTCTGAGCAATTAATTCAATTTGACAAGGCACTATAGCAATGTGTGAAACGGCTGCATGCAGTCTTCGAATTCAGTGAACGCATGCGGCCGACGCATAGGAGTTGGTTTGACGCTCATACGAAACCATTTCTAATGAACTGAATTTGAGGAGTCATTGTGCAACGGCCGCATGCGACAATCGGTCAAACAAAACCGCACCTTTTAGCGATTTGTCGTTGACTGGTGTCTGTGGTTCACCCGAATAGATTGTTGTCAGGAAAGGGAAATGTGTAGGCGCCTGTAAATTGAGAGCTGGTAATGGATTGACGTCATTCGGGCTTGTGCTTCATAAAGGAGCTTGGAGATCATGACGTGTGTCAGTTTGCTTGATATTTACCCAAGTGCAGGAACGTTTCATACAACAGGCCCGTAGGTTAGGAAAGATCATTGGCAGAGAATACAAACGTGAAGCTAATACAGTAACTGCAATTGTAAATGTAAGAGAGGCAGTAAGAGGTAAAACCTCTAGTATAAAATAATTCCCTAAACACAAATAACTGTTATCTAAATCAAACTGACATCTAAATGAAAAATTAACATTAGGCGATTAGGCAAGAGAATCAGTTTTCCTCGGGTGCGCGATAATACTTTACGGCATTAGGCCTATATATAAATGATATCCACTTGAAACTTAATTTATTACAAAGCAAAGCTTTGGTGATTTTTAGTAATTGAATGCAGTGGCGTAAGTAGGAGTTGCTTTTAGGAGGGAACTAAATTAAAGCTTGGACTTCTCAATTTCATCAGAACAAATGAGAAATTCACGATTCTTCCTATATAATTTTATAAATTATATTTTTAGTGTCTGTCTTTATTTTATGATGCGTGAGTAATTATGTTTTAATGCTGCAAATACCTATGTAATTTACCAGATTTTAAGCGAATGTCATTATTAAAAAACTGTAACTTTATTCTATTTCAAATATTGTTAAGTTCTTTTGTTTCATACTGTTAAGTTATTTGTAACGATTATTTCAACACACGCAAGTGGGCGTACAGAGAGGTGTGCAAATTATAGATTCAAAGCCAGTTTTCTTATACTCTTCTAGTTCCCATGTTTTTCTTGCCACTAACTAATTTTGTAGGACCGTTCTGTAATACAGTAATTTTCTCTACACAGTTTTCTACACATATTACCTCAAGTCCTTGATCCTCTCTTTTAAAAATTTAGTTGGGGAATGTTTGTTTCGTACAAATTCTCTCAAAGGCGTCAGCTGTGCTCAATAAGACTTTTAAATCAGCTGTTTTGTTTATTGTTGCTAATGTCAATTCATAACAACATCAGTCTGGTTTTTGTATTTTTTAATAAAATGGGACATATGTAAGTGTTTTATGTGATACTTAACTCTTCTTAGTGAATAAAATGTATTCTTTCAGTTAAAAAAAATTTATCATTTTGTTTATAAAAAGTGGAGTAATAGGAAAGTTAGCAGACTTATCGCCAAGAAAAAACTTTTATTTCTTTTATGAATTTGCTAACTGCTATAATTTTTATTGTTCGACTAAGCTTTTCGTCATCACTGACATCATCAGGTCTTAAACAACGTATGTCAGTGATGACGAAAAGCTTAGTCGAACAATAAAAATTATATTCGTCATCACTGACATCATCAGGTCTTAAACAATGTAGCTTGTTTAAGACCTGATGATGTCAGTGATGACGAAAAGCTTAGTCGAACAATAAAAATTATAGCAGTTAGCAAATTCATAAAAGAAATAGTAAGGATGGCTGCTAATTTAAACAATACGAAGAAAAAAACTTTTGTCGAGTGCTTATTAAAAAAAACTATTCTGGAACATGATACTGCAAAAACTTTACGTTTCACAAACATCGGTCAGTCAAATTAATGTTTTACTCAAATGTGGCGAGGAGCTGGTTCAAAATGAAAAGGCAGCTGTGGTTGAAAACCAAATAGAAGCCCACGAGTGGAGCGTAAACTTATCCAGTTGGCTAAATCAAACAGAACAGTATCAGAAAAGACACTTCTAACAAAATGAAATCGTATTGAGTAAAAATGGCATCGTGTATTGTTTAGAGACTACTTGTGCCGCTGGACAAGCCGCTAGACAGCAAACCATTAAAGAGAGCCAAAATTAGGCGTAAAATAGCAAAAAAATAACTCGTTTGGACCATGAAAGACCAAAAACAATTTTTAATCCATTGAAGCAAGGTAAATTTTAACAATCATCTAATTATATGCTACTATAAAGAATTTAGTACCAAGGCTTAGCTTAGCTTTTTCATATTTTTTTCTTAGTGGAAGGATGAGAGAAAACCCCCACTTGTGCTGCCAGGATAGAACCGGTAAAACTGAAAGTTTACAGTTTGTTTTTCTTTCCTTCCAGGTCATATTTTATGATTAATCGGTCTTGTCAATAGATTAAGAGAGTGGTCAATGTGGATACTGAACAAAAGATGAGTTTCAATTTTAGTGAAGTTTTAATAGCTCTGGGGGGACTGATCCTTTATCCCGCCCCCAATTACACTACTGGAAGTAAGTATTTATGGTTTCTACCCACAGGCCATGTGCCCATATTAAAATAATTTCTTCCCTTTTTAAAAATATTTACAAAGTAATATAATAAGACAGACACAATAAAATTAAAAAATGTAAATTTTTAAAATCGTGTTCGTAACATTAAAACTAAAGACTTTCAGAATATAGCATTGTGATAGCTACTGAATCTGTCAGTTTGGTTTATCTCAGGATTTGAACATAAAATACCACTTTCAAAATTACCCCAGTGTGTATTTATTTTAATCGAAGTAACTGCTTATGATATTTTTACTGTCAACCAGAGTATTAAAGTCTTCAATATTATCCCGTAATTTGTTTTCTTTAGAACTTTGTCTTAGCCTTTCACATATTATAAAAAACTCGCTGATAGGCCTATTAGGAAACGCTTTGTCTTTAAGAGCTCTATACATATTGTTTATTAAACTTGGGTGCGGCTTTCTTGCTTGTACAGTGCATCGAAACCATTTTTGTAAACACCCTGTTTCTCCTCTTTAATAAATGTATTTATTAAATTTTATACTAAACACTGGTTAATGCATTCACTGTTTATACAAAAACAAATATGTATTTATAAAAAATTAAGCTAACGTATAAATTTCCCAATTGCCAATAGTTTGGTTCATTGGCAACTAAATTTGTGGGGTTCTTTTTGATTTGCAGTGGACTGTATATTGTCAAACTAAATAGGTAAAAGGCTTTATTCCCATGTAATCAACAATGCATAAATATTAAGCGTTTACTGACCTTGTCCTTGTGCGTTGTAAATGTCCTGTTGTAAGCAACACTTTTGCGATCAGCAGTCGTATGTTGACATCTCCTTCTGCGTCTTCTGTGCGCAGGAAGACACAAGCTGCATATCCGGATTCACTTCCATCTGAAAATCCATGAAGCTGGATATTGACTGCAGTTGCTAAGGATATGAAACGTGGTATCCTTAGCTTTTCTATTTCTGGAAGTTCTTTCACGAATCGTGACCACTTCTCGGAAATATGATCAGGTAATGGAGAATCCCAATCTAAGCCTAAGGTCCATACATGCTGCATTAAGACTTTAGACCAAAAAACTATTGGGGATATCCAACCACAAGGATCATAAATCTGAGCAATTGATGAAAGTAAAGTTCTTTTTGTGTAATTACTTGAAGGTGTGTGCATCAAATATGAAAAGACATCAATATCTGGGATCCATTTTAGCCCTAATACACTTGAAAATGGCTGTTCCGATGTGCGTAACATGAGGGGCGTCCCATGATGATTATCTTGCATGACATTTTCTAAGAGTTTAGGATGGTTTGAAGACCACTTGCTCAGTTCGAATCCACCCTTTTTCAAAAGTAAAACAACATCCTCTTGAAGGTGGAGAGCTTCTTCCAGCGAATTGCTCCCTAATAGAGCATCATCAACATATATTTGCTGTTGGAGTGCTTCAGCAGCAAGTGGATGATTTTTTCCTTCGTCCATAATGAGCTGTTGTACTACTCTATTAGCAAGGTAAGGCGAGGACGTCATACCATAAGTGACAGTAGTCAATTGGTAGTCCTTTACCGGACTGAAGTGTCTTCTCTCCAGTATATTAATTGAAAGATCTGATCATCTTCATGGATGGATATCTGCCTAAACATTTGTTTGATGTCACAAGAGAAAACAAATTTATGTTGACGAAAGCGAAGAATTATATCAGTAATGTCATTGTGCAACTTTGGACCCTGATGTAGAATGTGGTTCAGTGAGACACCTGAAGAAGATGGTGCTGATGCATTGAAAACAACACGGATTTTCCTATCTTTAAAAACGCCATGATGTGGCAAAAAGTAATGCGGCTTGTTCAGAGACGGCACAGATGTGCACAGTTTCATATGCCCACATGCTAAGTAGTCATTCATAAAATTGACATACTTCTGTTTAAACTCAGGTTGAGATTCAAATTTGCGTTCCAGTGTATTAAACAGGCGTTTTGCCAAAGTTGTAGAGTCACCTAGTTGAGCAGGGTTTCCGCTGAAAGGCAAGTGACAAACATATCTGCCGGAGGCATCTCTCTTATGAGTAGAGACGAAGTGAGCTTCACATTTCTCATCTTGTGGAGCGAGTTTTGTAGTGTGAGGTGGTTCCTCTATGGACCAAAAACATTGCAATGTTGCGTGCAGATCACGATCATTCGTCGATAAAAGAGTCACTAAGCCTGAGTAAGGATTAGAGTTAAGTGAAACAGGTGTCGGACCAAGCACAACATAGCCAAAGATTGTATTGACAGCGTATGGCATATTCTTGCCGAGATTGATAAAGGTACCATTAAGAGTCAATGCAAATAAATCTACTCCAATCAGAAGGTCAACTGGACCCGGAACATCAAAAGTTGGATCCGCTAGCATATAACCTTTGAGTCGCTCTTTAATTTCTGGTGGGAGCGGAAAACGAGGCAGATTGCATGATATTTTATTAAGAATCATGACTGGGTGAGATTTTGCTAAAATATTCCCACTGAGCGAAGACAATGTCACAAAGGTAAGTCCCTTCGTTTTCACTGGGGCTGTAGAGATGCCACTAAGTTCTGGAACATCTGTTTGAGAGCGGTACAAACACAAAGTCTTTGCACAACTTTCTGAAATAATTGTTGTTTGGGATGCACTATCAAGCACAGCTCGTACAACTGCTGCATTTCCATTGGCAGATGTGATATGCACCAAAGCGGTTGCGAGTAACACAGTGTTATTCTGGTTGCAAGAAACACCTATCAAGGTAGTATCCTGGTGACACTCTGCAGAGTGGTTTTGCTTATTCATCGTCGTTTCAACAGAAGGGCACAAGGTAGGTCTATTTGACTGAGTCAATTTTTGTTGCGGTTGTGCGGAGCGGTTCTCAACAAAAAAATGTAGTAGGCTATGGTGACGCCTATGACATACATTGCATGTGTGGACGGACTTACAGGTGACTAACTTATGTGTTCCAAAACAATTTTGACACAAGTTCTTATTTTTAACAAAAGCTTGTCTGTCTTGTACAGTAAGTGCGGAAAAATCTGCACATCTATATATGTTGTGTGAATTTGATGAACAGAAGATACAATGCTGAGTGTGAGTAGTGACCATCGCTATTTTGTGCGGTTTAAACTGGTTTTTATTCATTTTAAAGCCACTGATTTTTTGAGAGGTTTGAAGAGAAGGTTCATTTTTTGAGATGATATTAGTTAAACCCGCTGCTTCTTTGCAAGAACATTCATTTTCTAAGAATGTAATTACTTCTGTAATGGTAGGAACATTTTGTAAATTATCTCGAGAACGTTCAAGTTTGGTCCTGAATTCCGTGTAAAATCTACGCAAAATATATGAGATCAACAACAAACTTTCACTAGCAATATCATGTCCTAGTGCTTTGAGCGCTTGTTAATTTTCATTGTAGGTCGACAGAAAATTCCTCATTTGTTTAACTGAAGGATTGTGCAATTGTGGTAACTCAAATATATTGTTTACGTGAAGTGTTATCAACAATCTAGAATTTTGATATCTTTTTAGCAAAGTTTGCCAGGCTATGGCATAGTTTGTATTAGTGACAGGCAACGATTTAATTAAATTTAGCGGCTCATCAGTCAAACAAGAAAGCAAGTATGTAAATTTCTCCAAATTAGAAATGGTTTCATTTTTGTGCACTGCATTTTCAAACAGACTGTGAAAGGCTACCCATTTCTCAGGTTGTCCAGAAAATGTTCCCAAGTTTAAGCGACGTAAATTTACGGTGGGAGTGGGCGCAACTAGTTGTGGTGCACCAGTGTGAGACTGATCCAAGGTTTCCTGCGGTAGCGATGGTAGAAGAGGAGCACACGAACTTTGTATAGATATATTTAAGTCTGATATAGAATCTTGTAATCTTGAAATCTGTTCATTATCCAGATCTTCTGGTAAAGGTGTTGTACTAAATAGTTTATTTATAAGCCTTTCAAATTCAGCATATTTATTTTCTGCGGTGGAACTAAGCAAACTAACTTTTCGTGTTTGCTGTTCAGTTAAATTACCTATACCAATAACCTCAAGAGCAACAATTTGCTTGTTAATATTATGAAGCCTACTCTCAATCAGTTCACTTTGCTTCACAAAAGAAGAAAATCTCATTTTGGTAATTTATTAATGCACTCGGTTTAAAAAACAGATTCAGATGTAAATAACAAAAGAGTTCTAAGTAAAAGTTGTAATTCACAATGTTCTTCCACTATTCAGTAATTTCCAGTCCAAATAATTTTAATTTATTTTATTTTTTTTATCACTCTAAAATACCAGTAGCGTAGATGACAGTAATAATGGTAATATGGTAATAAAGGAATATGACTACTGTATTTTATAGAAATTAATACAGAGGTCGGTTTTGAAGACCCACACTACATTTCAGAACTATGCTTGCTAGATAAAACATGAAATAACACACGCTGCACAATGAATCAATAAAACTATGCTTGCATGAAAAAACAAGAGAAAATCATAACAAAATGAAAAGAGCACTGAGTATTGGCAATACTTGCCAGTAGTAAATAATTGTTTTTTTTTTATTTAAGCGTTACAATAATTCAATAAACATAATAATAAAGAGCGTAATAATTAATAAAAATCTTGCTTTCCAACGTGCTGGATTCTGAATGAAAGATGCTATCCGGGCTGGACGGACCAAAAATGTGGGGTTCTTTTTGATTTGCAGTGGACTGTATACTGTCAAACTAAATAGCTAAAAGGCTTTATTCCCATGTAATCAACAATGCATAAATATTAAGCGTTTACTGACCTTGTCCTTGTGCGTTGTAAATGTCCTGTTGTAAGCAACACTTTTGTGATTTTCTAGGCAGTCCTAAACTTAACAATAATATTCCAACAAACGTTAAACACATAAAATAAACACATGAAATAAGCACAAAGTAAAATAACAATAGCGGTGAATAGTCTTTCTATTCTTGCGGTATGCGTGTATAAACGAAAGGAACTGGACTGCACGATATACCGTACACTACAGGAAAGAAAAACGCTCTAATTATGATTGCTGATTACAATGTGAATTGAACTTTGAAACAGGTAATGGGAGTGCACTCAATTAGAGATAATGAAGTAGAGATAGGGTGAGTTTAACTATTGTTATGAAACAAAATATCTGACAAAATTCATTGGTTCTTGAATTAATAACTACAAGACTTCAGCTAATTTACAAAAATTCTGGTTTGTTTAATTCGATCTTTAACTGTTATCCGTTTTAGTATTTAAGTTTAATGTAATTCTGTAATGCCCCAAGTATCTGTTAGTTGTAAGATTCTATGTATTTTAACATTCATAAGTCAAAACACACACGCGCGCGCTCGCGCGTATGTTATGTTCAACAGTAGACAGATTATGACGTTATTGGAACTCTTCCCTCCTCCGTAAGAAATGCTTCGTCGCTATGGAAACAAATTAAGAACAAACTTCAGGCAGTTTGCAACAACGTCTACCTTTACTAGACATTGTGTTTATTTGGATATATTTATTTATGTAACCTAAGCCCTCATGCCTTAATTGTAAGGTATTATTTAAATTAAAAGACGATATATTATACACATATTTTATTATACACATTTACATATCATAGTTTAATTAGATTTATTTTGTTTATTTGTGCATTAATTTTTATTATATTTATTATATGAGTATTCGGTCGCATTTAGATTATAACACAGCTTGGTTTACATTGATAACACTATTTAAATTTGAACACGTAAATTTAGTTTATTTCTTGTTGTCGAATAAATATTTTGCATAAGATGAGTGTTATTCAGAGCCTCCAGGTGGTTTAGTGGCTAACGCGGGCGATTGATGCGCTCGTGGTCCCGGGTTCAATTCCCGGCGGAGACTCCGTACGGCGTGCACTCAGCGTCGTGAGGCAGAAAGGCGCGCGCCTCCTCCTGGCTGAAATACAGTACCGCAACCAGCGGCTGGTGGCGCTTAGTACTAGCCAGACATACACCGTTACACTAATACAAAAGCCGCGCGGTACGCCTTGGTCCCTTAACGGACTGTTGAGCGGTTTTATTTTTTAGTTTTATTCAACGAAATTGTATCAAATTACAAATAGAATTATGGAAATAAAATGGAGTACAACATTTGTTTAGGTTAGAAGTCGGCAGATATTTACATAGATAATAAGACTAATCGTCAAACGTAAAACGACCATGAAGACAACTTGTTACCTGGACAAATTATAGTACCTTGTTGATTGAGTACTATATTACAGTGAACCAGATGTGATTCTTTCTACAGAAAAAAACAATACGTAATAACTGGTGGATATTCATTCAGCAAGGAGAGACAGTGATTATATATTAACAAAGATTAATCAGCATTCTTCACAATTTCTCCAAATTTGCACATAAGTCCTACCATCGCAATTTTATCTAAAGTAATTTTATGTGTCCGTATTGGTGGGTATGTATTGGCAACTAGCTGCAGTATTTTGGTTAGGCGTGTAGATAATGTAAAATATGTTGCGAAAATAAAAGTAAAGTTGAATTACAAATTATAAGTGTTCTGTAAACCGAAACATTCATGTTGAAAATTAAAATAATTGTCAGATACCTGACTATCTCTTGTGAGATATTTTTGTTAGAAAAGGGTTATTTTATTGAACTTGTTAAAAAATTATAATATATTATTACTGTTACAGTTTGAGAAGTTATTGCTTGTTCATAAAATCTTGTGTATCGATTAATTCGTACTGTTGTACAAATATGGAAATTTTAGTAGATCTCTCTAATGCTATAATGAAGCCGTTTGAGCAGGGTAGCAGACAAACTATGCTTATTATTTTTATTGTAAGAATAGGTAAGAAAGTTATAATATTTATTTATAAGTTTACTATTTTAAAATTAAAAACGAATTTTTTTTATTAAAGTGGAGGTTTTGACTTATTATGGTTACTTATTTCAAAATATAATGACGTGGCGTGTAACGTAAAAGATACCGGAAGTATTATTATTCAAGAACACGTTGCCTTGCTATATGTGCCATAGCATAATTATCCGTTGCGTTCCTTAGCCATAGTATTGAGGTATGTTACCTAAATACATACGGTAACAAATATATACTTATGTTTTGTTTTCTGAAATTTTAGACTATTATATTATATTTTGTTGAAATTATGGTTTTTCATTAGTATCAGCAGGTCTCCAACATTGTTTAACGTATTTACAATGACACACATTTACTACTTACTACGTAATACTTACTTTAAGGTAGCAGAACAATCAAATTAGATGCTCAAATTAGAACTATTCTTCATTAGGTGCTCGTCTGCCAAGTTTTAAAACAATCCTACCAAGAGGCGGAGAAAATAAGATCTAAATAAGTGCTGGTAGTCTGTCAAGAGTAATATGATAACTTGGTAATAGCAATGACCATATAAATAGGGTAACCTACTTAGAGAACTTAGAGAAGATAAATGTCTAAAGATAAAAAAATGTAAAACTACAAGCATTAAGCATGTATAACAACTAGTATAAGCAAACAGGTTATTAAGTAGTGTTAAATTAGATGTTATAGCGTCAGATGTAGAGCAGGAGTGTGAGGTTAATCAATACGGACACAAGCAGAAGGATGAATTCGAACTCCAGAACTTGGTGTGACCAAGCTAAATTGATATGGATATTTATAAAACAAAATGATTAGGATATACCATACTTTATTTCTGTTTTACTATGGGTCCATATAACATTTAATGTTTACATAGATTTATCAAAAGAATTTATTACTACATTTGTATTTATTTATAACAGCACATTGCCAATGCCAAATTGTACTCAAAAGGTAAGTATGTACATTTTTATCCAACAGAAATGTTACAAATGTTTGTTCAATGTCCGTTTAATGAATTGTTGAAATTCAGGATTACAGTAGTAGAGTATTCGGATGATTGTGTTAGACTTAGAGCCTGCACGTACATCGGTAAAGATGGAGATACCGAGAATAGGTAACCGCAGTGGCCAAGTTTTTCCATGTCGGTACTATATGTGTAAGCATCACTTACAATTTATAGTTGGCCAAAATAATTATAATTATAATTCTTACAGTAGCTAAACATTAACTTAATAGTACACAATAGTAACGATTTCGTAGTGATGACATGGAGAGAACAGTGAACATTGAACATCTCACAGCTTCAGCTGAAACCAGAAACCAGACTACTTACGTAAATGCACGATGTTTACACGAGTGCAGAATGTTCTCCTGTAAGCGCTCGGGTAGTTTTTTTGTAGATTTCATTTCTACAACGGTAGGGGTTTTTTATGTATTGTTTTGAGTTTTTTTACAGTGCCAGGCGCATCTTAATTAGGTCAGAATGAAAGCAATTGTGTTGTTAAGGACTTACCAGCAAATAAATAAAAAGAAAGATTTAGTGTAAAGTGCTCACATATCAACAAAGGTCGCTTGTGGCTTTGAATGTAAAGTTTATAGTGAATTCAATAGGAATTTTTCAATAGGTGAATTTTTCAATAGGAACTTAAAAGAAGATTTTTCATTGATTAAATGTTTTATTAAAGTATTACTTTTAATCCTAGTTTACGTTTAAAAAATAATCATAGTTTACGTTTAAAAATTATATAAAAAATAAAATAAAGATTATACAAGAATGTGTGACAGTATTAATATTATTTGTTTATAGTAGACTAACAAAAAAAAGGTTGAAAGACTGTAGTACCATTCGATTATGACATTCTACTCTATTTAGTTACTACTTCCTTACAGTTAGTAATGAAATGTGAGTAATATGAGTACAGTTATAATTAATACGAGTAATTAATACTGTAAAAAACAGATTGCACCAGACGTCATTAAATTTCTTCTTAGATTGAAACAATGGAACACAAGGTCAAACGAATGAGAGTATTTCATTTCTCTACACTGAAAAAAAAACGTTTCCCGAATACGCTACGCCACAATTAGGGCCTATTGTGTTTAGTAATTCCACACATCAAGTTTAAAATTTACGGTATTGAGAATTACGTTAAGCGTACTGCGTAGAAATTATAACGCTGTATATTTAATCGTAATAAACAAGATGGTTTCAACTGAAGTAAATATGTCTCACTGATTCTGAGAGTTATTGGAATTTGACAGAAAGTGATACACCAGTTTTTGAATTTTTTAGAGATATGTGAAAATAATATTAATGTTGACGAGAACATTCTGTAGAATCAGGCATTTGACTATGGATGACACATATTTGTGGACACGGAAGATTAAAACATGTAAAACTATATACCGACGAATTTATATATTTTCTGAGATAACACTGAACACTGTTAACTCGGCAAATATATATACATCTGTATTGATATCTGCTAAGGCTTTATCGCGTTCGTCAATAACTTAGTTTATAGAACATTTACACGATAACAAAAAACTGCTTAAACTGAACATCAATCTTAAGTATACACATAATTAGAATAATTTCTGTTCACAGAATTTACAAGTAGAAATTCTTCATTGAAAAAAAAGTAGTTACTGATACAACGGCCACCATTTAGTAGTTTTGAGAAAGATTAAACATAGGACAAAAAGATAAATTATGAAAAAATTATAAAACAAAATAGTAACAATAGAAAGTAGAAGAAAACACATTTCTAGGTGATAATGAACAAAATAGGTCGAAGAAGAAAAAATAACATCTGCCATAATTATCAGTTTACTTTTTACATAATAACTATTAAATTTGAATTGAGTATAAAGGAGACACAGTTTTATCTTACTAATGAAACCAAAGGTATATTTTTATTATTTTTATATATTATTTATTGTAACATTAATATGTCAGTATTTAATAATATTATGTACTTTATTTTTAATAAATAATAATTGTTAAAAGAGGTTAAAACATTACTTTCTTGCCAGTATCATTGTATAAACTATGTCAAATATAGGGAGCTATGTATAAAAGTGTTCTTCTCATAATAAAATCCTTCCTCTAAATCCCATGTAGTTAATTCGGTTTGTCAGCAGCTATATTTAATAATAGACAATTTAAATATAAAAAAGTGTAGGAAGGGGTATTATTTCAAAAATATATTTGTGGTATTGAATGTTATACAGCTTTGAATGAATAATTCAGAAGACCCTGTTGAAACACTCTTGAAGGGGCCGTGTGGAAACCATGTATTAAGAGGGAGCGCATATTTGTACAGGGACCAGGAGACTGTATTAGTACTTTTTGTTCATATTTTCACAATAAAATGGAATTTTTATTGAAGTATTTAAATAGACTGTACAGGAATTTAAAACGATAAAATTATACAATATATATTAATCAATATTTCACGTGTAGTCGGTGTTAATGTTTTTTTACACAGAAGGTTATTTATGACTGTTTGTTTCGTAAGTAAACATTCGTAATAAATAATTAAATTATCCGTTAGCTTAGTAGAAAATTAGGCCAATTAGCATTTTATCAGAAGAAGAACTGTCTTATCTCAACGTTATGCGGACTTCTTGTTTTGTGGAAGCTGATTCGTCTCCTTCATCCCCTTTTTCATTACCGGCGGCATGATTTTTGGTGATACAATAATATCAAGTATTTCTGAAGCCATTCTCTTCAGACACGAAATCTTTCAAGTTAAAGTTTCCTAGCTTTTCGAACATAGCAACCCAATCCTCATCGTTGTGGATATTTAGAACCGTGATTAAGTTTCAGTTACTAAATTATCGGTAACCTGTTTATTACAAACAGTCTAGCAATTGTAAGAACAAAAAAAAATTAATATTATTTTTGAACGGAAAAGCATATTATACAGGATTTAGCGCAATAAACGAGATACTTTATAAAGCTCTATACATAATATGAACAGGAATCCGAGAAATGGACTTATAACACGGGAGAGAGTAAGAAGCGGGAGCGTTTTAATGTGATTTTAATGTCATTTTGCTTTCACTTTAGAACAAGTATGTTCAAATTATGACATGTAATTTGACGATTTTTTTTATGACAGTGTTATAGTACTGACATTTCTTGTTGAATACTGCCTCAATAAAAATTGTTTTATGTCGAGTTAAGTGTGATTAATTGTTTTCGTGCCTAATGGAAGATAATTTTTTTTTTTAGATTCAAAATATGCGGACCGTGCACAACTGCAAAATTTCACAGTTCCTCTGTAAACAACTAAACACAAAGGCCGTAAAATAACTTAGCTGTTACGGCGGTTTGAACTTCTGAGTAAGCTCTATTTCCATTTCAAAGTTTGCATATAACTGATGCAATCAGTAAGCGGACACGCAAATGTACATTGACCAAACAGACTCCAGTTATTTAACATAACGTGGTACACCATTTCACTCTGACCTACGCTATTATCCAAGGTAAAACAATATCTCTAAAAGTTATAATCTTTGAGTCGAGTAGGAGTGAATGAATTCTATTAATAAAAAAACGTGTGATGAACTAATGTTGGCGGCGTAAGGTAGACCAATGTTAATTTGTGTAGGTAACGTTGTAAACTCTTCGCAGAACATGGCTTCGAGTTAAGTTAATAATTTTTGTAACACTACATATCATTTTTAAATTTATACACAGTGGATCATTTTACAGTTTTAAAATTTAGTATGTGTATACCGCGTGAAGAAATTATCGATATTCGATTAAAATCTGAACCCTTTTCAGTTGATAACTTAAAGATAGATGATACGTAAGTTAAGTAGCCAAGAAGTATCTTAGTACTTAAGACGTTGATATATATAGTTAAATCTTGTTGTTCTTCCTCCTCCTCCTCCTCCTCCTCCTCCTCCTCCTCCTCCTCCTCCTCCTCCTCCTCCTCCTCCTCCTCCTCCTCCTCCTCCCCCTCCACATCCTCCTCCTCCTTCTTCTTCTTCTTCTTCTTCTTCTTCTTCTTCTTCTTCTTCTTCTTCTTCTTCTTCTTCTTCTTCTTCTTCTTCTTCTTCTTCTTTATCTAGCACCTCAACCTCACGCTGTTACTAAATGTCTACTCTAGCTGGTACTAAATTAAAATTTTATTAAGAATGTGAAGAATTACATTGACTGAAATTACTACAAACAAAGGGCACTTGGGGATATCGCGTTAGTGTATGAAAATGGTAATATTGTAATAAAAAGCTTTGCAAAAAGGCGCATGATTTTTTGCACCATATACAAGTTTCACTGAATTTCATTCGTATCTAAGATAGGTAAAACATTAATTCAAGGTTATTGGTCTCTCAATCTGAATAAAATTTAATTTTGTGCCAAGAAGCATTCTGGTTATACAAAAATGGGATCAATCTTAAGGGTAGCCTGTGTGCTAAACTCTATTAACTCAAAACTTTAAGAAACAAATTTTTACGCATTTAAAAAAAAAAGAAAAAAAACTTTATTAAGATAACAAAAATTGAGGATAATGGTAGTCCGAGCTACCGTAGTATTACAGGCAGATTTAGAAGTGTGCTGGAAAATCAGGTTTAAAGTTCGATAATTATTGACTTAAAGCATTTTAGATTAGGTAAATAGCATAAACTCTAAAAAGAAAAAGAAAAGAAAAACGACGGATTAAATTTAGCAAAATAACACAAAACATCGCCATCCTTAGAATGCAACATTATCTCATTAGCGTGAGTTTGCTGCTTCGCACTTACAACTCTGTCTTTGGTATTGTGTATCCTCGGGTACAATCATGTGCTTTAATGTGAAAAAGTCGGTGATTAGGAGACAGGGGTAATAAAAATTAGTCCCGTCTTTCTATATGTATTTTAACACTAATGCTGCAATCTGTAATTGAAAACTGATATTATAACGAAATCTGGATTCATTTAGGCCTAATTTTCAGAATTTAGAACATGAAAACATACGAAGTTTTATAGGCTTGTCTAGAATTTATGGGCACAATTTAGACACTAGTATCACAACTACACTCATAGAATTCATTACTTATAACATAAATTGTATTTCGATATCTGTGCTATATTTGCTGAGTGTTTGTCGGTAAATTTACAGTAAACCGCTTACAGTAAATAGAAACTATATCGTTGTTTCAACATCAAATAAATCATGGTTAATGACTTGGAACCTGATATCCGAAAATCAGTTCGATTCTAATAAATCTCTTTTACTGCAATTTTAGCGAGTTTTGTCACTTAGTACGTTGTATTATGTTATAAGTAAAATTACTAGTTCTAGCGTTTTATAAATTATTTCTTGTGAGTCACATTACCTTCACATAGAACATATCTGAAAAGTTGTTCTGATTATTCGTGTGCACGATATACACTCGCACTAAGTACACATAAAGTGCCAAGTAGAAAATTTGTTATACACAAATAGCCAAAAAATATTAAAATGACTGCCATAAAATTTGCGAATTCCTTCTGATCCGACCAATTATTGACAAATAGTAAAATATAAAACTATAAAACTATAAATAGCACGATTATAAAATCTTACTCGTGAGATAACCGTTTTACTGATATGACTTCAAATATATCTGTCTGTATCTTCACTAGAAATCACAGTCAGTTTTCTTGAATTACATCTTACTTCACAGTAAGAAAAAAATAAAGGATACAATTCTGATGCGTTGAAATGTAAAAGAACGAATTATTTTGTTAATTTACTGAATCTAAATATTATTTATGACGCAATTCGTTGGCGAAGATGAGTACAAAAGAGACACGTTGGGTACGTATGTTTGTCAGTATACTCAAAACATACATTCTGAGATTCTTGTTGCGTCTTTTTATGCATGTTGTTTTTCATTATTTTTAACTTTATAGAATTACTAAAAAATATGTTACACTAATATTTTGTTTATGGTTTGTTTCACATTTCGTTACAAAAATGTATTGATCCTGTTTGGCACGCATCAAGTATGAACAGAGTGCAAGTCACAATGCATAGAAACTTACATAACTTGCGTATATATAACTTAAGTAGAGATGAAATACATGGCAATTAAAACTTAAACGTTTTTCAGTAGTCATCCTTATGTTTTGCAAACGTGATGAATAGGTAACTTAAAATTTTGAACAATCTACGACAGAAAGTTTAGCACAAACGAAATACGTATTTCTTTGATAAAAGTCATAATATCTAAGTTAAGTACACGAGCTTAAGCTTAGTCTCAGCACTGTTCTATCAGCGACCACGGGAACATTAGCTCTTACGTCGCGTCGTTCAGTAATTGGAAAATCTGTTTTAAGTGGTAATAATTCATCTGCAATAGTCTCACTTGGGGACTCTCACTCTTACAATCTCTTTCCCTCTCTGTCTCTCTGTCTGTCTGTCTGTCTGTCTCTCTCTCTCTCTCTCTCTCTCTCTCTCTCTCTCTCTCTCTCTCTCTCTCTCTCTCTCTCTCTCTCTCTCTCTCTCTCTCTCTCTCTTTCTCTCTCTCTCTCTCTAACCCGAAAACCCAAACAATATGTTTGTTATCATAGAATAGCAAATGTCCACTGATACAGCATAAACAAATAAAATATTTGTTCGGTCACACTGTTTATAAATAACTTGATTAGGCCATACTGTGTTAGACATAAAATTAACAGCATTGACCATTAGTAATCAACTCGTTAATGAGGTCCCGGTAATCAATCCATTGAGGTAAGAAAGCTAGAAAAATCATATTAGGGCAGAAGATTTATCTAGGTGTACTGATGAGACAAATCAGTGGATGGTATTTTATTCAAACCATTACTTATAATCCTTTTACTTATAAAATACAAATCGTATGACAAAAAGAAAAAAAAACAAAAATATTGTTAATTAACACAATGCTTTTTGGTATTAGAATAAAACCTTGGTTACCAGGGGTAGGAAAATTTAATTTAAAAGAAAATAGTGCCGAATCCGGATGATTTTATGTCGAAAAATATTTAGATTATTATATAACGCTTGAAATTCATAATTTTAGATTCGTTTGAGTTCCAGTGACGACAGGTAAGCCATAAAACCGTAGCACTACATCATATTGTGACATATCGCTTTATTTTTGCACGGAATGTTTTTCACTGTTGACGTACAAAGAAAAAACTGTTTCCCTGTGTAATGGTTAGTACAATTTTTAAACTGACTACAGCGTAATGACAGTTACAGTATTTATGATGCAGATGTACATTCGCTATTATTTGTTATATGCATTTACAAGTGGCACGTGCGTCTGTGTATGAGAACACTTGAGTACATTAATTAATTACTTTATTATTTAAAGTAAATGAATTTAACTATATTCTTAATTAATATAGTGACATATATAACATTCGTTAAGTGCGGAATATTAAATCGCTCTTTCTATGTCTGTTTCAGAAGTAGGAGTACCCCGATCTGACGACCCTACATGGAGGCTCTACGAAATATGTATTTTCACCTGCAGGCGTTGTGTAATAATTTCAGTGAATCTGGAGAAGGGGGTCGATGATGGGACCCCAGGCGCCCAAAGAGGTGTCCACTGCTAACTAAGCAGGGGCGTACGATGAAAGGGACCCTGGGAACCCCGGAGAGTCTTGACGTGCTGACTATATGGAAAAAATATTATTGGCTTTCAGCATTTTTGTGCTTGTATTTATGTTTTAGATATGAATAAAGTAGTTGATATTATTATATAATACATATTTATGAATTTAAATTCAGTATAACAAATTGTTATAACAAATTATTTAACAAATTACTATAACGTTTGTTGCCTGGTGACACGTTTTTAAATTTTCTTATCATTCCAAAATTGGTGATTATTACATATAAAGACGAGAAAAGAGTTTAAAACCTAAAGCTATAACAATGTGCGTGTGGTAAAAATACAAGAATAAGAATGGTTAAAGTGATGTGGGAATGGAACGTGAAACAAAAGAAAACATGGACCGCCTCTGAAAAGTCCTCAATTCAACATAGAAAAGCATAGGACAATGAGGTAGGAAATGGAAATTATGAACAATGAGCTTTATTCCTTCTTCCCCTGTAGAATGCTAAGATCTACTCAACAAAATCACTTCTACTCAAAGTGGCTTTGAAGTACCCATTTATTGCTCCCTTATGACAATACGCTTCTTAAAAAGTTAAGTTTTATATTTATTTTTATTAATATTATTTATTTGAAAAAACTCTATTTACAGTCAGTTTATATTATCTAAGCTCCAACGCTAAAATAGGGTAAAACGCTTACAATCGTACAATGTCGACTATAGCTCATTTCTCAATAATTATTAGATTACACAGTTAAACAAATCTCGAATTAATGGTGTTAAAAAGAATAAATATTACAACAATTTCATATGCGCTAAACGTTTCAATCTTCTGCTGTAAACAACCGTCTGCAGTAGACTAAATAGTCCATCACTACTGGCAAGACAAGCTGCCAGAAGCAGAAGAAGACGTGGTTGTATATCACAACTTGGCAACATGGTAGTCCCACGATTTGAGTGTTTAATACTGAAGTTTCGTTAAACAGTATATTATGTGCAGTCAGTCTGTCTGTTTCACATACGCGCGAGCATACACCCAGACACACACGCTCACACACACACTTCTACTCTTTGTGATAATTTAACAAAACTAAGCAACATTCTCCGTAATTTATTAGGACTATTTTGAATGAACGTGTTGTTAGAAGCATAAAGCACAAATGATAACATAAACGAAAGGAAACTGATGACAGTAATATAATATGCGAAGCAAGAATTGAGTTACTTTTTCTGGATAACAATCAAAATCGCCTTTCACCCTCTCCCTCGCCAATCACTGCAATGCAATCGTGAGGCTCAGCTACATCATGGTGATTACTTGAACATGAAAAAGCATTATCTGTAGCTCCTTATCTGCAATGTTTAAATAGTAATTTCTAGTTTGTAACAATACTACTTAAATTTACATTAAATTTGTATTATTAGTACTCGTACAAAATCAGTGTCCTATCAGTGTAGAGACTTGTAATAAAATAACGCACCACACTTGAGGGTTCTACATTTAATCAGACAACTTGAGATCTGATACAATGTAACACACACACTTGCCTGCGATACAGACGATAAAACGTAATAAAAATTTAGTAGAAGAAGATAAGAGTTTGTAAGGATACTAAAAAATAAAGTAGACTAGGCGGTAATGTTGTTGAAAAAGCCAAAATAAAGTAAAAAAAAATGTAGACGGTTTCTCATTAATAAGCAGTAGAGTTGACCAAAATAAAAATAAGAAACCATCAGGTAGCATTGCCTACACAAACTGCAGTACGACAAAGCATTCATTTAAATGTATTCGAGATATTAATTGATACATAGTTTTGAAGATAAGCATTAATCACAGTAAGAAGATTGCTTATTACGTATTTTGAGATTGTTACTGATGTTATCATTTAATGCATTAATTACAGGTAAGAAAGTGCATTACAAAATCAGGCAAACTACGGATTAGCTGCGTTAGAGAATAGGAGTGACAGAAACAATCTTGAAACACACAGAAAAATAAAAATTCGAAGACATCTGATTATGTGCTAAAAATAGTAGAAGGTGAATAAAATTATCACGTGGAACTCGTAGATGGTTGAACTCGGTAAAAAATAAGAAGCCTGTGGAGTCCATAATGCATAAGGAGAGAATTGCAGAAGTATGGCGACATGTTGTTGTAGTTCAAATTTAACCTGTGAAATATGTGTTGCAAAAATGTTTCTTACTAAAGATGGTCGGAAGCCAGAGTGACAACAGTGGTAAGAAAAGAGACAAAACCGTATGTGAAAATTATAATAGAGATGTACACCTGTATAACTAGATTAAACTTATAAAACAAAAAATTTAAGAAGATACTTAATTTATAAAAGTACTTAACATTTGAAAGGCTTTGCTGATGTTTAATGTTTGTAGCGGAAAACAAGACGAAGAGACAATGCTTACCTAGGCGATAAATTTGAGTTCTGAAGGTACACATTAATCACGGTAACAAGATTACTTATCGCGTCATTTAACAGTAGACATTCAATTTTACTCTGTCGCATTTAGCAGTGAGTTTTATAATCTATCATTGTCTCTTCGAGAGTCAATAGATTTAAAGTAATTTAATCTATAAATCTTTAAAATGAATACAAGCCTAATTAGATTTAAAACATTTTTCCTTATAACATTTTGTTAATACGTAGTATTAGTAAACCGATATTCCTTTATACATAGGTAAAAAGTCACAGCTACACGGGTCAAATTCTTCACTTACATTACTCATATAGTATGTTGTCACAACACAACTTAGGATTTTTCAGTAAGTATATTTTCATTTTGTTGCCGTGTAACTGATTAAATAAAAGTACCGCTTGACTTCCGAAACAATATTTCCGCCTGCATCGATCCCTTAAATACTGTAAAGATCGGTAACAGACAACGTTCTGTAATAGATCAACGTATAATTGTCGTATCACTACTTTTGTTGTTAATTTTAGAGACAGCAACAAAGAAATAAATAATGGTCAGATTTTAATGAAAACTGCGGATCAATTCAATGTATAAAGTTGACATGTGAATCATTTAGAAACATATGGAGCCATGCAATCTACACAATATGAAGATTATGGAAACGAGTAATCAGTGTATATGCGGTGGTGATGGACTGACAGTTTGTCTTCAAAATACAGGTTGTTAAACTACTGTGTGTAAGTAATTTTGTGTTTGGAAAGGTAGTAGTATTAGTTAATTATTATAGAAATATTAGACCTATGCGTTGTGAACAATAAGAATAATATTATAGTTTATTTTAAGAACAAATTAATGTATATTGTTAATAGTATATCGTGTATTAATATAATAATATTATTTATTTATAATCAGAATATATGTCAAAACGTTTAACCCATCCTTTTCTTTAGGATTCCAGGATGTAAGCCGGGAAGCCAATGTAATTTCTTCAGCCAAACATTTTGGGTCCAAAGACCCTCAGTCTATAAGAGGAAGACGTTGCTCAAATTTATTGTAGGTCTCACAAATGCCCATGGCAATATAATTTGACATATGAAGGAAATACAACAGGAAATTAAGTCACTGCAATCCGATAAAATAATATAAACTGAGGTTATGTTTGTACTCGCCTCTTCCCACTGCATCATAGAATGCCACCCAAGTGCCTAGGATGCAGTGGGTCCTATTCTTGGTTGCACAGTCGGATGAGACAATGGGCGAGATAGGGAAATACAACGCTATTACTTTCCTTCTATTACTTACACGCTATATACTTTCCTTCAAGTAATAATTATTTGTATTTATTAAATAATTTATTACAATTTACGATTTTATAAATGCTGCGGACGAGATTTACGCTTTTAAGTCTTAAATTGTAACAAATGTGGTTCTAAAAATTTCAGTAACAGTGTATTGCGTTAATTGAAGCAGATTTTAAAACACATTTAAAAACACGTTTAAAAAGCACGGGAATTGGATGAGTGGCAGTATGCAGCGCGATCGCTGAAGTATATTTGTACGATTCGCTCAATAATTGGGAAACCAATAAAGATAGAACACTGGAAGTTAGATCAAAATTAAATTTAAACCTTTCTGTACAATTTACTTGCTTAAAGTATTAGTCCATAATGAATGGGAAATAAGTTTCTCGCAGGCTACTTTTTACGCCTTGCGACTAAAACATTAAAATTTTATATGAAATTTTGTTTTTTATTTTGTTACTACAAGGATATCGTTAAATTAAAATAACATGTACATCATGTACGTGATCTTGACTACGTGAACAAAAAAATTATCATTAAAGAGGAAGAACTTCTTGCGTAAGGACAGTTTATATTTTAATACATACAAAATCGAGTGTGAGATAGTTTTATTACGTTTTTTATTTTTACCGACTCATTTCTTGAGGTAAATTTATTTAAAATATATCAGAATGTAAAGAATTAAAATATTATTACTACTGTGTACATGTTGTAGACTTATCTAGTACTTCGTTTTTACCGGTCGAGGGTTTCAAGTCGCGTAACAGTAGCGAACGTAAAACCCATAAGCGCAATGTATTTCCCTATCTCGCCCATTGTCTCATCCTACCGTGGAGCCAAGAATAGATGCAAAAGGTACAGAAATTTTGGTCAGACGTGGCGGCTCGGATGTGGTGTTAGTGAGAACTGTGGTGTTGACGACCATACGTGATCTATTTATCAGCCACCACATCTTAGCAAAATATTTGTAATTGTCTACTGAAAAGAGAACCATTGAGCAGAATTTAGAGCAACATTTAGTTTGTCAAGATATGTAATATGCATGTAACAATGCCTGTATGAAACAAATAGGCTTACTAAATGTGAGAAGTAACCGAAGATACAAGTCTGATTTCGTTGCAGATTTCAGATTTACGTAAGATAACTTATTCTTAACGAGGTTTGATAGACCAAGAGGGCAGAGTTTACTGTCTTTAATTTTCACCGTTTCATTCATAAAGCTTATAATAAATTTTATTAATTTAACGTTAATTTTATTTTGATTCTAGACAAAAACATTGTATACTACAAAAAGTCATTTCCTTTAAAAAAGTTAAATAACGTCTGACAACAGTATATGAAATAATACCAAACTTCAGATGTATGCACGGGCTTTTAGATATACCTTTTTATAGGCAAATCAGTTTTCGTGTATGTGTGAGTACCTACTCAAAAACACACACACATATACACCTTTAGTTTAGTTTCAGTATACACAAAAAGTTTGTTTTTTTACATTTAATGTAAATTTTATTTTTCAAATTAAAAGTTTTTATATAAAATTTAAAAATATTATTGGAGAATGCCATTAAATTTAACGTCTAAAAATATTTTCTTGCACGTATAAC
Source organism: Magicicada septendecula (assembly GCA_034769895.1). NCBI lineage: Eukaryota > Metazoa > Arthropoda > Insecta > Hemiptera > Cicadidae > Magicicada > Magicicada septendecula. Next base: position 291,887,953 of record CM068367.1, read on the forward strand.
ATATAATTCATTTAAATTATGTTATTTATATGCAGAAAGACATTAATTGCTACAAGAAAAAGTTTACATAGTACGATAACATCCGCTAGAAAAGACATGAAAAGGCGTGTCATAAAGTTACTAAGCGAAATAGAATTTGTCTACATACGGAAACAAAAGTGTTTTTGGTTTGAATACAACACTTAGCGCTAATGTTTCCGCGCGTTTATTATAAAACATTAAAACTTATGAAAACTTATTATTTAAACTGTACACTCAGACGAAACTGTTGACAAGTACCGTACAAACATCCTAAATTTATTGTAGCATCATAAGAGTTCTTTACGTGAAATGTTTTGCAAGGATATACTGAGGAAAGATATAAGAAGACATGTTAGTGAGTCTGTTTTGTTTTAAAATCACCGAGTTAACAAAAATAATTATAATGACGTGTACTTATGAAATAAATGTCATTCTTTACGTGTATATTAGGGTGTTGGTGGGAGAGTAGTAGAGACTAAATTACAATATTACTTTGGGACCACGAAGCGCAGCGTCCGCACCAACGTTGGTGAACACAGCCGCTGTTGTCGCTTGAGGCAGTCGGAGAATGCGGTGGCCGAGCATGCACTCTCCAACTCTGATCATCGCATTCTCTTTGAGAAGACCAAGCTCTTGCCCTCGGAGAGTGCCTACTACCCTTGTCTGCACATGGAGTCCGTAGAGACTTTTTTTTTTTCGCTCTGGGCTGTGCGGTTGTGCGTCGCAGAGACGAACTGCTCGGGATCTGAGTTCCGAGCTACCTTCTGGAGCTCCTGCCTCGTGGCCCTGCCCAAGTAGGGTGTGTGCTCTAAAGCAGGCCGATTCTCGGCTGTTGTGCTAACCTACACTAGGGCAGTATACACCGAGGGCGTTTCCATGAATCACCTGGACGTATACGGTACCTTCCCAGCCCAGTCACTAGAGGATTGTCTGGGAACCTCGCCGCACGTGCATAAAATTTGCGTGCAAGCCGCCTGAATGTGTCGTCTAAGGAGCGGACGCTTTTCTGCCGGCCCGGGTTGGGACATTCAACGCAGGCCTGAACTGTGGCAGATAAGTCCAATTTTCGATGCATAAATTGTGGCCAAGGCCATGCAGCCAAAAATATTAACTGCCAGGTCTACAAGGCGGAGCTCCTGCGGAAGCAAAAGCCGCAGGGACCCCTCCCGAAGCCAAGGCAGCCAGTTTCACAGCCCCAACCACAGAGCCAGCCTAAAACACAGGCTAGGCCGCAACCTAAGGCACAACCGGCACGGCGCGCGCCCTCTCCGGCTCCACCTCCAGCCCCTACAAAGGCACAAAAACGTACCGCGTCGCCTTCTGTAGCAGAGACTAGCTCTGTAGCCGCCATCTCGGTTATGGAGCCGAAGAATCAACCCTCCACCTCCGCGGAACCTCCAACTCCCGCCTCTGAACCAGAGGTAGCCTCGCCACCACTGCCACCTCCGCGATTTCCGCGAGCAGGCATCACAAAAACCAAAAACGAAGGGATAACCACACCGGATGCTCGGCCCCGAGCTCCTGCCTGCCCACAGCCCAAGAAAAGTCCTGCTTCCCTGTATAAGTCCGACGAAGCGCAACAGCGTACTTTTCCTGTCGCTAACACAAAACCGTCTGCCCCTGGTCCTGTGGCTTCCACCACGACCCGATCTGCCGTAAAACCTGGTCGCTCTTACGCGGCCTCAGTTTCCAGGCAAACCGCCCAGCCCGTCATATCCGATGACGCACAGTTCGTCCGCGACTTTCTGTCTGGCTACGACCTCAAGAAAGTCGCATCCACCTTCAGGTCCATCCGAGACCGCCTGGAAACTGCTGACCCAACTGAGAGATTCATGCTCTTGGTGGAAGCCTGCGAAGTCATAGGTCTTCTATGAACCGAGCCCTTAGACGAGATCTCTCGCTCATAGCCTGGAATGCTAATTCCATCGGTTCCAAGCATTCCGACCTTCTAGAATTCCTGGCTCGGTTCAAACCCGACGTACTTCTCCTCTCTGAAACCCACCTGACCCCGGCGAACCGGTTTCGATTACCAAATTATGTGGTCTATCGTGATGACCGAGTTGGCCGACGAGGAGGTGGCACGGCGATCGCGGTGAGGACCCTTTATAGGTCATCATCGTGTCGTTTTGTCGCAGCTAACCAACCTAGAGGCCACCGCCATTGAGGTCCACGGAGCTCTTGGCGGCGTCCTCGCGGTTTCAGCATACAAGCCCCCACAAGCTTAACTCCTTGTCGGCGACCTGGACGTCATCTTCGACTCCCACCGAAGGGTAATTTTGGCCGGCGATCTGAATTGCAAGCATCGCGTTTGGATAGTCGCTTGACTACTCCGAACGGGAGGCGCTTGCTCAGTTTTGTTGAATCGCGCCGGGCGATGGTATTTGGTCCAGCGCAACCCACGTTCTTTCCGACACTGCCTAACGCGGCTCCCGATGTTCTGGATATCGCGGTGACCCAAGGAGTTGTCTGTCCGGTCGAGGTATTCTCACTTACGGAGTTGACATCCGACCACAAACCTATCTTGGTCCACGTCGCTACCCTGCACGCCTATGCACGTTCTGACCAGAAGAAGGTTATCGATTGGGATCGCTACGACCCGGCCTTGTGCCGTAGATTGCCGCCAGCGGCCCCACTCGATTCCGTTCGCCTCCTAGACGAAGCAGTAGCGGGAATCGAAGAGGCAATCATCTCGGCTATAGGCGTGTCTTCACGTACGCGAGCTGGTTTCACGCCTGACTACCAACGCATCCCTGAGGAAGTCTCTCTTCTCACTCGCGAGAGGAATTACTTCCGGCAACGTTGGCAGAGGACCCGTGATCCAGCCGATAAGGCAGCATACAATCGGCTCACCGGACGACTGCGTGGCAGTCTGAAGGCGTTCCGACGTAGCTGTTGGGAACTCGCTGTGGCCCGAACGGGGGATGTGGACCCGCAAAGTCACCCGTACAGAATACCTACCGCATTGACGGGACGGAGGCGACGACCTCCACTCCCCGCCATTGTTGGACCGTTCGGACGACTCCTGGGTCGCCCGGAGGAGAAGGCCGAGTACTTGGGCTTGTGTTTCGAGCGACAGTTTGCTCCCAACCCGCCCATGGACTGGGACTTCGACGAACAAGTCGAGATGGCTGTGGAAGACTTTCTGTCTCTTCCGATCACGGCGGAGCCCGAACCCATCTCTTTGGAAGAGTCTCAGATCGGCTCGCTGAACTTCAGCCAAGAAAAGCTCCAGGCCCGGACGGTGTTACGAACACCGCTCTACGAATTCTTCCCGAGCCTGGAGTTAAATTCTTGACTGATTTGTTCAACGCGTGTCTCAGACTGGCCTACTTTCCCAAGATATGGCGAAAGGCGACGGTCATCGTGATCCCGAAGCAGGGAAAGGATACCACCTGCTCTGAAAACCTCCGGCCTATCAGCCTACTCTCCGCTACGTCCAAGGTTTTTGAGCGCCTCGTGCAGCGTCGTGTACGAGAACATCTAACCAACTTTGACGTGCTGGTCCCCCAACAGTTCGGCTTTCGTGTGGGGCATTCGACCACTCATCAACTGATTAGAATGGTGGAAAGCGTCACGGAAGCCGGGTATCGGAGAGAACGGACTGAGTTGTTGGCTGTTTCTTAGATGTTGAAAAAACCTTCGACAGCGTATGGCATGATGGCCTATTATTCAAGCTTAGGGAAGTCCAGCTCCCGGACTGCTACCTCCATCTGGTTGCTAGCTTTCTGGCGGAGAGGACCTTCTGCGTGAGAGTTGGAGATTCAGTCTCTTCCGAGAGACGAATCACAGCCGGCGTCCCTCAAGGTCCCCCTTCTAGGCCCCCTTCTGTTCTCGCTCTACGTCAACGACGTGCCGAGACAGCCTGGAGTCCAGGTGGCCCTCTTTGCGGACGACACGGCCGTCCTACGACTGCAGCGCCAGCTCGACACGCTCGTGGACTGGACTGAGAATTGGAGAGTGAAACTCAACGCTACCAAAAGTGTAGCCGTCGAATTCTCTAAGCGACGGAAGAACCCTGTTAGGCAGTTACGTATCGGCAGAACGTACTTGCGCTGGTCCAAAGAGGTCAAGTACCTCGGATTACACCTCGACCGTCGGCTCACCTGGTGTACCCACGCGCAGACAGTTCTCAAGCGAGCATCCACTCGTCTGTGCGCACTGTTTCCACTCCTGATCAGCTCAGCCATGACCAGGAAATTGGGCAGGATGATCGTCGGCGCGTATCTGCTGCCGGTCATTACCTACGCCTGCCCGGTCTGGGGTTACCTCGCCGCAATGCATTAAAAGAAGTTGCAGAGCGTCCTCGACAGGGGTCTTCGGCTAGCGGCCAAAGTCCCCCGTCGCTTTTCATCACGCCTTCTAAGGAGAGGACTTGGCGTCCGCTCCTTAGACGAAACTTTCAGGCGGCTTGCACGCAAATTTTATGCACGTGCGGCGAGGTTCCCAGACAATCCTCTAGTGACTGGGCTGGGAAGGTACCGTATACGTCCAGGTGATTCATGGAAACGCCCTCGGTGTATACTGCGCTAGTGTAGGTTAGCACAACAGCCGAGAATCGCCCTGCTATAGACCACACGCCCTGCTTGGGCAGGGCCACGAGGCAGGAGCTCCAGAAGGTAGCTCGGAACTCAGATACCGAGCAGTTCGTCTCTGCGACGCACAACCGCACAGCCCAGAGCGAAAAAAAAACACACACTCTTTACCTCATTACTGGGGTGAATTGGCGGACACCATGCCGTTTGCTTTCAGCACTGAAGATGGCCTCCGATGGTGGAGCCTAAACGTCTGTAACCTTAGAAACTGTAAACGATCATGAATGTTATCAAATGTAATATAGCCCTTGTATCAATGCAGGCACGTGTACGTTTGTGTGTGTGTGTGTGTGTGTGTGTGTTTGTGTGCGTATGTGAGTCACACGCGTACAGACGTAGGCCTACATATATCCCTTTGACAATAGTAGTTTTCTATATTTGTTACGAAATTATTGTTAATTACATTTAAGTTTTACATATAATATTATATAGAGGACATTCAGTATTCATAGGAATACGAATAAATTGAAGGAGCTTCTTCGTATGGAAATACAGTCGTAATGACTAGCGGCTCTATTAAACTCAGGCATTAATATGGATTCCGTCAAGATATTGCGCTACAACAGTGGCTCAGAATGTGTTGTTCATGTTGTCACCGGACAAATGGCTTGCCGCATGACAAATGGCGCCAATCGTACACTCTAGTTATTTTGGTAGCCCTAGAAAGGACCGAGTGGCGAGAACGGTGATGTTGGTAGTGCCGCCCTGAGATGTTCGGCGGCTGCGCCCGCTGTTCGTGGCGTACTGGAGTCCTCCTCTTCTTTCGGCACCGGTTGTAGATTCGGCTGCCGGCCCAGCGAAATCCATCGCTGGCGCGGAACGGGAGTGCGAAGACGCAAGAACGGCGGCGGTTCTATTCTTCGGCTGTTCCTTCCGGCTAACTCCGCCTCGATGACGTCCGAGAGAGGAGAGGAGATGAAGTGCGTCCGATGGCGTGGCGATGAAGACTGTGCAAATTTTTTTTTTCGCTCTGGGCTGTGCGTCGCAGAGACGAACCGCTCGGGATCTGAGTTCCGAGCTACCTTCTGGAGCTCCTGCCTCGTGGCCCTGCCCAAGTAGGGCGTGTGCTCTATAGCAGGCCGATTCTCGGCCGTTGTGCTAGCCTACACTAGCCCAGTATACACCGAGGGCGTTTCCACGAATCACCTGGACGTATACGGTACCTTCCCAGCCCAGCCACTAGAGGATTGTCTGGGAACCTCGCCGCACGTGCATAAAATTTGCGTGCAAGCCGCCTGAATGTGTCGTCTAAGGAGCGGACGCTTTTCTGCCGGCCCGGGTTTTATGCCCTAACCGGGATCGCTGATTCGCTAGCTCCGAATTCGGTTGGTCACGTCTCGGCGGCTGCTGATGCCGGATTGGCTCGCCTCGTCCACCGCTGGTACCGGAGAGCAAATGTTCGCATACCGCTGCCGTCATAATGTATAAGTTAATATGACAAAACCTGGATGTCTCTTAGATTTCCATAAAATATCCTGAAGTCAATAGCCTTTGAACTTCACTGACCTTTCAAAACCTTCGTTTGTTAAGTGTATAGGCTTACTTTGAAAAAAAAAGAATAATGCAGCACTTTCTTGTAATCTTCAAGAACATTTACTTCAAGAATGTAGGCAAATTTTGGGAAAAGCCAGGGCACACGCAGAATTTTAGCGCTGGAGTGTAAATACATAAGTAGGCTAGTATTTTCTATTCCTTATGTATCGTCTTTTATTATACGTTACGTGGACTCCATAAATCTAAAAAATCTTATAGTTTTAAATTACTCCTATATGGGTAGAATAATAAAAATTTGTAGATTCCTTAAGAAGACATAAAGTAATATCTATTCACTCCAATAATTACGTCAGTTCACATGGCAAAAATGATACGCAGGGCAAATTAAAATGAGAATGTATATCTTTGGTTAGGAAGAATATATATTTTTGGTTTGTATCAAAGAGATTATCAAAATATAATGTAAAGTTTATAATATATTGTCTGCTGTTGCCCGATTGTTTTTGATAATGACACTAAAATGATAATTCGTACTTCTTTATGCGCGACAGATAATAACCGAATCAGTATTATGTTTGGCTGTTAACAAGGATGTCGATCCGGCATAGTAGATCTTTGGCTTCTTAATATGTTTATGGGCATTAATAAAGTATTAACGTAATAATAACGTATGTTAACATAAAATCATTTTATAGCGCAACATAAAAGGTCATTGGCATGCTATACAGTTTTATGCACAGAGGGTATGTTATAAACATACGGTATATAAATTAACAGTAATATAAATAATAAAACAAGCATTCATGAACAATCTCAATTAATGTCTGTCTCATTAACTGTCTGTATTGTGTAGGCCAAGAAGGAAAACATGGTCCAATATTGATCGTTAATAAAGAGTCTATGATTATTTTCGAGTAGCATCAGTAATAAAACCCAACCTATGAAACAAGTCCCGAATGTCATAAGTTTAAAGAGTATTGTTTCTATTCTTCTGTACTGGTGGAAAGAAATCTAAACCTGAAACCTGTACTAGTGTTTTCGTGAAACTAACACAATTCTGATGAAAGAAAATGTGGATTGTTTTTGCTGAAACATACAGAAAATAAATTGTAATGTAGGATATTGTAGAAAGTAACTTCTTGAAGCACATTTCTAATGAAAGAAAATTCATTACTCTGGATTGTTTTTGCTGAAACATACAGGAAATAAATTGTAATGTAGGATATTATAGAAAGTAACTTCTTTATGTAGAAGTCGTCTGAATTTAAATTCACTTTGCCATACAAGGGTAATCTAATATTTTTTGCGCAAAAGAACACACGCAGTAAATATAACTGTATCTTTGATAAAATAGATTTCAAAACTATATTAACAGCTTTATCGTTTCCATATTTCTCCATAATTCGTTAATGACTAAAAAACACTTATAGTCTGAAAATGCAGAAGAGACACCCATTGACATATTTTAATTTGTGCTGTAGTCAAAGTACGTTATAATTAAAATGCCTCCGAATTTTACCATGTTACACGTCAAAAGTTGGAACGTCGTATTCAGATAACTTCGTTTGAGTTGCAAATAGGATATTGTTTAATTGCAAATTCGATCGATCCCTCGGGAAAAGTTTAATTAAAATTTCTTACACAATATCGTCTTGCGTTGCGGAAGACTGAACTTTGTGCAACATGACACTTCTACACAGTGCTGGCGTAATTCATTTCAGTACTCTTTAGTGTACTCGACGGAACTTCTGAAGGTACCAACACAAGTAATTTCAATTAACTCCACTGTCTCATAGATATGTTCTTACCTGGTGATATAAATTAATGTTATACAAGCTAAGATTGTAATAAAATTCTTGTACTCATTAATTCACACTTTACACACAATTTTAAATGTGCCGACTTGTTTGCGCACATTTGCTTATGTAAATATGAATATTTATGAAGAAAACTATACCAAATACCAAAATACGTGTCGATACAAGGAAGTTTAACACATAAAAATAAATAATTAATCGGGGAGAGAGAGAGAGAGAGAGAGAGAAAGAAAGAAAGAAAGAGGAAGAAAGTTATTTAATTTTGCTATTTGTCTTGCATGAAAATTACACAGGAATTAGTATTTTGAAAGTACTGTCAAAATGTATGTTATAATTGTTAAAACGTACATTAACAAAACTAAAAAATGCTATCCTAATAGAAGAACAGTGCGAATTATAGTCGGACAGATCATGTACTGATAATGTCATGACTATAGGATAGTCAATTGGGAAATATCGCAAACGTAATGTTGAAATCTATAGGCCTATAGTGTTTACTGATCAATTCAAAACCATCAATCGAATCAACAGAAGTATCATACTGAACATCATAGAGAGGTGAGGATATTGTAAACAACTGACGAAAATGATAAGAACCTTATGTTACTACACCAAAACTGTTGTAAATGCTGGAACTGGAAAGACGTCGCTATTATCTATGATTGTGTGAATTAGACGAGGTAAAAGTCTGGTAATATTTATAATATTTATATTGACGACGTTGTTAAGTAGTCGAAGCAATGTCTAAGTAATTATTACTGGGAAGTGGTACGAGGAAGACGCTACCGACAGGCTCAGTACATACCAGCATACCAGATGATATGGACACAAAAAATACAGTGTTAGGAAACAATATACTGTATAGAATTGAAGAAGATTACTATGATTACATTTTATAAGGTAATGACAATGCATTTACTAGAATATGGAAATGAAGTATGGACAACAACTAGACATGCAAAACAAGAATATAATCTGCGAAAATGTTGTTTTTGAGGAGAGTGAATACACTTTCAGGATCGAATACGGCATAAGGGCCGAGCTAAACATTTAGTCAGCAAACTATAAGGAACACTTAGAAAGAATGGGAGAACATAGAATAGTTAAATAGGTTGTTGTTTATAAGGAAAAAAGAAAAGTGACGTAGGACAGCCGGAAAAAGGAGACTTATAAAACGGAACAGGTTGAAAAAGTCTACAGTTTGAGTTAAGAGAAGTAAGAGAATAGGATAAAGGAAAGAAGAAAAAGAAGAAGAAGAAATGTAATGTACATTTTTTGTGATTATACGTTTTACACAAAATTAGGTATTTGCGAAAAGCTGTTGTCGGTTATTAGAAATTTATAAAATTATAATTTCAAAAAACTAACAACGGATTTTGCATAATATCGTATTGTGTAGTTTGAAAGGCGACAAGTTGGAAAAACGATTCAGAGATTAATTACACTTCCTTTGTACTGAGGAGCGGTGTTTTCAGCTGTGCATAATTACTTATTTTGTTTTTATTAGTAACAGCTGCAGATTCAAAGAAGGAAAATTTGTTACGCTCTGATACCTTGTACGTTACATCCAGCTCATCACCACAGAAACGCGTTAAGTATGGTCGAATGAGCAAAGCTAGCTTCCTCCCCCTAAAGCATAGATGTGTTATGCTTCAGTGGATACACAATCTGATTTAAATTAGAGTATATAATTAAATAATTATAAAAAATAGATAAATTTATCGTATGGTGGTAATGGTGTTACAAATGTGTGCTTTCTCGGCTTTAATTTTACTTACAATTCTTTTTTCTAAGATACATCTGTCGTAGTCATATTTTAAATTAATTGTAACAACCAACTTTAGCTTTACTTATGTTCATCTCACAACAGAGTGTAATAAAGAATTTTGAATAAGTTTTATTAAATGCAAACATTTGCTTTTTTCGTTCACTTGTATACTTTCGAGCATACAGAATAAAAGCACTTATTTGCAACGTGATATAATACATTCTCTTTTTTGTTTCAGGTTATATGGAAATTAAAAATTTTTTGGCCATTATTCGCATTTCCTCCTTTTGTTGTATAAATTTTTATATGAAAATACATAATTGTATCGTAATCTCACAGCTTTTGGTAAATTACGATTAGTTAGTTAGGGATTTTATAATTATTAACCAAAGTATTACATTCGTGCGTATGAAAGTGTATGTGTTTTTTTCGAGCTAACGATTCACAAATTGAATTGTGCTTCCCCTACAGGTGTTTTCGCGATATTTCGGCGGATCATTCCATCGCAGACTATCAAGGAGGCAGGCAGAGGATGCCAGAGACGAATTACCGATACGTCGCAAAAGTCAATTGTGGAAAATCAGACACGTGGTATTCGGACAAATTCATATAGCCTACATCACCTTCGGTATAGATTGAAAATGCGCTAAGCTAGAAGAAGTAGCTTAAATATTACAGAGTGTCAGGGAAAACTCAGATCACGATAAGACTGGTTACAATGAGACATGTGCAGATGTAAATAGGCAAAACAACACAAACGTTACGCGTGGGGAAAGATAAGTAGCAATATGAGACTGAAATACACAGAGAAAAAGGGTGCAGGGAATGGTGTGCATTGAGAACTGCAGCCAAATTGTGTGCCAAAGACAGGTTGACTGAGTGGAATCAACGACGCGTAACGACTTCCCCGCTTTGTGAAACCCGCATCTTATGTATGCTTTATATATACAGTAGTTTTACAAAGGAAAGTATTAACGATACGACATAATAGAAAACTGATTCTTGTTAAGGGGGTAACTGTACCTTCTATATTCCTGTGTATTACATTGCGCTTATAAACTCATTTCCACTGCTACAAATAAAAGACACATAAAAAACTGTGTTAAAGTGCTTCACTTTGAAAATGCTCATAGGTATCTCAATTTTTCATTAGTATATCGTGGACGCCCCCTTCACTCTCTCTCTGACACACACACACACACACACACACACACACACACACACACACACACACACACACACACACACACACACACACACACACACACACACACACACACACACACACACACACACACACACACACACACACACACACACACACACACACACACACACACACACACACACACACACACACACACACACACACACACAGTCCCCCTCCAACAAAAACTACAATTGTCGGTTCTTCAATTTCAACTGGGGCGCGTCAATGCTTACGTGGGCATCACGTGGCTTAATGTGAATCTCAGTGAAATTAAATTCAAATTCATACATTCAGTTACACTAAAAGAAATTTCACAATTTAATGGAACTTTTGCACTTGTCATACAACAATTATGCCTAAAGCATAGTATAAAGTACAATCTATAATCTATTAATCTCACAAGTAACAGTAGTAGCGACGGGTAACACCAATTCGGTTACTTATAGACCTTTACTACTTCATGTTAGGACAAATCACACGATGGCCATAGCATGCGCGAAACATATTTTGACTAGATTGAATGGATGCATTAAAGCTGCGGTTGCTAAAGTAAAATGTTTATCATTTTCAGGAATTTTCACTGATATGTTATGGTTAGCGCCTATTTATTTTATGGTTTAGCACAGAAAGTCTTTAACCTAGACACGCTCCTCGGCATACAAATGAAATTTAGATTTTCCGTTGTAACGTGAAGCCAAGTTTCATCAAAAGCGTTTCTTAATTCATACGGCTTTTTTATATATGATACAATAATAAAATAACAATTCCATGAAAATTTCCATTTTTGCAATATAATGCTACAAGCATTCGATGTCTGTGCATTTGTGGAGTTTCATCGGTAACGTATGGGATAGTTAAATGCATTGTTTTGCACACGATAATTTTCTCTGAAAAAATAATTATCATGTTTTTGACTCTTAAAACGTGTCTTATTCTAACGTATGTTCCTTGGAAAAAGAAACAAACTTTTCTTCTTCTGTCATCTTAAAATATTCTGATAAATATGACCAACTGACAGTAAAAGCAGTAAAAAAATGCAACTACCCAATTCCTGATTTTAGTTGAGAAGTGATCGTTTCTCAAAATATTAGATGTTATCATCAAAATATTGCCAGTGATATGAATATATTCGGAGATAGAAAAGTTAAGCAATCAAAAAATCCAACATAATGTAAATAAATTAATCTATATGAATAAATAAGCAAACTCGTTTTATTCGCAATGTATTCGACGCTGGAATTTCAAGGAAACTTATTCCAAAATAATTTTACTTCTATGTTCCTTAAGGAAATGGAAGTATGGTGATGGCAAAAAAAAATCGTGTTCGAGATTATTGCAGATTCTGATTGTACTACACTCAAAACATGAAAAAAAGTCGTTTTTCGAAAAGTGTCTGTGTGTCTATCTGTAGATTTTTTTCTAAGGTAAACGATAACAGCTGCAAATTCAAACAGAACCCAATACGCTTTTGCATACAGCTCTGATTTGTAGAGTACTCACGACCTATTGTTTTTGGTGAAGATCGGTTGAGGGAAAGGGGTAGTTTACCGGCAACGTTTTTTTTATCAAGGGTAATTTTTTTCTATGGCAAACGATAACAGCCGCAAATTCAAACAGAATCAAATAATGTTTCGCATACAGCCCTGAATTATAGAGTTCTCAAGACCTATTGTTTTTGGTGAAGATCGGTTAAGGAAAGGGGTAGTTTACCTGCAACGTTTTATGTTTTAAAAAGGGTAATTTTCTCTATGACGAACGATAACTGCCGCATATTCAAACAGAATCAAATAATATTTTGCATACATCCCTGAATTGTAGAGATCTCAATTTACCTTTTTCCATGTTGTCTTTTCTTACACAAACTTGTAAATTCAAAATTGTTTTAGTATTTGAATGTGTCGTTATACTTCTTCTCTTGAAGAGCCGTTTAATGCCTTCTTTCTATAGAGTGATGCACTTGCACTACGCCTAAAATACATAGTTCTATGTTTAAACTAAGTAAATAAATAATTTTCTTTTCACTCATAGCCGTACTAATACTTCTTTTACTCTCAACAAATTTCCGCGTAAAGTACGAAATTACATGCGTTTGTGCTTTGTGAAAAGTTTATTTTATCAAGTGACTGACTTTGACATTTACGATACTTTTGAAATTCCGCAATCGTAATCTTAGAATTATAAGTAACATACCATGCGAACGTCATTTATACTCTATAGAAAACATATGATCATATTTCGCCGTCTTAATTAAGACTTAGTTAAGCTGTCTGTAAACTGAAAGTGGGGTGCTTATAATCTTCGTTTGAAGAAATTATAACTCTCAGAAACTAGTATTGCTGATTGGGGTTGTCAAACCTGGTAAAACTAAACAGAAGATTTAGCAGATCTATACGTAATTCTTCCTATCGATATATATATATATATATATATATATATATATATGTCAATATTCATTACTCTTCGCACATTTTTATATATTCATAATCGCACATCTACTCACGGGTGACAGAGATAATTGAGCGAACAAATTAAATTATGTCTGAATTACTGATTAATCAACTGAATAAACACACAGTAACACTGTTGGTAACGATAATGTACCACATCGAACCCAGTTTAGTGAATAATAAATTAGGTTATTAACTATTAATTAACAGTAACTTTATCCTTTCGACTTAATAATATTTCAACAATGTGTTACCACGTATTTATTTATTTCGAGGATTAAGATGGATTACAGATGAGCCCGGTATGAACATAGCACGATATAGAGATTATTTGTGTGTGCTGACTAGCAAACATAAAATAATAATCCTAGCGAAACCAAATTTAAAGCTATTTATTTTATATTTCACTAACTGCAATGTATATATAGGTCCAAGCGAAAATTTAAATATAGTATCAAAACTGAACTATATAGAAATTACGTATGGTTAGCACAATGAGCTGTTATGGCCCATGCACTTCTTACGGGCAAAAAGTATATAGTGTTGCCAAGCATAAGCGTCACTCTTACTGCTTCAAAAATATGTGTTTTTCATCTCTCGATTACCACTAATATCACAAGAGCAAGAAGCCATGTATATATGGCTTCAAAGAGAAAACATCTGTAGAACGCAATGTTGAGGCATCTCATCTTGAGGCAATAAAAATTCCCTGAGTTACATATAATGTGTATTTTCTGTAAATCGGAAACAGAAGATTATATTCTGACATAAAAAAGTAGTAATTAGGTGAAATTTTTTTAATTTTTTGTCATGTACAACATTGCATTAGTAACGATATAGATAAATAAGCACATTTAATAGTTTTGTTGATTCAAGAAAAGATCGGTGGTTTGGCAATAATGAAGTTGACTATAAGGTTAGAGTAATTTGGGTCACCGCTGTAGTGTCTGAAAGTGTTCAGCTAGCATTAGGGAATGTTCTGATAACGTTAATTACAAACTATTGTTTACTTAGCTTATGTAAACAAATAAATAACCTAGTGATTGTGTTTACTGATATATATTCAAACATTTGTTACCACAACGCTTTTCTCGACAACCCTTTGGTTGTAAACTAACATTATAAAACCTAATTTACATTGCTTTCTTATGTTAAAGTAACTAATGTTTAATTATTAGTAAACTATAGGCCTATACTTAGCAAAACAAGCGGTTTACTACGTATATTTTAATGTCTGAAAATTGCTGGTTATTATTTAGACAATGCACGGCTAAATTAGTTTTAATAATAATAATAATAATAATAATAATAATAATAATAATAATAATAATAATAATAATAACCAATTTCCATACACTGAAAGTGTAAAGTCAATAAAAAACATACAAAAAGGTAAAAAATTGAGTATCTGGGAAAATCTTAATATTCACAAACACAATAACAATAATTTATTAATTAAGGAACGAATTAAAATAAAAACAAATAAGATAATCTATTTAAAATTATAAGCTTATTAGAATAAGTAAATATAAATATTAAATATTTCTAATATAACCGACAAAACAGTTGCTTAAGTAAACAAACATTAAAACAATCGATAATTGAATCGAATTAAATCAATTATTCGTTATTTCACATTGAAATCGGAACAAATTTCGATTATTTGTTAGTTTCTAAAATATAATTATTTTGATTATTGTTAATTCGTTTACAAACCTCTGATGATACTGATGTGTTTCAATGTAACGTACGTTAGGTGGGTTGAAACGATAAAACATAATACAACTACTTGCAGAAGAAACTATATTTAATAATATACATAATATTATATTTACTTCTAATTGATATTTTTGCACGTAACGAATTACTATGAATATATCCGCACGAGTTTGGTTATGGTAGTTACCATTCACTAATTAGTGTATTCAGTCTGGCATTGGTTCTTTGGGAACTAATTTTGTCGTTACCTGTTACCCAGCTGCTACCGGTACTAGCTCCACACTGGGAAGGGGCATTTCCTGTGTCCGCAGACGTTATCTATTACCTATCAAGTCGTTAACAAGGTTTTTTGATTGTTGTAATTTTGTCGTTGGTAAGCTCTTTACCCATTGTTAAAAACTTGATAACGATATAGGCACCGAAAGTCTAATCCAGTGGTTTATAACCATAGGCGGGATTATACTTGCCCCCCAAATGTCTATCAAATAAATTAGAAATCGGTGAGCCGTAGATTTGTGCAGTATTTGACAAGGCATTGGAAGGGTTTTAAAATCTTGCGTTTTATTGCGTAGTTTAACTTATTCAACCTACGTTATATGTAATGTTAAGTTAACCACTTGGTAAAATAAAGAACTTCCCCAGGAATTAGCACATCCAATACAGGATTAACCATCTTGGGGGAGCCTTAGGCAGTAGAAAAACCAAGGTCCCTTCCAGATTATTTAATTTTTTCATATTTGTGTGCGTGCATGTGTTTACACACGTTTTTGGATGTGTGTGTGTTTTTGTGTATGTGTGTCTTTTGACGCGCTAGCAAAAACTATAACCTCCGATTTGGCAGATAGACGAGCAGAAAGGCGGGGTAGAGATCTTATCTTTCTGTCTGTTCGGCGGTTAGCATTTTCGCTAACCCCCATTTCTGCCCGTTCGGAGGTTAAAATTCTCGTGAGCTTGCCTTTCCGCCCATTCGGAGGGTAGAACTGTCGCTAGCCTACCTTCTGCCCGTTACAGGTTACCATTGTCTCCAGCGTGTCTTTCTGGGGTAATGGAAACGCCTCCAGAAACGTTTCGAAGATATTGCTCCTCCAAACCCGTAGGTGAAATCCCGCCCATGTTTATAACGATTACCGGAATGGAAAAATTCAATACGAGGTAGCAAATAGTCAAAGGTTTACATAATTTAAAACTCATAGTCTTGATCCATAAGTTTTAATTTTCTAATTTTGTCAATTGAACAATCTATAGTTCAAAACGTATTATTTACAATTTACAATACCTCTTCAATACCCGAACAAAATCACGATATCAATAATAACAAGCAATCACCTAATATATAGTACTGACATTACTTTGTCACAACAGAACAATTACTGCTGCAGCTTACTATAACTTACAAGGATGCCACATCTAATGTAAGCAGTCACATCTACCGTACGGGCTTAACGTAATCTAAACTTCACTACACATTTCTCGTCGTCAATGATGTTTTACAGTTTATACAATAACTTATTTCATAAATCTTCGTACAACTGAAAAGACGTACGAACGAACTGATAAACTGTCATCTACAGAAATATAATTATGTACAGAAGGCAGGAAATGTCTTATCAGAATTTTTTCTATGTCGAATTATAACTGCAGCAAATTCAAACAGAAGCAAATAATGTTTTGCATATTTGCCCGAATTGTAGAGAACTCACGGTCTATTGATTTTGGTGAAGATCGGTTAAGGGGGGGTTACGTTTTAACAAGAGTAAAGTACTTAATTTTGATAAAAAGTGCCTCGAAGTATCCTGAAAAGAAGGTCATAATAGGCCACTGTACAAAGGTAGTTGAAATATCTATAAATGAAAAGGATAATTGAAGGGGGGAGGGAGTAATTTTTGAAAATAACCTTTCTGATGTCGAATAAACTACTTCATTTTAAAGGATAAGGTTCCGTAGTAATTACATATAATGCAACTATTACTCAATAAAAGTGTAAATATCAATAATGAGGTGTTTGGTTAATGGAGAGGGGTGGTTTATCTGGATTGTTTTGTGTTTTAACAAGAGTAAAGTACTTACTTTTAAAAAATAAGTGCCCCAAAAAATAAAGTCAAATTAATCCACTGTACGATAGTAAATGAGATATACTGTATATGTATTGTAGCATGACAGATTATCCACATTGTTCTAATTTAAAAAAATTATCATGTATAAAATAAAAATAAGATGACATCAAGAAAAACTACTATAAAAATTAGTCAAGGACCACAGTGTAGTGAAATAATAGTTCGAAGAGATAAAATAAATTAAAACCAACCATGCAATATATAAGAAATTATAGAAAAATAATGATAGGCCAAAGTATGAAGTAATTATACCCAGGTAGTATAGGAGCAGGTCAGGAAATTCCCAGTATAGACAAACATCCATAATAAAAAGAATGACTATTGGAAAACCAACCACATGTAATAAAATTTGATACCCCCCAAAAAGATGAAAATAAATAAGAAAAGTACCATGCCATAAAATAAGAGTAAATGTAAAATATGTTTAAGTAAAGGTTCTAGATATAAATGTAAAAATGTACCAGTGCAATTTAATCTTATAATGAAAAGCGAATCCGGATGATCTCATATAAGTGATATTCTTTACCATACAATACCAGACAAAATGACAAAAAATAATATAAGAGTATACAATAAATAGTGGAGTGATCAAGGGTAAATCCCTAAAATAAAACAAAAACAGCAAGGACTGCATGAAAATTAATTTTAAGGAATATTTTAGGTGATGAAAAAACAGATGTGTTTTGTTTATATTAACAGTTCATTGAACTCAAGGCTTGAACGTCTGAGATGAAGTATAATTTTTGTTATAAAATATTTGTTATGTTTTAATAATATTAATTAATAATAAACCTTACTGTAATTAAATAAGGGTAATTTAGTTAAGATGTTATAAGAATTATAGGTCAGAGAGGATATTAGCAAGCTGGAATAATAATAAACATTGTAAATGAACTAACATAAGATCTAGGCCAAATGATAAATCTCACAAACCTTGTAATTAGTAAATATGTAAAGGAAATTAATTAAATTGATGAAAATTATATAATGTAAATCAATCACTGTATATTATAACTGCAACAATACTTTGTAAAGGTATTGAAGAAATGTATAAGATATTATTAGAAAAAATGCAAGTGTAATAACACTGGAATCTAAGAGGAAAGCCTAAATTAAAGATAATATGTAAATTAGTTAACCCAAATCATAAAATTACAAAGAATTAAAGAAAAATAACTATTTTAATTCAATCAGTGATCTTGCTTAATGATAACTAGAACATAATAGAAATTGTAAACCATTTGAGGTGACAGGAAGTACAGTTAAGGCTTACATTCAAATATACTGTAAATTTGACTTTTTGAGTTAAAAATACTATAAAGTATATCATGTTTAATATTAAATAACGCAGAATTAACTAAGAAAATTAATTATGTAATTAGTATTTAATAAAATTAAATAATAGTAAAAATGTAATTAATCATATAATGTAAAAGACAATTATTTAGGCGGAAATGCCATCTGGTTAAAACAATGTAGATTTAATATTAATTCAGCCAGGACTGATTGTATGGAGGAAAAAGGGAGTTAGTTGATTGTTACACGTTGAGACGTACACTTCGAACGAGCTCAGACAAATGAATTCATTCAAAAAGAGAGAAGATGATTTTTGGATATAACTAGACCTATAAAAAATAACCCAGAAAAATAGAAAAATATGATTAATCTACATTGAGTTAACCTGGAATCAACCAAATTAATCTAATTATGAAGATTTGAAGTCGTCATCCAGATAATAGAACAATAAAAACGTGAATTCAAAATAATATCGACACAAATTTGGACATTGTAAAACCTCACCACCATTGGAACAAGAACACATTTGAACACTGATTGCCGTGCCGAACAACTGACCACTACTCCCGAATAATTACACTGTGATGAAGAGGAATTAATCACTACTGCTTGGAAGAGGAACACACCAATAACCAACATTTATTTGAAGGAATTCTGCAGTGAAGACGCCTCGTATACATTCAGCACGGGGGCGGCCATTTTGGACTACTCCCAGAATCAATTGCGGTGACGGCAGAACAGCATCCTGAGTCTGGTTCGAGAATTTATCTTATTAACATTTTCTATTCAATAATATTTTGTATTTTTAGATAATTAAGCAGTTTTTATTGTAAGCATTATACTTTTCAGCTTTGCCTTTTCTCTGACTATTATAAAATAACAGTTAAAAGAACCTGCAATTTAATATTAACATTTTATATACTGAATTTATTCGCCCTGAGATATGAGTTTGTAACTGTCAATTAACTAATCGATTCAAAATCGATTAGTATCTTTAACGTTAAGAAATTCTTTAAATATTATAATTTTGAGTTTCATTTATTGGTAAAAATATAGATAGAAGAATTCCAGATAATATTTGACACTTGGACTCCAAGAAAAGAATAAAATAACACCACTGAAGGAGTACCATCACAGAATAACGAAAGACCGCTAATCGATTATGACATGAGATAATCTACAGTAGTTAACGCGGAAAAACAATTCTGGTTATTCTAAGCTATTAAATTAATTAAATTAATAATTAAAAGAATTAAAAATAAATAAATACATAAGAAATAATAAATAAATAAATAAATAAAAAAATAAAATTTTTTGTTACTTTCAACAAAATATTTTTTTATTATCTTATAATTTTTTGTAACCCCGAATTTTAGATTTTGTTACAAAATTGGTGAGCCTATAGTGGGTCTGAAGATTAAGACTGATCGACAAAAAATCAGTTTTATTACTATATATATATATATATATATTACTATAATACTTATAACTATTTTACCTCAAGATATATTTTTTCTTTAGGGACATGTTTCGGGAGATCCTGTTCTCCCATCTTCAACCTTCGCCATCCAACAGGATCTCCCGAAACATGTCCCTAAAGAAAAAATACATCTTGAGGTAAAATAGTTATAAGTATTATAGTATTATATACATCAAGAAACGGACTGTAGCAGAAAGTGATTGAAATATATATATATATATATTTTATAACATTACATTATTTATGTCTATGTTTGTTATCTTATTTTTATATTATAATACTCTCTTTTATGAATGGAATAAGTTTAATTAAACGTGTTGTCTTATTGAGTAACACCTCCCGTGGTAAGCGTCAATTAATGTAGGGTTAAAATAATTAAATACTTCAAATTGTTTGACGAACTAATTGTGACATCACTGTTCAGAAAGTTATGGTTCATTGATAAATAATTGAATCT
Source organism: Magicicada septendecula (assembly GCA_034769895.1). Classification (NCBI taxonomy): domain Eukaryota; kingdom Metazoa; phylum Arthropoda; class Insecta; order Hemiptera; family Cicadidae; genus Magicicada; species Magicicada septendecula. The sequence continues at coordinate 291,908,368 of CM068367.1, forward strand.
TCAAATTGACAACAGTTCATGAAATGTAATTTGACTGTCACACTCAACTTGCGTAGCATTTAGTTACATCTTGACTTGAGGGTTAGTATTGATAACATCTCAGGCTGAAGCTAATTATCCTACATTAATAATTCATTAGACTATATGATCTAATTACACTTGATTTCTTCTTAATCTTGATCTAATTACTTACCTAACTTTAATTCAAAACGCATCACTTCTACGGGCAATGGGTGCCACCAATTGACTTCGTATGTAAACATAACATCAACTCAAACCATAAAATCTTGTTGATTAAATAAAATAATTCCATACTCCATTAATGTTGCTTAAATTCTCTTTATTCATAGTATTATCTGATTCTATTATTCCCTTTCAAATAAATAACGTGATTATCATTACTTTAAAATAATAGATTATGGTTGTTAAAATTCATTTCTCAGGGTTGGAAATACGGTTTCATAAATGCTTAGAGAACAAATTATTCGGGTTCTTTCAACTGCAGAAATACGTAACGAAAATGTCTATTACTAATATAAAAACCTCGTAATAGGAGAGTGATTACAAAACTTAACAATATCTTAACCTAATATAACAAAGTTTGTATGACGACTGACGTCGACTTTAGAGGTTAGTCTATGGCTGATAGGTTATAACATTTTAACCTCAAACTACAAATAAATTACGTTTAGCAAATGAAAGGTCACAATATGAATAGTATTTTGTTGATTTTGTAGTGTTAGAAATAGTTCAAATATGTTCAATAGGTTATTACTGAATTATAGTATACTATGGTAAGTGGTTTAAGTATATTATAATAATCACTATACTTTCCTTATTTCCTTATGTACATTATAATATTAACTGTTAACCTTTAATTTACTTTCATTTCTTTAATCATCACAACACTTCACAACACTCGTTGTTCGCGGTTGAGTCACTTCGCATTGTTAGGTTAGAACGCTTTGTTTACTTCCGGAACCGCACTGGGTTAGAGATTACAGGTAAACTATCTTTTCGCGGACATAAATTATCCTCAATGTCCTGTACTGCACGAAAACTGATGACCAACTGACCTAGTTTTGCGCGTCACTCTTGCCGTTCTCACCTGGGGCTTCGGGGGGGATTATCGATATAAGGGTTTTGATAGGTTGGAATGCAAAGAATTCCTTTATTAAATCATAACCCCCGCGGTTAAAAAACGCTTCAATTCTGTTTTAAGCGTTGCGTTTTGGGAACGCGGCTATTAAACTGACGCCAAACTGTTGATCAAAATTTATAAAAATAATTTACAATTGACATATCTTTCTTATGCTACTTGTGATTAAAAATATAATGTTCCCATCACATTGCATTCCTTCTGCTGGGCAAATTGACACCTCACAAGGCATAATTCTGTCTAATAATAACAAAGGTAATATATTACTTCCATGTTCCTTAAGGAAATGGAAGTATGGTGATGGCAAAATAAATCGTGTTCGAGATTATTGCAGATTCTGATTGTACTACACTCAAAACATGAAAAAAGTCAATTTTCGAAAAGTGTCTGTGTGTGTGTCTGTCTGTGTGTGAGTGTGTCTGTAGATTTTTTTCTATGGCAAACGATAACAGCCGCAAATTCAAACAGAATCAAAAAATTGTTTGCATACAGCCCTTATTTGTAGAGTACTCAAGACATATTGTTTTTGGTGAAGATCGGTTAAGGGAAAGGGATAGTTTACCGGCAACGTTTTTTTTAAATCAAGGGTAATGTTTTTCTATGGCAAACGATAACAGCCGCAAATTCAAACAGAATCAAATAATGTTTTGCATACAGCTCTTATTTGTAGAGTACTCAAGATCTATTGTTTTTGGTGAAGATCGGTTAAGGGGAAAGGGTAGTTTACCAGCAACGTTTTATGTTTTAACAAGGGTATTTTCTATGGCAAACGATAACTGCCGCAAATTCAAACATAATCAAATAATATTTTGCATGCAACTCTGAATTGTTGAGTTTGCAAGATCTGTTGTTTCTGGTGAAGATCGGTTAAGGGAAAGGGGTAGTTTACCTGCCACATTTTTTTTGTTTTAACAAGGGTATTTTCTATGGCAAACGATAACAGCCGCAAATTTAAATAGAAACAAATAATTTTTGCATACAGCCCTGAATTGTAGAGTTCTCAAGACCTGTTGTTTTTGGCGAAGATCAGTTAAGGGAAAGGGGTAGTTTAAGTGCAACGTTTTATGTGATAACAAGGTTAATTTTTCTAGGACGAACGATAACTGCCGTATATTCAAACATAATCAAATAAGTTTTGCATAAGTCCCTAAACTGTAGGGAACTCAAGGCCTGTTGATTTTAGTGAAGATCGGTTTAGGGAAAGGGGCTAGTTTACTTGCAACATTTTATGTTGTAACAAGAGAAAGTTTTTCATGACGAACGATAACTGCGGTAAATTCAAACAGAATCAAATAATTTTTTACATATGTGCCTGAGTTGTAGAAGACTCAAGGCCTATTGATTTAAGTGAAGATCGGTTACGGGGAAAGAGTAGTTTACCTGAAACATTTTTTGTTTTAACAGAGTAAAGTACTTAATTTTGATAAATAAAGTATCCTGATAAGAAGATCTTAATAATCCACTGTAGAAACGTAAATGAAATATCTATAAATGAAGAGGCTAGTTGAACGGGGTGGTGGTAATTTTCTATAATTGAAAATTATAGTTGAAGCGGGAGGGGATAATGTTTATATGTGTACTACGTTATCGACAACAAAGTAGTAGTTTTTTGTTAAAACTCCTTCCCGGTCTGTTTGGCCGTAGTCCAATGTTTTCTGCAAAACCAGACGTTTCGGCAGTGCCGTCGACTGCCGTCATCAGTGAAAATCGAGTGCGATAATAACGTGAGGTGGTATACGTTAGTTACCACAGTACTGTGGTTAAGGCTGAAGCAATAAGTGGAAAGAAGTAGTTTCTATGGAAACATTTCATTTCGTAAATGATTTTAAATATAAATCTTAGAACATGGAAGTCATGTATGGTTCTCCATACCGACATTTTTTGACTTATGGCCTACTTCAATATTTTTGTTTAAAATATGTCCTTTTGATACACAATTGACATTCTGTTATTATACATATTGGTTACAACTAAGACAAGTCTTCTAATGTTATTATTTAGAATTATAAACATCAAATCTTTTAATTAAACACTGAATTAGTCTCTAGGCTCAATAATGCCTATTGTACCATGGACTAGTTTAGCTTCTTATAATACAATTACTAAATTCTAAGGTGTTATAACAATCGGTTCTTAATACTAATTCCCAACATAAACTTTTGGTTAACATATTATGGTTCCAGACATGCCTTTTCCCTTGTATATTTTCAATAATAGAAGTAGAGTTCTTGTACAAGTAGGCAGCTTATTAATTATTCTTATTACTACTTGTTTATTATAAACATCTTATACTACTCATATCTTAAGCCTAATTACATATATTATCTCTTTATACCTTTTACAATGGCTAGTATTAGTTTTACATCATTGTTTTACTGTTTAATCTACTAATGAAACATGCATCTTGTTTCAACAAGTCCATCTCATTAAAGATATTATTAATTGTCCATAATCAGTAATAATTATTATTTATTTTACTGACCAATAGTCAGTTCATTTATCATTTGTTATAGTAATAGTATTTACATTATCTTATCATGGATATTTCTGTTGTTCTTGAATGTACAAAGTTAGTCTTTACTCCCTATTCGATTTCACAATGCTATTATACAATAATACAACATTTGTAACATCCTTGTAGCATACGTCTTGTTTTAGAATGGTCTATATATTGTCTAGTTCCATTTAAATATGATAGACAATAGATTAATAGTATATTTACTACTTATTTTATGTTTACAAGTGTGATTTCACATTTTATTAGGTTAGGTTGTTCTATTCACCTTCACTGGCTATATTCAGTTCACATTATTTTGTATTTATCATTTATTCTGGTTACTTATTCCTATTTATTAACTTTACTCTTTACCACATATAATTATGAGTACAATTATTCAGTTTCTACTATAATTCTAAGTACACGTTAATTACAAAACTGTCTTGGTTCTGACATTCAGTATGGCTGTTATTTTTGTTACATAAATGGTATTGTCTTAAGGCAAAATACAATTTTTAACAATTATACTACCCATTATTACATCTCTTATTATAATAATAAATATCCCTTCACTCTCCTAATCTGTTCGGTAACTTTTATTTTATGTCAAAAATATAGTGTAGTCATGTCTTTTAGTATGTCTTGTCTGTCACTTTATTGCTTATGTTTCTTACAAGGTGGAACTCTATATTTTAATCTATTCATTCCTTAGATATAATTGTTCTTTATTTATGGGTGATTGCGTTAGTTTAAACCCTTTTACTTTATAAAATTAATTGTTTTTTATTGTTTAAAATGTATCACCTATACTTAGTTGTAATACTCCCTTTAATAGTTATTTTGGGTTGATCTGATTCAGTTCTCTGTATATATTGATCTATCAATTAGAGCTTTTGGGTACGGGATAATTTGGTGATACTACTATATATATATATATATATATAACTTTAATATTTATAACTAAATTTACCTCAAGATATACTTTTTTCCCTATTAGGAACATGTTTCTAGAGTTCCTGTTCTCTCATCTTCAGCCTTCGCCATCTTGTTTCTGGTGAAGTATTTGTGTGTTGGCTTCTTGATGTTATTAAGGTAGTTTGTTGGTCTTTGGTCTTTTAATGTTGCATTATTGTGTGTGGTTGTGGTATCTGTTTTTGTATTTTGTGTATTTTCGATGTTGAGTGCTTTGAATATTGTGTCATGTTTTGTATTGATTTGTATTTGTTCTGGTATTAGTTTGTTTTGTGTTTTATGTTTGTAAATCTGTAAATTTTCCCAAATGTTCATTATGGTGCCTTTGTGTGATATATGTTTTATTAGTGTTACATTGGTTATGTCTGGGAATTCATGTCCTGTGTTTATTGGATGTGTGGCTAAATTGGATTTATATATATTTGTTTTTTTGTATGCATTTAGGTGTTCAAAATAACGTTTTTTCAGCTGTTTTTTTGTTTGTCCTATATAACATTTATTGCAATCTTGGCATTCAATTTTGTATATACCGTTGGTTGTTGTATTATCTTTGTTGTGTGAGCTATTTAGATTTTGTAATTTATTTTTATTAGTTTTGTATGCTATTTTTATATCTGTGTTTTTAAATAGTTTTGTTAGTTTTGTCATTTTATTATTTATATATGTGAATGTGGCCCATTTTTTGTTGTTGTTATTATTTATGTGTTGTTCAGTTTGATTAATTCTTAATTGTTCAGTTTTTATTTTGTATTTGATTTTATTTTCTATTTTGATCATAGTATTTTTATTGTATCCATTTGCATAACCAATTTGGTATATTAAATTTTCTATATTGGAATATATAAATTTATATATGCATGCAAATGGATACAATAAAAATACTATGATCAAAATAGAAAATAAAATCAAATACAAAATAAAAACTGAACAATTAAGAATTAATCAAACTGAACAACACATAAATAATAACAACAACAAAAAATGAGCCACATTCACATATATAAATAATAAAATGACAAAACTAACAAAACTATTTAAAAACACAGATATAAAAATAGCATACAAAACTAATAAAAATAAATTACAAAATCTAAATAGCTCCCACAACAAAGATAATACAACAACCAACGGTATATACAAAATTGAATGCCAAGATTGCAATAAATGTTATATAGGACAAACAAAAAAACAGCTGAAAAAACGTTATTTTGAACACCTAAATGCATACAAAAAAACAAATATATATAAATCCAATTTAGCCACACATGCAATAAACACAGGACATGAATTCCCAGACATAACCAATGTAACACTAATAAAACATATATCACACAAAGGCACCATAATGAACATTTGGGAAAATTTACAGATTTACAAACATAAAACACAAAACAAACTAATACCAGAACAAATACAAATCAATACAAAACATGACACAATATTCAAAGCACTCAACATCGAAAATACACAAAATACAAAAACAGATACCACAACCACACACAATAATGCAACATTAAAAGACCAAAGACCAACAAACTACCTTAATAACATCAAGAAGCCAACACACAAATACTTCACCAGAAACAAGATGGCGAAGGCTGAAGATGAGAGAACAGGAACTCTCGAAACATGTTCCTAATAGGGAAAAAAGTATATCTTGAGGTAAATTTAGTTATAAATATTAAAGTATTATGTACATCAAGAAACGGACTGTAGCAGAAAGTGATTGAAATATATATATATATATACACATATATATTGTAGCATGACAGATAATCCACATAAATCAATTACCAGATGATCATTAGTGAAACTCAAGTATATGGAATATCCAGAAAGATCCAAATGAAAATCAAATAAAAAGCACTATAAATTACCATTATAAGAAGAAAAAGTAAACATAAACAAAAAATCTGCAACTAATATAATTGTATCAACAAATTAAAAACCCAGAAAACTAAAATTCAAATAACAATAATACCCAGGTAGGATAGGAGCAGGCAATGAAGATACCCAGACCAAATAAACCGACAAAGTAAACAGACCAGAGTAAACAAAAGAGTATAAAACGAAATGGTACTGAAGAAACAAGAATGAAGAAAGAAGAAATCTAGAATAAACCAATATACTTAATAATCAGAGACAAGTGAAGATCAAATAGAATAAAGGAAATGGAACACGCCCAATACCCAATAGAAACCCCATAGGGAGAAAACCAAAAACCCCAAAAATAAATAACATGTCACAATAGAAAGTATAACACCCCAACAAACCATATACTCATGTAAAACTGATAAAAACAAAAAGCGTTTAAAGTGTTAAGTAGCAGTGCCCCCAAAAAAGTTATTGTATAGTTTATATAGACAAATCTTAACAGTTCCCCATGGTTAAATATTTCATATTATAAAACTATAAAAGGACTAGTGATAATATCAAGAAATAAATAACCAGGGACAAGTGCAAGTTATTAAATTATAATAAATAAACTTTGAGATGGTACATGAGTTACTGTACTATTAAATAACTTTAAGTGTTTTTAAACAGTATCATGAATGATATGTAATCAAGTAATATGGTAAAGGAGCAAGGAATACTCTTTCTAATAAAATGCCACTGTTTATATGAGAACATTCCATAGAATAAATAATATAAACAGATAGCTTGTGTTTAGTACAAAGTGAAGGGGAATACATCCCTAAAATTGGGAAGTACAGATAAGACTGTAAGTAAATAGTTTTAAGAAAGTGTTAAACATTTAATGGAACCAAAATGTTATGTTCCAGTTCCCATATATATTAACTCTATAAATAAGTTTTAGAAGTAGAAATTAATAATTGTAGTTATAAAATGTTATTTTGTTAGTAGTTTGAATTAGGAATGCAATATCTGAATGTAGATACCATTCCTATATTGTAAAATGTTTTTATAAGTTACTGAAAGTAATCAGTACAAAAAAGGTATGATTCAAATTACCAGATTTAGTAGTAAATAATTGTTATATTTTAATTGTTTAAAATCAATATTCAATGTTATAATAGTAAAGGAACAAATTGTTAATAAATATTATTAGAATAGAAGGTCAGAAAAGGGTATAAACTAACTATATTAGTAAAAACTTTGCAAATAGCAACAGATAAAATCTAGGTCAGATAGTAAATTTAGACTACATAATAATTGACAGATCTAGTCCTATAAACCAACTAAACTGATAATATTTATGTAAGATAAACACACCATATAGTAATACAATGTAACTTATACTTTATAAAGATATTATCAGAAGATAAGTAAAATTATAAATAAAAATGGAATGTAGTAACTGAAATTTTCAGAGGAGGAATCATAGATAAATGAATTATATTTAAAAACAATAATTAATAAACTAAATTGCAAGAAATTAAGTAAAAATAGACAATTATATCAATTTCAGATTCAATATAATAATAATTATATCAGAGAAAATGGCTATTATCTGGTCAAAGACAGGAAACACATATTTGAACCTACTTTCCAAAATGAAAGAAATATAACTTTTTAAAATGAAACTTTGTAAAACTATATTAATTAGTATCAAAATAAGCAAAATAGAATAAAGAAACCGAATATGTATTTAGTATTTCATACAGTTAATTAATAACGAAAATATTTTCCGTGTATAATGTATTCGAATAAAATGTATCGGAAGCTAAGATAATTTGAAACAATGTATAATATATATTAAATTGGCTAAGATTTTCAGGAGACGAAGGAAATGAGAACAGTTATTTATTATCCGTTGAAGCGAGTACTTAAACGAGATTTTTGCTCCGTATAACCTATGAATGGCGTACTATAATTAAACCGAGTTTAGTAAAAATTTTTATAAATTTTTAATTTGAGTTTTTAATTTGTGAAACAGTGGAAATAAACAATAAACAGTGCTTAACAAATAAACAGAACCAAACACGCCTAAATAATTAAAATAACACCACTACAATAAATTTTACGGACGAACAAACAAGGTTAAATCCGACACATGTGACAAAGTGAGATAGACATAATTACAAACATTTACACCAAGTGAACTAGTAAACAATACACCAGGAACACTCAATTAACTCCAGAACCATTATCCACAATTGCTGAGACGAATAAACGGTGAAAGGACATCTTTATTGAAGCCATATTTCGTCGAGGTGATAGACGTTCCACTGCGCAGGCTCCTGTCGGCCATTTTGATTTGTCATCATACTCCCGCGGTGAAGCATGCGAATTTCTAGACTGCACTGGTTTGAAATAAATATTATATAAACTTCATTTATTAATTATAACGTTGTATTTGTTAGTATTAAGACATTTATAATTGTAAGCGTTATACTTTCTTGTCCCTACCCTTCTCTGGATATTCTAAAATAACCGTTCAAAGAACCTATTTTTTATATACAATTAATGTAAAGTTTTTTGTCGACCGGCCCTGAGTAGAGTCGATACTGCTGTCATATATCGATTATTATCGATAAATTTTAATAAATTTTTTAATAAACTTTCTATTTATGCAATTTGGTTTAATTTTTCTTTAAATACACTTAAAGAATCAGTTAACAAGGACACAGACTAACCGAAAGGCTGTACATACGAAAATAACGAACGCATCGAAGAAGAAGAAGAGCCGTCTATCGACTAGTACTGGAGTTAACCAGATTATCATAAAGTGATTTACAGAAAGTGACACTACTACACTAATAACCATAATACCATAAAATATTAACCACAAACAATAACCACGATTATTTTTTAATTATTAGTAATAAAAAATACGAAACAAAAATATTTTTCAGAAACAACAAAATTTATTTTTTTGAAATAAAATTTTTTATTTCAAATTTTAACAACATTCTTACAGATTTTATTTTGTGTGATATTACAAAATTGGCGCTCACAGCTTGTGGGGCTTAACGTAGACACACGGAACGTTACAAAATTGGCGTTTCCAACGTGGAACTTAGACAATAGTCATACAGATATTTTGTGTTATATTACAATATATATACATATATATATATACCGGTATATATATTGTTATATCATTAACTATCTCTGTCAGTGTATTTTGTAGAGCCCCAAGTTGTTGGTGCCAATAATGTAGTATTTAAAAAAATAATTAATTTGGTTATAACTTGATTATACCTTGGTTAGACTATGTGTGTACTTTATACTAACCTTTTGTTGCTTCGATGTCCTCTGTTCTTGGGATACAAATTAGTAAGATGCAATATTTTTTTAATAATAAAATATATTCTAATCAATGCGTAATTAACTTTACTTAAATGAGTATCTATTTAATTATACTATAAATGAGAACACATTTTCTTTGTTGTTCTGAATCATTAAGTATTTAATTGATTTTATTTAATATAATAATATCCCCTTTCTTTTTTCTATTAATTAATAAAATAATTTCCCTTATTTAGGGTTTTTGCTCCACCTAGCTCTTGAATGCATGACAACAAATTTTTATATCTCAGGGTCATTACAACTTAAACAATGTCTTCAGTAAAATTATAAAGTCACCTAACTAGTATTATACTATAAACACTGTAACATAACAAAATTATCACGCTAAACATTTGACTTAATGCAACATAAATAAAGGAAAAAGTTCCATAGTGAGTGAGAAGAATAACTTGTTTTAAGGATTACACTAGAAACTGTATATTAAGTCAATAAAATGTTAATAAAAATGAAAAAATAACAAAGAAAACCATTGATTAAAATAACTTACTATGTAAAAACCAGTTAAACCAGCAGAATACCCAGTAGATTGGGGAAGCATTAAAAAGGGAAAGGACCATAAAAAAGGAAATAAAAGGATGAAACCATATTAATGAGGGAATAATAATAAGGTCAAGATGCAGAGAAACCACAAGACCAGAAACTACTAATGTGATATTGAGAAAGGGACAAAATATATCAAGATTCCCACAAAGAGACCAGAACCAGGAAGAGATATTCCAAAAAATGATAGTCATGTAATACATACCATGGAACAAAATTAAAACTGATATATGTAGACCCAGAACAAGTTACAAGATACTATCCCAGAAAACCAAATTGTATACTAGTTGTAAGAATAATATGTCAAAAAACTATTAAAACAGACTACTATTAGTGTAGCCAAAATAAAGGAAACCTTATAATAAAGTGTGATATAAAAAATATATTAAAACAGACTACCATTAGTGTAGGAAATACTGGATAAAAACTAAAGAGACAGTCTAATGACTGAGTGTAATTTAGATAATAAAAGTGTTTTAGTGTTTAGGCATAATAACAATATGATAGGTATAAGATGTTTTTATTTTATTGCATGAACAAATTAAGTATAGGGAACACGAAAGACAGTCAATAACTGCAAGTGTCAGTAGTTATAAGGTGTTTTTATGTTAATATTTTAGCAAAATAGTTATAGTAAATAAAAAGAGACAGTGAATAACTGAAATTGTTACTAAGAGTAAGATATTTTAATAGAATAAGGTTGTGATAAAATGACACATAAAAACAAAGGACAGCCAAAGACTGATAATAATATGTTCTCATTATAATTCTAAGTATAGAGAAAATTAGGCATAAGATGTTTATGTTATGGTTCAATGATGTTATTATTATAAAGAAAGTTTAGTAGATACAAGATATTCTATTGTATTTTAAAATCATGTCATTTAATTTTCCATTGTGTAAGGCAGACAAGCAAGTAGGACATAAAAATGTAATAATTTTATTCAAAACAGTAAACCATATATAATGTACAAGCAGACCAGCTAAGACACCATTTTTGTAAACACAGACTGGCATATAAACCAAAAAAAATTATCTATCAGAGAATCAATCTATGTAATAGGATCAATATATACAATACAGAAATTGAAAATATAATTAATACAGATACAGTTAATAGCAAATAGAATGACAAAGGAAAGGAAATTAACTTCTTTTGGAAACAGATAGTAATAGGCCTATAATAGTAATCAAATCAGACTAAACAGTAAATTAATCAATATTGAAATGTTTTAACAACCAAATTATTAACAACAAAGTAGTCACGGAGTTATTAAGTATATTCCATGGAAATATTATAAGAAAAAACAAATAAAAACCATTAAAACACCGAATTTGTACAAAATATGAGGCATACAATCATTATATAAAATTGTAATTTTTGGGCTTAAATGAGCTTGAAACAAACCCAGCTATATATCAAAAGATGTAAAATTAACTAATCAATATCACTGAGTAGTTAGATTTATGTAAAATTAAGAAATATTTGAAATACAGTAAAAAATAAGAAAACTTATTATGTATATTTAGATGGTGAATCAAGTCTTAGACAGATATTTTTATAGTTAAACAATATAAAGAGGAAAAAGACATAGCACAAATTACCCTAAAACGACGACGTTGCGTCTATTAGTGTATTGTTAATCGTAAAGCGGAATAGTTGGAAATGTGTTAGCAGAGTACTGAAAATAGAATAATTTGTATAAAACCAAGTGTGGTTATGCGGCGTGTAACGGAGATGATCTAAAAAGTGAAAATAACCTTAACTATCAATTTCTAACACTTCACAAATTTCCAAAACACAGTAATAACACCATAAAACTCAACACAAGAAATCAACAGCCATTTTGAACAATTTTGGGACAAGATTCACAGAACACCAATACACATATTTGAACACCGAACACTTCACAAGAAACCCATCACGAAAACGACATCGCAGAAGACGAGAGGACACTCTACACTACATTCCTGGACCAACACCACTTCGCAGAAAAGGGAATATCATTTTATTTCTGCGGGAGAAGCTCAGCCAATTCCAACAGCATAGCAGTTAAAATCGAGGAGACGACGGCCATTCTGGATTTCTCACCAGCACGGTGCACTGCCAGCTTGAAGGGAGTGACGTCATTTCATCGATTTGGTTCGCAATTCAATTTTTTTTAATTGACAATTTCAATAATAATTTTGTTCTATTTCAGCTATTACCATTTAGTTTAAGAATACCTGTTAAGAATGTATCTTGTTCCTTGCCCTCTGACCATTTCGACTCGTTAAAAGAACCACAAATCTAAACTTGTAAAAATATATTTGTCGATTTTTTCGCTACCGACTGGAGCAAATAATAGCCAATGCCTTGGTCATGCGCAGTTTGACTGGCGCATAATTTTGAATGTTAATAAACGCAAATCATTACTCAGTTACCAGAATTGTTTTTATTTCTATAATTAATGTTACTATTATTTTTTTAAAAACAAAAAAATAATTTACAGTGATAGAATAGATATCTAAGGAAATTACACACTCAATTAATTAATTAATTATTATTTAATTAAATTAAATAATTAAACCAGAACTCAATATCAGAAAAAAAAATATTTTCACAATTTATAAAGTTTGATTTATTTGTTATTTATCAATCAATCACACCTAGTTATAACATATTTATATTAAATCTATTCTTTGTATTTGGTGAATCCAAAGTGGAGCTGTATTATCGGCGAGTTCAATACCGAGATCCAGACAACATACACAATTCTGATTATCTATATCTTTATATTTTATTTATTATTATTATATTTGAAATTATATTACAAATTGACTAAACCAAACAGTGGGGCAAACAGAAGGGCAAACCAACACATAACACATATCTATATATCTTTTTATTTTTATTTTTTATATTTGTAATTTATATTACAAATTGGCGTCCAACTTAAGGGGCTTTAAATAGGAGGTAATAGAGTTGTAAAATAAGGACGATTGTCCAATTTCCTATTTTTAGCTTGGCAGCGGTCAATAGGTCGGAAGAGGGAGCGAGATGCACAGGAGAGCTACATCAAGGAAAAGGGCTATGGAGGCCGAGCAGGAGGTAGACATGGAAGATAAAGAGGCGACACCAGTGGAAGATGTGGAGTCAATGTTACCGCCAGCAGAACCAAATAAGCCTGCACCACAGAAGGAACAGCCGGAGAAATCCACCGCAAAGGAAGATACAAAATTTGATCGAATGATGGAGATGTTACTCAAAGAATTTAAAACGACAAAGGAAGAGTTGGGTAATAAAATGGAAGAAAATAGTAAGAAGATGGAGGAGAAGATGGAAGAAAATAGTAAGGAAATGAAGAACGATAACCAACGATTGAAGGAGGAATTAAGAGAAAGCAGTAAGAAGATGGAGGAGAAGATGGAGGAGAATAGTAAGAAGATGGAGGAGAAAATGGAAGAAAACAGTAAGAAGATGGAGGAGAAGGTGGACGAAATAAAAAACGAAAATAAATTATTAATGGAGGAAAATATTAAGAAGATCGAGGAGAAGATGGAGGAAAATATCCAGAAGATGGAGGAGAAAATGGAGGAAATAAAAACTGACAATAAACAATCGAAGGAGGAATTGACCCAGATAAGCCAGAAACTGGAAGAAACCAATAAAAAGATGGAGAATAATAGTCAGCAATTGAGAGAAGAATTGAAGGAGACGAACCAAGAGAACATGAACCGGTTAGACGGAAGAATGGAAACATTGAAGGAAGAATTGAGCCAGAGGATAGCTGAAAACAATGAGACAATCAGCAAGAAGGTAGAAGAGGAAATAACGGTAATCGAACAAAAGGTTACCAGAGCTGACGAAAAATGGAGTCAAACCGAACGAGAAGTACAGAGTATCAAGACCGAAATAAATACGAAGGTTAACAACATTGAAGAAACGACTAGGAAGACATTGGAGGAAAGACTAAAGGAAACACGGGAAGACTGGGCGCGAGTGCAGGACCGATTCACAGAAAAATGTGACGGCATTGAAGCTACTGTGACCAGTATCAACAGTCAGGTGCGACAGAACCAGACAGATATAGACCTATTCCATAGTCGACCGACAAGCATTACCAGTTGTCCCAATAGTGAGAATCGTGAAGGGATTAACTTCAGGTTTTATAAAAACAAACCAATGGAGTTCCTAGCCAGAATCGAAGAGTACTTCACCAAACACAGAGGTAATCGCTGGAGGGAGAATAAAGAGGTGCTTGACGAATCGTTCAAGGAGATAGCAGATAATTGGTGGATGGCGATAAGAGACGAAGTGACCGATTATCAACAATTCAGAAGGCTATTCAAAGCCAAATATTGGTCTGAATCAACACAAAATATCGCCAGAGACGGGATCTGTCATGGAAAGTACAACCCGTATGGAAACCAGACTTTAACGGCGTACTTTTTGGGAAAGGTGTGCGTGGCCAAACATCTAGAGCCCAGAATACCGGAAGAATGCCTGGTCAGCAAACTCTCATACCATTATGAGGAGGATATTATAAGGGCCAGAAGAAACAGTCAAATAAAGACTGTGCAAGCCATGACCGAGCTTTTAGAAATGTATGAGCATGAAGACTATTACCGTCAAAGTCGCAGGAGATATGAAAAGCCGGAACCAAGAAGTAACAACAATAATTTGAATAATAATAATCGGCAGAATGTGGGTAACAATAATAATTATAATTCCGCAAATCGGAATAATGCCGAATACAATTATAACACCCGAAATAACAATAATTTGCCTAGATTTAACAACAATAATAATAATAGTAATATTCCTCGCATTAATAATAATGACAACAACCACAACAATAATAATAATAATAATAATAATAATAATAATAACCGTCCACAAAATAACAACGGTTATTATAATAATAATCGTAACTATGTTCCAAATGGTCAGAGGAACCCCAACCTTTCTAATAACAATTATCATGGTAATTATAACCGGAATTACCCGAATGGAGGTAATAACAATAATTACCGGACATATCGACCCAATATTAACTACATCAGAGCGGAAGGCAGTGGACAGAGGAGGTACCAGCCTCAACGAAGGAGCCGATACTATGAGTACGAGACCTTTCAAGGAAGTCAGGGAAGTAATCGGTACAGAGAGTACGAGCCCAGACGTAGTTCCAGCCTGGACAATCAGCGAAGACTACCTGTAACAGAAGCCCAACAGGACGATCGAGCAGAACCAAACGAAGCAGTCTCAGGACTCCAAGCTGATGCTTCCAACGGCCTAATCCGTAATGGAGCGGAACATTTAAACGAACGGAGGCAGTAATAAACTCCAATAACCCTTTACTGCTCCAATCTGCTGGGTTTAACCAAGAAGGAATGAATTCGAAGAAAAACAGAAAACATTTTACCATAATATACAGCAATTATTTGAAAGATATCCGTAAGGACCTACTAGAAGAAAGCGAGATTAATATTAATAATAATGATAATGAAATAATATACGTAATTGCAGAAATTGAGGGTATTTCTGTTCCTATAATGATAGACACTGGAGCCAATGTCTCCATAATAAATCGAAATGAGTTGGACCGGATACAGCAGGAATGCCACAAAAACTTACCGGTACTACCTATTAATAATATTGTACTTGTAGGAGCTACCGGCCGACAGAACAAGACCATAAGAAAGCAGGTATCCCTAAGTGTCAACAGTCAGGGCATTAGTGTGGATATGATATTTCTTGTTGCAGCCGGATTACCTTTCAACATCATGATAGGATGTGACATATTGCGCAGAAACTCAGCAGTTATCGACTTGTGCCGAGGAAAGGTATCACTCTTTGCTGAAGGTTCGACCTGGGTAGCCAATTTAACTAATAACAAGACGTTAGACTCCAGACAACTTCTCGACCACCAAAATAAGGTGAATTACTTGTCCAACTACTCAACAAACAACAAGCCAGTACATCAGGATTCGGAGGATGACCTATGGCAACAAAAGATTCAGGAGATACGTAACTTCCAGTGCCACAATACTAACGAGCAATTAAAGGAAAACCAGCTGAATCAATTGGTCGAAATATATGGAAAATATCGAGCTGTATTTTCGGACGAACCTGGAAAGATCCGGAACTACCAATGTTCCATACGATTCAGAGAACCGGTAGAATTTAACCGAAAGTCGTATCCAATAGCACAATCTTTGAAAGAAGCCGTACGCACAGAGATCCAGAATATGATCAGTAGAGATATCATCGAGAGCAGTCAATCGCCATACACTAGCCCAATTGTGGCCATACAAAAGAAAAATGGGAAGGTAAGGCTTTGCCTTGACGCACGTGAGACAAATAAAATGATAATTAACGATCGTACCTCACCTGGCGAAATTGATGAAATTTTGAAGAGGTTCCACGGAACACGATTCATTACCACTTGGGATACCGTATGCGGCTATTGGCAAGTGGAGTTGCACCCAGCAAGCCGGCAATACATGGCGTTCATCTTCGAAGGGCGCAATTATCAGTTTAAGAGGTTGCCCTTCGGGTTGGTGAATTCAGTAGCTGTTTTTGTCGCCTGTATGGATCATATACTAGCCAGAAGCGCTCCAATTCACGACTGTCTATGTTGATGATCTCCTAATAACATCAACCAACTGGGAAGAACACTGTTACCGTGTGGAGTATGTCTTGAAGAAGCTTGCTGAAAATAATGTCACCCTTAAACTAGACAAGTCCAAGCTTATAGCTAAAGAAGTACAATTCCTGGGTTTCCAGCTAAACAGTCAAGGAATAACACCATCAACAGAAAAGGTAGACGCCATACAACGATTCCCTACACCAAAAAACAGAAGGCAACTACAATAATTTTTGGGCCTGTGTAACTATTATAGGAAGTTCCAGAATAATTATTCCGAACTAACAGCCCAGTTTCAGTACCAGTTATCGTCCAAGAATAAATGGCGATGGGGTCAAGAACAAGACGAGACTTTCAAATCAATTAAGGAGAAGTTCTTAGATGCAGTAGTGCTCAACCATCCAGATTTTAACCGACCCTTCTTTCTAAACTGTGACGCTAGTAACATTAGCTTGGGATCAACACTGTACCAAGAAGATGAAAGTGGAAACCATCTAGTAGTGAGCTTTGCTAGCAGAACCCTTAACCAGTGTGAAAAGAACTATAATGTGACGGAAAAAGAACTGCTAAGTGTAGTCTTTGCCTGCGGGAAGTTTCGGACGTATATCCTCGGATATCCAGTGACCGTTCGAACAGATCACAAATCAATATCATTTCTGAGAAGATGCAAGTTAAGCCATGGTAGATTGACCAGATGGGTACTCGCCCTGCAGGAATACGATATACAATGGGAGTATGTTCCTGGAAGTAAAAATGTAGTAGCCGACGTATTGTCGAGAGTGAATCTGGAAGAACAAAC
The DNA here is from genome assembly GCA_034769895.1 of Magicicada septendecula. NCBI lineage: Eukaryota > Metazoa > Arthropoda > Insecta > Hemiptera > Cicadidae > Magicicada > Magicicada septendecula. The sequence goes on from CM068367.1 coordinate 291,926,238, forward strand.
GTTCGAAGGCGAAAAGGAGAGCATCTTGAAAATCTATAATATTATTAAGGACAGATCCGATTTAGAGAAGATAGTGCAGGACATCAGCAAACACCAGCAGTCCGATCCGAAGTTAAACCATATTAAACTTCGTCTCTCCAACCAAGATGACACGATAAACAAATTTTATTGTATACATAATGGAATTTTATTCATCAAGACATCCCTTGATGAAGAGATATGGAAGGTCATGATCCCTACTACAATCGAAAAGGATATCATCCTGGACTATCACCTACGATACGGTCACATGGGAGCCATGAAGGTGATCAAGGCAATAGAAGAGAATTGTCATATAAAAAGTATCAATAGAAAAACGAGAAACTACCTCAAAACCTGTCTGATATGTCAATTGGTGAAAACCAACAATGAGAGAAAGGAGGGTATGATGATACCAATTACCTCACAAGCCAAACTGGAAAAGGTCTTTCTGGACATATGTGGTCCATTTCCCCGCAGTGGCGGACGCCATCGATACAAATATATTATTATTATGATGGATCATTTTACAAAATTCACAAAACTATACCCTGTGAACAGAGCCACCACTCTGAAGACTCTAGGAATAATAACAAATCATTACATTCCAGAGGTAGGAAGCCCGACATCCATAATCACAGACCATGGAACGCAATTTAAGGGTTGGAGGTGGAGAAACACTCTGAATACGTTGGGAATTAAGACGTACAAGACATCTGTCTACCACCCCAGCAGCAATCCAGCGGAGAGGGTACTGCGAGAAGTCGGAAGAATATTACGGACTTATTGCTACAACCAACAAAAGAAGTGGCAAGAATATTTATTAGCTACTGAAGAATTCATTAATTTGTCATATCACCCCGCTATAGGTACCACGCCATACACGGCAATGTATGAAAAACCGCCTCCGAGAGAAATACAAGACATAATAGAGTTCCCCAGGAGTCAAGAATACAAATTCAATCGAATCAGATTCTACAATAAATTGGCAGAAGACCAGGAAAGGCGCAAGAACAAATATCAAAAGGCTGTTAAGAAAATAATAAGCTATGAAGTCGGAGAAAAGGTACTACTAAAAAACAGGGAATTACCCAGTACTTTGGAAGGCATTACCAAAAAGTTGTTACTGCTGTATACCGGCCCATACCTGATTATTAAAAACAATAATAACAATACGTATGTACTAAAGGATATCATTTCAAATAAAGTAAAAGGAACTTATAATCAGTTATCCATTAAAAAATATTTGGAGGAGGAATAACAAAACTTCAAAATTCAAAAACATTAGTAAGTACAACTTACAACAAATCATTTGAAAGACTATTATGAACGAAATAAGAATTTTGATGGAATAATAAAACTTCAAAATTCAAAAAAAAAATCAGTAAGTACAACTTACACCAAATATCTGAAAGACTATTATGAAGAAATTATGAATTTTGATAAATAAAAATTACAAAATTCAAAAACTTAGTAAGTACAACTTACACAAATATTCAAAGATTATTATGAACGAAAAAAAATGAAACAAAGAATTTTGAACATAATAAATTTCAAAATTCAAAAATCAGTAAGGACAACTTACACAAATATTCAAAGATTATTTGAACAGAAATAAAAAGAATTTTGAAAAATAATAATTACAAAATTCCAAAAGATAGTAAGTACAACTTACAACAAAACATTTGAAAGATTATTATGAACGAAAAAAGAATTTGGATGGAGATAATAATTTTCCAAATTCAAAAACTTAGTAAGTACCACTTACACCAAACATTCAAAGACTATTATGAATGAGAAAAGAATTTTGATGAATAAAGATTTTCAAAATTCAAAACAATAATAAGTACAACTTACACCAAAATATTTGAAAAACAACTATGAATAAGAAAGAATGTAGTTGAATAAAAATATCTAAAATTAAAAAATATTAAGCTCATATCATTACTCATACAAATGATGAGAAATAACTCTGAAATATGAAAAAAGATTTTGTAAGAAAGAGATACAAAATTCTAAAGGAGAAAGAAAACCAGAATATCATATGACTTAATCGAAACAACTTAACCAAACTCACAAAGAAAATAATTTAATAAAAATTGAACAATGAAGAAGGACCAACTCAGTAAAGACCAAATAGTGAGACCAGAAACCACAAAAACCCTGATACTAATAATGATAATGTTGTTGCAATAACCACTGTTATAGTGAAAGTGATAAAGAATTAATTCATGTTACACCATGAGCAATAAAAATAACTCAATGGATACCAGATGGTAGAAAGAGTAAATATAAATACTACTTACTATGTAAACATGATGAAATGTATATTATACCACATACCTAAACCACCTAATATGGAATAAGCTTTAAGAGAGAAGAAGAGTCAAGTGTATAAAAGTATTAATTAATATAACGTATTATGAAGTGAAGAATCTAAAGATGTTTATTTTAGTCAAAAATGACTACTTTTACTGTTTATTTATTTTTATGACTGGATGTAGAAAATGCCATCAGTCTTATATTTTGAGCAGAGATGATAATACCTCTGGACTCAATTGAAGTGTTGGACAACAGGGATTGAAGCCAAAAGTGCCACTCTGAACTGTTCCAATTAATTTGTTAGGGAATGTTAGGGAGTAAACGTACTGGTGAGGAAGCACCAAATAAGAAAGAATATAAAATGATAATGTTATACACAAGATTGAAGATCACTTATTAATGAAGAAAGAAACTAATGAAGGAGATACACATCATCTGAGAGGTAATGAAGAAAGAAACTAATGAAGGAGATACACATCATCTGAGAGGAAGCAACGGTGGAAAAAGAAGGTATATACAGTGAAAACATGTAATCACGAAGAAAGTGTAGTAAATACAAAAGAATTAGTAGTAATTATTTCATCCATACTAAGAGTATGATCTGAACTAATCACTTTTACAGGAGAGCATATGTAACATAACAAAATTATCACGCTAAACATTTGACTTAATGCAACATAAATAAAGGAAAAAGTTCCATAGTGAGTGAGAAGAATAACTTGTTTTAAGGATTACACTAGAAACTGTATATTAAGTCAATAAAATGTTAATAAAAATGAAAAAATAACAAAGAAAACCATTGATTAAAATAACTTACTATGTAAAAACCAGTTAAACCAGCAGTATACCCAGTAGATTGGGGAAGCAGTAAAAAGGGAAGGACCATAAAAAAGGAAATAAAAAGGAGAAACCATATTAATGAGGGAATAATAATAAGGTCAAGATGCAGAGAAACCACAAGACCAGAAACTACTAATGTGATATTGAAAAAGGGACAATATATATCAAGATTCCCACAAAGAGACCAGAACCAGGAAGAGATATTCCAAAAAATGATAGTCATGTAATACATACCATGGAACAAAATTAAAACTGATATATGTAGACCCAGAACAAGTTACAAGATACAATCCCAGAAAACCAAATTGTATACTAGTTGTAAGAATAATATGTCAAAAAACTATTAAAACAGACTACTATTAGTGTAGCCAAAATAAAGGACACCTTATAATAAAGTGTGATATAAAAAATATATTAAAACAGACTACCATTAGTGTAGGAAATACTGGATAAAAACTAAAGAGACAGTCTAATGACTGAGTGTAATTTAGATAATAAAAGTGTTTTAGTGTTTAGGCATAATAACAATATGATAGGTATAAGATGTTTTTATTTTATTGCATGAACAAATTAAGTATAGGGAACACGAAAGACAGTCAATAACTGCAAGTGTCAGTAGTTATAAGATGTTTTTATTTTATTGTATGAACAATTTAGGTATAGGTAACACAAGAGACAGTTAATCACTGAAAGTGTCAGTAGTTCTAAGGTGTTTTTATGTTAATATTTTAGCAAAATAGTTATAGTAAATAAAAAGAGACAGTGAATAACTGAAATTGTTACTAAGAGTAAGATATTTTAATAGAATAAGGTTGTGATAAAATGACACATAAAAACAAAGGACAGCCAAAGACTGATAATAATATGTTCTCATTATAATTCTAATTATAGAGAAAATTAGGCATAAGATGTTTATGTTATGGTTCAATGATGTTATTATTATAAAGAAAGTTTAGTAGATACAAGATATTCTATTGTATTTTAAAATCATGTCATTTAATTTTCCATTGTGTAAGGCAGACAAGCAAGTAGGACATAAAAATGTAATAATTTTATTCAAAACAGTAAACCATATATAATGTACAAACAGACCAGCTAAGACACCATTTTTGTAAACACAGACTGGCATATAAACCAAAAAAAATTATCTATCAGAGAATCAATCTATGTAATAGGAATAGAATTCAATATATACAATACAGAAATTGAAAATATAATTAATACAGATACAGTTAATAGCAAATAGAATGACAAAGGAAAGGAAATTAACTTCTTTTGGAAACAGATAGTAATAGGCCTATAATAGTAATCAAATCAGACTAAACAGTAAATTAATCAATATTGAAATGTTTTAACAACCAAATTATTAACAACAAAGTAGTCACGGAGTTATTAAGTATATTCCATGGAAATATTATAAGAAAAAACAAATAAAAACCATTAAAACACCGAATTTGTACAAAATATGAGGCATACAATCATTATATAAAATTGTAATTTTTGGGCTTAAATGAGCTTGAAACAAACCCAGCTATATATCAAAAGATGTAAAATTAACTAATCAATATCACTGAGTAGTTAGATTTATGTAAAATTAAGAAATATTTGAAATACAGTAAAAAATAAGAAAACTTATTATGTATATTTAGATGGTGAACCAAGTCTTAGACAGATATTTTTATAGTTAAACAATATAAAGAGGAAAAAGACATAGCACAAATTACCCTAAAACGACGACGTTGCGTCTATTAGTGTATTGTTAATCGTAAAGCGGAATAGTTGGAAATGTGTTAGCAGAGTACTGAAAATAGAATAATTTGTATAAAACCAAGTGTGGTTATGCGGCGTGTAACGGAGATGATCTAAAAAGTGAAAATAACCTTAACTATCAATTTCTAACACTTCACAAATTTCCAAAACACAGTAATAACACCATAAAACTCAACACAAGAAATCAACAGCCATTTTGAACAATTTTGGGACAAGATTCACAGAACACCAATACACATATTTGAACACCGAACACTTCACAAGAAACCCATCACGAAAACGACATCGCAGAAGACGAGAGGACACTCTACACTACATTCCTGGACCAACACCACTTCGCAGAAAAGGGAATATCATTTTATTTCTGCGGGAGAAGCTCAGCCAATTCCAACAGCATAGCAGTTAAAATCGAGGAGACGACGGCCATTCTGGATTTCTCACCAGCACGGTGCACTGCCAGCTTGAAGGGAGTGACGTCATTTCATCGATTTGGTTCGCAATTCAATTTTTTTTAATTAACAATTTCAATAATAATTTTGTTCTATTTCAGCTATTACCATTTAGTTTAAGAATACCTGTTAAGAATGTATCTTGTTCCTTGCCCTCTGACCATTTCGACTCGTTAAAAGAACCACAAATCTAAACTTGTAAAAATATATTTGTCGATTTTTTCGCTACCGACTGGAGCAAATAATAGCCAATGCCTTGGTCATGCGCAGTTTGACTGGCGCATAATTTTGAATGTTAATAAACGCAAATCATTACTCAGTTACCAGAATTGTTTTTATTTCTATAATTAATGTTACTATTATTTTTTTAAAAACAAAAAAATAATTTACAGTGATAGAATAGATATCTAAGGAAATTACACACTCAATTAATTAATTAATTATTATTTAATTAAATTAAATAATTAAACCAGAACTCAATATCAGAAAAAAAAATATTTTCACAATTTATAAAGTTTGATTTATTTGTTATTTATCAATCAATCACACCTAGTTATAACATATTTATATTAAATCTATTCTTTGTATTTGGTGAATCCAAAGTGGAGCTGTATCATCGGCGAGTTCAATACCGAGATCCAAACAACATACACAATTCTGATTATCTATATCTTTATATTTTATTTATTATTATTATATTTGAAATTATATTACAAATTGACTAAACCAAACAGTGGGGCAAACAGAAGGGCAAACCAACACATAACACATATCTATATGTCTTTTTATTTTTATTTTTTATATTTGTAATTTATATTACAACACACATGAATAAAAATTTGAACATTTAGTAAAGAAATGTTGGTTGTGTATGAAGGTTGTATGTGAGTTCTTATGACTATACAAAAGAATCAATGAGATAATCTTACAAAATTAAGATTACCCAATACAAATATAAAATTAATAAAACTTTAAAAATAATTAGTTATCTGACATTAACTATACAGTTGACAAGAGAAAATAAAATAAAACTTTGAATTGTTTAAGCTCTCTCTTATAGTTCATTTTTTCTCAACATGGCGCGCTACTGGTCATCTTCCTCGCCCACTATGAAAACGCTTAGATCAAGATGGACGCCATATTGGCTTCTGTGATATACACAATACTGAATGTTAATAAAATTTTCTGAGTTCTACACTTTTGTTACATCAAAATAAGTTTGTGTCACTCACTTTTATAGCATAGATTATTGTTATAAATGTATTCTCACTCAAGGTGTTCATTAATTAGTTTATAGTGAAGTGTTGTGTAAAAACGCTAATACTTTAGGATATATGGTTAGATGATTGGAAAGCTGTCACCAATTAAAGATGTATTACACTAGTTTGGTATAGTAATTTCAATTGTTCCTCTTCACGTTTGTTGAAAACTAGTTGTACATTAGTTTACTGGTAATTTTTATGACTTTACATGTCTTTTTACTATACTCTTCTTATTTCGTATTAGTTGGCTTGGCCACTATCTCAGTTTTGTTGTTTCTTCATTAGACGCCAACATCAGACAACGCTTTCTTTCTTGTAACAATCAATTTCCGATTCATTTATAAGAGGCCTTGGCTTTGGGTTGGTTTATTTTTCGGTCTCAGGATTGTTCTATCTGTCTACAGTAAACATAAGTTTTTTAATATAACCTTACCTTCCGATAATTTTACATAATCTCGGGTATGTTTTTATTTTTTTTAATTCTTTATTAACACTTGCACTAATAAAGTTGAACTTACTGTTATTTGGTCACTTCATATAAAATACATGTCCTTTCCAACTTCTGGTCATCCTTAGTTCATAACATTTTATATTTTTATTATTGTTTACACTGTGTCATTTGCATTGTTTAATTATCACTATTTATCACTTTTCCTTTTAAATACACATCATTATGACAATAATGATCTGGTCTTTACTATAACTCTATATATATGCTAATTACGAATGCAATCTTAGGTCTGAGACTTGACTGTTAGTCTTGTTACATAAATGATTTTTCTAAACCCAAAATTCATTTTTTGCTTATATACTAAAACATTATTTTTTCAATATTACAATAAAATATATAAACTCACTCCCTTAATCTATTGGGTAATTTATTATGTCAAAGGTATAGTCTTGTCTAGTCCTTTTTTCTGTCTGTTTTGTCAAGTTATTTATTATGTTTGTTTACAAGGCTAATTTATGTTTTTTAATTTATTCATGCATCTGTAACAATTATTCTTTATTTGTTCATGGTTTATTGGATTAGTTATTATAATTCTTGCTTTATATAATTATTTTTTGATTGTTCTCATTAGATCACTCATCCTCTATTGCATTCCTCATTCAGTTACATATGATTTATTTATTTGATTAAGTTCCCTAAATATTTTGATAATTCAATTGAGTTTTTTGTTTTGTATCATTTTGTGATGCTACAATATATATATATATATATATATATATATATGTTGCAGAGGGTAGTTGAAGGTGGAGGGGGTGATTTTTTAAAAATTACTTTGCTGATATCAAGTAAAGTACGAGTATTTAATTTTGAAGGATAAGATACCTTAGAAATTACATATGATAAAACTATTACTCTATGAAAGTGTAAATATCATTAATGGTGGTGATCGGTTGAGGAGGAGGGATGATTTTCTCCGTAGTTCAGTTTCTTTATAAGAATAAAGTACCTAATATTTATAGATAAAGTGACTCAAAAATAACATTATATTAAAAGACTACCCTATAACAACAAAAATATCTTTAAATAGTGAAAATAATTTGAGGGTGGGGGATATTGTTTTACAAATTATATCGAACCGAATTCAAGTAAATTATTTTAAACATAAATCTTAGAACATTGAAGACATGTATGGTTCTCCATAACGATATTTTATTTTAGGTCTAAATTAACTAAGCTTATGAATTCAAATCATAAGTAACTATAATTAAACATAAAAAGTTGCAAACCATAACAATGGTGGGGTTTAAACGTCGTAAAGCGTCTATTGTGTGTTTAATTCTCCTGCAATTAATTACTGTACAGAAACTAAGTGTTGGCAACTCACCAACAGCGGATACCAAAGCTATGCCAGGAGGTAACGTTGAAACAATTTCGAATGAATGGAGTAACTAACTTCATTCACTGGTATAAGTGTATCGTTAAAATATTGATTTAATAAAGTCATGGACCTTGAAATTATTAAACGGTGGTACGTGAATACTGAATTACTTTATTTTGTATTTTCAGTATTATTTATGTTATACAAATTTTTGATGTAACCAAGTAAAGCTGTCAACTTAAAAACTATTATTAGTAAATATACTTTTCATTGTACAAGATTTTTATAAATATTGGATAATAACATCTCTATTCTTTATACAGTATTGCAGAAAAGGGGACAAAAGTATTTTTAACGGGACTGAATTAGACTGAGTTTTCTGAATATTATAAGAACGTAAGAGTTTTACGATATTGTCATCAGTATTATTTTAAAATGCGTAACAAAGTCTAAGTTTAAAACTTTTTTGTTCAGGTTTTAAAAAATATTGAGTTCCACGTTCTACAATTAGATATAATTTTTAAAATGTCTTGAAGTAACATTTATACGCTTCTTCAGAAAAATTAGAATAATTGTTTCTGTAAACTTTAAATTGTATAAAGCATTTACTTAGTTTATATGTGTAACTAGGATATTACTAAACAGACGAATATCGGACACAAACGCACGAACAGAAAGAAAACGCAGATACAGAACAGAAACATAAACGTAAGGCCATACATTATGGCTATTATGACTAATAAATAAAATATTTCATAAATATTACGTTTACTTAGAAATTACGTCTGGTGTTTCAGGTCTGAAAAAATGCAACACAGTGTATCACTCTACCTAGCGATTTCAAACGATACTTGCAGAAGCTTTATGATATCTTTTAAGACAGGCAAATGCAAAACGGTCCGCACTTGGTAGGAAACACACACGCGCAGCGCACACACACACACAGAGAGAGAGAGAGAGAGAGAGAGAGAGAGAGAGAGAGAGAGAGAGAGAGAGAGACGTAAGGAGGCAGGCAGAGACAGAAAAATTAGTTACGACAAAATACATATATGTCAGGTCAAATAAAAATAAACATGAAGAATAAACACTAGCATATCTGTTACATCGGTATTATGTGTGTTATGTTTCGTCCCATAGGACCCTTAAATGTTAGGAAGAATGATGCTTTGAAGTTATTCCCAGGATGCAGAATAATGACGATAGTGGACTGTATTTAATAATACATTTATTAAGTTTTGAAGTACACTTAAATCAGAGTGCTAAGGTTGGCTATGTCTGAAAGACATTTAAATTTTGAATGAACCGAGTCGTTTAAGAAAGCTACATGGCAAATGAGGTGCAAATGTGCAACACTCCAACTACATTAAAAAATGTTAAGGCCTAAGGCCTAGATAATTGTCGCGACAACAAGAAAAAATGATAGACAGAACAAGGCCAGCAAACGTTCTGACGTCTGCCGCCCGCCAACGCTCGGTGAACTGTGTCGATGTATAAACATGATAAACGCAATTTCAGAAAGTACAGATTAGCCAACCTTTGAATGCGAAAATTACCACATTTACTGTCCATAACTGCCCGCAAAAAATCAAAAGATTTTTTAATACATTTTAATAACTTATTGTACGAAAACACAGCGTGTTCTTAATAATAGAGGTCAACCTCAATAAACTGTATTGAACCTTGAGATTGAAATGTTAGATAACAGTTATGACATTAACTGTTTAGAGATAAACTTGAGTGATGATGATAAGAGTTGAGCAGGCAAAAGTTGGCTTGCAACCTGATTTATACATGAGTATAAATGCAAAAATTAGCAATGTATTGCCAATATATATTGTATGTTGTAGCGTGACAGAAAATCCACTACTTATTAAGTCATATAAAATCATAAAATTTAATTACACCACATATGTTAAAATAATATTGAATGAGATTTAATGAAATCAAAGGAATGAACCACAATAAAATAAAAATCCTCATTACATTATATAAAAACCATTGTTTAAATATCAAAGAAAGTATTGAAAGCAACTCATATTATAAGATCAGTAATTTACCCAGGAAGCTAGGAGCAGTAAACAAATTAAATAACACCATATCAAGAAGAAAGAGAATCAGTTTAAGAGTGGTGAACACCAAAATACCCCAAAAACAAGAAGAAGGAAGAATAAAATTTGTGATCAGGAAGAAAACAATACCCTGAAACCTTTAGAGAAGAACAAGGTCCGTGTCAGTAAATAAATTAGATGCTCCAAACTAAACAAGGCGAGATAACACAAAGTACCTTGGTTTACTCAAGAAAGAAGAAGGAAGACAAGAAGACCAGAAGAATGAAGACTAGAAGAAGGACAAGAATGAAGACAAGAAGGAAGATAAGAAGAAGGACAAGAAGGAAGATAAGAAGACAGGAGGAGAGGAAGAAATAGTATGAAAGAAACACCGTTGTAAAACCTATTATTATTATTAACTACCATCAACCCCAAACCCACAAAAAACGATTAAAAAGAAAGTATAACATACCAAAATCCTATAAAAATGTAATTATTTAGAAACATAAAGTGTTGTATAGTATTATAAGAAGTGAACCGACTAAAGCTATTGTGTGATAAGAAAATAAACAAGTCTTAACAGTCCATGATTACTAAAGGTCTGGTCTGAGATAGTGAGACTCAAAATATCAGAACCACCAGTGAAAGTGAATTTGTGTAAGTGTTTTTTGGAAATGCAATAAACTTAAAGTTAGTGATACTATGACTTATCAATATGCTATATAACAACTTTAATATCCAATAATAAACAGCATAATAAAATAATAAAATGGAAGATTTCCAGTATTTTATTATTTTAATGTAACTCTTTATTCACAAGACATTTGTAAAAAAATGCTAATAACTAGAGTATGGGTGGTCATATTTACTGATGAAGGGGATCATAAATAATAATGGTTTAGACCAGAAAGGACTGGCATTAATTTAGTATTCATAGGTTTAAAATGTTTAAATAGACTGTTTGTTCACAGCCATAAAATCAATGTGTTTGTAAGAGTTATTAGAAAATAAGATTTATATTATGTGTTTAAAATGAATTATGTTTGCTAAATAACAGCATACATACCATTAATAATGTTTCAGTAGGTATGCTGTGTTAATTCAAAAGGAGTTAAATGTATATGTTCAAACCATGCCAGCAATAAGTTCAATTGTACAGATGGCTAAATCATGTTCATAATTATTTTTTTATAACAGTAGTGTTAATTAAATTCTACACCTCACAATAAGTTATAAACCATTTTATTTTCATGTAATAGTAACTATGTAAAGTCAGAGGAGTGGTAAGATTAAATTTATTTGAGAAAGACAGACATGTAAAATTCTAAACTCCAGGCCATTTGGTGAATTCACAGAAACCATATAAACCAGTATAATTCACTTATAAATCCTGTAAACTAGCAAGATTTGGATAAGGCAAATCAGTTAACCACTACTGGGAATGATCCTATGAGTTAAAATGATAATAAGGAAATATACCTTAAAATATTGTAAATTTTCAAAATATATAAATTAATTAATTTTAAAGAGCAATGTCAAATTCAGAGATTAACACAAAAAACCAGTTCAAAGGTTCAATTTATATGTATTTAAGGAAAGGAAGAGAAATATGACTAATTAAAATTTATTATAATAGTATTAATAACAATTAAAATGGAAGAAAAATTGTATAAGACGGAAATCAGATTTTGAGCCTATATTTCCAAAAGGGAAAGAAATTTGTTAATTTCCACAAAATGTCCACAGATATGGACTATAATACATCAATTTAAAAGGAATGAGATGATTAAACCAATGATAAGGTTCATAATTCATGAAAGTGATGAATAAAATAAATAAATTCCATATATAATATAATATTGTATCATGTGTATAGGTAATCGAAATATGTTAACAATACTTTTTCAAAGATTAACTGGGCCAGATTTTGACCAAGTTAAAATAGTCTTTTGTTGAATATCAAGCTGAATAGTTGTGTGAAAAATCGTTCCTTAAAACCGAGTAGAAAATGGTACGACAAATTGCCATTAATATCAGTGCATCGAGAGTTAGATGAATTAAACACTTTCTTAACTAAATTTACCAAAACTTTAACGACAATAGTGAAAAATAACACCTAACTTCATGATACGAGTGATCTAAAACAGTAAAACAATATATTTGACATAATTCACGCTACAACTCATAACCACTTTTACAGACAACCTAACCAATAGAAGTGAACACATACCAAATAACTTAATTAACACCAATATACACGGAACACTTCTTCAGAACACACCAAACTACCTAATAGACAGATTACACCAGTGCGGGGACATTTCAAACATTCATGAAGACAATTTTGCTGAGTTTTTAACACGACTTTTTCCGTAACCTCGCCAGATCTAGTAGCGGCCATCTTTGAAATTTACGAATCTGCATTCCACCTCGAGTGACGTCATAGAAGCTACATATGGTCTGACAAAACAATTTATTAAACATTATATATCAGAATTATTTGAATACTCTTAAATAATAATTATTAAATTTATTTTAATTGTTAATGTTATACTTTCTCGTAACCCTTCTCTGACTATTATTTTAATCGCTCAAAGAACCTGTCCTTTTTATAATATTTATAATAATTTTTCTACTGTATGCACAATCGATAATTACCTGAGACGGAGTCGATAATTGTTCTCAATCGATAAAAAACCGATTATTTATTAAATTGTTTAATAAATCCATTTATTTCAATTGTATTTATTTGTTATTATTTCACAGGCTAATTTAAGGTGATTTATTAAGGCAAAGAGACTTCAAGAAGAAGAAAATATTTTATTTGAGTGAGATATTGGACCAGCAAGAAAAATCATCGATCGATTGCTGACTGGAGTTAATCTATTTAACTCCAGACTTGGTTCAAATCCTCCAGAAGTGCTCGATAGTTAATAAATACCTGCGTAATTCTTAAAATGTTTACAAAAACCTTTAAACAGCATTATTTCTTAATTACAAACATTGATTAACATAAACAAATTTTTTTTATTGAAAATTTTATTTTTTTATAAAATTTGCATCTACTATTTTATTTTTGTAAGGACCGGCATACAGGGTCTTCTTACAAAGTGGCGCTCGCAACAGTGGGGCTTAAAAGAGTTACTACATTACCACAGCGGAGCTAAACGTTACTAGAGTGGAGGTTTATTTTGAACTAACCTCTAATCTCTTATATTTTTGTAACGGACTGTTACAAATTGGCTAGCCCAAACAGTGGGGATTAATTACAAAGGAAGAAGCCAAGAAACCGTTTGTAACAGGGTTAGCTTACAAAGTGGCGTCCAACTTAGAGGGCTTGATAATATAAGCCTGGCAGCGGTTAATTAATAGAAGAGAGAAAAATGCAAAGACGAGCTACTTCGAAAAAGAGGGCGGCAGAGGCCGAAAAAGAGGTTGACATGGGGGATAAGGAGGCAATACCCGTGGAAGATCCGGAAGTGCAACTAAACCCGGTGGAACCGAAACAACCCGCACAACCGGAGGAACAGCCTGAAGTGCCGACACCAATAGGGGAGGTTAATTTTCAGGAAGCCCTAAGGAAAATGATAATGGATATGAGTAATAAATTGAGTGAAGACTTGAATAACAAACTGGATTCCACTAAGGAAGACTTCAATAAGAAAATGGAAGGAGTCAATAAAAATATAGAATCCACTAACCAAAAAATGGATGACGACAGACAAATCTTGAAGGAAGGTTTGAGTGAAATAAATACAAATATCATATCCATGAATGAAGGATTAAGAAAAAATAATGAGAGACTGGAAGAGGACCTTAAGGAAAGAAGAGAGGACAGATTAAAAAGAGAAGAATTAAGAAGGGAGAAGACCGAAGAAATAAAAAATGATAGCAAACCAGAAACAGAAGAGGTACCAAACGAAAAATCCTTGGAACAAATAGTAGTATTACCTGAAAAGAAAACTAACGGGAACAAAGGAAATACTAAAGATAAGGAAGTGGAACCAGAGAAAATAAGAAGAACACTTCCAAAGAAATTAATGAAAACAAAGGAAGAAATGGAAATGATGAACCATGGTTTAATGGATGTCAATAATATTCCAATTACCGACCATGAAGAAATCAGGAATTCCAGAGATTATTTAAGGAGATTAAAAATAATTTCAGAAATAATGTACCAACAGACAGTAGTTTACCATTGGGAAAGGACCAGAGGTAAACGGAATACAACATGTGGACCAGATCAGTTTCAGTGCGTGACTGAACAGTGTATTTCAGAAAGTTGGAAATATAACATCTTACTAAGATGTGATGACGGCACAGATGAATCACCAGAATATGTTCCATTAGTGTACCATCCAGGACAGTTCCGGTGTACAGTTACGCAAAGATGTATTCCTTCAGGATGGATAGGTGATGGTGAACCAGCTTGTGGGGCTTCGAATAATCAAATGATTAAAAATTCAGATGAAGATCCTCACAGATATTTTTTATGCAATACCACATATGGACCAGAGACATATTGGTATATAGAACAATATGATAAAAGGAACTACATAAGCTTTGTGGCCAACCAAGGAATAACGGCTAGAAGAATGAAATACAAGGCAAAGGTTAAAAATGTCACGGGTACCGGAACAAGTATGAAGACTATGGTCATCCGGACAATGAGAGCAACTGAAATGACAGACTATGGTTAAATCAAATACCACACACCTCCACAAAAAGGGACTGATGTCATGATAACCGACAACGGCAAAAACCACAACAAAGAAGAAGAAAATAATTACCCATGAGGAGAAATAATAAGAAGAGTGAACGAAGAACCAAAACAAGGGTTTAAGAAAGAAATTAATTAAGAAACAACACCTTACAAAGGAAATATGAGCAACTGTGCAACCTAATAAAAATCATACACCTGGGTATAAAAGAAAAATAATAATAAGAAATATTTTTAAAATAAAGACCAGAAAGAGAGTCATACAATATTTATGAAACTAATATGATATGTTTACCACATAATATAGAAAACTATTACAATTATTTATGAAAGGTATCATGAGAAATGGAAAAAATGAAATGAATTTTGAATTTCAATCAACAAAATTCTAAAAACAATGTAAGACAATTACATACAATTTATTTAAAGGAAACATTTTGGAAAGAGAAGAAAAAGAATTTAAAAATCAACTAAATTCAAAAATAATGTAATACCAAATTACATACAATTATTTAAAAGAAACATTTTGGAAAGAGAAGAAAAAGAATTTAGAAATCATCTAAATTCTAAAAAAATTGTAAGATTACCTTACATACCAGTTATTTATGGAAAAACTATGTGGCAATAATATAATTATAAAGAAGGAGAGAAGTTAGAAATAAAAATCGTGTAAATTCCAAAAACAATGTAATACCTTACATAACAACTATTTGAAGAAAACTTTATGGCAAGAATATAAAAAAGGATTTAGAATGAGAAATCATCTAAATTTAAAAAGATTGAAAGTTCACCTTACTAATCAAGAATTTGAGAAAAAACATTTTGAAGAGATAAATATAAAACCGAATTTAGATTGAAATAATAAAAATTCTAAAAAGAAAGCAAGCCCACCTTACATACAAATTATTTGAGAAACTCTATGGAATAATATAAGAAGAGTGAATTTTGAATTGTGTATAAATCAAGTTTCCAAACCAAGAGTAAGTACAACTTACCAACCAATTATTAATAAAACACTTTGGTGAGATAAACAGAAGAGATTTAATACCATATTTATGGTAAGCATAAAATATATTTATCATGTTTATAAAGGATCATAATGGGATGATTAAAGGAAACAGACTTTAGAATTAAAACAAATAATTCTGGAAAGTATGATCATGTCTAATTTCAATATAAAGAGTAAAAACCTTTCCATAAAATGATGCCAAAGGAAATTAAAAAAAAAAATTTTTTAATACGATTTGAGTTGATACGATTTGAGTGGTTGAATATAATAAAATACAAAAACTTATATGGAATTATGAGATAATCAAACTTTGAAGTGGTATGAGGAGAAATTATGACCTCATTATAAAATTAATAAAAAACATTCATTTGAAAGTATAATAACCATGACAGGAATAATGTGAGAATAATATCAAAGATATATGTAATTAAACGAATTAATGTAAAATGATTTATGAATTAAATGTCAATTGTGATAATGACAGTTATAAAAAGTTCTAGAAAATAGAACAAGTGGAAATAATAAGAACAAAGAAACAGTCTAAAAATGTCATAAAGATATGCTACAATAAACAATGCAGGTTATAATAAAAAAACCAGAAGGTAATAAAGATTTTATCACCAAAAGCTTTATATGATAAGAAAAGTTGAAAAATGTAATAATAGAAGAGCTTCCTACCATAATATCAAATGAATGAAACATCCAGTTAACGAGTCAGAACAACTGAGATGGGAATATTAAAATCTCTGAGAAATATAATAAGTAATAAGTGAAGTAACCCAAAGATATTTTTTTTAAAATAGTAACAAATGTGTACTATTCTGAATAATTTTTTTAATCTGTCTGTAGATAATTCCAGCAGTATTAATATGTTTTTTGAGCAGAGATGATTTGCCTCTGTACTCAAATATGTGTGAAGTATTGGACAGCAGAGGAAGTAGCGTACAGTGCCTCTCTGAACTGAACCAGCTCACAAAGTAGGGAACGATAGGGAGGAAATATCCCAAGGAGAAAATACTAAGAAGAAATATGAAAATGAAATAATAAATATGAAACTCAGATGACTATTACTATCAAGGAAGATCAAGTGAGAATGAGAAGGATATAAACTCAAATATAAATAAGAAAATTTTTAAAATGGAAGGAAGTCCAGAATAATAACAAACCTAGAATAATTATCATAAGCAATTGTTTCAGACAAAGCAAGTATAGTCTGAAAAAATTACTTCTGGAGAAGGGCATTCTGTAGCGTGACAGAAAATCCACAACTTATTAAGTCATATAAAATCATAAAATTTAATTACACCACATATGTTAAAATAATATTGAATGAGATTTAATAAAATCAAAGGAATGAACCACAATAAAATAAAAATCCTCATTACATTATATAAAAACCATTGTTTAAATATCAAAGAAAGTATTGAAAGCAACTCATATTATAAGATCAGTAATTTACCCAGGAAGCTAGGAGCAGTAAACAAATTAAATAACACCATATCAAGAAGAAAGAGAATCAGTTTAAGAGTGGTGAACACCAAAATACCCCAAAAACAAGAAGAAGGAAGAATAAAATTTGTGATCAGGAAGAAAACAATACCCTGAAACCTTTAGAGAAGAACAAGGTCCGTGTCAGTAAATAAATTAGATGCTCCAAACTAAACATCAGTCGAGATAACACAAAGTACCTTGGTTTACTCAAGAAAGAAGAAGGAAGACAAGAAGACCAGAAGAATGAAGACTAGAAGAAGGACAAGAATGAAGACAAGAAGGAAGATAAGAAGAAGGACAAGAAGGAAGATAAGAAGACAGGAGGAGAGGAAGAAATAGTATGAAAGAAACACCGTTGTAAAACCTATTATTATTATTAACTACCATCAACCCCAAACCCACAAAAAACGATTAAAAAGAAAGTATAACATACCAAAATCCTATAAAAATGTAATTATTTAGAAACATAAAGTGTTGTATAGTATTATAAGAAGTGAACCGACTAAAGCTATTGTGTGATAAGAAAATAAACAAGTCTTAACAGTCCATGATTACTAAAGGTCTGGTCTGAGATAGTGAGACTCAAAATATCAGAACCACCAGTGAAAGTGAATTTGTGTAAGTGTTTTTTGGAAATGCAATAAACTTAAAGTTAGTGATACTATGACTTATCAATATGCTATATAACAACTTTAATATCCAATAATAAACAGCATAATAAAATAATAAAATGGAAGATTTCCAGTATTTTATTATTTTAATGTAACTCTTTATTCACAAGACATTTGTAAAAAAATGCTAATAACTAGAGTATGGGTGGTCATATTTACTGATGAAGGGGATCATAAATAATAATGGTTTAGACCAGAAAGGACTGGCATTAATTTAGTATTCATAGGTTTAAAATGTTTAAATAGACTGTTTGTTCACAGCCATAAAATCAATGTGTTTGTAAGAGTTATTAGAAAATAAGATTTATATTATGTGTTTAAAATGAATTATGTTTGCTAAATAACAGCATACATACCATTAATAATGTTTCAGTAGGTATGCTGTGTTAATTCAAAAGGAGTTAAATGTATATGTTCAAACCATGCCAGCAATAAGTTCAATTGTACAGATGGCTAAATCATGTTCATAATTATTTTTTTATAAAAGTAGTGTTAATTAAATTCTACACCTCACAATAAGTTATAAACCATTTTATTTTCATGTAATAGTAACTATGTAAAGTCAGAGGAGTGGTAAGATTAAATTTATTTGAGAAAGACAGACATGTAAAATTCTAAACTCCAGGCCATTTGGTGAATTCACAGAAACCATATAAACCAGTATAATTCACTTATAAATCCTGTAAACTAGCAAGATTTAGATAAGGTAAATCAGTTAACCACTACTGGGAATGATCCTATGAGTTAAAATGATAATAAGGAAATATACCTTAAAATATTGTAAATTTTCAAAATATATAAATTAATTAATTTTAAAGAGCAATGTCAAATTCAGAGATTAACACAAAAAACCAGTTCAAAGGTTCAATTTATATGTATTTAAGGAAAGGAAGAGAAATATGACTAATTAAAATTTATTATAATAGTATTAATAACAATTAAAATGGAAGAAAAATTGTATAAGACGGAAATCAGATTTTGAGCCTATATTTCCAAAAGGGAAAGAAATTTGTTAATTTCCACAAAATGTCCACAGATATGGACTATAATACATCAATTTAAAAGGAATGAGATGATTAAACCAATGATAAGGTTCATAATTCATGAAAGTGATGAATAAAATAAATAAATTCCATATATAATATAATATTGTATCATGTGTATAGGTAATCGAAATATGTTAACAATACTTTTTCAAAGATTAACTGGGCCAGATTTTGACCAAGTTAAAATAGTCTTTTGTTGAATATCAAGCTGAATAGTTGTGTGAAAAATCGTTCCTTAAAACCGAGTAGAAAATGGTACGACAAATTGCCATTAATATCAGTGCATCGAGAGTTAGATGAATTAAACACTTTCTTAACTAAATTTACCAAAACTTTAACGACAATAGTGAAAAATAACACCTAACTTCATGATACGAGTGATCTAAAACAGTAAAACAATATATTTGACATAATTCACGCTACAACTCATAACCACTTTTACAGACAACCTAACCAATAGAAGTGAACACATACCAAATAACTTAATTAACACCAATATACACGGAACACTTCTTCAGAACACACCAAACTACCTAATAGACAGATTACACCAGTGCGGGGACATTTCAAACATTCATGAAGACAATTTTGCTGAGTTTTTAACACGACGACTTTTTCCGTAACCTCGCCAGATCTAGTAGCGGCCATCTTTGAAATTTACGAATCTGCATTCCACCTCGAGTGACGTCATAGAAGCTACATATGGTCTGACAAAACAATTTATTGAACATTATATATCAGAATTATTTGAATACTCTTAAATAATAATTATTAAATTTATTTTAATTGTTAATGTTATACTTTCTCGTAACCCTTCTCTGACTATTATTTTAATCGCTCAAAGAACCTGTCCTTTTTATAATATTTATAATAATTTTTCTACTGTATGCACAATCGATAATTACCTGAGACGGAGTCGATAATTGTTCTCAATCGATAAAAAATCGATTATTTATTAAATTGTTTAATAAATCCATTTATTTCAATTGTATTTATTTGTTATTATTTCACAGGCTAATTTAAGGTGATTTATTAAGGCAAAGAGACTTCAAGAAGAAGAAAATATTTTATTTGAGTGAGATATTGGACCAGCAAGAAAAATCATCGATCGATTGCTGACTGGAGTTAATCTATTTAACTCCAGACTTGGTTCAAATCCTCCAGAAGTGCTCGATAGTTAATAAATACCTGCGTAATTCTTAAAATGTTTACAAAAACCTTTAAACAGCATTATTTCTTAATTACAAACATTGATTAACATAAACAAATTTTTTTTATTGAAAATTTTATTTTTTTATAAAATTTGCATCTACTATTTTATTTTTGTAAGGACCGGCATACAGGGTCTTCTTACAAAGTGGCGCTCGCAACAGTGGGGCTTAAAAGAGTTACTACATTACCACAGCGGAGCTAAACGTTACTAGAGTGGAGGTTTATTTTGAACTAACCTCTAATCTCTTATATTTTTGTAACGGACTGTTACAAATTGGCTAGCCCAAACAGTGGGGATTAATTACAAAGGAAGAAGCCAAGAAACCGTTTGTAACAGGGTTAGCTTACAAAGTGGCGTCCAACTTAGAGGGCTTGATAATATAAGCCTGGCAGCGGTTAATTAATAGAAGAGAGAAAAATGCAAAGACGAGCTACTTCGAAAAAGAGGGCGGCAGAGGCCGAAAAAGAGGTTGACATGGGGGATAAGGAGGCAATACCCGTGGAAGATCCGGAAGTGCAACTAAACCCGGTGGAACCGAAACAACCCGCACAACCGGAGGAACAGCCTGAAGTGCCGACACCAATAGGGGAGGTTAATTTTCAGGAAGCCCTAAGGAAAATGATAATGGATATGAGTAATAAATTGAGTGAAGACTTGAATAACAAACTGGATTCCACTAAGGAAGACTTCAATAAGAAAATGGAAGGAGTCAATAAAAATATAGAATCCACTAACCAAAAAATGGATGACGACAGACAAATCTTGAAGGAAGGTTTGAGTGAAATAAATACAAATATCATATCCATGAATGAAGGATTAAGAAAAAATAATGAGAGACTGGAAGAGGACCTTAAGGAAAGAAGAGAGGACAGATTAAAAAGAGAAGAATTAAGAAGGGAGAAGACCGAAGAAATAAAAAATGATAGCAAACCAGAAACAGAAGAGGTACCAAACGAAAAATCCTTGGAACAAATAGTAGTATTACCTGAAAAGAAAACTAACGGGAACAAAGGAAATACTAAAGATAAGGAAGTGGAACCAGAGAAAATAAGAAGAACACTTCCAAAGAAATTAATGAAAACAAAGGAAGAAATGGAAATGATGAACCATGGTTTAATGGATGTCAATAATATTCCAATTACCGACCATGAAGAAATCAGGAATTCCAGAGATTATTTAAGGAGATTAAAAATAATTTCAGAAATAATGTACCAACAGACAGTAGTTTACCATTGGGAAAGGACCAGAGGTAAACGGAATACAACATGTGGACCAGATCAGTTTCAGTGCGTGACTGAACAGTGTATTTCAGAAAGTTGGAAATATAACATCTTACTAAGATGTGATGACGGCACAGATGAATCACCAGAATATGTTCCATTAGTGTACCATCCAGGACAGTTCCGGTGTACAGTTACGCAAAGATGTATTCCTTCAGGATGGATAGGTGATGGTGAACCAGCTTGTGGGGCTTCGAATAATCAAATGATTAAAAATTCAGATGAAGATCCTCACAGATATTTTTTATGCAATACCACATATGGACCAGAGACATATTGGTATATAGAACAATATGATAAAAGGAACTACATAAGCTTTGTGGCCAACCAAGGAATAACGGCTAGAAGAATGAAATACAAGGCAAAGGTTAAAAATGTCACGGGTACCGGAACAAGTATGAAGACTATGGTCATCCGGACAATGAGAGCAACTGAAATGACAGACTATGGTTAAATCAAATACCACACACCTCCACAAAAAGGGACTGATGTCATGATAACCGACAACGGCAAAAACCACAACAAAGAAGAAGAAAATAATTACCCATGAGGAGAAATAATAAGAAGAGTGAACGAAGAACCAAAACAAGGGTTTAAGAAAGAAATTAATTAAGAAACAACACCTTACAAAGGAAATATGAGCAACTGTGCAACCTAATAAAAATCATACACCTGGGTATAAAAGAAAAATAATAATAAGAAATATTTTTAAAATAAAGACCAGAAAGAGAGTCATACAATATTTATGAAACTAATATGATATGTTTACCACATAATATAGAAAACTATTACAATTATTTATGAAAGGTATCATGAGAAATGGAAAAAATGAAATGAATTTTGAATTTCAATCAACAAAATTCTAAAAACAATGTAAGACAATTACATACAATTTATTTAAAGGAAACATTTTGGAAAGAGAAGAAAAAGAATTTAAAAATCAACTAAATTCAAAAATAATGTAATACCAAATTACATACAATTATTTAAAAGAAACATTTTGGAAAGAGAAGAAAAAGAATTTAGAAATCATCTAAATTCTAAAAAAATTGTAAGATTACCTTACATACCAGTTATTTATGGAAAAACTATGTGGCAATAATATAATTATAAAGAAGGAGAGAAGTTAGAAAAAAATCGTGTAAATTCCAAAAACAATGTAATACCTTACATAACAACTATTTGAAGAAAACTTTATGGCAAGAATATAAAAAAGAATTTAGAATGAGAAATCATCTAAATTTAAAAAGATTGAAAGTTCACCTTACTAATCAAGAATTTGAGAAAAAACATTTTGAAGAGATAAATATAAAACCGAATTTAGATTGAAATAATAAAAATTCTAAAAAGAAAGCAAGCCCACCTTACATACAAATTATTTGAGAAAACTCTATGGAATAATATAAGAAGAGTGAATTTTGAATTGTGTATAAATCAAGTTTCCAAACCAAGAGTAAGTACAACTTACCAACCAATTATTAATAAAACACTTTGGTGAGATAAACAGAAGAGATTTAATACCATATTTATGGTAAGCATAAAATATATTTATCATGTTTATAAAGGATCATAATGGGATGATTAAAGGAAACAGACTTTAGAATTAAAACAAATAATTCTGGAAAGTATGATCATGTCTAATTTCAATATAAAGAGTAAAAACCTTTCCATAAAATGATGCCAAAGGAAATTAAAAAAAAAAATTTTTTAATACGATTTGAGTTGATACGATTTGAGTGGTTGAATATAATAAAATACAAAAACTTATATGGAATTATGAGATAATCAAACTTTGAAGTGGTATGAGGAGAAATTATGACCTCATTATAAAATTAATAAAAAACATTCATTTGAAAGTATAATAACCATGACAGGAATAATGTGAGAATAATATCAAAGATATATGTAATTAAACGAATTAATGTAAAATGATTTATGAATTAAATGTCAATTGTGATAATGACAGTTATAAAAAGTTCTAGAAAATAGAACAAGTGGAAATAATAAGAACAAAGAAACAGTCTAAAAATGTCATAAAGATATGCTACAATAAACAATGCAGGTTATAATAAAAAAACCAGAAGGTAATAAAGATTTTATCACCAAAAGCTTTATATGATAAGAAAAGTTGAAAAATGTAATAATAGAAGAGCTTCCTACCATAATATCAAATGAATGAAACATCCAGTTAACGAGTCAGAACAACTGAGATGGGAATATTAAAATCTCTGAGAAATATAATAAGTAATAAGTGAAGTAACCCAAAGATATTTTTTTTAAAATAGTAACAAATGTGTACTATTCTGAATAATTTTTTTAATCTGTCTGTAGATAATTCCAGCAGTATTAATATGTTTTTTGAGCAGAGATGATTTGCCTCTGTACTCAAATATGTGTGAAGTATTGGACAGCAGAGGAAGTAGCGTACAGTGCCTCTCTGAACTGAACCAGCTCACAAAGTAGGGAACGATAGGGAGGAAATATCCCAAGGAGAAAATACTAAGAAGAAATATGAAAATGAAATAATAAATATGAAACTCAGATGACTATTACTATCAAGGAAGATCAAGTGAGAATGAGAAGGATATAAACTCAAATATAAATAAGAAAATTTTTAAAATGGAAGGAAGTCCAGAATAATAACAAACCTAGAATAATTATCATAAGCAATTGTTTCAGACAAAGCAAGTATAGTCTGAAAAAATTACTTCTGGAGAAGGGCATTCTGTAGCGTGACAGAAAATCCACTACTTATTAAGTCATATAAAATCATAAAATTTAATTACACCACATATGTTAAAATAATATTGAATGAGATTTAATAAAATCAAAGGAATGAACCACAATAAAATAAAAATCCTCATTACATTATATAAAAACCATTGTTTAAATATCAAAGAAAGTATTGAAAGCAACTCATATTATAAGATCAGTAATTTACCCAGGAAGCTAGGAGCAGTAAACAAATTAAATAACACCATATCAAGAAGAAAGAGAATCAGTTTAAGAGTGGTGAACACCAAAATACCCCAAAAACAAGAAGAAGGAAGAATAAAATTTGTGATCAGGAAGAAAACAATACCCTGAAACCTTTAGAGAAGAACAAGGTCCGTGTCAGTAAATAAATTAGATGCTCCAAACTAAACATCAGTCGAGATAACACAAAGTACCTTGGTTTACTCAAGAAAGAAGAAGGAAGACAAGAAGACCAGAAGAATGAAGACTAGAAGAAGGACAAGAATGAAGACAAGAAGGAAGATAAGAAGAAGGACAAGAAGGAAGATAAGAAGACAGGAGGAGAGGAAGAAATAGTATGAAAGAAACACCGTTGTAAAACCTATTATTATTATTAACTACCATCAACCCCAAACCCACAAAAAACGATTAAAAAGAAAGTATAACATACCAAAATCCTATAAAAATGTAATTATTTAGAAACATAAAGTGTTGTATAGTATTATAAGAAGTGAACCGACTAAAGCTATTGTGTGATAAGAAAATAAACAAGTCTTAACAGTCCATGATTACTAAAGGTCTGGTCTGAGATAGTGAGACTCAAAATATCAGAACCACCAGTGAAAGTGAATTTGTGTAAGTGTTTTTTGGAAATGCAATAAACTTAAAGTTAGTGATACTATGACTTATCAATATGCTATATAACAACTTTAATATCCAATAATAAACAGCATAATAAAATAATAAAATGGAAGATTTCCAGTATTTTATTATTTTAATGTAACTCTTTATTCACAAGACATTTGTAAAAAAATGCTAATAACTAGAGTATGGGTGGTCATATTTACTGATGAAGGGGATCATAAATAATAATGGTTTAGACCAGAAAGGACTGGCATTAATTTAGTATTCATAGGTTTAAAATGTTTAAATAGACTGTTTGTTCACAGCCATAAAATCAATGTGTTTGTAAGAGTTATTAGAAAATAAGATTTATATTATGTGTTTAAAATGAATTATGTTTGCTAAATAACAGCATACATACCATTAATAATGTTTCAGTAGGTATGCTGTGTTAATTCAAAAGGAGTTAAATGTATATGTTCAAACCATGCCAGCAATAAGTTCAATTGTACAGATGGCTAAATCATGTTCATAATTATTTTTTTATAAAAGTAGTGTTAATTAAATTCTACACCTCACAATAAGTTATAAACCATTTTATTTTCATGTAATAGTAACTATGTAAAGTCAGAGGAGTGGTAAGATTAAATTTATTTGAGAAAGACAGACATGTAAAATTCTAAACTCCAGGCCATTTGGTGAATTCACAGAAACCATATAAACCAGTATAATTCACTTATAAATCCTGTAAACTAGCAAGATTTAGATAAGGTAAATCAGTTAACCACTACTGGGAATGATCCTATGAGTTAAAATGATAATAAGGAAATATACCTTAAAATATTGTAAATTTTCAAAATATATAAATTAATTAATTTTAAAGAGCAATGTCAAATTCAGAGATTAACACAAAAAACCAGTTCAAAGGTTCAATTTATATGTATTTAAGGAAAGGAAGAGAAATATGACTAATTAAAATTTATTATAATAGTATTAATAACAATTAAAATGGAAGAAAAATTGTATAAGACGGAAATCAGATTTTGAGCCTATATTTCCAAAAGGGAAAGAAATTTGTTAATTTCCACAAAATGTCCACAGATATGGACTATAATACATCAATTTAAAAGGAATGAGATGATTAAACCAATGATAAGGTTCATAATTCATGAAAGTGATGAATAAAATAAATAAATTCCATATATAATATAATATTGTATCATGTGTATAGGTAATCGAAATATGTTAACAATACTTTTTCAAAGATTAACTGGGCCAGATTTTGACCAAGTTAAAATAGTCTTTTGTTGAATATCAAGCTGAATAGTTGTGTGAAAAATCGTTCCTTAAAACCGAGTAGAAAATGGTACGACAAATTGCCATTAATATCAGTGCATCGAGAGTTAGATGAATTAAACACTTTCTTAACTAAATTTACCAAAACTTTAACGACAATAGTGAAAAATAACACCTAACTTCATGATACGAGTGATCTAAAACAGTAAAACAATATATTTGACATAATTCACGCTACAACTCATAACCACTTTTACAGACAACCTAACCAATAGAAGTGAACACATACCAAATAACTTAATTAACACCAATATACACGGAACACTTCTTCAGAACACACCAAACTACCTAATAGACAGATTACACCAGTGCGGGGACATTTCAAACATTCATGAAGACAATTTTGCTGAGTTTTTAACACGACGACTTTTTCCGTAACCTCGCCAGATCTAGTAGCGGCCATCTTTGAAATTTACGAATCTGCATTCCACCTCGAGTGACGTCATAGAAGCTACATATGGTCTGACAAAACAATTTATTGAACATTATATATCAGAATTATTTGAATACTCTTAAATAATAATTATTAAATTTATTTTAATTGTTAATGTTATACTTTCTCGTAACCCTTCTCTGACTATTATTTTAATCGCTCAAAGAACCTGTCCTTTTTATAATATTTATAATAATTTTTCTACTGTATGCACAATCGATAATTACCTGAGACGGAGTCGATAATTGTTCTCAATCGATAAAAAATCGATTATTTATTAAATTGTTTAATAAATCCATTTATTTCAATTGTATTTATTTGTTATTATTTCACAGGCTAATTTAAGGTGATTTATTAAGGCAAAGAGACTTCAAGAAGAAGAAAATATTTTATTTGAGTGAGATATTGGACCAGCAAGAAAAATCATCGATCGATTGCTGACTGGAGTTAATCTATTTAACTCCAGACTTGGTTCAAATCCTCCAGAAGTGCTCGATAGTTAATAAATACCTGCGTAATTCTTAAAATGTTTACAAAAACCTTTAAACAGCATTATTTCTTAATTACAAACATTGATTAACATAAACAAATTTTTTTTATTGAAAATTTTATTTTTTTATAAAATTTGCATCTACTATTTTATTTTTGTAAGGACCGGCATACAGGGTCTTCTTACAAAGTGGCGCTCGCAACAGTGGGGCTTAAAAGAGTTACTACATTACCACAGCGGAGCTAAACGTTACTAGAGTGGAGGTTTATTTTGAACTAACCTCTAATCTCTTATATTTTTGTAACGGACTGTTACAAATTGGCTAGCCCAAACAGTGGGGATTAATTACAAAGGAAGAAGCCAAGAAACCGTTTGTAACAGGGTTAGCTTACAAAGTGGCGTCCAACTTAGAGGGCTTGATAATATAAGCCTGGCAGCGGTTAATTAATAGAAGAGAGAAAAATGCAAAGACGAGCTACTTCGAAAAAGAGGGCGGCAGAGGCCGAAAAAGAGGTTGACATGGGGGATAAGGAGGCAATACCCGTGGAAGATCCGGAAGTGCAACTAAACCCGGTGGAACCGAAACAACCCGCACAACCGGAGGAACAGCCTGAAGTGCCGACACCAATAGGGGAGGTTAATTTTCAGGAAGCCCTAAGGAAAATGATAATGGATATGAGTAATAAATTGAGTGAAGACTTGAATAACAAACTGGATTCCACTAAGGAAGACTTCAATAAGAAAATGGAAGGAGTCAATAAAAATATAGAATCCACTAACCAAAAAATGGATGACGACAGACAAATCTTGAAGGAAGGTTTGAGTGAAATAAATACAAATATCATATCCATGAATGAAGGATTAAGAAAAAATAATGAGAGACTGGAAGAGGACCTTAAGGAAAGAAGAGAGGACAGATTAAAAAGAGAAGAATTAAGAAGGGAGAAGACCGAAGAAATAAAAAATGATAGCAAACCAGAAACAGAAGAGGTACCAAACGAAAAATCCTTGGAACAAATAGTAGTATTACCTGAAAAGAAAACTAACGGGAACAAAGGAAATACTAAAGATAAGGAAGTGGAACCAGAGAAAATAAGAAGAACACTTCCAAAGAAATTAATGAAAACAAAGGAAGAAATGGAAATGATGAACCATGGTTTAATGGATGTCAATAATATTCCAATTACCGACCATGAAGAAATCAGGAATTCCAGAGATTATTTAAGGAGATTAAAAATAATTTCAGAAATAATGTACCAACAGACAGTAGTTTACCATTGGGAAAGGACCAGAGGTAAACGGAATACAACATGTGGACCAGATCAGTTTCAGTGCGTGACTGAACAGTGTATTTCAGAAAGTTGGAAATATAACATCTTACTAAGATGTGATGACGGCACAGATGAATCACCAGAATATGTTCCATTAGTGTACCATCCAGGACAGTTCCGGTGTACAGTTACGCAAAGATGTATTCCTTCAGGATGGATAGGTGATGGTGAACCAGCTTGTGGGGCTTCGAATAATCAAATGATTAAAAATTCAGATGAAGATCCTCACAGATATTTTTTATGCAATACCACATATGGACCAGAGACATATTGGTATATAGAACAATATGATAAAAGGAACTACATAAGCTTTGTGGCCAACCAAGGAATAACGGCTAGAAGAATGAAATACAAGGCAAAGGTTAAAAATGTCACGGGTACCGGAACAAGTATGAAGACTATGGTCATCCGGACAATGAGAGCAACTGAAATGACAGACTATGGTTAAATCAAATACCACACACCTCCACAAAAAGGGACTGATGTCATGATAACCGACAACGGCAAAAACCACAACAAAGAAGAAGAAAATAATTACCCATGAGGAGAAATAATAAGAAGAGTGAACGAAGAACCAAAACAAGGGTTTAAGAAAGAAATTAATTAAGAAACAACACCTTACAAAGGAAATATGAGCAACTGTGCAACCTAATAAAAATCATACACCTGGGTATAAAAGAAAAATAATAATAAGAAATATTTTTAAAATAAAGACCAGAAAGAGAGTCATACAATATTTATGAAACTAATATGATATGTTTACCACATAATATAGAAAACTATTACAATTATTTATGAAAGGTATCATGAGAAATGGAAAAAATGAAATGAATTTTGAATTTCAATCAACAAAATTCTAAAAACAATGTAAGACAATTACATACAATTTATTTAAAGGAAACATTTTGGAAAGAGAAGAAAAAGAATTTAAAAATCAACTAAATTCAAAAATAATGTAATACCAAATTACATACAATTATTTAAAAGAAACATTTTGGAAAGAGAAGAAAAAGAATTTAGAAATCATCTAAATTCTAAAAAAATTGTAAGATTACCTTACATACCAGTTATTTATGGAAAAACTATGTGGCAATAATATAATTATAAAGAAGGAGAGAAGTTAGAAAAAAATCGTGTAAATTCCAAAAACAATGTAATACCTTACATAACAACTATTTGAAGAAAACTTTATGGCAAGAATATAAAAAAGAATTTAGAATGAGAATCATCTAAATTTAAAAAGATTGAAAGTTCACCTTACTAATCAAGAATTTGAGAAAAAACATTTTGAAGAGATAAATATAAAACCGAATTTAGATTGAAATAATAAAAATTCTAAAAAGAAAGCAAGCCCACCTTACATACAAATTATTTGAGGAGAAAACTCTATGGAATAATATAAGAAGAGTGAATTTTGAATTGTGTATAAATCAAGTTTCCAAACCAAGAGTAAGTACAACTTACCAACCAATTATTAATAAAACACTTTGGTGAGATAAACAGAAGAGATTTAATACCATATTTATGGTAAGCATAAAATATATTTATCATGTTTATAAAGGATCATAATGGGATGATTAAAGGAAACAGACTTTAGAATTAAAACAAATAATTCTGGAAAGTATGATCATGTCTAATTTCAATATAAAGAGTAAAAACCTTTCCATAAAATGATGCCAAAGGAAATTAAAAAAAAAATTTTTTTAATACGATTTGAGTTGATACGATTTGAGTGGTTGAATATAATAAAATACAAAAACTTATATGGAATTATGAGATAATCAAACTTTGAAGTGGTATGAGGAGAAATTATGACCTCATTATAAAATTAATAAAAAACATTCATTTGAAAGTATAATAACCATGACAGGAATAATGTGAGAATAATATCAAAGATATATGTAATTAAACGAATTAATGTAAAATGATTTATGAATTAAATGTCAATTGTGATAATGACAGTTATAAAAAGTTCTAGAAAATAGAACAAGTGGAAATAATAAGAACAAAGAAACAGTCTAAAAATGTCATAAAGATATGCTACAATAAACAATGCAGGTTATAATAAAAAAACCAGAAGGTAATAAAGATTTTATCACCAAAAGCTTTATATGATAAGAAAAGTTGAAAAATGTAATAATAGAAGAGCTTCCTACCATAATATCAAATGAATGAAACATCCAGTTAACGAGTCAGAACAACTGAGATGGGAATATTAAAATCTCTGAGAAATATAATAAGTAATAAGTGAAGTAACCCAAAGATATTTTTTTTAAAATAGTAACAAATGTGTACTATTCTGAATAATTTTTTTAATCTGTCTGTAGATAATTCCAGCAGTATTAATATGTTTTTTGAGCAGAGATGATTTGCCTCTGTACTCAAATATGTGTGAAGTATTGGACAGCAGAGGAAGTAGCGTACAGTGCCTCTCTGAACTGAACCAGCTCACAAAGTAGGGAACGATAGGGAGGAAATATCCCAAGGAGAAAATACTAAGAAGAAATATGAAAATGAAATAATAAATATGAAACTCAGATGACTATTACTATCAAGGAAGATCAAGTGAGAATGAGAAGGATATAAACTCAAATATAAATAAGAAAATTTTTAAAATGGAAGGAAGTCCAGAATAATAACAAACCTAGAATAATTATCATAAGCAATTGTTTCAGACAAAGCAAGTATAGTCTGAAAAAATTACTTCTGGAGAAGGGCATTCTGTAGCGTGACAGAAAATCCACTACTTATTAAGTCATATAAAATCATAAAATTTAATTACACCACATATGTTAAAATAATATTGAATGAGATTTAATAAAATCAAAGGAATGAACCACAATAAAATAAAAATCCTCATTACATTATATAAAAACCATTGTTTAAATATCAAAGAAAGTATTGAAAGCAACTCATATTATAAGATCAGTAATTTACCCAGGAAGCTAGGAGCAGTAAACAAATTAAATAACACCATATCAAGAAGAAAGAGAATCAGTTTAAGAGTGGTGAACACCAAAATACCCCAAAAACAAGAAGAAGGAAGAATAAAATTTGAGATCAGGAAGAAAACAATACCCTGAAACCTTTAGAGAAGAACAAGGTCCGTGTCAGTAAATAAATTAGATGCTCCAAACTAAACATCAGTCGAGATAACACAAAGTACCTTGGTTTACTCAAGAAAGAAGAAGGAAGACAAGAAGACCAGAAGAATGAAGACTAGAAGAAGGACAAGAATGAAGACAAGAAGGAAGATAAGAAGAAGGACAAGAAGGAAGATAAGAAGACAGGAGGAGAGGAAGAAATAGTATGAAAGAAACACCGTTGTAAAACCTATTATTATTATTAACTACCATCAACCCCAAACCCACAAAAAACGATTAAAAAGAAAGTATAACATACCAAAATCCTATAAAAATGTAATTATTTAGAAACATAAAGTGTTGTATAGTATTATAAGAAGTGAACCGACTAAAGCTATTGTGTGATAAGAAAATAAACAAGTCTTAACAGTCCATGATTACTAAAGGTCTGGTCTGAGATAGTGAGACTCAAAATATCAGAACCACCAGTGAAAGTGAATTTGTGTAAGTGTTTTTTGGAAATGCAATAAACTTAAAGTTAGTGATACTATGACTTATCAATATGCTATATAACAACTTTAATATCCAATAATAAACAGCATAATAAAATAATAAAATGGAAGATTTCCAGTATTTTATTATTTTAATGTAACTCTTTATTCACAAGACATTTGTAAAAAAATGCTAATAACTAGAGTATGGGTGGTCATATTTACTGATGAAGGGGATCATAAATAATAATGGTTTAGACCAGAAAGGACTGGCATTAATTTAGTATTCATAGGTTTAAAATGTTTAAATAGACTGTTTGTTCACAGCCATAAAATCAATGTGTTTGTAAGAGTTATTAGAAAATAAGATTTATATTATGTGTTTAAAATGAATTATGTTTGCTAAATAACAGCATACATACCATTAATAATGTTTCAGTAGGTATGCTGTGTTAATTCAAAAGGAGTTAAATGTATATGTTCAAACCATGCCAGCAATAAGTTCAATTGTACAGATGGCTAAATCATGTTCATAATTATTTTTTTATAAAAGTAGTGTTAATTAAATTCTACACCTCACAATAAGTTATAAACCATTTTATTTTCATGTAATAGTAACTATGTAAAGTCAGAGGAGTGGTAAGATTAAATTTATTTGAGAAAGACAGAAATGTAAAATTCTAAACTCCAGGCCATTTGGTGAATTCACAGAAACCATATAAACCAGTATAATTCACTTATAAATCCTGTAAACTAGCAAGATTTAGATAAGGTAAATCAGTTAACCACTACTGGGAATGATCCTATGAGTTAAAATGATAATAAGGAAATATACCTTAAAATATTGTAAATTTTCAAAATATATAAATTAATTAATTTTAAAGAGCAATGTCAAATTCAGAGATTAACACAAAAAACCAGTTCAAAGGTTCAATTTATATGTATTTAAGGAAAGGAAGAGAAATATGACTAATTAAAATTTATTATAATAGTATTAATAACAATTAAAATGGAAGAAAAATTGTATAAAGACGGAAATCAGATTTTGAGCCTATATTTCCAAAAGGGAAAGAAATTTGTTAATTTCCACAAAATGTCCACAGATATGGACTATAATTCATCAATTTAAAAGGAATGAGATGATTAAACCAATGATAAGGTTCATAATTCATGAAAGTGATGAATAAAATAAATAAATTCCATATATAATGTAATATTGTATCATGTGTATAGGTAATCGAAATATGTTAACAATACTTTTTCAAAGATTAACTGGGCCAGATTTTGACCAAATTAAAATAGTCTTTTGTTGAATATCAAGCTGAATAGTTGTGTGAAAAAACGTTCCTTAAAACCGAGTAGAAAATGGTACGACAAATTGCCATTAATATCAGTGCATCGAGAGTTAGATGAATTAAACACTTTCTTAACTAAATTTACCAAAACTTTAACGACAATAGTGAAAAATAACACCTAACTTCATGATACGAGTGATCTAAAACAGTAAAACAATATATTTGACATAATTCACGCTACAACTCATAACCACTTTTACAGACAACCTAACCAATAGAAGTGAACACATACCAAATAACTTAATTAACACCAATATACACGGAACACTTCTTCAGAACACACCAAACTACCTAATAGACAGATTACACCAGTGCGGGGACATTTCAAACATTCATGAAGACAATTTTGCTGAGTTTTTAACACGACGACTTTTTCCGTAACCTCGCCAGATCTAGTAGCGGCCATCTTTGAAATTTACGAATCTGCATTCCACCTCGAGTGACGTCATAGAAGCTACATATGGTCTGACAAAACAATTTATTAAACATTATATATCAGAATTATTTGAATACTCTTAAATAATAATTATTAAATTTATTTTAATTGTTAATGTTATACTTTCTCGTAACCCTTCTCTGACTATTAATTTAATCGCTCAAAGAACCTGTCCTTTTTATAATAGACGTTTAATGAAGAAATTTGT
Source organism: Magicicada septendecula (assembly GCA_034769895.1). Lineage (NCBI taxonomy): Eukaryota > Metazoa > Arthropoda > Insecta > Hemiptera > Cicadidae > Magicicada > Magicicada septendecula. The sequence goes on from CM068367.1 coordinate 291,960,968, forward strand.
GTTAGTGGGTGAAAACACAATCAGAATGATCACAGTTGCACACCACTATACAAAAAAATTAACACAAAAAACCAGTTCAAAGGTTCAATTTATATGTATTTAAGGAAAGGAAGAGAAATATGACTAATTAAAATTTATTATAATAGTATTAATAACAATTAAAATGGAATAAAAATTCCGGACTGACGATGGGCTGTGAGGCTTGAAAGCGCTAATCGGGATAATTTTTGTATAGTGGTGTGCAACTGTGATCATTCTGATTGCTTTTTATAATATTTATAATAATTTTTCTACTGTATGCACAATCGATAATTACCTGAGACGGAGTCGATAATTGTTCTCAATCGATAAAAAATCGATTATTTATTAAATTGTTTAATAAATCCATTTATTTCAATTGTATTTATTTGTTATTATTTCACAGGCTAATTTAAGGTGATTTATTAAGGCAAAGAGACTTCAAGAAGAAGAAAATATTTTATTTGAGTGAGATATTGGACCAGCAAGAAAAATCATCGATCGATTGCTGACTGGAGTTAATCTATTTAACTCCAGACTTGGTTCAAATCCTCCAGAAGTGCTCGATAGTTAATAAATACCTGCCTAATTCTTAAAATGTTTACAAAAACCTTTAAAACAGCATTATTTCTTAATTACAAACATTGATTAACATAAACAAATTTTTTTTTATTGAAAATTTTATTTTTTTTATAAAATTTTCCATCTACTATTTTATTTTTGTAAGGACCGGCATACAGGGTCTTCTTACAAAGTGGCGCTCGCAACAGTGGGGCTTAAAAGAGTTACTACATTACCACAGCGGAGCGAAACGTTCCTAGAGTGGAGGTTTATTTTGAACGAACCTCTAATCTCTTATATTTTTGTAACGGACTGTTACAAATTGGCTAGCCCAAACAGTGGGGATTAATTAAAAAGGGAGAAGTCAAGAAACCCATTGTAACAGGGTTAGCTTACAATGTATACAATATAAAACATGGAAAATACATAGTTTGACAATGTTTAATGATGAATAATCGGTGACTAATCACATGATGGCCCCGATACAAATTGTAATATTTATGCAAGTCATAATGGTTAGCTTGAACCAGTCAAGGCCAGTTGACCTATACAATAGTATTGAGTGAAAAATGAACAGACAAAATTATTATAAAATTATACATGTAAAGACATAGATTTAGCATGACGCTTTATAATTGAACGATGCATGCTATACCTGAAGTTTCAGGAATGTACAATAAATTGTTATGTGAAAACAAATTATACATTGTTGAATGACTGCAAGCACAAGTGTAATGACATGTATGTCATAATTAAAAGCATGAATAATAATTGTGCAATGCGTGATCACAAAATACAAAATACAAAATACAAAATACAAAATACACAATATAAAAATATGGGCGTGGCGTATGGTTATAGACAGTAGATGCGGGTAAAACAATGTGTTTTACATAGATACAAGTTATACATAATAAATACAATAGAAATCGGTTTAGATAATTACAAATACATGAATACAAGGCACAATAGCATAAGTGACAAGTACAACAAATGTGTTTATACAAAATGTAATACATGTGTTGAACAATTGCGAGAAATAAATTCATAGAGTAATAAAATATCACACATATTGACAAAAATGTGCAAGAAAATGCATACATGGTTTGTATAGCTGCAGACTATGCGAATATTATATAACAAAATTTTTACATAAGAACAATACCACCAATGACATGACACATAACCCATTACCAATATCAAAATGTAAGTATGTAAAGGACATAGTATGTCTCCCAAATTATTAATATAAATACAAAAATAGTAAAGTATACCACCATAACAATATGATAAGCATAGATATAATAACATAGTGCATGGTTTTAAAATTATAAGTCACATGCGAATTTAGTATGAAAACACGCAATGATGCAAATTAACATAAAAATGTTGTGATAATACATGTCACCAATTAAGTTGACCAAATTGTCAGACAATAAGGTAATGAAAGCCAGTGGCCAAGTGAAATATAGCACTGTGCTAAGTGATTATTTTGACCTTGTGTCTAAGCCTCGTCCCGCGCTGGCAACAAACATAGCTTGTGAACTGGTCTGCGAAAATACCAGTAGGCGTGCGAATGTCTACTACTCTAATTAAGTTGTCTGGGCCGGGAAATGTGGCGGTAATTACACCAAATTTCCACGCTAATGGAGGTAAGTTATCCTCAATCAGCAAAACCAGGTCACCAATGGAAACGTTGTCCTTGGCGAATTTCCATTTGTGACGTTGTTGTAATTGATGTAAGTAGTTGCGAGACCAAGCCTTCCAAATGACTTGGACAAACTTCTGGAGAAGCTGCCAACGTCCAAGACGAGAGATGGGAACGTGAGATAAGTTAGGATCAGGAGTCGCCGTTAATGGTGCGCAAATTAAAAAATGGCCAGGTGTAAGTGGCACTGGATCATTTACATCCGATGAAACGGCAAATAATGGACGTGAGTTTAGACCTGCCTCTATCTGAGACAAAACCGTCGTAAACTCCTCGAAGGTGAGTATAGACTTGCCTACCACGCGGCGCAAATGATACTTTAAACTCTTTATACCGCTCTCCCAAAGACCACCAAAATGAGGTGACGAGGGCGGAATAAATGACCACCTAATACCATGAGAGGTCGTAAAGGAATGGATTGATGAGGTGGCATCCTTAATATGCCAAAGATTGTAAAGGTCATGCAAAACGTTGCGGGCCTTCCTAAAGTTCGTGCCATTATCAGAATATAACTGCCTGGGTATGCCCCTGCGGGACATGAAACGACGTAAGGCAGCTATAAACGCGTTGGCCGTAAGGTCGGAAACCAATTCCAAATGAATGGCCCTGGTCGCTAAGCAAATGAACAAAGACACATAGGATTTTGACAGAGTCCTAGATTTCTGCCCGCCATGACGAATCATGAAGGGACCACCATAATCAACTGCGCAGAATAGAAACGGCCGCGAAGTAGTGACTCTAGGAGATGGCAAAATACCAAGCCTTTGAACCTGATGTTTGGCACTAAACCTGAAGACACTTGACGCATCTACGAATGATGGAGCGAATGACTATCTTGGCGTTAATGATCCACCAACGTTGACGAAGTGAGTGATGCACGAGTTGAGCACCAGCGTGGAGTAGACGAATGTGTTCGCGTTCAATAATAAGGCGAGTGATATGAGCCGATTGATGCAAGACAATAGGATGCTTATTGTCATAAGGTAGTTGCGACTGCTGTAAGCGTCCGCCGACGCGTATGACGCCAGACTCATCAAGAAACGGGTCCAGAGAAGACAACTTACTCCTGATAGAAACAGAAGACCCATTACGAAGACAATTAAGCTCAGCAGCGAAGTGGATTGACTGGGATTGTTTTATGAAGAAATTAAGAGTGGAATGTATTTCAACGGGGGTAAGAGCGCCCGAAATTTTCTCAGCCCTGGAGAGTCTAATATTTTTGATGAATCGAAAGCAATAAGCGTATATGCGAGTCAGACGGTGCAAAGAAGAAAAGTCCTTTGAAAGATCAATAGATAGGTTAGATATTAGAGAAAGTTTGGGGGTTTGTTTCTCCTCCGCAGTGAATTCAGGAGACGACAGATTAGAAGGTAAAAAGGGTGGAAAAAGATTGGACTCGGAAGATTGAGACAAACAAGCGGGACCATGCCACCAAAGCGAACAGTCGCGCAAAACGTCGGGGTGACATCCCCTAGAAATAATGTCAGCAGGATTATGTTGTGAATTGATGTGATGCCACGTGTAGGCTTCAGTAAGACGCTGAATCTCGGCAACACGATTAGCGACGTAGGTCTTCCACCTGGAAGACTGGGCATGAATCCAGTAAAGGGACACCATGGAGTCAGAATACAGGAGAACACTATTGATAAAGGAATGAAGAGCAGGGGTGACCTTGAATAAGAATCGCGATAACAACAAGCAAACGCAGAGTTCAATGCGGGGTAATGACACCTGTCGTAGGGGGGCCACGCGTGATTTGAAACACAGAAGGTGACAAGAGGCCGATGAATCTTGATAAATTACTCTAATGTAAACACAACACCCATAGCCCCTTTCAGAAGCATCCGCAAACCCATGTAATTCAACTATCTTTGCCTTAGACTTGCCGCGAATAGAACGTGGGACAATAATTTTTCCGATCAGACATAATTTATCGCATAATGAATGCCAATGCAAGTGTAATTGCCCGGAGATTGGCTCATCCCAACCAAGATTGCACAGCCAGAGTTGCTGCATAAACTGTTTGTAAAGGAAAACAATGGATCCGACGAGTCCGAGTGGGTAGTATATACCCGCGATAATCGATAGGATTTTCCTTTTAGAGATACTTGATTCAACTGGGAATGATTTGATGTCAAACAAAAATGAATCTGTAGAGTTATTCCAACGAATGCCCAACGTACGTACATTACCTTGTTTGTTTAACGGGAGTGATAAATCATTATGATCTGCGACCACATTGGGTTCATTTGATGCCCATTTATGCAGAGTGAGGCCGTATTGACTCAACAACGTACCTAAGTCAGATTTCAACTTGGTCAGATCAGAAATGGTGTCTGCACCGGTTAACAAATCATCGACATAGAAATCATTAATTATAGCTGACGCAGCGTCAGGAAAAGAAGCTTCATAATCCTTACCAATCTGATTAAGACAGCGAGTAGCCAAAAACGAAGCACTAGCAGTACCGTATGTTACAGTTCGCAATACAAAATGTTTAAACTGTTCGAGGGGAGAGTTACGCCACAGAATACATTGATAATGACAATCGTTATCAGATACCAGAATTTGTCGATACATCTTCTCGATGTCGGCGATGAGAACATAGTTATGCATACGAAATCGCAAAAGAATGGAAAAAAGGTCTTGTTGGACGTTTGGGCCTACCAACAAAATATCATTGAGAGAAAAGCCATTGGTAGTTTTGCCCGAGCCATCAAAAACGACGCAAAGTTTTGTCGTAGAACTAGAATGTTTAAAGACTTCATGGTGAGGCAAATAGTAGGTATTTGAAACCCCGGAATTGATAGAACAATCGTCGACAAGCGTCATGTGGTCAAGATCCTTATACTCCTGACTAAAGTTTGCGTATTCGCGCGCAAGCTTAGAATCACGCATGAACCGGCGTTCTAAACTCAAGAATCTCGCTTCAGCGCTAGCATAGGACTCACCCAACTGGGGATTGTCAGACTTAAATGGTAATGAAACAACGAACCTACCCTCATCATTGCGATGAGTGGACTTAACAAAATGCTCCTCACAAGCTGAATCGTTACTAATGGGTGCATTATCAGGGATAGTTTCGGTCTCCCAAAATTTCTCAAGAGACGCCAAAATTTGACTGTCGTTGTTCCTAGCCAGGAACGAAACAGCAGGACCCTTATAACGGCAATGTTTGGGCAGATTGCCTGCTAGAATGTAGCCTAACTTTGTTTCTTGTATAATAGGAAAGTGAGAACCGCGTACATATTTGTTAGCTAAAATTAAATCTAAATAAAATTGCGCTCCTAAAAGTATGTCGATATCAGCTGATATGTTGAAATGTGGATCGGCGAGAAAAACGTTATCTGGGACGTTAAACTGATTTATGTCGAAAGATTGTGCTGGCAGTTTATGGGTTAATGCAGATAAGACCGCACATGTTGCTTGGAAGCTAAATCTTTGATAGCGAGAAATAATGCGAATAGACGCCAAGTTAGTGGCACAACTCGCCGCATTATTAATACCTGTAGTCGGTATGTTAGATTTAGTCAAGTTAAGCCGTAATTTCTTAGCAAATGATTCCGTACAAAAATTTACTTGTGACCCAGCATCCAATAGAACTCTTGCAAGTTGTCTGTTACCAGCCCGGTAGATGACAAACACAAGTGCTGTCGATAAGAGAACATTGTTTGTAGACTGTAATTTAAGTGAACAATAGTTGCTGCTGCTGGCATAACCTGATTTCGACACATTATTTATGTGCAGCATTTTTTATGTGTATGGTGTCGTTTTGAACAGATCTTACATGATTGTTTGACCTTACAATTAGATGAAAAATGATCTGGTCTTAAACAATTGGTACAGAATTTATGATTTAATATAAATTGCCCTCGTTCTGATGTGCTTAATGCACGAAATTTGTCGCACATGTAAATTGGATTACTAGATTTGCAGCATGGGCATAAATAATTATTTGAAGCTGAGTGATAACTTTTAAATGCAGTGCTGCCAGCAGAGTTTCGTGATTTATGTTTGTCAGATTTATTATTGAACCTTAAAGTTAGCTTTTTGAGCTGCTGTCCGGCATCGATAGGCAATGTATTTTCTAATAACTGTCTACGTGCGTTTAAAAACTGAGTGAAGCTTTGAAAGTTAGGAAGATTATCGGGGTCTATAGAATCCTTCCATAATTTAAACGTGGTATGGTCCAGTTTTGCTGACAATAATTGTACAGTAATAAGCTCAAATGAATCCACTGACAGTTGCATGGCCGCCAGCGAATTAACTGAAGACGTTATTGTATTTATGAATTCTGCCAAACTTTGGACAGAGTCCTTAATTGTTGACTTTACTTCAAGCAAATTTTGAATATAATACTTCGCTAGTATGAATTTGTTGTCATATCTAGCGGACAGCAAACTTATCGAATAGTTCTCATTACAAATAGGTAATGCCTTAATTAGATCTAGTAGCTCATTTTTAAGAGATGAGTACAAATAATGTAATTTCTGCACTGACGTTAAATCAGATCTGGCGTGCACCAAGTCCAGAAATATTAAATAGAAGTGCTGCCATTCTAAGATATTGCCTGTGAAGCAGGGAAAACTTATAGGTTTTAATTGCATATTGCTCGTTAATACTGGAGATACACTCTGAACGTTGAAAGTTTCTATTAATTGCAAGATGTTGGCTTCTGTTGAATATAACAGCTCTTCAACCTCAACTCGGTCTTCTTGAGCAGCGTTTATGTCCTTAGAAATGAGTTCAATTTCGAACTGTACCTCATCGTATTTTGTTGCCAAACTTTTTAGACTTTCGAGTCTAACCGTTAAAAAATGTTTTGTATTAGTGTTTTTATCAAAGTTAATGATAGCCGAATTAATTCGCACTATGGCAGACTTTAAGCCGCCTCTCTTTCTGACCAACACTTTGAGGCCTTCTTCAGCCATTGTATGCACCTGTTAATGATGTTAATGACGTCGTACCTGGTATGCGATGTCCTGGAGCGTCGAGGCCGTGGAGTAGATGGCAAACACGCACGGACTGGAGAGATGACTGCTCAATCTGGTGTGTAGACGCTAGCACATGGATGTTCTTGCAGTGGTGTCGTCACGAGGCTCAATGGCGACGAAAGAAATGCTGACTAAGTCCCGACACGGTCGGATCAGCGAGCATGCTGAATCGCCCGTGATGGCCAGAAATTGGGGCAGAAAAAATGATGAAAACCGCTGTAATAAGTTGCAGAAAAGTAAATGACGAATCCAGGCACGGGCGACCAACAAATGTTATGTTTCGTCCCGTAGGACCCTTAAATGTTAGGAAGAATGATACGTTGAAGATATTCCCAGGATCCAGAATAATGACGATAGTGGACTGTATTTAATACATTTATTAAGTTTTGTAATACACTTAAATCAGAGTGCTAAGGTTGGCTATGTCTGAAAGACATTTAAATTTTGAATGAACCGAGTCGTTTAAGAAAGCTACACGGCAAATGAGGCGCAAATGTGCAACACTCCAACTACATTAAAAAATGTTAAGGCCTAAGGCCTAGATAATTGTCGCGACAACAAGAAAAAACGATAGACAGAACAAGGCCAGCAAACGTTCTGACGTGTGCCGCCCGCCAACGCTCGGTGAACTGTGTCGATGTATAAACATGATAAACGCAATTTCAGAAAGTACAGATTAGCCAACCTTTGAATGCGAAAATTACCACGTTACTGTCCAATGTGATATTTCATATCAGACATCACTTAAACGGAATCAAGAACGTAATTTTTTCTGAAATTACATCATGCTTTCAGAAAGCGAAGTGTTTATATATACACCTACTGATACACGTGTCTATGTTTAGGTATGATTAAAGTAGTAGAAAAGAACTGGAAAAAAGTAATTAGTATTAGTTACACTGCTAGAGAAAACTGTGTGTGTGTGTGTGTGTGTGTGTGTGTGTGTGTGTGCTATGAGAAGAAGCAAACCAGAAAAGTTAATAACAATATGGATAACTGTCAGTCAATCAATATGGGTACCTTACCTTTATGTGACACGAGAGAATTAAGTAAAATATCTTTTTATTTTAGTGCTCGTTCACATTTTAGGCATTCTGAAGTGGCGTGTTATTCTAACGTCATGACAGTGCAGGCCAGAGAAATGTTTTTCAACAATAGAAATGTTTTTTTTTACCCTTACACTTTACTAAACACCGAGTCAAAATTATGTGATCCAAATAACTCATAATCTTATTCACTGATTGTTTTTGTATATTTAGTGTAGAGTATAAAACACTTTTAGTTAAATTTTCAATCACACAATATAAAAGAAAACACTAGTGTAGGCCTATAGCATTTTTAAATTTTAGCAAATTTCAGGAAATACGAATCAAAAGAATCAAAATTAGGGAAATACATTTAAATTGCATTAAATAAAACGTGATTTGTAGTTTTTATTGGGCTCAACCTTGAATTCAGTTTGGAACATTAGTGTATTAAGAAATTTGTTAAAACTACACTATTGCTTGAATAACTCATCAGTTATTTGCATTTTGTTGCCTCGGTTCATGTTCTTTACCTTCATAATCAACTTGATTTCCATGATTTGTAGCGTTTGTTCAAACGAGGTCGAAATCTCTGTCTCTATCCGCTTAGTTTCTTAGGATTATTGGATGTACTAGTGCAGTAAAAAGTCCGAATATTCATTCTAAACTATGGCAAGTAACACAAACATTGGAAATTGGAAACATTTTGGGGTGAATGTAAGTCTAGAAATTATATTAAAAAACAAACAATGCCTAAACCATTATTTCTTCATCTGCCACAGAACCGTGTTCATTTTCCATTGATAAAAGCGACGTATTAGGGGGCATTCCATATTCACACAGTTTTAGAATTTTCAATTATTGCGTCGCTTATGTTGTGCCTGTAGAATAATTGTCTAATTGTCGCACAGGTTCTTAATTACCTGTGAATGTTACTACTTACGTTAGTATTCTTACACAAATTTAGTAGGTCAGACGCTGAACTTCATTGCTAGCCTAGCTAGTTTAGAATATACATTGCTGTTAACTTTCTAGGTTTATGTTGACATTAGTAACAGCCTAATTAGTAGATAATGCGAATATATACAGTAAACACAACTACCTGTATAAACCTAATTGAAAGGGAAACCAAATTGAAAAATTTGATAATTTGTAACAAAATCCTTCTGAACACAAACAAAAACGAATTAGCCAAAAACTGATTACAACCAAGCGATGCATCTCCGACACGTCTGTGGAGATGAATATCAGTAATAAGCAATGCTTGTCTGAGTGTATAGAAGCATGACACACATATGATATAAACATGAAGTTGAGTGCGAACAGTAATATAGCATAATCCTTGTATCAAAAACACTAGGATTAGTATCAAAAATACACTAGATTAGATTCCTGGATTATTGTCCTGGTAAAATTTTTATTGTTTATTTTTTACGCTACTAACTCGTAACGTATGACAGACTGGTACATTTGCCACGTGCATTTCTTCCTACGTGCATAAATGTAGGGACTTTATTTTTCTATCTCCTTTACTTTTTGAAATATACTTTAATTCCTTGTTCAACTATTATTGACTCATTTTTTATTTGAATCTTTATTATTAACTAGTAATACCGTAAATCATAATTATTTGAATAATGTAGCAACAATCTACAAATTGTAGAAAACTACCATAGAATTTATCGTACAATGATATCAAGCGGACAGATTATAATATAAATATTGGCCTATTTTTCGTTTTTAAATTATCCATTAGTTAGATATTTAAGATTTACAAAATAAGTAAGTTTATTCCAGATGTTACTAATCATTAAAGGTTATTGCATAATTCTCCTTTGATAAATATTTTTAATTAATGTTTTTTAAATATTAAAATATTGTATTGTCTTTATTCTTTCTCGAATCTCGTACTTCCTTTTTCTCTTTCAAAGACGAGGGGTCACTCTCTCTCTTTCACACACACACACACACACACACACACACACACACACACACACACACACACACACACACACACACACACACACACACACACACACACACACACACACAAGAAAATTTGCTACGGTTTATAGACACACACTGTAGGTGATAGTCTGTTTATTATACGCTTTTATTTAGCCTCAATTGTCTGTCGTTCACTATGTCAAACGTCTGCCCACTGCACTGAAATATATAAAATCTATGAACAACTATTATAAAATTAATTTTTCACCGGCTACTTAAATAAGCTAGGGATCTGAAATGTTGCATACACAATCAATGTGAATGACAATATACTCTTATAATATTTTAGGACACTAATGTTTCAAAAAATGATAATTTATAGGAAAATATTTGTATAAAAAAAAAGATGTAACAAATATTGTGTGACAAATCAGGTTTGTCATATAGCAACGGCAACACATTTATGGCGGTTGTTACTCTGGTGATTTACGAGGCACTCGAGTCACCTTTTGATGCGGCCCACGGCCTGAACTTGGAAAATGAATTTAATAATTACTCAGTTTAATTTTAGCAAAATAAATTAATAATCAAATTGTATTTTAACTAAGGATAGTTATGCTTTAGTCCTGTTTTGTTTTCATTGTATTACACGACCCCAGTCTATTACTTTCCATCCATCGGCTAGACAAAACAAACGCGCTTGTCCCATTTTTCGTTTTTGATTCGTAATCAGTCGTATCTGTTGTTCAAGTTCCGTTTAACTCTTTTTAAACCATAACCCCTCACACAAAAAAGGCATAAAAAACTACTGCCTACTCACGGGGGTTAAATTTGATTAACACGCACTGGAGAGAAATGAGCACTCTACCACACTACAGTTACATTGATAACTTTAAGCAACAAACAATGACACATTATTTGTCAGCAAGTAGCTAAATAGTTTAAAGATGATTAAATACTTGAGTTTCCGGAATTCAGTGCAAATATTCAAGAAGTGGTAAACGAGTTTAATATAAGATTCACAAAATTTGAATGCTGAAAAATAATATCTAAAAAATAAAAATAATAAATTTCCCTAATTAAAATTTTTTGGTACTGTAATTCAAGAACAACCAAATAACATTCAAATAGGGTACTCTGATATACAAGCTGATCCCATTCTGTAGACTAGGCAAGAAAAGAGGCGGATATTTTTAATCAAGTACTTGATAAACGATTTACAAATCTGTGAAATTTTGGTCAGAAAAATGTCGCCGATATTTAGGAGTACATAAATCAGTGAAAGCGTGTTCTCCACGCTGAAGGTAATCAAGAACCATAGCAGAAGTCGCCTCGGAGAATGTCTACTTCAACTACTAAGACTAACATCGTCTTAGCTCGATTAGACATTCCTGCTTTAGTGCTACAGAACGATCTCAGTGTTCACATTAAAGATATTACGTAAATAAAATATCGGTATGGAGAACCATACATCACATCCATGTTCTTAGATTTATATTTAAAATTATTTTCGAAATAAAATATTACCATAGAATCTACTTCTTTCTACTTACTGCTTCAGCCTTAACCACAGTACTGGGGTCACTAACGTATACCACCTCACGTTATCGCACTCGATTTTCACTGATGATGGAAGTCGATGGGATTGCCGAAACGTCTGGTTTTGTAGAAAACATTGGACTACGGCCAAACAGCCCGGGAAGGAATTTTAACAAAAAACTACTTCTTTGTTGCCGATAACGTTGTACAATATATATTAAAAAAAATGAATAAAATTAATGGCTTGTATAAGTTAATGTTTGATCTCCATTAAGTAGTGCTCAAGTTTCCAAAGTTTTAATATTATGATGTCTGTAATTAAAACATCAGAGCAGGTTTAGTGTGTATGAGGGTACACCGTGGACAAAAATTTTCAACATTCCCTATTGAGCGTTGCTCAGAGTAAAGCTGCGAATCTACAGTGTACGTTTCACAGAACAAACACGCGGAAAAGAAGTCCGAAGTCACTCATGGACCCTCAGCATCTTGCAGAGGGTTCATTCCCTAAAGACGAAAAGTTTGTCTCTGAACCGTTCCTCTGTAAACACGTGCAGTTACACTGCCCAGCGATCCACAGGAAGCAAATCGCTATCCACGCTGGACATTTTTTCGGCTTGCACGCGTTATGTTGGTGTGGGTTTCGGTACTTTCCATTTAAAAAGCGTGCAAATGTAAGAAAATAAACATCAGTGAGGCCAGAAATAACGCGAATTTTGTGTGTGTGTGTTCCCTGCCTTTTTATTGCAGTAATCATAATAATAAAATGGAAACGTAAACATTACATAATTGAGATATGCTTGCCTGCCACGAACGATATATTTTCTTTCATACATGATTTACATTAAAATGGAAAAATTATAATTTTATTGCCTGTCAACAATATTATTTTAATTTTATCAATTACCATTGTTTGAAAAAGTTTAAATGAATTTTCAAGTACTTTACTGTTGTTAAAACGTAAAAGGTTGCTGGTAAACTACCCCTTTCCCTTAACCGATCTTCACCAAAATCAAAAGGCCTTGAGCCCTCTACAATTCAGGGATGTATGCAAAAAATTATTTGATTCTGTTTGAATTTGCGGCTGTTATCGTTTGCCATAAAAAAAAATCTACACCCAGACACTTTCCGAAAAACGACTTTTTTCATGTTTTGAGTGTAGTACAATCAGAATCTGCAATAATCTCGAACACGATTTTTTTTGCCATCACCATACTTCCATTTCTTTAAGGAACATGGAAGTAAAAATTCTTTAATATTTTCCTTATAGCGTCATTATTACACAGACATAATCAAAATAGTACAATTAAAGATATATGACAATATCGTTAAAAGTTTAAATTACCTCTTTTTATTTATTTAAAATAAAATACTGCGTTTTTATTTTTACGTTACTTATCGAAAATTGATTGCTTATGTTGCGGCCCGCCGGTAGGTTCCTGAGTTTAATTGTGACACTCAGGAGCTTTTAAGTTGAGAACCACCTCTGCTGTAGTGGAACCGACAGTAAGCAGCACAGTCTTCATTGATAGTCTCAGTGTTTTACGAATTGCTGAACGTAGAGCTTAACAAATCTTAATAATGAAGACAGTAAGAGAAATTTGTAATATTTGGGCCGTGGTAGTTTCCAAATGGAAACATTGATTACTTAGTGACTCCTTTGGTGGTTAATTAGTTCGACACTCCTTTTTACAAAATGCTCTGCAAAATTTACTCTTCTGTTGCATTCTCATATTTTAATAACTTAGAATCTCACGTGAGTGTAATTGCTGATATCTATAATCTTCCATGTAAAACACTGTCTACTTCTGTATCCTGTAACGCCAGAATTTGCGACAATGTTTAGTTTGAAACAACTTTAACTATTACCTAATTTGCAGTAAACTGTAAATCGTAATAAATTGCGATTAATTGAATGTCTGGCAATATGCTTTGCAGTGCATTTAAAGTTACAAACTTGGTTACACGTTCGGATGTTTCCTGTACAATGCTCATCGTATAAACATGGGCAAGAAGGTAATTTAGTAAATAAAACTCAAGATAAAGTTCAGTGATTAAAAATGACTTGGAAACGAATGCCCACTTATGGTTTAATATTGGTAAGTTTTGACTCACTTTATTTAATTTCTGGTCAATTAAATGCTTAAACTTAAATCAGTAAGTAGTAATAATGTTTAACGTTTATGTGTATTTGCAATTTTTTTTTTCAAGATTTAAGGTAAATTTTTATGATGTCCGTCTTTTGAGTGTGTACCTTCAGTCACACCAAATAAAGTGTAGTAAGAGAAATCACTGAAATGTGTTCTGTGGTAATTTGTGTTTAACTGAAAGTTTTATGGTAAATTGTCAGAACTCTTTCAATATTTTAAAATGATCAGTAGGAAAAGGAACAGAATGCTTGTAGTATTTGAGCCACTGAATAAATATTATTTCTTTTTATAAGACAGGTCAGGCAGACCTACATAAATGTTTGTGACAAATATGGGTATCCTGCATGTAAAGACGACGTCTGGGACAATAAATTCTTCTGAGTTGCATTACTGTGGGCCTGGTGACAGTCACTGTTAAGTTTGCACAGCAGATAAAGCGACACATTTGTTATCAGCTTTGAGTGAGAATGGTCGAAAATCGTGTTGTCCCTCGACCGGAACTGAATTGGTCGAATTGTTCAAACAGGCTTCATATACAGTCCTTTTAAAATTGAATTTAGTCATTGCTGTATTATTGTAAAAACTATTAAGTTAATTGAGTGATGGCTTTGAGCTTCAAGATAATGCTTATATTAAACAGAATTTTTGTAACAGATAAGCCTACGTCAAAAAATTTAAACAAGTTTAATTTTTTCAAAACATTTACTTACATTTTTGGATTTCGTTGTCCATGACGTGTCCGTTACTTAACTAAATATAACTATTATATTCACGACTCGGAATACAAAGTTTTTTATAAGTTAAAACATAAAGTTTTACCTTACAACCTGAACCGGTTTTCACCTTTAAAAGGCTTCTTCAGAGGTTGCCACTCGTAGCGCTGTTCGTCCTGTTGTCGGCGACGGAATCGAATTTCGAAAGATCGATGTTGTGTGTGTGGGGTGAGATGTGTTCGAATAATGCGTGCGATTTGAATTGTGTCTGTTCGTTAGGATGTCGTTTTTATTTGTTTTCGTGTGTTTGTATATTTCCAATTGTTCTAGAGTGTCTAGTTTTCGGCCTTTTGTGTGTACGTGTAGAATTTTCATGTTATTGTCGATGTTTTTGTATGTGTGGTTTGCCTCGATGAGGTGGTTTGCAAAGGTGGATTCTGTAGTGGAGTTGAGTGCCTTTATGTGTTCAATGTATCTCTGTTTGAAGCTACGTCCTGTCTGGCCTATGTAGAATTTGTTGCAATTTGAGCAACTTAGTTTGTAAACACCGGGTAGATCGAATTTGTTTTGTGTGTGTGTTTTGATAGTGTGTGTTCTGTTTTGTTAGTAGTTTTGTAAGCGATTCAGTATCCTGCTTTTTTGAATTTGTGGGTTATTTTTTCAGTTTGTTTGTTGATAATGTATTTTAGTGTTATGAATTTGTTGTTTTCTGTCTTTGTCTGTTGTTTGTTTTGTGTAGGAGTTTACTGACTATTGTTCTGTCATATCCGTTAGATTCTGCTAGATATTTTATCGTGTTTAGTTCGTCTTTGTAGTCTTTTTCATCTAAGGGGATGTTGTTAAGTATATGTATCATGGTTCTGAAGGCAGCTAGTTTGTGTTGTAGTGGGTGATTGGAGGTGTTGTGTATTAGTGTGTCAGTTGTAGTTGGTTTTCTGTATATACTGAATTTGTGCCTGTGTTCAAGTTTTGTGATGGAGAGGTCTGAGAAGTTTATGGTATTGTTGTGTTCGTATTCGGCTGTAAAGGTTATGTTTTTATGTATTTTGTTTATGTGCGTTAGTAACTGTTTACATTATCTTTAGTTTCCCCTGTATAGTATTAGAATGTCATCAACGTATCTGTGCCAATATAGTATTTTATGTGAGTGTCTGTCATTGTTTGTGAGTATTTTTGTTTTTTCAAAGTGTTGGAGGAAGACTTCTGCTAGAATGCTGGATATGGGGGAGCCCATGGATAGACCATCATTCTGTGTGTAATATTTATTGTTATAAGTAAATTAGTTTTGTTTTGTGATAATGTTTAGAGTTTCTGTTATTTCGTTGATAAGTTCGTCTGGTGTGTTGTTTTGTTTGAGTTTGTTTTGTAAGATGGTGATTGTTTCAGAGATGGGGATGTTTGTGTACAGGTTTTTAATGTCAAAGGAGGGTAATGTGGCATTATGGGGGATGTGTGTCTTTTATTTTTTACTAGGTCTGTGTTGTTTCTACTGCAATGTTGTTGTCTAGTTGTGTGTGTTGTCTGATAATTTTGTCTAGATGTTTTGCGAGTTTGTGCGCAGGGGCATTACGGTAGTTGATAATGGGGCGGATCGGAATATCTTCTTTATGGATTTTGGGAAGCGCTTGGAGGGTAGGGGCTGATGGTCGGATTTGTTTCATGTAGGACTTTTGTTTGTGTGTCATTATGTGTTTGGCTTTGTTGACTAGTTGTTTTACTGTGTTTTGGTATCTGTCGGTGAGGTCGTGTTTTAGTTCTTTGATGTTGTTCTGTTCCATGAAGTTTTGTACTTTTTTGTGTAGGTTGTCTGTGGAGATGATTACAGTCGTGTTACCTTTGTCTGCTTTTACAAATGTGATGTTGTGTTTGTGTGCCTTTTCCCTCAGTTTGATGGCTGTGTGTATTTCTGAGTTGTGGTTCTTGTTGTCTGATGTCTTATGTGCTCCTATTATATTGTTTATATTATGTCTTAGTGTGTCTTGATGTTATGGTGCTGTGTTTTGTATATTTGTTTCAGCGTCAACTATGAGTTTTGTTAGTGTTTGGTTGTTTTGTTTGTAATGTATGTTACAAAGCTACAAACAAAAAAAAGAACACGCACTATCAGAACACACACACAAAACACAAAACAAATTCGATCTACCCGGTGTTTACAAACTAAATTGCTCAAATTGCAACAAATTCTACATAGGCCAGACAGGACGTAGCTTCAAACAGAGATACATTGAACACACAAAGGCACTCCACTCCACTACAGAATCCACCTTTGCAAACCACCTCATCGAGGCAAACCACATATACAAAAACATCGACAATAACATGAAAATTCTACACGTACACACAAAAGGCCGAAAACTAGACACTCTAGAACAATTGGAAATATACAAACACACGAAAACAAATAAAAACGACATCCTAAACGAACAGACACAATTCAAATCGCACGCATTATTCGAACACATCTCACCCCACACACACAACATCGATCTTTCGAAATTCGATTCCGTCGCCCACAACAGGACGAACAGCGCTACGAGTGGCAACCTCTGAAGAAGCCTTTTAAAGGTGAAAACCGGTTCAGGTTGTAAGGTAAATCTTTATGTTTTTACTTATAAAAAACTTTGTATTCCGAGTCGTGAATATAATAGTTGTATTTATTTACTTACATTTGTTATTTACAGCTGTTGACTGTTACTCCAACCAACTGACTATTATAATCCTTATTTAATTTTAATTTTATTTTTTAACATAGAGCGATGCTAAACAGTATTAGTACACATAGTAGCTGGCAAGAGGGAAGGAGAGTGGTACATGTACAGAAAAATCTAAAGGAAAGTAGATGAAGAATGAGAGATAGAGAAAGTCGTAGATACGTAGATAGATAGATAGACAAATATATAAATAGATAGACAGATAGGAAGACAGATAGTGTATGTGTGTGTGTGTGTGTGTGTGTGTTGAGAGAGAGAGAGAGAGAGAGAGAGACTGACAGAAGAAATGTGACGGAATAATAGGATCTTAGAGTATAAGTAGAGGCGAATTAAATTAAGAATTTCTAAGAGGAAAACGTAGGCCGCAATTCAGTATGTCCATGGTACACATCGCAATTACCGTATTTTCGCGTGTAAAATGCGCCTCGTGTATATCGATTTCGTATCATTTTATCGTAATATTTTGTAGAAAAGTGTAATTCGTGTATAGGCGCATGCATCCGTATATGTAATGAGAAACAGTTGAACAAATTTATTAGGACGTAAAAAAATATACATTGTTTGAATGTTATACTGTGCAAAAGTGTTTCATACAAGATAATAGACAACCAGTACTTATCATGCCTATTTATTTTTAAACACAGAACAGAAATATTAAAATCATATAATATTTAAAAAAACTTACACAAGTAATAATTTTTGTTTAGCTTGTTATGTTTTTAGTTTTTCACTAGCACATAACTTTTGAATTTATCAGTATTCTTCATCTGCTTCTGAAGAAGGCAGTTTTGAACAACTCTCCTCTTCAGGTTCTTCTGACGCACTTTTGTTTGCCGTGTCCTATTGATCTGACAGGTACAGATTTAGCATCTTTTTCATCAATACTCGTGGTCATCTAGATATCGCAGAAGGCAAAACACTGGTCTGCATTCCCAATTTGAGATGAACTGAAATTGTTCGTATGCCTCGTGTGTATAATAAATCGATGAAACTTGAGAAGTTTATTTTCGTAGTCTCGAGGTAAGCGTTGAGCCACAGTAGTTCTTCTTCGAATCGAAAGACCGTGTCTGCGAAGAAACCGTACGCACCAACCAAGACTGGCACGAAACTATGTGTTGCCTATTTCTAGACGTCGAGCTATTTCTAACTTAATTTGTACAATTTCAGTTGTAACGGCGATAGCCCCACTTTTATAAACACGACGAGGTGCCTTTCTACTTCTGAAAACTTTGCTATTTTACCACAGAAAGAAAGCCGATCACGAATAGTAACGCTTATTTTTCATTTTGTTTTTTTTTCAGTCTGGAACATTAGATACGGCTACATCAAATTTAAGCAATGTGGTGCGATAACCATTTTCTTTTGTGAATTTTATTACGGATAAGTTAAACTAAGCCGAACAGGACGATAAAAATGTTCTTCCGCACATTATGAATATACAATATCTCATTTCGCACGCAATACGGAGTAATGAACTTCTGTAGAAACAACGGACTGACGATGAAAAACTAGTACAATAAGAGAATGCTTCAACAGAGTACCGTATAAGTCTACGAAGTAAACAAATAACTGTAGGGAGAGGGGTGAAAACTGCAAACCAGATACCGGTAAATTTCATTTTACTATAACTACACTCAAGCTTGCCAGTTTTAATCGATTTTCCAAGTCTGCTATGTGCAGATCTACAATTTAGCGTATAAATTTTTTTTTCGTATATAATGAGCACCAAAATTTTGTAGAAGAAAATCTGGAGAAAAAAGTGCACATTGCACGAGAAAAAATGGTATATACCTATTAAACATTCGGCCGTACTTTCATCAGACTTTGTGTAAACGGCTCTTACTATAGGCATTAATGGGCTTTCCTTGTTTTTGCCTTTGTCTGAAACATTTTCAGTTGTTATATTTCATGTAGTGTATTTACAATTTCTTTCAGTTTATAACTTTGTTAAATTGTTCAATTCATATTATAATTTTAAAAATATTTACAACTGATACTTTTGAAGGTTACTATACAGACCTGTATCATTATTGTTCGAACCCATTTAATGATGTATTTAAAATTTTAAATGGACGTTTGCCATCAGTAATGTAATTTATTTAGACAGCAATGTTTCGGCTACACTATAAAAATTTTAAGCTAAAAATAAATATAAAAATACAAAAAATTAAATAACATAATATTAATATACCACTTCAGTAACAGAAAAAATATATGAACAACACCTACTGTAAACTACACAGGCCTATACGCGAATAGATTACTTTGTGGAATCTAGTATCACACGAACGAGTGGCGTACCTCGACGAAATACGCTGTTAATGTTTCATTACCATTAGATTTAAAGCTACTGATTTTTAATTTTTGTTTGTTTATTCACCAAGTAGTATATTAAATAACTCATTCATAACCTCAGTACATTGCTAGTGTAATTGTAATGTATGTCAGTACATTGCTTAATTGGATCAGTTCTCCAAAACCGCAACAAGACTTTGTGATTTCAGTTATTATTCCTTCTGCGTTACGTTCGCATTCTGTTTTCTTCCGTGTTTGAAAGTAAAACTAACGGTTGTTTTTCTTTCAGTGTCATAAATCTCTGCATTCTTCACATTCTCTCATCATCGGTCGGAAAGTTTCTCACATAGACTTTCACTGTCATTCATATTATAAGTGCTTCAATGACATTAAACAATAGGGGACTTTCTCTTAGTATTTGCCGCTTTCTGATTTTCAAGCCTAAAATCCCAGTTCTGACATACATTTTTCAAATTTACACACAACTATGTCCTTTATATGAAATAAAGAGTAAGTTAAAACTAGAGATAACAGTCCATAGTTTTATTAGTACATTATATGTAGTTTTGGATAATGTAACCTTACTTTAGCAACAACCCATGCATTTGAATTGCAGTAATCGGGCAGAATCGTGTATGTTATGAGAAATTCATTGTCACTATTATGTTCCAACAATTTATTTTACTTTCTGTGTTGCTGTGATAACATAAGTCATTATATATAATAATATTTGGAAACACATATAGTTTCGTAAAGTAAAAAATATTCCATTGATTTACTTTTCATTATTAGAGATTTATTTAATTATATTAAGATTGTCATATAACAGGTTCAATTAATACGTAGGGCCTACAGCATTAAAAAAACTAAAATTACAATACCAAAGAATGACATCAAAATATGCAAAATATTTAGTAATTAAGTACAAAATTATAATATGTAATGAATAATATTATTCTACTGTAATATATTACAACAAAGGTAAGTGGGATTGCAGTGATAAGGTAAATACACAATTTAAATCACATCGTGTACAAAGTGGTATCATGTGTAACAAAGAGAATAACCCTATGATGAAAAACATAATTAGGAAAACACATAGAGCGTGAAGCGTGTAATGAGAATATAGAAAACAGATATGGTCTATTGACTCTGTACAGCTGTGAACTAAGCAATTTCCTCGCATAGAAAACAATGTTATCAGTTTTACCTACAGGGTCGAAGCAACCCTGATGCTACCTGCTACAGGTATTGGGTATTGTTCGGCGTATATCTGCCGCTATTGTGTTTTTTACTCTCTGTTGCTTTTTGCCGGCCTGAGGAAGATTCCCGAGGGAGAATCGAAACGTTTCATAACGACCGACCACGGTCTAACATCCCGGTTTTAACATGTAATTTTGAATATATTGACACCGTCCGTGGAAGCTTTAGGCAAAAGTTAACTATTACCAAATTTGAGTCTAAACACTTAGAACCTTAGACCGTAAAAGCGGCTGTTATAAATATTAAATAAATATAAAATTATAATAAAATCTGTATTATTAATATTAAAGTAATTATAAAATTTTAGATTTTTTTAGTAAAATTCTAAAATTTGTAATAAATCTATTAACGTAAGTTAGAAATACATGCACTAGATAAAGGTAAAGGTATTCGGAAATTATGCGTTGCTGTACAGATGTACTAAAAGCGCAAGCATTAGGTCTTGAATTATTCCATAGTCGTAATAATGTGACACTCCTGTAATTAGTAATACAATCAACTGAACTAAACCGAAGTGCTTAATGTTAAATATTCAGGTATTGAAGCAACTCTTGTAGCAATTAATTCCCTTTTAGTGCGCAGAATTAATGAATTTAGTGCTAAACTAATTAATTGATAATTAATGCGCAGAAGTAACAGCTGGCTTCCATCCAATAGCATATTCCAGGCTTTCTAAAGGAAGCTGTTAGATTAATTGTTATTTGATGGGCGTGTTCTTATGTTGATGAACATTTATCATTTGTTAAGTTTTAGCTGTACGCACTAAGTGCACAATCATCACTTTGAAAATTATGTAAAATATTAAAAAATGAACTTCTTGCATAAAATCTTAATATTTAATATTATATAAATTGTTCACTTTGTGCTGTAAGTATTTGATGGCATTTACGTAATTTACGTCGGATTCTATAAAAGACAGCATTACGAAAACGTGGTAAGTGGCAAATGTCCACACAGTAATAGTTGTCATTTTCAAGCAGTTTGAAACTCTAAACTTGAGAAGTGGAATTTATAGGCTATTCAAACGTCATAGACTAGATTTTAGTAAAACTATTAATAGAGTGTGAAATTTATTGCCGAAATGTTGTTTGATGTTAATGATTTTAAAAGTGCTAACGAAGGATTAAGAGTGGTTTAGTTAAATTGCTTTTATCTTTCACAATACTCATTAAGCGCTATTAAAACATAAGATATTACGTAAAACTGAAATCATTATTTTGCATATTTATTGTTATGCAAACTCTAGGAATCTGCCGGAATTATAAGTAGCAGAATTATAATACTAAAATTATTCTGGCAATTGACGAGAAATTTATTCCTCATTTTTTTATTTTTCTGAACATTATTTTTCAGTAGACGATAATGATAATTACTTTGAAACTAAGCTCTCATTACCTTTCTTAGTAATTAGCATGTTATTTGGTCGTGGTCTCTTTAAATCATCTGTTTCCGTATCAGCAAATGTTTTGGTCATGTGCCATCTATATATGCTCTGATTGCTACCGTTTTATTTTCTTAGTTCTGTAAGTAATGGCATCTACATGCTATTTGTGTGTCCACTAAATTATATTACTGACTCTTTTTTTATTCCAAGTGAAGATACTTCTGTCCTTAAATATGTAGACTGAGATTTGCATAATTTGTGTCTTCTGTGTCTTTGTTTTGATCCATTTTGAAGAATGAGTTAAAACAAATCACTCTTAACCATTATTAAATATAATTTATACTGAGGAAATTAACATATTTTTTTCTCTGAAAGTGCCATGTAACTACGTCTGTTTTTGTAAAACCTAAAGTTAAATATTTTAAATACAGTAAGTTCGTTTTTACTAAAGATTCCTGGTTGTACATTCACAAGAACAATACACAATTTAGTGTAAGCGGTTTAAAAGAAACATGTTACTTTCGAACAGATTTGGTGATGCATGATAACAGAATTTAATGTTTACATCCTGTAATCGAAATATACTGAGACAGAAAACAATTGTGAATGAACAACGCTTTATTGACAATTGTTACACACGCACTCACGGGCGAGCGCACGCACACATACATATTTATTTAATTTCTTATATAGTAACTCTCCTAATTTTTGAAGTTTATTGCAGTAATTAAATGGCAAAACCACAATTATAAATTTCCTCTTATTTTACTTGTAGGCCAATAAAATGTACTAGCAAAAGAAATTTATATTGTGCTAATATTGCGTGCATACACAATATACATAAACTGTGTTATATGATACGTGTATATCACACCTTTTTTACTTCCATATTCCTTAAGGAATGGAAGTATGGTGATGGCAAAAAAAATCGTGTTCGAGATTATTGCAGATTCTGATTCTACTACGCTCAAAACATGAAAAAAAGTCGTTTTCCGAAAAGTGTCTGTGTGTCTATGTGTGTGTGTGTCTGTAGATTTTTTTCTATGGCAAACGATAACTGCCGCAAATTAAAACAGAATCAAATAATTTTTTGCATACAGCCCTGATTTGTAGAGTACTCACGACCTATTGTTTTTGGTGAAGATCGGTTGAGGGAAAGGGGTAGTTTACCTGCAACGGTTTTTTTTTATCAAGGGAAATTTTTTTTTTTTGGCAAACGATAACAGCCGCAAATTCAAACAGAATCAAATAATGTTTCGCATACAGCCCTAAACTGTAGAGTTCTCAAGACCTATTGTTTGTGGTGAAGATCGGTTGAGGGAAAGGGGTAGTTTACCTGCAACGTTTTTTTAACAAGGGCATTTTATATGGCAAACGATAACAGCCGCAAATTCAAACAGAATCAAAAGATTATTTGCATACAGCCCTGATTTGTAGGATACTCAAGACCTATTGTTTTTGGTGAAGATCGGTTAAGGGGAAGGGGTAGTTTACCTGCAACTTTTTTTATCAAGCGTATTTTCTATGGCAAACGATAACAGCCGCAAATTCAAACAGAATCAAATACGTTTTTGCATACGTCCCTGAATTGTAGAGGTCTCAAGGACTTTCGATTTTGTTGAAGATCGGTTAAGGGGAAGGGGTAGTTTACCTGCAACCTTTTACGTTTTAACAAGAGTAAAGTACTTGAAAATTTATTTAAACGTTTTGAAACAATGGTAATTGTTGAAAATAAAATTATAAGGCAATAAAATTATAATTTTTTCATTTTAATGTAATATAATATTTTTCATTTAATACGGCAATAAAAAGGCAGGTAAGACACAAACACACACAAAGACACACACACACACACACACACACACACACACACACACACACACACACACACACACACACACACACACACACACACACACACACACACACACACACACACACACACACACACAATTCACGTTATTTCTGGCCTCACTAATGTTTATTTTCTTACGTTTGCACGCTTTTTAAATGGAAAGTGCCGAAACCCACACCAACATAACGCGTGCAAGCCGAAAAAATGGACATCAATTTGCTTACTGGCGAAGCTAGTAGTTAATGAATGGGTAGGCAAAAATCTTATCTTAAATTTTTTTTAAGGAATCACTAAAAGGACGGTGGGTCAAATCGGACGCTGAGGTAGAGTTTGCTGTAACCGAATGGTTCCACAAACAGCCGTAAGAATTTTACTAGCAGGGAATCTACAGGTTAGCGCAACAGTGGAACTCATGTCTTAATGTTATTGGAGACTTCTTTTAAAATCGTTGAATAAAAAAAGCTTTACAGCTCTATACGTGTGTCTATTGAACAATCCTTGTATTAGTCATACACAAAAAAATACAACTGATTGAACTTCAAATTTTTAAACTTGATTAGTTTCTATATTGTAGCGTGACAGAAAATCCTCTACATATTAAGTCATATAAAATCATAAAGTTTAATTACACCACATATGTTAAAATAATATTGAATGAGATTTAAGGAAATCAAAGGAATGAACCACGATAAAATAAAAATCCTCATTACATTATACAAAAACCACTATTTAAATATCAAAGAAAGTATTGAAAGCAACTCATATTATAAGATCAGTAATTTACCCAGGAAGCTAGGAGCAGTAAACAAATTAAATAACACCATATCAAGAAGAAAGAGAATCAGTTTAAGAGTGGTGAATACCAAAATACCCCAAAAACAAGAAGAAGGAAGAATAAAGTTTGTAATCAGGAAGAAAACAATACCCTGAAACCTTTAGAGAAGAACAAGGTCCGTGTCAGTAAATAAATTAGATACTCCAAACTAAACATCAGTCGAGATAACACAAAGTACCTTGGTTTACCCAAGAATGAAGAAGGAAGACAAGAAGACAAGAAGAATGAAGACTAGAAGAAGGACAAGAATGAAGACCAGAAGAAGGACAAGAATGAAGACAAGAAAGAAGATAAGAAGAAGGACAAGAAAGAAGACAGGAGGAGAGGAAGAAATAGTATGAAAGAAACACCGTTGTAAAACCTATTATTATTATTAACTACCATCAACCCCAAACCCACAAAAACGATTAAAAAGAAAGTATAACATACCAAAATCCTATAAAAATGTAATTATTTAGAAAACTAAAGTGCTGTATAGTATTATAAGAAGTGAACCGACTAAAGCTATTGTGTGATAAGAAAATAAACAAGTCTTAACAGTCCATGATTACTAAAGGTCTGGTCTGAGATAATAAGACTCAAAATATCAGAACCAACAGTGAAAGTGAATTTGCGTGTTTTTTAGAAACGCAATAAACTTAAAGTTAGTGATACTATGACTTATCAGTATGCTATATAACAACTTTAATATCCAATAATAAACAGCATAATAAAATAATAAAATGGAAGATTTCCAGTATTTTATTATTTTAATGTAACTCTTTATTTACAAGAAATTTGAAAAAATGCTAATAACTAGAGTATGGGTGGTCATGTTTACTGATGAAGGGTATCATAAATAATAATGGTTTAGACCAGAAAGGACTGGCATTAATTTAGTATTCATAGGTTTAAAATGTTTAAATAGACTATTTGTTCACAGCTATAAAATCAATGTTTGTAAGAGTTATTAGAAAATAAGATTTATATTATGTGTTTTAAATGAATAATGTTTGCTAAATAATAGCATACATACCATTAATAATGTTTCAATAGGTATGCTATGTTAACTCAAAAATAGTTAAAAGTATATGTTCAAACCATATCAGCAATATGTTCAATTGTGCAGATTGCTAAATAATGTTCATAATTATTTTGTATAACAGTAGTGTAATTAAATACTACACTTCACAATAAGTTATAAACCATTTTATTTTCATGTAATAGTAACTATGTAAAGTCAGAGGAGGAAGTAGGATTAAATTTATTTGAGAAAGACAGAAATATAAAATTCTAAAATCTAGGCCATTTGGTGAATTCACAGAAACAGAATAAACCAGTATAATTCACTTATAAATCCTGTAAACTAGCAAGATTTAGATAAGGTAACTCAGTTAACCACTACTGGGAATGATCCTATGAGTTAAAATGATAATAAGTAAATATACCTTAAAACATTGTAAATTTTCAAAATATATAAATTAATTAATTTTAAAGAGCAATGTCAAATTTACAGATTAACATAAAAAACCAGTTAGAAGGTTTAATTTATATGTATTTAAGGAAAGGAAGAGGAATATGACTAATTAAAATTTATTATAATAGTATTAATGATAATTAAAATGGAGGAAATTTGTATAAAGACGGAAATCCAATTTTAAGCCTATATTTCCAAAAAGTAAAGAAATTTGTTAATTTCCACAAAATGTCTACAGATATGGACTATAATACATCAATTTGAAGGTAATGAGATGATTAAACCAATGATAAGGTTCATAATTCATGAAAGTGATGAATAAAATAAATAAATTCCATATATAATGTAATATTTTATCATGTGTATGGGTAATCGAAATATGTTAAGAATACTTTTTCAAAGAGTAACTGGGCCAAATTTTGACCAAGTTAATTAGTCTTTTGTTGAATATCAAGCTGAAGAGTTGTGTGAAAAACGTTCCTTTAAAACCGAATCGAAAATGGTACTAGCAGTTAGCCATTAATATACGTGAATCGAGAGTTAGACGAATTAGACACTTTTTTAACTAAATCTACCAAAACGTTCACGACACTAGTGAAAACAAACAACTAACTTAATGATACGAGTGATATAAAACAGTAAAACAATATATTTAATCTAATTCACTCTACAAATCCTAACCATATCTTGAGAACTTTAACCCACAGAAGTGAACACATACAAAATAAACTAACTAACACAAGTTTACACGGAACACTTCTTCAGAATACACCAAATAACTTAACAGACATATTACACCAGTGCGGGAATATTTCAAACATTCATGAAGGTATATTTGCTGTGATTTTTTGACACGATGACATCGCAGTGAACTCGCCATATCTAGTAGCGGCCATCTTGAAATTCAAGCCTGCCTTCCTCATCATCCAGCAGTGACGTCATAGTCTGCATATGGTTTGACGACAACTTTCTTAAATATTACTTATTAGAATTATTTAAATACTGTTGAATAATAGTTATTGTATTTATTTTAATTGTTAATGTTATACTTTCTCGTCACCCTTCTCTGACTATTAATTTTAATCGCTCAAAGAACCTGTCCTTTATATAATACATATCATAATTTTTGTTCTGTATGCACAATCGATAATTCCCTGAGACGGAGTCGATAATTGTTCTCCATCGATAAAAAATCGATTATTTATTTAAATTGTTCAATAAATCTTTATATTTCCATTATTTTTATCTGTTATTATTTCACAGGCTAATTTAAGATTATTTATCAAGGCTGAGGGACTTCAAGAAGAAGAAAATATTTTATTTGAGTGAGATATTGGACCAGCAAGAAAAATCACCAATCGATTGCTGACTGGAGTTAATCTATTTAACTCCAGACTTGGTTCAAATCGTCCAGAAGTGCTCGATAGTCAATAAATACCTGCCTGATTATCAAAATGTTTACAAGAACCTTTTAAAACAGATCTTTTAAAACAGATTTATTTCTTGTTTACATACATTAATAAACATAAACAAAATATTTTATTATTTGAAAATTTTATTTTTTATAAAATTTTCCATCTACATTTTATTTTTTGTAACGACCGGCATACAGCGGTCTGGTTACAAAGTGGCGTCCAACTTAGAGGGCTTGATAAGATAAGCCTGGCAGCGGTTATCCAGTCAGGAAGAAGGGCAACAACGATAAATCAAAATGGCAGAATTTACACCAAAAGAAATGGAGATGATGGATAAGATAAAAGAAATGTTCCAACAATTAGTGGACAATCAAAAACGGTTAAATCAACCTTGGTGGAAAATTTAAGCAAGAAAATGGATGAGAACATGGAAGAGGCAAGAAAGGAAAGGAAGAAGCAACACAAATTGGTGATGGAGAAATTGGATGATATAAGCAATGATAATAAACTGTTTAGGGAAGGATTAAGAAAGGAGAAGACCGAGGAAATAAAAAATGATAGCAAACCAGAAATGGGAGAAATACCAAACGAAAAGACTTTGGAACAAATCGTAGTATTACCTGAAAAGAAAACTAACGGGAATACAGAAAATACTAAAGATGTGGAAGTGGAAGCAAGGGAAGGGAGGAAAAGGCTTCCAAAGAAATTAATGAAAACAAAGGAAGAAATGGAAATGATGAACCATGGTTTAAAGGATGTCAATAATATTCCAATTACTGACCATGAAGAAATCAGGAATTCCAGAAATTACGGAAGGAGATTAAAAATAATCTCAGAAATAATGTACCAACAGACAATAGTTTACCAATGGGGAAGGACCAGAGGTAAACGGAATACGACATGTGGACCAGATCAGTTTCAGTGCTGGACTGGACAATGTATTTCAGAAAGATGGAAATATAACATCTTATCGGACTGTGACGATGGCACTGGTGAATCACCAGAGTGTGTTCCATTAGTGCGCCATCCAGGACTATTCCAGGGTACAATTACACAAAAATATATACCTGCAGGATGGATATGTGATGGTAAACCAGATTATGGGGTTTCAGAGAAGCAAATAATTGATAAACCAGATGAAGACCCTCACAGATATTTTTCAGGTCATACAGCATATGGACCAGAAACATATTGGTATATAAGACAATATGATAAGGGGAACAACATAAGCTTAGTAGCCAACAAAGGAATAATGGCTAGAAGGATGAAGTACAAGACAAAGGCTAAACATGTCACTGGTACCGGAACAAGTATGAAGACTATGGTCATCCGGACCATGAGAGCAACTGAAATGACAGACTATGGTTAAGTCAAATACCAAACACCTCCACAAAAAGGGACTGATGTCATGATAACCGACAACGGCAAAACTAATGTCAAAGAAGAAGAAAATAATTACCAATGAGGAGAATAATTAGAAGAGTGAACCAAGAAACCAAAACGGGGATTTAAGAAATAAATTAATTAAGAAACTACACCTTACAAAGGAAATATGAGCAACAATGCACCATAATAAAAGCATCCACCTGGGTATAAAAGAAAAATAATGATAAGAAATACGTTTGAATAAAGACAAGAAAAGAGTCATACAATATTTATGAAACTAATATGATATGTTTACCACATAATATAGAAAACTATTACAATTATTTATGAAAAATATGATGACAAATGGAAGAGAAGAGAGAAAATTTAGAATTAAAAAAAAACCCCAAAATTCTAAAACACATGTAAGCCCACCTTACATAAAAATTATTTGAAGAAAATTTTATGGCAATAATTTAAGAGAAGAATTAAAACCATCAAAATTTCAAAGACAATGTAAGTACATCTTACTACAAGATTATTAATGAAACCATTTAGAAGATATATATATAAGAAGAAGTTAGAATTTAAAACCATCAAAATTCCAAACAAGGGTAAGATCACCTTACTAACAAAAAAAAATTTGAAAAACTTTACGACAAGAATATAAGATTAGAATAAAATCATCAAAATTTTAAAACAATGTAATACTTTACATAAAAAATTATTTGAAGAAAATTTTATGGCAATAATATAAGAAGTTAGAATTTAAAATCCTCAAAATTCTAAGACAAAAGTAAGTCCACCTTACATAAAAAATTATTTGAAGAAAACTTTATGGCAAGAATATAAAAAGAATTTAGAATGAGAAATCATCTAAATTTAAAAAAAAGATTGTAAGTTCACCTTACTAACCAAGAATTTGAGAAAAAATATTTTGAAGAGATAAATATAAAACAGAAGGTAGATTGAAATAATATAAGTTCTAAAAAGGAAAGCAAGCCCACCTTACATACAAATTATTTGCGAAAACTTTATGGAATACTATAAAAAGAGTGAATTTTGAATTGTGTATAAATCAAGTTTCCAAACCAAGAATAAGTACAACTTACCAACCAATTATTAATAAAACACTTTGGTGAGATAAACAGAAGAGATTTAATACCATATTTATGGTAAGCATAAAATATAATTACCATGTTAATAAAGGATCATAATGGGATCAATAAAGGAAACAGACTTTAGAATTAAAACAAATAATTCTGGAAGGTATGATCATGTCTAATTTCAATATAAAGAGTGAAAACCTTTCCATAAAATGATGCAAAAGGAAATAAAAAAAAAATACGATACGATTTGAGTTGATACGATTTGAGTGATTGAATATAATAAGATACAAAAACTTATGTGGAATTATGAGATAATAAAACTTTGAAGTGGTATGAGGAGAAATTATGACCTCATTATGAAATTAATGAAAAACATTCATTCGAAAGTATAATAACCATGACAGGAATAATGTGAGAATAATATCAAAGATATACGTAATTAAACGAATTAATATAAAATGATTTATGAATTAAATGTCAATTATAATAATGACAGTTATAAAAGGTTCTAGAAAATAGAACAAGTGGAAATTTAAGAACAAAGAAACAGTCTAAAAATGTCATAAAGATATGCTACTATAAACAATGCAGATTATAATAAAAAAACCAGAAGGTAATAAAGAATTTATAACCAAAAGATTTATATGATAAGAAAAGTTGAAAAATGTAATAATAGAAGAGCTTCCTACCATAATATCAAATGAAAGAAACATCCAGTTAACGAGTCAGAAGAACAATTGAGATAGGAATATTATAATCTCTGAGAAAAGTAATAAGTAATAAGTGAAGTATCCCAAAGATATTTTTTTTTAAATAGTAACAAATGTGTACTATTCTGAATAATTTTTTTAATCTGTCTGTAGATAATTCCAGCAGTATTAATATGTTTTTTGAGCAGAGATGATTTGCCTCTGTACTCAAATATGTGTGAAGTATTGGACAGCAGAGGAAAGTAGCGTACAGTGCCTCTCTGAACTGAACCAGCTCACAAATTAGGGAACGATAGGGAGGAAATATCCCAAGGAGAAAATACTAAGAAGAAATATGAAAATGAAATAATAAATATGAAACTCAGATGACTATTACTATCAAGGAAGATCAAGTGAGAATGATATAAACTCAAATATAAATAAGAAAATTTTTAAAATGGAAGGAAGTCCAGAATAATAAACCTAGAATAATTATCATAAGCAATTGTTTCAGACAAAGCAAGTATAGTCTGAAAAAATTACTTCTGGAGAAGGGCATTCTGTAGCGTGACAGAAAATTCACTACATATTAAGTCATATAATATCATAAAGTTTAATTACACCACATATGTTAAAATAATATTGAATGAGATTTAAGGAAATCAAAGGAATGAACCACGATAAAATAAAAATCCTCATTACATTATACAAAAACCACTATTTAAATATCAAAGAAAGTATTGAAAGCAACTCATATTATAAGATCAGTAATTTACCCAGGAAGCTAGGAGCAGTAAACAAATTAAATAACACCATATCAAGAAGAAAGAGAATCAGTTTAAGAGTGGTGAATACCAAAATACCCCAAAAACAAGAAGAAGGAAGAATAAAGTTTGTAATCAGGAAGAAAACTATACCCTGAAACCTTTAGAGAAGAACAAGGTCCGTGTCAGTAAATAAATTAGATACTCCAAACTAAACATCAGTCGAGATAACACAAAGTACCTTGGTTTACCCAAGAATGAAGAAGGAAGACAAGAAGACAAGAAGAATGAAGACTAGAAGAAGGACAAGAATGAAGACCAGAAGAAGGACAAGAATGAAGACAAGAAAGAAGATAAGAAGAAGGACAAGAAAGAAGACAGGAGGAGAGGAAGAAATAGTATGAAAGAAACACCGTTGTAAAACCTATTATTATTATTAACTACCATCAACCCCAAACCCACAAAAACGATTAAAAAGAAAGTATAACATACCAAAATCCTATAAAAATGTAATTATTTAGAAAACTAAAGTGCTGTATAGTATTATAAGAAGTGAACCGACTAAAGCTATTGTGTGATAAGAAAATAAACAAGTCTTAACAGTCCATGATTACTAAAGGTCTGGTCTGAGATAATAAGACTCAAAATATCAGAACCAACAGTGAAAGTGAATTTGCGTGTTTTTTAGAAACGCAATAAACTTAAAGTTAGTGATACTATGACTTATCAGTATGCTATATAACAACTTTAATATCCAATAATAAACAGCATAATAAAATAATAAAATGGAAGATTTCCAGTATTTTATTATTTTAATGTAACTCTTTATTTACAAGACATTTGTAAAAAATGCTAATAACTAGAGTA
Organism: Magicicada septendecula; assembly: GCA_034769895.1. NCBI lineage: Eukaryota > Metazoa > Arthropoda > Insecta > Hemiptera > Cicadidae > Magicicada > Magicicada septendecula. Next base: position 291,993,628 of record CM068367.1, read on the forward strand.
TGGGTGGTCATGTTTACTGATGAAGGGTATCATAAATAATAATGGTTTAGACCAGAAAGGACTGGCATTAATTTAGTATTCATAGGTTTAAAATGTTTAAATAGACTATTTGTTCACAGCTATAAAATCAATGTTTGTAAGAGTTATTAGAAAATAAGATTTATATTATGTGTTTTAAATGAATAATGTTTGCTAAATAATAGCATACATACCATTAATAATGTTTCAATAGGTATGCTATGTTAACTCAAAAATAGTTAAAAGTATATGTTCAAACCATATCAGCAATATGTTCAATTGTGCAGATTGCTAAATAATGTTCATAATTATTTTGTATAACAGTAGTGTAATTAAATACTACACTTCACAATAAGTTATAAACCATTTTATTTTCATGTAATAGTAACTATGTAAAGTCAGAGGAGGAAGTAGGATTAAATTTATTTGAGAAAGACAGAAATATAAAATTCTAAAATCTAGGCCATTTGGTGAATTCACAGAAACAGAATAAACCAGTATAATTCACTTATAAATCCTGTAAACTAGCAAGATTTAGATAAGGTAACTCAGTTAACCACTACTGGGAATGATCCTATGAGTTAAAATGATAATAAGGAAATATACCTTAAAACATTGTAAATTTTCAAAATATATAAATTAATTAATTTTAAAGAGCAATGTCAAATTTACAGATTAACATAAAAAACCAGTTCAAAGGTTTAATTTATATGTATTTAAGGAAAGGAAGAGGAATATGACTAATTAAAATTTATTATAATAGTATTAATGATAATTAAAATGGAGGAAATTTGTATAAAGACGAAAATCCAATTTTGAGCCTATATTTCCAAAAAGTAAAGAAATTTGTTAATTTCCAAAAAATGTCTACAGATATGGACTATAATACATCAATTTGAAGGTAATGAGATGATTAAACCAATGATAAGGTTCATAATTCATGAAAGTGATGAATAAAATAAATAAATTCCATATATAATGTAATATTTTATCATGTGTATGGGTAATCGAAATATGTTAAGAATACTTTTTCAAAGAGTAACTGGGCCAAATTTTGACCAAGTTAATTAGTCTTTTGTTGAATATCAAGCTGAAGAGTTGTGTGAAAAACGTTCCTTTAAAACCGAATCGAAAATGGTACTAGCAGTTAGCCACTAATATACGTGAATCGAGAGTTAGACGAATTAGACACTTTTTTAACTAAATCTACCAAAACGTTCACGACACTAGTGAAAACAAACAACTAACTTAATGATACGAGTGATATAAAACAGTAAAACAATATATTTAATCTAATTCACTCTACAAATCCTAACCATATCTTGAGAACTTTAACCCACAGAAGTGAACACATACAAAATAAACTAACTAACACAAGTTTACACGGAACACTTCTTCAGAATACACCAAATAACTTAACAGACATATTACACCAGTGCGGGAATATTTCAAACATTCATGAAGGTATATTTGCTGTGATTTTTTGACACGATGACATCGCAGTGAACTCGCCATATCTAGTAGCGGCCATCTTGAAATTTAAGCCTGCCTTCCTCATCATCCAGCAGTGACGTCATAGTCTGCATATGGTTTGACGACAACTTTCTTAAATATTACATATTAGAATTATTTAAATACTGTTGAATAATAATTATTGTATTTATTTTAATTGTTAATGTTATACTTTCTCGTCACCCTTCTCTGACTATTAATTTTAATCGCTCAAAGAACCTGTCATTTATATAATACATATCATAATTTTTGTTCTGTATGCACAATCGATAATTCCCTGAGACGGAGTCGATAATTGTTCTCCATCGATAAATAATCGATTATTTATTTAAATTGTTCAATAAATCTTTATATTTCCATTATTTTTATCTGTTATTATTTCACAGGCTAATTTAAGATTATTTATCAAGGCTGAGGGACTTCAAGAAGAAGAAAATATTTTATTTGAGTGAGATATTGGACCAGCAAGAAAAATCACCAATCGATTGCTGACTGGAGTTAATCTATTTAACTCCAGACTTGGTTCAAATCGTCCAGAAGTGCTCGATAGTCAATAAATACCTGCCTGATTATCAAAATTTTTACAAGAACCTTTTAAAACAGATTTGTTTCTTATTTACATACATTAATAAACATAAACAAAATTTTTTATTATTTGAAAATTTTATTTTTTATAAAATTTTCCATCTACATTTTATTTTTTGTAACGACCGGCATACAGCGGTCTGGTTACAATATATATGTTTAATGTTACAAATAATTCAAATAACAATCTTGATTATCTGTTAGTTCAGCGGAATAACAGTGACACTTTTAATAACCGCATAAAATAAACACTTAGAAACAACACAGGCGCTTTAACTGAACTGTTTGGACCACAGAAGTGAGGCATGCCTCAACGCTCTATGTGTACAGCGCGGGACAATCCCCACTCCCTACACTTCCCTATCACACCACTACATTGCTTACATACGATGTATACAAAAAACGCTGAGGCAAGTTCAGGTTGCCTCATTCGCTTTAAACGAACTATGCCGAATCTCACCTGTCACCATCTAGCGGTCGCTCAATAAAGCACGTTTCGGTTTAATAAATTTGACAGTCGCAGTAACAATGTATAATCTTTACGTTATGTAGTTCATACGTATTTATAATTTGTATTCTACAGAATTTTTTAGGGTAGGCATTGCCTCAATTGCCTCCATGTAACTTCGCCACTGATATATATGTGTACAACGTTATCGGCAACAAAGAAGTAGTTTTTGTTAAAATTCCTTCCCGGGATATTTGGCCGTAGTCCAATGTTTTCTACAAAACCAGACATTTCGGCAATGCCATCGACTTCCATCATCAGTGAAAATCGAGTGCGATAACGTGAGGTGGTATACATTAGTGACCACAGTACTGTGGTTAAGGCTGAAGCAGTAAGTAGAAAGAAGTAGTTTCTATGGTAATATTTCATTTCGAAAATGATTTTAAATATAAATCTTAGAATATGGAAGTCATGTATGGTTCTCCATACCGATATTTTACTAATTTTTGAAAATAATATAATGAACAAGTTTTCGTAATTGTTTTATAACATTTCAAAATCTCGTTGAGTCAATAGCCTACATGACAAACGCATCTCAGTCACGAGGACTGTTTTCTGTATATCTTGTATTCATAAATTTTGAATACAAGATATTTTATATAGAGATTTTCGGTTTTATTTTTTAATATTACACATTCGTTCCTCCCCCCACATACACACACAGATTTCTGAGTTTTACGCATATAAGGATATTATTAAACAGATCTGAACATTTGAGAACTTGAGTGCACACATACCATCTTTGCACCAATGGCAATAAATTCACACTTAGTGCAGACATGATATTCATGAAACAGATACGCGATAGCACTAGTATTCATATATAAACATTCATATTTTACAGTTTATTAACGTTTAAAAAACAGAAAACTTTTCCATCGTGTCGCTAATTTATTGGTTAGCAGAACGGAGGTTTATCACAGTGTAATGCTTTCAGTTTGTGCTAAATGCTAAACTACATAATGTTGTTTTGAACGTTATTTGGTTTATGTGAAGGTTTCGTAATAATCTCGTATTATTTTCTTTTTTACCTAGCTAACAAATATAGTCAATTAAAGTTTTTTCACAAGATTTAAAGTATTTATAAGGATTGCCGGCAAATATAGGCGATTTTCCTTACAGAAATTAACGTAAAACTTGAATGAAATAGTTATTCGCGATTGGTGGAATATAATTAATAGCAGCTATATATTGTTTGAGAGGACAAGGAGAGCTTTCTCTGCGTTTAAATTTGCTTTCCTGTTAGTTTTAGTCTCACTATTTAATAAACATTCTTTCTCGTTTTCATTCCTTTCTTTCAGTACTAATGATTTCCATGTTTCTCTTACTGTGTGTCGCTTTTGCTTTTTGTACCACATCCTCTTCTGTATTTAATAGTATTTCTTTTAGTCAAATTTTTGTTTTAACTAAAAATTTAGTTTTTGCTTGTTTCTATTTAAAAGTAACCCTACGAGGGTCAGTTGAAAGTTCTGTAGCTTAGCGGTAAAACTAAAATTTTTCGTGTGCTGCATGATTTGTATTTTATGTGAACTCCTGTTAATTTCCAAACTATTTATCAATCAATTCATTATTTAGAAGCTGTTGAAAATTTACTTGTATGCGTGTTTTGAAAAAATGGACAAAATAAAAGATTACATGTATTATCTTTGTTAAAATTATTTAGCGCCAACAAAAATTCAGGACGAAATTGTAAATGTGTCAGGAGGTGCTGCTACTTCAAAACCAACGGTCTGTAAATGGGCACTTGAGTTTAAACGTGGTCGTAGCAGCTATCTTGCACAAAGCTTTTTACACCAAGTTCTTGAGTTAAGGTATGATGCACACGGTCATAGGATATGCCTATGATTTCAGCAACGTCATCCACTCCTCAATCTGTAGTCTTCCAAAACCGTATTAAATTTTCTCAATAATGTCATTTTTTGTTGCACTTTTTGGATGTCCACTGCTGGGATCGTCTTCAATGCTTGTACGACCACGTTTAAACTCGAGTGTGCCCCACTTACCGTTGTTTCTGAAGCCGCAGCATCTCCTAACACATTTACAATTTCGTTTTGATTTTCCATTGGCGCTAAAACGTTTTTAACAGAGAATTGATCACAACACGTTGTTTGATTTTATGCACTTAAAAAACATGCGTGACAGGAAAATTTAAAAAGCTGGTAAAAAGTGAATAAATTGACAGATATGTCTGGAAATTAACAGGTGTTCACGCGAAATATAGGCCTACGTCTTGCAGCACACGAAAGACTTTACTTCTACCACTGAGCTATAGATGTCGCTCCGAGAATTTTTCAACTGACCCTCGTATATACCGGCAATTCATGGTACAAGCGTGAGCCTAACAACAATGACTGAGAGACCGTTAAAGTATCACGAGTTTTAGCCGACGGCAGACATTATTCATTAAATATGAAATTCCCTCACAGTTTACTGGTATTTTGTTTATACTGGGACTGATTTACGTCCACTTGTCACTTGTCTCAGATTTTCTACATATTGGTTCAAGTTATTCACACACTCACCCACACACGCGCGCGCGCGCACACACACATGCTTAAACATCTTTCACTTGTAACAATAAATTAATACAGTCTTGTATAATCAACAGTAAAATATTATACGCTACATTTCTGAGCAGGTGAAATAAATATTCAGGATGCTGAACTGAATTCAATTACAAACTGAGTGCGTCTCGAAAACTAAGTTATGAGTTTGTAACGGCGTTTTGCCGCTACACAATAAATTAAAACTGTTTTTCACCTTATTGTTGTGGTAAATCGGCAGCGTGTCCTCTTCGGTCTTAGGTCCGCGATCCTGGATGCTCCTTTGTAGTCGTGTAGTCCTGGAGTCCTTGATCCTCGTCCCCCGCTGGATTCTATTACATGTACTTGGCTGCTCCCTCGTCTCCCGTCATGGTCTCAGGTTTCAGGTGTTTTCACAAAAGTGATGAGTAGTCGTGAAGAACCTCCGGCTGCTGCTGTGGTTGATATAGAAAAGTTGTTGTCTCTGGGTAGAACCTTCGGCTGCTGCGGTAGTTGTACGAGAAAGAGTTGTAGTTGGCGGGCAGAGCCTCCGGCTGCTACTATGGTTGAACGAGAAAGAGAATTAAGTTAGTGCGTCTCGTGTATTTATACCCTAGGGCGCTAAAATCATGTTTTGACAACATTCTGCATGTCAGAGTCTGTCGTTGGCGTCCTTTCTCACACACGATTGTTATCACACTTAATTCGCCTGTCCTCGCGAAATGCGAAGTCTTTTGCACATTACCCGATATTCATCTTGTCGGTAATTTTTATGTGTTCACTGTGTATAAACCGTTTTTCTTTATCTTAATTAACATGAGTTTTTTATTTTTATTTTCACTACAATCGCACTTTTTATTCTTTTCACATTATTTTTTATACACATGTGCGTCTTATTTTTATACACACTTTGGTGTATTTGGTTTTGTGATATTATGCACACAATCTTTACAAAATAAATAAATTCATATAATTAATAGCGTTCATTAAGGGTGACGCTTTTCAGGAATCGACAGGTCTCACACACATATGTAACATACGCGTGTACACACAGACACAGCAAAGTGGCGTGATCAACCTGTCCCAACATGAAAGTCTGGTCGTTCCTTTTACAGTTCAGATTGAAAGCTGAATTATTATTGCTAACAATATGAATTATTTATTTATTTTAATTACTTTGTGCAATGCACAGTACCCTATACATTTGTACTGTTGCAATTTATTATTAACTCCAGTATTCAAAATATACTTCCGCAGCAAAACGCCTAACTTTTTTAGTTAACCTTACCCCATCTTCTAACAAGTTCGAATATCAGTGAAACAACTAGATAAAATATTGCCTCTTCAAATACAATCTTCAAACGCAAAAAGCGTCATGCTACAATATAACTTTTCAAACATTCGTCTATTATGTAATATTTTAGTGTGCCTCAAAACTCGACTTGAAGTTTGTTTCAAATTCAAGTAACAAACAGTTTATAGATTTTTGTTTAAGTTCTGTAACGTGTGACTTTTTAAGTTTGCGGTTAGAAGTCCTACATTTGACAGAGAAGTAGTGTTACTGCACTCCAAGATTTGACGTAAGTAAAGAACAAAAATATGATTATGCAGAGATCTAATGAATACAATGAAAATTAACCAGTAATTTGTTGCCCACGTAAAAATCCTATTAATAATAATGTTTTTTTCAATATATTTATTGCTAACGTAAGTGACATTGTTATCGTAAAGAATAACTGTAGCAAAATAATAACCTTGAAATATATTAAAAAAAAAATGTACGTTTAACGTTTAAAAGTTAATACATTTTGTAAACAGGACTTCATATTAATCGAATAAAAATATGATGTACATATTTTTTAATGGAAAAATTTATTTTTTGCCTACATATTGATATTAAATATTCATGTTTTATAAAAAGGCAATTAATTGTTTCTATAAGTTATGTTTTGTGCGCGTTTAAATCTACTAACTTCTATAACGCTTGGAAAAAATATTACAATCTTGTTATTTTACGGTGGCCTGTGCTGCGTTAAAAGCTGTCGTAGTCGGGCGAGGGGGACACAATGCGATGTTCGGTTGTACTGACAAGAAGTAATAATATATACATTTACAAGACGTCTTAAATATATTACTACAGAGTACAGCAGTAGAAACAAAAGTTTTTAAAAGTCTAAAACATTCAGGAATAGAAAGTTGAGGAAAATTCTAAATATAATGTATAATAAAAGATATAGGCTAGAAGACTCTCTTGTAGAAATTTTAGTAGCGCTAACATCAAATGGAAGTGATATCTATACGTATTAAGAATGATCACGCGTATTTCCATTAAACCGATAATAATTCTGTAGAATACAAAATCTATAGTCTATTTGCAAAATCAATTTGATTTTGAAAAATTAAGTAGATTGTGACTATCTATCTGGAAAAAGCTGAAGAATAAAAACTAAAATGCATTGTAGTGGATATAAGGGAAATCTACTTATTATAAAAGAATAATATTTTTAAATGGATAGATAATAGAAGCCTTAAGCATTAAAAAGAAGGTCAGAAGAGAGGAAGTTTATAAAATGTTATTTTTTAATGTTGTTTAATGTAACATTTAAATTCTGAATTTAATTGAATTTACAATCTACATTTTTATATTCCACGTTATGAAACTATTATATAAAGTAAAAATATTCCTCAAAACATATTGGAATTAAACTTTAGTGTAGGTGTCTTTACAAGACTTACTTAAAGCAGTCTAATATAAAGAATTGCATATTACCTATGTTAAATTAAGATAACAGTAGTGGGCCGAGCAAAAATTTAACTGTTTAATTACAATTACTTTCAGAGTACCTAATATTTAATATAATTATTATATTAAAATTTCTTGTTATTGTAATTCTGGTACCTACGCGTACTCTGTTAGTAACACTTAGAATAAATGTGTAACTGTAAAAAGATGAAGTGTCATGGTAATTACTCCAAAATAGTTAGTTGGTTAATAAAAATGTACTAACAAGGATCTGGAGATATTGTTTAAAAATAATTCGATATTTGAAACCAAAAACATTTAGTGATTGCTAGACGATGACTACTAATACACACTTAATGACTTGTACGTAGGCCTTAATTTATGTTTGTTTCAGGGTTGTCATTATACAAAAATGGTTCCTCCGATTGTCAAATCGAAACTACGTAGTTGTAAACTAAATATATAAAATATTGGAAAATGTCTTTGGCAATAATTAAGAAGAAACGGCCAGTTATTGTATAGTAAATGTTAATAACATTTACAATAACAAATTAAATGCTCCAATCAGCTGTTTCACTTATACATGTAATGATAATGATTGAACATTGAATACCTGAAACTTAAATTTACACATTGAGTAATTCATTTCACTAAAGTACGAAGGAAGAAATTTCGTATTTCTGTTGTTGTGGAAAGTCGTGGTTAGTTAGTAAACTCCGTATGAAATTCCATTTTGCTCATGGTTTTATACTGTCAAGAACACTTGACTCCAGTGACATTTAATTTTTTCAAAGTAAAACGAGGGGATATAACGTAGAGCGACGCGCATTGCCAGCCAAGCCTGTCATAGGAACGCCTTGTGTTTATAGAATGCCTGACGTTTGCCGAGAAAATTTTTATAATTAAAACTCTATCAACATTAATCCTTAAATTTTTAGTGACCGTCAATCAGTGAATGTTTTAGTGGATAGTTAGTGAGGATCGGTCAATAATACAACTTTTAGTAATTTTGCGTCGACGTTTCGACAATATTTATTGTCATCTTCAGGACAATTGTTGCAGACGCCAAACTCACAGTTGTGTGTTTGGCGTCTGCAACAATTGTCCTGAAGATGACAATAAATATTGTCGAAACGTCGACGCAAAATTACTAAAAGTTGTATTATTGACCGATCCTCACTAACTATCCACTAAAACACTCTATCAACATTGTTAGTGAAAAACGGATATCTGATATTGTTTAGAAAACGTCAATTAATCAGTCAATTAAATGACTTGTGTGTTTATAAACTAAGTACATTGTGTGTTTGTAAATACATTATCGCCACAGTTTTTTAGATAACTAATCAGAGGTTACACATCCGCATACGTTACCGACCTACGGAATTACACGAGTACACAGATTTAACAAATTACAAATTTCGGTATATATTCAACCTCATAAGACAGTTACACCTACTCAAAATGTTTTAGGGAAACTTGTTTTGTAAAACATAGATTTACATTCTTGTAAGAAATATAGAAAATGCACAACACGTGAATTAGTAATATAATAATAGTACACGCACTGAAATCAATCAGCAAAAGACTGATATTCTAAAATGTTAAAAAGAAATCTAAATTTTAAAATTATTTGGTAAATATAAGATATACACATTTGGAATTGTTGGCTTAAGTTTACTATACCAGACCTAACTACCAATACCTAAAAGTTTACAAAATCTTCAAAATAATGTCTCGTTTCCAACATAACACGAAAACCACACTACTGTAAAAATCAATAAATTATTGTGTGAAGAAATTATTTAATTTAATCTTTGCTATCATTTTATTTTTTGTCTTTTAGTGTCGAGACAGTGTTTGATGTTGGTACCGAGCCAGACGTTTCTAATAAATGTACGGTAGTGAGACGTAAATAGCACAATTGCAATCAAGCTGGGTCAGATACCTGCGTAAGGTACGACGAGCTGGCGAGTCGCTGGAATGGCCAATACAAATACTGAGGAAGAATTTCCACTGCGGTAGCCAAAACCTCTCAATGGAAAAGGCACAGATTTGCTGTAAACACCAGAAAAAACTAAACAAAAAGCGGAAAATTAAACTTAGAGCCTGAAACAATTCGCAAGAATTTGAACATATTAACTTATTGATAAAACTGGTAATTAAAAAAAAATGTATAAAGTTACTTTATACTGTATAGATTCTTAAGTTAACTTATTTCTTATTTAGTCCAGCTTCTGACATCTCTCGCATCCTCCACACCACAGACTTCTCCAGTCAAGACTTTACAAGCCTCTTTTCTCCGTCTCATCGTGTACGGCCTCCTGACACGATTTTTTGGGTCTATCCTGTTTCCGTCGTCTAGTGAAAACCCTGTTCAGAACCTTCTTGGGCGAATGATCAAAAGACATATGTTCCGTTTTGTGCTTATGGTGTCTAAAATTGTTTTCTCAACACACAGTTTCCTCTTGGTACCTTCATTCATAATGGACTGGAGCCTGGAAACCTCCTCAAAACATTGGAAAGTCCATTGCCACTGCTTGATAACACTTCAAGCTTTTCCCAAGTTCCAGACATATAAGTGACTATACTTTTCAAGGGAAAATCAGTTTTTTGTTTTGTGGGTTGTAATTACAGAAATAACTTTTAATATTTAACAATATCAAGAAAATTCTAGTAATATCGAGGATTACTAGTACGGTATTTTAGGCTATTATTATACTTGTGCTGATATGATAATGTGATTATTATACGATTATTTACTTGCTACTATTACTTAGAGCGCTATTATATTATTCTATAAAATATAAAAACATTACATGGAAAGTAACTAAAATAATCCACACCCTTTAAATACACTTTAAATATGCGAAACAGAACTTGGTGTTCTTACAAACCGCTTTCCCTTTTACTGCAAACTAAGCGCTACTCTTCATTTTCCCAAACGTCTGGATTTAATTCATTAGGAATCCTTTCTTTTATGTTGAATCCATTTAAACTCTTTCTTTAGTAATCATTCATTTTTCACGTGACCATATAATCTCAAATGTTTTCCTGTATATTGTCTAGTAATGTCTTATTCACCTCTATTCCTTCTTTCCCTGATTTTATCTGTTCTATCAATAAGTTTATAAGTTTATTGTCTTTGTGATCAGACTTCATCTAGTTGCTTCCTGTAGGACCACTTTGTAGTCCCTTTCGTCAATAGTGATCAGCATTCTTAAACTGTTATAACCATCCGTACTTCTTGTAATTCTCATGTCAGCAATCAAATATGCATGAACTAAAATTTATGAACATTTATTTGAAATTTAATGAAAGCCCTAATGTTTAAAGAGCTTATATTTAGCTTTTGTTTCATGCAGGATATATCAGGAGTGTGCTCAGTAAGAACAATATTGTTGTTGACAAATAAAAGAGATTTTTAGAATCTCCAACTAAATTTCCATTGTATTCAATTATCTGGATAAAATTTTAAAAATACCCTGCCTGTTAAAAGACTTTATTTACTTTTGAAAGGTCAGATTTTTTACCTAGGCCAGATTAGTGACACATACTAATTACTAGCGATCTTACATTTTTTCCAACTCTTCATACTCTTTTAAATAATTGTTAAAGTAAATAATTATAAGCTGTTGAAATTTACGTTCAACTGATCTTATTAGCATTCTTCATAAAAGTATGAATGATAAATGTTATTATTAATGCCATGAGATAGTAAGTCTCTAACGTCTCTAGAATATGAGCTGAAGGTAACTATTGAATGTCATCACACAATGCTTTTAATACAGGACGTACTGTCTTCTTATTCAACATGATAATTTGAAATTCTGTCAATTTTTATTAAAGTAGTAAATGTAATTGTATTTATGTAATGCATATTTTAATTCAGACGTAAGTTACTTCATCTTGAATGGTGAAAGAGGCTCAAGTTATTTGTAACTTCAGACATCACCATCAAAATAACTTAAATTTGAATTTCTGTATCATGTTTATGTTTAAAGAAAATATGTCGTCTAGATTTATATCAGAATTAAGGGGAGTCATTACCTTTTTATGAAAAAAATGCAAGAAAAATTAATCTTAAAAATTCTTATTTCTTCGTATTTACAGAAATGTATAGTTTTGTATGCTTTAATGGTCATTTAGAGGTTAAAAAATCAATAAATTAAAACAAATACACTCTATTTAACGTACGATCTAAAGTCATCATCTTAATCTTTGTCCGTTGGTAAATAATAGTTGGTGCAAGTTCAATAAGGCAAAAGAAGATAGAACAATCTACAAACATAATGACTTCCTACCAGAAGCAGTAATAGAAGCTATTAAGCCCATATATAGAGACTTGTCTTATGAAGATCTCTTAAAACGCTGTCTTCACGGGATAACTCAGAATTCAAGCGAAAGTTTCAATAGTTCTGTATGGCAAAGACTCCCAACACTGTATTTGTGGGCCTCTAAACTCTCAAACTTGAAGTCACAGATGCAACTATAAGCTCTAATGAAGGTTGTATTGGAAAGGAAAATTTTCTTCAAGGGCCTCAGATCAATACTGGGAAATTTATGGTTGAAGGTTTCAAACAGATTGACGCAAAGCGTATACGAAAGACTGCTAAGGAGACTCAAGAACAAAATGAAAGGCTCTTGAACAAAGTGAGAAGAAGACTCTTAAAAAGGAAGAGAGAAGAATGTAAAAGTGAAAGTTTGTGTCCTGGTGGAAATAGAGACATAAAATTTGTTAAAATGTGTTTTCAATTTTTAAACTAGCTTTCCGAAAAGTTACCACTTTTCACATTTAGGTACATTTTTCTAAAAAAACTATTAAAACTTACAAGCCTGATATTTTGCAGACATGTTATTTACTCTTATACAAGTTTGCCTTACCAGAATTATAAAAAATAATTAGCAATACCTTTAACTTAATTTAAAATTTTACGTGAATATATTTTATAAAAGTTAAAATTTTTTAAAATCATAATCAAACATGATATTTTAGTAAATCTGCTACAGTAACAAAAGGTTACTTAGTATTTTTTTTTAATTTTATAGAGATAGGATTAACCGTTTTTGAAATAATTGTACCTAAAGCGAACTAATTTTTCTATTTAAATAGGATTGGATCGGAAAGGTTACCGATTCTCCTTAGATTGTAATACAACGATTGGAATTAGAAGCGATATCTTAACTTGAAATGAACTATGACCAACATTTGTATGACGCTGGTGTGTTAGGTGTCTTAATTAATTTATTCAATTGTATGGTATCCTCTTATATATGCCTCTTCTTAAGGATATCCCCCAGGGACCATAATTCCCTGGATTATTAGATGTGTCCTGCTATTGGCCATGAATAATAGATAGAGAGCTGCAGGAAATTGTAGCCTAGATGGATTTATTTTACAATTTATCGCAGCTAAATAACTTAACCACAAAATAAATTTTCCACCAAACACCGCCTAAACATTTCAGTGCATTCATCTCTAATATACACCTAAAACTCTTTCTTTTTTTTTAGAAATAATTGCTTGTCTGTCACTTACGTTGAGAAATAGGATATCTGACCATAGATGTCTGATATATGGTCAGGGACCATAAGATGTCTGATTTAATAATTTTGAGAATAGTTTAATGTCAATGCTGTTCACATTTTCTCAGCTTAGAGCTTAGTATACAACCTAACGTTGTAATCGATAACCTAACACTTGCACCTTTGACGTTAGTTAACGAGATGAAATAGACGATATTTATCATAACAGAAAATATCCAGACAACAATCTTCAATTATGAAGTGTTATTCATTATCGACATAATATTAGAAACTCTTTTGGTCGTTTATTATATAAGTATGTGTTATATATTGCAACGATACGTTTAGCATAAGTCTCCGTATCAACCCCTGACTAAGGTATGATAACATACGAACGCACGTATGAGTCGTGTAAAAGATGTAAATAATAAAAATAATGTAATAATTAAGCGTTAGGTATAAGACATAAATAAAAGAAACAAACGTATTAATTAATTTTAAATAAATAAATAATTGTAAGTGAACATGCATATGGAAATGCAAGTTTTGTCGGTTTTAAACGCAGCGAAGGGAGAAGAAACACGCCCCGACTGGCAAGCGGTGACGTCATAGCGACAGGCAACCGCGTGTGTACCAGTTTGTGTGTGTGTGTTAGTGTTAGTGTGTAAATGAAGAACAAGTTGAATTATGTATACGATTGTGGAAAATTTTACACAGTTTTTTAAGTGCTGAACGAAAACAAGAAGTCACACGAATCAGAGACATATGTAGAAAAAAAGCTGGCGCCTGGCGCTACAATTAGATACTAAGAGGTATTTGATCGTGAGAACCGTTCAGCTACCGTGTGAAATTTTGCCATAACTTCCATAGTTTACACACCTTAATGTTCATAATTTGTATAGGTTAAGTTTAATAATGTACCTAACGATTTGTAAAATACTATTTATAAAAAAGTGAGCGCTTCATAGAAAGACGCGTAGGTTGTAATTAGTTAATAAATCTATGCGCTGACTTGTTCAACTTTGTCCGAACAGTTTTGAACAGGAATTGAACGCCGGCAGGAGTATAAAACCCCTAGCGAGCGACACACGCTTTCTCAGATCATTAACAGACAGTACGTGAAATCCACGCATCTCGCCACTGCAAATTTTACAAAGTTTAAGTAATGTTTTAAACCGTATTACGTAAACTGAAGTGCGATGGAACCGGCAGTACGTCGGTGAAAGTAATTAGTGATACATGATTTATTTAAAAGACAATCATATCGTAAACTACGAGGAGTCGAAACGTCGTCGATGAACTGCAAGAAGTCCACGTAGAACTTCGAGACATCCACGAGGGAAAAGACGAAGAGAGGAGAGGAACCAGAGCAAAATACTAGAGGACACAGGGACAGCCACATGCAGCTACATCCAGCCGTACATCATTACGACCAGAGGTCTAAGTCAGAACTCAGCATCCATTATACGGAGAGAGTAATTCCAAACGACGCAGAGACAGAGAAGGTGATACCGGAAGATGATCCAAAACTCGAGAGTCCAGGTGACGGTAACAACAGTTAAATGGTTGCAGAAATATGCAGATGAAGCCAGACATTTATTTAATCTTATAAATGACCCTGAGGTCTATCAAAAGAAGGCTCTAGATTCCATATACAAGTTTACATAAGCTTTATTATATTTTATTTTGCTAATGAATAATTAATAAAAGTTCAGAGAATAATAATTGATAACAAAGAACATAAACTTATTAATCTTATAAATAAGTGGTGATTATAGAAACCATATTTTTATTATATTTTTATAATTTTATTATATAATTAAAATCAAGTAACTGTAACTGTACGGTAGCGCGATGATTTCGTTTTCTAGGTTGGCTAATCTGCTTTATACTTCGCCTCAATATTTGCGTGTTTGTACTCTACACAGTGCGTATCAAACGCTCGCGGCGGTAGTACCGAGCCGAGCACACCTTTCGCTGTCATTGATTCTCGTTTTAATGTAGGCCGTAGGCCGCACATTTGTACTTATGGCCAATTAGCGCCATAATTATCATCTCAATTAAATAATACACAGTGCGTAGCTAGCTTCCTCGGCGCTCGGTTCGCCGAATCTTTCGCTGTCAATTAGTGTCGACATTAAATGTAGGCTTTAGGCCCTTATATTCTCGCTTATGGCCGACTAGGCCCGCTTCATGATTATCTAAATTCATAATACTTCGCAGCATGCAGTATTAGCCAACCTCATTTCAAATTAATACGGCTGTAATGTAACTAATTCAGATATTAAAATTATTCGTATACAGTCCACTTCTTGTCATTTTCTTCCTGCAGAATCAATGCATTTATTACATATCATTTCAACTACTATGGAAGACCAGCCGACAGAATATTTAACTCAAGAAGCATACATTTAGCCCACTTGGGCCCAATTTATTGACTCTTCTTGTCCACACTTGCTGGATCATTATTTTCATTCAACAGTTTCGGTCCACATGGACCGGATATCAACCATTTTTTGGTCCTCCGGGCCGGATTTCCATTTAATATTTTTTACATCTGTTTATGGCCATCACGGGCGGATTAGCACGTCAGCTAATGCGACCGTGGCGTGATTTGCGTCGCCATTTCGCTCGTCATCTTCGGACAACGTAGTAGCAAGTTCCTGCCGGCCGCAGTGCTTACTCAAAGTGGTCATCTCTGCCAGCTGTTCACCATCTTCACCAAGGAGCCGACGCTGCGGGACGTCGCCAACGAGGTACCACCAACAACAGTAAAAAGGTGCGTAAAATGTCTGAAGAAGGCCTCAAGGTGCTGACCAGAAAGAGAGGCGGATTAAAGTCCGCGATAGTGCGGATACAATCCGCGGTAAATTCATTTGACATAAATCAAAGTACAAAACATTTTCTAACTGTAAGACTGGAAAGTCTCAAAAGCTTGGCCTCGAAGTACGACGAGGTACAGTCTGAGATAGAGCTTATCAGTAAAGACACGAGCGTCGCTCAGGCAGACCGAGTTGAGGTTGAAGAAATGATATACTCAACTGAGGCAAACATTTTACAACTTCTTGACACTTTTAATACTCAGACTGTGCCTCCCGTATTATCGACGCCTATGCATTTAAAGCCGATAAGTTTGCTCTGCTTCTCAGGCAACATACTTGAGTGGCAACATTTTTATTCAATTTTCAATGATCTAGTGCATTCAAGATCCGATTTAACATCAGTGCAAAAACTGCATTATTTGCATTCCTCTGTGAAGTGTGAACCATTAGATTTAATTAAATCATTACCCATTTGTCAAGAAAATTATGGAATAGCGTTGAACTTGCTGTCCGAAAGGTATAACAACCCATTTATATTAGCCAAATACTATGTACAAAACCTACTTCAGGTTAAGTCCACAACAAAGGACTCAGTCCAAAGCTTGGCGGAGTTTACGAATACAATAACGTCTTCCGTTAATTCACTGGCGGCAATGAAGCTGTCAGTGAATTCATTTGAATTTATTACCATACAGTTGCTCTCCACCAAACTTGACCCTATTACTTTAAAGCTTTGGAAGGAGTCAATAGACCCTGACAACTTGCCTAGTTTTCAAGACTTTACGCATTTTTTAAACTTGCGCAGACAGCTTTTAGAAAATACAATGCCTATTGAACCCGGACAGCAATTCAACAAACTTAGCGTAAAACCCAACAATAAATTTGAGAAATGTAGCTTAAGAAATACTGCTGGCAGCAATACATTTAAGAGCTATCACGCAGCGGCAAAGCATTATTCATGCGTGTGTTGTAAATCTGACCACCCGCTTTACATGTGTAATAATTTTCGTATATTAAGTGCCGCTGAGCGGGGGTAATTGGTTGCAAATCATAAATGTTGTATCAACTGCCTTAGAGCAGGTCATCTGATAGCTAACTGTAAGAGTAAACAGGTCTGTAAAATTTGTTCAAAGGGACACCACACATTGCTGCACGCAAATTACGTGCCGAAATCAACAGCTGCCAGCAGCAATTATTGCTCATTTAAATTACAATGTAAAAACAATGTTCTTTTATCCACAGCGGTTGTATATGTCGTTGATCAGGCTGGCAACAGGCATAAAGCTAGAGCGCTTCTAGACGCCGGTTCCCAGATCAATTTCTGTACGAAATCATTTGCGAAAAGGTTACACCTTAAACTAACCAGATCTAATATTCCAATCACAGGAATAAACAACACAGCGTGTTGCGCTACTGACATTGCTTCTATACGTATTATTTCTCGCTATCAGAGACATAGTTTCGAGGCGAAATGTGCCGTCTTATCTAACTTAACTCACAATCTGCCTTCAATCTCGTTTGATATCAACCGGTTCCACATTCCAAATAAAATTTTTCTCGCCGACCCAGATTTTAATATATCTTCACAGATCGACATACTATTAGGGGCACAATTTTATCTGGATTTAATATTAGCCAATAAATACACACGCGGACCCAATTTCCCTATCATTCAGGAAACAAAACTGGGTTACATTCTGGCTGGCAATCTGCCCAAGCACTGCCACACCGAGGGTCCTGCTGTTTCGTTCCTGGCAAGGAACAATGACAGTCAAATTCTGCAATCTCTCGAGAGATTTTGGGAGGCAGAAACAATCCCTGACGATACCCCTGATAGCGAGTCGGCTTGCGAAGAGCATTTTGTGCGCTCTACTCAGCGCAACCACGAGGGTAGATTTATAGTGTCGCTCCCATTCAAGTCTGATAATCCCCACTTGGGGGAATCTTACACAAGTGCCGAATCAAGATTCTTAGGCTTAGAGCGTCGATTTAGGCGCGATCCCAAGCTCGCTCGCGACTACGCGGACTTTATCAGGGAATACATGGATCTTGGGCACATGACACTCATCGATCATGGGGCTATCAATTTAGGAGCGTCAAATATTTACTACTTGCCTCACCATGCCGTGTTTAAACAGTCTAGCTTGACCACCAAACTGCGCGTTGTTTTTGATGGTTCGTCCAAGACTACTAATGGCCTTCGTTAAATGACATATTATTAGTAGGCCCCAATGTTCAGCAAGATCTTTTCTCTATTCTGTTGCGTTTTCGCATACATAAGTATGTCCTTATTGCCGACATCGAAAAGATGTATCGTCAGATTCGCGTAGCTGAAGGGGATTGTCACTATCAGCGCATTTTGTGGCGTGACTCTCCCCTCGAACCACTTAAACATTTCGCGCTGCGAACAGTAACCTACGGCACGGCTAGCGCCTCCTTTTTGGCCACTCGGTGCCTTCTACAAATTGCTAGAGACAATCAGACTTCCTTTCCCCAAGCGGCTTTAGCCATAACCAACGATTTTTATGTCGACGATTTACTCACCGGTTCGGACACTATCCCCGATCTAACCAAGCTGAAATCCGATCTAGGTGCGTTACTTGGTCAATATGGTTTCACGTTGCCCAAATGGGCATCAAATGAACCCACAGCGGCCGCAAATCATCACAACCTTTCACGACCCCCTAAATAAACAGGACAATGTGCGTACCCTGGGCATTCTTTGGAACAACACTGCCGATTCATTTTTGTTTGATATCAAACTATCTCCGGTTGATCCTAGCATATCCAAGAGAAAGATTCTTTCAATTATTGCTGGAATATATGATCCTCTTGGTTTAATCGGACCAGTTGTCTTTTTGTATAAACATTTCATGCAGCGACTGTGGCTTTGTAAGCTTGGTTGGGATGAACCGATTTCCGGTCACTCACTTTCGGATTGGCATTCTTTGTGTAGCAAATTGATTCTGATTGGTAAAATAGTGGTCCCGCGATCCATTCGTTGCATTCATGAGGCAGTTGCAGTTCAGTTGCATGGTTTTTCGGATGCTTCTGAGAGAGGGTTTGGCTGTTGCATATATATCCGAGTCATTTATCAAGATTCTACTGCTTCCTGTCGCCTCTTGTGCTCTAAATCTCGCGTGGCTCCCCTACGCCAGGTGTCATTACCTCGCATCGAGCTCTGCGCTTGCTTGTTATTATCGCGACTCGTATCTAAGGTTATTCCTGCTCTTTATTCGTTTATTGATAATGTACATTTTTATTCTGATTCTATGGTGGATCTTTACTGGATTCATGCGCAATCTACGCGTTGGAAAACATACGTCGCTAATCGAGTTGCTGAAATTCAGAGTCGTACGCAAACTTATACCTGGCATCACATTGATTCGCGACGCAATCCTGCTGACATTATATCTAGGGGGTGTTTCCCTGACGTTTTGCGGGATTGCTCGCTTTGGTGGCACGGTCCTAGCTGTCTGTCTCAATCGTCAGAGTCCAATCCCTTCCCATCCTTCGTACCGGCCACTCAGTCGTCCTCTGAAGTCACCGCGGAAGAGAAAACTACACATAACCGGTCGCTAATGTCTACCCTGGCTGTTGACTTATCGTTGGACTTTTCCTCGTTGCACCGGCTGACACGTGTATACGCTTACTGTTTTCGTTTCATCAGAAATATTAGGCACTCATCTGCGTACAAACTTTCGGGCGATCTGACCCCTGTAGAAATTCATCAGTCTCTCAATTTCTTCATAAAACAATCTCAGTCGATCCACTTCCCAACCGAAATTAGTTGTCTTCGGAACGGATCTTCTGTTTCCATTAGGAGCAAGTTGGCTTCTCTCGACCCGTTTCTTGACGACTCTGGAGTGATACGCGTGGGCGGACGATTGCAGCATTCCCAGTTACCCTACGATTCGAAACATCCAATTGTATTACCCCCATCGGCGCATATTACACGCCTTATCATCGAACGTGAACACATTCGTTTACTTCACGCTGGTGCTCAACTCGTGCATCATTCACTGCGTCAGCGTTGGTGGATTGTTAATGCCCGGCTAGCCGTCCGTTCCATTATTCGTAAGTGTCTCAAGTGTATCAGGTTTAGTGCCACACAGCAGGTTCAGAGACTTGGTATTCTGCCATTCCCTAGAGTCACTCCTTCAAGGCCGTTTCTATTTTGCGCGGTTGATTATGGTGGTCCCTTCATGATTCGTCATGGCGGGCAGAAGTCTAGAACTCTTACTAAGGCATACGTATCTTTGTTTGTTTGCTTAGCGACTAGGGCTATTCACTTGGAATTGGTGTCTGACCTTACGGCCAGCGCATTTATAGCTGCTTTACGTCGTTTCATGGCACGTCGGGGTATACCCAGTCAGCTGTACTCCGACAATGGTACAAACTTCAGGAAGGCCCGCACCATCTTACATGACATTTACAACTTTTGGCACAATAAGGATGCCATCTCCTCGATTAAGTCATTCACATCCTCTCAGGGGATATCATGGTCATTTATTCCGCCCTCCTCACCTCATTTCGGTGGCCTATGGGAGAGCGGCATAAAGAGTTTGAAATTTCATCTGCGCCGCGTAGTAGGCAAATCTATACTAAACTTCGAAGAGTTCACGACCGTTTTGTCTCAGATAGAGGCATGTCTGAACTCTCGACCTTTATTTGCTATCTCATCGGATGTTAACGACCCGGTGCCACTTACACCGGGCCATTTTTTGATTTGCGCGCCCTTAACAGCGATTCCGGACCCAGACCATTCTCACGTTCCTGTTTCTCGTCTTGGAAGCTGGCAACTCCTTCAGAGGTTTGTCCAGGGCATTTGGAAGGCGTGGTCTCGCGATTATTTGCACCAGTTGCAACAGCGTCACAAGTGGAAGTTTGCCAAAGATAATGTTTCCATTGGTGACTTAGTTCTGCTTATTGAGGATAACTTGCCTCCATTAGCCTGGAAATTTGGCGTAATCATCGCCACATTTCCCGGCCCAGATAACTTGGTTCGTGTCGTGGACATTCGCACGCCTACGGGTGTTTTGCGGAGACCCATACATAAATTATGTCTGTTGCCAGCGCGAGACGAGATTTGACATTATGATTACTTAGCACAATGCTACTTTATTCAGCCATTGGCTTACTACTTATTACGACCATTTGGTCAACACAATCGTGATGAATCATCACAATATTTTTCTTGTCAATTTTGCGTCATTGCACGCTTCTAATTATCACAGTTTTGGTGGTATCTTAATGTTTGTATTGTATGTTAATTTGTGTGGCATACTATGTCTTACACATTTTAATTTGATGTTATGGGGTATATTGCATGTTTTGGTGGTCTCATTTATAAAATGTTATTACATAATATATGCATGTCTTGCCGTTAAGCAATCATGCATTCATTTCTTTATATTGTTGCTGATAAATATGTACTATTCTGTGAATGTCTTTAAATTGTTAAATTGTTTCTGTAATTTCAGTATTGTATTGTTATTTGACATTGCAATTATTTATCTTGTAATTATTTTATTTATCTTGTAATTATTTAAATTATTGTTACTGTATTCGCATAAATTATGTCTATGCAAAAAACTATTGTTAGCGTCTGCCGTATGTAACTGCCACGTCTAGGTTTATTGTATATTGTACTTTATATTTTATTCATTTTGCAAGTAAGCATGCACAATTCTTTTACTTAAAATTATGACATACATGTCATATTTGGGGCTCGCATTCAGCATCTAGCTTGTTCATACGTTATTATATTGTAAATTCCTGAAACATCAGGAATAGCATGTCTAGGTCAATACATGCCGCCCTGCTGAATATACAATAGAACATGTAACTACAACATGTTCAACAACAATTTTGTTCATGTAATGAACTCTCTGTACAGGTCTACGGGCCTCAATTAATTTTAAAGTAGCCGTCTATGACTTGCATAGGGCTACCAGCGATCGGTCCATCATATGATGAGCTTCCGATCATGCATTAAACATTGTATAATTATGTATTTTTCTTTCATGTTTTATAATGTTATAGACTGCACACACTTGTGTCAGTAATATTGTCAACCAGACTTTATTCATGTATGAAACAGCTGTTCGCCAACCTTGGCCTACAACCGCCTATCTCTAGGCTTATCTTATGCATGCTTATCTCTAAACTAGTGACGGACTGCCGTTATCTAATCTCATAACTCAAGGTTCAACTCAGCCTTGAAGCTAACCATCGTTAGTAAGAACTGTACTCTTTTAAATTAAATTGTAAATGTATTATAATTTATTAAAAAATGTGTTAAAAAAATCTTTTTGATTTTTGACGGGCAGCTTATGTACGGTAGCGCGATGATTTCGTTTTCTAGGTTGGCTAATCTGCTTTATACTTCGCCTCAATATTTGCGTGTTTGTACTCTACACAGTGCGTATCAAACGCTCGCGGCGGTAGTACCGAGCCGAGCACACCTTTCGCTGTCATTTATTCTCGTTTTAATGTAGGCCGTAGGCCGCACATTTGTAATTATGGCCAATTAGCGCCATAATTATCATCTCAATTAAATAATACACAGTGCGTAGCTAGCTTCCTCGGCGCTCGGTTCGCCGAATCTGTCGCTGTCAATTAGTGTCGACATTAAATGTAGGCTTTAGGCCCTTATATTCTCGCTTATGGCCGACTAGGCCCGCTTCATGATTATCTAAATTCATAATACTTCGCAGCATGCAGTATTAGCCAACCTCATTTCAAATTAATACAGCTGTAATGTAACTAATTCAGATATTAAAATTATTCGTATACAGTCCACTTCTTGTCATTTTCTTCCTGCAGAATCAATGCATTTATTACATATCATTTCAACTACTATGGAAGACCAGCCGACAGAATATATAACTCAAGAAGCATACATTTAGCCCACTTGGGCCCAATTTATTGACTCTTCTTGTCCACACTTGCTGGATCATTATTTTCATTCAACAGTTTCGGTCCACATGGACCGGATATCAACCAGTAACGTAAAATCAAATATGAAAGTTACTTTAATGGTAGATTTTTAATTAATTGAGACATTAGAAGTATTGTTAATTAAAGTAATAGAATGGTCTCTATTAGAATTTTTATAAATGTTTAATTATTAATTTTTTTAATTACTTGGTACATAATGAAAAACCACACTTGCTAAGTCAATATTAATATTCAATTTCGTACGTGTTAATCACGCATTGTAAGAATATATGTTTTATGTATTATATGTCTGTGTAAATATTCCAGGTCATATATCTTATTTTTGTGTATAATGTGTCTTAGACTATAAGAGATAAGATTTTGCCACGTTATAATTATACGATATTCGTATAAGTGAATATAAGGGTTTCAATATTAGTTAACCCACACACTAATTAATAACATGACAATTTGCATTTTATAATTAATAAACAAAATCCTCTGTACTCTTTACTTGTAACGATATTCACGTGCTTATCCACCCTCAATTAACTACCAAAGCCTGCGACCTAGCTGGGAAACATCAAGGTAAATACTGCAGAAGAATAGTATACCTTCGAGAAGTGGGTAAGTGCGCACAAATGAGTAATAGCATATGTGCAAAAGTAAGTGTTTAAGAGTATCGTTGCAATATACATAACACACATTAAATAGAAGTTTACGTATGTTATCATGTGTGTGCTTTAGTTTTTCGAGTTTGTACGTTACGTTTGAATTCGAACTAGACAAAGTGAAAAGTTTTGTTAAAACCTGTTAACTCTGGATTCTGGAAATAAAAACAATTTAATAAGTAACTTTGCATAATAAAATTGAAAGTAAAGAAGATTTAAGTAATTAGGGATGTATTAACTGGAACTAAACAAAAAAAAAATCATTTCGTTTGATGAGAGAATACAAATATCAGCGAATAATATTCCTATAGTTCACTTAAATATAAGATCTTGAATAGTATTAATTAATTGTATAACAAGCAAATTAACCCGTAAAAAATGATTAATTCGGTATATAAACTATTATGTTATAAGCCGTCTATAATGTCAAATTTTGTGTCTACAATAGTGACAAGTTTTTCATATTCAAAGAAAATGAACAAAATGGAGAAAAAGGAATATGTCAAAAACAAATATTGTATTTGATAACACAAATATGAAACGTTAATTCCAGAAATACCACATGCAAATGAAAGCAGAACTTGCAGAATATTGCTTTTAACTTGGTGATTGTTTCAAATAGCGACAAAAGGATAAAATTATTTAGCAGTAGGAAGTGTTAGTTAAAATAGAAAGTTTAATATTCAGGAAACGTGCCTTCGCTTCACCTACATTAAGAACACTGCTACATACCAGCTAGAGAAAATTGCATATTGCAATTAAAAACAGACCACGTTTTTAATTATATTAGATGTAAATCTTGAAAATTTGAATTATAAATGTGGGAATTATTATGCAAATCTTGTGGATTGTTAGGTAAAAGCGTATAGTAAAAGAAACAAAACGAAAACGCTTCAGCTGTTCACGTGCCAACTGTACAGCTGCACTGCTTTGCATATCAATATTGTTTGGCTTGTATTATGAAAAGCTTTAGTTACTGTAGATAATTACGAAAGTTTATTTGGTCTCTGTAGGTTTCATTAGGAAAACGTATCATTGTTGTAATTTTAATGCTAATTATGTGAAATTAAATTCTCTGTAAAATAATTAATTGGTTCAAATATTGGTCCAAACTCAAATAATAGAACCAGATATATGTTCTGGATGTTCTAAAAAATGCCTATTAATACTATCAGTTGCCTGTAGTTGTAAAGATAACATATTTTTATGCTAGAGAGTATGAAGTTTACGTAAAACGCCAGTTCCCCCCGGATATTTCCGAGATTTAGGCTCTTCAGTATTCTGATTTTGTTTTTTGCCAGGGTTTCCCGTATTTCAATAATTTTTTTAGATAAAAAGTACAGTTTAGCTTAATGAATACAATATTTTACTTTAATCTTCCTCGTGTTTGCTGTTACATTTTCAACCGTAGCTATAACAGAAGCAACGAATTGTATAAAATGTTTCTTTAACACGCAATAAAACACAAACGCAGGTCTTCTGTCTCCATTGTCAAAGACTGGACAGCGACAGTTCCTAGAAGTATTAGTCATGAAAGAGGTATTATTTACACGAGGAACACACACACACACACATATCTACTTGTATTTGTATGTTTTCTACACCTGAAGGCGAAGGCGACCACTGATTGTATTGTACGAGCACTGGTTGTTATTGTATATTTGTTGGTCAAAACGATGTTATGTTTTTTTTTGTTTCACGATGGTGGAAATCCAGAATATTATACTCTTTTGGAGTTAAACGCCATTTAGTCGTACACTGCCGTAATACCTTTGCAACGTGCGTTCGCCGATGATGGTTCAAACTAGCGTGCAGATAACATTCGGTTGTTACAGTAAACGTTAAACTTTTAAAGCTTGAAGTGAATGAAAGAAAACTGGACTATCCGTTTTGGTTTTCAGCATAGTTCAATGTATATATACGGTGTTTAAAAACGTCAAAGTAGTGATAATGGTGATGATTATATGCTCTGAGGTTTATTTAAAGAAGGGAATAAAGATTTAGATCACGATTTTTAAAACGAAGTACCTTTTGTAACTATATCTTGTATGAATATAGTGTTAATAAAAAAACGTCCGCTTGAATGTTTACAGCACAGTTAAAACAAGCAACATAAAGAATATACACAGTGTGCATTGACCATATCAGCCGTAGATATACTGATAAAGTTAAAAAGTAATATAGTTGCAAATTAAGTTTTAGAAGAGAGAGAAACATAAAATTCTGACGAAAACCTTGTAATATGAATAACAGGGATTGTATTCTTTGAATGAGTAGAGTTTACTTTTTGGGGCATATTATTTGGCACTGTCCCCTAGTTATATCATCTTCCATTTACTTCTTCATAAGTACGAGGGTCATTCAATAAGTAAACAGACAAATAGCTGTGGAGCAAAAACGTTTTATTTTCACAATACAATTTTGTTTTTACTTTTCAACGTACCGTAATCTCCAGCAACGTCTATGCACTAGTCCCATCTCTTTACAAGCTATTTTATTCCCTCAGCAAAGAATTCTTTACCTTGATGTCGAAGCCAGTTTTGGACTTTTTCCTTCACTTCTTCATTGCTGTTGAACGTGACACCACGCAAAGTCTCCTTGAGTGGGCCAAACAAGAAAAAGTCAGATGGGGCAAGGTCAGGGCTATAAGGGGGATGAGGCAGGATCACCCAACCTACTTTTTTTATTGTTTCGAGCGTCAGTTTTGCCGTGTGTGGGCGGGCATTATCGTGAAAGAATCACACCTTTCCTCTGCCATCCCGGACATTTCTTCTTCAATGCAGGCTTAACTTTGTTCACAATCATTTCAGAATAGTACTGACTATTGATGGTACGCTGGTCTCGTAAGTAATCACAGAAAATTGGGCCTTGCGAGCTCCAAAAGATGGTTAACATCACCTAACCAGCCGATTGCTGAGTTTTGAATTTCTTTTTGGCGGGTGAACTGGGATAGTTCCACTCCATGCTTTGTCGCTTTGACTCAGGTTCAAAATAGTGAATCCAAGTTAGTGGTTATAGTCGTTCCAAATCCAAAAATCTTATAACAGAACGCTGTTCTTCAAAAGTACTCTCTCAAGAGGACATCCCATCGTAAATAAAACTGTATTGGTTATGTTTATGCAATATATTATTGAACAGCTGATGAAAACTCACAACGACGTTGCCAGGTAACACTCCTGAAAGTTTCAATCAGCTGCTACAATTAATTTCTTTTCTACAACTGTTTGTCTGTTTACTTACTGAATGACCCTCGTACATGGTAACTCATTTGTGAATAGCTAAGTTCAAGTTTTACTTGTCGGTTTTTAATTGACTTACAGAAGAGAATTGAAAAAATTGAAAATTGACTGTTAGACTCTATTTATAGCTATTGAAATGTCTGTAGACACTAATAGATATTCGTAGATATCCTTTGGCATTAGTACATAAATAAATGAAATTTATTAAGTTTGCTTTGATTAGTACAAAAAATAAATGAAATAACGAGAATAGGACTGTAAATTATTCTATAATACCCAGAGAGCCTTTAGAGTGCTTAGGGCAAAGGTAGGAATAGAAATAAATCTGCATTGTATTGTGTTTATTTCGTAGAAATAAATCTACGAACTGTGTGCTGTCCCAGTAATGGAAATTTTCTGTCCAACTGCTTATCACTTTCGACGCTGTTATGACGCCCAGTTTGTTTATTGACAGTACGCATTAATCACTCCAACGAAATTACAATTGCAAACAGAAATCACTGTCAGGATTAGAACAATATGTCAAGTGAAAATTAAAGTCCGCAATTATCGTACACCTACAAAAATGTCCGAAGTGCTTATCTACCAGAATTGAATAATGTGATCTGAAAAAAATAAATTAATTTACTACATTTGGCTACACAAGCAAATAAATATATGTCTAAGGCACTAAATATTTTATGCGACATTTATGTAATTTTATTTTATAATTCTCCGTCATCATTTATCAATTATTTAAAATATGAGTTGTATAACCCATTTTAGATCGACACAATCATAACCGGATATATTCTCAATGTCCTACGTAGATCTTCCCTTTAACAATATTGCAGGTGACTACCTTTTCGATGCTTACACTAACACATCCTAGTAAAGAAATTTTCCAAGACACATTCCAATATCTGACAGGAATGTTTCTGTGCGGATATTATTTTTGTATCTTGTATCTTGTATCTTGTATCTTGTATCTTCTATTTAATGTATCTCAAAACCAAATAACCATAAACTCTTGCTAAATGGGGACTACGAAATATCACAATTCCTGAATATAATGCGTTTTCTAAAAATTGGGTACTTTCATCGGCACTTCCATTCGACTTCCAATGAAATTCTAGCGCAGTGAGATATAGCACCGTTTTGCTGAAACCAAAATGACCAATTTAATGGAAAGCGTGCAAGGTGAGATGCGACGAATGTGATTGTCATGTCAGCATAGCTGTGAACTCTATAGTGGTAGGTTGTTTTTGAAAACGTAAAAGTAAGAGCCGATTAAAGAGTTCCATTAAAGATTTAATTTCCATTAAAGAGTTCGCACACCACACTGTGTCTCTCTTACGGTGTCATGGCCATTGATGCGTTTGTCGGCGATTGTCTTCTGGCCAGTAACGACAGTTTTGTTTGTTCACAAAACCACTAAGATGGAAATGATACTCGCTGATAGAAAACGTTAAGAAAGCTTCACTGTCTTGCGTTATAACCGAAAGCTCCCCAGAGTGATTCATTCGCTGTTTGCAGCCATTTCATTTTACCTTCTGCACAACCGGTACCTTGAACGGTTGTAACATTAAATCGTACCGTACGTTCCGGTGCACATTGCGTCTAGACATTCCCACTACTTGAGACATTTGTTTCACACAACGTTTTGCAATTTATGTTACAACAGCATCGGACTGCCTGTACTTTTTCCTGTGTTCGAATACTCCAAGTAGGTTTCTGCTTTAATGCAGTTCCGGTAGCTTCAAAATTCTTCACCCATGACCTATTTACGTGTTTTTCAGATGGAATAGGATCATGGCTTCCGAGATTAAAATAATGCCAGTATACCGTGCAGCGGTAGCACAGTCAGTGTCTTTCTAAAATGGCTTTGTAGCTACAACTGTGTTCAACACTACAGATTCATATCTCTGCAAAAAGCCTCACGTGGTGAGTCATTTTAAATCAATGTGTGTCGTCAACGGTGTTGCAGAAAATTTTTCAAGAAATTAGAATGTTACCAATTACGCCAAAATCTGTAGATGATATAATAAATAAAAAATAATTAGTTTATGTTCAAAGTATTAATTATAATGCTTGACGTAACGTTCTCAAAATTCTGACCTGTACTTTCGAGGAATATATAGGTCTACATCGGGCCCTTATCTTTATTTGAGCCTTAAACTGGTTTGATTTCGATTAAACTATTTTCTGGCAGTCGTAATATATATTCTATTTATATAAACATCGCTTTGAAATTTATTTTAAAAATAGAATTACATATTTTTTACTTATTATAATTTTTAATCATGATAAAAATTTTAAATTTTATTTTTAATAATATTTGTCTTTTGATTAGACGTTTTTCTAGCTAAATTTCTAGATACATTTTATCAAATAAATTATTACAACGTATAGTACTACGCACATTACCCATTGTGAAAACAGATTAAGCACAAATGTTCTACATATAATATAATCAACTGGAGGTAGTCTTAAGATTTCCGATGAAAATTAATTAATAAAATACAATACCTATCAACAGAAAAGATATCATCACGATATAACAAATATATTAGTTAAATAATATTAAAAGAGTAATATGCTTAATCGTCAAGAATACTGTCGCGTTGATTAGAAGAAATTGTCTCTGGTCGTAACAGAAATAACTAACACCCCTACTGAGACTGAGGCTTTCTTGGTAAATAAAATTTTAAAATGTTATCATGATTAGAAATTATAATAAGCAAAGAATTATGGAATTGTGTTTTTAAAATGATTGCTAAAGAGCTGATTATATAAATAAATGTGACAACTGTAATATTTTACTTTGTAGTAATAGTTCAATGGTTAATCATGTACCATAGGAAATGTAATTACAAACGTGTACCCTGTATAGTCTATATTACATTCACATTATGGTACGATGGGTAAAACAAAAAAGAAATGAAAACCACAGATGGCAGTATGTTAATTAATTGTACAGTCTGTAACTTAATAACTTGATAAACTGTTGAAATGTTTAGTGAGACGAAGTTTATTCACGTTTCTAAATGTAATCATTATTGTCATTTATTTTCACAGTTTTACACCATTTAACACAATTCGGACAATAAAAAGTTTGATTAAAATTTATATACAGAAAGCTAGTTTGAAACATTCAATTACAGTAAATGGAAACTATATTGCGGATTCTACAGCAAATAAATCACGTTTAATGATCTGAAACTAATATCTGGAAAGCAGTTTATTTCCAATAAATTTTTGTTGCTACAAGACTAGAACGCAGTGTTTATTGAAAATGTTATTAATGAGATGGTATGAAAATTATGGAATTATTTTACAAATAATTGATATGAATCTACTGTTCTTGTTTAATTTTTAAAACTTTTGGTTTGGTTGTCCGTGTATTCACAATGTACACACTTTTCATTATGTGTACGCTCGGATTATAAAATGATTGGAGACGTTTAGACACAGAATAAAAAATATACATGAATTAAACATAACAAAGTTATTAATTTTAAAGTTGTTATGCATTTAAACTTCTACGTCAACCAAGTTTCAATGTTGATAATAAAAATAATGGAAAAATAACTACTGGCTTTAGAAAATAACGACATTTTTATTCCAGATACTCTTAACAAATTACGTTGTTATAGGAGATAGTGGTAACTTAATAGTCTTAATAAATAGCAAAAAGTAGTGTAATATTAAGGAAATACTAGCCAGACATTAATATTTCTGTTGTTAATACATGGCGTCCTTTCATCGGCCATGCCACGATCTTTTAACTGTCCCGAATTAATCTAAATAAATATCTTGATAGAAATTATTCTAATTTAATTACTATTGTGCATCTATCATTGATTATCATCTATTATCATATATTATGACTATTATCATTTTATGATCCGGTCCATTGGTTAATTCAACTTTATATTTTATGGATTCTAATTTTCGTTCAATTAACTAATTATAATGACGGACTTGAGGAAGTAAAAACGTGTAAGTTTCATTAACGGTATTCTGATGTATATTATGTATTTTAGAAGATGCAATTTAGTTCCTACATATAAAATTAGTTTTCTTTCATTATACAAAACTTACTCTTTGAAAGTACTGTGTCTATTCATTTGCGTACTGTGCCCCAAAATCTACTGATATTGGTTAATTGTTACTTACTACGTTAAGTATATGATTGACGTTAAATAGCATCAACACGTGCGTATCACGCGCGTCTTCGAATGAGCGGAATAGTTGAAGACTACAAACACAAAACTATCACGGGCTTTGTTTTATCACTTTCATCGGATGTCACACTCGAAATAAAACAATTCTCGTGCAGATATAAATATCTATACTTCACATATAAAAGAAAATAACCACAATCATTGAGCCAATCAATTAGCTAAACACCAGGGCAGCTACAAATAAAAATACTCACTTAATAACAACACTCGGCACAAAATACGTCGCGGGCTAGTCGCTTATAATGACAATCTACACAATCTGCTGAAGTATTCTTGCTGGTTCCTATTAATAGAAACGAGAGCCACGGTTAACAGTAACATAATAATAATAATAATAATAATAATAATACAACAAAAAAAAACTGAAGACGACCTTTTTATAACCAAATCAATTTTTGTTACGAGCATGAACAAGATCCTTGATGTTAAAAGTTATTCAGTTACTTGTTTTACATTACAATGAAACTATAATCGAATGGTCGCTCTGCACTTGATCACTTAAATTTAATAAATAATTCTACAGATACTCTTTATTTTCATCACAATTATTACATTTGCTACTGCAGCTTTAGAGGTTAGATTTGAACGACGATTTAGACGGCCGTGTCCTTTATACGTTGCAGTAAAGTAACAGTCGTAACATTAAGGTAGTAATATCTGTGTGCTGTAGGCCGTGAAACAATTTCTCAGAAAGTAAAACTTAACTGTAGAACTAATCCTAGTGTTTATTTATTTAATTGAAGTAAATTATTTATATACGTAGACATATAAGTTACTACACGTTAAAGTATTTTTATTTAAAATATGATATCGTGTACACTATTTCACCTAACTTGAAGCCGGCTACAATAAAATAAAACGATAATTAAATTTCTGTTAACACATCTATGAGGAAAGTTTAATTTAATTTTAGTCCTGATCATTTATGATAAAGAGAACCGAAATGTTTTACAAAGGAAAATACGTTTACTTTTACAACTTGATAGGAAACGTCAACAATCATCCAAAAAGCATGAAACAATTACCGTAGCAACTAGGCGGAAACAACCGCTAAATACAATTGAGTTTAAAGTTTTACTTCAGCTTCATCACTGTTTATAATTAGACGTAACTCAATTTATCCGACCGCCCACAACTTTCTGCAAAGTGCTGAGCTCTCTACGCTGCAGCAGGAAGCAGAAAAATTATATCGTAAAAGGTATTTTTTCCCAGTTCTGAAAATGATTATAAAATATAAAGTACGTTTCTACATAATCTACATTTCAATTTACTTGATCTACAATATTAATAAAAGGAATTCTTCATGACTAAGAATTATCAAAATACAATAATTAAAGTGAAATTAAGGTTAAGAATATCCTATGTACGTTTCTGTCAAATTACCTTCCTGTTTACGATATTCTAAATTTCGAAACCTAGAAATGTATTTAACAGAATCGTAATGGCTCACACAGATATTACTGGCTTAATATAACGGTTGTTAATTTATTGCAACTTATAACGGAGACGGCTGTCTAAATTTCCTTTCAAACAGTGTACAGAAGTAATGAATAATGTACGTAATGTGGTTTTTTTTTAAAGAAAAGTTCAAGTTATATTTAGTTTTGGCCGTGTAATGTATTGAAAATAAATGAATTGGAAAAGTAACGTTAGTCTTATAACGTAAGATAAACTTATCAAATTATTTTTGTTACTTGACTGACTAGGTAGCTGACTCAACACTCATCCAGTTAGGCCTACCTAGAGACTGTACAAAAGTAATTAATAAATAAACAACATACAGATGACTTTCACGTCGTTTACAATTTCAGACCTATATGATACATATTGCCGTTGGAATATGTAAGACTAATGAAATAAAATGAGCTAAATAGAAAAGTATGTCATAAACGTGACAATTTGTGTGTGTGTGTGTGTGTGTGTGTGAGTGTATGCACGCGCGAGTCTGTAAAAATCATAATTATTGCTTAATAAAAATTAAAATTTACTTAATAAATAATCAAATTTATTTTTCTTCTTCTCCTCTTCAAGGATTAGGTTATATAAACTTGTTTCGGTACCCATCTCACCCTCGGACGACCCACGTCTCTTCTACCAATGGCTTTATTGTTCAGTGCCGCTTTAGGCAATCGATCCTTTGTAGATGATCTCACCATTGCCTTCTGTAAATTACAATAATTTCATTTATGTACTTTACTTCGAGTTCTGCTCTGATATCGTCAATCCTTATTCTATCTTACAATGTATAATTTGAAGTATTTCGAAGAAACTGCATTTCAGCACTCTGAATCTTGTCACATTCCGTTTTTGTCATGACCCACGCCTCACTCGCATATGTCAATGTGGGTATTGCAATTGTTTTATAAAATTTAATCCTTGTGCTGTGTCTGTACTGTACTTTTCGTTTTAAAAATCCTGAAACAGTAGTTAAACCTGTGACTATTACAATATGTATCTTAAATATTATGAGAATAAAGACCTGACTGTTTCAGTTCTCTACTAAACATTTAAAAATATTCAGTAAATAATATTAGCTTATATTAGTTCTGCATTATACTAGTATTATCTGTATCTATATATTGTAACGTAGCGGTTTTTGTAGAGGTACTAGCGAAAACTTTGTATGTTGCTTATTGGGTGTTCGTCTTATTTAATTAAGCTCCCAATGTTGTGTACGCCAATCTGTAATGTAGCAGTTTTCTTAGAGGTGTTAGTGTACTACAGTTACAGGTATATTGTTAATTCAGCCCCACTATTGGAAGCGCCTATCTGTAACGTACTGCCTTGAGATATTAAAGTTTCCGCCTCTCCGCAGTCGCCACTTATGAATTATAATAACTGAAGTTTTTAAAAAATAAAGTATTTTGTAATGTTACTCAATCTAAGCAGAAATCGAGAGTGTGTGATTTGGGGTCAAGTAGGGAAGTTGTTCAGCCTTATGAGGAAGAGAGAGTAAGTACCGATTATTTACACTCGGTTTAGGCGATTTCGGAAATTTTTCAAATTGTTCGCTGTGATTTAAATCAGCTGATTGTGAGACGAGTTTCCACACATAGTTCAACCAGCCTACCCTATGGCGAAATATGACCCAATGTATCAATCTCTTCTATTTTGTGCTGAAATCTATTACCACTACCCACTACAAAAAATATAACACATTTTTATTATTCAATATCATTTTTCAATAATATTTATTAATTATATTATTGTTTTTTGTTTTCCTGCCACCAAAATACAAATATCACAATCGATCTTTACTTAATTAAAACATAATATCGACTTCCTCGAATAAACATGGAATTGTCAAAAGAAAAAAAACATATATGGTTTTGTTTACCAAATTTTATACTATTTTTTAAAACATCAATCAATATATAATTCTTTTTATTTCCCCAGGGTTAAGGGTAAGTTCTTTTTGTTATGAGATGGTCAGAAATGGATAATTACTGAGCTTTACAAATACTGAAAAATATTAAATGAATTTGTTTATTTTTCCGTTTAGTATGTAGTTCCAGAAATGTCCGTAAGAGAGCAGCGTGCGTTTGTTTACTTTAGAACATGTGATTAATTTTGACAGTTTTTGTGTTCTATATAACCATTCGGAATGCGTTTTCTTCGTCAACTATTAAACTAAATGTTTATATTACCTCTCTTCTTATAGTTCTTACTGGAAAGAAGCCTTTTCTCTAGTGAGGTCCGTCTTGAGTTGTAATTTCATTACCGTCTGGCCCATATTCTATCGTCAACTTGAAAAATCACGAAACTAGGCCGAATCATCAGAAGGGTTTTCTTTCACAGTTTATTATGGAGTATAATCCTTTAATTTTGATAAATAAGGTATGATTATATAGAGTTCATATTGCTTTTTAATTTTGTACTAATTTTACACTTCTCCCAAGTTTCAAAAAGGATATTTTAATAGAATTGTGGTAGCATCATTTTGTCAACTCGCCAGGTTTTTTCCAAATTTTATTATTAACAATACTTGTTATTCTCGTCACTCTTAGTAACCCAAAATATTTTTATTATACAGGCAGTTTGTAATTATTATAAATTTATATTTTATTTACCGACAAATAATTCTTTTTAATTCCGGTTTCTTTACCAATTTGGTTTACATAAGAGGTTTCTGTTCATTTTCTTATGACCTGGTATATAAGTATTTAATATTTTTATTATCTCTAAATGAATTTATATAGTATTTATTAGTCTCTCATAGTATTCCTACACTGCACTACTTCCTGTTGCCATTTCCCTCATTATTTTAATTTTTTATTATCCTTTGATATTTAAACTTTTATGTTTTTTTTTTTTAATCGAACCCTGTGTTATCTTATATTATAACACAAATATTTGAAAAAATATAACATTAACTTAGGTATTACAATTGGTTGTCTACACAATATAAATATTACAATAAATTAATAAAAATACAGAATCAGTTAGTAGCATTATAGTCTACTATCATAGTTTTATAATTCCCAAACCTACAGCACAATTCTGTAATAAGTTACCTTCACTTTCACTTTTTACCTCAATGGGTACACTATAACTCACTTGTCACTGTATATCACTCGAATTGTTTATAATGTTTAGTGATATACTTTAATTTAGAGCTAGTTATAGGTTACCCATTTCTGACCTTTATGTTCTTACATGATTTAATTTATTGGGACCGGGTTATGTAACGTTACAATATATAAAAGCCAAATACCACTCACTCACCCACAAACACTCATCACGAAATCTCCATAACTATAAAGCCTACAAACTTAAAATTCGGCACGTAGGTTCCTCTTGGCTCCTAGGTGGTCGCTAAGAAAGGGGTTTGAAAACTTTAACGCCTAACCTTGAAGAAACACGAAAAACCGCTAAAAACCGTGACACCGATAATGCAACTTTTTTTCAACTGTACGCTTCCTGGAAGTCTAATGTTTATTTTTTTACTTTCCTTTAGACATTTGGAGAGTTACTAAAACAGTATTTTTTCATCTAACCTATAAACACGAGGAGGCGCAAAAATAATCGCGAAACAGTTCACTCTGTCCCTCTATTCCTTGCTATGTGGCGTTGAGGGTTATTTTGAGTTCTATGTTCTGCACATATATTCCTCTTGGATTCTGGGTGCTCACTAAGAAAGAGTTTTGAACGCTTTAACGCCTATTTGCGAAAAAACGCGAAAACCGCAACACGGATAATGCCGCGTTTTTCGTTGTATCATTCCTGCAGTATTTTTTTCGACCACCTTCACTAGAGCAAGCAGTCGTTGTCGCCAACCGTGAACACCTGAGGGAACTGTCTTATGATATCGTTCAGCTGCCCGAAACAGTTGCTGTGAATGTTCCAAAATTAAATGAAGAACAGAGGAAAGCCTACGATGAAATCATGCACATCATTGCTTCTTATTCTGGGAAGTTCTTCTTTCTTGACGCTCCTGGTAGCACTCGCAAAACGTTCTTGATCTATCTGTTGCTAGCCACAATTAGGGGCGAAAGGAACATTGCTGTTGTCGTTGCGTCCTCAGGTGTTGCAGCTACCTTGATTGACGGAGGCGGGACGGCTCACTCTGTCTTCAAATTACCTCTCAACCTGAATCATTCTGAGTCTGCACTTTGTAACAACTCTAAGTAGAGCGACATGGCTCAGGTGCTTCGAGAAGCCAAAGTTATTGTGTGGGATGAGTGCACTATGGCCCACAAGGGAGATATTGAAGCTCTGAACAGGACGCTCTAGAACATTAAGGGCCGCAACCGTCTTATGGGTGGAGTTACGGTGCTTTTGGCTAGTGACTTCAGACAGACCTTGCCTGTTGTGCCACGGGGGACACGTGCAGATGAAGTCAAGACCTGTCTCAAGTCAGCCCTCTTATGGCCTAATGTCAAAGTCCTGTCCTTGAGAGTTAACATGCGTGTCCACCTCCAACGTGACTTGAGGGCAGAGGAGTTTCCTAACTTATTGCTTGATGTGGGTGATGGCAAGATTTTGGAAGAGGAGGGAAGAATAAATTGGTAACCTCTGCGATGTAGTGGGAGATCTTACCAGCTTCAGTGACAGAATACACTCCAACATTCATCAGGCTGGAGAGGATTGCACTTCATGGCTGAGGAAAAGAGCTATTCTCACTATAACAAACGACTCAGCCAACAGCATCAACAACTTTCTGTTTGAGAAGCTGTCGACTGAGCATATGAGGTATGAGTCTGTGGACCCTGTGGTGGAGGTCGAGGATGCTGTACATTACCCTGTGGAGTTCTTGCATACTCTCGACCCACCAGTAGTACCACGTCACGTCCTCTACCTCAAGGTTGGCGCTCTAATCATGCTGTTGCGCAATCTAAACCCTCCGAAACTGTGCAATGGCACCAGGCTTCTACACAAACATGTCATCGAAGCCACGATTTTCACAGGCGTCGGTAAGGGAGAAACTGTCATCATCCCCGAATTCCTGTGATCCCATCAGACCACCACTTTCAGTTCAAACGTCTGCAGTTTTCAGTTCAAACGTCTGCAGTTTCCCGTTAAGGTGTGCTACACCATGACAATCAATAAGGCACAGGGGCAGAGTTTGAATCAGTGGCTGGTGTGGATCTGAGGAGTGACTTTCTCCCATGGCCAGTTGTACGTGGCGTTCTCCAGAGTCAGTTCACCTGACAGCCTGGTCATCCTCCAGCCAGAGAGCAAAACCAGGAATGTTGTTTACAGGGAGGTCCTGAGCACTTAATCTGAGGGAGCAACTGAAAGTATATGCTAAGCAAGTTATTAGCCTGGCGACGTAGACCAAAAAACCAGGGGTTGTAGTGGAATCAAAGGGTTTAAGCCCATCTATTTTATTGTTGTTAGACTTACAATAAAGGACTGTCTTAATCTCTAACAGAAACTTAGCTTACCCTCTCTAACTAAATAATACAGCGTCATTTTTAACAACTCATTAATTTTCAAGCTTTAATAGTTGATTGATCAAGCTTGATCAAATTGATCATTTTCAAGCTTGATCATCTTCAAATTGATCGAGCTTAAATAGCTTAAATAGTTCCTCTTAGTTTTAAAATACCAGTATATAAGCTTGTCAAATAACATATTTCTATTTTCTGATTTTACATTCCGTTTTTTCTGATAATTACCGTAGCGAAGCACGGGTATCCAGTTAGTTATCTATATTACTGACATTAGTATCTTTTCTTTATTTAGTTGTATAATAAACTACCCTTTTATATTTATCTAGATGTTATATCTTAATCCCCAAACATATTTCTGCCCGTTAAACATCAAAAGTTCCATTTAACATATCAATTTCTGATATTATGATATGAATGAAATATTGGTAATTACTATAAAATGAATAATTATAAAAACAATGTTATCTTTTTATTTTGTTATGTTTCGTCAAATATGTTACCGTATGATTTGACGTACATGCGGGTACAGCGTCAAATGTCTATATCCTTATATATCTAAACTACAAACTTACAGTCCGCAGAAGTCAGTTGTTTTTTCCAAATTACATATAACAAAAAAACTATTTAATCTCCTTTTTGAGTCAGGAAAGAATACCAGTCATTGAAAATGAAAATGTATAAGACAATCGAATTGAGTTAAATTTTATCACAATTGTTATACATAATAATCTCAATAAAAGGAAACATAAATACTGCAAACAAATGGCTAGGAGCTAACTAGCTAATATAAATATTATGAAAAAATGTGTTAATTTGTCTAGAGACTAAGAATTTTGATAAAACATATACAATAAATAATACATATAAAACAATTTTGTATAAAACAATGCTTGAAAGTAATGAAAAACAGTAAACAAAGAAAACATGTTCTATAATACGTTTTCGTTCTATAATACGTTCTATATATACGTTTTGACTAATACGTATATTTAGAATTTTCAGTATATTGAACAAGCAAATGATGAAATTTTAATAAATTGTCATGTAATCTTTCAGCAAGGTTTTCTATGTTACTGGTTTGTGTTAACGATTACAGCTCCTAATTGAATTGTAAATAATTTTGATACTTTATGATAATGAGTTTACTGCAAGTGA
Organism: Magicicada septendecula; assembly: GCA_034769895.1. Lineage (NCBI taxonomy): Eukaryota > Metazoa > Arthropoda > Insecta > Hemiptera > Cicadidae > Magicicada > Magicicada septendecula. Next base: position 292,032,993 of record CM068367.1, read on the forward strand.
CGTGAGATTCTCGTGTCTTCTACTCTTCTATTTACATCATGACAGTTTTGTGTTTTGATTTCACACGTGATCTCCAAAAATCTGCCTAGCAATGTTTTATCTAATAAGTTAATGATAACTGTGGGTTTGTGCATTGATTCATTTAGTAGCAGACGAGTTCTTGTATGCTTCATCTAGTCGTTACACCAGAATACACTTGCTTATTCAGTAGTAGTATGTAACACGCAAGTATTGCAGATGACAAGAACAAATTGTTGTATATAAGGGTAAAAAGATAACCAGAATGAAGCAACGGAGATACATATATAAACAGATAAAAAATCACAAGGAAAAGATATAACAACAGGAAGAGTAAACTGGAAAAACACAAAACACACATACAAAGTAAGGGCGAAGTGGAGAAAAACTGTGCGCTAAAGGCAGATTAACATTGCAGAATCTACCAGTAAAAAGTAAGTCTCATCTAGTGTCGTCAAGTCGTGCAAATAAAACTCAGACAATATTTTATATTTTTGATTAATACGAAGGGGGCTTTACAAAAGGAAAAATGATAAAAACTGTAAACTACATGTCAAAAGAAAATCTGTCTCTTCTCAGGAACAAATGTGATCTTTATACTCCTCTACGTGTCATACTTACAATTGATGAATCCATAACTGTTAATGCAAATGAAGTACGACATAGTAAACTGAATAAATTTGATAAATTTGTAATTGCTTTTGAAACACTTATTAGTGATGGAGAAGACTCGGGATATTATCTGTTTATTCGTTCCAATTATGACTGAGTAAGATTTCTGTTACGTGTGTTGTATTATTTGCAGTCTATCTGCCGTCAGTCAACTTAGACGTCAGAGTACTCTGTGTGTGTTGGTTTATATAAACACACAACACACAGACACTTTAAACTAGCTGATACAGGCACTAGTATAACTGGTGGTTCAGAAGTCTCCTTTAGGCAGGCAAGCATCGCGTTCACATCTACTACAGACAATGGTTTATAATAGTTACGTACTTTCGAGCACACACGGCTCTCTGCATTGTGCTTTGTCTTAGGATTTAGCTTGTGGAAACTTTACTGTAATTACTGTATTTTGAATAATATATTTAGCTTGTGTCTTGTAACGTATCTTTATACTGCTTATAAAATAATCCGAAGTTTAAATGATAAAATACCAGAAGCCTGATAACTGTTTACTGCAGTGTTTTGCGATAATTTAATAGAGAGAAGCAAATTTTTGAAAGAGACTGATGAGTTGAAAGAACCGGTAAGTATAATTTTATTATTGACATATGATATTACGTTTTAGATATTTGTCATAAGTTACGGATTTCGTTTAACTCTTCCAACATCGTGCCGTGTGATGCCTCCAACTTCTAAGATTAAAAAAAAAAATTCACACACACACACACACACACACACACATTTGCACACACTTTTGACTTTACTAAGTTAAAAATTATAATGCTTTAATTTGTTTTCCTATCGTATGTGTTCTGTGATTTAATATGTCTAATACCATAGTTTAGAAAGCAGTTTATAATGTCTATTCTGTGTACGCATGCTTCTAACGTGTAATACCTTTTGTTATTTAGAATTTTTCTTAATGGGTTGCTCCATGATTGTTTCTTGTCTCTGCTTTCTTTTCACTTTGACTTTTTTCCCTCAAATTACTTAAAATGTATTATGATGTATATTATTTGTAAACAGTCTCACTAACTAATCGACCTAGTGCTGACTTGTTAGTAAACAGAGATAAATTATTAAACGTTCAGGAATATCAGAGTTCAAACTCAAACCTACCTGGTTTAAATATTGAAGTTTACCTTGTATGTTGAAATTTAATCTTTTTCTTGGAACTATCAATGTAAAAAATAAGATACGTATTTAATTATACAGAATTCGCCTAACATACAACTACAACACAGTTCAATCTACTACATTGTAAGTTGTTTCTACATTATAAATAACATTTTACTTCTTATTATTTTTGTGTCATTGTTTTGTTATTTTAGTGTTGACAATAATAATTAAACGCGTCAATAGAGTACAAATTTATTTAACGATTGGATCTCACGTGTCTTGTTAAAAATATTATTAACTTGAAAGAAAACGCTTGTCTCCTCAAAATCTTCAAGTCTTGTCGTGCCACTGCAATTAATCATCCTACTGTCTGTCTCAGGGTGTCCTCTTCTGACTTTATTAAAATAAAATATGTGTTTTCCGCTGACATAATTTGGTGTAAGAAGGTAAGCTTAATGATGCTTACGCCCGACATCCAATTGAAGCTTGTTCACGTACAATCCAAATAATTGAGATGAAATGGTGTGCCCTTGGTAAAAAACAAGGACGCATGAAAGTGGGTGAAATAAAAAATGAGTACTACCTTAGAACGTTTTATAATGACTTAACAGATAACTGAGATATGATTTTATTACGTATTAAGAGAAAGTTATAAAAAATATGAGATTATATATACCAGTTACTTATGATCTTTTTAAATACTCTTCTCCCACAACTTTTCAAAACTTTTCCTACGAAAAATGCGCTTTTCTCACTTTAATCAATGCTACAAACATCTTGCATATTTACCACATTTACGACTAATATAAATATTTATAAATGTTAACATAACTACGCTGAGTCGATATGTAGTGTTTGGTTTGATGATGTATTGCACGCGCTGTGCAAGCGGTAGCATTACGCAGTGCTCTCAGTTTTTAGAGACGCCTTCCACGCGCTTGTCGATTGTTCTACCGGCATCCGGGCCAGTTTTGTCACGTACTGCACCACTCAGCAAAGTACACAAGCATCGTTTCCGAAGCGGCGAGTTTAAATTTTATAAGGCGATTCATTGTGCGTTTAGTGATTGAGACAAATTGTGTGCAGACATCTGTTACTGGTGACTTGTTATATTTAGTGAGACGCTGTAAATTAAGTGACATTTATTGTTTGTTACGTTAGTGTGTGTTGGGCAATCATGAACCTGTAGATTGTTGATAACAGTGTTTACTGGTCGTTGTCACAGGAGTGGTTCAATTGTCATTAAAGCTCTAAATAGCCGTTCCATCTGGTGTGAACTATTCTACTTCCACTATTCAAACAGGACGATCCGTGTGACTGTTGTATCAATATAAATGTTATTATTAATACCAGTTACTAGCCTCGCCTTAAATTTAATGGTCGCTCCAAGACCAACCACAGCTTCTGCCACTTTCTCACACTACTTACCCCGCCAAGCTGTTACTATGTACACTGTTTAAAAGGATTTTAATACTTACAGTGAATAAGTAAGTAATTATTGTTGTCTTCATTGTAATAAATTATGTGTTTTTAATAGCAAATAAAACGTTTATTATTTTTTATTTGTTTAGGTATAATAATAAATTATATATTTACCAATACTTTTGAAACGGCATGAAGTAATAAATATTTAAAATAACTAATATATTTGTGTACAGCAAATAGGTGGTAAAATATCAAATTTTAATATCGCTGAGTGCAAATCTGTCGACTGAGTTGTTTGAGTTGACTTTCAACAACAAATTCTAAATTGTTACCTACAACATTTACTTGTTTTCATTTTAAAAATATTTACAAATGGCAATTTCAGATTGAAGATTTTACAATCTATAAATTATGGGCAATTTATTTTTTACAATCAACACGTTTTACCGTTATGAGTCAAGGTGTTACAGACGAAAAAATAAACAAATTAAAACAGCCTGAATCGCAGCAACGTAGGCGCGGTATGAAGCTGCGGGGTAGGGCGCGAGTGAACTGGTTGAACGTTTTATTTTCAGCTGTGGATTAATGTGTGTTCTGTGTGCGTATGAGTGAGTTTGTTGTTGTATCGTGACAGAAGCATACGGTATAAGGCATGTGCAATCATGTCTACGGTATTCACCAACAGAAACGTAACGCGCGCGCCCACGCATCCATGCACTCACACCCAAATTTATACGAATGCAAATTCTAGCTATAGCCCAAAACGTAACGCATGACTTGCTTTGGATAAACCAAAGCCGCTAAATATTGAACGAATATTGTAGTGTTCTGGAACTGTGCAAAACAAAATAGTTGTTTGACACATTATTCCCTCAATCTCTAAAACAATGTCTCCATTTTTGCCACATTTGACGCATTCTGGTATTAATAATCTACAGTGGGTTGATATACGTTTTTTAGAAGAATTATAAAAATATGTTACCAAATTTCATAAAAACGTGAAAATTAAAATGATTCTTATAAATATCCGTTTTATTGATGATATTGTTACGCCATTACACAACAGTCTACATGCTTCTCGGCTATTCCAGCGGAGCCCGGCTATAATGTGTGTGTGTGTGTGTGTGTGTGGGCTACATATTGCTGCTACTTTGAGATGAAGGACAATTACGTGACACTTGTCACGCGTCCGTAGCCGAGACTGATCCAGAATTCACCGACCCGCGCACAGTGTGTTCAATGAGGCACGCAATTACCTTCTAGTGTTTTCTAGTAGCGTTGACGCGTAGTATGGATTATTCTGGAATCTCAGCGGGGTATAAATACAAGTATTCAGGGACGCTTAGTTTCTGTTTAAGTGGCGATTTATTCAAATGAAGTTCGAGTTTACTTCGGGCGATTACTGTGTACGTTCAAGTGGTTATTAGTGGAAAGTGATTATTGTGCGCGACTCTATTAGTTGACATTACTATTGGTGTGGACAAATTAACTTGAATTATTGTACGAGTATAATCTTGTTGAATAGCGTGTTGATTACAAACTGTTAATTGTGATAATTAAAGCTAGTGATTAGTGACTTAATTGGTTTCTTGTATTTTGTTTTCCACTGTATCATACAACGACCAGTTAGACCGTTGTAACAATATATAATAAGAAAAGGAAATGTAGTAACTATGTCATCTCGGATTGTGAAATTAAATTTTTGTTTGTTTAGTTAAACTTTTTTACATATTTTCAAAATGCAATATAAAATGTCCTTCAGTGTGTTATAATATATAATACATTATATAACAATAGATGTTGAATACTTTTAGATGGTTAAAGTGTTTGTTATTATTAAAAACTTACTAGATAATTTCAGATTTTCATTGGCCACCATTAATGTGTATACACGATTGTACACGCCATAAATTATAAATGTTATTACTTTCTTAATCATGTTATCTTATACGATTTACCTTTGTATTAACACAATAAAAACAGATGGAATATAAAAATACGTTTGCGTAAATCTTAAGAACTGCTATCTTTGCAATATGATGGTTACAAATTAGGTAAGCGTCTATTGTGTGCTTAATTCTCTTGTAATTATTTATTTATTTATTATCAAAATACCCTTATACCATATTGGTGTCGGGTTACATCAATATATGATAAGTAAATCAACTACACTCTATATACAAATTTTTTCCATCTTACTCTATCCATTGACAATGTCTTTGCTTCCCTCCAGCCCAAGCACCTTTCTCTCAAAATGTTTCCCATCATTCCATCCCAAGTCAGTCGCGGTCTTCCTCTCTTCTTTCTCCCCCCTGATTTTGCCTCCCAAACCTGTTTTACCATTCTATCACTATCCATTCTCTGCATGTGTCCCCACCAGCATAGTTATCTCTGTTCAATAAAATCCAGAATCGATATCACTTCCAGATCCTCTCTTATTTGTGTATTCCTAACTCTATTCTTCCTTGTTACTCCCACTACTCTCCTAAGATATTTCATTTCTGCCGCCTGGATTTTACTTTTTTGGCTTTTGGATAGCACCCACGTCTCACAGGCGTATGTTAAAACCGGTCTATATACTGTTTTATGCACACTCATTTTCGTTTTCTCTTGTAATTAATTACTGTAAAACAATTACGCGTTGGCAGCTTACCAGCATTGGTTGGTTACCAAAGCACTGTCAGCACGTACGGTGTTAAAGCTTTAGGAAACTAGTACAATTATTTCTATTCAAAGGGCTGATTTCTCCGGTAATGTATCCTTTGAATATGTCAGCTACCTCTAAAAGTAAAATATTTTTTTTGTATTTGATAATTTATTTGATAACTGATAACCTGTATGTGACGGATTAAAACAAAATAATAAATAATTTTTTGACATTTTTCAAGTATTGTAAGAAAAATAAACGTGATGAAAATAGATAGATGGACTAATCATGTGAACTGCAACAAATTGACTTGTGGCGTTGGCACTTGTGTTGTCTTCAGAAGCTTAATGTCACCGTATGACTAAATAAATGCTGCAACAATTTTATGATAATTCAGAAGACAAAAAGAAATAATTTCTGCTTTATAGTTGATCTAGAAGTGTTTTTATAATTCCTGTGTGCACAAAATATAGAATTATATTGCTCGCCCACACTCCCGTGTAACATAAAAATAAGGTCAGAATTTAACAAAAGTGTTTTTCGTGGCTATCTAGGATAGCGGTACATTGACCATTTCAATTCTTATCATTATTATTCAGTTTTTATACAAGAAAATCGCATAAATTTAGAAAAACAATTTACGGAAGGGGAAAACAATCGAAACTATAGTCTGCTGGTAATAAACTCCATATACTTGCAACAGTAAATTAACAGTAAGATGGTAGTTTTTAGTGACCATAAATTGTGATGCATTAGTGTTGATAAGCCGTTGAAATAGTGGTGTTGATTCTATTTACTTGCGTTGGATCACCGCCATGATTTTGGGTTGATAATAATTCTCATTATTTCGCTGAAAAAATTTACCGTTTAGTTCAATTTAAATAGGCCACTTTTTGTACACTTTTAAACATAATATTTTCGAAAGGGATTAGCAAATACAAAGAAACTTTAATTGTTATTTATTAAAAAATGTGTCCAAATTACTTAAAAGCACATACAAAATAAAAAATGTGTTATTTATTACTTAAAGCGCACAAAAACGTAAACATTATGAACAGTTCAAAAATGATTACAGGTATAAAACACACACACACACACACACACACACACACACACACACACACACACACACACACACACACACACACACACACACACACACACACACACACACACACACACACACACACACACACACACACACACACACACACACACACACACACACACACACACACACACACACACACACACACACACACACACACACACACACACACACACACACACACACACACACACACACACACACACACACACACACACACACACACACACACACACGCACGCACACACACACACACGCACGCACGCACGCACGCACGCACACACACCTACGCGCGCGCTGGCACGCACGCACACATGCATATTAAATTCTTAAATTAAATGTTTCAATCTCATTCAGTGTTTAAAATACTATTTCAAAATATAAATATAGTGTTTTATTGATAATATTATAGGTATGAAATAAATGCTGACAACTTCTTTCATGCTGTAAAATCATGCCGATTAGGAAAGATATTAACTTAGTGACTACTTTTATGTATTGCTTAGAGTGGAAGGCCTTTTAAGTTCCGTGCTGGGAAAAGGGCCTTAAGAATATTGTGGACGGAAAGAACCTAATGATTAGGTTTCTTGAAGACAGAGTGGGTGAAAGAAGGACGCTGACTGGAACCACTGCGGAAAGGAGAAGCAGTGTGTTGGGCTATTCAAACTGGTTCATCACTCTGATCGAGGGGCCAAGTAGAAGGGGATGGCGGAGAAAGGAGTACATGGATGAAATTAAAGGAGATAGAAGGTTTGTGGTGATTAAAAGATTGCCTACGGACGAAATTACAAGCATACCAACTTCTGTGTTCAGAAGTAAGAGGAGCAGGAGGAGGCGGAGGAGGAGGAAAAGGAAGTGGTGTATGAGTGGAGGAGGAGGAGGAGGAGAAGAAAAGAAGAAGAAGAAGAAGAAGAAGAAGAAGAAGAAGAAGAAGAAGAAGAAGAAGAAGAAGAAGAAGAAGAAAGTGAGCAATATATCATACCTGTATCACACCTGTATATTATACAAAAATTACTATATGTATATGAATGTGTTTTTTAAGAAGCATCAATAAAACTTGTATTTGTCAAGCAATTCTAATGTTCTAAGACGTGTATTCTTAAAGTAATAAGAGGCAATACGCTACCCTCGTAACAACAAACCTGAAACTTAATCCTGTGGAATTGAAAGTTTAGTGTTGTATAAAAGCTAAATATGTTGTATATTTGTTAAGACTGTTACCGCTTACTTTGCAGAACATTAGGCTAAACATCTGCCTTAACTTGGTTTTATTTTTATAAATACGGTATTTAAATAAAGTTAGTTTTCCATATTGTCTATTACCAACAAAATCTTCTACATTTGAGTGTCCTACTAAACTTTACAGATCGAATTAGTAGGGTGCTACGTAAGTTACAACAAAGTTAACATTATGTACAAGACGTTTTACTATATTCTTCAGTGTAAGTGATAGTAGGCCTACCGTTTAGTGTTATATTGGAAGAAATATTTTTACCTACAATTAAAAAAAGAGATAAATCCATTTGCTTAGCTGAATTACGTGAGAAGATTTCAACAGACTACTTAGGGTGACAAAAAACGAACAACAAGGAACAAACGCGTATCAATACGGATAATAACTAGCAGACTAGAAGATGTTATGGTATAACGTCTCTCCTATTAAGACATTATAACACAGGGAACCAGTTTAATTGGTTGCTTTCAATTAAACCGGCTGCCGTTGTTAGTACAAATTACTTACAAACAAATTGGAAAAATATATAGATCAGGAATTTGTCTTAGGGTACGTAAATTTACTCACTCTCTGGATTTTTAGCAAAACATCTCTTTATTATGGCTTCTTAAATAATGATTTAAAAATAATACCTTTAATGGTTATATTTTTATTTTTACGCTAAAAATAAACTTCTGATAGATTCTGCATCAAATGCTCTTATACTCTTTAAAATGTTACTATGATGAGCAAACCATACAGTTGTATATTACATTGAATACCACGGATCCGGGTTTTAATTTTATAATATTCTAAAATACTTCAACATTATGCAAACTATTAGAAGAATAGTGTGATCAAATTTCGAATTAATTTATACCTGTAACCATCATCAGATTACTATTATTTCGTTACAGTAACTACAAACATTACTATGTTAAGATTTACATGATTTGAATGAGTCTTTACAAAAATGTACTGTTTTTGTTGTGGTTGTTAGAAAACAATGTAAGCATAGAAGATACGGTTTAGTGTCACCTGGGTATAATGTAGATCAGCAGCTGGTTCTCTTGCTGATCCTCTTCAGTAGGTTTCCTGGATGTTCTTCGTTGTCGTTTGGGTTCCTCCATTTAGTTTGTTGGTTCTAAGTTGTGATCAAAGTCATACGCTAGGATTCTGCTACCTGGAGCTCGTAATGTTGTCGTCGTTGCTTCACTCTTGACGTTGGTGTTCACTTTTCACATTTTAGTTTTGACTGCACCAATGTTACCTTTTTATATGGTATGGAACATACCTTACAAGTTAAACCTTTTCATAAAGAGATGTGTCGGCTATCTTAGTTATTTTTAATTCTTTCTCTACATTTAAACTACTTTACTTGTTTTACGTTTCACTTCTTTTAACTACATGTGGAGTATGTAATCACGAAACACTTACTTTCTGTTACATCGTTTTGCAATATATATACTTGTTCACCTTCACGACACATGGTAAAGCTGTTAACTTGTCAGAGATTCTCGGTCGACTGGGGTTGATTTTGCGGCGGTGAGTAGGGAGACGGGCGCAGTTCACACGCCGAGAGAAAAGTAGTTCGTACTTTTATTATTATTATTTTTACACTAATTAACTACTATTAATAATCCTACTTTTTCTTTATTGAGTTATGTATTTCATTTATTATTATCATGTCTTTTTATTTAATTAGAATGATTATTAGTATTCGCTTTATAACAGTATAATTTGCATGTCCGTACTAGCCTTTTTACAAGTTGGTACAGGTATATAGGTACAGAGGGGAGGGTGGATTATTTTCTCACGTGTTATTAGAATACAATTTATTTTGTGCTATTTAAATTCCCTTTAAATCGTCACATCCTCCTCTACTTAAAAGAGACGACGGGGCGGGGACGGATGTGTGACTACACCAGTGGATTCCAAATGGAAACTATTTAGTACTTGATTAGAAAATCTTATTGAATTCTAGTGTGTGAAATTTTTCTTATGACTCTTTTTCTTTCGTAAAGTTCCCTTTCTCTCGTTTCTTAGCTGCTAAATTAATTTTATTTATTACTCTTAGTTCTCGTAACTTCACAATATCGTGGCCCGACTGATTTTGCTAGCATACTCTAACTCAAGTAGTTAGTTTTCTGCTCTATCATTAACCCTTTCCAGTGCGGCGCCATTGTGACTTTATTACGTACTTATATCTATATCTCTTAATTATACTTAATATAATCTAAAGTTGATCCCATACTCAACCATAGATTATTTCTAATTCTAATATCTTACACATGTAAAGTAGCGAGCTATCGCTACTGAGACAAGCGGAATTTCACGAAGAGGAACCTTTATTTTATTTTAAACAATCTTATGGAATTTGAGTTCGTTTAAACACACACATTAATATATACGATAACATTCTTATACTAATAATTCAAATTTAAATTATCTCAAATCACTTCAAATATACGTAAATCTAATAATTATCTGTGGAGATAAAGTGATAATATCTTTTTATAGTGGAAAGAAATTTCACACGAAGAGTTCATTGTGTTTACACTAGCACAATAGATCAGCTGTTGGGGAGGTCTATTGTACGCGTTAGGGTGGCTTATTGTTTACCTTGGCAAGGGGTACATCACAAAAGGAGGGTGACTTCCGACAATCTGGAACACGATTATTTCCTGCACAGGTCTGTCGTATATTGACAATTTGGGGAATTCCATTCAAATAACTTATTTTGTTTACGGGGCAGAACGGACATTCCTCGACACGAATCCAACACGAAATAGCCTGTAAATATACCGACAGGTTGAAAATGGAATATTTTTACAAGCGGGGACTTGCTTATTACGTCGATTTCCTAATACTACTATTATTATTTTATAAATAAAACTCTATTTATTTTCTTCTAGTTTACAAATTCAGAGTGAATAAATTTACGCATTTTAAATGTTAGCAGAGTGTGGCATTTTGTATGTGCCACGACGTACACAATTATTTCACAAAGAATAAAAGTTAAGCAGAACATAGCAGAGCAAATCAGAGTGGCGCATTTTATAACGTCTCTCCTGTTAAGACATTATAACACAGGGAACCAGTTTAATTGGTTGCTTTCAATTAAACCGGCTGCCGTTGTTAGTACAAATTACTTACCAACAAATTGGGAAAATATATAGATCAGGAATTTGTCTTAGGGTACGTAAATTTACTCACTCTCTGGATTTTTAGCAAAAACATCTCTTTATTATGGCTTCTTAAATAATGATTTAAAAATAATACCTTTAATGGTTATATTTTTATTTTTACGCTAAAAATAAACTTCTGATAGAATCTGCATCAAATGCTCTTATACTCTTTAAAATGTTACTCTGATGAGCAAACCATACAGTTGTATATTACATTGAATACCACGGATCCAGGTTTTAATTTTATAATATTCTAAAATACTTCAACATTATGCAAACTATTAGAAGAATAGTTTGATCAAATTTCGAATTAATTTATACCTGTAACCATCATCAGATTACTATTATTTCATTACAGTAACTACAAACATTACTATGTTAAGATTTACATGATTTGAATGAGTCTTTACAAAAATGTACTGTCTTTGTTGTGGTTGTTAGAAAACAATGTAAGCATAGAAGATACGGTTTAGTGTCACCTGGGTATAATGTAGATCAGCAGCTGGTTCTCTTGCTGATCCTCTTCAGTAGGTTTTTCTGGATTCTCTTCGTTGTCGTTTGGGTTCCTCCATTTAGTTTGTTGGTTCTAAGTTGTGATCAAAGTCATACGCTAGGATTCTGCTACCTGGAGCTCGTAATGTTGTCGTCGTTGCTTCACTCTTGACGTTGGTGTTCACTTTTCACATTTTAGTTTTGACTGCACTAATGTTACCTTTTTATATGGTATGGAACATACCTTACAAGTTAAACCTTTTCATAAAGAGATGTGTCGGCTATCTTAGTTATTTTTAATTCTTTCTCTACATTTAAACTACTTTACTTGTTTTACGTTTCACTTCTTTTAACTACATGTGGAGTATGTAACTACGAAACACTTACTTTCTGCTACATCGTTTTGCAATATATATACTTCTTCACCTTCACGACACATGGTAAAGCTGTTAACTTGTCAGAGATTCTCGGTCGACTGGGGTTGATTTTGCGGCGGTGAGTAGGGAGACGGGCGCAGTTCACACGCCGAGAGAAAAGTAGTTCGTAATTTTATTATTATTAGTTTTACAGTAATTAACTACTATTAATAATCCTACTTTTTCCTTATTGAGTTAGGTATTTCATTTATTATTATCACGTCTTTTTATTTAATTAGAATGATTATTAGTATTCGCTTCATAACAGTATAATTTGCATGTCCGTACTAGCCTTTTTACAAGTTGGTACAGGTATTTAGGTACAGAGGCAGGGTTGATTATTTTCTCACGTGTTATTTGAATAAAAATTTATTTTGTGCTATTTAAATTCCCTTTAAATCGTCACAATGGCCATTTGCTTACAGGTTATACGAATTTCAGAACGTAGATGAACATAAAGCTATTACGGCTGGCCTCAAGAGGAACTAAACAAATAATACACTCCTTTGTCACGGGCGTCATATTTTCTGCAAGTTTAAAGAGGTATTTAATTAAAGATAATGGCGCAAACCAAGATTTATGAAGGAAAGAAGGAATAATTCTGAAAGATAGTAGTCAACAAAGAAAACAAAATAGATATTTAAAATGTAAACTACTCCTACAATAGTTAGGAGTATCATATAATTATTTTTCAACATCCGGTCTAAAACGTAAGATAATTTTTATCATTGGCGGTGTAAATATGCAACATTTTTTCCATTTTGAAATGATAAGTATGTAGATTGTGTTTAGCATTATATACCCACGCGTAGCAAATTTGAAGTCTGTGTGTGCAAACATTGCTGTGTGTTATTGGCAGCTAAAAGGAAATACATCGGTAGCAAGATTAACATTACTTAACTGGCAGATTATACTGGTGTTCTGACTATTAGTAAGGAGGAATTAGAAGACATTATTTGCATGCTAAAATGAAAGTAAAAGGCTTGATAAAATAAGAGTAAAATGTAAATCAGTGAAAGAAAATTCGAGTAACAAACTTTCCTATAACCACGTGCTTGTTTCTAATTGTTTCTGACATCCCATATATAGAAGTTCTCATTACAAATAATGGTAACTGTAAACCCGAGGTGAGCTGAGCAATCTAACTGCCACAAGTACAATCGAGTAGCCTCAGATACAAAGATCCGGAGACAAAAAAAAAAATGACAACAACATAGCGAGCGTTCTTTATTCTTTATGTTTTACAAGTTTTTTACGTGTATTAGCACTTATTACTGATATAAACACTGGGAAACATCGCAAAACTTGATGCACTGAAATCTGGTGCTGCAGAAAGCTCCTTCGTCTGTTTTGGACGGAACACCGTGTGAAGGTACCATTCTGTGGAATGTAGTGTGGATAACCGAATGCCATATGGAATACATGGCAATAACGTACGAGGACATGGTAATACGCTGAGGTGACGTCGAAATGGTAATGTACTCTAGCCCAAAGTTGATGAAAAATTATTAAGAGAAGTTATTTCTCCTCTCATTACATATTATTATTATTATTAATATTATTATTTGGTGTTCTGCCCTAAGGCAGGTCTTCAAATGGTAAAAGCTCTCCAAGCTGTCTTATCGCATGCCAGTCTTTTTGTTTCTTCGTAACACCCTTTGATTTTAATGCTATCTATTAACTTCATTCTTTTACTCCCTCTTTTTTTTAATTTTTCTATGACACCCTCCATGGCAGTTGTAAGCAAGCAGTCTCTTCTTAAACAATAACCTAACCAATTCCTTTTCCTATTTTCTATTACCTTCAGGATTCTTCTTTCTTCCCCCATTCTTCTTAAAACTTCATCATTCCTTACTTTATCAACCCACCTCACTTATTCCATTGCTCGCCAAACCCACATCTCAAATGCTTCTAATCTTTTCTCATACGCTTTCCTCAGTGTCCATGTTTCTGCACCACATAAAGCAATGGTCCACACATAACATTTGGCTAACCTTTTTCTTAAATTTTATTACCTATTAGGTGTCATTTATTGTGTCATATATGATACTCAAAGTAACTCTAAATGTTTGTATGAATATGTGCTTGTGTGAGTGTTCATCATACACATCTGGGAACTGACCGACAATCAGCCGCAAGTAGCTGTTCAGGACGCGAAACATCAAGAACAATAGATAATAGCTGTACCTACGGGTTTAGTATTTACAATCATGTCGGTCACCAGTCTTAACAAGGAAATGACTAAGAACAGACTACAGAATTTTTTTTTTTTTTTTTTTTTTTTTTTTTTTTTGAAACTGGTCTAAAAGACCAACCATCAATTTAAATCTAATGTTGTAATAATTTTTAGTTACTTATACAGTCGCCCACTGGTGTACTATATATTACTTTCTAGATTTCTGCACACACTGCACTACACTAATTCAAAAGTTTTAGTTCTCTTCAGCCTTCTCACTGTATTGGTGTTGTCAAGCAGTTGAATAGCTTCTACATTGATATGCTGGTGTAGTCTAGATTTGTGCTTTGCAGCAAACCTTTTAATTTCACTGGCGACATCAGGGATCCTAAGGTCTCGATGTAGATCACTATTTCTGATGTACCATGGAGCACTTACCATGTTCCGTAGCACTCTATTCTGGAAGGTTTTAATATATCTAATGTTTCGTTTCTTTCGCACAACCCCACAGTTGAATTCCATAAAGCCAAATTGGTTTCAGAATTTGGTTATATATCAGAATTTTGTTGTGTATTGACAACTGAGAATTTCGTCCCAAGAGCCAATACAGTTGTCTATATTTGAGACCTAGCTCCGTCCTTTTTTTTCTGATGTGCTCCTTCCATCGTAGCTTTGTATCTAGGGTCATCCCCAAATATTTGGCAGTGTTTGCATATGGTACTACAACACCATTTAAGGTAACTGGAAGACTGTTCTCTATTCTTTTTTTTGTAAAATTGGTATGGACAGATTTCAGTTCATTGAGCTTAGTTCATTGAGGAGAAACATCTCCCAGTCCACTGCTGTATCTGATCAGTAGCATCTTGAAGCATGTTGGTAGCTTCACCTAAGGTCGAACCAATCGCCATTATAGCTGTGTCATCAGCGAAAGTAGCAACAGTCACATTCTCTGGCTGTGGCAGATCACATGTAAACAACAAGTAGAGGATGGGCCCCAAAACACTCCCTTGGGGCACACCTGCCCTCACTTCTCTTAGCTCAGAATAGTCATCTTCCTGTTTGACTCTAAATAATCTTTCCGATATATATGATTTTAACACGTCAGCATATTGTTTTGGTAGCATTTTATTAAGTTTATGTATTAAACCTTTATGCCAAACTTTATCAAAGGCCTGAGCCACATCGAGGAAGATTGTCGAGCAGATTAGCTTTTTTTCTAGTCCTTTCTCTATTGTGTCTGTTATTCTATGTACTTGGTCTATTGTGGAATGTATTTGTCTGAACCCGAATTGATGATTTGGTATCAGCTTTTTTCTCTCTATTACTCGATTTAGCCTTTGCAACAGAAGTTTTTCAAAAAGCTTTGATATAGTTGGCAACAGTGATATGAGCCGATATGATTTGGCCTCATTTGGCGGTTTGCCTGGTTTACGTAGCATAATAACTTCTGCCACCTTCCAGACACTAGGAACATGCTTTAGCCTAAGTGCCGCATTGAATAAATATGTAAGCATAACAATCCCTTTCTTAGGTAACTGCTTTAAGATCTCACCTGTAATGAGGTCAAAGCCAGGTGATTTTCGGGGGTTCAAGTTTATCTTGATCTCCTTAGCTACCTCTTTTGGGGTGACCAGTTGAATGTCCTCCTCTTCATGATTTGTATCTTCATCTAACTCTGTATCAGACTGGGTATTATTTGGCTTAAAAATGTCAGCTAGATGTTCAGCAAACGCTTCAGCTTTTTCTTTATTATCTCTAGCCCATGTACCGTCGCTTTTTCTAATAGGTGGTACTTGAGTGATCGACCTTTTAAGCTTCCTCGTTGCTTTCCACAACGAGTACTCTGTATCTGCATCTGCTGTTAGATTTTCCAAATAGGAAGCTATTGATGCTTCTTTTAACTTCTGTATTACACGCTTTAGTTGTTGCGATTTGTTGTTAAGTACAGTTTTATAATTTCGATCACGAGTCTGTTGCCATTTTCTTCTAGCTCGCCTCTTTTCTTTGACAAGTTCTCTGATCTCTCTAGGATAGTTGTTACCAACAATTCCATGGGTGATTTCTCTCGTATTGTTCCAGGCTGTAGTTTGAATATTATAATTAAACTTCTCGGCTTCTATTTCTAATTGCTGCTTAGTTCTCAACTGAACATTTAGTTGTATCTTGCCTTCAAGTTCTAATTTGAAGCTTTCCCAATCAGTAGTTTTGTTAACTAGGCTTGGTTTGTTTACTTTTTTTATTATCCTTTCACTCAGCGTCAGGATTACTGCTGAATGATCAGAGTCAAGATCAAAATTCTCCTCGATATCAATAAAGTTCTGCGAGACCCTCCTTGATATGAAGAAATCTAATAGATCTGGAATTTTATTAGGATCTGTAGGCCAGTAAGTAGGTTTGCCTGTACTGTGGAAGCTACAACCTGTTTCTTGTATTGGTTTATTAAGCTCGCTACCTTTAGTTGTTTTTAATCTGGATCCCCAATCTACATGTTTGGCATTGTAGTCTCCGCCTACAATGAATCTCTCACCTAGGTGTAATATAAATTTCTTGTAATCTAACTCCTTTAGATTGTGTCTTGGAAGACAGTATATCGCACCAACGATTAGTTTTTGCTTGGTGGATTTGATTCCAACTACAGTGAGTTGGATTTCTGCAGTCTGAAGGTGACACTCCTCATAGTGGTTAATCCTATTCTTAATAATAATAGCACTTCCTCCTTTGGCTTTTTTATCCGGATGAACTGTTTGATATACCTGGTATCCATTTATTTTTAAGCATGACTGATTTGTTAAGTGTGTCTCTGATACTAGACATATATCAATGTCTTGTGCCTTGAGGAATAATTCTATTTCTTGCTTTCTGTTCTGGATACCGTTGGCATTCCAGGTAGCTATCCTTAGGTCTTTCTGGTCCATTGATTAGTTCTCTGTGGGATTGTGCCCGGATTTCTGGCTTCTAATCTATCTAGTCTATCCATGACTATTTTCATCATGTCCATCATATTCTGCATCATTTGCACCATTGATGAATCATCATTTTGAACTAAAGTCTTGTCATCTTTAACTGCTTGAGCAAAGGACATTTCACTATTGATTTTATTAGCTGTGCAAGTTCTTGGTTGAGGTTTTTTAGGTCGTCTCTCACTTATTAAATTATTGCGTCTTATTTGAAGTTCACGTGCAACCAAACAATCCCTGTAGCTAGCAGGATGTGCTTCTGCACAATTTGAACACTTTGCTGGCACATCTCGTTCTTGCTGGCAATCGATGGTCCTGTGATTGCCTGCACATTTAACACAGATAGGTCCATGTTGGCAATACTTATGAGTATGACCATATCTTTGACACCTTTTACACTGTGGTATCAGTTTGTTACTCCTGAGAGCTTCAATTTTTATTTTCATATGACATAAATATTGAATATCAAATATTTTTTTATATCCTCTGATCTGTCAAACGTTAGCATAAATAATGGCAAATGTATGATTTTTTCCTTGCCGTCAACTTTAGTCTTTCTAATTTTATTAACTACTTCAAGGACTTTATATCCTCTATTCAATAACTCCTCTTTAATCTCTTCTGATTTGCATGTTGGATGCAAGTTACGTGCCATGACTCTTATTGGTCTGGTCTGTTTATTTTCATAAGTATGCCATTCCAACTTACTTTCTTTTAGGAGTTTTGTCAGTTCTCTATATTCCATTTCTGTGTCTACATTAATTTTCAGCTGATTGTTGTTCATCATGCTGGTGTTAAATTTCAGATCTTTTGATTTCAGTTTCTGACTTATTTCTATATAATTTTCCACATTGCTCAGTATCACTGGCGGTGGCTTAGCCGATTTTTTTACATTTTTTTAGTCCTCTTACTTTTGTTTATTGGACTGGTTTTCGGTGTTTCTGGTGATTCCATAGTTTTCCTTTTACGTTTTTTATTCTTTTCCAGTATCCAAGCAGTTCCTTTGGCCACGATTTCTTCCTCTTCTTCCGAGTTGGCTGGACTATAGGATACCCTAGGCTGTAACTTCTTGATTTCTTCCTGTAGTCGTCTGATTTCGTTATAAGCAGAATTAAGCTGAGCCTGCAGTCTGCTTATTGTGTCCTCTGAGACTTCCAGTGTTGGTATATGTGCATTTTGTTTTTCCAAGCTACAGTTTATATTAGTTGGCGGAGACCTTGCCACCAACGAACCTCTTATAAACGGATCCTCACCAAGCAATAGCTGGCCTCCCCCAGAATCCATGGGGCCGACCTCCGAAGAGGGTGGATTTACCAGATAAGTACAGAGTAATAGAAATATGAAACTGAAAGACCCCTAGCCCTCGGTAACCTAATAGCGTCAGGGTCGGAAAGAACAAGAGTTGACCAAGAGAGGCCAGACAGAAAAGACAAAAGAGAAGGGGTCTTACTCAAAGTAAGTGGAAAAAGAGTAAGCCCAGCTAGAGGACCATGGGAAAGCCACCTCCCTTTCTACCAAGCGGTAGCCTCCACGGACCATTGCCCTGTTAGCCAGCTACAGAGTAATAGCTGTTGCCCGCTCCCCACGTGGCCAAGGTGTAGTAGGCTCGGACGTAGGGCTGGACTTTGGGGAGCTCAGAAAAATTAATCAAAATACTTTTTTTTAATACAGAGCCAATTTTGGACGTGATATAATTGACCTGTAGGTTAATGGTTAATCAAGGTAAATTATGTGTTTTATAAATACAAGTAGGGGGTTAAAGTTTGGTAAAAGGTCTCAGGGGCAATATAGTATGCCGGTTACTATATAGCACTAAAACTCTGAGAAATGCCTACTGATGTTTGACGAATGAGTCACAGGTTCGAGGAATCGAACTCAGCTCTGCCAACATATCCGACTCTCACGTCCGCGAAGACTATACTAATTTATAGTCGCGTAACCCCTGGGTACATGGCGTGCAATGGGTGTACGTTATATAGCAGACGAGAGAGGGTGAAAGGCGAGTTTCCGGCGCCTATAATTAACTGGAACACATCGGCTAAGGGAGTAAACCCTAACAGAAAA
The DNA here is from genome assembly GCA_034769895.1 of Magicicada septendecula. Taxonomy (NCBI): domain Eukaryota; kingdom Metazoa; phylum Arthropoda; class Insecta; order Hemiptera; family Cicadidae; genus Magicicada; species Magicicada septendecula. The sequence goes on from CM068367.1 coordinate 292,052,482, forward strand.
TCCTGGTCCTCCTAGTCAGAGGGTTGGAGCAATGGGCCAGCACCTCATTGTCCACAAAAAGGCTCATATGCTAAACAACCTAGTGACAAGCCTCGGAATCAAAACGGTTTAAACGGTAAACGGACAAAGCAAAGAAGATAGACATTGAATATAGCTAAATGGAATATACAAGGAATAAGGAATAAACAAAAAGAAATACTTATTGAACTCTCCTAGCGAAATATTGACATAATAGTTTTGCCGGAAACAAAAAAGAAAGGTAGGGGCAGTGAACAATCGAAAAAGTATATACATTTACATACGGGAGTAGACGAAAATGAAAGAGCACAAGCAGGAGTATCCATAATGATCAAAGAAAATGGAAAAACTACATCACATCTTGGCAACTGATAAATGAAAGAATTTTAAAATGACTATAAAGCTAAGAGAACACAATATTGTAATTTTGGGAATTTATGCACCAAGTGACAACGCTCCAGTGACAGTAAAAGAGAAATTCGAATAAATTGTAGAATACAGTATCGAACAAGTACCGGACATTCATAAAATTATTATGATAGGTGACTTTAATGCTAGAGTGAGGAAAGAAAAGAATAGTAAAGTAGTGGGTCAACATGAAGAAGAAACAATTAATGACAATGGGGAAAGACTAATCCACATATGTGAGCAATATGATTTGAAAATAAACAATACCTTCTTTATACATAAGGACATTCATAAATTCACATGGTACCAACACACAATAAATTTGAAATCGATAATAGACTACGTAATCACAAAACAAATATCAAACATCATAGTAAAAGACGCAAAGGTAAAGAGAGGAGCAGACTGTGGCTCAGATCATTACCTAGTCGAGTCAAAGATATTTATCCCCTACCGGTGGAAAATAGAGAAAAAAGAAAGTGAAGTTATGAACGAATTTAACCCTCAAATCGAGAAATATACCTTAGACAGCTTAAAAGACGATAGTATAAAATATCTTTATCAACAAAGACTTAAACAAAAACTAAATAAAGAACAAAGGACGATTGAGGAAGAATATGAATTCATAAAAAGATGTATAAAGGAAGCAGCTGAAGAAGCCTTAGGAAAACTGGATAAAAGAAAAAAGCCATATTGGTGGGATAAAGAAATTGAAAAACAAATTGTCAAAAAGAAAAAACTACACTTAAGACGGTTACAAATAGCAATAATATTCAGCTACAAGAAGAATATAGAACATTAAATAGAGAAGTCAAAAAACAAGTGGTGAATAAAAAGAACGAAACATGGATCAAGAAATGTGAATATATTGAACGGTACATAGGAGGTACAAGTAGCTCGGAAGCATGGAGAACTATTAAGAGTTTGAGAAATTCTAATACAAATAAAACTCGTATAGGTAGCATATCAAGCAAACAGTGGAAGCAGCACTATGAAGATTTACTCGTAGAAAGCTGAAAACAGTTCATAGAAGTAGACAATCCAGAGGAGACAATAGAAAAGGATGATATTTTTATAGAAGTCTCTGAAATAACAGATGTAGTATGTACCTTAAAAAACGGAAAATCGCCAAGAATAGGAGGAATTTACCCAGAATTAGTGAAATATGCACCAGAGGAATTAGATTTTATTCTAGGTAAACTATTTGAAAGCTGTATGTGTGGGAAAAAACCACCGATGGAATGGACTACATCATATATCACACCGATTCATAAAAAGGGAGCTAAAAACGATCCTAAAAGCTATAGGGGAACACCAGTGATATGTACACTTGGAAGGGTATATACAAAAATAATAAAGAGTCGCCTAGAAAACGAGATTAAAGATAAGCAGCCAGAAGGATAGGCAGGGTTTAGAACAGGACGATCCACTATTGATAACATTTTTACTATCAAAATAGCTTGCGAAAAGAGTGTGCAAAGAAACAGAGAGCTTCATATAGCAATGATTGATTAGGAAAAAGGCTACGATAGTGTACCAGTCTCACAGTTATGGAAGGCTTTGAAATCCTTAGAAGTATCGGACCGGATGATCTTAGTTACATGATAAGTAAATTACAAGAAGAATACCAGCTCGCAGGTCTTATGATAAACGTGAATAAGTCTGAGTACATAATAGTCGGTAATGATGCTCAAGATAATCTCGATTTAGGAAATATCACCATAAAAGGAGTTAGCATGTGTAAATATTTGACAGTTACACTTAATAAACAAGGAAATAGTAGCGACAAGAGACACAAAAAAGAGACTGGATAAGAGCATCTTCATAAACATAGTCACATATGGAGCCGAAACATGGGATATGGCAAGAAAAAACCGAAAAAAACTCTTAGCTACCGAAACGGATTATTTAAGACGCAGTTGTAGAAAATCGAAACTGGAAAGAGTCGGAAATGAAGCAATTAGACAGAGTATGAACATGACGAAGAACATAGTGGAAGAGATTGAATAAAACAACTAGTATGATTTGGACACAACAAAAGAATGGACGAAACCAGGTGGCCCAAGAATTTTAGAGTGGATACCATATCCACGAAAAGAGGAAAAGAGGAAGGCCACGAAGAAGTTGGCGAGAGGGTGTAGATGAAGCTATGAAACTTAGAGGCCTGGAAGAAGACATGTGTTATAATAGAAGAGAATGGAAACTAGGGACGGAGAAGGCCGTAGAAATCCGTTATATAAGTTTTTACATAAATAAAAGTAAGTTTTGTAATAACTTGCAAAAATAACATATGAAACTACAAGAAAGTACAATAAACTTACTATAAAAATTACTACATATTACTGTATAAAGTGTTTTAATTTAGACTTTATTTCTTGTTATATGGAAACAAAAACCAATAAGTGGCGTTCGGGCCGTCAACATGTACCTACCAGCCGTGTGTTTGTCAGGCCCAGTTAAGTTGGTTAAAACGACTGTAGCAGTGAGCAATTAAAACACAGTTTCCGTACAAAGGGTGATGAACAACAAACACGGCATGTAAGGGTGAAGATGAGTTTGAACAGTGCACACAGCATTGTCCTTTGTATCGGCAACAGACTGGAGTTAATTCAGTTTCGGTTGGCTTTAGTATTTCCATCGTATGTTGTACCGTACATGCATGCTGCTAATAAATACTGGATATACGACAAATCGTATCAACACATCTTCCTACACAACACTATGTTCTCTATCTTCGTGACAAAATTTATCGTTCTATATTTACTTTGTGTAAGAGCAATGTTTCTTTTATATTTAAATGTTTGTTTTTCGTTTTTTACGATTGAAATACATGCACTCTCAGTGGAAATTTATAGAGACATACGCAGATAATGCGATAAATTGAAGGAAAAATAATGATTTTCCTAATTAAACAAATTTAATGAAAAGAAATTTCAATAAAAAATTTACTGTCGATAATTTATTTTATGGTATAGTAACATAACTAGAGCGCATTTAGTGTCTTTAGTCATTGCAATTATTATTGTTATTGATATTATTAGTTTCAAATAATAATTTTTAATAAACTTCAAAGAATCACTGCGCGCGCGCGCGCACACACACACACAAAGTTTAATTATACAGTAAGTAAACTATTTTGTATAAATAAATATATGGTTTATAATAAAAAATTATTTGTTATTTCTTGAGTTGTTTGTTAACAATTGTTTCCTTTACCGTATAAAATTTGTATTGTGCAAGTTATTATTAATTGAAGGTATTATACTTATAGTAAAAACATTTAGCTTTGAAATAAACTGGAGCAAAGCATCCAACAATTTTAAGGCATAAACGTATAGAACTACTACATAAAGAATGATAAAAGTCTGTGTAGAAGTGCTTAGTACCTAGCTTCATTTTAAGTAATTCAAAGAATAGTAGTTTTTTAAAAATCATTCTGCATTATAGTGTAGGCTTTTAGTCGAAACGTCCGTTGAAGTCGTATGAACATATATATATTTTATATTAATATGAATTGTTATATTTGTAGTTATTTTATTATCATTAAAAACACTATGTGAAGTTCTACTATTATTTAGTAATTTAGATTTAGAGATCCGTAGTCCTTATTTACCTACTAACATAATCAAACTTATAAAAAAGAAAATTACGTTATGAGATTAGTCAAGAGTTATTGCTTTGTGTTTTTCTTACTTTCTAAATCGGTACTGTTCATTATTTCATTCAATGTTTTGCGTTCTCTTAAATGCAGGATATTCCTTTTTATTGAAAAAACAATCTAAATGTATCGTGATGTACTTAATCTACATTAGACTTCGTCTACTCAATGGTCTATCATTTTTATTGCCTTTTCTGTCTCTTCTGCTTATATTTGTATATTTGGTTTTATTATGATATTTATTCATACATATTATATATATATATATATATATAATAGGGTTGCTACAGCTAGTGCCGTCTCCCTTCCTTCAACCTGGCTTTACAATTCTCCCGATGTTCCCATTGTCATTCCTCAAGTCCTATACGTTGCATAGATTCATCCACTTCGTCCCTCCAAGATCTTCTCGGTCTTCCCCTTTTTGTCCTTCCTAATGACTCCATTCCGTCACTTTGTTGATCCATACATATATGAAGATCACTTTGTTGATCTTCATACATATACTTCCACTAATATGCCCTCCTGTTCATTTATTCTCTTATCACCTTCAGGTTTCTCACACTTTTGTCACTGCGAACTCGTCCACATAGGGTAGTATTAGAATCTTGCATTATTACTTCTTCTAACTTCGTATTTCTAAATCACTCTTTATGCAACATTAAGAATCTGATACAGTATACAGCCTCTGCTCAACCTCACATTTCTACGACCTTTTAGGAAATAATTTTGTCTGTACTATTTACGCGTCTTGAACGCCCGTCTGAACGTTTTTCATGTCTTATTAAACGTGTATACACGATAATCAACTATTACGTTCATTTTGTTTTATTTTTCCTGCATGATTGGAGTAGTCAAGAAGGTTTTCAACTGCTAAGTTCCTAATTCCAAATTCTACAAATGGCTTGCTACAATTCTGTGTAGGTCTACTGCATGTACAGAATTTAGTAATTAGTTACTCAGGGACGTAATCTTAATACGTTACATGTAGCCTACATAGGCCTACGTTATTATTCATGATACACACTGGTGCTTAATTACATGCATAAAAAGGAAGACGTGTATATTCGTAATGTAAATTTATGTATTTGTAATTTCTTTTTAAACTGTCAGTAAAGTAAACAGATCTTTCCATTCCGATAGCAGTAATACTATTGGAAATAGTAACGAAATTAAAACTTGGGTTGTGTCGGCAACATATGTCTTGTAAAATTTATGCAATAGCACTACAGTCTTGCAACTCTGCAGTGGCACTATACATTGGCCTATACAGTCATTATTAAAATTACGGTACTGTTAAATTCTAAAAATAATTAGGGGATGTATTTTCGCGTATGTACACACACACGCACAAACACAATAACTTATATATTCTACTTATAAAATACTCAAAAAATACTTATGTCTATATTTAAATAGCCTACATGTCACTTAAATAATGATCGCCCCGTGCTTACCACTATTTCTTGTATTCAATACCAGAAGAACATTGTAAAAAATATACACACATTACACATACTTTACATTAAGATAAATATATTCGTACGAGTCGGGTGACTCCTCATTGCCTGTGGAACAAGTACCATTCAACGCACATAAACTTTCAACCTGTAAATAAACCATAAACTTATTTTACCTCAAATTTTATAAGTTTTAAGATTACATCAGAACTTATAAAAACTGTATAAATTTTTAAGTTTCTATAAGTATGACGGTTCTTTAATCGTAAATTTTCAAAAGTGTAAAGTTAAAGAAGACACTACTAAGAGTAAAATTAACAGCTTACATTTAATAATATTTCATTCTTATGTTGTATATTCGCTAATACCTCAGAACTACCATATACACGCAACTTTTACTTATGTGGTATAATGGAGATGAGAAAAACCAGGATTAATCGAAAACACTGAAAAACCGCGTATTTGTTCTTAATAATCAAGTCCGGTAAATTGTAGCATATTATCATATACATAGGCCTATATATGCACATATGTAGGCCCATATAATAACACATTCACACATATACACGTTTTCTCTGACGAACTATTCCTGTTGTTTCCTTTATTGTACTCGTGATTCTGTTATATTCCAATACCACGTTTTGATAATTTTCTTGACTAAGCATTTCTAGCTTTACAAGTACTCCTAAAAATCAGTATAGGAAAAGTGCATAACAACAACATGAAAGGCGAGAGTCCAAATCAGTAGGTATACAAGGACACACGCGCGCGCACAGGCATGCACGTACACAGACATCCACCCTACAATTTTCACGTGAATATTGTTTTTAAAAACTCTTTAAAGTTTCGTGTTATTAATGAAAACTTCTATAAGTTCACAAAAAATTTATAGACGTGTACGTTGTAATTTTTAATTTTGTTATCAACAATAAAATCGGTACCGTCTAGCCTGTGAATGTACTTATTTTAGAATAAGTAGAATAAGCGCGGTGTAAACAAAAATAAGTCATGTGGTAAACCCAGCACAATGTGGTTCAAAATAATGAATCGTAGAAACCACACGTAGAATAATGAACGTAGAAGTGAAGCAGTAATTATCTACTAAGTACGTGTTTCTTAAATTGGGTTTATTATAAAATAAAAGAAACATTAGTAATCTTTGTGTATGCTCCTATTTTATGTAATTTTAAGTAGTATTCTTTGTATTTAAGAATTTGAGAAAGAAATTAGAGATTCTCTAACAACTTAAGTGATTTGTCAGATGATTTTTATTGCAAACGGTACTCCTCAATGACGAAAGGTGGAATGTTTTTCTTAAATGCACTGTTTAAATATATCTAAATATTGAAAACAATATATTTTAGAATACATAAAATTATATATAATATAATAATGCATATGTAATAAATGAGAATTAATCAATTAATAAATCTGTTGCTTAACGGTTTGTTTTTATACATAAATACGGTTTATAATACATAAAGCAATAAGGGTCTGTTATATACGCTTAGAACAGAAAGTAAACGCAAAACTAAAGCAACGCCTACACTTACATGTAATGGTATCGCGAAATTAACAGCATTGGTCGCGCTTATATTAATAAGTTAACAGTCGTTGTTCTTAATTTATATGTTATACAATGAAAACAATTAGTTTAGTTTTTGAATTACTTATTCTACCATAAACTTTATGAGTCTGAAGATTACATTAAAACTTAAAAAAAAATCGTATGAAGTCTACGTTTCAACAAGTATGACGCTTCTTTATTCGTAAATTTCAACAATATAAAGTTAAAGAAAACACTGCTAAGAGTAAAATTAACGGCTTACATTGAACATTATTTCTTTTTTGCGTTGAATTACGCTCTATCCAATTGAAGTACGTGTAATAAAATCAATTATTAATTGTAATTGTTTGGTTACCATAACGGTGTAAGAATCCATCATTACAGCTGTAGATAGATTCTTACAGCTCAGTACCTATACACAGAGCTAATTTATAATTGTCCATACGACCTTCTGTAAGAATTCAAAAATTACAAAAGTTTAAAGAAAAGTTGGTCGGTAAATTTTAGATTGTAAACTACAACTCCCTTTACACACAAATTATTTATTGCGTCACAAGAAGAAGTAGAAGATTCACGATTTATTCTACTAGTTTCTTGCTCTGTACACGTAAACATATTCACATTTGTGTGTGTGTGTGTGTGTGTGTTCATTAAATATGCTGAAACATTATCTTTTTTAGGAAAGGTAAAAACTGAAAAATTTATTTGAGAATAAACGTTTTTAGTAGTTACAAAAACAAGTCATAATTTTTTTTATAAAATAAACGCAGTAATTATAATAGATATGAAATTTACTGTCATTATACAAACCAGTAATTGTAAAAAGTAAACTTTTATCAGATAAACGACACCTACGTTTAAAATCTGCGTATGCACATTGTTGATTTAAAGCAGATTTAAGAATTAAGACTTCCTACCAAATTGAAAACACTCTGCCTACACACGCTCTGAAAGAAAATAATAGGCTTATGTTGAATATAGATGTTCCTTAATCGCCTTAACTAAAGTCTGGTATTATTTTATACAATACGGTTTTATCCTAACGGAACATGCTGCCTTCCGAAAAATCCTGCTCAAAAATTTCCGCTAGGGGACATTTCCCCATTATTTTTGTTCAGTAGAAAATTATGGGGAATTTTCTAATCATATAGAAAATTCATTATTTTCATAACAGAGATAAAAACGCGCTCGCGCGAGCGCACATCCGTATGCGTTTATGGTACACGTCACGTCAGAAATACCCATCAAGTAATTTTACATCTAATCAAAGTTTATGTAACATTTTAATCTTAAATGGAACTTTATTTACTGCAAGTTCGGAATGACGGCGGTCATTCCTTTTCGTAGTAGACATATAGTACTACGGCTCCATTAATTCAGTTCTACAATGCAAACTGTCAAAGAACCTTAGCCAGTTCAATTCAAGGAAATTTATATATTATTATATCAATTGAATGAATGTCAATTATGACTTACGGACATCCAACTAGAAGTAACTAGATACACCGAAACCAAGTAAGCTTTGCGGCTCGCGGCCAGAAGTAACGTAACTATTTATGTTCATACAAAAAATTGTTAGGGATTCTATAAAACTTTATTTTTTGTACAGTGACATTTCATCTATTATGAAAACATAACGTTTTCGAATAGCAATGCAGCAAGGTTAAAAATATGGTAATTTTAGACAAATTCGTATAGCCTACACATATATAATAACCACTAACACCAAACTGACGAAATCTAATAACCACTGATATTGATACATTCAATGTTTTATGACAGCAAGCACAAATTTACATAGCCATAAATTGTACGCTGTAAATGTTCCTGATCACTTACAACACATTTCAGGATTAGTTTAGTTGGAACGTGACCCAATTATTCAATAACCCGTTTACGTGAAATATATTTTACCGTGATGAAAAATAGATTAATGTTATCAGATTTGTTTGTTTTTTTAGTGTTTTGTTTTTAGCATTGCATTTTTTAGCTAATAGGTGTAAATATTTTATCCAGTATATTAGTACATTTTTTATTATTAATGATTTTGCTGAATTTATTAATGTTTTATTTTGGTGTTTTATTTATTCTGTCGTTTAAAACTGACATATTCATACGATGCCGATCATTATGTATTTTACCAATTTAAAATTAAAATAAATATTCACTTAAATTTACTTTAAACGTAAATATTCACTTAACATTTATAACAAAAGAAATGGTGTTGTTGTGTTGTAATCTGTCGGGCGTTACCTCCGCGCACTTTTGTTACTTACTCTGTTGACTGGATCCTCTGCAGTGATGTAGTCCTGTAACACAACTTAATACTATGCTTTTTGTGGGCGCCACTTGGAAACGTTTGTTCCAAGAAATAAAATGTGATTGATAAAATTTTTTAAATCTACGAAAAAATTTAAACAAGTCAGTTTAGCTTGGAAAAATCAGTTAAGTTTAATGGTTCTTTAAAAACAAACAAATCGTCTGAAGGACTAACATTCATAAAAAGAAAAAATTATAAAATTGCAGAGAAAAAATTTTACAAGTTATTATTATTGACAATTTTTTTATATGTCCAATCAAGTATCGGCTAGTATATTTCAGATTTTGACTCAGTTGAAAAGCATGAGTTTAATATGTGAAAAATCTTTACTCTCAGGACGTGACTCCTTTGAACTACCAAGACATATCAATTAGATGCCTTACAAGAAAAAACTAAGTGATTTGAAGGTGTATGTGTGGAGTGTAAAGTACAACTGTGTGATAAATGTAACCAGGTAACAAATGACTTTAATTTTGGTAACTCACGTTCCAATGGTCGTTTATTCTCTCACTGGACACTTCCTTCGGGTAGTTTCTCAATCTCGCCTCTTCGGGTGTACACTGAATTTATTTAAGTCAAATTTTGCGATCATTACTTTTTCCGCACTTTATGTCAAAACGTTTGGCAGTAGAATCTCGTTCAAACGCCGCCGCTACGAATCATCTGTTTAGCGTTGATTCAGAAATCTGCCACCGCAGCGCTGATTCCCATGCAGTGTTGAGGAAGGCTTAGTGTATTGTTTGTTTACGTTCGGGGGAATTATTTGTCACGTTAGTCAGTCAATGCGAACACAGCAGAATTCTTTCTCTTTTTAAATGTTTGGTCCCTCCTGGGCCGTCGACGTTCTGGCTGCGTGTTTTCTATTAAAATTTGCCGTATCGCTGCTCTATTTCAGCGATACTTTTTGGCGTTGACTCTCGTTGAGGTTAAGTCAGTCGGTTATGTCTATGTACGGGAAAAGCCTTCCTGCCGTGTCTTGTCGATTTCTCGCCTCTTTGGTTTCGCCTTAGCTGCGTTGATCAGTGTTGTGTGAGATGCATCAGTTCTGGAGTTCAATCTTCAAGTGTGTCTGGGTCGAATTTGGTCTCGCTTTTATACTAAATCAGGTAGACTGTTTTCATCGACTTCCGGTATATTTGTGTAAAAATTCTTTCTAGATTGTTCGAGAATAAACGAAATGGAATGTCATAGAACAATTTTCACTTCCGTAGAAGCTTTTAGAACGAATTTCTTATTCTTCATACAAAGGATATTTCAAAAATTTACACTGGTATTTATCAAACAGTTTCACATTAGTACTTACAATTTGTATGCCATTAATGCATTTAGATTCCTTGTTTTTAACTGAATCTAACGATACTAAATATGATTGGTATCTAATTAACTTAAGTCTAATAAACAATACAATATACAACCCTCACCTTGAGTTGTTGTCATTGAAAACTCAATTTTTATAACAAAATTTGTTGTGGAGTTACAAAGTTCCTTCCACAAGCTGAACATCTACTACTACTACTTTCCTACAACAAAATAAACAAATTTTAACATCAATAAAACACAAATAAATACAATTTTATATGGCCTCTGCTCATGGCCTAGATTCTTGTCAGTTTTCTAATACAATGATTAGTCTTTTTCTTTAATATATGTATTATTTCACCACTATACACACAGAGTTTATTATTTTGTCTATCTTTTGTGATACCTGGTTACTCTGTACATATATTATATTTATCACAAGATGACATAGCATCATTGAATGGTCTTGAGATGTCATTTTTTATGGTGTGACAAATCTCATTCTAATTAGTTAAATTCTTTTAGAATTGACTTTACTTTCAACTGAGTTTGTTTCTTATTAAGGTATTCTGATGTATTGTACCTTTCTATCTTATTTTTGTTAGTATTATGTAAGTATTTAGCCAGATATGATTATTTTTGTACTGGATGATTGGCTTCAGCCATACATGGTATAAGTAAATATTTTGCTGACTTGACTATTACAACCTTAAAGTCAGTCAGGTATATTAGTATAGTTGCTTTATATCATATTACAGCTTTCTAATACAGTTTGGTTGCATTTTGGCAACACTAAATTCATAAATTATACAATATTAGATGCCTATTACATGTTTTTAGTTAACACTGTTTTTGGCTATTTTGACTGCTTTTTATTCATTTGACAGCTTCCTTTATTTATGATAAATTGTTCACTATTGTCTGCTTGACAATTACATATAGTTTTTATTTAAATCTGATAATAATTAATTTTTTCATGAAATCTTGGTGTATGGTCTCAAATCCAACACATTAATATTTTTTTGTCATTGCAAATATACAATTTTTATTTTAACTTAACCTCTTTCTAATAATGTATTTAAGTCATTTAATACATTTATTTTATTTACATCACATAATATAATAATGGATCATGTCCATTTATTCACAAAATATAGTTTTTAATACCCTATTCATAGTTATAAAACTTAATAATTATTGACTTTATTCTGGTGGATTCTGACATTATTTCTCTCTCTTCTAGTGTCTTATGGTTTTTTCACTCTTATTCACTTTAATAATATATATGGGGTTTTGTCTTAGTCATAGTTTGGTCGTTTTTTCAAGTTGATAGAAATAATTATTATACAAAATTACACAATTTTTTGGGACTACTTGGGTTCGATACTGTTCACTTCACTTTCCTCTTATGCTAACTTACTATATAAATGATTTCTTTTATGGAACGTTCTGTGACGTTACATATGCCTCTTCGTTAAAGTTGATAATTTTGGAAAAACACATCTTTGGTTTTGATGAAATTATCATCTCTATAATAACCCTTTATTATTAGCTTCTTTATATTTCATTCTTTTATCTTATAATTAAATTCCTGTACTACTCCTTTAATATATTAATCCAACTCAATATTCCTAGTTCGTTCTTTGTCATATCACCTATTCCTTTCCTTTTTACCTTGATGTTTTATAATTAATCTTTGATATAATTCCCTATCAATTCCCTAACTTACATAGAGGGTTGGGAGTCAGAGTGGCTCGCTATGGCATACATTCTCTGTCCCTTCCTGTCTATAACTACTGAAATCAGAGGCAACACATCCCTGTTCAGAAAATAATAATTGCACCTTTGCAACAAATAATAATAATAATAAAAAAAAATACAATATTCAAAGATCATAGGCTCCTACACATAAATTCCCTTTCTTAAACTCTTCTGATTAATTCACAATTATATTAATATATCGTTCTCCGCAGGTTAAAATTATCGTTTAAAATCATTCAATGTTAATAGCTATATTCCTATTCATCATTACCTCCTTATGTAACACACTGTTTTCCTCTCCTTTTTTTTTTTTATTTATCATTTATCATTTCCATTTAGTATCAAATATATGACAGTATTTCTCCCTCTTTTCTCCTTTACTAAGTGTCCATTTTGTAGTATTTATTAATAATAATCTCTCTCCTTCTCTAAGTACGGGTAAGCTGGTAAATATACGTTGACATGGCTATTGGAAATAAATCTATATTTTATATATATCTTTATGCCTTTGGTGTAAGGTGTCCTTCTCGTAATATTTATTAATAATAATCATTATACAATAATATTTATATTTATTTAAAAATCTCTACCTCCTTTCTAATTATGGCTAAGTTAAAAAATTCACGTTGACATGTTTAGTCAAGGTACCTTCTCTATGATGCTGTATTTGACTTGGGTCTTTGGTCATGGTACTTGGTCACTGATTGAGTATTCGACTTGCGATTTTTTAATCATGGTACTTTTTTAATGAAGTCTGGTTATACGTTCCTTTTACCTTGTTCCTAATTGTGTCAGTTACCTCGTAGGTATTGTTTTTATTGTCTCTGGTTATCGTGAAAGGCCCTGTATATAAGAGTAGCAATTTCCTCGTTATGCCTTGTATAGCACTGGGCAATTCTCTATTTTTAACTAACACCTTTTCACCTACCTCATATTTAATTGCCTTAGGCTGTTATTTGATATATTTTTTCCGCTGCTGTTCCGTTTTTTCTAACACCTTATTATAAAATTTTGCCCCTTCAAATTGGTATGCGGGTTCGTCGGGAAAATTAATAATTTCTTTTATCTCTCGTGGTGGGGGTCTTTCGAACATAACCGTGTATGGCGACATCTCGATGGTATTGTGATGCGAAAAATTGAGAAAATCCTCGGTAGAGGCTACATATTCATGCCATCTTTTCTGCTCGTTATGGCAGTATGTTCTTAGTAACAGTCCTACCTCCCTTAACACTCTCTCGGCTGGGTTACTATTCGGGTGATATACGGACGTCTTGTACGTTTTTATTCCGTGTTCTCCCAAGCTTTCCTTCCAAAGTTTTCCCCTAAACTGAGTACCGTGGTCCGTAATTATAGAATACGGTCGGCCCACTTCCATTATATAACGCTTGATTATTATGTCTATTATTTTCCTGGTCGTTGCCCTAGTTATTGGGTATAGCTTTGTATACTTGCTAAAGTGGTCGAAAATGATCACGATAAATTTATATCGGTGTCTCCCAACACTGCGTGGAAAGGGTCCGCAGATATCGAGAAATACCTTTTCCAATTTTTCGGTAGATAATATGGGTATCATGACCCCTTCCTTCCTCTCGTTATCACACTTTACTTTTTGACAAATATCGCACGACCGTATCGCCAGTTGCACCTTCTTATTCATCCCCTTGATGTATGTTTGCTCTTCCAATGCCTTCCTTACTTTAAGGGCACCCATATGTCCGTACCTCTCGTGATAGTCGATTATTAGCGGTCTCTCTATCGCTGGTGGAATCACTAATTTCCAACTCTCCTGGTGCGGGGTATTCCTAATAAACAAAGTGTCGTCGTGTATACAATAAAATCTGTTTATGACCTCATCGCCTTCCTGTACCCTTTTTCTAATATCTCCTAATTTCGGATCGGCCTCTTGTTGTGACTTTATTTCGTGCAAAATATTTTTTAAATCCTCCCTGCTCTTAATAATGTGATAAACCTTGGCTAATTGTTCCTTTTCGCCGTCAAAGGTTTGGTCTGGTATATTGACGCGAGATAAGACGTCGGCGGCTACGTTCTGTTTGCCGGGTATATATTCCCATGTGATATTGTACTCTTGCAAGGCCAAAACCCATCTAGTCAGACTTCCGTGGTTTAGTTTACAATGCTTTAAAAATGATATAGATTTGTGGTCGCTTCTAACTGTTATGGGGTACCCTAATATATATGTCCTGAATTTACCGCATGCGAAAACTACACTCAACAGTTCTTTTTCGGTAGTATTGTAGTTTCGTTCGCAACTGTTCAGCACGCGGCTAGCAAAGCTAATTACTAAATGGTTACCGTCCTGATCTTCCTGATAGAGGGCTGCACCTAAACTCACGTTACTGGCATCGCAGTTTAGAAAAAATGGTTTTGTAAAGTCGGGATGATGCAACATTACTGTTTCTAAAAACTTTTCCTTTATGATATTGAGCACTCCATCTTGCTCTGGTCCCCAAGTCCATTTGTCTTTAGCTGATAACTGCTTTTGGAACCTGGCAGTTAGTTCTGAGTAATTGGACCGAAACTTTCTGTAATAGTTGCAGATTCCTAAAAATGACTGCAGCTGTTTCCTATTCTTTGGGGTGGGGAACTTCTGTATGGCCTCTACCTTTTCTTTGGATGGAGTAATCCCTTGTTCTGTTAAATTGAATCCTAAAAATTTCACCTCATTTGCAATGAATTGGGACTTGTCTAATTTGAGGGTGATATTATTCTCCGATAATTTCTCTAGCACCTGTTCAACCCTATTACAATGGTCGTCCCAATTCGCTGAAGTCACCAGTAGGTCGTCGACGTACACTGTCGTAAACTTCAGTACTTCCTGCCCCAATATTCTGTCCATTATCTTTACAAACACCGCCACAGAATTTATTAAGCCAAAAGGTAACCGCTTAAACTGATAGTTTCTGCCCTCGAATATGAATGCCATATATTTCCTACTATCAGGGTGGAGTTCTATCTGCCAGTAACCGCATACCATATCCCATGAGCTTATATATCTGATTCCGTGGAACTTTTTTAATATCTCCTCTATCTCCCCAGGTGATGTGCGGTCGTTAACAATCATTTTGTTAATCTCCCTAGCATCGAGACATATACGTACCTTTCCGTTCTTTTTTGGCACCGCTATGATTGGGCTGGTAAAGGGCGAATGACTATACTCGATTATGTCGTCCTCTATCATCCTGTTCAATTCTTCCCTGACTTCGTTCTTTAGCGAGTATGCGATCGGGTACGATTTCCTGTTAAATTCCACCGGAGTTTTGAATTATATGGTGCACTGATAATCTCTGGCTTTACCTGGAGCGTTCGAGAATATGTGTTTATAATGGTTGTATACCTCGATCAATTGTTCCGCCTGTTCTTCGCTGATCAGACCCCTTGCTTTCGTCCTTTGGAAATCCCGTATTTCTTCTAACTTTTCTAACCACAACTCTGGGTTTTCCTCCTGATATAATGGCATATTGATTGGACGATCGGTACAATAATAATGGTTCACTATCGCTTGATAAGGTGTATTGTCTGTACCACTTCCTTGGACATCGATTAAATTATTGGTCCAAATCCCCTTGTTAGTCTTAAAAGTTATCACCTTACTTTCCAAATCTATCACAGCATTGTATGGCCTAAGTATATCGCAGCCTATTAGTATACTCATGGGTAAATTACTCGCCACTAATAACCCTATTGGTATTGTTACCCCATTACTAGTCATCTCTAATGACACCTGTTTCTTTATTGATTTATTTTGCCTCCCCGTTGCTCCGACTAAAATAATGTTATTTATCGGTAGAGTGGGTATTGGTAAATTACTATTTTGTTTAATCCGCTCTAACTCAATGCTATCGATAAGTGACACATTTGACCCCGTGTCAATGAGTAGTATCGCTTCTATGCCATTGATATATGCTTTAATCTGCACGATACTATTATTCCCTTGGTTACTATTTTTAATGATATTATCACCTTCTTCTAATAACTCCTCTCTAATATCTTTAAGGTAATTATTTATTCTTAATATAGTCCCGTCTTTGTCCTGTCTATGTTCGTCGTTTGTCACCCCATAATATTGGTTCAGTGAAGGGCGGTTTTCCTTTTTCACTGCCGCGTTTAGTTTAAATGAGCCACTGTCTCATTGGCCCGGTCTCCCGGAACATTGGGTTGCTGACCCGTCTGTGTTTCCTGCCTGACCTCGGGATTACCGTTAATAGGTTGGCTATTCGCCGTGTTACCCTGGCTAGCTGGCGCCTGTTGTGGGTAAAACATGTAAGTGGGTACATTAGGTGGATATGGCCGTCGGTTATTGGCCATTGTATAATTTACCTGGGGCCTATATTCATTTTGGTTTCTCCTATCGCTTCCTCCTTGGTTTCCCCCGTTGCGATAACCATTACGTTGACCATAATTACTTCCTCTATAATTATTCCCGCGATAACCGTTTCCCTGGTGGAAGTTCCTACCGTAGTTATTCCCGGTGTAATTACCTATGTTTGGTCCCGGATAGTTGCGGTTAATTGGGCCCTGAGTGGTATCATTTCGGCCATTTGGTGGGATATTATTATTCTGATTATTGGTGCTTAGATTATTACCGTTCCCACCTCCATTCCGGTTTGGTCCGTTATTATTGTTGTTGTACTCTACCTTACGATTGGGGGGTTGGTAATCCTGGAACCTTCCTGTGGATTCGCAATTTTCCAATAATTTGGCCAGATCGGCTATTTTGCTAATTTGTTGGTATAATTGGGCATCCTTGATCCCATAGCTGTAATGTCCAGCTAACTGCCTTACCAAACATTCTTCTGGGATCGGCGGTATCAACTTCCGTGCTAAACATACCTTTCCCAGGAAATAAGACGTCGGGGACTGCCCATAGGACGCATCGTATTTGCCATAGAAAATGTCCATTCTTACCCTGTTTTGTGCGGTCTCTGACCAATACTTTTCCTTAAACTGGCGTTTAAACTCTGCTAAATTTGTTATTTCGGGTCGTACCGCTATCCACCAGTTATCCTTAGTATTTTTAAACGTCTCGTCAAGCATCTCTCGTATCCTGTCCCACCTTGTTTCTCTACTTCTCCCAATAACCTCCTCCATTCTTTCCAAAAATTCCATTGGGTTTCGTCGATAGTCCTGGAAGTTGATTACTTCCCTGTTTTCACCATGACACGTATGAGTGTTTAGTATTGGTGTGTCTCTCAGCGCCTCTAATCTTTCCTGCAGGTTTTTCTCTCTCTGGTCTATTTCCAGTATACTATTTTTGTTAGATTTTATTTGTTCGTCCAGCCTGTTAGCGATGTCATATGTTTCCTGCCTCCTCTCGCTAACGTCTTTCTGGACTTCTCCCACCTCCTGCATGATGGCGTCTTGGTTCTGCCTTACCTTGTTTCGAGATTTCTAACATCTTGTTTGGTCTCTACTGTTTGCTCCTCTATACTTTCGAAACGTGTATTGTTTCCCTCCCGTAACCTTTCCAACTGTTTCTCCATATTCTCGACCTTCCTGTCACTATCAATTTTATTATCATCGATTTTTTTGTTTACTGTTTCGTACTTTATGCTAATTTCTTTTTTCAGGGACTCTATACATTTTTTATTCTCCTCCTTCAGGGATTCTGTATTTTTGTTCATATCCTCCTTCAATGATTCTATACTTCCTTTTATTTCCGCCTTGTCTTCCTGTCTATTTTTGTTCATATTTTCTTCCATCCTTTGGAACATTTGCTCATTACTTTTTTTATTCTCCTCCTTATCCTCCTGTCTGTTTTTATTATTCTCCTCTTTCAAGGATTCTATACTTCCTTTTATTTCCTTCATTCCTTGGAGCATCACAATTATTGCGTTCATGTCAACGCTTGCTGTTATCTTTTCTGGTTCGGGTTTCTCTGTTTGTTCTACCATTTGTATGGGTTCTTCTCCCGTTTGTTCTTCTAATTCCTCTGCCGTTTGTACCGGTCTTTCCATTTCTAGTGTGGGCGGTTCTAATTCCGTTTCCTCCATTTGTACTGCCTCTCCGTCTTCCACACTTAACTCGAGTTCCACAGTCTTCTTCACCTTTTTTCCCTTTGGTTGCGGCATTTTAATATGTTGGTAGTTGCCGGGCTTGTTCCGTCTTTTTCAAGCCTCACTAGTTGGGCTGCCAATTTATAACAAAAGAAATGGTGTTGTTGTGTTGTAATCTGTCGGGCGTTACCTCCGCGCACTTTTGTTACTTACTCTGTTGACTGGATCCTCTGCAGTGATGTAGTCCTGTAACACAACTTAATACTATGCTTTTTGTGGGCGCCACTTGGAAACGTTTGTTCCAAGAAATAAAATGTGATTGATAAAATTTTTTAAATCTACGAAAAAATTTAAACAAGTCAGTTTAGCTTGGAAAAATCAGTTAAGTTTAATGGTTCTTTAAAAACAAACAAATCGTCTGAAGGACTAACATTCATAAAAAGAAAAAATTATAAAATTGCAGAGAAAAAATTTTACAAGTTATTATTATTGACAATTTTTTTATATGTCCAATCAAGTATCGGCTAGTATATTTCAGATTTTGACTCAGTTGAAAAGCATGAGTTTAATATGTGAAAAATCTTTACTCTCAGGACGTGACTCCTTTGAACTACCAAGACATATCAATTAGATGCCTTACAAGAAAAAACTAAGTGATTTGAAGGTGTATGTGTGGCGTGTAAAGTACAACTGTGTGATAAATGTAACCAGGTAACAAATGACTTTAATTTTGGTAACTCACGTTCCAATGGTCGTTTATTCTCTCACTGGACACTTCCTTCGGGTAGTTTCTCAATCTCGCCTCTTCGGGTGTACACTGAATTTATTTAAAGTCAAATTTTGCGATCATTACTTTTTCCGCACTTTATGTCAAAACGTTTGGCAGTAGAATCTCGTTCAAACGCCGCCGCTACGAATCATCTGTTTAGCGTTGATTCAGAAATCTGCCACCGCAGCGCTGATTCCCATGCAGTGTTGAGGAAGGCTTAGTGTATTGTTTGTTTACGTTCGGGGGAATTATTTGTCACGTTAGTCAGTCAATGCGAACACAGCAGAATTCGTTCTCTATTTAAATGTTTGGTCCCTCCTGGGCCGTCGATGTTCTGGCTGCGTGTTTTCTATTAAAATTTGCCGTATCGCTGCTCTATTTCAGCGATACTTTTTGGCGTTGACTCTCGTTGAGGTTAAGTCAGTCGGTTATGTCTATGTACGGGAAAAGCCTTCCTGCCGTGTCTTGTCGATTTCTCGCCTCTTTGGTTTCGCCTTAGCTGCGTTGATCAGTGTTGTGTGAGATGCATCAGTTCTGGAGTTCAATCTTCAAGTGTGTCTGGGTCGAATTTGGTCTCGCTTTTATACTAAATCAGGTAGACTGTTTTCATCGACTTCCGGTATATTTGTGTAAAAATTCTTTCTAGATTGTTCGAGAATAAACGAAATGGAATGTCATAGAACAATTTTCACTTCCGTAGAAGCTTTTAGAACGAATTTCTTATTCTTCATACAAAGGATATTTCAAAAATTTACACTGGTATTTATCAAACAGTTTCACATTAGTACTTACAATTTGTATGCCATTAATGCATTTAGATTCCTTGTTTTTAACTGAATCTAACGATACTAAATATGATTGGTTTCTAATTAACTTAAGTCTAATAAACAATACAATATACAACCCTCACCTTGAGTTGTTGTCATTGAAAACTCAATTTTTATAACAAAATTTGTTGTGGAGTTACAAAGTTCCTTCCACAAGCTGAACATCTACTACTACTACTTTCCTACAACAAAATAAACAAATTTTAACATCAATAAAACACAAATAAATACAATTTTATATGGCCTCTGCTCATGGCCTAGATTCTTGTCAGTTTTCTAATACAATGATTAGTCTTTTTCTTTAATATATGTATTATTTCACCACTATACACACAGAGTTTATTATTTTGTCTATCTTTTGTGATACCTGGTTACTCTGTACATATATTATATTTATCACAAGATGACATAGCATCATTGAATGGTCTTGAGATGTCATTTTTTATGGTGTGACAAATCTCACTCTAATTAGTTAAATTCTTTTAGAATTGACTTTACTTTCAACTGAGTTTGTTTCTTATTAAGGTATTCTGATGTATTGTACCTTTCTATCTTATTTTTGTTAGTATTATGTAAGTATTTAGCCAGATATGATTATTTTTGTACTGGATGATTGGCTTCAGCCATACATGGTATAAGTAAATATTTTGCTGACTTGACTATTACAATGTTAAAGTCAGTCAGGTATATTAGTATAGTTGCTTTATATCATATTACAGCTTTCTAATACAGTTTGGTTGCATTTTGGCAACATTAAATTCATAAATTATACAATATTAGATGCCTATTACATGTTTTTAGTTAACACGGTTTTTGGCTATTTTGACTGCTTTGTATTCATTTGACAGCTTCCTTTATTTAAGATAAATTGTTCACTATTGTCTGCTTGACAATTTCATATAGTTTTTATTTAAATCTGATAATAATTAATTTTTTCATGAAATCTTGGTGTATGGTCTCAAATCCAACACATTAATATTTTTTTGTCATTGCAAATATACAATTTTTATTTTAACTTAACCTCTTTCTAATAATGTATTTAAGTCATTTAATACATTTATTTTATTTACATCACATAATATAATAATGGATCATGTCCATTTATTCACAAAATATAGTTTTTAATACCCTATTCATAGTTATAAAACTTAATAATTATTGAATTTATTCTGGTGGATTCTGACATTATTTCTCTCTCTTCTAGTGTCTTATGGTTTTTTCACTCTTATTCACTTTAATAATATATATGGGGTTTTGTCTTAGTCATAGTTTGGTCGTTTTTTCAAGTTGATAGAAATACTTATTATACAAAATTACACAATTTTTTGGGACTACTTGGGTTCGATACTGTTCACTTCACTTTCCTCTTATGCTAACTTACTATATAAATGATTTCTTTTATGGAACGTTCTGTGACGTTACACATTACACTGGTAAAGTAGGCTAATAAGGTGAAAGGGGTTGTGTTTAGACTTCCACTATGCCTGAAACAAGGGGATATCAAAGGGTAACATTTTGAGGCGCTCATTATATTGTTTTATGTTAGTAAGGAATTCAGTAATTAAATACGTTGTTAATGGTATTTTGTGTATTTCGCCTAATCACGATTAATCACATTATTACTGGAACACCAAGGCCTTTGTTGATTCAACAGAAGGTACTTTGTTTTAAGATATACATCCCGTTTAAGCAGCTACAAGAAAATGGTTAACCACCGAATTGTCTACCGTTAAATCTTAATATCGTTAACGTTGTAGAAGCATATTTAAAGCGAGACTCTGTAGACGAATGTTTTTTAAAATGTTATTTTATTTGTTTATGTAGAATGCATTGTACGTATATCTATGATCATTAGAAAAGTATTTTGAAGTGAACGTACAGAAACGTAAATAAGAAAATTTAAATACAGTTTTCAGCCTTTAAGGGTTACCGTGTTAAAGGCTTCACGATACCGCAAGCTTAGTTGTTAATATAAATGATATTATTAACCACTTTATTCTCTTTTTCTTCTGAAATATGGGATTGTAATTTCTTCTCCTATTTAAACTCTGTTAAATTAATTAAATTTTTGAAGTGATTTATGTAAATACAATTTACAAACAGCATCCTGTGTCGTAGAATACACGATTTATACTCTTAAAGAAAATGTAAGTTACATATTATGTAAATGAGAAATAAAAATCTCCTTACATTTAATTGGAAGAAGCGTCATTGATTTGAATGTCATAATCAAGTTTGACATTACTAACAGGTTATACCTTCTACTTCAGTATCTACAAAGATAAACATTATTTTAACTTTGAACGTGTATGCATATGTTTTAGTAATACTTACTGTTAAATATTACAAATGTAATACGAATTACAAATGATATTTCGTGTCATTGGGTAGAAAGAGCTACCTTCTAAATCTTAGAAAAGGAGAGATAGAATTTTTTATATACGTTATCATAATGATCACCATTGACAATTTCATCCGTACGATATAACTCTATTTTTCAATCATAATTTATTTATCCATTAAAAAAGAAGACTTTTGGCGAGGTGCAATTTTTACTAAACATATAAGCATTAATTTATGCCCTTTCTTTATGTAAAGTTGTAATTTTAAATTATCTTTATAATTTGATATCTACAGTTAAAGTTTTTATTCAGTAATGAGCTTTTCTTACAAAATAATGAACTATTTATGTAATACCATATATTGTTAATGTATATCACTTAAGTAATTTGATAGTAATTGTCAGATTTTTTGATACTTAGTTACATTTGTAACGGTAGTTGACAGAGAATACACCCAAAGAGTTTCTCCGCTTACATAGCCTCTGTTACGTTCAGAATTGAAACCAACCTTTCCAAGTTTACTGTAAGGAGTTCACCAATTTCACCGATTCTACATGAGCAATTAAAATGAAAGGAGTATATAAATATAGCACTCAGGACCGTAAGTCTTCACTTTACATCTAACTATCAACACGGTAATAGTTAAAGATTGACTGAAATGTTGTTGTTTTAATATTGTTTAAATTAAAACCATTAATCCAAAAATTAAAATAAGTGATATTAAAGAAAATTAAAGATTATTAACAATAAGTGATATTACTGACAACAAATCACAAATTATAAGCTCGTAGGAAGCAAGCAATACTCTTATTCCACGAATTGATTCCAAAACTGTCAGAGAATGGAGTACATGAGTGGAAAATCGTGACTTTTATAATGTGATAAAACATCATGTGAGAAAGGCGCTGTACACAA
The DNA here is from genome assembly GCA_034769895.1 of Magicicada septendecula. Taxonomy (NCBI): domain Eukaryota; kingdom Metazoa; phylum Arthropoda; class Insecta; order Hemiptera; family Cicadidae; genus Magicicada; species Magicicada septendecula. Next base: position 292,075,837 of record CM068367.1, read on the forward strand.
TGAAGTATATAACACTTTATATTAAATAATTATATATACGGTAATCGCTGTTACAATAGTTATAAAAAATATTTTTGCTGTACCACTATGTTGTGTACTTCTGAGACTCACTTCAATTTGTCTTACCATTATGTACATACATACTAAGAGATTCAGAAAAACTGAATAGTCGGGATTAACGTAATTTGTACATTATGTAATAAACGAATTGTGTCTCAAATTCTACAATAACTGACATAGCAATTATTTTTTTATAAGAATTATAGAATTCGTAAATTCTGCCAGCGAGTACAACTCAGAAACCTTTATAATGAAAGACGTACAGAGTTAGATGGACAATAAAGTATTAGTAATACATTCATATTACTCACATATTAAGTAAGTTACTTTCTACAGTTGAAGTTCAACTGACATTATGTATAATGTTGCCATTGACAGTGAAGGTAAGTATGTAAATAGGTAACGGGTATCACAGAAGTATACAGTACATACATTTTGATATCACCTGTAGGTAAACAATAAGAGAGCACTGACCACACAACAGAGCATTGCTGTACAAAATTAAAATTAAATTGGCATAGATATTAATAATTATTATTGATTTTTTACCGAAAAATAATTTATTGATAAACGCTGTATACCAAGACTCAATCGTTATAAAGAATATAACACAGAGTAAACATTCGTTATTCATGTTACTAACAAAATGGTTTCACTCTAAGCAAAACTATGTACTTATAGAAGATACTGTAGTCATAAGGTTACAAATGTTTAAGGAATTATTCTACGTATATGCTAATACCAAGCACTCTATACACACATATTTTTATGAAACTTTGTAACAACGAATGTGCCTCTGCTTGCATTCAAAACTGATTGTAATTTTACATATTACGATAAAGATAAACCCATTTCAGTTACTTGTACTAGTCTAGTAATGTGATAAACAGTTATCTTGTTATTGGAAAAAGAAAGCAACTTTAGGTATTCATTTTACATCCGTCTTCATTCACCTTTCACGAACAAAACGTTTTTGTATAATGACATTTATCTTCTTCACACCGTCTTAGGTTCTTTGCTTAACGAGAGTAGATACCTCCAGCTTGGCAACACGAGACAGATGGATTACGATTCAAAAAGATTGTGATCGGGACAAGTAGTTTGCCTAGAATACGTTTATAACCATCGCTCTACTGTTGCAGAATACAGTAGTCAATCGATTTTACAGTCCACAATTCAAATTTTCGTTGAAGCTACACGTTCAAATGAAAAGGAAGAATCTCAATCGTTGTCCACGTCTATCTAACTTTTTATTTATTTACTTTTTGAGTTTTTTTTTGTACTGAACATATACAAATTTTCACACCGATATTTCAAAAACGAGATAATTTTTAAATATTATACATGACCTTTATGATTTAAAGATTATAAACTTACACACACACTCACACACACACAAGAGTCTTGTAAGAACATTATAAGTAGCTTATATGGCATTTTAAGCAATAGATTGTACGTAGTAAAGATAATGTAACAAGGAATAGGTGAGGAATAAAATTAAAGTGATCATCTTAATCTGCTGTGTGGACACTTTGATATTTTTTTATTAACTTAAATGTATTAATTGATTAAACGATGATGTCGTTATGTGCCTTTAGTGGGAGGCTGAAAGCTTCTAGGCGTGAAATACAGACTCGTCAAGAATAAAACAATCGGGAAAGTTTAAATAATTATCAAAATTTGTCATACCTTATTGCTGGTACCTTCATACTAAACAAGGGCTTCCGGTGTCACCAACAACATTAAGTTCAAAACGAGCCCGCCATTATGTCGTTTTGACTTTGGCAATAGTGGTGACATTGAAAGGTCTCGTTTAGCACGATGCAGCAGCTATCAGTTCAGCAAAAAGGTACGACAAAGTTGGAGTGATGAAGTCTGCTAAGACGGAAAACATAACTGGATTTTAATAATTTAATCAGGAAGATATGCGTAGGAAAGTTAGACTAAGGGTAAAAAATTACCAGGTTATACGAAACACATGGAGGATGATAAGAGAGAACTCCAAGGGAAATGATAAGACAGAAAAATACAAGACCTTAACAAATTAAGCTCTCATAAGGCGGGTTCTTTCACTGCGAAAAAACAAAGCTAAGACCTCTTCCAAGAGCGGGTACATCCTTTTTACTTCCATGTTCCGTAAAGACATGGAAGTATGGTGATCGCGAAGAAAATTGTGTTCGAGATTAGGAGTGACTCTGATTCTACTACCCTCAAAACATGAAGAAAAGTTATTTTTGAAAAGTGTTTGTGTGTAGAATTTTTTCTATGGCGAACGATAACTGCCGCAAAATCAAACAGAATCAAAAAAATAATTTTTTGCATATGTGCCCGAGTTGTAGAGGACTCAAGACCGAGTTGAAGATCGGTTAAGGGGAAGGGTAGTTTACCTGCAACATTTTACGTTTTAACAAGAGTAAAGTACTTAATTTTGATAAATAAAATATGCTGAAAAGAAGATCATAATAATCCAATGTAGAAAGGTAGATAAAATATCTATAAATGAAAAGGGTAGTTGAAGGGGGAGGGGCAATTTTTTGTATTGATGTCATAAATGTATTCGACCGAAAACTTAAAAAAAATTCAAAAAATATTGACAATTAATACCGTTCCATATAAACAAACTATCGTAACCACGGATACGTAAACAAAATAATTGTTCGTTTTCAGAAATTCACAGATTACAAACGCTGGGCGTTATTCGCTTTCTTTCGCGTTGTCTAAATAAAAGATAATTTAATCAAATTAATTCTTTATTTTTAAAATATTAACAATTATGTACAATTCGTATTTTGATTATCTTTCTCAGCGTTTTTACCAAAAGCATGTTGATATATTTAGTTTCGTTCTGAGTGTACATAATAAAATTATTTTATAATTAATTATAACATGGAAGTCATGTATGGTTCTCCATACCCATTTTTATTTAAGGGTACCCAGTAGTATTCAGGTAAATTTATTTAAACTTCCTAAGCGATGGGTGATTACTTGCGGGCAAATCCTCTACTCGGACCGCTTTCATCGTAATATTTTTCTGGCTGACGTCAACCGAGGCAATATTAGGATCAAAGCGGTACGAGTTGAGGATTTAACCGCAGTTAAATTTTATTCTGAACTTAGTCATTGTTGATTTTTATTTAAGCCATTTTGTTGTTTACGAAATAAATATATAGATTAAAACCAATACATATTAAAGCGTTTGAGCCTAATAACTCATAGGCCTACGTGATAATGGCAGCTCAGTAGTAAAGTGGTTACAGCAATGCAGTCGTCAGAATTTATGTGTCCTCAGTGTCCGATTTGAGCACTTATCGGAAGCAGTTTGAAGTAGCGGATGGCAAAAGCTTTCTTTCTTGCTATATCCACTAACAAATTCTTTTCCCTTTTGATAACAGAAAGTTTAAGAGTTGCACTTAAATTTTAAAAATCTGAATGTTTTTTTTCAGAGCACTTAGCAGACTGTTGTGAGAACTACTGCTTTTAAACGACGACATTCAAATCTTTCTGATAAAGAAAGGTCAGTTATTCTTAAAAATAGAATTACGCGCGTGTTAACTTGCTTTCATCTGGTAAAATTTTATAATCAATTCTGGGTTAAGATAGAATTGAAAGGCAATATTGCTTCTGATATCTGTTTTACTAGCTTCATGACATTGGGTAGACAACAAGAGTATTAAGTAAACTTGGCCACTGTAAAATTGTAGGAAAGCTTGTTGAATCGAATTCAAGTAAATGATTTTATATATAAATCTTAGAACATGGAAGTCATGTATCGTTCTCTATACCGATGGTTTATATGTGTACTACGTTATCGGCAACAAAGAAGTAGTTTCTATGGAAATATTTCATTTCAATTTGTCGATATTGTTAAATTTTCAATTTATATTAAAAATTTTTAAATTTTTAAAATTTAAATATAAATCTTAAAACATGGAAGTCATATACGGTACCCATGCCGATTTTTATTAAACGTAAAGCGTAAAACAAGAAATAATACATACATCTTGAGAACTTGATAAATTAAAATTAGATTACGTCAGGATTGAGAACATAGCAAGAATCAGAAAAAATACTCAACTTTTATATAGCAAGAAAAAGTACAAGATACTAACATTTTTACTTCCATGTTCCACACGGAAATGGAAGTACGGTCATGGCGAAAAAAATCGTTTTCCAGATAATGGTTGATTCTGATTGTACTACCCTCAAAACATGAAGAAAAGTAATTTTTCGAAAAGTGTCTGTGTGTCTATGTGTAGAAATGTTTCTATAGCAAACGATAACAGCCGCAAAAACAAACAGAATCAAATAATTTTTGCATACAGCCCTGAATTGTAGAATTGTAGAATTGTGAATTGTAAAATTGTGAATTGTAGGCCTCAAGGCCTATTGTTTTTGGTGAAGATTACTTACGGAAAAGGGGTAGTTTACCTGCATCGTTTTATGTAACAAGGGTAATTTTTTCAATGACAAACGATAACTGCCTAAAGTCAAACATAATCAAATACTTTTTTGCATACATCACTAAATTGTAGAGTACTCAAGTTGTTTTGTTTTTGGTGAAGATCGGTCAAGAGAAAGGGGTAGTTTACCTGCAACATTTTATGTTTTAACAAGGGTAATTTTTTCTATGACGAACAATAACTGCAGCACATTCAAACAGAATCAAATATTTTTTGCATACGTTCCTGAATTGCAAAGGACTCAATGCCTGTTGTTTTGGTGAAGGTCGGTTAAGGGAAAGCGGTAGTTTACCTGCAACATTGTATGTTTTAACAAGAGTAATTTTCTCATGACGAACGATAACTGCCGTAAATTCAAACAGAATCAAATAATTTTTTATATGTACGCCTTAGTCGTTGTGGACTCAAGGCCTGTTGATTTTGGTGAAGATCGGTTACGGGAAAAGGGTAGTTTACCTGCAACGTTTTATGTTTTAACAAGAGTAAAGTACTTAATTTTGATAAATATATTATCCTGATAAGAAGATCATTATAAGCCACTGTAGAAACGTAGATGAAATATCTATAAATGAAGAGGCTAGATGAACGGGGTGGTGGTAATTTTCTATAAATGAAAATTATAGTTGAATGGAGAGGGGATAATTTTTTATAGGTGTAATACGTAATAGAATTAAAAGTTAAACATTTAAAGCCAAAATGGAAACTAACTAAAATGAAAATTTGTTGTAAAGGAAACACTAGCTTTAAAAGAATCTATTTTTAAAACTGACACAAATTCGAAATAAAACCTTTAGAAAACATACGCATACAGTTGAATATTATTCACACTTAATGTTATTCTAAGTGTTTATTATCTCTTTAGGTCATTGCAGTTTTTTAATATTCCCATTCCATAATTTGAAATGTAAAATATAAATTTGCGTAGTCACTCACACATTCGGGGCCACATGGTCAAAAAATGACGACTTTAAGAAACAATTGTGCATACATATTTCTATAAATAACTAATCTACTTAAAGGGTTTATAAAGTTAACTTTCAGCCTTGTCTGCACATTTCTGAAATACAGAAGTTTGAAAAGCTTTATCGTTTCTGTAGGGTAAAACGTTCATTTCTGGTAGACAGACGAGTGTTAGATACAGCCAACAGTTTGCAGTTTGAGAGAAGGTACAGTTTTTAAATAACTAATTACAACGACAGAATTTAATTTACCTCAGGAGTCTGGATAAGGTATGTTTAATTGATAACACTTAAAACGTAAGTAAATAATCTTAACTCTGAATTTACAATGCGACAAGTGTTATGACAGACTGAACACAATACTCCGCGGAAAACATTGGCAGGTGCAAACTGACAACGTGTTAGTTTACAGACACCCAACAGTAGGGCTATAAACAGTATTATTTTCCGATTCATTATATGTGAATTTTGCTATTCAGGTTTTCATATAAGGAACATGAACATTGCATGTAATTTTCCATGTCTGTGGCAATTTGGATCAGGCTTCACATACCAAATGCTACAAAATGCATGTACTTTTACAGACACGATTAAGTATGTTTAGGGACTGTAATTTTAATACATTTAATTTACAGTATTAGTTTTTTATTAATTTATTAAATGTTACATGTAACTATACTGAAATTGTCAAGATTAATTACTGGGAGTCGTATGCTGCATTACCTTTTACAGGCAACTAACGATAGGCTGTTTAATGTATTAAGGAAATTAAGTGTTCATAATACTTTGATATAATTGTATAATTGAGGGTGATTAAAGCAAATGATTTTACGTATGGCTTTTCAGCGTGAAACAGTTGTGCTAATGTATTAGTTTCATACGCAATTCCTGCAGAAATATCGCGAAGTGATTTTGATGGTTTTTTGAAATCCATTTCCTGGTAAAACTAGACCAATGCAATCGCTTAATATATTTTTCGTCTTTTTACAGAAGGAAATGTCAACGGAACACTGCTTCTTCCATGGTTAATTCATTGAAAGTAACGACGCGAACCCGAGCTGTTTGAACGCATCATAACTTGAACGACTTATTTAACAACTTACGTAATCGGCTATACTTGAAGATTTACTTGAAAGTGTAAATTTGTATTTAAATACTGTATTGCTGCAAATCCTTGCAGTACATAAAGCTTGTCAAAATAATTGAATATTATAGTGTAACAGAGTCAAGGCAACGGGTGAAAACTATTATGTTAAGGTTTGTAACAAGGTTAGGTTAGAGAGAGACGCAAAGGCTTTCACCCACATTCTAGTGGATAAAATGTTAATTGCAATAAAATTAGAAAGTATGATACATGATTTAAAATTAAAATTAATATGTAATAACAACTAATATATGTCAAAATTCTAGAGATAATTAACCTTAAATTATGTATCTAATAGTGCAAATAAGCAAAATTCAATCGTAATGTATAAGTTGTAGGAGTCGTTTGTAAGAAAGAGAAATTAAAATCATACGTAGACATGGTCAAGGATTACGAGCATTATGTGGACCTAGGTACTGCAATTATAAACTACAAACCGTATAAAATATAAAATAGTGTAAAATGTCAAAAAGTGTAAATTAGATAAAAATAATTGTGTTTAAACTATTTAAACTAATTGTATTTAAGACTATGTAGTGAACATAGAAAGTCGTGTTACTAACGAAAATAAGAATATAAAAACATTACAGTATAAAACTAAACCGAAGGCTAAAAAAAGGAAGTCGTTTCTAACAATAGTGTATTCTAAAAAGAACTCCAATCCTCTTGTTTAAGCGTCTGACCAGTTAACATCGAAGCCAAAGGAATGTGATATATTATTAATTGTTAATCAGAGTACATCCGGTAGTTCAAAATAAAAAAGAAGTCATAGTAAATAATATGTCTAATAGTGTACGAAAGGTGAAAAGAAAATAATGTATACAAAAATTGTATTTACATCATATGAAGAGAATATATTTGGAGACAAACTATAACTACAAACTTACACCAAAAAACATAGTAAGGAAAAAGAACTTCGTGATATTACGAAGTATACAAAATACGTACCAGGTAAAGAGTAGTATTATATATTATCTAAAACATTCATTCGATATAACCAGAAAACCTTCGGGATATTACAAACACGACAATTCTTGGATTCTGATATTTCGTCTGCATAACAAAGTGATAAAAACTGAACATTTAACACGTATACGTTACTGAGTGACATTAATAATAGTGTTCATTTCAAATACTATAACTGAAAACAAATCCATACAAAAGAAACGTTCACAATCAAACCGTAATTGGAAAAAGTTTTGGCGACGACCAATTCATGAGTGTTCCTAAGATAGAGGTTTAGGTTTAGATATAGATAGATTACAAAATATGGTGGCTCTGCCTGGCTGCTTTTAAAATGTTTTTAATAAACTGAACATTATTAGTAATTTATTTGTATTAGTAATTTAAACAATCATGAAAATTAATCGAATTATACTAATTGTATGTGCATTTTTTGTATTAGTGGTGTAAACATGTGGTGCATGCCCTGACGTTGATAATCTATATTACGCACGGTTTAAAATCAAAAATTAATTATTAGTTGTGGATTTGTTTAACTTCAGTCAGCAGTAGTGCTAATAGTAGCACAATATCTAATTCATATAATAAGCTGTTTCTTAAATGTAAAATTTACATATCAATTTACTGAAAATATGAAACCCCTTTTCAGTAAGTTCTGCAGCAGTTATTACATACAACTGATGTTAGGTTTTAAATTGCATAAAATATTATAAGATTAATGAAGTAAGTATGTAGAACTATCAATGATTTCAAAAAACGTAATGAGTATAAGATAACGTAATACAGAAATAAAATATTTTCAGAAAAACTAAAACCTTATACAAAATTATGAGAAAGAGCGATCCCATAACACAATCTCAAAAAATTGAATTCTAAACTAAATTATAAATTCGTTTGCTATGCAAAGTGGTGCATCTACACAATTAGCACGTGAACAGTGGAAACGTTTTTGGTTGTCTCTTGTCTCACCGTACGCTTCTAACGATCCATGAGATTTACATAATAATTGGCAAATTCATTATGCAAATTAATAAGATTTACATACATTTAAGCACTATTTGTTCTTAACTGTTTCTCGTCTCTTATACGCAATCTCGTCTCAATACCGTCTATAGACTATGGCAAATACATTGAGTGATTAAGGTAGTGTATGTTACATGACTAATATTAAAAAATAAATTGTAAAACGCTAACGAATTTTTAAACAGTATCATTATTATTATTTTAATCATAACGTGTTTCTTTGAACGCTAACTTTAAATTATTTAAATTACTGCAAAGTGTATTTTATTTTTTATATTGTTACATGTATGGTGCGGGCAGGAAGTTATTTGAATACCAAAAAATCAACAGTTACCATTTTTCAATAAAATTTTTATCATCACTCACACTTATAACATAATTCTTTTAACATCATTCACAAGTAACAGTAACAGTCATAAAGACTATAAATTTATTAGAACAAAATTACAACACTTAGCGTCTCCTTAGGAAACAGTCTGCACTGTTAACCGTACTCTAATTACCTATAAATGTAACGGTGGTTTGCTTGAACGCTTCTTACAAAGGTCACCGCAAATTGCGATTGTACAAATTCTTGAGTATTCTGCGTCCTTAAAGTGTTTTCATAACGGACTGTTTGTTTACAGTCTTTACACTCACATCGTTAACTGATGAGTCATAATGTGAACAGAATTCTTACAGCAACTATTTGAGTTATTGCGTGCGTCCGTCATGGAAAAGCATTTAGATAACAGAACGGAGGAAGCAACGACGGGTCAAAAACAGTTAACATGGCGAACGAACGTCACAAATTTTTTAAAAGACCAATTACGGTTCTGTCTTTTTGTTTATAGCGTTTGTACGTACTGAAGCGTTTGACTTATTCTGTGTTTTAACTTCCATATGTGTGTATGTGTATGTGTGTGTGGAGCGGTCTTGGCGTAGTATCCTGAGGTATCCTGCTTAGTATAAACCTTCCCCAACTATGCCGTTCGGATCCGGCGTTAAACTGTAGGTCCCATATACCTGTGAGAGACTCAGTACCACACGCACCACGGGTATATGCGGGGAGGGTACAAACCAGTCGAAAGGCTGAAGGACTACGAAAATGTGTGTGTGTGTGCTCCCGCGCGCGTTAAAAACACACAGTATATTGAATACAAAAACAATTGAAATATCATAAAACTTTAAAAATTCCAAAATCACATATTTTATATTCTTATTAAAAGAAACATGACAAGTATATTATGCCTTAAAAGCCATAAAGTTTATACGAGGGTAAGTCAAAAAGTAAAGGCAAATTTTTAAAAAGGAACTTTTTATTGTGAAAACAAGATGACAAGTAACATCAATTCTCTACATAATCTCCCTCAACTTCTATGCACTTGGTCCATCTCTTGACAAGCTTCGTAATTCCGTCCTGGAAGAAGATTTGTGGCATCGTGCACAGCCACTCGCGCACCGCCTCCACAACCTCTTCATCCGACGAAAACTTGGATTCACGCAGGTGCTCCTTCATCGGACCGAAAAAGTGAAAATCACTTGGAGCTAGGTCAGGACTATACGGCGGATGCTCCAGCAGCTCAAAGCCAAAATTTTGAATGCACTGGATCGTTTTCCCCGCAGTATGAGGACGGGCATTGTCCTGAAGCAAAAGCACACCTTTTGAAAGTTTTTCTCGCCTCTTTGTTTTGATTTTGGGTTTCAGATCTCGCAGTAGCTCACAGTAGTGTCACTATTCACTGTTTGACCTTTAGGAGTGTAATGAAATAGAAGTTGTAACCCCTCTTTAACTTTGACTTGTAAAAAAATTTTTTTTTTTTTTTGTTTTTTTTAAAGAAGGGCCACAAGATAATTAAAACTAGGCCAAAGCCTAGAGAAGCCAAAAATGCGCTGCAACCAAAAAAAACATGCTCTCCGCCATGCCAACCCCACAGGACCGCCCCAACACGTCACCCACTCTGGTGACCACCACCTACTTCTACTGGTCCCACTCACATACTCGTCACAAACAAGGTATCACCCACCTTGGTATGTGAGTGACCGTACTACTCCTCTCGTCTACCTCTCGGACCGACCAGCCACATGCACCAACAAGGCATCTCCATCCTTGCCATATGGCTGGCCCACATCCCTACACTAGGGCGGACGGCCCCGCTTAGCCGGACAGAGAAAACCGCATAGAGGGCACGCGAACATTTTCCCTTCTCTTACTCTTTAAATACTGCGTAACTAGCAAGGGGGGGTTTACTTCAGCACGGCATCGTCTAACAACCCACACTTAATCCAAAAATAACCTGCCAGGGAAATCAACCGGGGAATGCGGCATGGCCAAGACCCTACAATAATCAACAACAAACTGCAACAAAGAAAAATGAAAACAACAATCTAACACTAACATCACTACACCAACCTAGTCACAACTTTTCCAACTAACTTCTTTTCTAACTCCTTTCTGATATTTTTCTTTTTTCCTTTTCTAATTTTTTTCTTTTTCCTTTCTAATTTTTATTTGTTTTTTATTTTATTTTGTTTTCTAAGGGGAGGGGTAGGAAAATTGGGAAGATGAAAAGGGCAAGGATCATTGAAAGGTCAATAGCTAGGACTAAGGGTAAGGACATGGTTCCCTCCGAGAATAAAGATGGGTGGAGAAAACCAAGGCTCGCGCAGGCAGGGGCGCAACCCTGAAGTAGACGAACACCACTGGGACTGTGGGGAACATCTACCCGCTACCCGTTAACCGCTTCTTCTCACCTTTTTATGACGAACTTTAGGTACTCGTTCCTTTTGGACACCATTCTCTGAGAAACTATCTCGTGTTGAGCTGTACTGATTTGTTTCTTCTGAATTAGAATCAAGGCAACTTACCTGACTACTTTTACCCCGATTTGGATTATCCTCAACCTCTAACTCCTCTGCTTCTACCTCCCCTGGTTCTCTTTTATCCACCTCTTCCTTTTCTTCGTCTACATAATCCAAATCAACTTCCTGACACTGCACCTCCTCAGCATCTTCTAGTTCCTCCTCTAATCCATCTTCAAGTGCATCTTCCCTCAGCTCCTCACCAATTTCTTCATCACACTCATCGCCAGCTCCTTCACGAACTTCTTGATTAACCTCTTCTCCGATCTCGTTTTCCCCAACACATTTATCATCAACATCATCGCCATCACATCCACTTCCACCATCAGAACACTGCACATCCTCGTCCTCCTCTAGTTGCTCACCTGGTCCACCTGAAACTTCTTTCCATTCTTCGGAATCCTCAACACTACTTACAGAAGGCGTCTGCACATCTTCACACACTACATCATTCTCACTCGCACACTCCACAACGCTGCCACCAAATTTGCTCCTCAACTTCTACCTCATCTACTTCTACCACACTTGCAGCATGGACATCCCCTTGTCCACCCGCAACCTCAGAAACACTTGCAGCCTGGACATCGCTGTGTCCCTCTGCAAACTCAGACTCTTCAGTCTCCCTAACACTTACACTTATACTTCCGTGCGCAGCATGTGCAGACCGCTCTTCTGCCTCTTCCCTCGATTCCTCTTCTTCACCACTTTCAGCAACTACAACTTCCTCAACATTTCCCAACCTGGAATCCAGCTATCCAGGTCCATGTGCAATGTCTAAATTAAATTCTACTGACGATGGTAAAGCTCCACCATCAAGTGACTTCTCATCTCCCGGCGTAGGCGATGATGATGTTACCGGATCTGGATCCGTCATGAACCGAGATGGAGATACCGGAACAAATTCTACGGCATCTGGATTCAACCATGACGTCCTCTCAGAGTCCTGTAATTCAATATCAACAGACGTGTTCTTGTCGTCTTGTATTGATCCACAGAAGTTACTTCGCTTTTCTTCTTTCTCCTCCCCTTCTTCATCCACTACTCTATTAGGCACTGGTAATTCCTCTGGAAGCTTCAAAGTTTCTTTTTTCTCCGAATAGGAATAACGCCTTGCTACAGGCTCCCTACTTGCCGATGTTGGTTTACTAATGTAACTTCTTCTTTCCCTGTTAATTTCATACTTATTTCTTTTCTCTGCTGTAACCGTTGCTACCGTCTTCTCACTTGTCACCCCCTTGTAGCCTCCATTACTTCCGGAATATTCAGTTTTTCTGACCGTCTCTTGTGTTCTTCTCCAACCGCCATGTTTGTCCTTTTTAGCTCTTCCTAACAGACCACTGGAGTATTGGACATCCGTAGCAGCTGTTTCCCGGGACTCGTCCCCTGCCTGGACAGTCTTAGAAACCACACACAACCGGTACAGATCCGCGAAACAACGTGGACGTTCTGCGAATATCAAACGCGATCTCTCTTGGGGATTCAGTCCTTCCAGAATTGCTTGTATTACTTCCGTCTCGGGCAACCCTAATCTTAATACCCGGGCAGCTTTCCGTATGTCCTGCACGAAGTCACCCAACGCCTCTCCGTTGGCCTGTAGGCGATAAAATAAATCTAACTTAAGCTGGGAACGTCGTCGATGGGGTATGAAGAAATCCAACAGTTCCCCATGAAAAGCGTCGACACTGCCGCCCCGACGCAGAGTGTTGGTGACCAACCCTGCCAATGAACCCCGGCAATACGGGTATATAAGGGACAAGACCTCCCCATCGGACACACCCGGGAAATCTGCCAACTGCAGGACAAGATCCAAGAAGACCAGCAACCCGTCCTCATCTATTCCATCTACCACCGAAAGTTTCTGGAGAACTCCTGAAAGGGGGTGGGGCAATTTCTGAAAGCATACCGCCGCCAGAATTGCACAATTCACAACACACAATCAACAAAACATAATTCCCACAAAACACCTAACACCCTACAAAATAATGACAATAAAAACACAGGAATCAGAAAAAACTCGAGTACTATACTCTTCCTTCGAGCAGACTGCGGGTCCCCCTACCGTTGCGAGGACCCAGCCCACTTACCTGAACTCGCTCTCAACAACACTACACATTAAGGAACGCGACACACACACTAACATGACAAATTTACCGACCAACGACAAATTCTCAAAAAAATTTGTAATGACTTCGGCTCCCGTATCTCGGAGGAGACCGACTGCCGATCGGGCCATACCGCATAAATGAAAACGCCTTCCCAATTATTGGCAAGGTAATACGCGAACCATATCTCCACCTATGAACAGATCTGCGATAATTCGCGTTTCCAAAGGAATTTCCCCCTTTAAAATTTCACACCGCGTGGCAACCTACCGTTCAACGATACCAACAGGCGGGCAAGTATATACACATATAATACACAAAACCTTAAACCTAACAAGACATAGTTACTTTTAGATATAGGGACTTACAGAGATTCTTCTAAATTCGATTCGAACCCCGAAATGCTTCCTGAGTTTGCAAGCCCCGTCACACCCAAAGGACCCAAGGGTTGACCCTAATCTCAACCACGCTCTGCTACCAAATGTAACCCCTCTTTAACTTTGACTTGTAAAAAATTTTTTTTTTTTTTTTCTAAAGAGGGGCCACAAGATAATTAAAACTAGGCCAAAGCCTAGAAAAGCCAAAAATGCGCTGGATCCAGTGAGACGGGACTTGCAATTAAAACTCACAAAATTAACAACCAATAAAATCTTTTTATTATAACCAAACTCATTATATCTCCTAAAAAATGTCATTTGAAATTTAATAAATATAAAATCTATATTCTCCTTTTAAAAATGTTATTTGAAAATTAATAAATATATAAAATCTATATTCTCCTTTTTAAAAATGTTATTTGAAAATTAATAAATATAAAATCTATATTCTCCCTTTTTAAAAATGTTATTTGAAAATTAATAAATATAAAATCTATATTCTCCTTTTTAAAAATGTTATTTGAAAATTAATAAATATAAAATCTATATTCTCCTTTTAAAAATATTATTTGAAAATTAATAAATATAAAAACTATATTCTCCTTTTAGCCCTATATCTAACCCCCAAAAATACACACGAAGATACAATACATATACACGTTCCACAACACAGGACATTTACAATTTCTATCATTAAATCTTGCCACACCTTTTTCATAATTAAATCTTGCCACACCATGAGGTACACAATTAACAATTTATAAATAACCTTGCACGTAACACCTATTGCAAGGTCTTAATACCTAACATGTGTATAACATATTATATGTGTATAATAAGATATATATTTGTAACACCAGTGGCCCCAGGACATACTAAATTCAGAAGTTGGCATAGTGCCTGATACTATTATAAAGTGCTCCCACATTGAGCACTTAGACTTGGAGTTAATTATAATTAGAATCCAGTAAACACACATAAGTGATCATAATCAATTAAAAGACTTTAAATATGATAAATTTTGTTAAATATTGAAAACAGTAACATGTCATAATGCCTTATAACCTTTTAAAATTAATTTGGCCCAAAGGCCGACATGTTCCTAGGCAAGATAGTGCATAACTCAACCTGTCCCAAGAGCATGTTCAAGACTGTATGAAAATCCACCTATACAGGATTAAACTGGTGACCCGACTTAACTACCAAAGACACTTCTATCCCTATATGACCCAATCTGAATATAAAAATGTGAAATTAAAGCATAAAATGAAAACTAAATTTAACCAGTGAAATTACATGTTGATTGAATGAATTAGTAGCACTAAGGTAACCCTTATACTGAAAACAAGAAGGAAATTTACACGCCTGAATGGTAAGCAGCCACAGATACATGTCAACCTCTGGGTTCACAATTTATACAAACAGAGTTACAAAATGTACAAAAGATTCCCCCCCAAGTCCACGCACTATTCTGTCCTGTTAACCGGGGACCCAATTAAAATGTTTAAAGCTTAAAGTCATTGATGTAGTGTGACTATATGTCCACGGGTTCTAGTGGGTTACATCACACTGTGTAAAGTAAATTGGTTTGTTGTCACCTTATTTATTCCATGGTGTGAAGCGGTGGTACTCTGGTCTACATGTTAGGGTGTTTGTGGCCCGTCCTCGCTATTCTCCTCCGGCAGATGAAGTTGAGAGAGAGTCTAGATTTTCAAGTTCAGGATGGAGCTGTTCCTCGACTTCCGGCGAGGGACCCTATTTATACAAAATATTATCAGCGATAAGTTCTCAAAACTAATTCCCCCAGAAACCTCACACGCACCAAAATCCATATATAATATTAAACACAGCTTTAGGCCTACTTAAAATGATAGTTTGACACACTTTGCAACGGTAATACGGCCACATGGCCTTATCTTGAAAAACATTTAGTTTAATTAAATTTCATACTAATTTTGACTTTACATTATTCTCAATTCTGGTGCCTTAGTTAAGACTTCTGAAATTAATATAGTATTACTATAATTACCAATAAAAGTTACATTTAAATTACTCAAAATTACACATTTCACAACTTGCCACGTGGCGTGAGGTTAACTGATTTCATTCAAATCTGGATTTATTAAACAAATTCCTTTTGTATAACTTTAAATTAATGTATATAAGCATATTGCCGTAACTTACCGCAGATCTGTATTAGTTTAGCCTGCCATAGATGAAGATGGTGCAACTAAAAACTTCTTTCTGTCGGAGAAGACGGCCAGGCGTCTGTTTGATTCGGAACCAGAATAAAGACAAGTTTAAAATCGCATTTTCTGGCTTTCTGAACTCGCAATCAGCGGCGAGCACGAGAGCGCAGCACTAACCGGGCGCATTTAAATACCTCCTTACATCATTGTAAATGCTACCGCTAAATACAGTACAGTATTTTTCGTCGGCTTCCTCGTTAAAAACCGTACATGGTTTTTGATTATTCGCGCCGATATAAATTAATCGGCACAAAGTGGACCTTTCATATCCCAAAACACTGTCATCATCAACTTTCCTGCAGAAACTTGTCTTTTGAACTTTTTTGCTATAGGCGAGGATGGATGTTTCCACACCATACTCTGACGCTTACTCTGTGGTTCGAAGTGATGGACCCACGTCTCATCAATGGTTACTATGCGACTGAGAAACTCTTCTTCTTCCTCTTCTAAACGCCTTAAATGTGATTTCGAAATTTCCAAACGTTTCTGTTTGTGCTGGTCTGTCAGTCGATGTGGTACCCAACGAGCACACACTTTGCGATAATTTAGTGATTCGTGGATGATCGCAACTGCTGAACCGTGGCTAATGTTCAACGCATGCGCAATATCATCAATTTTGACACTACGATCATCACGAATCATTCGCTCAACTGTCTCGATGTTCTTGTCCGTCTTCGAAGTGGATGGCCTACCTGAACGCTCTTCATCGCAGATAGATACACGACCATTTTTAAAGCGATTTATCCACTCATAAATTTTGCGTTCACTAAGACAGATCTCACCGTACTGCTGCTGCATTCTGCGAATAATCTCCGCAGGTTTAGTCCCTTCAGAGTGCAGAAAACGTACCACTCCCCTCATTTCTTCCTTGGTGCACACGGACAACGGGGCACTCATAATAAAATGCCCTGAAATCACTACGAAAGGAGCTGAGCACTGAAACAACACAGCTAAAGAACAAAAAAACTTTGAGGTTATGATATGTCATTGTTCAGTCAGTGCTGCCATCCATTGCAGCAGGGAAAATAAAATTTGCCTTTACTTTTTGACTTACCGTGCATATAACATTTGTATTAGCTATTGTAAAAGAGATTCACCTGTACACACTATGCTTCGCCGATGACCAGGTAGTTATAGCCCAGGATAAAGAAGATCTAAGCTACATGGTCAGAAAGCTGAATGAAGAGTACACAAAGAAGGGATTGGAAATAAACATAAAAAAGACTGAATACTTGGCAATTAGAGATGAAGAAAGATTTAGAAGTAGGCGAAAATGTTAAAATTAGAGGAACAGACAAATTCAAGTACCTAGGATTTACACTGAGTAAACAAGGCACAACGGAAGAGGAAATAAAAAGTAGATTAGGGCAGATTAGAACAGGGATTAGACAATTACACAGTGTTAAAAGGGGCAAAATTATTAGAAGAAGCACCAAAAAAATGATATATCAGACCATAGTCCAAAGCATTATGACGAATGCAGAGGAAGTATGGGTTATTAACAAAAAGAGTGAAAGAAAGATTCTTGCAACGGAGATGGAATATTGGAGGAGGTGCTGTGGAATAACGAGAGCAGACCGAATAACAAACGAGGAGATCAAAAGAACAATTGAAACGGAAAGAAGTGTAATTGTCTACATCGAATAAAAAAGATTGGTGTTGTACGGTCATGTCCGGAGAGCCCAAAATAGGTGGATCAACAAAGTGATGGAATGGAGTCCATTAGGAAGGAGAAAAAGGGGAAGACCGAGAAGATCTTGGAGGGACGAAGTGGATGAATCTATGCAACGTATAGGACTTGAGGAAGGACAATGGGAACATCGGGAGAATTGGAAAGCCAGGTTGAAGGAAGGGAGACGGCATTAGCTGTAGCAACCCCATTATTATATATATAAAAGAGATTCACATATTACAAGCATTAAATGAAAGTATCTTAAGCAAGTCTGACATGAAAGTAATTACGATTTTAACTGTGTGCTTTTAAGTCTGTAATTACTATTATATTTAAACTTCATTAAATATATTCTTAAATTTTTCAAAATTAATTTCCGAATTATTTTTTCTCTCACATTATGTATCAGTATAAAAATGTCATACAACAGAGCAGATATATACAGTTAATGTATTTTTTTAACTTTTCCAAGAAGCAAAGAAAGCAAGAATTACTTGGAAATTGAACCAATGCGACTTCTGCACTTATTAGATAAGTGGTGATCCTTGCGATTAGAAAAAGGAAATACCATTTATTTCTGCAGAAATTAGAAGGAGTTAATTCTTTCCTACTTTTTGCACACTACTAGTCTTTCTGCAGTCTTCACTTTAATTCAGATCATACCCCATTGACTGACCTCGTTAGCTTCTACGTTTGGGTATATACGAGTAGTTGTGTTGTGGTTGTGACGACTTAGTAAAAAATATTATCCAGTACGTCAATTACTAGTATGAACTAATTTTAAATTATTAGTAACTGTTTCACAGTTATTAGTAATTAAACGTCTACAAAATTTTAAATAATTTTTGTGTAGTTACCAATTAACTGGTAGGTAATTTTAAATTGGTAGATGGGTATCTTCGATTATTAATTAAAAGGTGAAAATAATAAGGGTAGTAATATTTAATTTCTTGCCGATCAGTGTTTCCTTTATTAATAATTACATTCTTAAATGGTAAGGTTTTCCATTTTTAATATAAAGTTGGGATTTTCGCTCCCGCGTCTTGTAATTTATTAGTCGCTATATTGAGTCTTTTACATTATATTTTTAAGATGATATCATGAGCGTAAAAATATTACAAAATTAGATTCCGCTGCCTCATAAACAATTATTTTACTTTGCTTCTCGTCATTTTTTAATAAATTTAATTATAACAAGATTTTCTTGCACCCTTCCTAACATTGCTTATAATTTATTGCCTTACGGAATTTTTAATATCTCAAGAGAAGCGATAAGTAATTCAGTACTTTAGTACAAGTAATATATTTAATAACATATTTCTCGAGCTAAAAATATCAAATTGTGACACATAATCCTACTCTTTTTGATCAATAGACGTCAGTATTTATGTGATAAACTTTTCTTCTTTGTGTGTCTCATCAGGTCCTCCTGACGTTATTTGTCAATGTCTTATATTCGTCTCTGTTTTCTCTAACGGAATTCAACCTTTCGACGTAGTGGTTAACAGTCTAGTATTGAATGTTCCTCAGCCAAAATGTTCTCCTTCTTCCCACATGTTTTCGACCTTCATTGTAAAAATAATTTTCGTAACTCATGTAGGTTCCCTCTCTGAGTATGTTTGCCAGATACGCCAGTTTTCCACATTTAACCGTTGTTATAAGTTCCCGTCCAACCTCGGCTCCTCTTACTATTAAAGTTGGATTCCTGTACTGTTAATAGAGTGCAAAGAATTATTCTGTGTAGCCACATCTCAAAGGCTTCTATATGCCTAATTTTCGATACTTTTATCGCCCAGATTTCATACCCATTCACCAACGTTGAACAAAGCTAGTATTTGACGACCATACACTGTTTCAGCTTCAAAATTCACATGTCTGTTATTAAACAAAGATTTCATCTTAGAGAAAGTATTTCATTAAAGCTAATAACTACTATGCTAATAAAGCTAATAACTACGTTTAGTTGATCGAATGAAATGTGAAAATATTGGATACTAGTTTATACGCAGATGCGACGTGTTGCTCTTTTTATAGTGACTCTCCTACTTCTACCAGCCTGTCTTTAAATTTACTTTACGTTTTCGTAAGCAATGATTGAGAATGAACAAAAAGAAATATATAGTGTGCTACATTAATTACTTAACTACTTGACATGTCATGTAATGATGCAGTAGGACTCAAGAAATAATTTTCCAAAGCTGTTATTTATTAAAAGTGGCGGAAACTACTGAAGTAAAATTAATGTCAAAAACCTCTTGAGATTAAAAAAAAAATGATAGGTGTTAATTCACAAAAACATAATTTTTAACTGTTAACTTTTTAACTAACTGTTAATTTTTTGAACATAACAATTAGTATCTTCATAAATGACGTATCATTTGTTGCTGGTGTTCGAGTGCCTTCATACATTAATTAATTATTAACATTCTTCTGCTTTAGATCATTTACTTATAATTGACGTGTAGCTTAGAGAGCAGAGTGTTCTGCATTATACTTAAGATTGCAACATATATTTACACGAATGTTTTCAGGTTTATACGATAAAACCAGTAGTAATTGGTACATTTTCAAAGTAAACACTTCAACATGTTCTATCCTAATAAAATCAAATATAAATATTGTTAATATGTAGTGATTATAATACTTATATATATATATTGTGCTACTATGATCATTAAAATTATAAGTTTATTTTAAAGCATGATTACAATGATTTGCGATCTCCGGGCAAATAGTATTGAGATATTACTTACAAACAATCACATAATAAGAGAAACTAGCTAAATTCACATAGCTAAATTAATATAAAATAGGCCTAATTTAATTATACTTTAACCTTATTTAGTTTTAAATATACAGTAAATTATTGTTATCTCCAGTTAACACCACTAAATAATATAGACCTAGTCTATGTTCACTTTTTTAGAATGAAGGTGTTTGACTTTCTCAAATGTGTACAAGTTTTATACTTTCGAACGCAATTAAATGTAAATATGATGTTTAGTTACACTGCTTAAGCTAAGTGCATTTTATTTTGAATTATACTATTTATTTAAATTACACAGTGGTAGGTAGCGTTTAATATGTTTAATCACTTTTACTTTTTTGCACTAATCAAATGTATGGCATTTATTTTCGTGGTTATTAATTCAGTTTATTTTTTAGTTCAGTGTTTGCATTCATATTTTTTATTTAGTACCTCGTTTGTAGTTATCTAATTTTGATTTACTAAATCTTACTTATTCTTTTTCTACGCAATCGTATGCTCCTTAGGTTACCTTCTTAATTCACTTGTTTACTTGTGTTGTTATGTTTTTATGTTCTGCTTTCCTTGATTTCCTATTATTAATAGTAATTATTTTCTCTTTGTTTGCAGTAACACGCTTTTGTTTGTTAAAGGTTTAAATTTGAATGACTTTTTTTGACAACTAGTTGTATGTAATTTTACAAGTAATTGTTGAAAATTATTCTATTTTTCTTCTTGTATTCATTATATTCATTATAACACTTTGTATTTTTTAATTTCTGTCTATAACTTAGTCTTTTATGCCCAATTTGGTAACTTTTATACCTTTATACCTTTGGTAACTTTATGCCTTTTATTAGGTAACTTACCTAAATATTATTTGCTATATTAATATCCTTACTTGACATTTTATAATGATTAATTACTTGTGCAATTAATTATATTAGCTAACTTTGCATAATGCCCGTGACAACTAATGTATTCCCCGTTACTCTATTTTCTATTTCCTTACAATTACTTTAAAGTCTATGGTATATTTTTCCTAATAATGGATACCAAACTCTAGTTAGACAGGCAGATGGTTATTATGCCACATTCAGATATTCCACCGTGCTCTTTAATTTTTTGTGAGGGTATTCTTCTCTTAACTTTTAAGGATCACTCCTTTCCCTGCAAAGCGCAGCACTTATTACTGGCTGTGCTTACTCGCCACGTTACAAGGCTGTTATCGAGCTTTGCAGTTTTAGCGAGTGCAACCGTGCTACAAGTTACCCTCCTGCGCTCTGGTAGTCTTGACGCCTATGTTCCAGTTGGCTTATTCGGGTCGTCCCTAATTAGCAGCTAACCCCCGTACTTAAGGGCTGTTTGCTATCCGCCACCTGGACCGGTCTAGCAGCTGAGGCTGGCTGTTGGATTTTGAAGAACTAAATTAATTTGATACATTTAAATGTGTAGAACTAATTACTATTATTTCCCACTATTTTCCTGCAAGCAGATGACACAATTCTAATTTGATAGCATCTGATAGATAGTGTCAACAATGCGTTTAGTTGTATACGCGTATTATGGGCACAGCTAATTGCCTGTGGTGCAACTGCCGAGCCAAACCTTTCTAATGGAACAGAATTAGCATGGGTTGAATGGCTGCCGTAATGATTCCCTGTTAACGGCTAATCACCATGCAGATGAAACACTAAATGCTGTATAATCTAACCATCAATGTATAATAGAAACATCGCCATATATAAGTATAAATATATTTTGTATTGTGTTTAGAGAAAACACAATTAAACGTTGAATAAATTTTGTAAATTTGAATTTCACAATTTTACAGAATGTAATATAATAATTTTCGTATTCCTCTTTTTTTATACAATTAGTGAAAGCTTACATAATACCTTCTGAAACTCCACTCTGAGGACATTTTCTTTAATGTCCTGTCAGTCCTTGCCCACATACTTTACGTGAATAGTAACGTAGCATATTACAAACCGTCTTATGTGGTATATTAAAAAACGAATATTCTTCTAAAAAAGTAGCTAATTCTAATGAGTTCACATTTTTGTTTAACAGACGCATTTAAGTAAAATCGGATTTTAATAAAGAGTTTTACCCAGGTATTAAGTTTTAACATCTGTCGTCACACATGGTATTATACGCATGTGTATTATACGAGGTAGTCTTAGCAGAATCATGTTTTTATATTTTTAAATATTTATTATGTTAATTTGATTTTGTTTAATGTTAATTTAAATTTGTTAAGGATATATCAGAATTCGTCATATGGTTTCTTAAATATTGCAAGTCAAGTAAGTATTGCAAATATTGCTGATATTTGCTTATTACATTAACATTGAGTTGACAATAAAAATAAATTTTAAATCGAAATATGTTTTAATATTTTTACTTTTAATTAGATTCTTACATAACGTGGATTGGATACTTAACGTATTAAGAATAATTAAAAGTTGCAAAAGACAACATTTGTGAGGTTTACCCACAAGATGATCCCTAACATCAGAAGCCTCCCACTTCCGAACGGTCAAAAATATTAACTTTAAAAACAATTAGTCTATTACAAATACCTGTCAATCCAACGTCTATGCCTCTAGTCTTCTACAGCTATTGCCATCTCTGGCGTCCACACACCAAGGGCTTTTGTTGTACCAATCACAACGTTGCAAGCCGCTTTTTCCCTTGCAAATAGAACAATATATTATCTGGATCACAACAGGAAGACCCAGTAGATGCGTGAGTAGTTTTCCTGGTTCTACCCTGCTTCTTTGCTATAGGTGAAACCCAGTGAAGCAACTGTTTTGGCTAACAGTTATCAGGCATCCGTTCTATGTGGCGCTTTGTATTTAAGGTAACTAAAATTGTTTTTTCAACATGAAGTTGCCTCCTGATATCCTCACTTCTAATGCACTATTACAAATATACATATTGCAATTATTGTAATTGCACGTTGCACAATAACACACATCGTAGTTATTTCTGTTACAAATATTTGGCTTAAAAATTTGGCTTTACAAGAGTGCAGGAAAAAATAGAAATATAACGTGTGTAGAAAATAATGCCACGGATATTTTACAAAAATTACGTTTTTAATCTTTTATGTTGCTATCCCTAGTAAGCCTTTCTCATATCAAATAATTTATATATTCCGTAATGTTAGGAAAATGTTTCCTGGATAATAGATCTCTGCTGTAAAGGAGCTACAATGTTTCTTTCCGCTCTTCTTGGCGGGCGAATTGAGGATCGTACAGCTACCTGTTTTTATTTTTGCACTTTTGTTGGCTACCACTGACTAAAATTGGTCTTTTCTAGCTTCTGATATTGAGTGCCAACCTGCGAAGTATCGCTCAGTGAAGCTCATTACTGCAGGCATTATCTCTTTCACTATTTGTGTCGCTGGTGATGTGAACTTAACAGCCTGAACGTAACGGAGTTTACCGTGGTTCACCGGTCAAACAGCTATCATGTAAACAACTTCGAGGTAGTTGATTCTTCAATATTTCATTTCTTAAATGGCCACCACTTAATTGTACATGGGTAATTGCGAGATCTGGAAAAGTGTTGATAATTGTTGTCCATTGACAAGAGTCATCGAATTTCCACATAAGTATGCCTTGGCTCGGGCACGTATGGACGCCGTGTGCCCAAAACATAAACACTCTAAAGACTGCACGGACTAAGGGATAAAAGATATCACGCTCAGCTGATGAATTCTTGCTCGGATTTTTTTTTGACAGTGCTATCTTGTTAAAGGGCGTGACGTTGGAGGCCTAACGAAGTGTCTTTACCTCCCTGCGCATCATCAACCTCTAACATGCGATGACTTCTTGTGATGCAAACTCCTTTGAAATTTTTTCTTTATTTCAGTCTAGTAAGTCACAGTTCACCAACATCCTCTTTATGGTGTTCAGAGTGACATAGGGACTTACTTCAACTTCT
Source organism: Magicicada septendecula (assembly GCA_034769895.1). NCBI lineage: Eukaryota > Metazoa > Arthropoda > Insecta > Hemiptera > Cicadidae > Magicicada > Magicicada septendecula. The sequence goes on from CM068367.1 coordinate 292,100,387, forward strand.
ATGTCTTCTATATTTTTCAACATAGGTAACCTTGAACCTTGCTGGTCGATTAGAGTCTAGATCAACAGACCACCACCTCTTCTCCTTATGTCCGTGATAGGTGGTCCGCGCAATCAGGTACTGATTTCTTATTAAAAAGGGGCTCACTTTCGTGAAGTCATCTTCTTTTTGTTAATTATTAAATATGTAGGCGTTACAGGCGTACTAGCTGACGGAGTCAAAAACCTATTTTATCTACATTAGTGTAGTGCCTCCTTCCCTTCACATTCCGAGGAGAGCTATTGTCAATACGAAGATTTTAAGAATTCTTTAAACCCTAAAAGAATTTTGAGAAATACCATATAGTTATTACGAGTACCGGGGAAGTAAAGAGACCACCGCGCCATACCCTCGAGTTCCGCAGCTGGGACTAAATTCAATAGGGTGCGTCCTGATTCCCTGAGGCCATCGTTCGCGACTCACTAACGTAGGGCTATCCATCAAATGGCATGATCTGTCCCACCGTAGGTTATGGTGTGTTTTTAAGCGGTACACACAACCTTGTCAAAACTCTGTTACTATTGGCCTGTTAGCTAACTAAAGGTTAATAGCTGCTGTCCGCTCTTTAGTTGGCCACGAGACCAATGTGTTGTATGCTCGGGCGTTGGGTTGGATGTCTGTGAGATTCTATGAATTATCTTCTCATAGTCAGCACTATACCTGTTCTTTCAGCATCTATGACGAAAACTTAGACGTCCTGGTTTAGGCACTGAAACAGTATTGTAAATGAGAATTAAAATTAAATTAACAAGATTAAAATTATCAAATAAGTAATTTAGATTTTCTTTTAAAATTACTTATCCTTATGCATATGATATATTCACAGCATAGTACTTTTAAGATGTTACACATTTTTTATGAAGGAAATTAAATATAAATTAAATACTTCATTGACAAGATTGAAATTGTTTGAGGTATTTCTCTTATGTGTGTCAAGCTAAACTATCTTTTTGTATTAAGCTACACATTTGACCTAAATTCGTTCCTATAGTGTATGGAGCTTTTAAATTACAAATAATAATAAGTCAACAGACTTTTATCTCTCCTAAAATGGCATTACGAAAGTTTCGAGGGGTGCAAATGGGATTACAAATATACGGAAGTACTAATATAAATATGGGAGTACACATTTCATTTCGTTTGTTCAACTGTTTGTTGATGAAACAGTTCAACAAAATCGGAGGCGATAAATATTGAAATCGCACAACACATAACAATACATCTGTAGATGGATACAAATATTAATTCCGTGTTGTAGTCTAAGTCATTTTCTGGCCTAAGTTAAAAGGATAATAACAGACATAATCCGTGTTATGTTTTTACTTAATAGGACATTTCATGGTGTTTTTAAACCTCCAAACCCCTTATCGTACACCCTTGTCTCCAAACGTTGATAATTGCTTGTGACCATGTAGTGTTTCTGTTTAGCCTATCTCATTTCTCTGTATACGACTTTTTATGTTGCTATACTACTACTTACGAGATATAAACAACACTCGTAACAACAGCATACAACATACAACAGCATGGTCAAACGTTAAGATGCTTTCATATATGAAGGTGTATATATATTGCAACAATACAGATTATAATTTTCGCATAGGATAATGTGTGTGTGAAGAAATTACAACAAGTCTATATCGGAGGTAATGAAGAATTATTTATTAACACAAGAAATAATAGTTTATATGATGTATATTAAATTACATAATGTCATGCATTTTATATAGGTTGAATAAAGTTTATATTGTTCGCTTTAGCTCGATTTTACTTGTTAGATGATATCCTTTACACTTGGTAAGACGTCCTCCTGGCGTACGTGTCCTCCTCCTGGCGTCCTCATGGTTGGCGGGTTGCTCCAGCGGCGATTCCTCTGAGCGTCTCGCTGACGATCCCGTCGAACTGCTAACACCAAATAGATTTCTCGCACAAAATTGCCACTCTCACAAATATTAGCGTTCTCGCTCAAAAAAAGGTTATTATTAATTTAGAATATTATTGGTTATTCGATCTCAGGGTGATATGGGTAATTATTTAAACAGCGGTGTATTTGAGTTTACACCTTCCGGGAAAGCTGGAAGTGTTCAGTAACTCCCTATGAGGATATCTTGCACTAACGCGAAAAGCACTTTAATATAATAATACTAATTATACTGTGGTTGTTCACCAGCTTGGTTCTTTACGAATAGCTCGCAAAGAGTTCCAAGTTTTACTGTAATTTTAGATTTCTGCAGGTCCATACGAGAAAAACTCTCGTCGACGGACACACGTCCACACGGCGAATGCTATCGATGAACTCTCCCGATGCGTGGCATACAGAGTATGAATCTTAATGAAATTGGGGTTTCTGATTGGTCCATCAGCGGTCACATGGTTGATAGAAACAAAAGATAGTTGGGTTACAGGCAAATCTTTGTATAAATTTGCAAGAGCGAGTACAGATTTTATCTATAAACTTTATTACTCTACAATAGATAAGAGTAAAAGTTGAGTTTATCAATCTTACATATTTTATAAAATAGTTGAGAATCACAGAGTATATAGAAAATGTATCTATTCCCCTAACTAATTCACTGTTAAAGTTTCAAGTCGATGGGTTAAGTTACATGGAAGATATAGCAAAAAAGTTTATCACACGCGCTCGCGCGCACAAATTTACACATAAAGTACATGACATAAAAGCACAAAATTTTATAAATAATTTGATATAACCTAAGTCCTTATCCATCACTAAATACAAAACTTACAGCTAATTGACAAAAAATTAATAAATCCATTTTAAACATGTTAATGTTCGTCATCCATGCTCAGATACGCTTAATACAGCTCATCATCCTATGTTTTGTTGCAGGATTAACCCCACCACGTATAAAAAAAAATTTGTTTACGTAGAAAACAAATTATTTTTTTCATCCTAACATAAATGAAATATCATTCTTCTAATAATAATCAAAATAATACATAATAAATCCAAAATCAAATTTAATAAATAACTTCTTTCAAAACAACATTCTTCAAATGTCACTTCGACAGCAATAATATAAACAAAACACGTGGCTGAATGTGACCTATATTCCCAAACGCAGAGAAGCTTATCAACACTTCTGACGTCATTTTGATAATTGAAATGTATACACAGTTCCATTCAAAACATTTATCCTAACATCTTAGCAATTATTCTGTACTTTATACAAATTTTTACATAATTCTTTTTAAAACATTCATACCATCTATACCCTGGCATATTAAGTACAATTTTCTTTAACATAATACTTTCTCAGGGATGGTACATGGAATTTCCCTATCACACGGTTAGTATTTGGGTTGGTTACAGTGTATGTGTTTTTACCCACTTGTTCGGATAAGATATATGGACCACTGTACTATCTAAAGAATTTGGCTGCGGTGTTATCCTCCCTGTGCCCTACATTCAAAGCCCGCAGGAGTACCCTCTCGCCAGTTTTGAAAGTTACCAGCTTGTGATCAGCATTAAATTTCTCAGTCCGTTCTTCGGCACATTTCTTAATGCGTCTCCTGGCTTCTATCCTTTTCACCTCATTTGGAGTAGGCAAATTCTGCGTTGCAATCCTCCTGATGCACCCATCCCAGACACACTTGGGCATTTCTCCGGTTTGTAACTCGTTAGGCGTAAATCCTGTCGTGTCATTGTAATTCCCGTTGATGGACGCCTCGAAAAAATCGAGATAATCCGGCCACCTACTTTGGTTGGTATTACAATAAGTACTAAACAGTCGACCTAACTCCCTGTTGTCCCTTTCGGCGAGGTTGCCTTGCGGTCTCCGGATCGCTGTCAACACCGTCTAGATATTGTGCTTTTCCAATTCGGACTACCACTTCCTATTGGTGAATTGCCTACCCTGGTCAGATAGAATTTTTTTCACATGACCATATTTTGGGATGTATTTATTCAATATAACATTTAATACAGCCGTCGTGGTAGGTAGTCCAATTGCATACAAACTTACGTGTTTAGAGAACGCATCTGTGCATACTACCAGATTCTTCATACCCCTCGATGCACGTGGTAGCAGACCTAAAAAATCAATACACAATAGGTCATTTTTGTTTTTGGTAACGATATTCCCAATTTCCACATAGGTATGTTGATTCGGGTACTTCGCTGTTTGGCATATGTGACAGGTACGCAAAATAGATTCAACCTTCCTAGCCATATTCAACCACACAAAGTCTTCATGCATAGATAAATAGCATTTATACGCTCCCGCGTGAGCAAGACTCTCATGGCACGCCCAAGTTAAATCTTCAACAAGTTCATCCGGTCACATTATTTTCCACTGCCCTTCTATGATTTTATATAGTACATTCTTGTCGATCTTATATTTCAGGGTTGTCTTGAATTCTTATCTCATCACTGATTTTTTTTAATTTTGCATTCCGCTGTTGTTCAACATTTATAAATTTCAATATATTTTTTAACTCATCGGGTAATGCGTATTTAATTGCCAGAATTTGAATTCCATTCCTGGATGAGGAGTACTGTTCTTCAACGATGGGGGGATATCTACTCAAAGTATCAGCTGTTTTGTTTTCACTGGCTTTACAATACTTTATACTAAAACCGTATTCTTGAATCGCCATGATCCAATGCGATATACGCGCATTGGCAAGTTTACATTTTAGCATGAAAGATAAAGCCTGATTGTCAGATAAAATTTCTAAGTGTTGACCGAAAAGGTAATATCTAAATTTACTTATACAATAAACAATCGCGAGAATTTCCTTCTCCGACGTAAAGTAATTTATCTCAGCCCCTTTTAATGACCTACTTACGTGGGCAATAACCTTATGTTCACCCTTGTTATTTTGTTGATATAACACTCCGCCGATCGCGTAGTCCGGCGCATCACAATGTAGAACATACGTCCCTTCCTTTTCAGGGTGGAATACATGTAAGTTCTTACTGTATAATTCCTTGGTAGCGTTGAATAATTCCTCATGCCGCTCTTCCCATCTCCACTTGGTATTTTTTCTTAACAGTTCCAGAAGCGGTTCTATGGTCTTAGAATATTCTGGCGTGAAACAACGAAAATATCCTGTCAATCCGAGGAACGCCCTGATATCTTTTGTTTTCTTTGGATTTGGAAATTCCGTAATGGCCTGGATTTTCTCCGGATCGGTACTCTCCCCATCCGCCGAAATAATATGCCCCAGGAATTTTATTTGGGATTTTCCAAACTCAAATTTGTCCAAATTAAGTGCCAGATTTGCAACTCTTAACTTGCGGAAGACGATATCCAGATGATGCACATGCTCCCCGAACGATTTCGATATAATGAGTGTATCGTCAACAAATACGCTTACAAAGTCGTCTATTTCCGGTCCTAGTGCTAATTCTAGACACTTAACCATAGCGGCTAGGTTGGTCACCAACCCGAAAGGCGCTACCTTAAACTGGTAGCATTTGTTTTTGTATAAAAATGCTGTGAATTTCCGGCACTCTTTGGCTAATGGGATCTGCCAAAACCCACTTTTTAGGTCCAGACGCGACATGTATTTGACCACTTGACACTTTACAAATAATTGTTCAGAGTTGGGAGCACAATCGTAGCACTTTTGTGTTATGTTATTAAGGTTACGCACATCTAAACAAATACGGATGTCATTATTCTTCTTCTTAACGACTACCATAGGATTTATAAAGTTACTATCCGCCCGTTCAATAATATTGTTACCCAACATTTTATTTATGTCTTCTTCAACCTGTTATTGATAATGTAACGGAATCGGATAGGTCTTCCTTACAAACTTATTTTCATCAATAACATGTATTTTATGTTCGTATACGTTGGTAATGGTATTTGTTTTTGAAAATCAATTCATATTTATTTAAATTATTATTTAATTGTTTCTGTTGATCAGCTTTTATCTTACTACCGGTCGCCTGTCCGTTACTCGCTATCTTATCTACAAGATTAAAAACTGGCTTCTGTAGACTAATATTCTGCTCGCATTGATTTAGATTACTCTGCGTATGTCCCAATTTAATATTGTGAGTATCAATTTTATTTTTACGTGTGTTGACCCACGTTGGGCGTCAAATGTCTCTATGCAACAATACAGATTATAATTTTCGCATAGGATAATGTGTGTGTGTGAAGAAATTACAACAAGTCTATATTGGAGGTAATGAAGAATTATTTATTAACACAAGAAATAATAGTTTATATGATGTATATTAAATTACATAATGTCATGCATTTTATATAGGTTGAATAAAGTTTATATTGTTCGCTTTGGCTCGATTTTACTTGTTAGATGATATCCTTTACACTTGGTGAGACGTCCTCTTGGCGTCCGTGTCCTCCTCCTGGCGTCCTCATGGTTGGCGGGTTGCTCCAGCGGCGATTCCTCTGAGCGTCTCGCTGACGATCCCGTCGAACTGCTAACACCAAATAGATTTCTCGCACAAAATTGCCACTCTCACAAATATTAGCGTTCTCGCTCAAAAAAAGGTTATTATTAATTTAGAATGTTATTGGTTATTCGATCTCAGGGTGATATGGGTAATTATTTAAACAGCGGTGTATTTGAGTTTACACCTTCCGGGAAGGCTTGAAGTGTTCAGTAACTCCCTATGAGGATATCTTGCACTAACGCGAAAAGCACTTTAATATAATAATACTAATTATACTGTGGTTGTTCACCAGCTTGGTTCTTTACGAATAGCTCGCAAAGAGTTCCAAGTTTTACTGTAATTTTAGATTTCTACAGGTCCATACGAGAAAAACTCTCGTCGACGGACACACGTTCACACGGCGAATGCTATCGATGAACTCTCCCGATGCGTGGCATACAGAGTATGAATCTTAATGAAATTGGGGTTTCTGATTGGTCCATCAGCGGTCACATGGTTGATAGAAACAAAAGATAGTTGGGTTACAGGCAAATCTTTGTATAAATTTGCAAGAGCGAGTACAGATTTTATCTATAAACTTTATTACTCTACAATAGATAAGAATAAAAGTTGAGTTTATCAATCTTACATATTTTATAAAATAGTTGAGAATCACAGAGTACATAGAAAATGTATCTATTCCCCTAACTAATTCACTGTTAAAGTTTCAAGTCGATGGGTTAATTTACATGGAAGATATAGCGAAAAAGTTTATCACACGCGCAGGCGCGCACAAATTTACACATAAAGTACATGACATAAAAACACAAAATTTTATGAAGAATTTGATATAACCTAAGTCCTTATCTATCACTAAATACAAAACTTACAGCTAATTGACAAAAAATTGAATAAATCCATTTTAAACTTGTTAATGCTCGTCATCTATTCTCAGATACGCTTAATACAGCTCATCATCCTGTGTTTTGTAGCAATATATATAACATTCTCAAATAAGTACACTGCAAGTAGGTTTATTTTTACCTGACGCACGTTTCACAGAAATTATTCTGTATCCTGAGAGGTTTATTTTAATTTTAATTCAATGTTTCGCTTACAGTACAGCTAACGGAAAATCGAATTTACTTCGATTCTATTTTTGATTGTTTTAATGTTTATGTAATAGCTATATGTTACATATTTAATGTTTATTTTATTATTCTAATAAATTTATGATTTTAAATAAATCGTCTTGTTTTGTTTTTATTTCTATTTGTTCTTTAATTAGTAGACTATTATTATTGTGTTTGTAGATATTAAGATTTTCCTAGATAGGTATATATATTGTAACAATACATATATTTGCATGTTTCCCCAAGGCGGTATGTTTGTAAATATTTAGCATAGAAAATATGTGATGAACGGTTTTTAACAATATTATTCAGGCTAAGAATTGTCAGAAAGCGTACACCTGCCCCGCGAGTGAATACAGCGCTTGTGTGTTTGTGTGAGTGAAGCCAGCTCGGACATGCAAAGATGGGGTGATGCGTACGAATTAGTGGTTTGTCTGTAATCAGGTTTTAATCGGATAAAAATAAACTAATTAATACGTTTTAAACCTGTGAACAAAGGCTTACCCCAATTATAAAGACACCATTACATTAAGGAATTTTTAACGAATATGGTGATGAAAGATTATTGCAGAAATGTGCAATAATAAAGACGCTAAGTAATTTAATGTTAATTACTAGTGTAATTAAATAGTAATTAATAAGTGTGTTATATGTGAGTGACCAGACAAAAATTACGCAAACGATGATATCGCTCGTGTTGCGATTATGTTTACGAAATCGCGAAAATTAACCAAAAAGTGATTTGTAATTAAAAGGACTCTTTGCACGAAGTAACAATATCTAATAGATCGAAAACAGTCCTGAATTTGTCAGATCGCCGTCCAGTATAAATACCACCGGCACTTTTGGGGTGATCTCAGACTCAAGATATCTTCACACAACGTCACGCTGCTGGTCTGCCGACCGATCGAACATCTTTACCACACACACCAAGACACTTATGGAGGAACTCTGGACCATCACAAACAACAAACCGTAGAGACAGAGAATACAGTATCAGTATAATCATCATCATCAAATTCTCAGGATTCAAGACACACACACGCGAGCGCGCGCAACGGTAACGTCGGGAGTACGCAGGTGATGAATAAACAATTATATTTTTTTGTGTGAAAAGAACTTTTAAAAAGAAACTTATATATGAACAGTAAAGACTTTAAATTTTAAGTATAATCACTGTACATAAATTTAAATGGTAGTTAAAGAAAATAATTTAATTTAACAAGAAAATTTAAAAATGCTAATCTTCTGTTGTAAAGGGAGGGTTTGCTATTGAGGCTATATTTAGAAGTCTCCAGGAACAAATGCAAAAGAATAATGAAGAATTAAAAAAGAATAGGGAGGAAGTTAAAGCTGAATTAGCGAAAAAATTTTATTTTTGTGAACTTTTAAAAGAGAATATTTTTTTATTTTATAATTCAAAATTTTAATATTTCCATATTTTCTATTAATATTAATAAATCATAGAATGATTATTTTGAAACGGTTTTAATTAATTATTTCATGTCATCAACATCTCACTCTTCTTTGAAAATTATTTTTTTATTGTGCAACTACATATACTTGACGCAACGAGTATAAAAAAATCCTGTGACCTGGCCGGTGTGATATACTTCATAGTTGCGTTGAGTACATGGTATTGTATTTGTGTAATTTTTATAATACTTGTAACGTTGCATAATAATTTGGCGTGCCCAACGTGTGGCTCGATATATGTTAATTATCGTATATGTTCATAATTAATAAGTGTATTATTAATACTTAAGTGTATTATTATTATTTTTTTAATATTATTCTATTGTAATTGTAATATTGTTGTGTATTTTACAACTGGCGCTCAACAAAACTGAAAGAGGAGAGAAATTGTTGGTATCAGATAATTTATAATAATAATAGACGTAAATAAATAATATTAAATAAAAACCAATAGAGTCGCGGTTTACCAATAATAATTAATATAAAAAAACGAATTTAAATTTAATTCTAATACAACGAAATGGCTACACCGCAGAAAGGGTTTGCTATTAAGGCTATGTTTAGAAGTCTCCAGGAACAAATGCAAAAGAATAATGAAGAATTAAAAAAGAATAGGGAGGAAGTTAAAGCTGAATTAGCGAAAAATAAAGACGAAGTTAAAGCCGAATTAGCGAAAAATAATGAACAAATACAAAAGAATAGCGAAAAAATAGGGCTGAATTTATAGCTGAATTCAATAACTCTAAAGAACAGTTGACTACAAAACTCGAAGAAACTAATACCAACATAGAAGTATATTAGAAGCTAGGGTAGAATAATCAATGAAGGAACAAGCTTTAAAGATGGAGAACAGCTTTAAAGAACAGAAAACAGAATGGTCGAAAGAATTAAAAGAAGGTATGAAACAATTAGCTGAACACTGGAATTAGAAGTTTAGAGTTTCAAAGCAGGAACAAGATGTGAGCATAAGAACAATTAGTGAATAAATCCGGGAAAACATTTAAAAAAGCAGGAATTGGAAGCCAGAACGACGACGTTGGAAACTGCTGTAGTAGAGTCTGTAAAATCCACCAAGGACTACTCAGGTGAAATGAACACACTTAATGAAGATCTACGTGGAGAAGTAGAACGGAGATCAAGAGACGACCGGCACAGATAATGATGTAACCAACACAGATAGAGGAACCTACCAAACTAGTATTCAAAGGTTTGAAAACAGATAACCCCATTGAATTTTCATTAAATTGTGAACGGGAAATGGAATTAATAGGTAACACTATTACTGGTAAAGAATAAATTGACTTTGTTAGTAAGCATTTTCAAGATTGTGCTGCACGATGGTATACCATTGTCAGAGATAATTTAACTACATATGAACAATTTAAAGAATCGTTTGAAGGCCGCTATTGGAATATTCACACTCAAAGACAAATACAAGACCAATTAGTATGGTAGACTTACCTTAGAGGAGTATGTCATACAACTCGTGAAAAGAAGTAAACACTTAAGAGACCCACATTTACACAACACGAATTGGTACTTAAATTAGCACATCACTTTCACAGAGATATAATATTAGCCATATACACACAAGGAATTAAAACGGTTGAAGATTTATTAATTTTACTCACGCAGTCCGAACACATGTTTCACACCGATTACAGAAATAAAACTCATTTCCAAGACGAGAGAAGGTATGCTGAAAACTTCGGGCGGAGAGAATTTAGAAGAGAAATGCGCAAGTTCGAGAGTAAAACAGAGGGGAGTAATACGAAGGGTGGATACACCTGGCCGAATTCGAATAAGAAATTTACCAAACCATATACCCGGAATGTACAAACAATAGCTCACAAGTCGACGAAGCCGACACCGGAAATACCATCTACCTCAAAGCAGAGTTTACCGTCACATGAAGTAGAAATGAACAGCCTATTTCCGCCTAATTTGTACGCCGACATCATAGCATCGGATACAACTGCAAGACGTGTGAACGAATGTAATTACTGTCCAACCGTTACTATACACATCAACAACTGTAAAGTGCATGCATTGATCGACACCAGAAGCGAAATATCTGTTATTAGTAAGACATGGCTTCACAGCAACAAACAATATTTTAAATCGACACCCGCACTACCTCTTAATGCATTTTACATAACCACTGCTAATCGTACCAGGGAACGAGTTAAGCAACAAATATTTGCGAATATAACGTGTGGGAATGTACAATATGAATTACCTATGTTAGTAGTAAATAAACTAGTCCGTCACTGTATATATGGAATAGACGCTTTAAATAAAATGAAGGCTGTAATAAATATAGCAGATCAAACTATGACGTGCACTCAGAATAATGTCACACAAAATATCAAATTGAATGTAACCGAAGAAGATCAGTCGTCAAATATATGTGAACAGGTAACTATCTCCAGACCTTCAGTAACCTATGCGAATGATAAACATCGTAGCGAAGAAAACAATGGTGAACACCAAGGGGTAGAACAAATAGACACCTTAAAGTGTATGCAGACATATTTAGCGAACTGCCTACACAAGCAAACGTATACGAACATCGCATCAAGGTCACAGATCCGTTAACATTCGTGAGTAGGACGTATCAAATTCCAATGAAGTATGAGGAGCAAGTCGAGAAATAAATCAAAAGAAAGCTGCATAGTGACGTTATAGAACGATCGAACAGTAACTTCTTAAACCCGCTGGTTGTGGTGAAAAGGAAGAATGATGAAGTTCGGCTATGTTTGGACATGATGAATTTGAATAGCGTCGTTGAAAAGTTTTTTACTGTTCACTCACGGCAGATGAGTTATTCACAAAGTGCGAAGGAGTTAAGTATTTAACTAAACTCGATTTAACCTCTAGTTTTTGGCAGATTCCCATTCGAGAAAGCGATAGAAAATATACTGCATTTGTGTGTAAAAATAAATGTTACCAGCATAAGGTAGAACCTTTTGGTCTAAGCACAAGCCTAGCAGCCATTGTAAAATGTTTAGAAATTGCATTAGGTCCGGAAGTAGAACCTTACACCATGATTTTTGTATATTGGTCATATCAAAAACATTAGAAGAACATATAATCAATTTACGCACTAGTTTTGAGAAGTTTCGACAAGCTCGCATCTCATTAAATTTAGATAAATGTGAATTTATGCGATCTTCTATAAAATGTTTGAGTCATATTGTATCTGAGGAAGGTATACGACCAGATCCATGCAAAATAAGCAGTATCACCGAGTTCCCAATACCGAGAAATGTGAAAGGGTCAAGAGCATTCCTAGGTCTAACGGCATATTATAGACGATTTTCACCATTATATGCAGAAGAAATCAAACCACTATTGGAGCTTACAAAGAAGAAAGTAAAGTGGAAGTGGGGACAACATCACACCAATGCATTCAACAAGGTCAAGGCACTGTTTGTGGAAAATATTATGCTACACCATACACAACGTAAAGGAAAGTACATCATCTACTCGGACGTCAGCGACTATGCAATGGGGACCGTACTCTACCAAGAAGACTCAAAAGGATAACTTCGAGTGATCGCCTACGCAAGCAGAGTGTTCAAAGGTGCCGAGAAACATTACTGTACTTCGGAGAAGGAAATATTGGCTATCGTATATGCATTGAAACAATTCCGAAATTACATCTATGGAATGCACTTTGAAATTCACACTGATCACGAAGCTCTATCATTCCTACTGAGGTGCAGAATCACAAATGCGAGACTGATAAGATAGATTCTGGCCATAGAAGAATATTCTTTTACCATTAAATACTGCAGAGGAACCGACAACAAGACAGCAGATACACTAAGTCGATATGTCACGGAGAAGAAGGAAGAGACTCATTTCTCCAATGATAAAGATTTGAAATTACTACATATCCAGCATAAAGCAAACGACGAAGTAAAACAGCTACTCCAGAACTTAGCAAGAGAGTAAGATAAAGATCCAAAGCTTCAGCAATTAAAACAACAACCATCTCACGATAAGTATGCAGTTAAAACTAACATAATATTTAAATTAATGGACCAAGACTGGAAAGTAATGTAATCACCAGAAATGTTACAACAGTTAATTACACCATGTCACGAAAGTCTAGCCCGTGCGTCAGCATTAAAATGTTACTGGAATTTGAGAGAAAATTTCACCATCAATAATATGGTTAGGAGGATTAAAGCGGTCTTAAAAAGGTGTCATGATTGCCAGACCGCTAGACATCCAAATTTACATACCTATGTATCTATGCAAAGCATCAGAGCAAAGGAGAAAGGGGAGTTGTTAGCTCTGGACTTCTTGGATCCGCTGCCATGATCAAGTCGGGGTGTTAGGCACATTCTTGTACGTGTAGATGTGTTTACCAAGGCTGTCCAGTTATACGCTATTATGCGACCCACCACAAAGACTGTTCTGAAGAAGATAATACTGCAAAAGTATGTACCCACATATGGTCACGTAAAGAAGATAATTACGGATCAAGCCAAACAATTTAGGAATAAGCTATGGTCCGAAACGTTAACGCACTGTGCCGGTTCGAAGCCGGCGGTTACAAAATTCTAGAAAGTTTTCGTAATGGTAACGTAACGTGAGCAGAGGCAGCGGAGCGGACTTTGTTCGACGGTGAGGGGAGCGGTGTGTGCGTTGCGCGCGCAACTCGGCTATGTGCCATGACGATTGTGTGCTGCCGGCGTGTGCAGTCAACGCTTAGCCTCGCTCAGAATCGTCTCGTCTCCGCTCTTTGTATTGTTCCACGCAGTTTGAATCTCTCTACATGATGGGCTAGAGAATAAACGACTCCCGGGTTCTCGCACTAAGCCGGGTTCCTGGCTTGCTGTGGGCTGAACATCTGCTCAAGCTGTGAACCATGTCAAGGTCGCATACGAAGAGGGAGATGGAGACCGAATTCCTATGTTGCACTCGCCAGCACACTTGAGGTGATATTTATACTTTATTTCATTTTTTGGGGCCAGGCCGGCAGTGTGCCCGTTTACTGCAAATTGCCTAGAAGCCATGGGACCACGTGTCCAGACTGTTTACCGGGAAGTTGAGCTATGATCATGACTCTGAACCCTATAACTTAAATTTCATAAACCTTTTTATAACTCATTTATATAACACTAAATGCTATGCCTGTAAGTGCGTGCTGCACTGCGGGAGCGCGCCAGAGAGAATTTAATTTTGTACCATTTTATTGTTGCATCTAAAATTTTTTTACTCCTTACAAAATTTAATTATTGCTCAGTAGTTCTGTTCCGGCTGGAACAGCTGTGTATAAATTTTAATTTGACTATGGGTTTCACATTTAAGGGCTGGGGACTTTCCGGGGGTTTTTCTTTGGGACTTTTCTGGGATTACAAAATGGGACTTAGTTTTTCTGACACGCTGGTACAACTTCAGACAGGTCGAATGCCTGTCAACTTTTGTCAACTACATGTGGGCACGCTCCCTCAGATGCCAGAGCACAACCACCTTACTGTATTCTTTTCTTTTACAGTAAGGTGGTTGTGCTCTGGCATCTGAGGGAGCGTGCCCACATGTAGTTGACAAACGTTGACAGGCATTCGACCTGTCTGAAGTTGTACCAGCGTGTCAGAAAAACTAAGTCCCATTTTGTAATCCCAGAAAAGTCCCAAAGAAAAACCCCCGGAAAGTCCCCAGCCCTTAAATGTGAAACCCATAGTCAAATTAAAATTTATACACAGCTGTTCCAGCCGGAACAGAACTACTGAGCAATAATTAAATTTTGTAAGGAGTAAAAAAATTTTAGATGCAACAATAAAATGGTACAAGATTAAATTCTCTCTGGCGCGCTCCCGCAGTGCAGCACGCACTTACAGGCATAGCATTTAGTGTTATATAAATGAGTTATAAAAAGGTTTATGAAATTTAAGTTATAGGGTTCAGAGTCATGATCATAGCTCAACTTCCCGGTAAACAGTCTGGACACGTGGTCCCATGGCTTCTAGGCAATTTGCAGTAAACGGGCACACTGCCGGCCCGGCCCCAAAATGAAATAAAGTATAAATATCACCTCAAGTGTGCTGGCGAGTGCAACATAGGAATTCGGTCTCCATCTCCCTCTTCGTATGCGATCTTGACATGGTTCACAGCTTGAGCAGATGTTCAGCCCACAGCAAGCCAGGAACCCGGCTTAGTGCGAGAACCCGGGAGTCGTTTATTCTCTAGCCCATCATGTAGAGAGATTCAAACTGCGTGGAACAATACAAAGAGCGGAGACGAGACGATTCTGAGCGAGGCTAAGCGTTGACTGCACACGCCGGCAGCACACAATCGTCATGGCACATAGCCGAGTTGCGCGCGCAACGCACACACCGCTCCCCTCACCGTCGAACAAAGTCCGCTCCGCTGCCTCTGCTCACGTTACGTTACCATTACGAAAACTTTCTAGAATTTTGTAACCGCCGGCTTCGAACCGGCACAGCACAAGGAATAAAACCCATGCTTACATCAATTAGGCATCCTCAGGGTAACCTTGCCGAACGTGTTAATAAAGAATTGGGCAAGTATATGCGTATATATTGTCATGATCAGCATAACAAATGGGCTGAATACTTGCCGTTCTTTGAAAAATCTATTAATGAAAATTATAGTGAAGCTACTGGATACCCACCAATTGAATTGGGAGAAGGGCAGAAACCAACTAGATTTTGGAAGAACTTCATTAGTAAACCTGAAAATCAGAATCTACCTATACCTATGAGTAAAAAATTAGATAACGCAAGAAATAGGATAAAAGAGAACGGTATGAAGAGGGTAGAGAGATTCAATCGAACACACAAGTTAGTGGAATTTAAAGTTGGAGAGATGGTATTGATACGAAGTAGTCCAGTAGGGAAGAGAATAGACAACACCGCCAAAAAGTTCTTTAGATTATACGAAGGACCCTATGTTCTGCAAATAAGACGGGGAGCACAAACCTTTATGGTATATGACACTGAAAGACAAAAAGAAATTGGCAAATATCATGCTTCATCGATGAGGCAATATTTATAGTAGAAACAATAACTGGTGTAGTATAATTGATCCTCTTAATGCAGGAACGTATATGGAGAAGTGGTGAATCAACGTCCTGAGAGAGTGAGAGAGAGGTATCGACCGCACTGCACAATACGCAACCAGTATGGTAGGTTAGTGTGTCTTTAAACACAACAATACAACAATAGAAAACATGATGTATACCTGTACGTTTGTGTAGGTAGTGGGAAAGAATTTTGTCGCCCACCACAAAGGGGTTTGTTCGTACATATCGATAAAAATATTTACATTTATAAGGAGTTTAGAACCAATTTTACTATAGACAATAAGATGAAATTATATTTATCTGGTACACATATATATCTGTGTAAATAAAATTTGAACAACAGTCAAATTTTATTTAAACCCACCTGGGGAATATATGCAACAATACATATATTTGCATATTTGCCCAGGGCGGTATGTTTGTAAATATGTAGCATAGAAAATGTATGATGAACGGTTTTTAACAACATTATTCAGGCTAAGAATTGTCAGAAAGCGTACACCTGCCCCGCGAGTGAATACAGCGCTTGTGTGTTTGTGTGAGTGAAGCCAGCTCGGACATGCAAAGATGGGGTGACGCGTACGAATTAGTGGTTTGTCTGTAATTAGGTTTTAACCGGATAAAAATAAACTAATTAATACGTTTTAAACCTGTGAACAAAGACTTACCCCAATTATAAAGACACCATTACATAAAGGAGTTTTTAACGAATATGGTGATGAAAGATTATTGCAGAAATGTGCAATAATAAAGACGCTAAGTAATTTAATGTTAATTACTAGTGTAATTAAATAGTAATTAATAAGTGTGTTATATGTGAGTGACCAGACAAAAATTACGCAAACGATGATATCGCTCGTGCTGCGATTATGTTTACGAAATCGCGAAAATTAACCAAAAAGTGATTTGTAATTAAAAGGACTCTTTGCACGAAGTAACAATATCTAATAGATCGAAAACAGTCCTGAATTTGTCAGATTGCCGTCCAGCACCACCGGACGTCAGATTACCACCGGCAATTTTGGGGTGATCTCAGACTCAAGATATCTTCACACAACGTCACGCTGCTGGTCTGCCGACCGATCGAACATCTTTACCACACACACCAAGACACTTATGGAGGAACTCTGGACCATCACAAACAACAAACCGTAGAGACAGAGAATACAGTATCAGTATAATCATCATCATCAAATTCTCAGGATTCAAGACACACACACGCGAGCGCGCGCAACGGTAACGTCGGGAGTACGCAGGTGATGAATAAACAATTATATTTTTTTGTGTGAAAAGAACTTTTAAAAAGAAACTTATATATGAACTGTAAAAACTTTAAGTTTTAAGTATAATCACTGTACATAAATTTAAATGGTAGTTAAAGAAAATAATTTAATTTAACCAGAAAATTTAATCTTCTGTTGTATGTTAAAATTTGGATGTGTCAGTGGAAATAAATAATAGGTTGGAATTAAATGTATTTTTTTTATTTTTTTTTATAGCAACAATTAATTTTATTCTTGAGATTTAATATTGTTTTTGTTTGTAAATCAGTTGCTATTATTATTTAAAATTTGAGTCAAAGTCAGATACACTAAAATAAAAAGTATTTCGATAATTTGTTTAAGATGTCTGTTTAGCTAGTAAGATTATATGGTTGTTTATTTGTATATGTCATGAACAGCATAGAAGGTTATATTGTATTTTTGTAAACTTATAAAACAGAATATATTTTATTTTTATAATTTGATATTTTAGTACTTGCATATTTTCTATTATTATTAATAAATCATAGAATGATTATTTTTAAATGGTTTTAATTAATTATTCCGTGTCATCAACATCTCACTCTTCTTTGAAATTTTTTTTTTTAGTGTACAACTACATATACTTGACTCAACGAGTATAAAAAAAAATCCTGCGACCTGGCCGGTGTGATACACTTCATAGTTGCGTTGAGTACGTGGTATTGTATTTGTGTAATTTTTTATAATACTTGTAACGTTGCAATATATATTGTAAAAGTACAAATGTATAGGGTACTGAGCATTGCACAATTAGTTAAGATAATTAATATAATTTAAATAAATAATCCATATTGTTAGTAATAACAATAATTCAGATTGAAAGCTGTAAAAGCGGACAACAAAAGTGCATGCTTGAACAGGTGGGTCACGCCACACAGCTGTGTCTGTGTGTACACGTGTATCTTACATGTGTGTGTGAGGCCAGTTTATTCCTGTAAAGTGTCACCCCTAAATAAACGCTAATAAATATATGAATTATTTAAATGGTGATAAGTGTATATGAAATATCACAAAACCAAATACGCCACAGTGTGTATAATATAAAGATGCACGTGTGTATTAAAGATGGTGCGAAAATAATGAAGTGCGAATACAGTGAAAATAAATATAAATAAA
Organism: Magicicada septendecula; assembly: GCA_034769895.1. Taxonomy (NCBI): domain Eukaryota; kingdom Metazoa; phylum Arthropoda; class Insecta; order Hemiptera; family Cicadidae; genus Magicicada; species Magicicada septendecula. Next base: position 292,118,891 of record CM068367.1, read on the forward strand.
ACCCATAATAATTAAGATAACGAGTAACGGTTTAAACACAGTTGTACACATAAAAATTACCGACCAGATGAATATCGGGTAATTTGCAAGAGAATTCGCATGTTGCGAAGACAAGTGAAAAAATGTGTGAATAATCGTGATTGTAAAGGGACACCACGACAAACCTATTCCTGTAACAGAGAATTGTCGAAACATGAATTTTGCGCCCTAGACTATAAATACTCGAGGCACATCAGCCTTGTTCTCTTTCTTGTCAGACCACAGCGGCAGCCGGAGGCAATGCCCAACAACAACAATAACAACTCTTTCTCAGCGGACTACATCGGCAGCCGGAGGCGATGCTTGACAACATCATCACTTTCGTGACACCACCGCTGCAGCCAGAGACTATTACGGAGGACGAGGGAGCAGCACATTACATGGCATAAATTCCAGACGTAGAGGACGAGTCATCGGACTTCCGAGAGGACCCGGAGGACGAGGAAAGGATCCAGGACTTCACGACTACGCAGGATTCACAACAAAGGACTCAAGACCAGAAGAGGGTACGGTGAGGAACCGCTACAATTAAGGTGAAAGAAAGCCATGTATTCCTCATAACAAAAGACTTAAAGTCGAATAAACATTGTAAAAAGAAAAACAATAATTTCTAAAACTGTAATTTATAACTTGTAAATGTAAATATTTTTGTATAGCAATTATAGCATAATTTTTGAATTGATAATTTATTGAAAATATTTAAATGTAATTTTGAAAGAATGGAAAGTTGCTAAAGTAATTAATGTAAATGACAAATGCATATGCAACAACAATAAGAATTATTAAAAAAAAAAAAGATTTCAGGATATAATAAATTACTCATAACATACTGAGCAAGTCGAGAGCCATATTATATAATAATCAAATGTATTTATGATTTAAAAGTATTTTATGTTTGTATGAAACATGCGATATTACGTGTATGTAATCAAGTAGTACTACGACTACCCATACACATGCGATAATAATGAAGTTTTAATTCGAAATTTATTTTGAAATTTTAATAAATAAATGTTTTAATTATTTTAAACAATTTTACGTTGTTGTTATTATTACGATTACACCCATTGAAAATTTGTAACGTTATAAATATTTATGCTACTCAACATGGTGGCTCATCAACGATAATAATGGTATTATATATATACATAGGCCCTACATGAAGAAGCCTCACTAGTCATTAATTGCAAACAATTGAGGATCTAAATATAGGATCTAGTTTACTATATTATTAATATTATTATCTATTGTACTAATAACTATTCACATAATTATACAATTAAAATTATATTCGTCTACTTGGCACTTAATTGATTAATGTAGAGTTTAGTAATGCAATTGCATGGTGATAACATGGTTATTATTAAAGCCGTTCAGTCCTTGTTAATTCGGTTCCATTTGGTAGGTTTGACTTATCAGCGGTAATTACATGTTCCCGTAGTATAATACTGTACATAGTGTGTTGACATTATCTGTTTAATGTTATCAAATCAGAATTATTATCAGCTGTTTGTAAGGTTAGTGGAACAGTAAGATCCAGCTGCACAGTACCATAATAGTCTAAATTTCTGCGTAAATAAAGTTAATAGAAAGCATTATATGTTACTAGAAATCTTATTATTGTTTAAAAAGTGTTTCACACGGATCGCGTGAAAAAAATTGTAATATAATTTCAGATTTATTTTATTCTAAATATACGTCAACGGTATTCAGTGTATTTTATACTTAATTTTGCTATTTACTAGAACAACTGTGCACGTAAACTAAACATAATGAAATCACGTTAAAGTCGTGCAAGGATTAATGCATAGGCACTGCAGGGTATATTATAAAATATTCTTCCAGGCTATTAATCAGTTGACTTTTGTAATGAGGAGGGCGTGGATCTTACAAGACTGGAACAATGGTAAAATGCCATACACAATTAACATGAATTTTATTAACACTTACGCTAATTGCATGCAATCATATTTCATTTATTCTTAGGTTGTACAAGTAGTCAATACGCTCTGAACACAGTACACAAATAAAAAAAAAAACAGTCACTGGATCAGTAAATTACAATATTGCGACATCACTGAACAGTTGCAACAATTAAAGACTTAACTTTGTAAAGGCTGTTCGATAATCTAAATGACTGTGACAGACAAGTAGTGGAGCTGCATGGGGGGTTTTGGTATTAAACCCCAGGGGAGTAAAGCAAAAGTAAGCATCAAAAATCAAATATACTTATACTCATTAGCATAAATTATAAATCAAAAGCATATACTTATGCTAATATTAATATTATTATGCTAATATTAATAAGTATTAATATTTTATAGTCATGAAAGTTGAATTAAATCATTAGGTAATTAGTTACGTGAGTACGAGTACGATCATTTATCATTTTGAGCGCTTTATTAGTTTTGCAAATATGAGGCCGCTCAGTGTAAACACTGTTAGTTGTCAGAAGACTGAGCGTGATTTGAATTTTTATCTTAGTTCAGCGGTTATGTACCCTTAGCAATTAGGAAAGAGGTTACATCTGAATGTTTATGCAGCCCATAGTGTATCAACTCAGTTAACGATACCTATTTTGCAGTAGCTTTGTTTAAGGCTTGTTATTAGAAACTTAGATGTAAGTTTCAATCTGTACGATGTGCAAAATATTGCAACAGAACACAGGATGATAAGATATGCTGTTTATATCAGAGTACATGAATGACGAGTATTTTCTTGTTTAAATTTGTTTTGTGTAATATTTTGTCTTTTAGTCATAAGTTTTGTATTTAAAAATTGATAAGCATATAGGTTACACCAAACTCTTCATAAAAAGATGTACTATATTGTCAAGTATTTTTTGTATGAATTGGTGCGCGTGTGCGGGTGTGATAATCTGCGATCGCTATAGCGGCAGTGGTAGTTAACCGATTTATATGAAAATTTGACAAGGAATTATTTAAGTAAATAGCTTCGATTTGTGTATACTCTGAGGTTTGTAAGTATTTTAGAAATATGGTTTTTTAAGTAAAGCAAAACTCAAGTGTAACTCTTATCAATGATAGGGTAATAAAAATTGTAGATAATTTCCATGCAGGACTATGCAAAATTATACAAAGTTTTTCATGAAATTTGTGTATCTGGTCGTTCCATCAATCATGTGACTTGGGCTTGGCCTATCAAATTACACCAAATTCAGTGAGATTCATACGTTGCAGAGCTAGGATGGACACAGTCTGTCTGTCGACGTTGCTAGGGGAAGTTGTGCCCGGGTAAGAGAGTTGTTCTCTTACAAACGTAGAAATATCTTATATAAAATAAACCATAAACCTTCAAATTCTTAACGAAGTTTTGCGGTAAGAACCAAGAAGGAATAGAGGAATATCTTATATAAAATAAACTATAAACCTCGAAATTCTTAACGAAGTTTTGCTATAAGAACCTAGAGGGTAAATAATTAAATAAAATTTAAAATATAATACAGTGCTATGTCGTGTAAGTTAAGATATCCACTTAGGGAACTTAAAGACACTACAAGATATCGTGGAAGCAGTCAAACATAACTACGAGACTCTGTGAAATATCGCCGATGGAGCCGCTTGCTGTAGAAGAGGACGACGAGACGAAGAGGACGCCAGGACGAAGAGGACACCAGGAAGGAGTGAAGCTGTAGAAGAGGACGACGAGACGAAGAGGACGCCAGGACGAAGAGTACACCAGGAAGGAGTGAAGCTGTAGAAGAGAACGACGAGACGGGACCGACGAGACGAGAGGAGGACATTGCAGCAAACAAGTAAAATCGATTTATATTAATCGAACAATACAAACAATTTAATATACTATCAATACATGACAATTTAAAATACATTATACATCTTTATAAACAATATTTGTATATAATAAATAATTTTTCATCTCCTCCATAATAGACTTGTATCGATTTTTACACACTCACAATATCCTTATTAGAATAATAAAGTTTGATCTGTTGCATAAGATATTTGGCGCTTGCCAACGTTGGGCTCGATTTTTGAATTAATTTTAAAAAAGAAATATTTATTTGAGTGTGTAGAGACTAAATTCATTAAACTATTTATATGTGCTGTTCTATGTTATCAGGGAGTGTTGATAAAAGTTTGAATACTCTCTCTTATCAGCTAGTCGAACAATAGTAGTAAATTGTCTATATGGAGATTGAATTATTTTTGGTATTTATGTTAGATTAAGCTTGTTTACATTTGATTGAGAGACTGGACTATAATAATAAATAACATAAACGGACATTATTAGTAATAATACGTATAAAAAATATTGACGTTACTATAAATAAAAACTATAATATTTTATAAATTTAAAAATAAATAAATGAATATTGCCGAATCACGAGAATTACAGAATACATTAGCGGCAATCCTAGCTAATATACAAAAGTTCTCAGAAGAAAACAAGGTTAGTAGAGACGAAGCGGTGAAGCAAAATAAGTCGCTACAATCACTTCATGATGAAAATAAAAAAATTTAGACAGCCGTTCATGACCAGGCTAAACAAAATAAACAACTTTTAGAGTCAACTGAAAAACATATAGCTGATAAATTAGAATTAATTTGTAGTAGTAGTGAGACCGCCTTAGAAAGGAATAAATCTCACAGCAGGGAATGTGAAGCCAAAATTAAGTTGAATTATTCTCTTAGGCAGGAAAGTGAATGTGACAATGCGGTTGACCGATGTAGTCCCGTCGACATACAGAAACCAGCTGGTAATCGCTTAGATAAGATAGCAGCTAAGGATGGTGCGCCTGATAAGGTGATAACGGATGGTCAACGAAAACAATCAAATAATATTTTAAATAAATATGAAAAGAGACATAGGGAAAACCTTATCAAAGTGTTGGTTCACATATATCCAGATTGGTATGATCAAAGGGTAAACGGTGGAGTATTTAAAAACAATAAATGTTATTTGCTGTTCCGTGCCTGTAAGACACAGATCCATTCTGGTAATGTTTTATCAGTCAGTAATGAAATGTATAAACACTTGAGAAGTCCATACAATTGTAAAAATGAATATGTGCATAAGGTATTTGATGAATACTTGGGTAAACAAAGTAGTTTTGTTCCTAAAGCTGGTGCATTTGAGGAAAAGCACACAGGTAAGGTTAATTCTGACAGAAGATCAGAACTGTCTGAGTGTTTTCAACCACATATGGAATATAATACAGGTGTTATTTATACAGTTGGAGATTCACTGTACTGCACTGTGTGTTCGTCTTTTATGAATGTGTATGCAGACAAATCCGAAACATTAAAAAATTTTAAAATGCACTTAGATACTGATCACTGTAAAAACTTGATGAAAATAATGTTTGAGGTGATACTAGAAAAATTTCAATCAAACAATGAGTTCATATTGTACAAAGGAGATTATATTATGTGTAGCTTGGGTAATACAACTGGCATTACACATAAACCTTTAAAAATTAAATCAAAGCAATGTATTGGCAATTACCGAAACAAATGCAAGCGTAGAGCAATCAAAAAACGAGAAAAGTTGCGCGGCATGAGTCTGTGCGAGAAATTAAAAATTAAAATAAGGATAATACAAATAATTAAACTAGAATGCCAGGATATAAGTGGAATGACTGGTAGGAAATTGTATAAAATTATGTGTAAAATAAGAATAATTGTAATCATGTTGAAAAATGTATGGTTGAACTGTAGATATAGCCGAATGACGTCTGTCATGGACATCCTTATCAATGTTCAGGAATGTTTGGTGATAAGCAGCCATATGCGGTTGTTTGTTTACAATTAGGGCTGTCAAAGTGACAGTTGGGGAAATGTTGTTTGATAGAAGCTACTCAGTTATTTTGATTTTTTAAGTTATTATGTTATTATTTAGATGATTATGATTATTGGAAAGAAATTATGTCAATTTAGGTTTAAAAAAAAAAAAAAATTGTATTCCATATAAAACATTTTTTTTTACACGTGGAGGGGTTAATCCTGCAACAGAACACAGGATGATAAGATATGCTGTTTATATCAGAGTACATGAATGACGAGCATATTCTTGTTTAAATTTGTTTTGTGTAATATTTTGTCTTTTAGTCATAAGTTTTGTATTTAAGAATTGATAAGCATATAGGTTACACCAAACTCTTCATAAAAAGGTGTACTATATTGTCAAGTATTTTTTGTATGAATTGGTGCGCGTGTGCGGGTGTGATAATCTGCGATCGCTATAGCGGCAGTGGTAGTTAACCGATTTACATGAAAATTTGACAAGGAATTATTTAAGTAAATAGCTTCGATTTGTGTATACTCTGAGGTTTGTAAGTATTTTAGAAATATGGTTTTTTAAGTAAAGCAAAACTCAAGTGTAACTCTTATCAATGATAGGGTAATAAAAATTGTAGATAATTTCCATGCAGGACTATGCAAAATTATACAAAGTTTTTCATGAAATTTGTGTATCTGGTCGTTCCATCAATCATGTGACTTGGGCTTGGCCTATCAAATTACACCAAATTCAGTGAGATTCATACGTTGCAGAGCTAGGATGGACACAGTCTGTCTGTCGACGTTGCTAGGGGAAGTTGTGCCCGGGTAAGAGAGTTGTTCTCTTACAAACGTAGAAATATCTTATATAAAATAAACCATAAACCTTCAAATTCTTAACGAAGTTTTGCGGTAAGAACCAAGAAGGAATAGAGGAATATCTTATATAAAATAAACTATAAACCTCGAAATTCTTAACGAAGTTTTGCGATAAGAACCGAGAGGGTAAATTATTAAATAAAATTTAAAATATAATACATTTCTGTGTCGTGTAAGTTAAGATATCCGCTTAGGGAACTTAAAGATACTACAAGATATCGTGGAAGCAGTCAAACATAACTACGAGGCTCTGTGAAATATCGCCGCTGGAGCCGCTTGCTGTAGAAGAGACGAAGAGGACGCCAGGACGAAGAGGACACCAGGAAGGAGTGAAGCTGTAGAAGCTGTACGAATAAACAATATTTGTATATAATAAATAATTTTTCATCTCCTCCATAATAGACTTGTATCGATTTTTACACACTCACAATATCCTTATAATAATAATAATGTTTGATCTGTTGCAATATATTCTGTTTGTGTTTCAAAAATGTGTAGGATGTGCGTATTTTTGTACGCAGTTTTCAATCTGTGTTTAATAAAGTTTTTGTATTTTTTACTTTAATGTTTTGTAACTATTTCTAAAACAAATCGACAACTAAAATCTCGAATGAAGTGTCCATTATTCCGTAAACACATAAATCTAAGAACAAATGCCGTGTTCGGAACTCCAGCGCCGTTTACAAGAGGTGCGCAACTTTCACCGGTGAAATGATTTGTATGACAGCTTCAATAGAAAGTGCAGACTCCGTAGCGCAATGTTTAATTGTTTGTTTTTCAGGACCTGTAGATTTTATACAAATATTTGAATAATGTCTGTAGCCAAACAAGTATCGTATGCAGGTGGGAGAACATTTTATTCACAGAAACCTACAACCTTCTCCGTTATACACGTAAGAACCTTCTCCGCCAGAAGGAAGTACTGGCTGCGTCCCTGTCGACTTGTTTACTCTCTCCTTCTATAGCACTGTGGATTGATATTGTTATATGGTATATGATATAGTTATTTTTATTTTACGATATAAGCCTACATTTTTTGACAAATATAATGATGAATGTTTTATGTAAATTTACCTTTTTTATAGCTTACTATACTTAACTGTAGATTATAATTATTTATTGTTTCAAGATATCTTAAAATCACACAAAATTATGTTGTTCACATTGCTGATATTACCTGTGACTTATATTGCTTACTCCTTCTGAAAAGTATAACGTAAGCATAAAAATAATTTTATGATTTTAAGGATGGTGAATATACTAAACAGTTTCCATAGTAAACTAAGCGAAAAAGCTTTCATGATTATCTCCAGTTTAACACAGCGAAGAGTATTCTAATGTACAACTACATTAGCTAGAAGTATAACGTTTTTAGTTTACATTAAATTGTAAATCTTTTGAGAAGGCTGTGAATAAATGGTTGAGTTTCAGACAGCAAAACACTTTAATAAAGTCAACTGAGATAAACCATGGCGTTGAAAATTAAATATGAAGCAGAGAAGCAACTCGTGGTGTAATTAAATCTCTATCCGTTAGTTAGTACAGCGAAATAATTGCTGGCATTCATCCAGTTACAGTTTCCACTTGTCCAAAACGCAACTCTAAAATTACTCTTTATTTAATAAATATTTTATTTAAAAATATAATAACTAAATATCTAATTTTATTTGCAGTGTAAATAATCTTTAATTTACAGCCTACATGAACTATCTGAAAATTAATTATGTGACTATAAAGGGAAAATTATAATTAACACGTTGTGTACATTATATGCTGGAAGATCATATTCTTAGGGCGAATACAGAATATAAACATATAATTATTAGGAAAAAATATTACAAAACGTTTACCATAGAATTAACATTTAATAAAATAAAATTATAAAAGGTTTTTGTAATAATTATACACAGCTTTATAATATTTATAAATTTACAAAAAAAAAAATTTTTAAATTTTATATTACTAACTGATCTGTAAATCTAATAAATTCTGTTGATTCAATTACGGAAAACAAATTCAGTAAAATGTGTTAATAAATTAAATAGTTGGCTTGCTTTCCTTTAAAATAAAACATTACGGCATTTTAGCTGTAAGGAAAATAAATATTTTTTTATTTATTTACTCCTGCCACTGAAATGCTGCTTTATTACCTTAATTATATAACTGAAAAATAATTAAATTATAGAGACACATTACTTTTCCAATCACCAAAATCAAAATAATTTTAATTATATTGAACATTATAATTTGGTAGAAGACATGTGAAACTAGAATCTATACTAAGGGATGCTGTAAGAGACCACAGACCAATCGCTAATCATAAATTAGTGTAGAGGTATGCACAATTAGGCAAATATGTTGAGGACTGGACGCACGTGCGAGATAATACACGCGAGAGCTTGGACGGTCGGTTGTTCTAGAGTTTTTAGAGAGATTTTATTTCACGGTTCGCTCACAGACGGACAAAACGCAATCTAGAATAACAGGTTTCTGTTATCAAAGCTTTATAAAAGTGTTTATGGTTAATTTTGTGCATTAAATTTTGTTCGTTGTATAACTAATTAAATGCTTTGACATAATTGTTAAGTCTATTAAGATAAAACAATTATCTTATCACATGTTTGTTTATATACGAATTTGTTTAGTAAAATTAAGTGACAAATAGTTTTAAAATACACGTTCACAGTATAACTGAACTATAAAAGTTAAAAGTCCAGAGGGCAAGATGTACTGCTAAGTAATTTTGTAGTATCTGCCAGTTTGATAACCGTACGTGGGAAGTATTAAGATTTGTATATAAATGCTTATTTATGATACTAGTTAGACGGCATATGTTGGAACAGCAATGAAAGTGTGTAAAATTTTACAGTAATACACTATACAGTTTACTAGCTGACAATTTGTGAGTAAGAGCATTTCAACAGTCCATTAAGTATTCATTGTTATGAAACATTCCATTGTTTCATTCATTGTTTATTCATTGTTAACATGCCATGCAGCTGAATGTTTTAGACTGCAATGCATTTACAAGCACAGTTGTTAAAATCTTATAGTTTCTTGTTTACAAGCAAAAGAAATCAGAATATTATCGTATAAATTAATAGGCATTTTCACAGAAACTCAGAAACTGAAACAGAACCATAGAACGTAATGGAATGAAAGGATCATTTTGATCTAACTATAGTAAGTTTTCCTGCTTTACATAAGAAATATGTTGTCAAAGGGAAGTTATTCATCGCACGGTAAAAGCCTCGAGTGTCTGACAATATGGTACAGCATTGGCGTTGTGATCCTTGTGATGAATATGAAACGATTAACTGTCAGATTTTTTTCTAGCATAAAAATTTGAAATTCAAAAATTTGTCGATACGCATTCTTAACAATTTTTAAATAATAACTTCATGTGTTAATTTTAGGGAAAAACGCCTAAATTACGAACTCAAGCCCAAAAATTGTATCTTAGACACAATTCTTTATATTTTATCCAGTAATATTAGAGGGTTTACAGGTTTAATAACTAAAAATTGATTTAATTTATATAAAGTCAAAGACATTTATTTATGGATGGAATGTTTTGTAATAAAATGAATTATAATTATCTAAATTTCGGATTTTATATTTCAGTAAAAAGGATATGTCCTCAGCCACTATAAAAATTCAATATTAAGCCAATTTAATGCACCCATGTAAACATTTTACATATAAATAATATTATCATGCCTATGCCTATAAAATAAAATTCTATGGCTACCTGACTAAAACAAAAATAGATCATATGTTATAGGAAATTCTTTCAACTCAAGTAATTAAATATTTTAAACATTTTCTGTGATATGTAAAGACTTTTTTTAAACATTCATGTATTATTTTTTTAGATTCAAATTATTTACTAGTAACCTACCTTGGGTCTAACATACAATTTGCCTTTTAGTCGTTTCGTCGGTTCCACTATGATATATAATATCGTGCTTCTTGCATTCGTATTTCATCTATGAATCCATTTTATCAATAACAGATGGCGTTACTCTCCAAGGTACTGTAACGACTCGGAGCCTACGTGTTTGTTGACTAGCGTATAGTATAGCTTTTGATGGGAAAAATATTTCCTTTCCGATAATGGAATTCTATATCCTTCAGGGACCGACCGAAACATAAATACGTCCTCTTTTACTGTTCAAGTTAACAATCATTTGTTTTATATAACGCTTATTTAAAATAATAAATATTGCATAAATATTCATCTTGCGAATTAAGTAACACATATAAACAATAAATTACTGAAGAATAGCTGTGTTGATCAAAAAATTTTAATTAAATTTTCGTGATATATTTCACAAACTACAAGCATACCTTGGCATCTGTTAAAAGTACAACTAATTATTGTTTAAATTCTATCGAACATAATGTGGTTCGTGTTAATGAGAGTATTAAGGGTGGAAATTATTCAAATTAAAATATATCCTAAGACACGTGCGTACAGAGTGCTGCTTGGTTTCCTAACACTAAATGTCTACATTAAGAGAAAGGTCGAACAAATCTAATACACGTATACTGGCATAAATTTGCAAAATATATTTTAAATAAATTCTATCAAGGAACAGAAAATAGAAAGTGATAACATATAATAAACACGTTCTTGTTTAAAATACATTTTATTGACATAATGTTTTGGCTCACATCGGTGTTTGTCTATGACTAGGCCTTGACTAAAGTAAGATTCAAAATGGGTATTAAAGTGAATACATCAGTACTTCAACAGAAATAAGAATCAGAATCAGAAAATGATGGATTCAAATGACGATGTACTCGTTAAAGTATTTAATAAATCCACAGATATTTCGGATAATTAAATTTGATATAAGAAAGTCATGTTAACGGGAGATTTTTGAGAGAAACTGTAGTCGTAGAAGTTTACAGACCATAGTTTGAACAGTAAACCGAGTAACAAGTCAGTCAACAAAAAAACAGGTATATTTTTTATTCTTTGCGGTTAAGACACAATGAATTAATTTTATAATGTAAAAAAAAACGATATTCTATCTACGGAAAATGTTAAACCGATAAACAACCGATAATTTGTTTTTATAGTAAATAACATTCGTTTTAGTTAAAAGGTTTACAAGTAAGATACTTCTTACTAAATAATAAAAGTTTCGCTCAACACACAGACCCTAAAAATAATAAATCATATTATTTCATAGAAAATAATTTGAAATTATATATACCAAACACTTCACTTTTTAATCAAGATAAACGGTTTGCTCTGATTCTATGAAATATATTCCAGCGTGGAGGAACTAAGTTTCACAACGAGCAGGAGACATTAAAAATAGACACTTATTTTACAATAAAATGCAGTTTTATTAAACTGATTAATATAAGAAAATATTTATTAACTTTATAATTAACGCCTTTATTGTATAATTTTTGCACTTCCTATTAAATGAATACTAGTGTAAGGATATAACAATAATATAGTACAATATCACGAAATTATTTTTGGGTTAGATGTTTTTTTACCTGAATGCAATTTAAAATGCTTAAAACAAAGTAGAATTTAGGGAGGCACAATATAATTCTGTAGCTGAACTGAAAAACAGTTATTTGATTATAGACATTTTTATCTCAACAAATATATGTCATATTTTTGTGACTACTTTAGATTTCATTCTAACGTTATTGTTTACTGCACTGAGGTATTCGTTATTAATTAGACGATACAAATTACCTGTATATTAATACTGATTTCGTACCAAGATCGTTTTTATAAAAATAGATATCTGACCGATTCTACTCATGTATTGAGCGTTTGGTTTGATAAAATTTCGCTTACAAATGTATACGTGGCGGGTGACTAATATGCTGATTTTAGATTCACGTTACTTGAAGGGGAAACAATAGTCGTAATAATTTTAGTTGTCAACTTGTCAGATACAGCTGCGACAGGTATTATGGTACGTTTTCATTATTGTTGTTAGTATGTAATCCGTTATCACATACGTAATCGCTACTGACAGTTTTCAATCTGCTCGTCGTTTACGTCATTGTAAGACTACTAATTTTAGACGCCGCGTACCTAGACAAACAACATCACACAACACACCTACCATTTAATACAATGAATAGTATAATCTTATACACAAATCGTTGCCTTAGTTTGTGGTACTAGTGAGGTAACAATCTACGCCTACAATAAAACTTTAGAGTACGTTGGTATCCGACGTCAAAATCATTTATTTACACCTTGATGACAAATCAGGGAATTTGTCAAATTGTATTGCCAAACAGTCTACCTCCAACTGTTTCTAAAGCTTTTGGAAAACCATTACTTCAAAGAGTCTACCCTCTTATTATGCAATGGAGGCTGATTGGAGATCATGAATTTCTTGGAAGTAGAAGCACGGAACCACAAAACAAGCACATCGCATAACCAGTAATACCTTCCGTGAACTCGGAAAACAGAAGTTTTGTTCGGCACTGTTCTTGGACGTAGACAAAGATTTACAGGCGTTTGAAAACGTTTAGCTCAATTGACTCAGCTAAACAGTTACTTCCAGTAAAGTGTTTTACAGTCCTCAGATTTTATCTTACAGACAGATAGTTCCTGATTAAATACCAAAATGCGTACTCAGAGTTCAAAAGAAATGAAGTTTCAGTCAATGTTACAAAGTTCTGTTGTCAGGCTGTTGTATCTTTCAAAGAGCTATTCTGTATTTTGTATACGACATACTTGCCTACACCTGTGGTTACTGGAGCAAGTTTTGTCAACGGCACGGCTACACTGGAATCTGACCAGGACCCTTCTACCGCTTCAGAACAACTAAAAAATATTCTGAATGGCGTTACAAACTGACTGAAAAAGCGAACAATCAAAGTTAATGTAGGAAAATCAACTCAGATGGATTCAGTTATCGTAACGAAAAGTGTCTACCAGATATGTTTAATACAAAATAATCCTATGTGAAGCCAGCTGAGGAGGACAGATGTTTGAGAATCCACATGGCCTGGATGCTAAAACCGGATAACACTTACTCAGGTCAAGAGAAAACAACTGGGGCATAAACTAAACAAGCTTTATTGGCTGATTGTAAATTATTAAGTTATTATAACATATTAACAAATTACTAGTTTTCAACTCTGTTGTATAAAAGACACACACACACACACACACACACACACACACACACACACACACACACACACACACACACACACACACACACACACACACAAATACGAGGGCGCGTGTGTGTATATACAATAGATGTATTTATACAAATTAAATACAAATTATTCATGTATAAGTTAATTCAATGATCATTTACCTAAAAATTAAATAAAAGGGTTCTTGACCAATCACACTCACGAAAGAATCAATAACATTATTACTGGTCTTCACAATTAACTAAATTGTTTGTTGTGTGAATCAAGTCCAAATAAAATGTTTGTGCTTTCCTGACTAAAATGTGCCTTACACAAGTAATCGATTCTGGTCGCAAAGCGCACGTTTCCAGACGAAAAACTCATTGTAACCCCACTGCTCGAAATTCTGGTATTCCTCACTACTTCACAGTCGTCCACAAGTTCCTTTGATGGTTGAGTAACACACAGACACATGACTCCGCGGAAAACTCTTCCGGGTAGGAGCTCATACATGTCTGCTTTCTTTGAAGAAAGATGTTACAATGACTTTACTATTCGTCTCTCACGCTTGTCCACTTCCCATATCATCTGTCTAATGGATTCTGTTGGTTAACTTAGAGTCAAACTCTTTACAAACATTTTAAAACGTTCTTTTCCGTTTTCAAGAAAGGTCGTCTGAACCACATGCTTTGCTACAGCGTATTTCTGGTTTCACCAAATCCATTTGACTACGTGTTGGCTAAAATGATATATGCAGTATAAATTATTATATTTTAAAACAGCGAAAAATTTATTATTATAAATGAGTTTTTCAAACCGTGAAATTTTATTTAACTAGACTGTCTATTGGTAAAGCCAGATACTAAAAAACAAGTAGAGTTTTTACTGCGGAGTGCTTATTTACCGAGCACTTGTACTCAAAGCCCTTGTTGGGTAGTCAATTATTAATAATCTTTACTGTAATATTATCATCTTCACTATAATCATTATTATTATATTTATTACTTTGCGTTGTTATTTTTGTACTAATTGCATTGTATAACAAGCACGCACTTAGTAGCACTGTTTAAAAAACCGTCTCAATTGATATAAATACTCTAAGTTGTTTATAATTATCACGGATTTACTTCGCCGCAAAACATTTAAATAAGCCTTCTTTATTTTTAGTGACGTAGAAAAGTATATATGAGTCACTTTTAAATATTTTAAAATATTTAAAAAGATTTTTCAGGCTTACTTTACAAGTGGAAGAAGGAGCGTTACATTTACTGCTTCTTAGATACGACATAACATGATTTTAGTGCAAAATAAAGAAGGCGATAAGTACGTGCTTTGTAATGTACCTTAAAATATATCGAATCGATTTTAGCAACGGATCTCTGAAGCTATTGGTTGTTTCCTAATGGTAATGAGAAGAATGATATCTTGTTGGCAAAGAGAGGTCAAAAATGTAAGAGTTGAAAGTATAAATATTAAATTTAGATTTGCTTTTAACGAAGGAACAAATGTAACATGTGACTATGATGCTGAGACAAAAATATAACGGCGAAACAGGAAATTAAGTTTCTACATGGATTGATTTGAAATAAAAACATTCGTGTAAAGGCAAAAAAAAAACAAAAAATTCTAAAGTGTATATCTGAAAACGTATTGAAACGTATGTTGAGAAATGTAGCTTCTCACAAATAAAAGGAAAAATAAAATTCGATGAGTGCAGTTAGATTATATGCAGTTAATTAGATTAGATGAGTGGTAAAGATTAAATGGAAGCAATAGATACACAAAGATTATGTGACGAGATAAAGAGCCAGCAGAATTGAAGGCTGGTTCAGTATAGCATAGTTACTTTGGAATTCCATTCAATTTCTGTCCTAACGAAGAATTTTAGCTGCTTGAAAGCAAATGAATTGCACGTAAGAATGCCTCCTTCTAGCTTGTGTCAACTATTACAATACGGTATTAGTAAACCTTTCTCTACATGGTAATAGAGACATAGAAAAATTATATTTGAAAAAATAAACTATTAGAACAGGCTGCCTTAACTAGAACGTTAAATATCGTTACTACTTAAAGATTAGCCTTTTAATTATTTATTCCTTGTTTCCGAGTTTCGAGAAAGTTGATGAAACAGTAAGACTTGTCGACACTCGCTGCGTATGCAACACTTATTACAACGGTAATGTTTAAAATTTTTATAAATCACACTTTCTTTTTGCATGCTACCTAAAATGACACTCTTTACGTTGTCTAAGTACTTTCATTTCAATATGTGTAGACCTTTATATGTAGATTAAAACATTTAATTAGTAATGTTACGTGTAGCTAATATGCCTAAATATAATCTTCAAAATCGATAAGAAAACAAAACTATTTTGTTAACTTATTTTGAAAAGAATAATCACAATATAAAACAGTGAATAATTTAAGACGTTAAAATTTTAGAAGTGGCCATGTACAGATTCCACTAATGGATGTCAAAATACAAACACATTTTTATTTACATTACAATTCTTAACCATCCACTAAAATCCTTGATTCCAGTCCGGCTTTTCCTTTTTAGGGCATTGAAAGAGCTTAAGTCTTCCTGAATGGGTTACTAACCAGATTCCAGGAAAGTCCGTTGGTGGAGCTGTCACCTTCGAGCCTACAACCTGCCCTGGGTTTTATTCAGAGACCCACCTGTGCTCTCCGCATTTGGGTCTTCCGATCTCTCCGCCGTTGGGAATTTTCCTCCACCACCTTCGAAATCCAGCACGTTAGTTGAAGTGTTATTACTGGAAGAACAGTGCGTATTTAGAACAGGATGATCATGCCAGATAATGTATCTGCATTGAAGCAGATTCTTGTGAAAACAGAGAAAACAATGTTGAGACACATGCTGTTTTGGATTATGGTGAGGCTTTTGATATGATGCATAGCGATCTTTTATTTAATTTTGAAGAGAAGAGGGGTACTAAATTATATGCATACACAAACTGGGAATAATAGTAATTTCGAAATTGTGAATGTGACCTGAGACGCAGCCTTTCTACGGTATTATTTAATGTGTACATAGACAACGTTCTACACGACTTGAAGAACTGTTTGTAATTTTATAATTAGGACTTCGGAGATTGCAGGTGTGTCTGTACTTTGCTTTTTGCTAACGACCAGGTTGTCATATCCAATAAAGAGGTTACTCTACAGAGAGCATTGAACGAAGTTCATAAAATACTTTAATTATATTTTTTATCTTTAGAATTATAATTTAATTTTATCTGTTAAAAAATCTAAAGTAATGGCTTTTTGTGGAGCATTTTCAAATAAACGAACAAAATGATTGAAAATAAAACTATTGAACAAGTTTCAATTTTGTTAGTTTCTTAGGATGTAGTTATACATCTTAGAGAAGTTATTGTACCGAATAAGATAGAATGCTTTAATACGAGGATTGTTCAATAAAACACGTTTAGAGGTTGTAAAGCATTATTTTTCAACGAGTTTAATAGAAGTCTCCATTAACATTAAGGCATGAGACCCACTGTTACACTAATCTGTAGATTCCATGCTGTTAAAATTCTTGCGGCTGTTTGCAGAACCATTCGCTAAGAACAAACTCTACTTCAGCATTCGATTTGAACCGACGTCCTTTTAGTAATTTCTTTAATGGGCCAAAAAAACATGATAATCGCACGGGAACAAGTCGGGACTGTAAGGTGGATGTTGTAAGACTTCCCACTTTATACGACCAAGCAGATCTTGAATCGTCTGGGCTACATGGGATCGAGCATTATCATGCAGAAAATGACACCATTTGTGACCTTCCCGGGACGTTTATTCTTGATGCTGACCCGTAAGCGTTTTAAGCTGTCTGCATATCGCTCAGCGTTCATGTGGACACCAGGTTCTTTAAAATCTAAGAGCAGCACACCATGATAATAAAAAATGCGGTCACCATTACTTGGAACCGACATTTTTTCGCCTTCGGAGATTGTGCATGCTTCCACTCCATACTCTGACATTTGGATTCTAGTTCGTAGTGATAATACCAAGACTCATCACCGGCAACAATTTGCAATTTGGTGTAGAAAGGCATTACTTTGTTGTTGATAGTGCATCAAATGCTTTAATGATAAGGCCGAACGCAAATTTTTCTGCTCATCAGTAAGCAGTCGTGGAATCCACTCAGCAGCAACTTTGTGACAGCCAAGACTATGAATGATGGAATGAACAGTTCCCACGCTGATGCTCAACATTTGGGAAAGTTCTCTAACTTTGATGGCCCTATTTGCGCGTAAAGCAGTTTCCAGCTGTCTCACATTTTCATCTGATGCTGCAACACGTGCAGGTCTGGGACGGGCCAAATCTTTAGTGAATTCTCTTCCTTGTCGAAATTTATTGCATACAGCTTTCATTCTCCTATACATTTTTATTGGTTGACGCCCCTCAGCGGCCAAAAACTGAATAACGGCACACAGATTTTGGACGTATTTTCTATCATAGATTCCATTTTTCAACCCAGTCACAACGCTTAAAAAAGAGAAAACTGCAAATATTTTTGATAGACGCGTCACTAGTACTTAAACAGACAATATAAATAAATGAATTCCGTTGCCATGGCGACGAAGTCACGGCTGCGCAGATCAAACGAGTTTCTATTGAACAATCCTCGTACGATGACTGTTACTATCAAGCGTACCGTACCTTGAGCAATAAAGTTAGGCAAGAGACGTTGTTAAAATTTTACACGGTGATGTACATTCCAAGATCTCTATATGGTAGTGAAACATGGACAATGGCGAATCCAATGAAAGTCGGTTGCAAAGTGAAGAGATGAGGTTCCTTAGCCGGGTATACCAGGTTAGATAGGAAAAGGAATGGAGATCATTCGTGAGTTAGCTATCCGACCAGTGAACGATATAGTGAAGGAATGTAGACAGAAATGGTTTGATCACATAGAACGTATGGATCTATCAAGAACACCAAACATAAGTGCAAAGTATATGGTTAAAGGTAGAAGAAGTTTAGGCCAGCCGATGAAAAAATAGAGAGATCAATTGTAATGACAGACGACGTAATAGACTTTGAGTTTGTACTTTCGAAGAAGAATAAAAAGAATAAAAAGAAGAAGAAGAAGAAGAAGAAGAAGAAGAAGAAGAAGAAGAATCTCCACTACGTAATTCGTCGTATAATTGTGATTTATTACTTTTAAAAGAATTTTCGATTATTTGATTAATTTGTAATAAAATAAATACCTACTCAAAATGGTAATTAAAACCACTTTTAATTAAGATGTATTCACATCTGACGGAATAGCAGAAAACATCCACATTTCGTGGGCGTATAAATATGTCACATTTTATGACATTTCCATTTCATATAACACAAACCGTGTATTGATGAAGCGCAGAATAACATTTTTAATTTGGTAAACGAGCCATACATAACCAACTTAAATAATAATTCATATTAATGAGAAATTATGTTAGTGTCTACCATGTCTATTGGATTAATTTGTTTGGAGATTTTTGACAAAATTATTGGTTATTATTAGTGAGTTCATATGATTCGATGATATATATGGTAATAAATCCAAATACGTATAAAGTCTGTTACTGTAATTAAACTCTTTTTTTAATGAATTATAAATTAATTTTCAAGGTAATTAAGTTTTATAATCTAAATGAGCTTTTGTTCAATTTGCCTAATTTCTTACATAGCGAACCTCCAAAACCAATGAGCGTATTAATCTTAATACGATATTAATTTTTGACTCGTTGGGCACTTGATGAACATATTAATACAAAGGTTTTTAAAAATATATAAACACTTGGTACGGTCCACAGATTTTATTTAACTCTGACAGCAGTTTCGACCTCTTAAGTCATTGTCAAAGAGATGAATGAAGACTAAACACAGGATGTAAGGTGGACATCTGTTTAGGGCATGTGTTGTGGGAACATGTGCGAAGGGGTTGCAGGGGCTAAGACAAGGTCAAGTGTCTGTAAAAACTAAATATAATCTGAATGCAAAATATATAAAAAGTTGCGATTATGAACCCGAACAGTGCGCACTGATTCTTCGCGCGGTACGTTATTAATGGAGTTTGTTTTTAATGATGTTAGTAAAAGTTTTTATTTACGCTGACAAGTTCTTCATGTGAAAACGAATAGTTTTTAAACCTGATGATGGGAACATGTTTCCCGAAACATGTCGTGTATGACATATAACGAAGTCGCAAGATGGAAAGGAAATAAGGTAAAACTATAAGTTTTATTTCAATAACGCGACTTGGAGACCGTAAATCACAAATTATGAAGCAAAATATATAGTTAACTAAACTAAATAACAACTTTTAATAAAGGGGAAACGCAGAATTCAGTTTGTTCATTTGTTAAATTTTTGTTATTTTTTTATTGCTTTTTTAATTTCTAGAATTTCTAACAAATCGATTTTTTCCCCTTTTTGTATGTTGTGGAGTAGTGTTATGTTTTTTGTATCTATGAAGTGATTGTGTTGTAAGCAATGATTTAACCAATATAGCCAATACAGGTTTTGCAGATCGTGTATATACACGCATTCACATATACAGTATATATATATATATATATTACATTTAATATTTATAAATAAATTTACCTCAAGATATACTTTTTTTTTCCTTATTAGGAACATGTTTCTAGAGCTCCCGTGCTCTCATCTTCAGCCTTCGCGATCTTGCGTCTGGTGAAGTATTTGTGTGTTGGCTGGATGCTATTAAGGTTGTTTGTTGGTCTCTGGTATTTTAAAGGTGTATTATTGTGTGTGATTGTGGTATATGTATTTGTATTTTGTGTATTTTCGATGTTGAGTGCTTTGAATATTGTGTCATGTTTTGTAATGATTTGTATTTGTTCAGGTATTAGTTTGTTTTGTGTTTTATGTTTGTATATTCGTATATTTGTATATTTGTAAATTTTCCCAAATGTTCATTATGGTGCCTTTGTGTGGTATATGTTTTATTAGTGTCACATTGGTTATGTCTGGGAATTCATGTCCTGTGTTTATTGCATGTGTTGCTAAATTGGATTTATATATTTCTGTTTTTTTTTTGTATGCGTTTAGGTGTTCAAAATAACGTTAATTTTTCATAAAAAATAAACTAACCCTTTTCTAGTCTCAAAATTTATGTAATTCAAAAATCTTATGATGACTATAGTTGTTATTTAATTTTTAAACATGATGTCGACATTTATCAGTCTAAAGAAATTAGCGTGTTCACCAAAGAGCTTTAGGAAGTGAACATTTGGTGTTCCTGGCACACACGCATTCGCCAGGTGCATTTTCGTTGCAAACATCTGAACAACGACAGACGCATGGAAATGGTTTTATACTTTGAAATTATCATAATTCAGGCATCTAGATGCAGACATGTATATTTGCAGCATTCTTTGCTCAACGTACGATCAAGGTGCATACTGCATAACGTAGCAGGATTTGAGGAAACTGTTTTCTATTCACAGCTATGTTCACTATTGTTTATTTTAAACTTGGTAATTATTCTAATTCGGAAACGAAATATTACTATAAAACATTATAGAAAATTATAAAATATAATTTTATAAAAATAATATAGGAAAACTGTTCTATAAGTAATAGAGACTGAATAATAGAATTGATGGCGACTAGTAAATAAATTCAGCACAATATACGTACGTAACAAAGTATTGTGTTTACTGTATTTTCACTTTTTAAGAGTATTGTTACGACGGTTTAACTGATCGTTGTATGGTACAGTGGAAAAAAATACAAGACACCAATTACGTCACTAATCACCAGCTTTAATTATTACAATTAAACAGTTTGTAATCAACAAGATAGTCTCTTACAACAAATAAAAAAAAAATTGTTCACACGCAATAAAAATATCTACTAATATAAAACACAATTCTATTACAGTTGTCCCGCACAATTATAAAACACATAACACTTCGGCACAATACTACGCCCGGCACTCCAATATATCCCAACTCAAACTGACTGCTAAGCGCAGCTATCGTCGTTTAAATAGATAGCAGAATTGTTACAGAATAGTCGATACTACGCATCAGCAATAAAGGAAAACATTAGAGCGTAATTCATTGCGGCCTTGACACAGTGTGCGCGGCCGCGCGACTTATTCTACGGACTAGCTAACGCGAAGAGAATAACGTACGCACATACATTACAGCCGGATTCCACTGGAACATTCGAGAAACACGTAGATTGTTCTGTAATGTCGTAACAGTATAATAAAAAAGATGCGTGTAAATTAAATTATATTCCTCATACAGTATGTATTTAAGATTTCACAACTATTATTCGGTAGTAATGGAAAACAGATACTTTGAGATTATAACCTACGTCATAAGATATGGTAAGGACTACGTCATCTGATATGCTGTTAACAGCATACGAAACTGTAAAAGGTCTCAGGATCGGAAGTATAATTATAACTATTTTACACTCATGTTGTTAAAAGTTCTTAGTCATGTTGTACTAGAAGAAGCATACCTTCTTCTTCATCGGCATACTGAGAGAGATGTTGCAAAGACAAGCCCATTTTTCTGTGATTGTCAGTCGGTTATCTAGGCACACCCACTTTGTACATACTTTCCAAAAATTCAGACGATTGTGCATTCTGCTCTAGGTTAAACCTTGGTCGGCGTTCATCAATAACTTTTGAGCATCCCTGAAAGAGTGTATCAATTTTTGTGCACCACTTTACGTGACAGTCATTTCTCAAACAGGAAACACAGGAAACGTTTTCTTTTGAATTTACTTTACAGGAAGACCTTTTTTCCACAGAAAACGCACAACAGCGCGATGCTCTTCTAACAAAGAGTCTTCGAGCACGGTTTCCGTTTTGAAACATAGAGACTGTTGAACAATTACCAGCTGATCATTGCTAATTAAATGTCATCAATCTGGATAGCGCTGTCACCCAGTGACACCTTTAGAAATTATTTAATATTATTTTTCTGTACTCCACATTACATTGTGACCTATTTAGTGCAGAATAGACCTCGAAAATAGACGATATAAGTAATTAAAGATTAGATAAATTTTTGTGTCAGTAATCACGTTTTTTTTTTACAAAACAATATTTTTTTTACTAAGAAACAATCTTCTTCTGATAGTTCCTATCCGTTTCGGATATTGGATATCATACAGGGTTTCTACACTGCTCTACAGAATAAGTCAGTTGTATCATGCCAAACCAGGTCCTTAAATTTCTCAGCCATGATATTCTCGGTCGCCCAACTCATCTCTTTCCGAGTACTTTTCCCTAGTATGGACTGCAATAAGTAAAATCTCTGTTCATTTCTCATGAGATGTCCCAGATACTGAAGCTTTCTTATCTTCACTGTGTTCATAACTCCCCTATCTTTCTTCATCTTTCTAAGACCTTCAACATTAGTTATATGTGCTGTCGATGAAATGCTCAGTATTCTACGGTACAGGCACGTTTCGAAAGATTCCAATTTCTTAGTTGTGGCTTCAGTCAAAGTCCAAGATTCTACACCGTAGAAGAGGACCGAGGATACGTAGCAGCATTCTCATCTTTGTGTTTATTGTTAAATCGTGACTTTTGAATAAACTGCTCATTCTAGTGTATACTGCTCTTGACTTTTCAATTCTACTCTTTATTTCTTGAGAGTTGTCCCATTGTTCATTGACTATAGTACCAGATATGTAAATTTGCTTACACGTTCACCTGGCCTTTGGTTTATATTAAGGGCGCAGTTTGTGAACTTGTTCTTAGATACAATCATTAGCTTCGTTTTATTAACATTGATGTCTAGACCATATCGACGGCTGCTTTCTGTCACTTTATTCATTAGTTGTTGCAGCCCCTCTAAGCTATCTGCGAATATGACGGTATCATCCGCATAATGTATGAAGAAACTATAATTGATTTATAACTGCCGAATTATATATCATTTTAAAATCAGATTTTAGAACTTTGTGTAACTGTAATAGATTAACATGTATTGAATTATTCATTTTAACGTTGAATCGTCCTGAATGTATTAGACACAGTAGTGTACACCTATTCAACGTGTAACCATACGAAGTGAATATTTGGTTAGTTATTATAGAATGTGTTGTAAAATTGGGTTTGTGTGTGTGTGTGTGTGTTGTTTTATTACCCAAACAGGAACCAGCTTAAAATAAAACAAAAACAGAATGTTATAATTGTTTCCAACTGTCTGCGACAGGCAGGCTTGCTTTTACACGAAGGTATGTTAATTTGCCGCTCCGAACACTCCACCCATAACGTAGCTGTAAATTATGCAAAAACAATTTTAAATTCCACTTTATAATAATTTAGCCTGCTTTTTTAAGAGTTTTGTTTTCACCTTGTTGAAGGACATTTATGTAAACCTACCCCACCTACAAACCTGTTCTATTACTGACATACAAACAGTAGGCTACAGCAATAACTGCGAATCTTTGTAAAAGAGGTTAAACGTATTTAACGTGCAATGAATAAATGTCTATGGCAATTCTCTCAAAAGGCAGTCCAACGTTATACTGTCTCATTTTCCGCTGCTTCTGGTTTGTGGGCCCTTGTTTGTAGCACATATTTCACACGTCCGAATCCATTCCTCTACGTCGTGGTGCAAATGAAGCCAATAGAATCGCTTCCGTATTGTGTCAAGAGTTTTGTTAATGCCAAGATGGCCTCCAGACATCCCATCGTGCATCTCCTTCAAAACAGACTGCACTTTACTTCGGGGAACTATCAACTGCATGACCACGTCTCGTCCACCTGCATTTTCCCAAGCCTTTTTCAGGAATCCGTTCTCTACGGTAAGGGATTCCCATTGTGCCTAGTAGCCCTTCAGCACTTAGGAACCATGGCAGATATCTTACCAATCCGGGCGGCGACCTTCCTCTTTTGGTGCCAAGATCGGTCCAATGTCTTCATCAGTCATCTCCTCTTGCCGACAATCATGTATCGTCCAGCCGTCTACCAGAAAATCTACAGTGATGGCTTGAATATGTTCGCTTGAGTTTTGTTCTTCCTTCTGTGGCAATGTCGGCAGTCTTCCGGGCACGTTCTTCGTGATAAGCCATCTGCATTTCCATGCAGGCGCCCCCGCCGATGTTGTACCCTGAAGCTGTACTCTTGCAGACGTTCGAGCCACCTTGCCAACTGTCCTTCCGGATTTTTAAATCTCAAGAGCCATGCAAGCGCGGCATGGTCGGTACTAGTCAAAACTCTCTCCCATAGAGGTATTTATGGAAGTGCTCCAAAGCTCTGACAATTGCCAACAACTCTCTCCTTGTAACACAATAATTTCTCTCTGGTTTCGAAAGCGCCTTGCTGTAATACGCCATTACTCGTTCTTCACCGTCCTGCACTTGAGACAAAACTGCTTCTAGACATTGCTTGCGTCTGTGTCTACGATGTACTTACCTTCGGAAGCTGGAAAAGCGAGAATTGGCTGCGAACATAATGCAATCTTCAAAGTCCTAAATGCTTGGTCACACTCTCTCGACCACTGGAAGTTTCGTTTATTTTCTGTTAACTCATGTAGTGGTTTAGCAATAGTAACGAAGCCTTTCACAAAACGTCTGTAATATGAGCATAACCCCAGGAAATTCCGAACTTCGTGTTTACTCTTCAGCACTGACCAGTCTCTTACTGTGTCTACTTTATTAGGATCCATGCTAACACCCGCTGCCAAAACCAGATGGCCCAGATACTGTACTTCCTTCTCACTACTGAGTTCTTTTACCTCACCACTTGAGAGGTCGTTAGAAGATCTGTTCAATAATTCCTGCAGTTCCTCTGGTAATTTGGAAGTATCCGAAGCACAACTGGATCTTCGTTGCGTCATTCCGGCTACCCAGGCCACAGGAGTCAATTTGCCTAGGAGCGTATTGCTTTGCAAAGTGACAGCTTGATCCAAAATATTCGCCACTCTAATAGGTACGTTTCCGGTTTCGTCAGGTTTAACTAAACTTCTGGCAATTAATATGCCCGGTGTGCTGACTACCTGGGGTTTGAATATAGAGCACTGGTTGCTCCTATATCTACCTCGGTTCTAACCATGATGATCTTTTTGGAATTTGGCGAAACAGTTACGGCCACTTGGTTTATGACGTCCATCGATTTTTCTGCTGTCGTCATTGTTGATAGCATTACCTCTTCTCCTCCGATTCTCAAGACATTGTTTTTTAAGTCGACTATAAATCCGTATGCGTTCATAACGTCCACACCAAGGATTGCTTTATCCACAATGTCTGCAACAAGTACTTGATGATTAAACTCAAGTCGACCGGGGCGTAGGTGTATCTCCACTTTTCCAAACAATTTTACAGGCCGTCCAGTAGCTGTTCGCAAGTTGCAAGAGCACCAGATTGGCTTGAGATCTTTCACCACGTCGGGCCGCACAATGGAAACTGTTGCGCCAGTGTCAACTGTAATCGAGGTTGGCCTTTCTTGAACGAATCCGGTAACCACCGATCTCCCACTGTTTTTCTGAAGTGTAGAAATTGCGTATTGTCTAGGGGCTTTGTTCCTCCATTTAGCACACGGCCCGTTGTACCGACTACTGCTCGTTTCGCTGCTGTTGAATTCTAACCCTACAATCTCGTTGTAGATGTCCAGGTTTCCCACATCGATAACACTTTGGTCTCCCATCCTTTCTTATTTTATTCTGTGGCGCCGACCGTCGAGTCTCTGTTCCTTGTTCTTCTTCCTCATCGTCTGTGCCGTCGCGATCTTTTAGCGCGCATTTTATGACTTGTCCAACCAGACGCTGATTTTGCGGCCTCAAATTGCAAAGCATGTACCAGGGCGTCCGCAATGTTCTGGTGTCTTGCCATTCGTAACACTTGCTGTAGTTCGTTATCTCGGACACCGGCAGTAAATGTCTGCATAGCAAAACTCGTTCGAAAATCTTCTGGCGCTTCAGGATAGGCCAGTCTAATTAGTCTGTCGATACTTGCTTCAAACTCTTGACGGCTCTCCCCGGAATGCTGTCGCCTTGCTCTGAAATTCCAGAGCTTTTATCAATTCGGCATAGGTGTTTTGGCTGTCAAGTGGCACTTTCTGTAGTAGTTCTGCCGCGGGCCCTTTTAATGAGAGAACGAGTGAAACTGCCTTGTCTTTCTTAGTCCAATTATTTGCGCATGCAGCAGCTTCAAATTGGCGGAGGTACGTTGCCCAGTGACTGCTTCCGTCAAAGGTTGGAGCTTTGACATGAACTGTCCCTACTGCAGCAAAGTCACTTTCTCTATTAACTTATTTTCTGCGTCTTTTTCTGTCTTTATCATTGGTACAGTCTGTTCACAAAGTTGTTTTGGTTGTAAATTCAGGCACTGCTCAACTTCACTTTTAATTTGTTCTCTTATGTTTGCCATTGAGTTTTCTACTGCAGATATTTTATTTGACACAGATTCTTCTATGACAGATATTTTTGTAGACATCGATTTTTCTGTGACAGATAATTTTGTAGACATCAGATTTGTCTACTTCAGCTATTTTTAATGTAATTGATTCTTGTACCTCCGATATTTTAATAATTTCCTTATTAAGCTCACCTCGTACGAGACCCAACTCTGCAGCGGTTTGTTCGTGTGTCTCCTTTTGTTCCTGTATTAACTCCTTGATGTCTTCTGTTTCACGCTTCCGTTCTTCTTTTTGCCTTTCTTCTGTTTCTAGCATTAGTGCTTTCTGACTTGATCGTCGTAGGTACAGTGGGAAACAAAATACAAGACACTAATTAAGTCACTATTCACCAGCTTTAATTTTCACAGTTAAACAGTTCGTAATTAACAACAAATTCTCTTATAACAAATCAAATAAAAATTGTTCACACGCAATAAAATGTCAACTAATATTAAACACAATTGTATTACAATTATACCGCCCGATTATAAAACGCAACACTTCACTAATAACCACTTGAACGCACACAGTAATATCGCCCGATAATAACTCGAACCACACTGTAAATATGTCGCAACTAAAACTGAAAACTAAGGCCGCTGACGCCTTTTATTTATACAGTGCTCATAGACCAGAAGATTCCAAACTACGCCATATCTCTAAACTACGACGTAATTAATTGCGGCCTTGACACAGTCCGCGCGGCTGGCGGCTTCCAGAAAAGTCTCGCGAGCGCATGTTGACATCACATACGCATGCAACATTATAGCTGGATTCCAATGGATCGCTCGATAAACACGTAGATTGTTCTGTGATGTCGTAACACTATTAACTTTATAACTATGTTTAATATTTTATACGAGAAAAATTGGCTATGGAAGTGTTAAAATAAGTGGGACCAATGATATCTTCGGCGTCTAATGGTTTATTCTTTTGTTTGAAATTACCATCTGCGCGATTCTCTAAACAGTTGCGCTGAATTAGGGAAGTGAGTACGTTTAACACTGCAAAATAAAGTACGGACTACAGTGTATATTTACACCGTTTGTCAAGGTTATTAATTTCGTGTCCCCATCGACAAGGCTACAAAATTACATGGAAAAACTCAAAAACTCTATTTTACCCTTGTAAAAAAGTTAAAATATACTCATTCGATCTTCTGGTACAAAACAAATATTCCTTGGAACTTGTAACATGTACACATTACTACAACAGAGCAAATCACAATTAGGATAGCAGGAAACGTAAAACAAATACTATAGGGTTTGAATAGATCTTTGCGTTGCATAATGTTATACTGTTTTATTTTGCTATCTCCGTTTCTGTCGGTCATCAATAATAATAAACCCACAATTCGAAATCAATAAATTTAGTGCTTGCAAATAAATATAAAAACGTGGACGTTCACATTCCTCAAAACTAAAAGCTTTTATGTTAAAGTAAAAAGTACTGTTGGGTGCTGTTAAATGATAGTTAAACTCTGAGCATTCTAAGTTATTTGCATGTTTGTCACACAATTCGAGTTTGCTATCGTTTAATAACACCGTACTTGTCAATCAGATTATTATCTAGTCGGAGACTTTCAACATAGCATTCAATAGTATAATACGTCACAAGTTATTGTCTCCGATTTGAATTTGCTGAACCAAACAAATCGAATTTAATCGAATTAGTTTGGGTTGAATGGTTACTGTAATGACTACCTCTGATACGTAATCAGCGTACGGATATAACACCGCATTCAGTGTAACATAGATTAGCACCAAATTTATGAGCATCGTAATTTGAATTGTAAATAGACAACATGCCTAATTGCACATTACATGATTTTGTACTTCGGTGAACACATTTTTGCAGAATACGGTAACTTAAATAGACTATTAATAGATAAATTTGTTTCGACTTGAAAATTATTTCACTGTCTTACGTTTATATCTTAGTATTTAGCTACGTAAGATGAACACATGCCTTATGTGGCAAATGTAATAGTAATATTGTATTATAAAATAAACCAACAGCGTTTGCAAATTTAACTACTGAAACATGCCGATAGTTGTAGCGCAATGTCACTGTAAAGATATAATCTGTACTTTTCTCCGTTCATGGGAAATCATATATTGGAATAAAACTAACGTGTTTTGATTCAGATAAGTTATTTGTAACTTAAAATTTCATTTTTACAATTTTATTTAGTTCGACCAGTTGTTAATAACTACAAAACAAAATATGAGATAGAACACAAAACCTACTTTTAAATCAGTCAGTCTTATTGAATGGAAGTACACCTGCAGTGAAAGCAAATGCTTTGTAAACAGCCTGCATCTCCATTTGTCCCCCTTATCTATTCCTCACTCTTATTCTCTTTCCCATCTCTCTTTCTCTTTTCTAGCTTTATCTATTTTTAGCACCGTTCTTGTTAAAAAGAATAGTAAAATCTATAATGTGGCGTTTTAATATTATTGGTATAATCTTTTCAATAAATACACTTAAACTACGGAAAATAAAAAAATTAAAAACATCAAAAAGCAAAATTAAATAATTTGACTAAATTGAAAGAAATGTATGAATTAAAAATTAAAATTATATATTGAAATTAATAATATAACAGTTTTCCCACCGAAATCTAACCCACCGCCGAGCTTATAACATCTTGTCCTCGTGGGGGGGGGGGCAACAGCTGTCACTTTTTAGCTGGCTAATAGGGCACTGGTAGTGGACTTTTAGAAGTGTTGTGTACCGCTTCAAAACACACCGTAACCCACAGTGGAACCGATCGTGCCAATGGGTGCAGTGCTATACGTTAGTGAGTTGCGAACGATGATCTCAGGGTACAAGGACGCGCCCTGTTGCACAAAGTCCTAGCTGCGGTACTCGAGAGCTGTCCCGCAGTGGTATATTTATTTCCCCACCCTCACGGACCCGATGTTCTATTTTGACAAAATAATACTGGGGTTGAGGAATTCCTTAAAACCCCTTGTCCAGAAAAAACTCTCCTTGGAGGGTGAAGAAAAGGGAGGCAGTACACTATTGTAGATGCAATGGCCGTCAACGACTACGCCTAAACATTTGATAGTCAAAAGGAAAGAAGAGAACTTTACGAAAGTGAGTCCTTTTTAGCAGAGAACTCCATAACCGCTGTCCTGGATGGAGTGTCACGGACACCAAGAAAAACGGTCAGTTGATCGAAAACCTAACCAACCAGCAAAGTGACGATCACTTGTATTGAAGGAAATCGGAGAGATAGAAGTTGAAGTGAGTCCCCATGCCACTCTCAACACCACAAGGCAATTGTAGTGTGTCGTGCAGACTCCACCGTCACCGCGACCATGTAACACCACAATGAGTCACAGCATGTCTGTGGCTGACGGTGCGCAGTGAGGAAGAGACACTTCTTTCTACCCCCACGTCTTGACATTTAACAGGTCAATACTGCCACAAAAAGGCTAAGCTAAGCGTGAGATCTTTTGTTCCTCAGCCCATGCAGCGTTTTCAGTTTTTGAGTATTGGGCCACTAGGCATCCAGATTCGACCCCCCCACAGGCAAGATATGCTTATATGGCAATTCGTTCCATGCCAACGATCCTTCTGCCCTCGTGCCGAACCGATGAAGTGCATTAGCTGAGTGGCCAACACTCCTCCAGGTCATGTAACTGCCCTGCGTATAAACAGGAGTTCAATAACTGAAAGGTTTGAGGAAAACCAGTTACTTTAAAGCTATCAAACTTGCTTTCCCAGCGAACTAGGGCAAACTAGGTTATGCACAGGCTGTTAAGTCTACTCCTGCAGTGACGTCATCACATATAGTGAAGGGAGGAATGTGGGCAGTCATGCGCTTTATCAAGCGACACTTTAGAAGAAATATATTCGTTATCTCAAGCAAGTGCAGTGGTACCTAGCATAAGTCCAGAGAATTACAGCGGATCTGCTGGAAGACTGCCCGTCAAAAAGGGCGGAATCAAACATTGTGGCTACGACTGTACCCACCTCTAATGCGGGTGAGACAGCAAGAGGATACCGCTGTCCATCTGCCCGGCCTTCCAGCCACACCAGGAAGAACTTTTTTAAAATGAAAGCGGGGCAAGAAATGAAGGCGCGAACACATATGTTAACAGTGGACGAGCCCCTCCTCGGCTATCATACTTTCGGTTTATAGCCTGAGCCTTACCTCGCATCTGTCGTGGAGACTGCTCTCAGACCTTCAAGGGGCAACCAATTCCTAGTGCTAATAACAACGCAAACGTCGCAGAGTGTTATACAGATGCCAAAAAGATGGCGCGTAGCCCGTGCTGATTGGACAGGCTTCACGGTTGCTCTACCACCTACATGTGTTAGCGAAAATGTAGAAGAATACGTATAGAGTTTACAGCTGCTGTCACTGCAGCAGCTACGTATCATATTCCACGGATCGGTGGTCGTTCGTCGAGAACACAGTTACCGTGGTAGAACACCGTTGTGAAAGACGCAATAAGAGATGGGCGACGAACCTTAAACAGGTAAAAGCATGCCCCGACCGAAGATAATCGCATCAATTTTGAGCGACTTCCGGTCGCCGATTGCAGAACAACACTCGATGCTAAAACATCAAGCTGGGAAAACTACGTCTTGACCATAACAGTGACAGATGAAGATCAGAGCAATTGCTGGTACATCAGTGTTTAAGTATCAATTACGATTAAATTTCTGATGCCTTGGCTGCGCGATGTACCAAAGTCAGTAGTAAAGAAAGGCATTCTCTGGATTTCCTGAGGAGGAAAGCTGAAGTGGAACAAGATGGAAAAAGATCTTGACTTAGAAACTGAACGCATAGGACTTACAACGTGCCTTTCACGAAGAGGGGATTGCAATCCCCTACCCGCGCTGCCAGTGACACTACAGCGCGATCTTATTCCTTACATCATTGTACGTCAGCTGCCGAATGGCTATGGCTATGGCTAATCTATTGACAATTTATAATACTACATATTCGCAAAGGGACTACCCTAAGCGACGAAAAGAATCGATCGTCATCCCTCTTCTGAAGCACGAAAGGATCTTATTAAAGCAGAGAACTATCGTCGAGTTGACGTGCTCTTTAGGAAAATTATTGACTATGATGGTAAACAGACGGCTCATATGGTGTCTTGAAAAACACTAGCCACACTAATGTGGATACAGGAAGTACAATTCTACTACTGACGAAGTAGTATATCTGGGGAGAACCCAGTGCAAAAGAATTTCATCGAAGAAAAACGCATGGTTGCTGTTTGTATTCTTTGACTCGAAGAAGCAGACGATTATTTTATGGTTCTGAAATGACAGTTTTGCGCCTTAGAGTGTACGACTTTCCATTTTCGTAAAAGTCAAGCAGCACTCCTAATGGACGTTGTTCGACTGTAGGCCTTAGTTGTCAAACCTTCGAAACATAAAGAAAAATAAGTCAATTATTTGGGGTATTAAATATCAGGAAATATTCGTCTCCATAATATGAATACGAGTTTTGAGTTTTTAATGTAAACAAATTCTATTAGTGTATTCCTTCAGAACTGGGTTTGCACAATCCATATTCTGCTAGACAGTATGTTGCTTCACCAAAAAGTAGTATCTGATGATGACGTTTTCTTTATAGAAGGGTACTTCTCACAACGCGTAAAAGTGTTTGCCAAAAGAAATGCAGAATAAATTAGTATGTTGTTTTACGAAATATTTTATGTGCATTGTGGATAGTACGTAAGCTTTGTAGGAGCAAGCATGCCAGGTACAAAGACATACCTATTGTTTTATGTAGGTTGAAAAATGCTTAATTTTTCCTACTGTCTATCGGATTTTATCGGAGAACAGAGTTATGAAACTGATTCAAACTACAATTAAATTTTTAAACGTGAATGAATCATAATAAATATCTAAGCATACTTATTGTCATATTTAAGTATGAGAGGCGTGTTTAAAGTTTTGACGCTGGTATAAATGAAGTAGGTATTTTAGCCGCAACTGGAAATAGATTGATTTAACAATTGTAGGTGTGATAGCCTGTGATAAACTAAGGAAATCGGCTTCTCGAACATCACAATTCAATTTATTTTTTTCAAAACGCTTTATAACGTTCTATATTACCGTTATCATGAACAAAATTAAGGCAGAGAAGCATCTGATTTATTTTTGTTTATACTCGACATAAAATTTAAAAAATGTTTTTCATACGTTTGTGTTTTATGTTTTGCATACCCATGTGATGAGTTGATGAGTTTCTTATTTATGCTCGACTATGACCATCGTTGGCTAAATTTCAATCAATTTACATGAGAATCTGATGGATCGTCGTATATTTACACAACTAATTGAAATATAGTTGTCAACAGAAGGGGACACCCAAGCTGTGTGATTTTAATTACTACTTCAAAATCGTCCGCCTTGCTTTTGAAAACACGCGGAACAAAAGCAGTATACGTATATCAAATTCATGCAGCCCACTTTATAAATCATAAGTTATGAATCTATCAGGAATACAAACGGGCGCGCGCTTTATAGTTTAATAATGTCTCATACGATTTAGATTATTCTCACTAGGGAATCTGTAAACGGTGATAATGTCAATGGGTGTAAGAAACAAGATGGTCAGAATATAGTATTTATACCCGCTCTTCTAATCTAATGTACCTAGTGATATTAACCTAATCTATAATTAGCTTACATGTATTAGTTTTACTTAAGTGTCATTAAATAACATGTTCCATTATCATATATGTTATATAGCAATAGTCTACTCTAAAATTTGACATCCAACACTTTAGAATAACATGAAGTGATTTTTTAATTTTAAGGTTCCATATCATGTCCACGTTACCTGGCAAATGGATGACATAAAGGTTTTCATGGTTATTTAGTTTGCCTTCATGTTTCTTGCAAAATTTGGAAAGACATTAGTCATGAATCCAATTTTCAGTTCTGTGTGAATCTAAGCCCAGGTCTTCTTTTGAATAAAGGCCCATCAACGGCACTCGTTAGTACTTAATATTGTAACAGTACAAACTGTCCCATAAAAATCAACTAACTAAGTAACCAGAAGTGATGATCACCAGTAGCAAATAAACTATCAGCATTAAATGACATACAACATAACCAGACGATTTGACTGAGACATTGACAAAGACAAGTTCCCAAATAGAATAATTAATTGAGCATAAGAAACCATTAAACAAGCCAAACCCATAAATAGAATTAAAGGTGAAAGAACTGATATTGACAACATGTATTAAAGTAGTATAAACAGCACATGAGCTGAGTAAATGAAAAATAATAATTTGTATAACAAACAAAAGAAAATATATTGTTGATAATCATGAATTATAATAAATGAATCATTAATGTAAAAATAAAAGTGTAATCACAATGTTAGATTAACCTTGAAAGAAGGGTATGCTAAGGCATAATGAATAATGATGATAAAATAATTAATGAAAGAACAAATGTTATATGTTCTAATAATAATTAATCTCAATGTAAACAACAATGTAAAAACTATATGTATTTAAAAATGTTATAAGGTGGTAAATCTTGTAGAAAGATGTATTATCAATTAAGGTGAACAAAACCTTATTATAAATTATATAAACCAAGAGAATGGCATAAGATGAGTTAAGATGACTCAATGAATAATAAATAATATAATAAAAACTCAAAATAATGACTCACAACAACTTATGTGGAGTCCATACTGAAGGAAGTAAAGTAATCCTAAACTTGAATTAATAGACAAACAAATGATGACAAAACAAATTATGAAAATAATTTATTGTGTATGATAAAGAGACCATACAGAGTATAGGCAAATAGAAATATAACAATAATGTAAAAAGGTGTAAGTCACCAAACCATGTCAAATATAATAAGTGTAGGAAGTAAGAATAATTTTGAATAAGTAATAATAAAGTAAGGAAGCCATTAAATAATAATAAACAAATATATTATAAGGATTTTTAATGTTCAGCTGGATACAGAAAATTTAGATAATAATATGTTATTTTCAATAAGATAATTGTGTTCAAAATAGAGAAATAAATGATAGTTTAATCAATGTTAAAAATACAAAAATAGAATCTGCAAAGTGTAGCAGAAGACAGTTGAAAACAACACAATATTTAAGGTAGGCTATCATTAAGATAGAGTTTGTTTAATGAAAAATGTATTCAAACTGGTAGCTATTAATACCAAAATAACCAGAAAGGAACGAGGCATACGATGCTAGTAATAGAACCAAATTTGTAATTAGTATAACTGAGATACAAACATAAATATGATAAATTTTGTTAATTTTGGAAGGGTACGAAGAACACCAACAACAACGAAAAAACCCACGCTTAAAACAATTATGTAAGAGCTAAAAATAGAATGACCGCATCATGACGTCATTTTTAGTCAATCAGAAAATTACTTGAAAAATTAATTGTCGCTGCCTAGCGTCGTTTTCAGTGGACTATATATACAGATGCAAGAGTAAACAAAACACATTTTGTCAAATTCCATTCCATCAGCTACTACAGGACTCCAGATCAAAATTTTCATCAAGTATTGTTAAACAACAGCAGTGAAGAAGTAACATATCTATTAAAGTGCATCGTAACAAGTAGTGTTCTCTTAACAAGTTGTGCGATATAAAAAGAACGAGGTTATGTGAATCACCTAACCAAGTATTTAATTTCAAGAAGTAATAATCGTTCATTCGCGTAAAAGTGAAGTGTACCCGATCGTAAAGTGAATTAAAAAATAATCCAAAGTGATTATAAAACAGAGAGTACAGTGCCATATATAATAACAGTGTATGAATATTATGTTGCTAGTATAAGAAATAATACACTTATGTACTAACGCAAAACATTACTACTATAAGAAATAAACACTGTCTATACATTTTCAAGAGGAATTATACGATTCCTATATAATAATCAATGATCTAGGCTAACCATAGTTAACCTCAAACTTTGTAGAGGTCAGACGATCATTTCGTTGATCAATTTAAATTTTTAAAGGTGTCTAACCTACTAAATTAAACGTATGTAAAGCATCGTAACTCGAGGCATCATTGCTTTATTCTGTAGTTATAAAGAATTCACCCTTGAGGTATAAAAAATTTGTAAATAAACAAACCAATAATTAGTCATCATTGCCAACCTTCTGGGTTAGGAGAGATTGAAGCCAGGTAGATTGTAATCCATTATTATTGTTAAATTGAATGTATAAAGTTAAAGTAAGCACGTTGTGAGCAATAAACAAGTAAATTGTTAATTAACAAACGTAGTAAGCAATTATTGAACCAACTATTAGTTATTTTGCTCAATTAAAAGAGCTGCAATTTCAAGGCACTCAAACAGTTAAGTTGGCGGCTTGGACGTGTGAGGCGCCAACCGTTTAAATACATAAACAAACCAGAAGGAAATTAATTAAATAAATTATTTTAATTATTCAATCAAAGAAATTTAACAACATCAGTTAAATTTATTTATTTTATTCTTTGAATAAATTATTTTTATGGAATAAGAACCAGATTCCATATGGTGCCCAAGTAAAATAAATTTAGCTCACTTACTTACAAACAGTGCAGTTATACTGTTTTGACAACTTAACAGTTTCATAACGTACTGAGACCATCTGAACAACCAGTACAGACAGAACTAAAGTACCAGTGCTACACCTAAGGTACGTGAGAGTTATAATTACTTAATAACATTGTCAAAACAACACTTTACTGTACATAGACGATCTAGGTCTACGGAAGTGCTACGGAACTTCAAGAGGATTCCGAAGTGAACCACATTCAATTAACAGGGATTGCAATAATTAATTAATTAAATAATAAAAATTAATTAAACAAAATATACAAATTACATCAATTAAATAAAAAAAAAAAAATTTAATAACCAATGTTTAAAGATAAAACATAAACAACTACGAGATACGTACTCGGTTAACTTATAATATTGATGTTGAAAATGCTCTATAATAAAAGGCTATCTTTTTGGCGTAACAATTTTAATTCTCCCAGGCTGACATTATTTATAATCTGCTTGTGAAATAAGTGTTTAATGTTGTTTGATCTAGATTTTTATGTTAAGAAATATTTCTGTTTCTTGTGCTTCCCTCTCCTTAGACTTAAGCCCCTTTGTCTGTGCACTGTACTATTTACCTCGACGGGTTCGAAGCTACACCCCAATCTGTAGGTATGATGGGACTCAGGCCCCGTGACGGAGATGAAACACGATTCCTTCGGGGATAACTAGCTTGCCCACCGCTCGATTTAGTCCTTGATGAAGTTAATATTTTGTTGTTTAAATCCGGTATACATTTAAGACGCCTATTATACAATTAATTTGAGTGGATTCTGATTCACAGCGTTTAATGTGACATTTATGGTTTAGTGTATCTACTACTTATCTCTAATCTCTTATGCAGCCCCTTCATTGATGTTACGGAATGACAGTATCACAGTGTCGTTAGAATAAGTTGCTACAGTCTTACTGTAAAAGTCATAAAGGTCAGTGGTATACACAAGAGCATGGATTGGTCATATATCCTTTTCCGAGACACGATTTGATTTCTTTCAGTTTATATTGGTCATCTTCTAACTAAGCGGTGAAGTCTCTTTCCATGAGACGTGAGTACAGTAAATTTTTTAAGGAGGATCACTTTTATTTTGTGTTAAATCACTCAGGCAAGCAGCTGTATAAAAAGCTAATTTGAATCTATGAAGGTTGTAGAACAAATCTTGTTTCCTTAAAGCACTTATTTAGTGACGTTACCATCCATTTAATCAACTGTTTACATCTAAATCAGAACTGATGTGATTATGTTATCCTGATTAATTAACTTATTTAAAACTGACTACTTGGAAACATTTTCCTAATTTACGAGTAACTAACGAATAATTTTTGCACAAACGGCAGCAACTGAAAAACATTTGCATATGAGAGCGTTTGCCTTTATTTTTCAAGTTAAAAGGAGGATTGATAATTTTTTCGAGTTATATTTTACCCGTTCCTTTTCAAGAAGTACTAAGACAGTTAACGTAGACGTCCTGACGTCACTAATATGACTCATCGACATTTCTTAGGATTTATTCTGTTTCCTGAATGCTTCTTCACTTCTACTTCTTTTATAGACCAAATACGGCATTTTAAGTGCACAAATCCTTTTCCAAAAATTTCTTCTTTCTGTCCTCCATGCAGGTGCATTTGAGCTTTTTGTTCAAGGTTGCGTGTTAGTTTTTACCCATAACTGTCTTTGGAGAGATTAAGTTATTTGTCTTTCTTATTTTTTAACATGCTAATGTTTTTAGGCTGGGGATCATTCCACAAAATGCGTGATGCAAAATGTGTAACGCCATCGAAAAATGTAACGCTTCCACACTTTCGATTCCCTAAAAAAACCTAAAAACATTATCATGCTTCGATGTTTCGGTTTCGTCGAAATTCTTTGAATGCTTACGTGCATAATTTCCAGTTCTCTTAAAGATATCTCAATTTTTTCCATCTAGTTTCCGTGTGAAACTTTCCTTCAGTCCGTATTATTATCAGCAAGAATAAATTTATTGTGTACTGGAAATATTCACAATTGGAATAAACGTGTTAAGCTATATACTTGTCTTTTTAGCGATATTTACAAGGTATCAGTAGGCCTGTCCCTACATGTTTATTTACATCTCATACCTAACGTTATGGTCATTCACGATTGAAAAAATTGAAATGTTAATTGTTGTTTAAAATATCGTTAAAATTTAATAATTATAAATACAAATTAAAATTTTAAAGATTGTGAACAAATTGCAAAAGTGAGATATAGGCCTAAATGTATGCTACAAAGAATAGAATATTTTCTATTAAAATACGCTTTACATTACTATTAGTTTTACATCTACCTTTTAGACTTTTATGAGCTTGTGTGGATGAATGTCAGCCGTTATTTCTCTGCAATAATTAAATTGAAGAGAATAAATTATGTCATTAGTTGCTCTATGATTTCATACTTCACTTCAACGCCATAGTTTAGTCATTTAATACAAGTAACGATTATATTGTATTATTACAAAAGTCGTGACTAATTTTTAGTAAGAAAAATCAGAATAAATGATAAAACTCTGTAATTAAACATAATTTATGTATCACAAAACAAATATAATAACGGTCTACACAAATAAATGTTGTTTGTTAAACGACAGTGAAGATTTAACATGACTATTATTCAGACTCATGAATGCCAATATTTCTGGAAACACTAAAAAAGATGAAAGTATTGTAACCCTCTATGTAAGTCGTAAGCCTCATTTCTTTTATTATAGTGTTTTACGTTTATCATACGTCCCCTTTGTCATGGCAACACGTAAGGTAATCATAAAAAAAAAGAATCAACAGTGATCAGGTTTCCGTTCATGTGGCGGACTGTACCTCCGCGTATTGCATTGCTGTCTCGTCGACATATGTTTAAATTCCTTTACATATTGCTGAACTTTAAACCGCCCACAAACCCATATGCCGACTACCCTTTTGTGCAGGGTTATTTGACTATGACCGTCAATGACGTAGCCGTAGCGTGGGGCAAAGCAATTGTCTCAGATTTTGATGGATCACCTCGTGTTTACGCAACTAATTGAAATGTATTTGTCGACAGATGGGGACAAGCGAGCTGTAGGATGTTGATTAATGCTTCAAACGTTCCGCCTTGTTATTGAAAACACACCAAAAATGAAAGCGATGTGTTATATACATTACACTGCACACGCCCAATCCACTTTATTTGTGGTCGTAAACGTGGGTTCTGGCGCACACACACACACACACACACACACACACACACACACACACACACACACACACACACACACACACACACGCACACACACAGGATAGTCTAATAATAAGGGGTTTTTATTTCGAAACTGGTTTAGATCATTCAATTGCCTGTACAAGAATAATTCTTACATAAATATCAACGTACTCAGTTTAATGAACTCTGTAGTACTAACTGGCAACCATTCAACACACAGGATGTCCAGTCTATAAAATAATATTTCTATTTACTAAGGCATGTATAATAGAAGTATTGTGATATTAATTTATTGTCATGCTTTAATTACACGGCGCTGGTTAGTAAAACAATTTAAAAGCACGCTGGTGATGTCAGAAAAAATTGTAACGTTACTATATACCGGACCTACCTGATTTTGATCGAGACAGTGTGCCTTACTTTACTGGACACAGAATATTTATTATTCAGAGATGTTTATAAACTTTCCGTAATTATAATATCCAATGTTGTGACATTTTGAATTTACGTAACACGAATATATAAAATTATATTACAATAAATGCTTAGTTATAATACTGTAAGTCAGAATCCTAAAATAAAATATTATCTCAGTCACAGTGAAAGCGGAATATTTATTTATTTCTAATAAAGTATCGACTGTAAGACATTCACGTATTAAATTGTATTATATAAGTTGATTTCCTATTGCCATTTATAATTCCTTCAAAATGTTTATTTAAAAAGAGAAAAAGGTGTCAACTTTGTAGCGACTAACAATTATTTATACTAAAGGGATATACAGAAACAATCATTGTAATGGGTCTGAACTGTAGACATATCAAAATATTAAATCAAATGCCAAATTGGAATGTAAACGCTTTGTTTTACCGATATTACATAACCAGAAAGATAAATGCGTAAATCGGGGGAATTAATAAAGTCAATACGTAATAATGAGTATATTTATTGTTTGTAGTGATTTAGTGACTTCATAATTCAATTTTCTTGCCTACAGACGGGACCAATACTAATCGCGACTATGTCAAGAATTTATAACCAGGAGTGAGATAATAGCGTTATAATAAAACATTTTTGGCAATGTACGTTCTGAATGCACACTATGTTTATTGCCGTCTGTAGATAAATTTCCAATATATGATACTTGTAACGTAATTTTGAACTGGGAGTTCACATATACCATCACAAAGCCTACAGATCAACACACACGTAGCATTACGTGCCTGTTAGGAATCTCTACTTTTTCAATAAATTACGAATATCTGTACCGATTTACCAGTAGAAAAAAGTTCTCCATGAAACTTTAAACGATATTAGATTACATTATATTATAACTATACAGTCATAAGGTTTATTTTTCTTTTATAGAATTGCTAAACTGCTATAATTGTTTTTATTATTTAGACAAAGCTTTTCGTCATTACTGACATCTTCAGGTCTTAAACAACCTTAAGGTCTTAAACAATCATAAGGTTTATATTTCCATAGTAAAAAAATGAATACTGAAACAATATTTATTCTATTTAACCTATCGTTGTATATGAAAGCCATCAGTGTATCATATAGTAAATGTAATTTATCCAACAGTGACGCACTAAATAATGTAAGTCGCCAATTATAGACATCCTCACACAATAATCACAGTTTCACTTTAAAGTAAATGCACCCTAAATCGCTTTTGTGAAAGTGATTTTGCCGACTTCTAGCCATTTAATATCCCTCGGGTTTAAGAGAAATCTACCATTTTCTTGGCTATGCGTCAAGAATAATCGTGTAGTTGAAGGCGCTTTCTATGCATTCGTATGGCGCACGTGGTGTGCAGGTTGCCTTATCGTAGGCGTAAGAATACACGGGGTCCTATTAACTTATCCAAATAGTCTTTCTGGAACAGTTTCATACTTGAGTTTTAAATACACGTAGAATACTTGCCGTCCTGATTGTATATATATCATACATTGTTACAGGTAGTTAAAAGAATCTTTCCTAATCTACTATATTTAATTTGCATTCAAGTATTTTAAATTGTTTAAAGTAATTTTTAAGCCATTGTAATTTTGTCTGCGCCGTTTGAATTTAGTTTTATAAACTAACTTCATTTTTAAAGTAAATATAATTTTATTTAATATAAAGGTTCATCTATCTATGCACATCGAACTGTCATCGCCAATTGAATTAAAAGGGAGCTTAATGTTATAGAGAAGTAGGTGTTTATTTTTAGGTTCCATTTTACCTACCTTCAAAACTACCTATTTAATTAAAATTTGTTGTCTTTTTTCTATTTTTATGTATTTGTTTTAGTTTCAGATACGAATATATATGTCATGTGCACTAGGTTCCATTTTACCTACCTTCAAAACTACCTATTTAATTAAAATTTGTTGTCTTTTTTCTATTTTTATGTATTTGTTTTAGTTTCAGATACGAATATATATGTCATGTGCACCCACGACAAGATGAAAGTAATTTTTACAGAAGGTTAGTTATTAAATTTTAATGAAAAATTAAATTTTATCATTATAAATTAAAATTCTAATGTATAACATGTTTAAAAAATGTATTGTTTTCAAACTGACCTTAATATCTATTATTATCACATAACATGAAACGTATATATAGTCTTCCCACTTTTTACATAATAAGGCATACGTTATAAGGTAAACGTAAATACAATTTTCAAGATCTTAAAGTACGATTTGTTTTGTATAATATAAAAACCGCGTTTTTACCGTTGAACGTACGAGGTCAAACGATAAAACCTCTGTTTGCAACTAAAAGTATATCAAAGTAAAAATTACAAGCAGTTAAGAACATTTTGATAACTACAAAAATGTTTGATTCCGCTTTTTGATAAAATGAATATTTAAAATTTTATTTAGCAATTACCGTAATAACCCTTTTAACATGCTCCCCATT
The DNA here is from genome assembly GCA_034769895.1 of Magicicada septendecula. Lineage (NCBI taxonomy): Eukaryota > Metazoa > Arthropoda > Insecta > Hemiptera > Cicadidae > Magicicada > Magicicada septendecula. The sequence goes on from CM068367.1 coordinate 292,161,818, forward strand.
CACTTTGAGTATATTGTGAAACACAATTGATTGTTCTATTTTATACTATGTTTTACACTTAAGTGAACGTTTCCATTATAATCTTCTATCAGCTGCTATCTCTATCAGTCTCAGCTAATATTCCAACATCAATGTTGTAACGTTTTTAAGAATATAAATTCCATTACACGCTTGAACGTGTCCTACTCTAGCGACGCGTATACACAGAGATACTCATTAGATAAGGCTGAATAAACGGGAATGACTCACTCTCTTTCTGATCACGTTCGTATACTCTCCGTACAGTTCCGAGAAATTAGAATTCACTTAACACAGACCCCATTACATTAAATATAGTATATTACAGAAGTACGTCTGCATACGTTACTGTGCATTGTCGCAGTTAGTTAAAAAAATACTGCTGAATTAGAATAAATAATTAATATCGTCAATATTTAAAAAAATGTATAATGAAAGCTGTAAGTAACCAGCGAATGGGAACACCGAATGTGCAGGACGGTACTGGCATATCACGCCACACTCAAGCTAAGACTGTGTACAATGTAAGTGATATATGTGTGTGTGTGTGCCAGTAGAAACCGGAATAGCGTCACCCCTGAATAAATGTGAATTAAATAAGTAATTTATTTAAATTTTGGTAAGTGCGCGTAAGATATGACAAAACAAATTACACCACGTTATTAATAATATTAAGACGCGCACATGTGCAAAATCTAGTGCCAAACAAATAATACATATTAATGCAGTATAAATAAAAGTGAATAGAACCAAGAATAACTAAAGTATAGAAAAACTGTTAACATTCAATTATACATAAAAAAATTACCGATCGTATGAACATCGAGTAATAAACAAAAGACTACGCATGTTGCGAATAAAATAAATATAAGTACGAAAAATAAACGAATCTGTAAAGGGACGCTCGACAAACTATAACAATATAAATCGTGCACAGAATGGTTGAAACATGATTTTTGCGCCCGACAGTATAAATAAGCGAGGAGCACCAGCGTCGACCTTCATTCACTGGAACACATCTGCAGCCGAAGGCTATGCCCGACGGTGGAGCATTCAAGGTCGACATCTCAGCAGTATGAAGATAGCACCGTACGAGTCGTCTGAATGCTAAGTGGACCAGGAGGACCGGACGACAGGCTCCAGGAGGATCAGACGGCAACGGAGGATCGACACAGGACTCAGGATCATGACGAGGAATGATTGAGTATCACCGCACAGCAATAAGGTGACATGAAACCATTTTTACTCGTCAACCAACGAGTCATAAAAGACATTAAAAAGAAAAGAGTAAAGAGACATTGATAAACTTTAATAATGTAAATAATAATTGTAAAATCTAATTGGTTAAATTGTAGTAATTTGTAAAGATATTTAACATTTATGAAATTATTTTTGAAATTATAACATAGCATAAATGTTTAAGTAATTCTAAAATTGACTGATATTTCGTGAATACGATATTCATATGTAGGCACACAAAGCAAAGTTGTAATAATATAAAAAAATATGGAATTTAAAAAGAAATACAATCTGAGCAAGTCGAGAGCACATTATATATTATAAAAATTTCTATTTATACATGTCAATTGATATCTTGTGTATTATATTTATGAATATTTGTGTAATGTTATTTGTATAGTGACAATAATTGTGTGTATGATGAGCACACACAAAAGAAAAATATTATACCAATAATAATGACGAAATTTTAATTCGTAATATTTTTTGAAAATTTTATTTAATAAAATTTTGAATGATTTTTACAAAGTCGATATGATATAAGAAGTGTTGTTATTATTTTAAAAACACACCATACACCTTTTCTCGTTATAATATATATGAATCTCATATAATCAAAAATTATTTAGGCTGACGCTGACATGATATTTAGGCAGCGTAGCTTACATGCATGTTAATCTATTCATTCCAAAGATACAATAGAGAAGAGCGTCAGCAAATTTTCTTCTGATCCAGTCTACTTGAATATATTGTCAGCTTTTCGAGTTTCTTAAAATACCAATGGCAGTTATTGTATAAATTGATGAAAACTTGTATAAATAAAAGTACTTGCCCCCACGCCCTAACCCTACTACGGCAGAAATCACAAGGGAAGGAAGATATAAACCCCGCAGCATAGTCAAATCAACATAAGTACGCCTTGAAAATGTTCCGGGATTACGGAACGAAACGTCGGCAATATAAGCATCACGTACACGGAAGTACCCAAAAACCTGCTACAGCACACACACACACACACACACACACACACACACACACACACATTCAAACAGTTTTGCTGCAGTCTATTTCTTGATTCAAAATTAAGAAGGCTGAGAATGGGAACAATTATGTTTCCCGAAACATATCCAAAATAAGGGAAAAACATCTTGAGGTAAAGCAATTATACATTTTAAACTCGCACACACACACATATATATTGTAACATTACAAAATGTTCCATAAGGTAGTGGATTAATGGAAACTATTAAATATAAAAATGAGGAATGATATTTAATAAATCTATGAGCTATGAACACATGAAGAATATTAGAAACAAATCATGAACAGTAGGAAGTCTACAAGCAGCATTATAAGACACACATTAAATAAATTGACAAACAGACTATGACTTTGACAAATACTAGTTACCCAATAGGTTAGTTAAGTGAACACATATATATATTGCGACAACACAAATTACTAAACTATTGGCGCATAGGATATGATAGTATGTGTATTTCAAATTACAAGTCTATATTGGAGGGTTTAAGATTATTTATTGTAAAAACACAAGTTATAGTTTATATGGTATATTTGAAATGTACAGAATGTAATGTTTGATATAGAGTCTTTCTTTTAAAATGTTAAATAATGTTCATACGCAAGACGTGATACGTTACATAAGAAGACTCCCACGATGATGTTGTTGAAGAGAAGGGCCGGTCTTTGCGGTGTAGTTGGTTCGTCAGGTGTGGCTTACAAATGACAGACGTTTCCCCAGAAACGTTTACAGCTGGGCTGGCGTCCTGTAACAGCTTGGCTTATGTCCTGTAACAGCTGGGCTGGTCCTATAACAGCTGGGCTGATGTCCTATAACAGCTGGGCTGGTGTCCTATAACAGCTGGGCTGGTGTCCTATAACAGCTGGGCTGATGTCCTATAACAGCTGGGCTGATGTCCTATAACAGCTGGGCTGATGTCCTATAACAGCTGGGCTGATGTCCTGTAACAGCTGGGCTGATGTCCTGCAATTCCCACGATGAATCCGACACTTCGCACACACAACGGTACTACGGATTTTATTACTCGCAAAACTTATATAGAGTTTAAGACCAAGTAATATCTCAGGTGACAGTGAGTTTAATCTAATAACGGTATATTGAGCTTATACCTCTCCGGCTGCTTCAAGTGTTCTCGCGAATACCAAGGTCTACCGCGATCAGCAGACCACCCTATGAGGAAATCTTGCACTAGCACGGAAACGTCTTGATGGAACTATTGCGTAACAATTAATGATACTGTCACTGCGGAAAATATCGCACAGTGATACAGTTATACTCACTTAGTACACACGTAGTACTACAATATTAATAATACCGTGTGTAAATAGATAATATCAACTGTTATGCGTCACACGCATTACTATCCCGAAAAGTGTTAACAGATCCTTGCAAGCGGTAGAATCTTGTACAAGGATTGTATGTACCGTTCGCGGTAGCAGCAGTGAAGAACTGCATGTAATTTTACGCACAATGCGTTAAAACAATAATGTGTGGAGATGTACTACACACACAGTTCTGAGTCTTCCCGTTTCACTAACGACGAATAGTTTTTACAACACCTTGCAAGCGGTAGAATCTTGTACAAGGGGTGCACGTCCCGTTCGCGGTAGATGGCGTAGAAGAACTGTCGTAATTATACGCGCAATGCGTTAAAACACTACTGTGTGCAGATGTACTACATACACAGTTCTGAGCCTTCCCGTTTCACTAACGACGAATAGTCTTTACAACACCTTGCAAGCGGTAGAATCTTGTACAAGGGGTGCACGTCCCGTTCGCGGTAGATGGCGTAGAAGAACTGTCTGTGTAACGACAGGCTTAAGAAAATTTCCAACCACCACTCAGCATTCTATTGGTGGATGGAAGTCACATGGTTAGTATAAAGTGACAATGCACTTTTCATGCAGTAGAGTGCATTTACTTTTCACAGCATGCATAGCGGTAATCAGACTACCCGTATCTCATGCATAACTGCCTGCATACTAATATCATATATGAACGTAAACAATAGTCCGACAGATATAGGGATTGTAGCGATACATATGTCTAAGTTCAGTTAATGTCAACACAACGATAAATACTTCACGCACCGCCCGGGAAACGTTTACCACTCGCGCACGCGCGCACATTTCCACAAACACAGTACATGAATAGCAATAAATAATAATGCACAGTTTTACTAAACTAAACCCTTATCCTTACTAATTACAATTATAACAACCAAACTTAACCATCTACCAATATAATATGAATGTCCATTGTCTGTGTAATATATGTGAACTTGCCCCGCATATCATGATCCTGTGATTCGTCGCAATATATATATATATATATATATATATATATATATATATAAAGAATGACAAAGGAAATATCATAAATAATTTAGATATAAAATGATTTATAATTGAAAATAACATACAGTCATATGACAAGCATATTAGTTGAGAAATGAAATGAGAATAGTTATTATGATAAATAATTTAGAGATTAATGATCCTATTTAAAGTTGTTAAATGAATTAATTGATAAACAATGATAATTGAAAATGTAAAGTAAGATTAAGCAAGTAGGAATAAGAACTGATAACCTAACCTTGAAGGAAGAGTATACCAAGGCATTATAATTACTGATTAAAGATAAAACACTGAATATATCGAATTTATATTTTTTATGAATAAATAATGTATAAAGGAGACATGTAATGTGAAGAAGGTTATATTATAAGTATATCATAAACATGTTAATTTTATAAAACAATGTATTCAAATATGAGGTGAAGGGAGTTTAATTTTGTTTATTAAATAATAATAAAGTTACAAAAGAGGAAGTAAAGTAGCTCACCTTGTAAACAAAAGAATGATAATAGAACTGAATAATGACGAAAAGTCATATACCAACTAAAATTATTGTATTTGAGTAGAAAATAATATGATTAGACAGAAATCAATGCCATACAGCAAAAGGCCTATATTAAATAAGAGAATAGTGACAGAATAAGTCATAAACGTATGACAATCAGTATACCATGTATAAAGAAGGAACTAATGTACATAGAGTAAGATAGAGTTAATCTTAAAATGAATGTAAACTCATAAGAAAGTATTATCAAATAGACAGACATGTGACCTAGAGAGCCATGACTATACTGGATATAGTAAATTTAATTAATTGTAAAATATTAAGGATGTCCTATCACCAAACTTGTAAGAAAAGTTGATAACATGTAATAGTTTTTGCATAAATTGTTTAAAAGTAGAATATAACAGCCATTTAATTGTAATAGGGCAAATTAGTTATAAGAATCATCAATTTTGAACTGAATACAGCATTTTAGAGTTTTTTTATTAAATCAAGGATTATAATTTTATTGAATGTTCTGAAAAGTAATTATTAATTAAATACTATACTATACACAAGAAAATAAACATCAGATTGTAACAAAAAACACTCATTGTAAAACTATGCATTAGCATAGGCCAACATTAAGATTTGTTTTATTAATTAATAATGTAGTAAAACTGGCCACTATTGGACTTAAATTAACCAGCAGGAAGCAAACAATACGACGCTAATAAAATAATAAACTTTGGAATTAGAATAAAGGAGGAACTTAAGTTAATTATCAACATTTTGTATAAAATTCTGTGAATTTAGAATCTAAGATGTAATACTAACAAAAACGACAGCCACGCCAAAATCGTCCGTTTAAGTAAAATGACGTAATGACGACCGCAAAATGACGTAATGTCACGTGACATTACATCATTTTTAGCCAATCACAAATTAGAATTCGGCGACAATCACTGGGACTATATAAAGAAGACGCACCGAGCACCAACAACAGTTTTTCAATTTCTTTCTTTCGGACTATTCAGAAGCAAGATCCACGCCGTTCAACATCAAAATTATAACCTAAAAGTAATTATCAGCAGAAGAAGTAGTGACATTTAAAGCTAATAGTAAACAAGTATACAGTTTAATTAAATACGGAAGCGCGTGAAGTCATCAAGTAACGGTATCATTTAAATCAGCAGTGCGGACCAGTGCGTAACGAGGTTAGGTGTTCAAGTAAACAAAGTCGGCACATCGAATGCGTATTATGTGTTATTAGTGAACAGTGGAAGTTTCATGGACAATTAAGTGAGATTGAAAGTGAAGTGAAAATAATCAGCAAGGATTATTAACAAGAGAGTAGAGTGAAAAATAATTGAACATAATTATATTATTATTGTATTATTGTTAGAATTACATTCACTTGTATACACCTAGGTACTGCATCACCATACAATAATATCACCATAAATAACTATTGTGAACACTTTTTTAATTATTAATTAATTGATTTACATGCTGGAAATGATCATTATACTTAACCATAATTAACCTCAGAGTTCGGCAGAGACGAACGACCAATTGTTATTAGTTATAAGTTATTAGTGGTGTCTAACCTAATAGAAGATTAATTGTAAAGCATCGTAATTCGTGGCATTTGAGTTTTATCTTGTAGATTAAAAGAATTCACCTCTGAGATTTAAAATATAAATAAAAATTATTATCGAAGTCAATATTGTCAACCTGCTGGGTTAATAACATAATAAGTCAGGTCAATCATTAACTATTTAATTATTGTTTAATTGTTTTTAAAAGAGAGAAAATAACGTTAAGTGGAAAATAAAAGAATTATAAATAAAACTAAAACAGTGTTAAGCATTATTTTAGTAATTTCGAATAATTTTCATTGTTTACAAAAGTTGTGTCTTTCAAGCCACTCAAACGGTTACGTTAGCAGCGCTGACTTTTGAAGCGCTAACCTTATTCAAACTGTCAGACCAACAACAAACGAAGTAACATTAAAGTAAATAAGATTTTAATTGGACTAAAATTAATAGCTTAACTAACAACATAAATTAAATTTTTTTATTTTTTTATTTATCAAATTAAATTTATGGAATTAGTAACAAGATTCCATATGGCGCCCAAATACATTTTTTAACCACTATCAAGCAATTCAGCTAGTGGTAATTTTTATAATTCAAACAATTCAATTATTTTAGTCAATACCACAACAAATAGTGTAACTATTACAGACATACAGACGTGACCAGATCTACACAAAAGGTACGTACAACGAAGATTTGTAATCGAATTGGCTTCCAACTCGGGGCTTGAAAAGATTTCAAAATAATTCAAGAATTTAAAGGGAAGAATCTCGGTGTTTTATAATATATGTAATGCAACCTTGGAGTTAAGCCTTGTTTGACGATTAGCAATCGTCATTTCATAACCACTGGAATATATATTGTAACGATAAATTAGACGTTTAATTGATATGTTAAGCCCCACTGTTTGGGCTTGCCAATTTGTAACGATAAATAGAGATTCTCGTGTTAGACTAAGCCTCACTTCGTCTGTTCGTCAACTTGTAACCAGATTATTCGTTACGTACAATGTTATTAGGAAAAGGTTACTTGTATTTTGGGTCGTGTGTACCTGAATTACATACACCCGTTGGAAGTATCAACTTGTAATATAGATAAATAATGTAGCGACAAACTCGCACTGGAGTCGTTAATGTGTAATTATTAATGTTTTATGCTGAACGGCGAATGGTTTTGTAAATTTCCGCTTGATCCCACTATACCGCACGTTTCCGTGACGTCACTCACCGTTGCCAACCGTCGTGTCCGCTGCAATCTGTGAATTTTATTTCCTAAATGTAACAGCAATAATAACGACACACACATACCATCAAACATATATCCTTACAGGAATCCTTTATTCTGAAAAAACACTGGTTAACTGTTTTAATAAATTTGAACAGGATAATCGCAAATGTAGCGCAATTTATAAGTCTTCTTTTTACCAGTTGGCAGCAGTAGCCAAACATTCAGTATTTCTTCGAGACCAAAACAATGCTCTTGTTAACGTTTCTAATAAAATATAATTTATCTCAGGGCGTATATGGTTCGGGTATTACAATTAAACAAAATATTACACTATAAATCAAAATACAAGTTTTACAATTACAGGATATTACAATGTTAGAGTGTAACGTGCACACAGGCAGTTGTATAGTGGTTACCAGTTCTAAAAGGTTATGTTCAGTGTAGGCTTTAATAATTATTAAGTAAATCAAGGGTTCTTGTTGTGTTTGAAAATGTTTCGATCTTAAATCGTGTTATTAGTGAGTGTTCTTAGTGTCTGTGTGATATGGTTTCTGTAGTTTAGTTGATTAGTACTTAAAAGTCGTGTATACAAATGTGAGTGTTGAAGTACAATATAATAAGATGTCAAAATCACCAAATCCTCTTCTTGTATTCTTCCTGGTTGAAGATATGGCCCACGTCCACGTCAGATCTTCTTCCTTGTCCTACGTCCACTTCAGATCTTCTTCCTGGTTCTTGTGTCTTCTATTCCGTATAATGGGTGTTCTTCTGTTGTTGTAAAAAGTTCGTGTGGTGTGCCTCTAACTGTATTTGTATGTTTGTAACGTTTTTTCACAATTTATATTATATAATGTAGGACGTTTTACAAACGCGTCTATCCGCTAAGATCGTTGTCAAAGAAGTCTCATTTTATTTATCCGAAATTTCTGGTTGCTAAGGGTAAACTTGGAATCTGGTTGGCTAATTCGGATATACATTGTCATATACTTTCATTATTTCAGAATCTAAATTTGTTCAAAATCTTTAAATTAACATAACTTTTCCGTACTGAATGGGAATTTAAAACCATTATCAGCATTATTTTGATCTTTACATTTGCTACATTTAGACACTAAACATGCCTACCTTTACTTAAGAACTACAGATGTTACAATTTTCTTATTTGAAAATTTTCTTAAATAACTTGATATGTATTATTTTGTTTCTATATTCCTTGTATACATTATTACCTATAAATACATCTACCCTTTCGCATTTGTTTTAAAAAATCTCTAACATTATTATTCAAAATTTACTAAAGTTGGTTTCACCTGGCCTATGTACTGGTATTATTTTCATCACCATGTTTTAAAATCTTTAACAATTAAATTAACTTTTAACACTCATCAAAATTGTTTAACATATAACGTTATTTTAACAATACAAAAGATATATTATTCTAATAGTTAAATTCATGCCCACATGGCTATGATTATACTGAATCTTTGCACAAATAACTGTTTTTTTTTACTCAAACTGTATAATTGTTTGACACTTAGCAAAACATCTTTATATAGTCTATTCTGCTTTGTCAATCAATTTATCACGGTTTAACACCAGTTCTGTGGTTATATTTGTTAACACAACATAAAAAAAATGGTATTAATATCATTTAATTGATATTCCTTTAAACTAACTGTATCACCTGCTACATACAAAAAACACAACACAAATACCATGATATAAAACACTGTGCTAAAACATAAAACATGCACATTTTACAAAACAAATTCTATACTAACTAATTAGTCTTTTGCCAGTTAATTTATTAATTACTCTGACACTGTCTATGTTACATTTACTGTTTATATGGGTCTCACTCTTGTTATAAATGTTATTGTGAACAAGTTATTCCTTGTTGTTTACTGGACAATCTTATGAACGCTATATGTGACAATTATTTGTATGGTTCAAGTATCTATAATCAGGTGTATTTATATTTTCATGACATCAATTAACTTAATTATTTACTAATATTTCTTTTACATAATATTACATGTTTGGGCATATTATCCCTCAATTTGTATTTTGATTCTCTGGATATTATGATACATTAAATGAAACCATTTGTTTCTTTATAGTCCTGGTTCATAAGCCGTCTGTCTTTATAATTCTTTTTTTGGTCATTACTGAAAATTCATGTCATAATTGGGGTTGAAGGTATTTTGCATCACTTAGCCATAATCATTAATTTGGGTACGGTCAGTTGTCTTACTAGTCAGTCTAAAATGGTTAGTCGTTCCTCTTCACTATCATCTTGGAAGATATTGTTCTTCTTGTTAGCTTCTTAACCAAAGTCTTCATTAAATCAGGTACGATATTAAGTTGTTCCACATGTCATGTTACAATATTCTTTTCAGCTACATAATAGAGAATAATTTAGAAAGGCCTACTACTGTACCACAGCTTACTACTACTATTACATAACGCTAGTGTATATCACAGTATTTTCTTTTTATTTATAGAATACTATACATTTTCATTTGACATGAAAAAGGATCGTTGGAGTAGTGTTACAAAATAATTTTAAACTTTACGACTTTCTACACTTTTCTTCATTTAATGGCTACTCTGGTATTGTAACTACTACAACTTCTGCTACTTTCTACAATATAGGTACTATCTCAGATTAAATACTGTCTTTACAGGCGTGCCAATTCTATGATACCATCTATAGTAGTTGTTTTAGAATTCCTCTTGTATTGCTCTCATAATCTGAGTTTTTAAGGTATACTTATTTGGTAATTGTCAAATTTACATATTCAGATTTTACAAGGAATATTTGTTTCATCTGTAAAGATCATTATAGGTTTATGCTATTTTAATTTCGTAATAAGTTTATGAGTATGTTTTCCCAAATGCTTTGCAATGGGTAGAATTTTTCTTTATTCTCTTTAGCCCATGTTTCTTATTTTTCTTACGTGATACTTGATGCATGCACGATAGGCCTTCTCGCTCTCCATGTACACTAATCTATCTTGCTATCTGAAGACAGTTCTCTGAAATAAGTTCTAGTTGTTCCATTTTTGATACGCTGAGTCTGTCATCTTAGTCGCTTTGCGATATTGATCAGTCTAGTTTTTTCCCAGATCTATTAATTGCTGCCACTTTTTCCTAGCCTTATTATTACGTATTACTTGTTCCTTCATGTCAGTGATTTCTTGAGACTAGTAATTTTCTTCCGTTTTGTTTTTCTGTTCTATAGGGTAGTTCCAGACTGCTACCTATATTCCTCGTACATCAGTTAATCTTCTTGTTTCTTCTTTCTTAGTAAAGTCTCATTCCTAGAGGTAAAACTAATGAACTTTTTATCTATTAGTACAAATTAAATGATACAGAGTAAACAAAAGGTCTATAAACGTTATCAATCAAATGTAATAAAAACATGTAAGAATATGAATAAGAATATTATTAAAAACATTCATATTTTGCGCAGTTTACACAGTACATGCTACCTGATATTGAAAGGCTCGTTTTTCACAACACTAATATCACATGTTTGTGATGACGGCATATTGCGTCTTGATTGTGGAATCACATTACACAGGCTTGCAAATGACAGTAGGTGCTAAAACAAGTTTTAATTTCAACAAATTTTGCAATAAGTCAACTTTATTTTAAAATATTTTATTATGTTCATTAGCACACATTACAATAATACATTTGTGAAATATTTGCTCGATGGAAGCGCTGCATAAACATCGAATAAAATGTATCTGTAGTTTATTAATTTATAAAAAACAAACGGTTGGATCACTCATTTTAGTTTTCACTAGATGCACAACAGAGTAGCCTATGTCATTGTTTAACAAATTTGTCCTGAAAAGAAAAAATTCGAATTACACGAATGATGGGAAAGGTGGCAAAGGCAAGCCAAGCAGTGTAAGAGCACTTGCAGCAGTACTGGCACAGGATACTGGCGCGAAAGTGTTTGTGTTTGTATTCATATTCATATGTGTGTGTGTCTTTGCGCGCGGGCGAGTGTGAGAGAGTGCGTTCATGCGAGCAAACGGATGTTGCGCATTTGAACTGTTTTCCTAACTATATAATCTATCACTATTTATATGAGTTATTGAATGCACACTGCATTATAATATTTGAGGGTTACATGTATAAAATTAAGCATACAGCAAGTAATACACAGTTGTTTGTTACTCCATTTTAGAAGGAGATCAGTAAATAGACTTTTCTGCTTAGAATGTTCTACAAAGAAATCAGTAAATAAAATTATATAATGGAAAAAACAAATATTATATGTGTACCAGAGAAGAAACACATATTTGCATTTCCGTAAGCCTCCGTGCGTTACGTTTCAAACTGTATCAGTGGTCTCCAAGCTAAGGTTGATATAATTGATGTATAACTAAAATATTAATTATTAGTAACACAAATACGATTTTATTCCAAGTAATTTTTAATTTGTTACAAAAAAAACAGAACTTGAAGTTTATCAGTACAAAAGATATATTACATTGCAAACGTTATAAATATAGAAAAGTGCTGTCTACAAAAATTTATTAGCGTTTGAAACTTCTATGAGTTACCAGTGGATGAATGCCAGCCGGTTATTTCTGTGCGCTAATTAATTGAATAAATTACCCCAGCAATTGCTTCTAGACTTTATAATTTGTAGTCGCGCCTTTGCTTCGTTCAGTTTATTAAAGAAATAATTAAAATGTATTACAACTACCAGTGTTAAATAACTGAAGGCGGTAAAGATAAAATTAATCATTAACTGCAGTGTCTAAAAAATATTTTGACCTTACAAAAATATTACGCATTATCCGCACGCAGCGGTGTGTTACAGTTGTCAGTGAGTGTAACCATCAAGGCCGTAAGGAAAAGATGAGAAGTTATGAAAATTTTTCTTTAAATTTTTCTAGTACCCTATCACAGCTTTGTAAAATTTGTACGGGAGGGGGTGGAACTGTACTTTTTGGTAAATGCTAGAATGTTATTCAGTCTTTCGCTTACTGAAATATTTTATGTTAAGATTCAGATATTCCTTGAGTCTGTGCCACTGTCGTAAAATCTACACCACGGAACGATTTTTTAAATTAATAAACATCATAGCGAGTTTCGGATAGCAAACGAGAAAATAAATAGACCTTATCGTTATCATCTGAGGATGTTAGCGGCATATCAGAAGAACACTGATGATCACATACACAAAATTTAAAACAGTATATGTTCAGTTTAAGGTACAGTCAACTACTAAAACTACTAGGGGTGATATTGACAAGTAGTTTATATAACAGACATAAACCTTATCTTAGTCAAAGTTCCATTTTTTTCATAGAATCAAATAAGTCTTAAGAATCTTGTATAGTCAAGAAATAAGACGGATATTATTAAGAAATAAAACTTTATAAATTGGTTGATAAAAACGTCCTGTTTTCACGGCCCCTAAGATCGGTACACAAAATGTTTGGGTTATCCAGTCATGGTCCATTCGCGACAAAATAAAATGAAATCACCATTCAAATAAAATAGAGTATGAGAAGATGTCATTAGTAAAGTGAATGTCGCTTAACAGTAATAATATCGTTACAAAGACGCGTATATAACAAAATACAAGGAGACAGGTTCTTCTGTATACACTATATTGTATATTATTTGTTTTCAAAGCATACCAATAAAGTCAATTTGTTCCATCCCTTTCGTCACATAATGCACACTTCTGTATAAGACATACACATTTCTGTAGTGACTTTCCTCGATGTAATATCAACAAATGTGTCTCTTGCGAATCATTTGCAGATACGGTATATAGCAGTTTGTTTAAATATATTTGCAGTCTTCACGCGCTAAGCGATGTTTATGGAAAATACTCTATGTGAATGAGGATGTATAAGCATACAGATAATAATTTATTGAGTGGCACCGCAGGGGAAATTAGCTACTATGAACATAAACGACCTATATATAGTTCTTATTGATAAAACAAAACTATTTAAATATATTTACTGTGATACTGTGCCAGATTCTTTGTCCGGATAAAAATTAATATGATTTAAACAATGTCCGCTAGCGACGTAGGAACATTTTTTAAATAAAACTGACAGTACGTAGGGACAGAACAAAAAATAGCGGTTTCTTATCGTTGGCCCGTGTAACAAGTTTGTGCTAATTCTTTGCCTTAGATTATAGTTATAATGACTGCGTTCTACGTAATGAAAGGGACTGGTTACTAGTAAATGTAGCAAACAAGCAATAAGAACAAAAATGTAATAATCGAATGTATACTAATACAATCACACTGAAACACAGCCTTAATTGTAAAGCGTCGCTGTTAAATCTATACTAATTACCTGCTATTGTAAATTTACAGTACTGTACATTACAAATTTTGAATAAGTAATTTTGTTACACAAATATCAGAGAATGGATGTACGGTATTAGTAGTTTGCAAACTTTTATTCAAGTATCAGCAAGACTATACAACTGATCGTCATTGTTATGGGAGCGAACTTGTCCTATTCAAGCCCTTAGTCCCAGCGGCCGTGTTTGTTGCTCTTTACTAGCTCTAATAGGCTACTATTTTTTCTGTGAGTTCAAAAGAGACAAAAATTATTAATTGAATCTTGATTCTTTGAGAAAATTAAGAGACAACGCAACAGGCTATCCTACCCTTTAATACCTCTCCAAAATTATAACTCCAAAATATGTAGGAGAATTACAACTACCTATAACTCACGGTTAATGGTTATAGATTAAAGGCTCAAAATCGTTGTTCTTAAAGGCATTCTAAAAACCGCGTGTGTCGTAGAACAGGTGGATACCTTAACGTTATACTACTTTCAGAAAATATTCAACTTCTGATACTTTTTATTCGCAAACCACAAACAATTTCTCTATTGAAAAATTGTATATGGTTAGTTACAAATACAATACACACGTGTATTATCACCTAATATTTGAAAGTCTAAAATATTCATAGTTTATCCTTATGTCTGTGAAAAAATGTGTAAAATATATTACAAAATTGTTCTATGAATAATACATAAGGGCTGATAATGTTGCATAGAATAAAGGTTCTATGAGAGGCGGAGAAGAGCGCGAGGCGGAAATGAATTCAATAGGGTAGAGCCTACTTAAAAATAATAACTTGAGAACACAGTATTTTACTTTATCTTTCACGTAAAACATGTTATATTTTCACGTGTATGACTGTGTATTACGGGGAGCAATTTAGAATTGATTATTGTAATGTCTCGTTAAGAGCAAATACATGAGTTCAGGGTTATTACTCTTATTATTGGCTTGTTTTATTGAGAAATTACTCAATAATATTAGACTGGTAACTTGGAAAGATTTCTGCCGACAGTTAAAAAGAGTTTTTGATTTTATCCTAGGTGGCAAAACGAACGTCCCTTTGGTAAAACTAGGGTTTATTCATACACGTTACCCGGCACGCAAGAAGTAACCCAGGTACCACGTATTTACTTTCTAGAGCATCCTTGTTCCACGGACCCTTATTAGACGGGATCCCCGTTGCTGCGGTATAGACGGCATAAAAAACCTGCAGTAGCAGCAGTCTGCGAAACTGAACGAAAGCGCAACAACTGTTAGAGAAAAATATGTCTCAGTACAAACTAGTGTTAGAATACGATGAGTGGTTTGTACGCAATCTACACCTACCCTTCCGCCTTATGGTTTAATTTAATCGCAGCACTGTATGTCGCCGCATAAGTACAAATGTAATTTTTGCTTCGACTCTGATTTAACATTATGATGTGATTTAAGTGTGTTTCTGTTGAGCACCCGTCAAAGTTTATGGTCAACGTAAACGTTCGTTACATACTGTTACGCCATTACACACCATCCTACGTGTTTCTCGGCTATTCCAGAGGAGCCCGGCTGTAATGTGTGTGTGTGTGTGCGTACATATTGCTGCTACTTTGAGATGAAGGACGATTACGTGTCACTTGTCACGCGTCCGTAGCCGAGACTGTTCCAGACTTCACCGGTCCGCGCGCAATGTGTTCAAGGAGGCAAGCACTTACGCTCTAGTGTTTTCTAGTAACGTTGATGCGTTGTATGGATTATTCTGGAATCTCAACGGGGTATAAATATAATGTTACGACATCACAGAACAATATACGTGTTTATCGAACGTTCCAGAGAGATCCATAATGTAAGCGTGTGGCGTACGTGCTGCTAGACGCATTTTGCGAGAGAATCTTCTCGACTGTGCCGGGCTTCGCTCGGACGCTCGGCCTGTGTCAAGGCCGCAGTTAATTACGTAGTTCACACGAGAGATAAGACGCAGTTTGGAAGCTTCTGGTGTGTGAGCGGGACTATAAATACATGGCGGTAGCGGCCTTAGTTTTCAGTTCAATGCGAGATATTGGATAGTGCGGTTCGAGAGTATTAGTGCGATATACTTCCAGAGCGGTTCGAGTTATTACTGTGTACGTTAAAGTAGTTATTAGTGAAGTGTTGCGTTTTATAATCGGACGGTATAATTGTAATACAATTGAGTTTTAATATTAGTGGACATTTTATTTCGTGTGAACAATTTTCATTTGATTTGTTGTAGAGACTGTGTTGTTAATTACGAACTGTTTTACTGTAACATTTAAAGGTGTGATTAGTGACTTAATTGGTGTCTTGTACTTATTTTGTTTCCACTGTACCTACGACGATCGAGTAGACCATCGTAACAATAAGCATTAAGCAACGCTTAGTTTCAGGTTAATTGGCGATTTATTCAAGTGAGGTTCGAGTTATTGTCGGGCGATTTACACAGTGCGTTTCAAGTGGTGTTTAGTAAAAAGTGATTATAGTGCGGCATTCTTTATAGTTGACATTATTATTTGTATGGACAGATTAACTTGAATTGTTGTACGAAAATATCTTGTTGAATAACGTGTTGATTACGAACTGTTAATTGTGATAATAAAAGTTGGTTTTAAGTGGCTTTATTGGTGTATTGTATTTTGTTTTCCACTGTACCTGACGATTAAGGATACTGTCATAAAAATATTTAAATGTGTGCTGGAGAATATGCAATAACACTGAACTACAGGCACGGAAAAGACATAGTGAAATTCGTCAAATCACATAGGTTGATTGCTTTGGCTGGAATATGTGGAAAGAATATCTGAGAAAAGAATGCCTAAAATAATTCTTAAGGGAAGATTATATACTACTAGACGTAGAGGCAGACCAAGGATGAGACGGTTGGAAGGCGTAACAGAAGATTTTGCTAGCATGGAAATCAGAGGGTAGAGAGGAAGGGTGGAGAACAGGGAAGCATGGAGGAGTATTGTTGAGAAGGCTAAAGCCCACCAAAGTCTGTAACGCTAGATAAGAAGAAGATTTAAATATGTAACAATTTTTAAGACGATTAAATGATAGTTTATTTGTTTATTGACCAAAAATGTTAGGACAATATTATTTTGCAGTAATTTTGGGTACATGCCTTGTAAAGACAGATTAATTTAAAAGCTATAATTATTTGTTATACAGTACAACCATTACAGCTTTCACCGGAAATTAAACAGATCTTGGGACCTGCTAATTTTGTGTATCACAAAAACGTATTAAAATGTCAAGGTTTACGTTAAGTACTATTGGTAAATTATAAATGTCTTTTATTTTGACAACAAGAACTGTGAAAACACTAAAATTTAAAAGCTACCTTTTTTTATTACAGCCAAAACGTGTATGCCCAAGGCGAGAAGCTCTTTGTCTGAATGAGAGACTGTTTGAATGTGTATTCTCTGACGCCGATTTGTGTATGATTGTGTCATGAACCAAAAATGTAAAATATTTCACCTACACAAGTTACGTTTCTATTCATTGTTGAAGCTGCTTGGATTACATACTTCAACAATGGACGAAATACGTCATTCAGAGCAATCTTCACTAAAAGCAACAAGAAACGAAATGACAATGCTTACTGTACATAGAACATTCATCGTGTGCATTGAATGTATTTTGTATTGAATAATGTTTTCAAATGGCTTATGCAAAAACTTTTCTGTGTAAGTAGATCGTTTACGGAGTAACCAATTTAAGGGAAATGCTATATTTTTTTCTTACCCACAAACAATATATATTGTTCTAGGGCATATATAGTATCGTTCTGTAACTCCGATATGAACAATATATATTGTAAAGCATAGTTTGTTCATATAATGCATAACATTTTAATAAAAGTTTACGTTACAGAAAGTCCGGATGTAGGAACTTTGTAACCAAAACGAAATCTTTCGTGATAATATTCAAAAACGTTTTGCTACAGTCAATTTCTGAATGCATATATTATTTAGTTAAGAAGGCTGAGAATGGGAACAATGGAACAATAGGGATACCCAAAACATGTTCCAAATAAAGAATAATATATATCTTAGGTAAACCAGTCATAAATATTAAATAAATTATATATATAAAATCGTAAGTTTATTATAGAGTAGTTATAAAAGAAGTCTTATTTGCTACCATGTCTTCGTACCACGTGATATTTTTTGTCATTTTTATGTTCTTATAAAAAATCTTAAGTCATATTCAAAGTTTTTACATTGTGATCCTAAAAACAGATAAATCTAACTTTTTTATTTTGTGAAAGACAAAGAAAATTGTATGAGATTAGTACAGGATATTAAGGAATTACAACCTTAGCGCTAATTTTAAAACTTTAAATGAACAACTATTTTTTTCGTGTATAAAACATTCAGTTTTATAAAGTATAACTAATTAGGTTAGATTAAATTTTTAAAGTGCATTGTTAACTTTTCCAGGGTTCCGCATTGCAGCTGTGTTAAGAGTAATCCGCAGTAGCGTTACGATGAGAGCATGCCCACATGGCGGTTGTTCACCTCCATAATGTGTAACTTTGTCACTGACAGCATGCCCGGCTTTGTTCTGCCGATATTTTAATAAGATATTCTGATGCTGTATGACTAATTGTAATGGATATGTGTACTTATGAATACCTGAAATTATAATTTACACCCTCTTTAACATACACTCGTTATATACAGACATTACACTTATACATGTATACACGCTTAAAACACACCCATACACACACACACACAAACATACACACACACAAACATACACACACACACACACACACACATATTATACGAATACACCTACGAATACACCTATGAACGTTACAACTTGAAGAATATATTTTGTTACTTGATATGTAATTAATTACAGTTACGATGCATTTATGTCAAACATGGTATTAGTATAATACGAGTGTTATAGTGTAATGCTATTATAATTTCGCACAATACTGGCAAATGTAAGGGGGAAATACCGTACATCTCGCAAAAGCGTGTTCCTTTAACGCACAATATTCGCACGAATATTGTATAAAATATTCTTAAACTATTTAATGTTATAGGAAACGGGGGCCATTCTGTACAATTAGAACGAATACTATTGTGAAGTATTCTTACTTTAGCCGATTTTAATGGAAGGAGTTTCTCATATTCTTGATCCAGCCAATATACTGTATATATGTTTTCCGACAGTGTTGTTCAGCTACTTGAAACATCGACATGAATTGCTTTATAATGGAAACATGATATCTCATAAAATTATATGTACTTCGTTATAAAATAAATTATATGTTAAACTGTACAAAAGATATCATAACGACATTACGCTCAAATCAGATGTCAGTATCTCCCATGTCACAGGAGAATCATGTATACTCCTTAATCAAATAAACAATTTTGCAGCCTGTGGTATAGGCCTACGTATCGTACAAGTAAATACTATACGTCATACACATTTATATAAGTATATGATTTATATACAATACTTAAAAACGTTGTAGTATATCTTTTATAAAATTACTCCAATTTACTTAAATTTCTCTGAACCTATTATGCACCCTTGTATTTCTTCTTTTGCCATAATTGAATCCATATCTTACAATAATTAACTGTTATATTATTTTTTTGTTACAAGGTGATGGCTCTTCCCACTTTTCTATATGGGTTTCAGAATTGGACTTTAACGAGAGACTAGGCCAGTCGCATCAAAGCGGGTGAAATGAGATTTCTCAGGCACGTGGCAGGGTATACTCTCCATAATCATAGAAGAAACACAGATATATG
The DNA here is from genome assembly GCA_034769895.1 of Magicicada septendecula. Taxonomy (NCBI): domain Eukaryota; kingdom Metazoa; phylum Arthropoda; class Insecta; order Hemiptera; family Cicadidae; genus Magicicada; species Magicicada septendecula. Next base: position 292,181,914 of record CM068367.1, read on the forward strand.
GCAGGAACTGAATATTATGAGTATACTCGACAAGATCGCCAGTATCGGCTGAATTGGTGGGAACATCTTTGCCGAATGGATGACTGCCCACAGTGCCCACACATCCCCAAACAACTCTGGAACTATAAGCCGAGGGGACGGAGAGCTGTGGGACGTCCGAGGAAGCGCTGGAGTGACCAGCTCTAATCTTTGCTTATTTGAGACCGGAACAAACCGTCCTTGGTTTAATCCGTGAAGATAATGATGATGATGATTATTAATTTTTGTCTTAGTTGATTATAAATGACTACACAGAACTGCAGGCTTTTGACTTGATAGAATAACGTGGCCTCTATACCTACTTTAAAATTTAGAAGTCCTTACAACAGACTTCTGCAATAGACTTATAACAGAATGGTTACTGCAGGAAATGAAAGTCGAAAACAAAAAAGTAACCAGTTGTGAATAAGACACAATGAATATCTTAACAATGGCCAAAGATCATGCGTTCACATTTGCTTAGAAAATACAAGAGTAAGAAGATGGGTTTTCCTTAAAAATATTATGTTTATAAAACTCATGGATGTTTGGTATTACATGCCCATTTGTCAACCTAATGACGATTATGAGATTTACAATTAAAGGAAATGTTTTGCAAGTTTGTAGTTTTAAGTATTGATTATACTTTGAGCTGAGGGATCTGGTATAGAACTGAAAGAATGTGATATTATAATTACAGAAACAATTGTAAAAAGAAATTTTACAACTAACGTGAGCAAACTTGCTGGTAACTATTAGGAAGTGTAGGATATTTTATAAGTACGTGCGTCAATAGTGGGCTCAGAATAGTGAAATAAACAATAAATTGTAAAGTTTAATAATAATTTGGGAGTCATTCGAAAATATATTGCTTTTTATTAATTACTTGCTTTGTCTCAATGCTCTTTTAATTATCATTATTTCTTCTACGTTTAATCATTTATATTGTCCTGTCACTTAACAATATACAGTATATTTATTAACTTGACTTTGTCCAAATCTATGAAACTTTAGATATATTGTTTCATAAAAGTGTGTTCATATCCTTGTATATAATATACTACTGTGTCATAAATTGCTTTGATCCACTGAATGTCCGATTTATACCAATTTAAGGAGAAATCCACCCTAGACAGCAAAAAACACTTCATTAATTACAATTTTTTTGTATCGAAAATTCTAAGTAAATTGAGTAAAGGATAGAATTTTTTCACTTACAAATATTGAAAAATAAATTTAGTATTTTAAAGTGACTAATTATACACAAGTTTCAGAAATCAAAAAACATTTTCATATTGATCGTCGTTTTAAAATTTTAGATCAAAAACAAATGAGTCGTGAAAAAATTGGTTATAAACGAATACAATTCAGTAAAATTTTGTTAGCGATAACAGCACGTTGAAAGCCACAGAGGTTAAGATAAAGTAGCTATTGTACGAGCAATTTTCTTGCAGTGATTTACAGTAACGTATCAATAGGTTGGCTCCACTCCAGCAGCGGTTATCATCGTTTCCCAGCAGTTCAAACAGCAGTCACTTTAGTATATTCTCATAAAATTGTTTCAAGAATGTATTAAAATTTTCTTAGTTTGATGAAAAATTCAATAAAAACGTAAAGATCATGGGAAATTAATACATCACAAACTATTCTCTTGATTCTAATATATTTTATATTCTTTAGTCGTTTTTAATTAATTAATTAATTAATATTTAGCCAGTTAAATATTTATTCACGTGTCAACGGTTATTGCTTGAAAAATATAAAAATTCTCATCAAATCCTTATTTTTATATTATTATCACGTTAGTATTAAATGAAACCTATATTTCAAACTTCAAACTTATTTTTCTATATTGTGGGAAAAACTGAGGTTTAAAATTACCTCACCGTCTAAAATATTGTTCTGCATATGCATTATAGTCACATAGACATAAAGTATTATACTTATTGAAAAGAGATAATCACTTTGATATTCTATTTCTAGTGAATCAATGTAATTAATTAAGGGATGAGATCTAATCCTTATTTGAAGCATTTTGAGCATCTTAATGTCCGAGGAAGCGCTGAAGTGACCGGCTGTAATATTTGCCTATTTGAGACCGGAACAAACCATTCTTGGTTTAAACCTTGAGGATGATGATGATAAGGTATAATATTATTACGCTACGTGGATGCTACAATATTTATTTTATACACGAAATAGGCATGGGAAATATCTGAATGTAAGTCTATATTGTGTATCCATAAATTAGTCTTTGGTAAAATTAAGTCAGTTTACGATAAACGAAAACGCCAAGAATTAAAAATAATTAGTAATTAATCATTATAATTATTGGTGTTGGTTTTTGTCTAGTAACAAATTATTTCAAAAATTAAAGAAAAGAAGAAAGAAAATAGCTGGAAACAATAGATTTTTACAAAATGTTTAGGTACAAATTTGTACTGATTCCTATAGGAGAATTTGATTCCGATTTTGATACAGTGATGTGAGATGAATTTGAATAAAATACTTTACAACTAATTTAGTTATAATTAGTCCAGGTAAAACCTATACCACCTGTTTTGTAAAGTATATGGTTTAAATTGGATTTTTAAAAAACATGTTGTGTTTTTTATGTATATTCAATTGTTAAAAATAAGTTTTATTTATTTGTGTATTTCTCTTATCTAAAAACATATTAGAATTTATCAGTTATTTTTTCATCATGTTGTTATTGGTGTAATAAGTTGTTTTCATTCCTGTATTTCTGACTAGTTTATAAATTTCGCATAACCCTAGTAAATCGTGGCCCCAATGAAGGAACCCATTGAGAAGGCTTTCGGACCGTTTTAAGGAACGATTCATAAAGGCAGAGGATTTGTGTAAAAATGAAAGTTTTTTGCGTTTTTCATATTTAAAATTTTGAAAGTTTATCACATTTGAGTAAAAGATAATAACGAGATTATTTATATGTACAAATAGTTACTGTTTACAATAATTATGGATAAAATCGGGAGGCGAGGGTAAAAAACCTTTCTAAACACGCAAAAATCATATTATTTATTGCTTTGAATAAATATGATACGTTTTTTCGAAATGATAAACAGTTTTTTATTATCAAACGTATAGGGAACGAAAAAATATAGGATCATAAAGCTTCCTACAAGTTTTAGGAATAAGCTATGAAGGTCGAAGGGGAGACGCGTTCTAAGCAAGCAAATGAGTATTTGCACGTAAACGACGTGACATAAATTCTTATACGACTGCCGTATCGATGGGGTTGCCCAAAACATTCAAGATTCTAACTTTGTTCGTTTACCGATCGTTAAGGTTCACGTATCCTGTACACCCGAAAGGAATATTAAATGTTAGTTGCTTTATGTGTTTTAATATAAATTAAGGATTCAGAAAAGTTTATTTTATTTTATCCACCACATTTTTTATCTGTACCTCAAATAATAATGTAACATGTATGTAAATCATATATATATAATTTGTGATGTTATATACAGGGTGTCCCGGGAGGAGAGGGAAATAATTTGAGAAATGGTTCTACAGTGTAAAAGAATAAAAAAAGTTCATATAAACATATGTCCGGAAACGCTTTGTAAGCGAGTTACGGCTAGCGAAAGATTTCGCCCGGGTTTCGGTTCCCCCGGGTAAATGAAGACTTTCTGAAATTCTGGGAAGGGGTGAATTCTGTTGTTTCTTATGGTTTTTGACCTGAAAACTCGAATAAAACAGGTCGCAGAACTGTATCTCCCATAAGTTTCATGATATCCGACATAAAACACAAAAATCTTTGCCTAAAAACAAATTTTGGAAAATTGGAAACAATTGGAATTTTTTGTTGATTTTTATTGGCTTTATTTACACCATTTTTCTCAGAATTAAATTCTTTACAAGTTTTGTTTTTAACTTTTATGCATTTATTAGTCATTTAACAAAGTTATTGTACTTCTAACCTAAAAAAATCTTTCGCTAACCGTAACTCGCTTACAAAGCGTTTCCGGACATATGTTTATATGAACTTTTTTTCTTCTTTTACACTATAGAACCATTTTTCAAATTATTTCCCTCTCCTCCTGGGACACCCTGTGTATATTGTAGTAAAACTACAAATATAATTAAAGATTAAAGATAAATGTATAATGTGTTGATAAGAAAAAATTTTTGTTAGTTACAAAAAAACTTTTGTTTTGTTTTGTTTTGTTTAATTAATTAATTAAATTAATTAATTTAAAAATTAATTAATTGTATGTTTTTCAATTACTTTCGATTAAATAAATGAGATTTTGTGTTCTGGAAACATTTGTTTCTATAGATAATCTATTTATGTAGTTGGATCTGTTATTCTCTCTTCTAACTTTGCTCTTCTTCTTCTTCTGGAATATTCCTTTTATGACTCTAAATTATTTTTAAAAGAAATAAATAACTAGTATTTACTACGCAAATAATTATAAACGCATGTAACTGAATAATTATGATGTTTTGTTTCTTAACATTTGAAATTATGCGCCATTCTGATGCGCGTGGACCCAGGCTTGGTTGAGATTCGCTCGGGTCGATTATGAACAAAATGACAAAATATAATGCTTACAAAATTAAATATTTCAGATTCTTTTAACTGTCGAAATGGTCAGAGAGGGCAAAGAACAAGATACAATGCTTACAACTATCTTAAAATAAATTATTATTGCTGAAAAAAATAACTGTATTATGAAAGTTGTCAATTTATTAAATAAAGATCGAACCATCCGTAGACTGACGTCACTGGCTCGAGAAGGCGGTGTTCCGTTGCTGGCTAATAATCCAGTATGGCCGCCGTCACCTCGTCGACTTTCTGCTATGCAATGTTGACGATATTCTTCTCCCTCAGAAATAAAATGAGAATTCCTTTCTCTGCGAAGTTGTAGTATCCCTGGAAAATAGTGTGAAGTGTTCTTCCCTCTTCAGCGATGTCGTTCTGTGATTGTTTGTTGGTGCAGTGTTCTGTGTTCAAATATGTTGAATTCGTGTCCAGTCAATATGGTTTGAAATTTTCTCAAAATCGTGGTTGATTTCTCGTTCTCGTGCTAGATATTATTATTGCTGTTGTTCTGGATCAGTTTGGTGTTACTATTATAATTATGTTGGTGTTATATTTACTTTGGTAACCTCTGTTACACTTTTTGAGGTTGCACACAATGTTTTTTCACTATTTTATATTTTTTGGTCTTCCGTCAGTAGTTTCTGATCTGTTCACATTAACGATTAACAATAGACTGATGACTGAAAGTCGTCGTTTTGGGGTAATTTATGAAATGTCTTTTTCCTCTTCCCATTGTTTGTTTTACAAAATTACATGATGTCCTGGATTTGATTTCAACTCCTAAACATACATAACAAGTTTTCCTATTTATTGCTGTAACTCAACTATTTATTAATTTTACGAAAATCTAACTATTCAGCAATATTTTTAGGCTAATTTTACATAATTTGATATATAACTGGGTCTGTTTTAAGTTCAGATAAGCCTAAAATTTACAATTTTTGATATTTATTTTAGGGCTTATATTTTTTACAAATTTAGTATTTAAATGGTTTACAAGTGTTTTTCTGTTAATATTTCCATGAAATAATATTACTCACTCCATGATTATTGCTGGTTGTTAATAATTTGTTGTGATAATACTCCAATATTGATTAATTTACTTTTTATCAGAGTTGAGTACTCTTTAGGCCTAGTTTTACTTATTTCCAAATGAAGTTAATTTTCTTCTTTTGTCATTACATTTGTTATTATTTGTATCTGTACTGATTACATTTTCATATCTTTGTATTGTATGGGCTAGATTCTATTCATTATATTATGTAGTTTGATTGAATTTATTTATTTGAGTTTGAGTCTATGATAGATGATTTTGATTTACAATGCTGGTTTGTTTTTCTATTGTGGAGTGTTAGTTAGTTTGCCTTATACTTTTTATATGGTTTACAATTTAATACAAAAATATAACATTCCTATGACCTACTTGCCTTCTCTGCCTTAACAAACTTGAAAATTATTTAACATTATTTTGAATACAATAGAACATCTTATTATCTACTAATTTTTATATTGCCTAAACATAATAAACATATCTTAAGCTTATTATTTTTTCATTGATATTATTTAACTATAATTATTCTAAAACATCCTATTACTAATAATGCTGTCAGTTATTCACTGTCCTTTGCATTTATTATATATGAATTGATAGAACTAAAAAACATCTTATTTCTAATAACACTTTTCAGTTATTACACTGTCTGTTGTATTTAGGTTGCTTTTTTGTAATACTCACCTATAATAAAACATCTTATATCTATTATTTCTTCATTGTATCTAATTTTTAAAACATTCTTACCACTAATAGTATTCTCAGTTAGTAAACTGTCTTTTGTTCTAATGCTAATTTTATCTGGTATCTCTCTACACTAATGGTAGTCTCTTTTTAAATAATTTTAGTGCCTTTCACTGTTTATTTCTTATTGTGTGTCACTTGTTATTCATAAGTTAGGCTTACAAACTAGTTTACAGGTTCATTTTTTACTGCATTGTATCCTGTAACTTGTTATTTGGTCAGACAATTATTCATTGGGTTTAAATGTATAAGAATAGGGTATATTCCTCCTCATAAGGTTTTAGTGTATATCCCATCTTGTTGCTATCTTCTTTTTGTGGACCTCGATATATTTGTCTCTTCCTTCTCATTATATTAGCCTTTCCTTGTCTTGTGGTTTCATGGCCTTTTCTCATTTATAACTCCTTATTCATTTGTTATTGGTTTAGTGTCTTGGGGTTTCTTTGCTTCTTAACTTAATAAATTTCCCTTATTAAAATTGTGTTTACCTTTTTATCTACTTTTTCTTTCCTTTTTTACTGCTCCCCAACCTACTGGGTATATTGCTGTTTTATTGGGTTTCTATATAGTTGGTTATTTATATATGGATCAAGAGTTTTCTTTGTTATTTAGTTTGATTTTATTAACATTTTATTGACTTAATGTACAGTTTCTTTAGTTTAATCTTTAACCATTTATTATTCTCACTCACTATTGGCATTTTCTTCTTTATTCACGTTGTATTAGGTTAAAATTTTAATGTGATAATTCTGTTATGCTACAATATATATAGTAGGGTTGCTACAGCTAGTGCCGTCTCCCTTCCTTCAACCTGGCTTTCCAATTCTCCCGATGTTCCCATTGTCCTTCCTCAAGTCCTATACGTTGCATAGATTCATCCACTTCGTCCCTCCAAGTTCTTCTCGGTCTTCCCATTTTTCTCCTTCCTAATGGACTCCATTCCGTCACTTTGTTGATCCACCTATTTTGGGCTCTCCGGACATGACCGTACCACACCAATCTTTATGTAAATCATATTTATAGTTAACATGCTAACCCCTGGTGTGTAGCCAGGTAATGGCTACGCAATTTTATGCTTGCGCTACTTCGTTTTACGATAACCAACATTTTGTTGTTTTAAATGGTTTGAAGAGCTTGCTTCTCATTATGACTACAACTGAATTTTCCATGTGCAAATGCTTTAGGAATTTTGAATACTATAGAGCTACTAAAATACTCTTAGTGCAATCATAGCTTCCCAAAATTGTTACCCTAGACGTTATACATTTTCATACATAAAGTGTGTTTATATGTAGACTGACAATTTTTCAATATATACGTAAAAGTTAAATAACATAAATGATCGTTGTCATACTTTGTTCTCTAAGCCACTCTAAACCAATCTTGCTTCTGATTTATACATCCATCTAGACGTAATTTTATTATTTTCCTTAAAATCTATTCATTGATGGGATTATCCTGTAGTTTTCGGATTTCCCTGTACTCGCCCCTCTTAAAAATAAATATTACGTAAGCTTCCGCACAGTCTACATATAGTTCTTTAACACTTTTCTGATAATTGCATGTACGAGGAGAAGTCTCCATTAACATTAAGGTATGAGTCCCACTGTTGCACTAATCTGTAGATTCCCTGCTGGTAAAATTCTTGCGGCTGTTTCCGGAACCATTCGCTAACAACAAACTCTACCCAGCGTCCGATTTGAACCGCCGTCCTTTTATTGATTTCTTTAATGGACCAAAAATATGATAATCGCACGGGGACAAGTCGGGATTGTAAGGTGGATGTTGTAAGGCTTCCCACTTTATACGACCAAGCAGATCTTGACTCGATCTGACATGGCGTCGCATTATCATGCAGAAAAGTGACACCATTTGTAAGCTTCCCCGGGACGTTTATTCTTGATGCTGACCCGTAAGCGTTTTAAGCTCTCTGCATATCGCTCACCGTTGATGTTGACACCAGGTTCTTTAAAATATAAGAGCAGTACACCTTGATAATCAAAAAATACGGTCACCATTACTTTTCCTGCCGAAGGTTGGGACCGACATTTTTTCGCCTTGGAGATTGTGCATGCTTCCACTTCATACTCTGGTTTGGATTCTGGTTTGTAGTGATAACACCAAGACTCATCACCAGCAACAATTTGGTGTAGAAAAGTATTACCTTGTTGTTGATATCGCACTGTAATGATAAGGCCGAACGCAAATTTTTCTGCCAATCAGTAAGCAGTCGTGGAATCCACTGAGCAGCAACTGTGTGATAGCCAAGACTATGAATGATGGAATGAACAGTTCCCACGGTGACGCTCAACATTTGAGAAAGTTTTCTTACTTTTATGCGCCTATTTGCGCGTAAAGCAGTTTCCAGCTGTCTCACATTTTCATCTGATGCTGCAACACGTGCAGGTCCGGGACAGGCCAAATCTTTAGTGGATTCTCTTCCTTGTCGAAACGTATTGCACCATTCGACCTCTACCGTTTGAGAATAACTACAGTCACCGTATACAGCTTTTATTCTCGTATAAATTTCCATTGGTTGACGCCCCTCAGCGGCCAGAAACTGAATAACGGCACGCATATTATCTTTGGATGGATTTTCTATCATAGATACCATTTTTCAACTCGACCACAACGCTTAGAAAAGAGGAAACTGCAAGTATTTTTGACAGACGCGGCACTAGTACTTAAACAGATGAATTCCGTCGCCAATTCGACGAAGTCACGGCTGCACAGATCAAACGCGTTTCTACTGAACAATCCTCGTATATCACACAAAATTTCTTTATTACCTGCAAATTATAAATTCACTTTATATTCCTGTAGGCTAGTCCTATCACATTTATTATATGATCTTCTGCTATAAGTAATCAGACGTCGCCACCACATGTTCTTTGTCTTGTTTTTCAACTTGTCTACTAGTCTTCTTTGTAACTAAATTAATGTAAACTTACATGTAGAATTAATAGTAGTGGATAACAATCTCTGAACTAGTTTAACATAAAGTGTTAAAACGAGATAATTTATTTATACAAATACAATCAAAAGAATCATGTACTTGCGACAGTTTCATCACAATTAATTTTGCGAACAGATAAGTTAGGTATATGTTTTCACATATGAAACGAAAGAAACAATATGCTTTTCACGTAAAAAACGATTCTAAAATCACACTAAATACTCTAACATAATAATCCGTCTTCTTAATTACAGATTTCATATATGTTTAATAAGCTTAGTCAAATTCCGGAGATATTAATTCGTGTTATCATTAATTATGGTAAAATGTTAATGATCGTAGTAATATAGGTCCTGCACTCAGTTTAAATGTTTTTAAAACAATTTTTAATTAAAAAATATTTTAATAATGTCGAATGCGTAGTGTGCCGTACAGTTCTTTGATAATACAAAAATCAAAATAAACAGTGGCCGTTGGCAAGTATAATGTTAACCTTGATTATAATGTGTATTTGTAATAAGCATAAAATGAGTATAAAGTGTTCCATGGACAGCTTAAAGGAAATGAAATTTACAAAAGATGAAGTGAGAACTCAAGAAACATTTCCTGGTTCATAGAAACACAGATCATCCTTGTTGTTACAGTATTTTTAGTTAAATGAAGCGTGCTAATACTGTAGTTAATCGGAGTCATGAAACACACTAACAACCCCCTTCTTTGCGGTAGAACATAATATTTTAGATACAGTCAAGGATTTTGGCTACGTGCCAACTCTTGTACTTCACTATTGTTTTCTCACTGTAAATTGACCCACAATTGATAGTGTGTTTACAGTATACAGCTAGGCTAAATATGAGTACTTAATTTATATTCAGTTATATTTGTATAACTTTAGTTATTTTCACAAGTATTTATTAACGGTAATAATGCCTACAGGATTCCAAATTTGGAAAACCTATTATGGATTTACTTAAAGTTGCAAGGTCAAATAGTCACTTGTAAAGAAAGAAAATTAGCGTAAGAAATAAACTAATACAAATAAATATGAATCATGCAAATTATTTTTTAAACACTGGATTATCCAGTTTAATGAAATTAACATTTTAAAATGTATAATGTATTACAATAATTTTTGTAACGGTAAACTAAGTAAGTCTGGTTTCTTTACTGAGTACTGTATCTGATTTCTTCGACTTATCGTAAATAAATGTTTGATGTTGCTTGTAAAGTTGAAATGTTTAACAGAGTATATTAAAATATTGCGCAGTGTAAATAGTTTAGTAGACGTATGTACATTTTGTGTTACGTGTTGTTTCTGTTACACTCATGTAACTAATAGTGGCCACGCGATAAGGAAGGAAAGCTACAGGTCTACCTATTTTTACTGACACATATTCCAGCCTCTGCTGGTAGCCGATTGTTTATGAGATACTCATACTTTCTACAGAAGAAGACTCGTTTTCTTTTTTTTCTCTTGATTTTGGCAAAGTTGTAAAACGTGAAATTCTGCAAAGAATGGAAGCAACCTAATTTACAAACAATTTTCTTGTATATAATCTGTATTAATTACTAGTGTAATTTGTAATTAATTGCCAATATTACCAATAATGGCAATTGAATGAATTACATTTTAATGTGTGTGTACGGGGATATGCACGTATGTGTGTAGGTATATATACTGTGTGGAGATAAACACATTATACTCCAATTGTTGGTTGTACTGAGTTTATTCGTAAATATGAACAAGGAACTTTTATCAAATTCTTCCGTTTGCACATGAGGAAAAGAAAAGTGTTGTGTATTCTTCTATTTATACAATTACCAGTCAGCACAATCGTAACAATCAGTAAGTTTTATAATTCATATTTGTATTTTTAATGTTTGTCATATAGCCTTCTCCTCCTCCTATGGCGCTGCAGCCCGACGTCAAGCCTTGGCGTACTCTATCGTGACTCTCCACCTCTCTCTATCAGTAGCAAAGGACTTCCATCCTCGCATTTTCAACATCTCTCTGGCATCCACAGCGACAGCATCTTCCCATCTTTTCCTTCGACGACCTTTTGGTCTTTTACCATCCGTACTCCCAATAAGATCTCTTTTAGGTGTGGCCTATGGGAGTGGATGCGATTAAATGCTTTACAATGAAGAGAAAAGCACTAGCCTTTCTACCCCAACTCCAATCTCACCTACAAGGCGGTAGGCCCTGTTACGCCGAGCAACCCATTGCAGGGTTGTGGTAACCAAAAGATGGGTTGGCAAGCAGAAGATAGAAGGGTGTCCTGCCAGGGTAGCCCGGGGTTGACCTGGATCCCTGACCTGGCAGGATGGTGTACGCCGGCAGCAGAGTGTTCATCTAGTGTGGAGGCTGAGGAACCTCTAGTAGATCAACGGTTGCACACATAGGCTGAGTTAGTTATCCTAATGCGACCAGGCGGAGAACACTCGTCAGCCGAAGGCATGAAGAACGGCCTGAAATCAAAGTTCCTAGTCCACCAGGTTGGGGGTTGGGCTACAGGCTAACAACTGGTTCCTGGAAAAAAGTATGTTAAGAAAACTCTTGATGAGCCTCGTAAACGATTTGTATATATATATATATATATATATATATATATATATTGTAACAAGACATATAACTACCATATTTTAAATAACAAAATATAAGTAACATGTCATGATAATTGAGGGGGACAAGACCCATCAAGTATTTACAATGAGAATGCCAAGCATGAAACTACATAAACACACAATTGAAGAAGAATGAACTCACAACGCAGGAGTTAATACAGTAATGGTAATAATAATTAATAACAAGAAAGAAAAAAGAATAAATAGTGATTATACAACAGAAACAATAACCCAATAGATTCGGTCAGTAAGAAGCCAATAAACCAAGAAAGAAACATATTATGAGGAAGAAATAATAATACTGATGACATCAATCAGAATGGTGACCTAAGAAGAACCATAAAAATAAAATGACGAGATAAGAAGGCCTAATGTGAAGTAAATAGCCAACACCAGTAAAGTACTAACTGAGAGACTTACAAATTGTAGACAAAACACTAACTGACTAACTTAGATGACCTATATATAACCAAAAGTCTTGTAAATGAGCAGGGCATCCCATATTAGCCAAGAGAGTGAAAGTAACAAGAATGTTAGTACAATAAGAAGCTGTAAACAACAGCATAATGACATATTATGCACAGCATTAATGTAAACAAAAAGAAAATCAAAATTGTCTAATAACTGTAATAATTGTTAACTAAGTAATGCAAAAATGATAACAGAAAGAAAAAAGAACTAATTAATGAATTACAGGTGATAATTAATAACATAATACTAGTAAAAACAAGATTAAAAATGTAAATTTGTATCAACTCAGTTTACCCATTGTTGCTACAAAGGGGGAAGACACATAACCTAAATACAGGTACTTTCCACCTAGATTCATACTTATTAATAACTAAAACAAGTTTAAACTAAAATCTCTTATACACAAAATCAAGTAGAGGTGATAAGGTTTCTACCAGTGCCAAGATCAGCTAACTAGAGTAGTATTTATATGAGTATTAATGTAAACCATATGAACAAAAACAGACAAAATGAGAATCGTCATGTATAACTTAGATAAAACATATTGTAGAGTTAAACAGGAATAAAAAGGGAGATACCTGTATGATAAATAAGATGTTATATCACTAATATGATAGTGTAAGAGAATTATAATCAATAATGTAAAGCATTATAATCATAATTAAGCACGTCTGTCATGTGACACTAGATGTAAATACTGTTGTTCAATTCTCTATACAAAAGAACAGACAAATGTATTAAAAACACCAGATTAGGACTCAATGTAATAACTGTAGTGAACTATTCTAAACCAGATAGTGGCCTGAAAGGACACTACTTAATTAGAAAAGAATTAAACTAAACGGACACCTGATAGTGATATACAGAGGTCACTAAATAGACTAAAAAACCAGGGAATAACAATATATTCCCATTAACAAAGTCAACCAGTAGTTGTAATGACACGCTATATATAATTGGGACAACATAGAAATTGCCCAGAAACTATTTCTCATAAATAGTTAATCAATTGAGTTAGTAGACTCATAGGCCTAAGACAATGTTAGCATAGAAGTTGTATTTTTCAATCTATTCATGTTTTACGTACCGAGTCACTTTATGGTTAATATAATTAAATTACCTTATTCGGTCCACCTTAGTGACACTAGCTTCTGTCGTTTAATGACGCGTTTCGGGATGAAATCCCATCTTCAGATACACAATAATCAAAACGTAAATGTATACCACATTTTGTGGTTTGTCATAATTTAAAATGTTTAAAATCTTTAAAAAAAATATATATAAAACGTAACAACTGAATCGCTCGGAGCGCTCGCATGCATGCACGCTGTACCACGATTTCCTTACGACTGGCTATAATTATCATTCAACCGTATAGCAGTGTCAAACAGGTTATTAGATCCGAAGTTCATTTGATCATTTAATATGTTATTTTTGGTTATTGCGTTTTTTGTAGCTTTGTATATTTCGAACTCCTCTAGGCTATCCATTAATTTACCCTTCTTGCAAGTATGCAACGCCACGAAATTGTTTTCGAAACTAGTATAACTATGATCTTTTGCTATTAAATGTTGTGCAAAACTGGAATTATTATTATTTGTTTTTGGAATGTGCTCTAAAATTCTTGTATAAAAATCTCTGCCGGATTGGCCGATGTAGAATGCTGCACAATTATCGCATTTAATTTTATAGACTCCTCATTTATTTTTTAAAGGAATGTTTATTTTAGTTTTGAAAAAAATTTTTAAATTATTACAGGTTTTGAATGAAATAGTATATCCTTTACTTTTAAAAACAGATTTTAAAATATTTGGCATCAAACCAGTATAAATAGCTGAAATGAATTTTTTATGTTTTTTATTATGTTGGTTAATAATATTGGTATTTTTATTTTCTAAGCGTTTTTTATGTTTCAATATCATTCTATCAATTATTACTGGCCTGTAACCATTATTTAGAGCTATTTATTTTATAATATTTACTTCTTGATCATAGTCTTCGTTATTAAGGGGAACACAAAGTAATCTGTCAATAAAGCTGTTAAATGCAGCCATTTTTTGGGCTGGAGGATGAAATGACTTAGCATGTATAACCGTATCTGTGCACGTGTGCTTTCTGTATATTTTGTATCTCAGGTCATTACCGTTATTTGTTATGGTTAGATCCAGGAAATTAATATTTTCGTTATTTTCAATTTCCATAGTGAATTTTATTGTCTTATGTATTTTATTTAAATAGTTATTAAATGACTCGAGCTGTCTATTGTTACCATTGAAAATAACAAAGGTGTCGTCCACATATCTTGAATAATATACTATTTTATTGTCAAAATAATTGTTTTTTAAAATTTTAGTATTTTCTAAATGATTCAAATGAATATCAGCGAGGATACCTGAGAGTGGAGAACCCATTGCTAGGCCCTCATTTTGTTTGTAGTATGAACCATCAAACGAAAAATAGTTTTGATTAAGTACTATTTCTAATATTAACATTAGCTGATTAATTTTGATAAAATTAATTTTAATTTTAATTTATGTGGTATACATTTACGTTTTGATTATTGTGTATCTGAAGATGGGATTTCATCCCGAAACGCGTCATTAAACGACAGAAGCTAGTGTCACTAAGGTGGACCGAATAAGGTAATTTAATTATATTAAGTTGTATTTTGTCCATAATTATAAGTAAATAATAAGTAAGGAGTGTCAAAGGACTTGAAGCGCATAATCTCGAAGAGATACGATTGTCATTAGCTAGTTATAATCCAAGAATATATACAGTTAGTTATAAATAGTGTAAAGTGTTCATCTCAAACAATATCTTCCTTAATCATGGACGAAAACATATCATGAGTGGACTCTAAATTAAGAGCCAAATGTTCGCCATGCAGTGGTAAGCTTAGATTTACAATCTAAGCAGTGATAAGAAAGTTATGTAAATTTTAAAATATTTGAGTGAGTTTGAAAATGTGTCTAGCGTCAGTTCGTAATCTCGAACTCAGCAACCCAAGCTTATGACAACAATTAAATAATTTCGCGAAGGGGGTATGTGCGGTAAAGTAAAGATCGTCAGCCAATCAAATAAGAGAAATCGACAAATTTTACAAGGATCGCAGACGAGAACGGCATCAACATACGCCACCTCGAGGAACTTTTGGAATAACCCTTGATGTGTACAGACGGCAGCTCGACTTCGCCAGAAAACAGCTGTTTAACCTAGCTTGTGCGCGTCATCGATGTAAACAAAAGCAAATCTAACCTAAATTTGTGCGATATAATAACAACTTTACAATTAAAGCTGAATGAAGAATAAACAGTGCGAGTATACGAATTACTAAGTGTATAATCCCTAGCAATTCCGCGATACAGGGAGTAAAGTGATTTTTTTTAATATTAATTATGGAAGTTGAGAAATGACGATATTTATCGAACAACATTAATGCAATGTGTATAGACTAAGGTATATAGGGCATTGCACCCTATTAATTTCACTCAGCAATTATTTATAGAGATAATCCTCAGATTCATTTTATATAATTAATAAATAAGAGTTCTGAAGACAATAATAGTTTGTTACATATAAACACTGAGTGTGTTACAATCACACACCTAAATGAAGTCATTATAACGTTAAACCAAGATTAACCTAACGATAGTTAGTAAGAAATTTGAGGATTGTCAGCTGACGAAATTAATTAACGAAAGTTAACCAATGCAAATATAATTTACGTTTATTAATATAGGAAGAGTCTACTACTATTTTAAAATATTTCTTTATATTATTAATAAAAGCATGTTGTACCAAGCGACATAATATACTGATAATTAAACGATTACCTCTTGAAGGAATCCAGTATAACGATTCAGATGATTCGTTAAGGAACACTGCGTTGAGTTAGTATTTTATTACGTTCACGTTTTATGTATGGTAAAGAGTTCTTTTAACGTTCATTAAGTCATTTAACATTCATTGTCGATTGACAATTAAACAAGCTAACCTATAATGCCGAAATCAGGCATGGTTATAATTTTATCTGTTATAAATTAAGATGTTATTGATTTGTAATCACTCTCCGACTACCTAATAATGGTAGAATAAGTTTTTCTAGTTACTTTATTGGTATTCTGCAGGCTAAAAGGACCTACACATTAATAAAATAGTTAACCAAAAATTATGTTAATCTAGTCTGATGTTTGTAGATCAGAACTACCAACCCTGGGACAACTTTTTATAAAATTAATTTCCAATGTAAAGTAAATTTGAACCTAAAACGGTTTATGATATTTTAAAGAAATATTACAATTAAATAAATTACAATTTTCATACAGCAAATTAGAGTCAGACGGTTTATTTCAATAGACTAGGTCATTACAGGATAAGTGAACGTCTCTCAATGGATGGCACGACAGACAGCGGCAATTTGAATTGTGATAAGTAAATCTAAAATTAGATTGTCACATCAACACTGCGAAGTCAGCCAGAATCACCTCAAGTAAGTAGTTATTTCATACAAACCAAATGTACTTTCAGTGAGAGATCAAGTTCACAGATTCACTTAGTCGACAGAAGAACGTCACACCCTAAACGAACTTCGAAGAAAAATAAATTGAACTATATTATCAACACTTTAAATGTTTCTTAAAACCACGTCAAGAGTTATTCACCGAATTAATTAATGGAATTAACCCCATATTAATTAATTTAATTAAACAATTAAATTAAATTAAACCAAAACAAAAACTAAATAAACTTCAAAAGTCAAAGTTATTAAACATAAACTTTAAACTTTAAAATAAAACGTAATACAAGATTCAAGGACCGGTACTATCTTAACACTACAAATTGACGACAACAACGTGTGGCTTGTAACACGTAAGTAACAGATACCAGATACATTACTATATATATATTACAACGCTCCCTTTTATCTAACACAATTATCTAATATTTTGAATGTTAGATAAAATGTTACTTACCCGTGATATTACTTTACCTGGGCGCCAGAACAAATCCCAGATACAAATGACACGGTTTCAGCTTAGCTCAGCGCATGGAGACACTCTTTCTCAGGATTCGTTCAGTGATTGTGGTTTTCAAGGGGAATCGTTACAAATAACACTTTAATATTTGCTTGATTATTTTAATTAACGTTTTAATCAATTATTTTTAAACTTGAAAATGCTAATGGTAGGACTTATTTCTACCCTAACACTTATAATTACTGAGTGAGTGTCAAAAGTAACGATTAAGACGTTCAAACGACCTATGGCTCTTATCTGGTTTAATTAAGAGATTGCTATCTCCCAAACCAGTGCTAAAGAACAGGTCTGCAATAATTTGCACGTCCAATACTACACCTCACTTTCCATTCAACACTCCTATACTATGTTAGAGCTAATCTTATAATTAAAATACAAAGTGTGAAATTCTTAGTGTCTTTTAAAAATTGTTTATTGCTTTTATTATTTGTTTAGTGCTTATTTCATTGATCAATGAATCTATTTCTTACTGTTTGATGCGTTGACCGAAGATAGGAATCCTTAGGGGTCCTCCTTTTGATGGTTTTGCACAGAAGAATTGATGTTGATCAATGCTGTAGAAGATGCCCTGGCAATTACAGATGCTGTAGCCTTCTGTCGCACAGGTCCTTCACGGCTGGTGATTAATTAATTAATAATTTAATTAATTAACGTTGTTTTACGCAGCGAGAGTTGTTGAACGGTACTAGTTCATCTTCACTGCGGACTACTTCCCGAATTTGATACTTAATTACACTTTTGCGTGATTGAAAATTTTCTGTACGTAATTTATACACGACTAGCGCATTGAAGATCCGAACGAAGAGTGATGCTACCCCTCGCTTTGAGTTGGCGTCAGTTTTAAATACGGGGTTCTGGTTGGTTGTTCAAATAAATCATGCGTTTTTCCAGTTTTGACAATCTCGAACAGGTCGACGAAACACCCCATGACAGGTTTGAAACTGCAGAGAATTTCTAGTTAAAATCGTACTTCCTGTGTTTGCAAATCGATTGATTACAGGTATTTTCAAACGTGTTTTCAAAGATCTGACCACAGAATATTGTTGCTTAGGTCTTTATCTGTGTGTGTGTGAAAACACCTAATTCCTACGTAGCATAATTCTCTCGTTATTCCTTTTGGCGTTCGTCTTCCGTATAACTTCTTCAATTGTCAATTATATTAACTGAGATTGCGGCTATTTATAAAGCTTCACTTGCTGAATATAAAGCTGTTTTCAGAATAGCCGTATATTTATTAGTTTTTAAGTTATCACAGGTTGAACTGATAATTTGTATTGAGTAAATATTCATGTTCGTACCGGTATCGGATGTCGCTGTGACGAGGTTAGAGTGAGATGGCTGCGATTGTACGCTCTCTCTCTTGCTTACGCTGCTATACTCCCTCCGTCAGACACTTTCATATAACGCTCAGATAGGACGCTAATATGAATCGTTATATATACCCCCACTCGGTATAAAAAAAAATTGATTATTTTATAAATCATTATTTTTTTTTTCTAATATACAGTTTTACACTGATGAAAAATTTGCACATATTCTTTCGCACTTTTTCCCGCACAAAACTTGCACTAATACAATTTTCCTTACATCTATCTTATAACTAAAGATTACAATGTTACTTAACCTAACATGGTATATTGGAAATTTATATGACCATTAATATTTTAATCATCATTTTGGCTTAATTAATGTCAATAATTTAAATAACAATACTAACATTTATTTAAATAAAATTTATTATTATTATCATTGACCTTGATTCAAAACAATTATATATTTATTTTATTTGACCATGTTTGACTCACATACCTTATTGGCTCAAACTATTATTTCTTTATGGGTCAATATTTTGTATATTCTTCCTCCTATGGGAACATAGCTTATACAGCTTACCTCCATATATAGAAACTCCTGGTTTGGTGTTGGTAACTGCACTTCTCCAAGCTACACTAATCCTAGGGTCTTGTTGATGAGTCCCTATTTCCTTAAGTCGTCTAACTACTTCAGGTTTTGTTATATGCTTTACCGTGTAAATACCAATATCATTGCTACTACATTTAATGTTATCTGTTTCCATGTTGTTTTCTGATGGTGGATTTCTACTGAGTACATCTACTACCAAGTTGTCTTTCGCTTTACAATATTGTATTTCAAATTGATACTCTTGTATAGCCAAGATCCATCGAGTCAGACGAGCACCTAGCAATTTACACTTTAATAAAAATACTAACGCCTTATTGTCGGTTATTATAGTAAGTTTAGCACCCAGAATATAACTTCTAAACTTTGACAGGCTATGCACTATCGCTAATAGCTCTTTTCCTGTCGTAAAATAGGTTAATTCTGCCTCTTTAAGTGTGTGACTTACAAATCCTAATACCGCTTTTTGGCCCTTCTCATCAATCTGATACAAGTGTGCTCCAATAGAAATATTGCTGGCGTCTGTTTGCAAGTAAAATCTTTCTCCTATCTTTGGATGATTTAATACAACAGTATTTATAAAAAAACTTTTCACTAGTTGCAGCGCTTCATCGTGGTCCTTTGCCCACTTCCATTTAATCCCTTTGTTTAACAACTTAACAATGGAACAGTACTTTCCGCGTATTTACTTGTAAACTTTTGGTAGTAGTTAGCTAAACCTAGAAATGACTTTAGCTGCTTGCAGTTCTTTGGAGTTGGAAATTCTTGTATGGCTTTTACCTTCTCTGAGTCCGTGGTTATGCCTTCCACTGAGATTCGGTGACCTAAAAACTTAATTTCCTCCGTACCAAACTCTGATTTCCTTAGATTCAGCGTCATGTTTGCTGATCTTAATTTTTCAAAAATATTCTTTAAATGTTTTAAGTGCTCCTCGACAGAATATCATCTACGAACACTAATGTATACTTCTCTACCTCATTACCTAAGGCACTGTCTAAACACCTTACCATTGCAGCTAAGCTGGTGCTCAGGCCAAAAGGTACCACTTTAAATTGGTAGCACTTGTTTTTATACAAAAATGCCGAATACTTTCTATCACATTTTCGGATGGGAATTTACCAAAATCCTGATGTTAAGTCCAATTTGGTCATATACTTAACCCCATTACATTTTTGGAACAATTCTTCCACACTCCTAGCGCACTCGTAATCTGGTACTAATAAAGAATTTAATTTCGTAGCATCTAGGCATAATCGGATAATCCCGTTCGGCTTGGTGACAACTACTAAAGGGTTTATATAGGGACTACTTGCTCCCTCTATAACACCATTCGCTAACATCTGTTGGATCTCTTTTCTACTTCATCTCTATAATGTAGAGGGATTGGATAAGTCCTTTGTACAAATGATGCATTTTCAGTTAGTGTTAACTGATGTTCATAGACCCTATCTCTTCCAGGCTCTGTTCTGAACACATCACTATACTCACCTACGAGTCGCTGAATTTGGTTCTGTTGCTCGTTGTTCAACTCAGTCCCAATGTTGATTTCTGGAGTATCATCAATACAGTGCTGGTCACTCCTAACGTCAACTACAGGTTTCTCTATATACCCTTTTATGACACTTACCGAGTTCCAATGCTTAAACTCTTTAATGTTTACATTTATTTTATTTGTATTAATTTCCATCGTAATGGTATTTCTTTTAAAATTTATTTCTGCCTTCCATTCGAGTAACGTATCTACCCCAATAATACAATCATGAATGAGTTTCGGGACTATAAGAGCTACAATTTGGGTTTGGTTACCATTTAAATTGACAGGTAAATATATTTGTTCAGTTATCTTTTGCTTTTTGGCTCCAGTGGCTCCCTGTACATCACAATGTTTTACGGGTAGTCTAGGACAATTTCGCAACTGACAATTATCTACAAACTTTGAGCTGACACAGGTAACTTCACTGCCGGTGTCTATAAGCGCTCTTACTAGTAG
Source organism: Magicicada septendecula (assembly GCA_034769895.1). Taxonomy (NCBI): domain Eukaryota; kingdom Metazoa; phylum Arthropoda; class Insecta; order Hemiptera; family Cicadidae; genus Magicicada; species Magicicada septendecula. The sequence goes on from CM068367.1 coordinate 292,203,298, forward strand.
ATTACTGATCTTACAAATTATTTCCGGACATTCAGGATACTGGTTTCCACCCACTTCTTGCTCCTCTTTTAACAAGAACTCCCTATCGCTCACTTGTTTTATATTATGTACTACGTTCTTCTTACCTGTTTTCTTTGGTTGTTTCACTGCAGGTAATGGTAGGTTTAGCTTTGTTTCTTTTCTACCTGCAGTGGTTTTTCGTTTCCCGTATTCATTTTACTAGTCGACGGTTGCTGCTCGGTAGAGGTTATAGTTGTTCTACATACTTTACACCCTTTATTTGGTTTGTTTTCTACACTCCTACTTCTACGCTTCTCTTCCAATTCCGGGCGATTTTGGGGTTTATTACCCGGATATGGGGTAAACCTTTTTTCTTTCGGGCGTTCATTGTCTCTCCTCTTAGTTGAGTAGAAAGTTGGTTCTTGATGATCGCCTCTAGAGTAGTTACTCAGCTGATTACTTACACGCTGTAGGTCCCTCTCTAAATCTTGACACTCATCTACAACCATTATGAACTTTTCTAGAGTATCCACTCCTCTAGTAGTGGTTGCTACTCTAGTGCGTTCTGAGAAATGACGCGCTAGCTTATATACTAGGTCTCTCTCTTCTATTGGTGGTGTTAGATGCTTGACTTGCGCCATTACGTTAAGCACATAATTGGTGGTTGTCATATTCATTGACGGGTGATATTTACCAAATTCTAGATGATCGCGTACCCTTCTTTGTATCTGAACGTTCCAGTACCGAGCAAGGAATTTTTCACTGAAGTCTGAGTAGGTTTGGACTCTGTCCGAGATGACTTTCCACCACGTACCTGCCCAATTCTTGAGAAATCGGCCTAACATGTCCTTCTTGTCCTCGTCGTCCATCAGTGGATTTACACGAGCTACATAAGCCTCAAATAGCTTTAGAAATTCCACAGGATTCTCATGTGGGTTTCCTTAAAATGCAAGGTTTTCCGGTTCTTCCTTATAGCCGCCACACCTCACGACTTTGGTTTGCTGTGACTTCATTGCCTTAGTCAGATCCTCCCGCATTACCTTTAATTGCTGTTCCACCTTTTGATGTACTTCGTCACTGTTAACCTTACTCTCTACCTGTTTCTTAACTTCTCTAATATTCTCACCCAGTTGTGTACACTCTTCCCTAGTATTCTGGATTTCTTCTTTATTTAGAAGCGATTGTGTTTTTAATTCAGCTGTTACTTCGCTGAATTGTTGGTTAATGAGGGTTACTTTTTGTTCTACCTTTCATGAAATTCGTTTCTAAACTTATTTAGTTTTTCGTCTTGACGGCGAAAATTAGTGTTTACTTGTTTCCTAAATTTTTCTAACGTAGTTTTAACCTCTTCGGTATGTTTATCAAACCTACTATTACTCTCATCTATTTTACCAGCTAAATTAGTAGCTAAATTTGCTATTTTAAATGTCTATTTTAAATGTAGCTTCTTTACTACGTTGTTCTATTTGGCTAGATAAATTTTCGTTTATTTGTTTCATTTCGCTAGACAAATATATATTAGTTTGCTCTATTTTATTATTAACATTAGTTATTAATTTTTTATTACTTTCTTCTAAACTTTTATTATTTTCATCAATTTTACTATTGGTACTTTCAATTTTACTTTCTATATTTTCAATTTTATTATTAGTATCTTTTATTTCACTAGACAATTTATTATTTGTATGATCAATTTTACTTTCAATTTTAGTGGTCAACTGCTTAAACATTTGGTCAACTGCTGCCATATCTACTGCTGATGATTTAGCCATTTTTTTATAATTTATTTTTTAACAAATTAATTTAACAATTATTTAACAGTTATTTGTAACCTTGAATTCCACTTCGTTTCGAATTAATTAATATTACAATTTAACTAATCACTTGGGTAAAAGCAACGCCAAATTATATAACTTTCTTTTGTGCTAAATTTGGTGATTTAATCGAGCTTCTTCGAGTTTAATCGGGCCCCTTAGTTGGCCGCGCCAAATCTATACAACGCTCCCTTTTATCTAACACAATTATCTAATATTTTGAATGTTAGATAAAATGCTACTTACCCGTGATATTACTTTACCTGGGCGCCAGAACAAATCCCAGATACAAATGACACGGTTTCAGCTTAGCTCAGCGCATGGAGACACTCTTTCTCAGGATTCGTTCAGTGATTGTGGTTTTCAAGGGGAATCGTTACAAATAACACTTTAATATTTGCTTGATTATTTTAATTAACGTTTTAATCAATTATTTTTAAACTTGAAAATGCTAATGGTAGGACTTATTTCTACCCTAACACTTATAATTACTGAGTGAGTGTCAAAAGTAACGATTAAGACGTTCAAACGACCTATGGCTCTTATCTGGTTTAATTAAGAGATTGCTATCTCCCAAACCAGTGCTAAAGAACAGGTCTGCAATAATTTGCACGTCCAATACTACACCTCACTTTCCATTCAACACTCCTATACTATGTTAGAGCTAATCTTATAATTAAAATACAAAGTGTGAAATTCTTAGTGTCTTTTAAAAATTGTTTATTGCTTTTATTATTTGTTTAGTGTTTATTTCATTGATCAATGAATCTATTTCTTACTGTTTGATGCGTTGACCGAAGATAGGAATCCATAGGGGTCCTCCTTTTGATGGTTTTGCACAGAAGAATTGATGTTGATCAATGCTGTAGAAGATGCCCCGGCAATTACAGATGCTGTAGCCTTCTGGCACACAGGTACTTCACAGCTGATGATTAATTAATTAATAATTTAATTAATTAACGTTGTTTTACGCAGCGAGAGTTGTTGAACGGTACTAGTTCATCTTCACTGCGGACTACTTCTCGAATTTGATACTTAATTACACTTTTGCGTGATTGAAAAATTTCTGTACGTAATTTATACACGACTAGCGCATTGAAGATCCGAACGAAGAGTGATGCTACCCCTCGCTTTGAGTTGGCGTCAGTTTTAAATACGGGGTTCTGATCAATTTTTATATTGATATCCAGGAAATTAATTTCTAATCCTCCAATTTCTTCTTGAAATTTTATTGTTTTTTCTGGATATCAATATAAAAATTGAAGATAACAAACTCAAATTCGATATATATAGGAAAGAAACATACTCAGATTTAATAATTCCACAAGAATCATATCATCCAGTCAATTATAAAATGGCAGCATTAAATTCATTTTGCTATAGAGCTATAAATTATCTAGAAAATGAAGAACTCAAACAAAAAGAATTAAAGAAAATACAACAAATAGCAAAAAATAATAATTACAACCCTAAAATAATTAATAGAATAGTTAAGAAAATAGAGGAAAATAAAGAAATAGAAAAGAACAAAAAAGAAAAAACAAATGAAGAAAAGAAATATAAAGGAGCAATATCATACATAGGATATCAAACAAAAATGTTACAAAAATGCTTCGAAAAATATGAAATACAAATTGGAATAAAGAAAACGAAAAATGTATTCGAATATATAAAAAATGCTAAAACAGAAGAAATTCCATTAACAGAAAAAAGCGGCGTATACAAATTAAAATGTGGGGAATGTAATAAGATATATCTGGGCGAAACTGGAAGAAAATTTAAAATTCGAATGAATGAACACGCAAAAGGAGAAGGGGTTAGAGTAACGAACTCACTATATGCAAGACATTTCAATGAATCAGGCCATAAATTCATAAATCCAAATGAAAATATGGAAATAATCAAAATAGAAAACAATCCGCAAAAAAGAAAACTAATAGAAGAACTAGAAATACTTAAAGTTAAAAAAGAAGATAAAAATAAATTAATGAATATAAAAGTGGATTTTACAAATGAAGAAATATTTTATTATATATTAAACAATAAACAAAAATAAATTAAAATAATAAGAATAACACACTAAAAATGACGAAATGTAAAAGGCTACAAAAAAAAATTATAAGTCAAGAATGAAGAAATTAACGGGAGATTCTTAAAACAGTTTGACGGACGTTAGAAAAATGCCTAACGGAAAAATGTAGACAAAGTTCCCGTGAAGAGCGGCAGCAGCTGGAACCAATAGGAGGGGCGATGACATAAGGGGAGGGGCCTAAAGTATAAAAGCCTACAACGTACAGTTGATAGACGTTGTTTAAGACCTGATGATGTCAGTCATGACGAAAAGCTTAGTCGAACAATAAAAATTATAGCAGTTAGCAAATTCATAAAAGAAATAGTAAAGATGGCTGCTAATTTAAACAATACGATTGATTACAGGTATTTGCAAACGTGTTTTCAAAGATCTGACCACAGAATATTGTTGCTTAGGTCTTTATCTGTGTGTGTGTGAAAACAGCTAATTCCTACGTAGCATAATTCTCTCGTTATTCCTTTTGGCGTTCGTCTTCCGTATAACGTCTTCAATTGCTAATTATATTAACTGAGATTGCGGCTACTTATAAAGCTTCACTTGCTGAATACAATGCTGTTTTCAGAAATGCCGTATATTTATTAGTTTTTAAGTTATCACAGGTTGAACTGATAATTTGTATTGAGTAAATTTTCATGTTCGTACCGGTATCGGATGTCGCTGTGACGAGGTTAGAGTGAGATGGCTGCGATTGTACGCTCTCTCTCTTGCTTACGCTGCTATACTCCCTCCGTCAGACACTTTCGTATAACGCTCAGATAGGACGCTAATATGAATCGTTATAATATATATATATATTACGACAACGTTAAGTATTTGTGAAGCCCCCAACTTCTTGTGAGCCATTTATTTTGCACATTACTTACGCGGTAAATGTATGACAGGTGTAATCGTAATAATAATAACACAATGTAATATGGTTTAAAATCATTTAAAAATTTATTAATTAAAAATTTCTTATTTGGTTGCGATTTAAAAATATCATTATTATTCGCTTGTGTGTAGCCGTAGCACACATCTAATTATTAACATATAAGTGATAATCTCGTATTACACATAGACATAATATATAATCTTATACTACCATAAACATTTATAAAAATCTAATATTGCTCTCGGATTGCTCATTACTATGATAATTATTAGATTATCTAATCTATTTTTATTAATCTAATTTCTTTTGATTATACTGCATATGCATTGCTTTGTTTTCTAATAAGAATTTACTGTTTACTTTTATATTAATTTCAAGATCTTTGACTAAGTTATTGATTCAAAATTATAGTTTCATACTTATAAACATTACTCTAATTACTATACAAATAAATATTTACATTTTCAAAATTTATTAATTCATCTTTGAATTATATTGTCTTTCTTTTTAAATCGTTAATTATATTGTCTTTGTGTGAGTCTTTGTTTTACAAATACATGGTTGTTTTTCAACTTATTTTCGTGGTAAATAGGCAGTGTATGCTCTTCGGTCCTAGGTCCTCGATCCTGGATGCTCCTCTGTAGTCGTGTAGTCCTGGAGTCCTTGATCCTCGTCCTTCAGGTCCTCTCCGTCGGCCGTCGCCTCGTCCCGTACGCTGGACTCTATTCCATGTACTTGGCTGCTCCCTCGTATCCCGTCATGGCCTCAGGTTGCAGGTGCTCTCACGAAAGTGATGAGTAGTCGTGAAGAACCTCCGGCTGCTGCTATGGTTGATAGACAAAAAAGGTTGTTGTCGTTGGGCAGAGCCTCCGGCTGCCACGGTAGTTGTACGAGAAAGAGAATTAAGTTAGCGCGTCTCGAGTATTTATACCCTAGGGCGCAAAAATCATGTTTCGACAATAGTCTGCTGGTCTGAGTCTGTCGTTGGCGCCCCTTTTTAAACACGATTATTTTCACATTTAATTCGCTTGTCTTCGCGATATGTGAAGTCTTTTGCACATTACCCGATATTCATCGTGTCGGTAATTTTTATGTGTTCACTGTGTATACACCGTTTTTCCCTATCTTAATTAACATATGTTTTATTTATATTTATTTTCACTATTATCGCACTTTTTATTCTTTTCGCACTATTTTTTATACACATGTGCGTCTTATTTTTATACACACTGTAGCGTATTTGGTTTTGTGATATTATGCACACATTCTTTACAATTTAAATAATTCTTATAATTAATAGCGTTCATTAAGGGGTGACGCTTTGCAGGATTTGAATTGGGACAGGTTTCACACACACATGTAAAATACACGTGTACACAAAGACACAGCGAAGTGGCGTGATCAATCTGTACCAACATGAAATTTGGTCGTTCCTTTTATAGTTCAGATTGAAAGCTGAATTATTATTACTAACAATGTGAATTATTTACTTACTTTAATTAATTATTTTAATTAATTTGTGCAATAACAGTACCCTATACATGTGTACTGTTGCAATGTGTTGCAATGTGTGTGTGTGTGTGTGTGTGTGTGTGTGTGTGTGTGTGTGTGTGTGTGTGTGTGTGTGTGTGTGTGTGTGTGTGTGTGTGTGTGTGTGTGTGTGTGTGATTAACGTAATAAGGCGAAACATGTAGGTAACATGAATCACTTCTACAAATGTCCAGTCCGCGTAAGCCCTTCTACAGTAATCCCGAAGCGTGCCTGCAAATATCTAGGCGTCACGCTTGACTCCCAGCTTACATATAAAAAAACCTCAAACCTAACCGCCCAACGAATTCGATCTCTTCAAGTTCTCAGCATCAACGATCGTTGCTCCAGCGTGTTACACAACCTGTCTGCGTTCTATCATTGCGTACGCTCACCCCATCCTTCTAACTGCCGATCCTGCCCGCCTAAGTTCCTACAGAATCAGTGAACGGCAAGCCCATGGACTGATTTACCGTAGACCTCCTAAAATCAAAACCAGCAACAACGATCTCTATGCCCTCAACAAACTCTTTCCCATACTAGACTCTTTCTTATGTAAATTGAAATGGAAATAGAAAATAGGAAGCTGCGCGCTTCCTTCCAGTTCATTGCAGCTTCTATCAATAGAACTACTCGGAACTCCCACAGACGTTTCTTCCTCATTAACCGTCTTCTTACTACTGCCGATGCGCCTCCTCCCAGAAATCCTCGCCGACAGATAAATACCTAAATCCACCATCCATACTGCAACAGATCAAATTTTATTATTCTAATAAGGATATAGTGAGTGTGTAAAATCACAAACAAGTCTATTATGGAGGAGATGAAAAATTATTTATAATACACATAAATATTGTTTAAAAAAAATGTATACTGTATTTTAAAATGTCATATATTGATAATAGAAATAATTGTTTGTATTGTTCGATAATACAAATCGATTTTACTTGTTTGCTGCAACGTCCTCCTCTCCTCTCGTCGCTCCCGTCCTGGCGTCCTCTTCTCAGCGTCACTCCTTCCTGGTGTCCTCTTCGTCTCGTCGTCCTCTTCTACAGCGTCACTCTTTCCTGGTGTCCTCTTCGTCCTGGAGTCCTCTTCGTCTTGTCGTCCGCTTCTACGGCAGGCGGCTCCAGCGGCGATATTTCAATGAGTCTCGTTGTTATGTTTGACTGCTAACATTAATTAGTTTCTTCATAAATTGTTCACCCACAATGCTTAATGCTTATAAATTCCACTCGTACAGTTTATTATTAATTTATATCTTATATTTTCTTAATCTCAGGATTAATCTGGGTATTACTTAATGCGGTGCGTTTAATGTACACCTTCCACGATATCTTGAAGTGTCTTTAAATTCCCTAAGCGGATATCTTAACTTACACGAAACAGCACTGTATTATATTTTAAATTTTATCTAAATATTTTACCCACTCGGTTCTTAACACGAATCTTCGTTAAGAATTACCACGGTTTATTTTATATATGATATTTCGACGTTCGTAAGAGAACAACTCTCTTCACCGGGCACAACTTCCCCTTGCAACTTCTACAGACAGACTCTGTCCATCCTAACTCTACAACGTATGAATCTCACTGAATTTAGCGTATTCTGATAGGCTAAGCCCAAGTCACATGATTGATGGAACAAACAGATATACGAATTTCATGAAAAACTTTGTATAATTTAGCAAAGTCCTGCATGGAAATTATCTACGAATTTTATTACCCTATCTTTGATAAGAGTTACAATTGAGTTTTTCTTAACTTAAAAAAAAACATATTTCTAAAATAGTTATGAACCTCAGTGTATACACAATTTGAAGCTATTTACCTAAATAATTCCTTGTCAAAGTTTCACGTCAATCGGTTTACTACCACTGAAGCTATAGCGATCGCACATTATCACACCCGCACGCGCCCACAAATTCACATAAAAAATACATGACAATATAGAACATCTTTTTATGAAGAGTTTGGTATACCCTACATGCTTATCCATTTATAAATACAAAACTTACGACTAAAAGACCAAATATTACATAAAACAAATTTAAACAAGGAAATTCTCGTCATCCATGTGCTCTGATATAAAACAACATAGCTTATCATCCTGTATTCCGTTGCAATACATATTGCACCTTGCATCTTTCTTGATCTCATAACTCCTTAATTTTCGCTATCTGCTCAGGCTGACTTTAGCCAAGCCTATCCGTAATATTAGAACATAACTAAATTTTCTATAATACCTACAATGACTTAGTGAACAAGGTGCAGTCGAAGCGTTAACATAGTGTTAATTAGACATATATTAATGGATATCAAATATTAGGTGTGGAAAATTGTAGTCACCATTGTATGTTAGGACACCACACAATGTACAAAGGAACAATGAAATTGAGTAGGAGTAATCGACGAGATAAAGGAATGTATACACACAACTACGATTGGGGAAAAAGAAAGACAATGACGGATATAAAAATGGCGTGTTATTCGGAAGCGTTAGGACCGTGTACATACCTAATTAGGAAACTATTTCTGCGGGTTGACAGTCTTCACTGATACAACCTGTAATGAAACTAAGAGGTCAATATCGGTCTTCATAGGCGTGTTGGGTGCCTATAGAGGGACAAACCCAATAAATAAATCAAACTGATGTCCAGCTCCATGGTTTGTGTCCTTTTACTGAATTTTCAGTTTTTCAGAGGACTTGTGGTCCACCCCTATCTGACCAGTCATAGACCTTCGTCAAAATTTTCTTTGCGTGTGAGTCGTATAAAGCTCTAGCCAGTCATGCATCAAGCTGGTGTTAGAGCTGCTTACATTACAGCCAGGGGCGGAAACAGCTAGTGATTTTATTTGGGGGGAGGGAGATTTAACTTTTGTGGGGAAGAGAATATTTTGTGAAAAGTTGGACCATTACGTCTGAAGTATAAATGACAGGAATGAGTGAAGATACGAATACTGTGTTACTATCAACACAACAAAACTTATTAATATACGAGTATAAATTCATATCTGTGTTTGTCAGTTCATTGTCATTTAATAATGTTAACTTTCAGATTAAAATACTCACTACTCATTTAAGTTATGTATCAAACATAAATTAACATGGTAGTAAGCTACAGTTACACTTAAAAGTAAAACCATGAATCTACATAAAATGATATGAATTTTATACACTATCGTATTCACAGTCATAAAACCATTCTACAGTCACAAGACAACGAAAAAAAATTCGTCTGATTTGACCATTTAGGTGTTGGGGGGAAATTACCCCAGTTTCCCACCGTGGTTCCGCGCTTGATTACAGCAGTACGTAACTTTTGTGAGGCGTGTGTCAGTACTGTTAAAATTGGGAATAAGGTGTCCAAGCCTTTACAATAGAAGGATAGCCTGACTGGGACACGGAATGAGGATCACTAAAATCTAAGAAAAATTCTAGAATGATAACCAGTAGGTAGAAGATTAAGAGGAAGGCCCAAGGAAGAGATGAATAGAGGAATTTGAGGAAGATCTGAAGAATATGGGGGTAAGAAGGTGGAGAATTCTATGTAACAAGAGGGCTGAATGGCGAAAAATCGTTGAAGAGGCTATAACCCATACTGGCTTGTAACGCCAGTAGAAGAAGAATAAAATTTACAATAACAAGAGGTTTAAGGTAGGGGTGTCACATAGAACCTTTTTGTTCAAAATTCATATTAACGCAGATTTAAGTAAGTTTTAAAACAGGGATGCAAAATACCTTTAACATTCTTCAAGATTTTTTAAGAGTGTTATTCAAGACACTACTTTTTAATGAATGACGATTATCTTTACACGCTTGCCTTTGCGGATGAATAAGTTGTGGTAGCACTGGACGAACAGGACTCCAATTATATGACCAAAAATTTCAAGAAGAATACAGATTCTTGAACCTTGATATAAATTTTGGATAACAAAAAGCTGGTAATTGGAGGTGAAGTTATAGGACAGTGGGTTCGCACGTTATAAATGACAGTGGATTTTTTAGGAATCTTTAGGTGACATCATCAAAACATGGTAAAAGTGATGAAGGTTCAACTGCAAAATAAAACAAGCTAAACTGGTGACAAGGCGGCTGAATTCTGTGCTTTGCAGTGGGAAAGTAACCCACAAAACCAAAAAGATGACATAATCTATCATCTTAGAAACTATAGCCACCTGTGGCTCCGAAACTTGATAGATATACCAAAGAAACGTCCGAAGACTCCAACCAGTGGAAATGAACTTGTAGAAGAAGGTCTTCTGGGGTGTCCAGGCTCCAGTGTATTAGAAGTGAGGATAGCAGGAGGCAACGTGATGTTGACAAGTTAATTTTAGACACCGTAAACACATAGGTGTACGTCCTCGTGTGGAACGCAGTCTCAGGATCGTTGACCCAAAAAGTTGCTAGACTGGATTCCATCTTGACGACTAAAACGGGGTATGTCCAGGAGCCAATGGAAAGAGGACTTGGGGAAAGGATGAGTGGGTGAAATGAGACTTGAAAAGTTGTAGTTGGTACAACAGACCCTTTAGTGTGCAGTATGTGAGAGAAGCCTCGTATACCTGTAGAAGACTCGTATAATGCCTGCTCTTCCAGTTGCCCCAGATATCCACGAAGGATGTTCGCATGTTCTCAGGTAATTCATAAATCTAATTTAGCTACACATTCAATTAAGAATAACCATACTTTCCCAAATTTAAATAACGAAACTTTATTAAAACATATTTCCAAAGGTCCTAAAATGAACCTTTTTTACAATATGGAAAGTTATGAAAAAAAGGAAATAATAAATTAATAGACGAACAAATACAAATTAATGCTAAAAACGATACTATATTTAAAATTATTATTTTAATAACATAGTACATTTCCCTCTTAATATTTTTTAATTAGAGCGGATTCAGTTTGGTATCTGCATACCTTGAGCGTTAATAATGGACTGAATAAAAATGCTAACGGTTTTCTTAATCCCAAGCATAATTCCCTGCTTCTGATTGGTTAAGAATTTTGTTTACATTGTTATGAAAGCTTGGGTTTTTTGCACCAAATTGATTTAATATTTTGTAATTGGTATAATTAATTGGTGTTATTACCAATGTGTGAGATATTAACATCAATGTCTTTATTTTCTTTCAAAGATTAATTTGATATCCCATAATGCCTGTCAAGTCATACGCCCTGTCAAGTCCTGTATTAACGTTTTGACCAATTTGCTAATGTTATTTTATTACATATTTCACTTATGTTTTATGTTTATTCTATTTCTGACGTACTCTTATGGTTAGATAATTGAAATTAACAAGTCACTTTGTCTTATTTCTCAAATACAATGGTTAATTGCTTATAAATTGCTTTTTCTGAATTTTGGCAGTTAGACATTTTATAGGCCTAAGCTATAAATGTCTAGACTTTCTTAGTTTACACAATTTAAACATTACCTATTACTTTCATAGGTTCTGCTTGCCATTACTTAGTTATAGTGTCTTTTTTGAATGACTTTGGGCCATTTTACAATGAATAAATGTTATTATAATTTTTAAAAAATCATTCCTTGTCTAACATCCTTTTTCCCTATTTTATTACAATTTTGAGTATTATTGTGATTATTAAACTTATATAATTGCTTGTCTGTATTTTCTAATATTTCTTACACAAACGTTTTACCCCTTAATCTTTCTATGGTAACATATAACATTAAAATGGTTTATGGTCTTCTCATGATCCAGCCCCATTCCTTCTTTTAAAATACAACTTGTTTAGATAAACTAACAACAACTTTGGTGCATGGTGTCTTGACACCATTTACAATATTGTGATTACCATCCATGTTACTATTTTGTAACATTGGTGGTTTTACTATTATTTAAATCATAAGTAATTTGTTTCTTAATTATTAACACAACAAAATTGGTTGACATACTAACTTTGTTGTCTACCATTTGTATGAACATTTAACATTATTTCTTAATTGAACAAAAGAATTCCTTTAATTAAATTTAACAATATGGTTTTTAAATTGATCTTATTTTCTAATAAAACTTATCTTTTAATAATCGTCTAACATAATCCTTATACCATAGGTTCTACACACTACTAATGTTTCTTATTGTTTATCTATCAACAATTTATTATTGTTTATTGTTTATTACCACTATTCTTTTCTTTTATTACTACTATTAATTGTTTATATTAATTCATCCCTATCCTATCTATCACCTTCACTGATTACACTGGTTAAGTGTTTATTAAATTACAGTCACATTTGTAATACACTCTGTTTAAATTCACAGTAGTGATTCACCTTCAAATTCTTTAAATTTTCCAATCACTATTGCTATCATATTAGTTTAGTTCACTGGTTATCATTAACACTCCCTACCTACCTCTCACTCTTGGTTTAAATTAGTTTTGACAAATCTAATTTTCAAGTCAGTTTTTAAAATCTCATGTGTTTGTTTTTTATATTAGTAAGGTTATTTTAAAATACATAACATTCTAAATCACAAAGTTAGTCCTACAACTTTGTATAAAGTTAGTATTTTCGGCTATTGACATTAGCCCTTTAATTCCTTCATCAAGTCTTTACAATTCGATTCTATTCTACCCTTTCTTGGTAGTATTTTTATCATCATAATATAATAACAATGGGTTTACATGTTTATTACTGGTGGTGTACTTTCTTTTACATAACTTGGGTAATACATGCTACAAAATGAAATATTATTTAGGATTTTTATTCGTTTACTTTTTATTTTATAGCCAATCACTGGGGTTGGGTCACAGTCATTTGTCTGTCAGTCTAGTCTATTCACTCATTTATTATCTTTGTCTACTATTTTTCTTTTTATTCTTTCATTACCTTTGTATATTTATTGATCATTATACTTCAAATTAGTTTACTTCTCCTACAGCTATATTATATTTGTGGCTCCCCTATAGGGTCTGAGTTCTGCAACGTTATAATATATTATGTTCCAAATAAGGAAAAATAACATCTTGAGGTAATCTAAATATAAATTTTTAAATACTTTATATGTATCAAGAAACGAACTGTAGCAGAAAGTGATTGAATATATATATATATATATATATATATATGTATTGCAACGAAACAAATTAAGGCTGCATAGATGTGTAATAGGACTAATAATATATAACAGTCTCTTATCTGGGGATAGGAATTTATTAAACTAAAACAAATTTAAATCTTGTCTGAAAATTCTTTACACAAGTTATTTATTAATTATATATTGTCTTTAAATTCTAATGAATGTTTATTTGAACAATCGTCTATGTTACTTGATTGAAGAATTCCTCCTTAGAGTCCGGTTGAACGTTAACGTTGACCTCTGGTCTCCTGCCGCTGTCACACGCAGTTTATCTGCCCGATATGGTTTTTTTTCGTTTACAAATCTCAGGTTCGATAAGTGGGTTAGTGAGTTATTATTTAAATGCGGTGTGTTTAGCTTACACCTTCCGTCAATCTTAATGTGTCCACGCGTTCATACAGGTGTATTCCGAATGAATACAACTGCCCTAAGCGGAAAATCGTGACTAACGCGAGTTAGCACTATTAGATTTTCACATAACTTTGCTCTACGTTCAATAATCCTTTGATTTAGTTTACGGGTAGCTCGTAACTAAAATCTAGGACTGTCGTCACCCTTATAGCAAATGTGTACTGTTGCGAAAAACTCGCCCAGAGAGCGAGCGAGTCCTTTATGTCTTATTAGGACGAATTGCAAAGGAGGACTGTACGAAATTTCCTCTACCAGAGCATATAGCAAATAAAAATTGAAGCTTCTGATTGGTTGAAGTCTAGAACACGTGATAGGTTTCTACCTTGATAGCAAGAAATCGTGTAAGACTACGCCAGAGTAATCTTCTTATGTGTGCTGTGTTATCATTTTTTTATACTGTAAACGAGAACCGCACAACGAGAACAGTTGTGCTATAGGAACAGATGACAGAGGAGCTCGGAGAACAGGGACCTGTAACCTGATTAAGTAGATCCAGATTCTAATTTGTTATTTAGCGTACGTGTATTATTGTAATTTTGTCTTATATGTCTACGTTGTATTGCATCCTACCCTTATATGAAACTTGTATTCTGTCTTTTAAAAGTAAATAATTAAGACTCTATGATCAATCGAATTGCGTTTATAGCTTGCTTTCAGAGAATCAAGAACTTTATTTTTAAAAAAAGTTTAAAAAATTAAGTTAACTCATAAGTAACTTTAGCTTAAACACAAACAGTTATACCTTAGCCTAATCCTACTATTTTACAGATATAAAGAGATTTTCTACTATAAGCGTAGGTAATCAATCATAAATATTAAAATATTAAAGAATATTGATTTTAATACATCGTACAAAATTTCTGTACAAAGCCTAATTTTCAGCTTCCAATTTGTTGTTCCTTTGAAAATATAGTATGACATTGTAAGTATACAAGATGTTAAATTTTATAATCATAATTTAGCATATCATAAAATAAGATGTTTATGTTCGTATAATTTTGTGGAGTGTGAAGTTAGACGTTCTCTATGTTACGTTGAGCGCAGCAGACCGCGGGTGTCCTACTATCTCTCTGCTACTGAAGCTATCGCTTGTATTGGTATAATTAATATTCTCACTTTCAAAGGACGTACGGCATATTTATTAATTTACTAGCAGGTACCCGCGGCTTCGCACGCGAATATTTGTATATGATTGTTGTGGTAACTGTCGAGTTGGTAAATTGCTAATGGTACATCTATATTAATAATATTCTTGTATTGTAAGTTATGAATATCCAAAAAGTGCGAAGCAATAGATCCATCATTCATGTTTCCTAGATATGTAAAATCAAAATTTGATAATTTAGTAGATATTTACAAACATGCAGTAACACAATCAGATGAAATGTTTATTTGTATAGAATAATACAAATAGTGTATACGAGTATACATATCGTACGAGTATCAGATATCGTACATAAGTATATTGATATCAGTTAGTCGAAATCTTATGTGCTAAAACAGACTTAAACTTTTTGGTAAAATCCTTATATACATAAATGTATCACAGTCCAGTAACTCAGTTTTATATACATTTTTACACCAGTGCCTCATTATAAACTACATTTTTCGTTCTGCCGTTATCAGAGCAAATAAAGAGCTCGCTGCTTCTGCTTACTCGAGAACATGCCACATACAGTTGTCCGTGAGAAAAGCAAGCAGCTCTTAAATCCACACCAGCTGTACATAAAGCTTGCCCTTATGACTTATTGATAGTCATTGCAAATCATAAATTAACCGGAAACTGAAGTCTTTTAAATTAAAAGGAAAGTTATTGGGTATGATTGAAATTCTTGGGATAAATACTGTTTCTCCTTTGCTGCAGCCTGTTAAGGTAGTAGCTTCGATGATACGTTTTTAGCGACCTAACTTTTAATCGTGTTCCATTGCATAACTGTGGTGGCTTCAGATTTCTCATGAGTATAATTGGAACACCTAGTTTTAATTTCAATGTGTGAGGTGGTAATCCTGATGCAGATAAAGTATTCAAAAACTCAGTTGGGTAATGTACTGCATCCTCTTCATTCAAAACCGTATTAATGGAGTGATATGTTTTTCGTCTCCTGGAAATTTTTGCAAAATGCAGCTGTTTATGGCATTTACTTGTTCGTTTCTTGGTGCTAGTATCACACGCTTACATAACCACACATCATAGTGCACATTTATAGACTCAATATCTCCATAAACCTTTTCGATCAACTCTGCCAGTGAAGAAACTGTACGACATAATGATGGCGGTAAACATATCGCACCGTCTGTCTCTGGTATCTTACCATCTCCAAGGTTTAATAAAGTAGTAGAAAATTCGTGAATACCTGCATCACCTCCAAGTTGGACTCTCATGTTTATTGTGAGTGATACTGTTTGAACGGTAGGCCATATGTTCGATCGTTTGACGCAAGCTTTTACTTAATCAGCTCTGGTACCTAGCGTAACTATGGGCAATGTTTGTCTGAAATCTCCGGCAAAGAAAAAAGTTATTCCACCCATAAATCTGTTGTCATTGCGCAAATCTCGTAGAGTTCTATCGAGAGCTTCTACTGTTTTTTATGGGCCATAGTGCACTCATCTCAAACAATCAAGTCTGCATTTCTAATCAATTCCGCTTTAGCACTATTTTTAGAAATATTGCACACTGGAAATTCGCTGAGATTCAAATCTATTGGTATTTTAAATAACGAATGAGCCGTTTTTCGCCAGGTAATAATGTGGCACCGATTCCCGAGGAAGCTGCTGCTAATGCGATCTTGCCTTCGCTTCTTAACTTCGAAAGAGTCAATTTGATTAAAAATGTTTTACCTGTGCCTCCTCGTGCATCAAGGAAAAATACATTTCCAGATTTACAGTAAACACTTTGAAGAATGAGTTGATATATATTTCTTTGTTTGTCTGTCAGTAATCTTTCATTCTCTTCAACTGTAGAAAGTAGCTGTTGTCTGTCATAAGTGGTTTCAGAAAGATATTCCTTTGAAATGTTTTGCACGGTAGACTGTGGATTTGGTAATCCGTATTGAGCTATCGGATTACCACCGACAGAAGTAACAAAATCTTGTAAAAGTAGTAAACAATTATTTTCAATACTTTCCTTGTATACACTCAAGTCAGCATCAGGAATTCGACGCATATCTCGAATCGAGTCTTCAGAGAAGTGGTCTTTGTATTTAATCCACGATGCACCCGGGTTTGAAATACTGCAGAACACCAACATTATTGCAAAAAGTTCTCTCATTTTGTCAGCGCTAGCAAAGAAACGTGTTGTGCTTCAGTAGTGCTTATGTACCGATCATTTTGAAACTGTAATACCTCATCGTAAGAATTTTGTATACCAATCAAAATATAGCTAGATCGGATCCTTTATTGACGTATTTACATATATATTTATTGGATTTTGCACTACTAGACAATTCAACATTGATGTGAGCACCAAAAGCTCGTGAAAGCACCGGTGAGTATGGAACTACCCATCTAATGTCAACTATCAAAATCTCGTCTCTCAAACGGATTTCACACTGAAAACCTCCATCTTCAGGGCTTAGTCGGCAATAATTAGGGTAGCTGTCATCATTTGACGTCGTTTCTTTGGTAAACGATTTAGGATATCGTTTAGTACACTGACCCTCCTTCATACATGGTGAATGTGCATTAATTGTTCCACATGGCCAATGAATCATATGTGTTTAACTATATCATAAAGCTCTGGATCTTTATCAGGGTCCGGCAGCTCTGCACTACTCACAGAATCTATCTGATCTGGTCGTATTTTTCCTTCTAACCAGAGCAAAATATGCGCATGCGGCAAACCTCGTTTTTGCCACTCTACGCTGTACATGAAGCAGACAATTGAGCCAAAAATTTTACCTTTCACTAAGAAATCCATTAATTTCTTCAATTGCAGATGAAATACGCATGCTACCAAGTCGTGTCGATCTTGAGCTGAAAAGCCTTGATGCAACTTCTGGACGATCTCTTTCCACTTAGGATTTGTAGTGAACGTAATAAATAAATCAGGCCGCGAGTATTTGCGTACGTAGCAAAAAGCGTCTTGCGTTCGCTCATGCATATAGGCCTATCGTGGACCTCCTGTGAAACTTGAGGGTAGAATGACCAAGCGGCCTAAATTATCTAAACTTTTATTATTTCGTAATGCATCTTGCAAATCTATGTAATTCTCAGCTCTTAACTGAGTTTGATGAGTACGGATATATATAAGCCTTTCCGTCTTTATCTTAGCATACATATCAACAATATATTGATTCAGAAGATGTTTGTAATAAATATTAAATGACTGTACTCATCTTTTCTCATCATGAGTCTGTACGAATAAAATTGTAGAGCTGGAACTTTCTTAGTAGTTTCTAACCCAGTTTGAGGATCGACTAATTTCAATGTAAAATGATAACCATCTTCTCCTCTGCAAAACATTATAGAAAGAATAAAAATAATTGTAAAAAACAACAAGTATAATACGAATGTAGTAGATAAAATATTTAATAATATAAAATGAAGAGAAGAAACAAAAAATGAGAATAGTAAAGAAAAGAAGGAGTATAAGGGATCCATATCTTATGTAGTTTATAACACAAGAAAGATACAAAAATATTTTAGAAAATATAATATAGAGGTAGCGGTTAAAAAAATCAAAAACCGTGTTTGATATAATAAAAACTACAAATTTTGAAGAAAAGTGGAGTATATATGCTTAGTTGTGGGGAATGTGAAAAAGTGTATCTGGGCGAAACGGGTCGTCAATTTTGCCAGAGATTTAAAGAACACAGGAGGGGTGAAGGAGAGTTAACGACGAATTCATTATACGCTAGGCATTTTATAGAAAAAGGACATAAATTCATAGACCCAGTTGTAAATTATAAGATAATAAAAGTGATGAGTAAAGAAAGAGAAGGGAAATTAAAGGAAGAAGTGGAAATATTAAAAATAAGAAATAAAGATGGAAAACGACTAATGAATATAAAAACCACATTTGAAAATGAAGAAATATTTAGCAGCTTATTAGACAACAAAAAAGAGCAGGAAATGAGTTAACGTAAATTGTAAAGGCTACAAAACTGGTAATGTAAGACAACCCACTATGGGTGGAGCTAAGTAAGACGTTACTCCGTCCGGCTAGATAGGTCCGGTAAAACGGTATATAAGAAGTGAACGGTTACATATTTCTCTGTTGGTAAATGACCTGAAGATGGCTTGACTGCCGAAAGCGCTCGTCAATACCAAAGACAACATAGTGGTTTTTATAAAATTATTAGTAGGAAAACATTATAGGGTACTGTAAAGCATCATAAGCTCGATGTGTTTCTGTAATTCGATGTAGCGTATTGGATTCCTCTCATGGATTGTTATATCGTGTTTATCGCATTCCTGGTTAACTAAAACTACTGCCACCTCATTAGTTGTCGGTGCATTGTAGCGACCCCTGTGCTCTTCATTATTTTCTTTTCCATCAGCGTGAATCACAATATTGTGCAGATTATTATTCGCAGATGTTACAAATTCAAACGCACTTTTCAGTTCACTAACATATGGGTTGATTGCGTAAAGTATAATTTGAAGTTCTGTTACTAACGTCTTATCCAAGTTACGAATATGATCCATTCTTGTTTCAGCTTGCCGTAAATAAGCAGCTACGAAATACACCTATAGAAATTTTAATACTTCGTTTTGTGAGGGGAGTAATGATCTCATGAGGTGATATACTTGCCCTTGAATTTTGAAAGTAGGCATGAAGCTCCCTTCGACTATTTCATTGGCTCCTAATGATGTAAATTGAAAAGCTGAATTGTACGATCTTAATGCATTCAAAAATTTTTTCGATAAAAGATGTTCTCCATTTAATAATGATTTTAACGGTTCTGGAGGAGGAAGTATGGGATCTAATCGCACTTTTCCTGCAGAGCAACATAATCCATGTGATTCATTTTTCCACTTTAAAGCTTTGCAATGTGGGCAAACCATACTCGGTAACCCGATATCTGTTTCATTCGCGTAGTTAATAACTGGATTATAATTGAAACCACTATTTCATTTTGCATTCCATCGTAAAGTAGGACCTCGTGATCTGAGAGTCGCTTGCCTGCGTCTTTGTGCCGCTAATCTATTTTCACGATTCGTAGGACTTTCAACCCGTAAGACTTCTTCTAATCCAGATCTTTCTGAAGAGTTTCCAGGAACTGATTGCATTTCGACTCCTTCACGTCATTTTCAGATGCTCTAAGACGTCTCATTCTTTTCGCAGCAGCAGTAGATCTTTCTAAACATGATCGTCTTTTTGGAATTGCAAAGCTAAAAAAAGTGGAAATGTATTTATTTTATCTATACTAATAAATCTCTAGGAGGCAATTAATAATTTATACAATACATATTGCACATATTACTTACCGATGACGTAAAATTAACGAAAAAAGGCACTGATACTATATCACTGACACTCATCGCATGACTAAGGTGAAGTAAGTTAAGTATAATTCTCGAGAATTAATTATCCCTACTGCACATACTGAATATTCAAATGTCGAAGAGTATGGTTTGTCAGAATCAACGTGTACTATATAATCAGTGTTACAATATAATATTATAATTCATTACAATGAATTATTGTATTGTTTATATGAATTTCATATGCTGATAAGAATTCCGTATCCCTACTATAATGTAAATATTCAAATGGACTAACTGATATCAATATACTTATGTATACACTATTTGTATTATTCTATACGAATAAACACTTCATCTAATTGTGTTACTCCATGTTTGTAAATATCTACTAAATTATCAAATTTTGATTTTATGTATATCGAGGAAACATGAATGATGGATCTATTGCTTCACACGTTTTGGATATTCATAACTCACAATATAAGAATATTATTAATACAGATGTACCATTAGCAATTTACCAACTCGACAGTCACCACAACAATCATATACAAATATACGCGATTGAAGCTACGGGTTTAAAAAAAAGAGTTGTTTTTTTGCTATAACTTCGGTTCTATTTAACCTATCGTTATTCGCGATCGAAGCCGTGGGTATTAAAAAATTAGTTTTTTTGCAATAACTTCGGTTCTTTTTAACCTATCATTATCAGATAAAGTGGAAAACCTTCCATTGGGTACCTGCTATTAGCGTGCAAAGTTTCATTGAAATCGGTTCAGTAGATCCTGAGATTACCGGGGACAAACATAGACCCCCCTAGAGATTTATTATATAGCTAACATTCATTATTTACTTCCTTAACATTTTATTTTCAATTATAACATTTTTTTAGTTATAAATATATAACTTTTACATCAGGTAAGCGTGCGAAGCCGCGGGTACCTGCTAGTAATATAATAAGTAGCTTAGAATCTGATGTAAAGTCTACCTAATTGACTTTAAGCAATTTTAAGACGCGTCATATGCAATTGGGCGGAGTGGGTAATGCGGCGCACTGTCGGACTAACTTGTGGGCGTGTCGAGAAGGTGAGTAGAAGGGAGGGAAGTGAATGGGATTGTTGAAGTAAATTAAAAAATGAGTTTTTTTTCAATAACTTCGGTTTTTTTTAACCTATCGTTATCGAATAAAGTGGAAAACTTTCTGTTGGGTACCTGCTATGAGCGTGAAAAGTTTAATTGAAATCGGTTCAGTAGATTCTGAAATTACCGCGAACAAACGTAAACCCCCCTAGAGATTTATTAGTATAGATGTAACGTTAAGCTGTCTTATGGATGTAATGTGACCTTATAATGTATATGCATTTTCCGATGTAAAACAGTTCTTGTTATATACTAAAAATATGATAAAAAGAAGATGCCGCGTTTTTTCACTGTACCTTGGCGACTAAAATGTATTGCTTGCTAGTATCGCTTGTACATTTGATAAAGTCTCACGATTTATGCGGTAAGTGTAACTCAGTGCTAAACATTGACCGTACAGTATTAGTCATTGTGTTACAGTATTATTTTTCAGGTTCAGCCACATATTAAGCCTATATTGTACCTGTTATGGACATTTTCTATAAAATCTTATGTATACAGGTATAATTAGGTGTCATGTTTTGTTTCAAAAATTCATCAAGGTCAAGTAATGAAGAGATGACGTTGGTATAGTATTGCAGTATAGAAAAGAACACCTGTTGCTTCCCGGGACAACAACGATCAATAAACGCAAGGGCATTCCCTTCGTCATCCCGACGTAATTGAGTTTCCTTGTAAGTCTGTACAGTTGCAGTAATTCCATTTGACAACGTAAATAATCAATTACATAGGAAACACAAGAAAGTAATTTTTAAATTCACTCATGTAGTTACTTGTGCAGTTAATGCTACATGAAGGAAGAACAACACGATGAAAAATCAAGCTCTCAACGTAGGCCCTTGCACCAAAGTGCACAATCTAACTACCGTACTGAAGCATTCCGTTTATGATGTAGGTAACACGAATCATTTGAAATACACAGTAAATTAAAACCTGAAATTTGAAAAATGTATATGGATAAATTATTACAGTAAGAATTGAAAGCCAATTTCATTGAAAGCCAATTTCAGAATACTGAGAACAGAATGGGTTTCGTGCAGGTCGACCTTGTATAGATAATATCTTCACATTAAAAAAAGTTTTTGAAAAAAGAATTGCAGGAAGAGTAGAATTTGTAAACCATTTAGAATTTACAGACCTCGAGAAAGTTCATGACAGTGTTCCACTTAATAAGCTAAAAAAATGGGGTCAGTTCTGTATATATTAGAGCTGTCGAAGCAACAGTACTAGCAGTATAAAGATAGGCTTTGATAAATTTCCAGCTCTATAACGTTGGAGGCGCATCTGTTGCAACATGATGACAGCTACATCCAACATGTCATCTACCAATGACGAAAAGCTCTTCACTTTCCATTTCGCAAATGATCAAGTAATTATAGCTGAGGATGAAGGTGGCATCTGTTATATGCTTAGAAAGTTAGGCTACATGAAGAATACCAGAAATGGCGCTTAACTGTAAATACAAATAAAACGTACATGCAGAAAAAACATGGAACTTGAAGTTGTGGAGGGAGTAGATTCGTACAAATAGCTTGGTATCATGGTGTAACGTTCAGGGCTACGTTACAAATCCAGGGAACCCATCATAATTGACTCTACCCAATTATACAGGCTGCCTACGTTGTAACAAACTGAAATTAAACTTAACACATAGAACAATAATATTTACGCAATTTATTAGGACACAAGGGGAAGGTATTTCACTGATTTATGCACTCACTTCAATCTGTAATAAGATGACATCTCTTTATTAACAAATCATATAACTAGATCCCATAACATAAAAATTTATACTGCAATAATTAAATATTATACTGCAATATTTAAAAGTGTTCTGTTAAACAAGGGGTCATATTGATCATGTAATTTACCACGGATCCGAGTCTCTGTAAATCTAGTAAAGACGTCTGAATTATACTGTGCTCTTCAAGGAGCTTGCAAGATTCCTCAAACCATTTGAAGAATGGTGTTATTTAATTAAGTGATTATAAATTACATTTCAAAATTAACGTTACAACGTATGATTATCGATACTACAGTTTACATTTCTTTTGTTTTATTTATTGCTTAGAGAAAATTATAGTCTTTTGAAAAGTGTCTTTCATCTATAAAAGGTATGTTTTAAGTGTACTTAATTCTCGATAGGCAAGCTATCGAGTCACCTCGAAAATAAGCTTTTGCAGTCCTCGTCCTGGGGAGTGACTCTTCGGAACTCGGATAGTCGGGGTAGTCATCTGGGTCGTGTCTCTGGTGAATATCTTGTAGCTGTATTAGTGAGGAGATTGATGTAATGCTGAATGAAGTCGGGTTGATCTTCGCCGGTGCTGGTCAGCGTTGTATGGGTTGTAGACGTCCGTATATGCACTTGGGTTGGTCACATATTCACTAGTAGAGTTGTACTGGAGTTTGCATCTTAAGTTGAGACGTCACCTTGTTTACGAGTTCTTAATTTTTTTATATTACTATTACATTTCGTTAACAAACCTTTTACATCATATACATATAACTACGTTACGTGTGCTCACCACGTTATTTAGAGGTAGCTAACCATTATTTTAAAGTTTAAAATAAAACATTTCTGCAGAGCCCTCGCTTGGAGGTGCGTACTGTCTGAACGTCGCATCGTAACTCTTCACTTGATACGACAGGTACATTACAACGAAGCAGAGCGAGTACTCCGCCATAATATAGTTCCAACTTTTATTTAAATAGACATTCTTACAGAAAGATGAAACAAATTATTTAGACTTATTTAGTTTACAGGAATTATTTTAACTAATACTTGTGCCTTCAAATCATTAATTACTTACATTATGATTTTCAGATATTTCTAAGTTACAGACGGTTTGCTATGCACGTTGTGTCCGGAATTAAACAGGTCAACGCATGATGATTTACTAAAGGGTTAACTGTATTATTCTTAACCTTTTATATTACGATTTTTTATTACTAGTTTAGTTAGATTGTTTTTTTTTTAAATCTGGTACTTATTCTGAGTTAGTACAGGGGTATTTGGTTTTAATTGTGCGATTTAAAAAACACTTATTTGCTTTCTACTTTTTTTTTTAAATTTTTTATTACCAATTAAATCGTCACATACTCCGCCGCTTAAAATCGACATTGGGAATATTAGTAAGGAAAATTCAAAAGTGGGGTCCTCGGAGTATGCTTGGCGTTAATGGGTGGAATTTCTCTCCCTTTTTTTGTTATTGGCATGTGTTATACACATTTATTTCTTCTCTATAATAAAACAATATACATATATATTTTCTTATAAACTACCTTTTTCATTACATAAAATTCACACTTAAAATCTACATTTTAAAACACAAAACTTTTTCTAATGTCTACTACTTAAATCTACTACCGGTTATTTCTTTGGGTTAAAGTTACTCTCTTCGTAGAGTAATTTTCTAAATATTTTGTTATTTAGAGGTCAGTTTAGTGGTCATTGAGTACTCATTTTGCTTATCTTTCGCTGAACAGGATCTCAGGTTGATCAGGCCTCATTTCCAAATTCTACGATTAACACTTAGCATGGTTACTGAGGTATAAGATGTACTTGTCTACCTAGTATTACCTTTTCTATTTTTGGCGATGCTATTTCCTCTTTTCTTCTTATACAATTTTATCTGGGAAATATGTGTTCTCCGTACATATTCTCGAGTCGCAGGTTCGTACAGGGCTACTGTAACTGGAGTTAAGTACTTCTGGATTTGGTAAGGACCACACCATCGGTATGATAGTTTAGAGGTGGTCTTATCAATTGCACTACTAGTCGGGTGTGTCTTGTACATTACTAAGTCACCGACTTGGTACCTAACTGAATTGTTACTATTATGAATATTTCTCTCGTGGTATTTTCTTGATTTTTTCAAGCTTGCTCTTAAATTAGCGCGAGCTTTATTCCATATTTGTTTAATCTGCTTATCCTTTATTTGCGGAGGTAGCAAGTCATGTATTTTCCATTTAGTGGACAAGGGGTGGTTTGGTTTGTATTTATACAGTAACTCAAACGGGGTCGACTTATGTCCTTCGTGATAAGCCGAATTAAAGGCGTATTGTATCCAGGATAGGTTCTGGTCCCAAAACGTATGATTGTTCGCATGGTAGGCGATTAATGCAGATTTGAGGTTTCGTAGATACCTTTCAGCAATATTGCCTTGCGGTCGATACTCCGTAGTGGTAATATGGTCTATTCCTAACTTGAAACACATATTCTTAAATTCTTTCGCCTTAAATTGTGGTCCGTTATCTGCCACTATACGTACAAGTGTACCATAATCTTTAAATAATCTCTCCTGTAATATTTTTACAGTCGTCGACGCTAACGCTCGCCGCATGGGATACATCCAAACAAATTTGGTGAACGAATCTACACAGATGAGTACCATAGTATTACCTGATTTAGATCGTGGGTAGGGACCTGAAAAGTCTAAATAAAGTTTAGAAAAAGGGGTCGTAGGGATTTCTGAAATTAATTAGCTTATCTGACTGTTTCTTGCCGGTTTACTGAGAGCGCATAAATTACACTCTTTTACAAAACTAGCTATTTCGCTGTTCATATTGTTCCAATGATATTCCTTTCGAATGCGATGTATGGTTTTATTGATTCCCATATGGGCTCCAATGGTAGATGAATGGAAGTACTCCATCAGCATGGGCTTAATCATATCAGGGGCGATTCTTCTTAATTCCTTTCCATTTCTTATTTTGTGGCATAGTATTCTTTTACTTAATACATATTTCTCGGATTTAATACCTTGCTCAAGTTGTTCTATAATCGGTTTCAAAAGAGGGTCTTGTTGTTGATATAGAGCAATGTTGGTAAAGGCAAGGGGGAATTCAGTAATTACGGTGTTAGTCATGGCTGTTTCCGGACTCCCCTTGTTTCCGGGAGTATTTGTGGGCGACTGGAACATACGGGACAGGGTATCAGCGACTACGTTTTGTGTACCTTTAATATGCTGCACTTTGAATTTGGAGCAGTTTAATCTCAATACCCATCTTCCAATACGTCCCAACTGTTTAGGGTGATTCAGTAACCAAGATAATGCTTGATTATCAGTTTCCAAAAGGAATTCTTTATGCTCTAGGAAGGGTTTAAACTTCTCAAACGCAAAAACAATGGCTAAACATTCCAATTCATAAGCGGAATACTTTCTTTCTTGGTCGCTCAAGGTTCGTGATGCATAACTAATAGGTAGTCTACTGTTTTCTATTTCCTGATAGATGACTGCACCTAAAGCTACACTTGAACTGTCGGTCTGAACTACGAAAGGTTTCGTGAAATCTGCTAGTTGCAATACTGGGGGAGATATGATGCTTTCTTTGAGTTGTTCAAACGCATTTTGGTGTTGTGCAGTCCATTCAAACTTCGCTCCCTTCTTTCTTAAGGAATTCAGCGGTGCTGCTATTTCGGCAAGATGGGGAATATACTTGTGGAAATAATTTACCATTCCCAAAAATCGGGCTATACCTTTTGCATCTCGCGGGGGTGAAAATTCTCTGATGGCGCGGGTTCGTTCGGGGTCAATGCTTACTTTTCCGTTGGCTTTCACGATGTGACCTAAAAATGAAAATTGTGGGACTGCAAAATTTACCTTCTTGGGGTTAACTGTTAATCCTGCCTTTTGTAACCGAGATAACACTTCACGTAGGTGTTTAAGACGTTGTTCCATCGATTCGCTATAGATTACGATGTCGTCCAAATAGTGATACACATATTTAAATTTAATATCATGAAATATTCTTTCTAATAATCTACTACATACGGAACTTCCTTGAGATATTCCAAAGGGTACTCTTGTAAATTTGTACAGGTTAAAAGGAACTGCAAACGCGGTTAGACGTTTGGATTCTTCCGAAAGGGGTATTTGGTGAAATGCTTGATTCAGATCCATTACCGTAAAGACTTTCGCTTTTGTGAAGTAATGAAAAGCACTATGGATGTCTGGAAGTGGGATAGATTCAAATTATATTCGTTTATTTAATTGCCGGTAGTCCACAACTAGTCTATGTTTGTCGTAACCTTTTGGTACTAAAAAGGAGGGTGATGAATATGGAGACGTAGAGGGTTCAATGACTCCTTGTTCTAACAACTTGTTGATATGGTTTCTCATCACTTCCATCTTGGGAGGCGACAACTTGTATGGGGGTAGGCGTATTACTTTCTGATCGCTCAGATTGATCTTATATTCTATTAGTTTCGTAAGTCCTAGCTTAGGTGTAAGAACGGTGGAAAATTCTTTTATTAATTTCTGCATTCTCAGTCTATCTCTATTTCCTAGATGAGATAATTCAGACTCTTGGTGTACTACGTGTGCAGTCGATGATCGAGTACTTTCTTGTTTGTTAGTATTACTATCAAAATTATACTTCCGTGTACGGTCGAATCGAAAATAATATTTCTGCTCATGGATGTCAAGAATCATTCCCGTTTTACTTATGAAGTCTGCTCCCAATATTAAGTCGGGTCCTAAATCATTACATACTAACATAGTAAAAACCACGTTAGGTTCTTGATTTTAACTTTAATTGTGATGCTAAGTTTTATCACTATTTTCTGTTTGTTGGCGGTAGCACATTTTATATTCACCGCTTGACTCCGTTTCACTAGGTTGTGTTCGAATAATTTATCTGCTAACTTTTGACTGATTAAGGTTCTGGTAGATCCCGAATCGATTAATGCGATTGTGGAGGTAACACCTAGGTCAATTTGTATTAACGGCAATATACTTTTAGTCCAGTTACATTTAGTTATCGCGTTACATTTTTCAATAAACTTTCTAACATAGGGATCTATTTCTTTAGTGTTTCTTTTCCTTCCTTTTTTTTTATTGTCGTACATTTCTTTGGGTTCACCGGATCTCAAGTTGCTGCGGAAGACACTGGATTTCGGGTCTCCCTGCCTTACATGTTTTTTGGATTAGGGTGTTTACGTTCGTATTGCTTGCTGTTACAGTTTCTACTTATGTGTCCATATCTACCACAATTATAACACATGTTCTTATTACGAGGAGGGTACCTAGTTTCCGTTTTAGGTTGCGTTTCATTTGACTTACCAGGGCTGTGCAAATTGTGAGGTCTATTGAATACTCGCCTTTCACGCTGGGTTGATACTTCGGGCACTAGGGCTTGCAATTCATTTCTATTCGCTTCGGTTGATTTCATCGCATGTCTATTCTGATCTGAGTACCATATATTCGAAGAGTGGATACTGCATTGTTCTAGATCCGCAGAGGTGTTAGGTCGATTTATCAACGCTAAACGAGATCTTTCTTCTGGTGACAATCCTACTAAAATTGTGTCGACCATCTGTCTCTCATTCCAATCTACTTGTAGTAGTCGAGAGGACTCACTGATGTCTGAGATGTAATGGGCCAATCTCTCGTGATTTCCTTGTACTCGTAGTACGGTCTTTCTTTTAAGTTCTTCATAAATCCCGGTGGGAATAAAATATTTTATTATTGAGGTATGCAGGTCTTCTACTGGAAGGGTAGAGCTTAATGATTCTATCACACGATTCTTTAACGGGGGTTTACATTTCGGTAGGAGGACTTGCAAAATTTGCCAGTCATTCAGCTGCTGTAGGTCTTTTATCTGCAGGAGATATTTGATGAAATTCAGTAGTTTAGTGACATTTAATCCATCAGTGTATGGGATTTCAGCTAAAAGTTTCTCTACGGGATGAGTGATTTTTCCATAGAGGTCTGCGTTATAGTTCACGTGTGGCATCGCTTTAGGAGGACCAGATGATGCGTACGGGGTTGTCAATTCGTGCATTTCGGGGCGAATCTGGTAACGATTAGGAGGAGGGGCTTCAAATATAGTCGGGGCATTTAAATCTCTATCAGGGTATTGCTCGTGAGTAGGTTGTATTTGCGATACGGCGGGTGAGTCCCGATCCGTGTTGGGTGGAGGGTGATCTGTCGTAGGGGATTGAACTGGGGAGATGTGTAGTTTCTTCAAAGACTTCTTAATTTAGTCCATCCGGAACGAGTCGGATTTTCTTCGTAACTCATTTATAATAGTGGGTAATCAAAGTAAAGCTTCGTCAGCAAAACTTTGGACTTCAGGAGGTATTTCCGTAAAATTAGGCCAGATCAATAAATTTTTCATTCGCCGGGTTAAATGTTCTATTCTTTGAGTTGTCCGCAATATTATCGCAGGAGATTTCTCGTCTTGGAGGGTTTGAGACAATAAATTTAACTCGCTATACTTGGCATTACAAATTTCTCTCTCGCTCTCATAATCGAGTCCGCTTAGGTTGTTTAACTGCGCGGGTGTATCAAATCCACTTTCGCGTATTGACTTGCGCAATTCCGCGACTGTTACATTCGCATGGGGTAGACCACGCAAAAGAGCTTCATAAGACAGCTCGTCCTTTAATAGTAAATCCGGATTAAATTGTGCCATTTTTATCTTATTTCTAACACATTAAAACTTACGTAAAATTGATATTACTACACTATACACTTATTACATAGACAATTTATTTCTTGGTTAAATCATTGGCATGGTGCACAAGAGAATAATCTCTCTTCTAAGGGAAAGACAAAAATTCCACACACACGTCAATGTAATGGCAACGGTCAGCTGTTCGCTGGAATGTAGGTCACCCTAGTTTACTTTGTAAACAATGGCAAGGTTGTTGTATGCGTGGGAACGCGAGGATTACACACAAGTATTGTTCTCTATAACAATAGCTGAAGGCTATCTTTATCGGCCGGTTTGAACTGGAGAAGCCAGTTGCACCGAGGGGTGAATCCGATTCAACGAAACACGCTTTACAAGTTAGAGGGTGTATTACAGGCTGTAACAGGCTGTAACAGGCTGAGTTTAGTAATTAATTGTCTTACGTTCTACCTTTAATTTTGAAATTATTTTGAATTAATTTTTTTTTTTTTATGGGTAACAAAATTAAGTTACGTATTTCTTTACACGTAATTAACCGGGTCTACTTTAGTCAGGAGTTTATATTTTTCACCGTGACGACAGACATACAACTTACATTCTATGCAGGCGTATTCAGGAAACTACAGGTCTTGAATTGTCACAATATAAACCTGTTAAAGACTGAACAGTTTGACAAGCACTAAAATTCAAGTACGTACTTGCATTGGTGTAATACAATGATAGTTTGTATTATTTTGCGTATCTTAAATAAATTACATTATACGCAAGTTAGTAAGTAATCTTGTACAAAATAAATTCACCTTATGAAAATTAATATTAACATGAAATACAGTAACTGAGTGCATAGATCAGCAGAGAGTTATCTATTTTACTACGTAACAATTATTCCCTTTATTAATTATCAGAGTGACGCACTTTGTGTCACGATGCTCGCAACTATTTTAACTTTAAGCAGAGTGGTGCATTTTTGTAACGTTCAGGGCTACGTTACAAATCCAGGGAACCCATCATAATTGACTCTACCCAATTATACAGGCTGCCTACGTTGTAACAAACTGAAATTAAACTTAACACATAGAACAATAATATTTACGCAATTTATTAGGACACAAGGGGAAGGTATTTCACTGATTTATGCACTCACTTCAATCTGTAATAAGATGACATCTCTTTATTAACAAATCATATAACTAGATCCCATAACATAAAAATTTATACTGCAATAATTAAATATTATACTGCAATATTTAAAAGTGTTCTGTTAAACAAGGGGTCATATTGATCATGTAATTTACCACGGATCCGAGTCTCTGTAAATCTAGTAAAGACGTCTGAATTATACTGTGCTCTTCAAGGAGCTTGCAAGATTCCTCAAACCATTTGAAGAATGGTGTTATTTAATTAAGTGATTATAAATTACATTTCAAAATTAACGTTACAACGTATGATTATCGATACTACAGTTTACATTTCTTTTGTTTTATTTATTGCTTAGAGAAAATTATAGTCTTTTGAAAAGTGTCTTTCATCTATAAAAGGTATGTTTTAAGTGTACTTAATTCTCGATAGGCAAGCTATCGAGTCACCTCGAAAATAAGCTTTTGCAGTCCTCGTCCTGGGGAGTGACTCTCCGGAACTCGGATAGTCGGGGTAGTCATCTGGGTCGTGTCTCTGGTGAATATCTTGTAGCTGTATTAGTGAGGAGATTGATGTAATGCTGCATGAAGTCGGGTTGATCTTCGCCGGTGCTGGTCAGCGTTGTATGGGTTGTAGACGTCCGTATATGCACTTGGGTTGGTCACATATTCACTAGTAGAGTTGTACTGGAGTTTGCATCTTAAGTTGAGACGTCACCTTGTTTACGAGTTCTTAATTTTTTTATATTACTATTACATTTCGTTAACAAACCTTTTACATCATATACATATAACTACCACTAGCTCACCACGTTATTTAGAGGCAGCTAACCATTATTTTAAAGTTTAAAATAAAATATTTCTGCAGAGCCCTCGCTTGGAGGTGCGTACTGTCTGAACGCCGCATCGTAACTCTTCACTTGATACGACAGGTACATTACAACGAAGCGGAGCGAGTACTCCGCCATAATATAGTTCCAACTTTTATTTAAATAGACATTCTTACAGAAAGATGAAACAAATTATTTAGACTTATTTAGTTTACAGGAATTATTTTAACTAATACTTGTGCCTTCAAATCATTAATTACTTACATTATGATTTTCAGATATTTCTAAGTTACAGACGGTTTGCTATGCACGTTGTGTCCGGAATTAAACAGGTCACGCATGATGATTTACTAAAGGGTTAACTGTATTATTCTTAACCTTTTATATTACGATTTTTTATTACTAGTTTAGTTAGATTTGTTTTTTTTTAAATCTGGTACTTATTCTGAGTTAGTACAGGGGTATTTGGTTTTAATTGTGAGATTTAAAAAATACTTATTTGCTTTCTACTTTTTTTTTAAATTTTTTATTACCAATTAAATCGTTACAATGGTTACAAAAGACGACACAAGTATAACAGAAATAAAAAACCGTGTAAGACACGGAAAAAAGTGGCGAAACAGTTATATTCCACTTTATGTAACAATCAACTATGGGCAGAAACAAAAATCAGAATGTATAAAACAACAGTGAAAAGTATTGTAACATGCGCCGCTGAAAAGTGTAAGAAAAAACAGAACAATTGAGGAAAAGGTTACGAGCAGTGGAAACGTGATACTGGATTAGGTGCTGTAGACTTACGTTAACGTTTAAGGGAAGAAATGAAAAATTAAGAGAAAGAATGAACACGTGTAGCAATACAAATGACACAATTGATGCACTAAGATTAAGATTGTATGGCTGTGTGTCCTGTATGGGTAAATAAAGGTACAGATCGGTGATCAATTACCAATGAAATTACTAGAATGGACCCTTCTTCAAAGAAGGAGAAGAGGGAGGCCGTGGAAGACTTGGATAAGAGACATAAGAAATGAAATGGCACACAAGAAGCTGAAAGGTGATGATTGGAAAGATCGTAAAATTTTGAAGCTAGGATGCAAAAAACCACTTCAAATGTTTTTTGAAAAGCGCTAATATATTATAACGTTACCAAATCCCATAGATTTGGGGTTATATGTAGAAGGTTTCAAAAATCAAATGTAAAATAAATTTAAATCGTTAGAACCATGTCTCGCGCTGTAGCGAACATACAAAGCAATTGTAAAGCGCCCGACGGCTATGTCCGGTGGCGTTACGTAAGCACACACACACCGTTATAAATTAGGGATACGCCCTAACCTTAAATCATTAATATTTCGGAAAAGAATAAATATAGGCAAAAACCAAGATAGCCAAAATGTTTGCCGAAATATTAAGAATAGGGTGTGCGAATTTCAATGAATATAATTAAAGAGTTAATGAGATAATTCATTTTATTTAAATAACTCCCATAGCGAGTGAGCTAGGGGGTTCTGCTTTGAATATGTTATAATTATAAAAATTACTAATCAGATGTATATGTTAGAATAAGCATAACTTGGCTTGCAGCCAAGATAATCGCAATACAAATTGCAACCGGACATCCGACCGACAATCGAATCCGGTGTATTTCAGAATATTAAAAATAATAACAAACCTCGAACTGTGGAAATTATTTTTCGTTCTCACGGAGTGAGGTGACTAAATTTCAAGTAGAAGGGAGAGTGTTTCAGCCAATCAGATCATTCTAAAAATTTTGAAGAACCGTTGGTTTCGGGCTGAAAACAGACACTCTTCTGTAAGGACTCAACCTGTGAACAACACTCGACTCTCGACTGGAAAGACTCGAACAGTGAAGACGTTTAACTACGATCGTCTTAGACACTCATCTGTAACGACTCGACGTGAAGACGAACATTCACCATAGTCTTATGTGTCAACAAACAGATCAACTGTAACGACTCGACTGTGAAGGCTTCTACGTACGATACTCTTATTTGTCAATAAATAAGCGTACTGCGCAATACATCAAACTGTTGGCGTACGCATGTAAGAGATCGAACACATACTACGTGAAGTCACATCAAGAGTACAACAGAACGAGGCCGTCTAGAACGTGGTACGAGCTGAAGAACTGACGACGCAGAGCGACACCCGAGACGAGATACACACACACACGAGTCCAGAGTATCCGAACCGAGGGCCTGAAGCAGTTGTGGCAGTTAAACCACGGACGTTAAAACCATCAACAGTTGCAGAAGGAGCTGAGTTGCTGATTCCTGAACTTTTTGCCGGAATCCAGGACGCAGAGGAAATCATCGCCACTAGCTGATTGGACCAGGACATCGAGGGACCCCAGAGGACATCATCGAGATCTTCAGTACCAGGAAAGTCAAAAATCATTTATACACTTTTTAAAAGATAATTTTTCTTTTTCTTTTAAAATCATTGTAAAGTTAAATTCATTCAGATGCCGATAAAACAGAGACTCTAAATTAATAAGAACATCAATATTGTGATAATCTGTAGAACACGTATAAGTTAAGTAAGAAGCAATAGATAAGAAATAGACGTAGATAAAAAGCGCTATATAAATCTTAACATTGAATTACTTCCAGAAACTTATACTGCAGTATACGTGAAACAAATCACAAGTAAATAAAAAGCACGTTGAACTAGATTCACGGCTAATTTATTTCAGAGTATTTTAAAAGCATCTTGAAGTAGTAAAACCAGTATTAAAGCATTGCAGATTCATTAATTAAATTATTTTAAAAATTAACTTTTGAAATCAATCAGAAACAAAATTCGTATAAATTCATATTCATAAGCTTTTCCTCTGAAAGCTAATATTCATTCAGAAAACATTGAACAAATTACTAATTACTCTTTTAGTACGTAAGAATTGCGTTAGATGTAAGTTTTTCATTTTATGTGCTATTAGAATAATAAACCCCAATTTTATACCCAACATTGTTTCGTTATTGCTGTACTCCAAAATCTACCAACATCACAAAACTATTCGAAATAATTATAATTGTATTCTTTGTGCTTTGTACATTTGAATTAACCTACTTGCGAATTCAAAACACAAATTCCTACGGCCTTAGTCGGAAGAAGACGCAAGAACGCACAGCAGGTAGGTCAGTTCACACTACAATCATTTATAAGCATATATTTCATTTATTAAATAAATTGCAAGCAACAAAAAAATAAATGTTATAAATGACGCATCCAACGTGGAGCAAATGAACGAGGCACACACAAAGAAAATATTGTTATAATATATAAATTTGGAAAACCGTTAAGAGCGATTCTTCAGGGTTTTGTCACCTGTTCCTCCAAAGGTAGTAACAACAAAGTCAGTGGTTAGGTTCGTAGCAATGCTTATTTCTCGCAGTAAGTATACATAACTATCTCACATACAAACTTATTATACTGATACTAGATTACTAGATTTCTAGATTTAGTCACCTAGTTTTCAAAACTGTTACAAATTTCATTGTCACATTGTCACAGTATCATTATTCTAACAAGGGCTATAGGTTAGAAGTTAGACATTCAAGTAGCATTTCTCATAATTATTATAACTTAACCAATAAATAATGTATCGCTTTATTAACTAAATTGTTAAAATAATGAATCCGATAATAATTTTTTGAAAACTGTTTATTTTGTTCAATTTATATAATGTGTTAAATTAAAAAATATATACCAACTAGCATTCATTCAATCGTCTAATGAAACAGTTGTAACGTGCAATGACCATGGGTTTGTGTAGGAGTTAAATAGCTAAATGTGAGCAACATGGCATATCTAACCCTTTTCTACCGTGATAAATGTAGTTTATCTTTGTGCTCGTGGGTGCTATAAAAATATGTTTAATTAAAATGTACCAGAAAATGTCACTTAACGTTGAAATTACCTTTTATAATACAATGTAATTTCTCCTGTCAGTTATATGTACTGTCTCATTTTTGGTCATTACCTTTAAAAATACTGCTTTCAGCAATATCAGCCTGTATAAACGTACGTCCACATTAGCGCACGTAAACACAACCAGGTTATTAAAAAAATGTACAAACGTTTCACGTCCACAAAGAACAAACTTGTTTGAAATTTTGCACAGAGAAAATTTATGCAACAAAATTACAACATATGACGTTGAAATTTTGGAATTTCTCGCGCCAATAGCGATTTAAATTTTTTACAATTTGGATAATTAGCTTAGATTTAATAGTTAGGTGAGTACATTTTGTTATTGTAAATTATGCAGTTGTTCAACGTTTTACAGTACAAAATTAAAAACAACTTTATTAAATTTTACATATGGAATGACATAATCCGCTCTAACGTAGTGAGAATTGTTGTACCAGTCTGTTATGCACTTACGAGAAATTAGAAACGGTATAAAATCTTCCAGGACGATTCTGAATAATTTGAGAAGGCGACAGCAGGCTAAAGATTATGGAATTGTGTCCCATGAATTTCCATCATTAGTTGCTGCGATAAATAAAGAGTACTACTAAAGAGCACTTAAAGATACTTGCTTGACGTTATTCGTGGAAAGTGACCATATTTATTTAAGGTTAGTTACGAAAATTACACCATGCTCATGAGTCATTACTTGCCAAAGAAAATTTAGCCAAACACAATAACGGAATTAAATTACAACCACCGTAATCACCAAATGAGGCCCTATTTGACTTTTCTCTTCCCAGGAATATTGAAAATATGAAAGGAATATGTTTTGCGACTAGAAGACACAAAAGAAAACAAAAGTCTATACAATAAAGTGTTTTTTCGAAATGTTTGAAAACTGGAAAACATTTGCGTATGTGTACATACGCTGTCTGAAACCTATTTGTTATTGAACATATTAAACTGTATTACTTTTAGTTAGGCTTTTATAGTTGATAAGGTATAACTAAAAACTATGTGGATGACTTTCTGAGATCTTGTTGAAGTCTGAAAGTACGTAGCAAACTTTTATGTAAGTAAACTGTGGTGTTCTTAAGTTTATGAATTTTAACACTACCAGTAGACTTGTAAACCACACTTTTACAAAATACCGACCAGTCATACTATCAAAATTATTTATTCATATGAATTGTTTTGCTAATTGTTGTGATTCTACTGTTTTATGTACCGCAGTTTAATGTAGCTTATATTCTCCAGTTTAAATGGTATTACAGACAAATTTTTCAGCCCCATTATACTTTATATAGTACAGTATAGCTTATATAGTTTATTTACTTTATTATACTTTTTAGTGAGGTAATTAGTTACAAGAGAAATAGTTTCAAATAATAATCTGCACAAAACAAATAATTGCACTTAATAGTGTGTGTGTGTGTGTGTGTGTGTTGTGTGAGTGTATGTGTTTAGGTATGCTGATTGCCAAGCTAAGATTTATTTTTAATAAATCATCACATTCAAAACATAAATTTTTGAATTTAATATTGTAAAGTAAATTTGTGAGATACGCATTTTCCCACTCCAGAATATCAAATTGCTGCAAGTCGTATAACAAGTTTTGAGTTATGCGTGCAAAATGTTTTACTACCTTGTGTCACTTAGATCTCTTCACATTTGTCAACACAGCCATGCCACCTCCTGCATCCTATCAGGAAATAGGTAAATTTTTTTCTGCCTACTACAAGTTACAAACAGTAATATATCACTTGTAAACGTACTTCCTTTACATTTCTGTGTCCTGGGCATTAATAATGTAGGGTTCACTTCATATAACTCAGATAACCAAAGCCTATAAATTTGTGTTGTAACATATTTCTTTTCCTTTTTCAAGGGATTCCTTATTTTGATAGCATTAATTTTTTAAATCTCGACTTAAAAACCGCATTTCGTCTTCAAGCCATTTAGTTTTTATGAGTTTCTAAAGTTGTCAATATTTATACAACCACTTCCTTTTTATACTCCTTGCTTTTGGATTTAGAAAGATATTAAATTGTTCATGTCTATAATACCGCTAACAGTAATGTAACATGGGTACGGTTACTTTATAAATAGCTGTGGAAATATATACTGCAATTAACTATGGCTTCTTCATGTTTTGTTTATTTCACTTCCAATAGTAGGCTAATTATTTGCAGATATATATAAAGTTTGTTTTGATTTAAGTTGAATTACAAAATCCTTTTGAAAATGTATTCTATCGTGAATGTGAAAACTAAGTAGAAGACACATAATATATTGTATATTGTTGCAAGAGGTTAACTTTTAAAAATGTTTTACTACTGAATAATTATTTTTGTGTAATCTTGCACTTATTCATTAATAGAGCAATACAGTTTTCTGTTGAAGCATGGGTATAAACCCGCATATAATCTATTAGCAGTTATTTTTTGTTTACATTTATGTACACCTATAAATTAAAGTAAACTTGCGGAATGTATGTACAAATTTGTAACTTTTAGTTAAATAAGAAACATTATATAATGTAAACAAAAAATTAGGTGAAACCGAAAAGTAACTACCGTATATATTTTCTTGAAATGGGCAACACCTATGACATAGGCAACTTGTGTGGCAGCTATGTTTACAATATCGATCAACACTGCAGATTTCAACGATCCAAAGATTTCTACGCCTTCCAGGGTTGACTCTAAAGTCTTCTTCAAATTCTCTTTTCGTTTTTGTCCTCTATTGTTTTTTTGGCAAAGTCTGTGGTTTTTTAGTTGGCATCACTGGTAATGTGTTACATTATACAGAGAAGTAGTCTTTTAGAAAGTTATCATTTCATTTAAATGTACCCGAATTTTGTTACTCATACTAAACACCAACTTGCATTAGAAATACTACACGCTTGTTAAAACTGTACACAAAAACAATTATTTGCTTCATAGATAATGTATCACGTTATCGAAAGTGTTCATTGACGACGTACAAATATTTAGCACTAAGATACGCACAGATACATAAAAAACAAAACATACTCTAGTCGCGTTGAAACTGCATAGTAAATGGGAAATACTTTGCAACAAGAGCAAGTAACTATTACACTTTACAGCTGATGCACTGAAACCTTACTCGCGACACAAAAGGCGGAGCTTTCAAGCACGCTCTTCACACCACTTTTTGCTGTAAACCAGCACGGACGTAATACGCTGAACCGGTCTGGATTACTGAGCGTCTGGAATTCCAGACTGAGGGTGTATATCAAAGAATGAAGCATTCTTTCATGTAGGCATTTAGCGAATGACGTTTTAGTTATATACGTGTATAAGTCAGTGGATAAAGACATGACTAAGCGGTAGAAGGAAGGCAGAAACCGGCTGACATTATGCAACTACGTGAAAGTGTATGTAAGTAAACTGTACACCAAAAATATATAACGGAAATCGGAACTGAAACGATTGGAAACGATTGCGTTTGTAGATAAGGTTTATTATTGGTATAAGCTGTCCTCGCACAGCTGCAGAACTCGCTCACTATTTTGAACGAAATACATTTATTATTAGGTAAGTTTCAATATTAGACAATTTTAAATTATCCCCCCCAAAATATGGAAACCCCGATTATTCTATTATTTCTTTTATAGTAAAATAACAATGTTACAAAACAGACAATCATATAATAAATACTGAAAATTGTAAGCTATCGCATTTCGTTTTTAGTTAAATTTATAACCGTAAGACAAATGACAAATAATTTAGTCTAAAATTGAAGTTTATGTGCGTTTCCATAGATACCTATGTTTAATATTTATATTACTGATAACACAATATAACATTTTTGTGTTAACATAGCTTACAAACTTTCTGAAGGCTATTCAAAAGTTGCAAGGAGTGTGAGACCATGCATCAATTCTACCAAATTATTAAAAATACCGAGGTGATAAAATTCCTCGTAGGTTGATCCTCTATATAGATCTTTACAATTCTCTTAATGTTATGAATTCCACTCTAGGGCCGTGGTGTCTTTAAAGTTAAAAAATTTTCATAGTAACACTATATTCGGATTTGGATTAACATTCTATTTATTGGGACACTCAGCAGGAATTTTGTAATTTTTAAAAATTGTTGCCCCTTTTTGGAGACCTGGCTTTGAAATATGTCTAAATTGTTCACCATATTCAGATTTTGGTTAAAATTCTCTTAATTTGAAATCCCACACTAATTATTGAGGTCTTTTGAAATTTTGATTATTTTACATTTTTTTCTCCCGATAACTATTACGCATGTATTGCGTCAATGTAAATTGCATGATTGGACTGTATTATAGCTTGTAAGGTCCACTGCATTTAGACTATAAGTCGTTCGTTATAAGAAGAAAAAACTTGGTACGACGCATGAAATTATGCATAGCCCTAATTATCGTAAGTTCCGGTGACGATAATCATGTTTAAGTGCGCGTATGTGAGTCGTGTGGTGTCGTGTGTGTTATGAGTATGTGCGGGTGTGTCGCGCAGACTTTAATTGAAAACCTTATAGCGCCTTATTGACAAAAATTGTGATATGCGACTTTGACGAGTAGTCCATATTATTAGAAAGAAATGCAGTAATTAGATGTGCTATTTAACTTTCTGTAGAGAATGAGTAAACAGCTGACCAATCAAGGTTTAGGTTTATGAAATCAATCAAGGGGGTAGAAAAGCTTGGTGTAAAAATAGTTCACCTTAGTTATTAACCCGTGGGCCTCTATGTAAACAATTAGTTTAGAGAAAATCGCCATAAGTCCGCGAATTTAGCATAACTGAAGTCTACCGAACTTGGTGACAATTTTACTACCGTAAAATATTTAAGAAGATAATTCGACCGAAGCCTAAAGCCGAGGACTTTTCGTGTGAGTGAATATTGTTCGAATAGGCTTTTTAGAAAGACACTTTAAAGAATACCGGATTTGTTGGAAGTCTAATGCCTCACAGCAAAGGATACAATAGTACATAACTTATCGGGTATGAAACAGTAAGTTTCGTACCCATTAAAAACCCGAAAGCGACCTTGTCATCTACGATCTACATTCTACGGACGTACAATAAGCTGTAGGAGGGCCAACTGAGGATCACAGGTCACCGGACTGCAGCTGAGGATATAGTGTCTTCTACGTAGCCTACCAGACAAATTCAACTTATGTCAAATTGTCAATAACACTGAAATCGTGAACTTTGACGAACTCTTAAGCACTAAAACGAATAGAAGGAAAATGAATTATAATTAGTTTGTACTAAGTCAACAGATTAATTTGTACATTACATCGACAGGAATAACTTTGAATTCTTAACCGTTATTCAGACTAGTTTAGCTTTTAGTAAACCATCTTTCTATCCATATTTGTCTCGGTTTCATAACGTTAATTTACCTACGCTTATCCATAATATCGCTTTGTACATATATGTGCGCGCGCGCTCAGCAACATAACATAATTTTATAATTCCCTGTGAAGTAAGATTTTATTATTTATGATAATACACTGCGTGTGTAAGTGTTTATTATATGTTATAGTCGTAATTGATAAATTTTACTTCCACATGAGTTTGTTCTTTTGTTGTGTATAACAGTTACATCATTAGTGTTCAGATATTCTCATATTTATCTGAGTAGACCGAAAAATTTAATTTGTTTTTCACCGTCATCATTTTTGGTTGTAACTCGTTGCTGACGTTGAAGTAGCCATAGGCACATTTGTCACTGTCAAGTAGAGATTCACATATGTTTCAACTAACGAAAATTGATGCGACGAAGCTGAATACATTTTTTGTTAACAGTTTGTTATTACCGCCATTTATATGACAGTTATATCACTACGACTTCTGTCTTCTTGTACCAGACGGAGGCCGTTTTGTCAAATAGAAGTTTCCGGTACCTGATTTTTTTTTATTTGAACGTATTCACTTACCGTCGTCGACCGTCTGTTTTCTTGTGTACTCGTCAAACTTTTTATTTTAAAAGTGTTTATCGTTCCAATTCTTTCAGATTGAAAAAAAGCTGAGAAAGTTGAGATGATCAATGCCATCCGTAATAATGTCTTATACATGAATAGTACAAGCTGTATAAACTGTGATTCATCGTATGATTATAATACATTCTAAGATGCTATGCAGTGGACTGACGGTCGAACGTATTGTAACAAGGTTAGCTTATGGCCACTGAATGTATTTAATCACAAAATATCATCCAGTGTATCTAGATAGATTTTTTTCGTAT
Organism: Magicicada septendecula; assembly: GCA_034769895.1. NCBI lineage: Eukaryota > Metazoa > Arthropoda > Insecta > Hemiptera > Cicadidae > Magicicada > Magicicada septendecula. The sequence continues at coordinate 292,245,263 of CM068367.1, forward strand.
TGTTTGAGACTTGTCCCGAAAGACAAGTCTCGGTCTGATCTGGAGCAAGCTCCCTTTAGCCGAATGGAAAGATGTAAGGGGACGCACACCAGGGCAGGCCGGAAGCGATGAAGATGGAGGCACATGGAAGGTAGAGTAGTGCGTGTGTGTGTATTTATGTGTAGTCGTAGTTTGTAGCCATATAGGTAAAGGAAGTGGCTGATGTAAGTGGCATAAAGTTTAGCTTATACATGAGGGCGACCAAGACAGGGACGAGTAACCCAGGTCGCCAAAGCTAGAAGGAGGCGACAGAGACGCGTCAAGGTAGGCGGGGGACACAAAGAAGGGGGTTATAGTCTTGGTGGAAAATTTAAGTTGTTATGTGATCAGGAAGGATGGTAGGTTGAGTAGGTTTGAAGATGGGAATTTAGTGTTTCTATGTCTGATGGCGGCAAGGAGTTCTGGGAGGAGGTATATTGGCTATTGTAAGGAGGCGGTTTATGAGGAAGGAAGGTCTGCGGGTAGTTCTCTTGATGGAGGTAGCTATGGATTGTAGGGAAGTGCGTTGTTTTGCTAGAGCGATCAGTGTTCAGTTGTGCCATCACCTGACACACACAGTATAGATAGAAAAATCTGATAACCCTTAAATACAGGATCCTACGGCATCGTTTTGAAAGATTGTCACAGGTTTAAAAAGAACACACTTTCAGGATTTCGTAAAAACTCTGAAACTGACAATTCATAAGAATATAAGGAAAGATAATTTTAATTTAAATTAATATACAACTAGGCATTTCAAAAACTGTTTTATGATTGTTACAAAAATTAATACATTCCGATCTGACGATGAGCTGAGAAGCTCGAAAGCGCTAATCGGAACACTTTTTCTATAGTGGTGTGCAACAGTAATAATTCTGTTTGTAAAAATTAATACAGTTAATTAGCAACAAAAATTCTGTTATAAAATTTTCCAACTACGACACATCGGGATGAAGTATAGAGACAAACAGGAACAGATAAAACTTTGTCTAGCTATTAGTATTTTAAGTAGATTGTGCTGTATTATGTTGTAACACTTATGAGTGTAGTGTGTTATAACATTTTTATTTTATAATATAGGCCTACCTCATTTTTTTAATTAGGTTTAAAATAATTAACAATAGTGACAGCAAACACTTTTCATTTTAGGTAAAATGGTTACTGTTTATATTTCAAAGTAAATTGTAATGATAGAAGTATGTTGCTTTTTAACGTACTTTTATTTTAATGTAATTTAACGTACTTTTAATGTTTTTGTTTTTATGATTGAGGCTGATTTCCAATTGTAACGATTTAAAAATTACATTTAGAATCTACTGTAATGTTGAATTTTATCTAAAAAGAATGTTACCTTTATGTGTAATATAATGTTAAGCAAGGAACTGATGCAAATATTTCCGTATTACTGTCGTTTTTGACGACTGAGAAATGAGAGTAATTGAGAATTGCGAATTGAACGCTACAATGAATAAAATTTTATGTCCGTAATTTAAAGCAAAGAGCCAATGGTTGAACAATAGGTTAGGTACTGAATAGGGTTAAGGATAAAGCAGCTATTGTGTGCATAATTCTCACGGAATTAATTTCTACGGAGAACATTCACATTGGCAATCCTCCAACAGCTGTTATCAAAGCAGTGCCAGCAGCTACGCTGTTGAAACATTATAGACTGAACATAACGCTCTCTATTCACAGTCATAATTTTATTCATATAGAATACTTTTTAAATACTTTGTACAATAAATAATTTATTATAAAAATTTTAATATTAGTGTACAAATAAGTAAACAAATGTTAATCATATTTAATGTGTATACCTTCACTTGATAAATAGCTGCATTAATAAACTAATTATAATTAAACATCACATAATTATACCGTTACAACATAAAATGTGTTAATTTGTTGGAAAATCGTTTAGTTTATATAACTTATTATTTTCTTTTAACTACTGTGTTTTAGTTTTATCAGTAATTTTCTTTTAGAAAACAATTAACTGAAAGTGTCACTAATACTTGTATACTTAAAGCGTAGGTCTATGATATGAACACTTTGCATTAATGTGCACTAGAGTAAACGTGAGCAAATCTAAAGTTGATTTGGAAAAATGCTAATTTGCTAAAAACATTAATATGAGTAACTATGTGATCGATTAATGGTAGTGATGTTTTGTTTTTATCTTAATAATACTAATGAGTAGTGTGAACCCAAAAGAAAACACAAACACAAAACAGTAGTACACTGTGAGTAATTACAATGTTAGTAATGCTGAGAATATTACAGTGATTATCATGTACTGTTACAGAAAATCGTACTGCATCAATAGAATTTATATGTGGTCATAATAAGCCATATGATAATGACAAGAGAATGTATGAAACATGCATGTAGACCTGCTTAAAAATAAAGTTTGAAAACTGATTAGAAACAAATTAAAATTATTGCAATCTGCCTGTTGTAAGGAGTTAGTACCTTATTTATTTTACGTGAAATTTTAGTGAATTTTGCTGATGATTATAAGCATAGGAGAAACGTGATACAGCAAAGTTGCTTGCTTAGTTGTAGTCAATATGAGGGAAGGCGAAGATTTATTGCTTCCCGCTAACACACTCTCGTTAGCTAAACTTTCGTCTTCTTCAGATAAGAACATAACTTTGGGTGTTAAAATAACTCTCAAACTTGGTATTAGGGGCCATATGCTGTTTGTTTGTAACAGAAGTCAAAGTACACCTATGAAAAATGTTCATCGGATACACATTTATCACCCCCAAATAACATCACGGCATTAGGCCTACAAAATATTTCATTATACATGCGAATGCTTATATAAAACTGTGAATAACTAGGTCTGTGAAACTGTATAACTGTATATTTGAATAATTTTGTAAGCACTTTGCGGATGCCAAATCTTAAATTTGATGAAGCACTATACATACAGTTCTATATAGTACAATACAGTAAGTAGAGTTCATGAAGTATAGTACTTACAAGTCATATATGTTAAGACTCTCTTCAAACTCTCGTTTAGGCCTTTATTTAATGTCATACTATAAAGACATTTTTTTTTTAAATTGTCAGATCTTTAAAAATGAGTGTTTCTTATATCCTTTGAGACATTGAGTTTTTATGATTTTAATATCCATAGATTTCTCATTTTTACGCCATGCGACGTAGTCCACGACTAGGACTAGGACTGATTGCATTAGAAAATCAGTTTTATGCAAAAGCGTATGCCTTATGGAAATAAGTGGAGCATCCTGACTTCCGCATTGTTGCAAGGCAGATACATTTTCTAATAGACAAGCTAAAATAAGACGAAACTGACTTATAACTTACCGATTATTTTCCGATTATTTTCATCCATAGGTAAATCTTCGTATGGGCTTTTCATCTTTTTCAATTTCGTAAACAAGATCTCAAACGCTTGTAGCCATAGCCTACACATTGTAAATTTTCAGTTTCTTGCCATTATAGGGATTTTTGCCAACAATGGCTTTATAATCTATAAAAACATTTATAAAGGGACGATTCATTTTAAAGTAAAGAATACATTTATACTGCGGACGTACAATACTTATAACAAACCTGAAATGTAGATATGAAGTTTTTGTGTGAAATAAGTGAAATATGTCAAATAAGCTTAAAACCTATAAAAGCGTTTTCTTAGTTTATTCAAAATTATTTGTACTTTGAAATAAAATAAGAAATAAAAACAGGGAAATGTATTTTTTGCCTTTTGTTTCCCTTTTAAGTCATGGAAAATACACCTTGTTCTTGGTGGATGTAAAAATTTAGAGGCTTATAGCTACATGCAAAAGTATTTTTGCAATACACAGGAGGGAGCAGTGTGCGTAGCTACAAGCAAGAAAAAGACATCTCACTCTCTAACAAAACAACGATATTAAAAATATAAAGATGATAACTTAATATTATTCCATAAGCATTTTTAACTTAAATACTACTTTTTGAACAAATGTTTTAAAATTTGTCAAAAAAAACTCTCTCTTATAAATTTTATAAATTACTAATTTTTTTTAATAAAAAAAATGTATAAATTACTCTCTTTTGTATCTGTTGTACGAAGTTGTAAACGTTAAACTGAAAATTTTCTCGGTACATCTCAATTTCTATCCTCTGAGCAATTACTGTGCTTGTTGCAATCTCTTACATTTATTGATTCCCTTCTAGTTTTATCACTAACTTGGCCCCCCTGTGTTAACAGATATGTTGTCTTTTAACATTCACAAATTTATTACATTTTTACAGTTTATAAAAATAAATTACAACACAATAATTATTAGAAAAAATTTATTATTTTTATTTCCTGCTTAGTCTTCAAAACTCTAATGTGATTAACGGTGTTTCACTCATCTCAACTGTAAAGCTTTACGACTTAAAATATATCAACTAGTTTATCCTGCAACGCTGCATTTGCTAAAGTTACATTATACACCTTCTTATTGGGCACTGCAACCCGTGACGTGCCTAGCCTCTTCAATAAATTTTTCACCACTTTCTTTTCTTACACCAGTTTCTCTTTGTTGCGTATTCTTACTTATGTCTTTACGTCTTCCTTCCTCGTCAGGGTGAACATGACATGACAACATGACACTATTATCGTCACACAGTTATGGTACTTGAACACGTTATATATATTTCATTACTCTTTCTTAATATCGCATACGGCAAGTTGCAATTACGTATACATCTTGCCGGTATTTTCCATTCTGTCTCACTCACTAAGACTAAAACGAAGTTTGTTACGGTTCTATATAGTACAATACAGTAAAGAGCGTTCACGTAGTACAGTACTTACAAGTCATATGTTAAAAATCTCTTCAAAGTCTCGTTTTATCCTTTATTTGATGTCATACTATACAGACTTTTTTTAGAAATTGTCAGGGTTTTAAAAATTTCTTAATTGGTATTTATTACAGCAGCTTCTGAGATGCTATATTTGAGTGCCACTAAAGGGAGTTCATTAACTAAAACAAAGAAAACTTGACTTTTCTATAGAATATTCACAAATATAATTGAAACCGAAACTAGTTTATCCTGCAATGCTGCATTTGCTAAAGTTACATTATACACCTTCTTATTGGGCACTGCAACCCGTGACGTGCCTAGACGTGCCGTGTTTGTACACAAGTACAAAATGTTCAAACATGATTTTTCTTTTTCTTTATCCTTAAAACAACTAAACCCATTTAATTAAACCGTTTTCACTTGAAGAATTATTGTGTTTTTTATAATACTGTTCAGGATAAAATTACCATATAGGCCTAAATTAATTGAAATAAAAATTTTGAAATAAAATTTTGAGATTCAGTAAATTGGAAATAGTAGTCTATATCTTTAAAAAGCTTCAATGTTTTAATCTGAAAATAGTTGACGATATAATTTGATACTCTCCATAATAACAGCATTTGTTTGAGTGCATTAGATCATGTTTTCATGTCTCTTTCATTCTCTACATTAATGTCTTTCCATCTAATCACAATTAACTAATGATTCATATGTGGTAGTGTACATATACATAATATTCAGCTCAAATTCACCTAGTTGACTTCTCGTTATAATTGTAAAATACAGTAATAAGCTATTAATCAAAATACATAGACTTTTATGCATAAACATGCAGTCAAATCGTCTTCTGCAGCCTTTCCACTTCTCATCTCTTTTGGCGATTGATGAAATTGTGCCCCGTCATAGCGATTTATAACAAACGCTTGAGGCTTGAGCCGGTCTCTCTATCTCTCTCTTTCTATCCCTTTTCTCTCTGTCTCTCTCTCTCTCTCTTTATCTCTCACTCTCCCCCACACACATATACTCTTTATAATTTTAACAATATATACACACACAAACATACAATTGCCTGCATGTAAATATTATTTGTTTCAGTTAATTTTATTAAGTCATAATGGGTATAAATATATTATGACGAAATTATTTTCGTTTGCCAACCTATCTGTGTGTAACAGGTTTTATATGTGAACCCTCAGAAACAAGCACTACTATAGCTATCTTATTACCGGCTAATAGTCACCGTTACTTTAATTAAATATAGTTATAGTGGGAGAAAATATTGTTAACTCCGTACCGCTGACACGTACCGACTTCATTAAGAACAAGTTAGGTATGCTGAGTTGCTCTGTCACAAGTGCAGGTGGCGGCTGACTGCAACATGACAAGTCAATCGATATTGATTTGTCGTTATACACATGTCAAGTAGCGCCTGTACTCGAGTCACAACGTGTGCAAGTCCAAGTATAAGCATTACGTTTGTAGCAATGCATACAAAAATATGAATATTTAATAAATAATTATCTTTTATTTCCACTAAAATTGCTTGAAATTTTTAAAATTACATGTATGCGTTTCAAAAATTTTTTATGATGTTGGTACTCCTTTCTGTAAAAATTATGTACATTTGTTGTCATCCAAGCTGCATAACCTAGACGTGACATCTAACTGACACAGCGTTTAAGTTTTCTGAAACGCTGTAAAATGCAAGATTGAATTACTTATTATATTTTGTATAAAACATAAGGAAATGGACTACGGTAAAGTTATAAAAGTGTTTTATAAGTCTTTTGATGAGCTTAATGTGTATGAACGACCGCTTTTACAAATGGTACATAAACTTTTAAAATGGCAATCCAAGACTGTCCTGAATCAGTTGAAGAGGCATATTATAGCAAATTGATACTGGTAACGTGTTCTATACATTTTTATCACTGAGTACTACGACCAATTAGGGCATTTTATGGGATGCCTATGAAGCCACTTAGAGAAAACACATAAAACTGTGGACAGTCAAGTTATGGAGATTGTACCACAATAGTACACCAGCTCGTACATCATTTCTTGTTCAAGACGTTTTAGTTACAAATGTCACCGTAATGATACTCCAAACCTCCGCAATCACAGTTGATTTGCCTGTTTCTAAGAATTAATAAAATGAAGACAAAAAATTCTAAAAATCGATATACCTACAAGAGAGATTGTTCCCAAAATATTAGAAGGGTGAAAAAGACATTGCCAAAAGCGTATTATATCCATGGGTGGTGATTACAATGTAGACGAATGAAGGTATAATTTTTCAAATAAACAAAAATTGCATTCATTTTTTACCAATCCCGTATGCACCGTAGTTGATGTACTGTTGTATGTTCTATATGTACGTTAGTAGTTCTTGTCATGTATAGACATGAACTGCTGAATTAATAATAATTGACTACGTTATGGACAATAGACCAACCGAAATATTACATTGGTAATTTTGGTTATAATTATAATTAATATTATGAAGGTGGCAATAGCGACTGTTGTTACTAACATACTCTTTGTACTTAGTACTTGTTAATATGCTAATATCAATATGTGTTACTTATATTACATATAATATGTGCTACTGTTGTTAATATTACTTTGTGAATGGAACATGTTAATATGCTCTAAAGCTACCAAATGTGTGTTTGTCATAAGTAATGATGTACCACATTTAATAGTTGTGTAACAATAATTGATCAAAAGTAAACGCAATTGTTTAGATCGAATAACGTAGTAGTAGTAGTTTCTTTATACTACGAGATTTGTGAACGCGTGTATGTGTTTGATTTTGTTATATACTTTCCGTAAGAGTGACAAAAACTCTTCGTACTTTTTGTAGTTATCCTAAAGATAGTGTAACGAAAAAGAACGCTGTAAGAATAATTATAAATGATAATCGCTGAAACCCTATTCAGGGATGGAACCAAACACTATGATCAACAACTAATAAACAGAAACCCCAAACTTGAAGATAATGAATGAACCAAATATAACTCAACAACATCAACCATTGACCTGACTATGACTAACAAAATATAACTAGACTTTACCCAGAAAGATAGGGCAGTAAATCAATAAAAATAACATAAAAAACTATAATCAAACATTAAATAAATAAACCTAATAAACAATAAAGAGTACAACCATTTCATAATGTAACATGTGTATGACCTATATGTATAATAGGCCAATAAAAATCTGTCTTGTTATAAACTAAAGTGAAAAAAGAGGCACAACCCCTTATAGTGCTATGAGTGATAATAAACACATAAAAGGTGCCCTAATAATAGTCACATAAATTACAGTTGAAAGGTGTGCTATTATTTAGATTAAAAAGTGGTCAATCATGATTGACAATAGTGATGTAGGAATTATCACACAAACAATTGTTTAACAGTGTGCAATTAGTTAAAGTAGAAAATCATAATCGTTAATATAAGGAGTATCATTAACAGTTTTGTTTTATATTATAAAAGTTTCATGTTAACAGCAAATTAATTTGAAATAATGTTATATCAACGGGTCATAGTTAAATGTCATCCATCATTATAAATTGTTTAATAAGATAAATGGAAAATCCACCAAGTACTAAGTTTTACAGGACTAAACCAGGACATGTTTAGTATCAAATGATTTGTAATTTTATTCTTAGTAACCACATAGATAAAAATTAAACAATATTAACTATTATTGTATAATGACAAAATAGTAAGTTAAAGGCAAATTATAAAATGTCAAATAATAAATGAATATATTTACCTTTTCCTGTCTCGTGACCACATGTATTAACGCAATGATATTATTTACGCGTTTCGATACTATGTATCGTCATTAGAATATATATTAAAATATAATCACTCAAAGAGGTCGTTAAAATTTAAAACATTAAAAACACAATATCGAAACCAAATAAGTATTTATACGAAGCGAGTGCGCACTCGACGAAAGCCGGTCGGACACTCAAAAGTTATAAAATGTAATGTAATTGAAGTGTCTTGGTCATGTAACATTTGAGCTTTGCCTGATGGGCCAATCAGAATCCAAGAAATTTTGGTCAGTTTCTATGACAAAAAGAAGAAATTAGACGCTTGATTGTTAACAACGATTGAATACGGTTGAGGAGTGCTCGCAGAAAAATATTATGTAACAAAATTCCAAAACCAGGAACCAAACTTAGAAGAATAAATTATAAACAAAAATCAGAAAAATAATGAAATTATTAACAAAAGCCATCTAACCAAATATGAACGACTACCATAAGAAAATAAGAAAATATCAAGTGATTAACAAGAAGAAGCCTAAACTAAAACTAACTAAGAACTGTAACGTATTCTACAAATATCTTAACCAAACAACTTTAGTAATCCAACATGAACAATCACTAGTAACACCAATAACTCACACCACAATTAATCACTGATGGACGATTTATAAAGAAAAGAAGAACAGTATATAAAAGTAGTGTATACAAAGTGAACATATTTTATTAAAATACATTGGGAAAATTTTACACACAATAACTGACCACGAGGCGGCCATGTTTATGACGTCATGCAATAACCAGAATGCACTGCGCACCTAACGAAACGAAATATTGCAAGCCACTTTATTCAACAGTAATATTTATTTATAATATCACCTTAGATCATAAGTATTAAGATTATATTGTAATGTACTCTATATTGTTTGTTATTAATTAATGGAACCTTTCGTAGCAGCCAAAAGAATTCACACTTTATATACTTAATTCATTTTTACTATTGACCCTGAGATAAAGAATCGATTATTGCTAGCGTGTATCTCGAATGACAATTTTTCCTAAACTGAATTAATTTTGTAAAGATTAAATATTAATATTACCAAAATCATATCCATGTGTTTTATTTCTCGAATGTAAGGTACAATCAGGATTCGTTCTATATTCACGGAGATCCAGAAGACTGTGAGCCGCAAGAATAATAGAAACTACGAAACCAAATTTAACCTCAACGAATAGGGTTAAGATGAAGATCGAATGTAACGTTGAGAATTTGTTTTGGGACAATCCAAGGCTACATTCAAATTAGAACAGACGGACTGAATAATTCTCTTCAGTCAATTCTCGAATTAATAGATAAGGAAGAGTCATTCAGAAATTAAAATTATAATTTAATAAATTTAACAAATACGAGGAATAAACACGGAACATAAATTTCAACAGACACAATAGATTAAAATTACACCAAAAGGTTTTTTGTTCATTAAACAACAAAGTTTAGTTATACAATTTAACATTAATAATACCCATACAGACTTTTTTGTTATAATATATTGAAAAATAGCAGTGAAAATAAACAAGCAGAATATAACGTAATAGGCTAAATGAGTCGATTTGTTTTATTTTATTCTTTTTACTATTTTATTTGTTCTATTTTATTCTTATTGTTTTGAGTCTACATTTTATTTTTCTCATTCTTTTTCAGAATAAGAAGTGTTTGTTCTTAACTGTGTAAAAGTAGATCGATAAGTCGAAAATATAAATTTATAGGTTGTACAATTTGTTAAAATTTCTTCTATACAGTCAATAATACTTTGCTATGTCTTTTCTCCTTCTACTTGTAAGTGGTCTTCAGCTTACTGTGATTTATACAGATATACTAACAATATCTACTTGTATATAATGAAATGTTCCTAACAAGCGTAGGCAATATCTAAGCAAAAGATACGATTTACATATGGTTAAACTTTAGTAATACAATCTTCATATTTACTAAATAATTATCAACATCTTAATATTATGTGTATTAACATATTAACACACACTAATACACAGTAACACATATTGGTATAATTGTTTTACAGGTTTCAGAATTTTACATCAAATGATATGTAGAAAACATATTGAACGTAGTTCAACTATAAATTAAAATATTGTTGTTAATTGTTAATTAATATAGGGAGATTTTGGGGAGAATTATAAATTGCCTGCTGTTTCACACACTTTTTTCTACTTTCAATAATTTACTATTATTTTATTTTGTCAAATTTTATTTCTATTATGTAACAGAAAATAATTAGATGTTTTATAATATTTCACAAATTCTGCTTTCAGATTATGAAGACATCAAGTGTGTAGTCTGCTCATATTAGGCGGAGGTTAGGTTGGAAGTGGTACGTAATTAGCGAGAGTCGATGAAATGAGCAAGAAGCGTTAATATTTAACAAACTACACTTTAATTAACTCTGAGCGGAGCGGCTGAGACCACAGTTTGCTAAAGTATACCTCAGTTCTTATGTGCCCGTTTATTTGCGCTGAAAACTAATGTTGAGCCTTACAGATAGCTTATATTACAGAATGATTAGTGATGAAATAAATCTAATTATTGTGTACTCACCATTTATAAAAATACGCGGGTGGTCTTAATGATCACCAAATATGTAATAACCTATAAGATGAAAACTTAAATTTTGCGTTACCTTTAAACCTTGTAAATGCATTTAAAATTTGTTGCCTAGATTTTGTTAACACTACATAATATACATAAAATATGTTGGGTGCGTGTACTTATGTACGCGCGTTAAAAGTTAGACTTCTTTTTGTGTATAATATATAATATAATATATAATATATATCTTATTGTTAGTGTGTAAGTGGTTCAATAAGTAAATAACAACGAATAAACAACGACCACAGTTGTAATATAATGCGTAAAATAAAATTAATATGACTATTATACACTAAAAGATAAAAATTTAATTCAATTGAATTAATGTAAATTCAATATTATAATATTTTAGTAGAGAAAAATTAATTTTTTATCAAATATCTCAAAATACTTACGAATAGTGTATTACAGCAATTGATTTACTTTTCGATAGACTTCTGAATAATTGTGATCTATAATTTAAAATATAGAAATATATATTAGATTATTGGATTAAAGCAAACATAATGATAGAATCTTTTATTGAATATATAATGATAGAAACTTATCGAAACTTTTATTCATTTAATATAAAAAAGACTTTTGAAATTAATACTTACGAAAAATAAATGATTAGTTTGTACTAGAAGAAACCTACGTTTTAACAAAAATTTCCGTAATTAGTGTACAAAAAACGGCTGTACTTTTGAACCTGAGACCATACTGAATCATGATTACCTATTACCATTCTCTTCCAGTATAATTCTTATGTAGTTTCCATTATTTTGTAAGAAAGAAAGTTGATATGTTCAATGGCGATTTTCCTGTTCACCTTTTAAAAGCATAATTTTTATTCAGTTTCCTTTCTTGTTCTGAATTTATTGGACCGAAATTATAACCTAGTTCCCACTTACAGCACATTATTACCTTACAAAGACGAATTTAAGTAAATCTAATTTATAACGAAAGAATTACATTAAAATCCTCACGTCAGACTAATGCAATAAAAACCAATGTGCAAGTTTCTATCAATATGCAAGTGATTCATTATTAGTAATTGGTTATTGTGGAATTTTATGTTGGTCTAAGTTAATGGGAAAAAAATTGGAAGAACCACTTGAAACCGATATAAAATGACTAGCCTATATTGCATTAAAAGATGTCAAAGAGTGTATTTTGCATAAAACTGATTACAGTATGGACATTTGTTTATGAATATAAACAAATAAAGACTCCATACTTAGTTTGTACCATTAAAATTCACAAACTGATAGATATTATTTCGTAATGTCTATTGTTATTAAGAAGATTGAAATAACAAATATATAAACACAGTTTTGTATATTCTGATTAACAAAATTAAATATTTGACATTTATAGCCTTTTACAAAGTGTATAGAAACTTGTTTTACGTGGTGTAATGATTTGTTTTATATAGCAACTTCTCAGGTTTGAATAAAAATAGACACTCACAACCCAACAGTTCCATGATTATTTTCACACATCATAATAAAAATTAACCTCAAATATTTGTAAACACTTATTAAAATTTGGTTACACAATTTTTGTCACCGAAAAATATTTGACAGCAGAATGTATATAAAGTTATTTAATTATATATCCATTCACGATCAGCAGCAGCAGGTCCATCGGGGCCGCGACCGAAATGTTTTGATTTTTTGGCCTCAGGCTCGTTGTCCACGGCTAATTTCATCCTGTTAATCACCCTGTTTCCGTTCCATGGTGCGCGCGCATTTCGTTACATACTAAAATTTCACCCTCAACGCGCCTAAAGAAGTATAACTTCAAAAAATTAACTAATACCATGCGCGCGTGTGTATAAAAGGGTTTTTATTCCTTTACATGTAACTGCGCTGTGCTTGTTTTGTCTCCTGTGATGGTTGTTTTAGGAGTGCATTGTTTGTCCGGACTCGTTCTTTTTTATTTCGCTTGGCCCACGATATAGAAACATCTCCACCCCACTGACACATCCACAGAAGATAGAAACAATGTTGAGTGCGATCCAATCAGAATAACCAGGAAAACTCCTCAGTTTTTAGTAAATAAATAGCAGACAAAACGTTGCTCCTGAAGAAGACGTCAAAACATATGTTACACAAATGTTGGGGACAAACATAGCACATCGTAGTCACTTTCAGGAAAAAATAACACACATACATAGGCATGCGGAAATATTTTATACTGATTTATAAAATGTTGACTTGTGGATCACAATTTCCCGAAGTCGTTTATAAAACAAACTAAATTATTATGTAAGAGTGTGGCAACCTGCGACAATTATGAGTTTTGTAGTATCACGTTTACTTTAATTGACGTAAAAATGTTAGTTTTACTTCCTATGTGCAAATTACAGATATTTAATTTGAATATTCAAGACATTCCAGTGCTCTGTAATAAAATATTTAATACTTAATTGTATTGGTATCATTCCCAACCTTTGACCACTCCAAATAAACCTATATTGTATTGTCTGTAGAGTATACTGTAGTCACAGCTGTTTAACAGAATACAGTACTAATCTTTGCTTAGGCTTAATATTTACAGTAGGATCATTTGAACTGAATACATTATTGTTTAAGGCTTAAATAATGTTCATCTTTTCTTGTGTTTGCATACTGTATTATGGGTTTGTACAACTTATTATTTTAGCTGTATTCAGTAGTGGTTAAAATTACAAGAACATTACTCTCTAAGAATCTCAACAAGCTAGATTTACTAATACTTCTTAGGAAGTTAATTACAGATAGTTAGCATAATTTGATATTTATTGACATGTGATACAAATATCCATAATTTACACAAACCTAATTTTGATGAGAACAGAACGTTGTTTCCAAAGCACACTTAATCACATGCTGTTTTCCGCTGAGAGCGAGGATAACTGTTTCACGGAAGGACTCACATTAGTTGCTGTTGTACTCGGATTATAAATTTATACATTTGAAAAGTTAGAGAAATTGTACGTAATTTGTAAAAGACACAGCTACGTGGAGGATAGAGGTAACAGGTGGTTACGTGACGCTTTGCGCTCGTTGTGTGAACTCTTGCAAGTTCTCGGTCTATCCAGACGCGCCTTACAGAGTGTGGTCGATTATTCTGCCGACTTCCAAATCAATTTGTGACATGCTACACCACACAGGCTGAGTAGGAAAACACTGTTGTGGATGCGGCTACTTAGTCACTTTGAATTGCAATTCAGTGAGTTTGCTTCCAGCGTTTAAGTATAAAGTGAAAATTGCGAGCAGATATCTGCAATTTTTAAGTTGTATTGTTTATTACTACAGTGTTAATTAAGTGATAGTTATTGGTTGTTGCAGTAGTGTGTGCTAGATAATTATAAACCTGAAGAAGAGTTGTATACGATTATCTATTTTTTGTTTTTCTTTATTCAAATTGTAATGAAAGTAATCAGCAAAGAATCCTCTCATGTTTGATTACCTTATTTCCACTATGTAAATACGACGATACATGTGACCGTTTAACAAAACGTTCAGCACAGAGGTTTGTAAAACGAATCGTATAATTTGTTTTTTAATGTGGGTTTACTAGACAGCTAAGGAGTGTGAGAAGTAACTAATGAATGCGAGAGGTATATTTGTCTTTGTTTCCCAGTAGACAAATAGGAGACCTGTTTGACGACCCAATTTGTTTTCCCCTCCGCACTGATTAGTTCCGATTGTTTGCGTCCGTCCGTCTTCTCAGTACTGACTGTGTTGAATCACAAAGATCGAACAAAAATCCTGTGTGTTTAGGAACGCTTATCTAACTTGATACGGTCGTTTAGAAATCTGATTAGGATTTTACGTTATATTTTTTACTGTTTTCCTGACAAAATCTTGTTTCTGCAGAATTATAAAAATATAAATCATAAGAAACGATTACCTACAAATATATAAAACTACTTTCAAATTCTACGTTCATCATGGTAAGTTGATCTGTAAGTAGACGTTATCCTGCATTATATTTTCATGTCGGCTTCGTTGCTGTGAGTAGAACTCCAAATAATTCTAGAGGTCTTATACCTAAAGGGCAGGGTCCACTTACTTGCCGGTAGACATTCCTAAAAAGGTGTGGAAATAATGTGGTACCTATGTGTGTAAAGCTATCTACTAAAAACCATTTTTCAACAGTCACGAGAGTACTCGACAACGCCAGTACAGCAGTGGCCAAAGCCAAAATCAAAGAGACACAAGAGCCGAGCTGAATGGCACCAGTAGCCAAGTATTCTCTGTTCATTTGGATACTAGCAACAAATTACCAATTTCAGATTCGGACTACATTGACACCATTTCGTGTGAGTAGTCCGAGAGTACTGGACATAGTCACGCAAACGCAAGTTCAATAAATTCTTCTTGAATCTTGGAGAAATAGAAATAGCTACGGAAAAAGTTATGGCTAATATGTCCAACCAGAACTTGGATGATGACCGTAAGCGTGTAAAAGTAAGACTGAATTTTGGTGTTGCTCCAACGACAGAAGATATCATATGCGGCGTAGAAGAAGGTATTCGTCGCCTACCTACTGAGACAGCTGAAGTGATAAGACAGACACATCTCACATTAGTAGGACACCAAAACCTCCTTAAAGGTCAACGGGGAGGTAAATATTACGAACAATTACAGGTAGCAGCTATGCCATCACCACTGGAGGTAGCAGCCTCCCATTGCCATAGTCGTAGCCAATATTTACTTAGAGGAATTTTAAAGACGTGCGATGAATTCAGCTAGGCAAAACCTACACATTTTTAAAGATATCTAGACAATACCTGTGTTGTCTGGCTTCACGAACTCTTAAGACCTACAGGCTTCCTTCCAGTGCCTAAACTCTATACCTGATTTCCATCAGTAGAAGTGGAAGCGAAGCTAAAATTGCTTTCATACATGTAATTATATCACGGAACTGGACGGATCTCTGTGTAATCGGGTGTACAAAAAACCTACCCACACCGATAGATATCTTCGTGCAACTTCTCGTCATAGCCCTGCACAAAAGCAAGCCGTTTTCAACAGATTTTTCTACAGACCAAAGAGAGTCTCTGATGACGATCATTTCCTGGAGAAAGAAAAGTATCTAGCGGACGATTTTGAGAGGAACGGCTATAAGAGGAATGCTATTCGTAAAGCGTTTAAGAAGACTAAAGTATCTTCAGGGACACCTTGAGCAGAAGATAATAACCATTGAGCATTCTTACCGCAAGTAAAAGAAACCACAGACAAAATTAGCAATATGTTGAGGAAATATGATTTTAAGGAATGTTTCAACAACCACTTACAAGGGTGGAACAATTTTTAAAATCAGTTAATGACGGAATTCCGTTTAACAATGAAGGTATTTACAAAATTATGTATCTGTGGGACTATCTATATTGGCCAGACTGGCCGCCTTATAAGCATCCAAGGACATGTCAGATATGTGAAGAATTCAGCAGCTGTAAAATCGGCAGTTGCTGAGCGTTCAACCATAACCAATCATTTGATACACTTCGAAGACCCATCTCGCCTTGCACCATCTTACCTTAGTCCCATTTTTCTTGTCAATTTATTTGAAAAGAAGGAGTTTGTAAGTTATAGTTGTTTTTTTAAAGTCTAGGCAAACTCAGCAAGCACCGTACTTCATTTATATCCTTTGTTCAGCAATATTGTTCAATATAGATTTGATGCAGTCTGATTCAAAGGAATCATCAATAAATTACATGAAATATTTTTTAATGACTGCAGCGAATACTAATCCATTATTTAAGGATTATCTGTTTTGGCTATAGTTTAGGTTACTAAACTATAGCGAGAATATTTATATGATAAGGTGAGAATGTTGATTGATGTTGTCTGTTAAGTTTATTAGAGGCGTTCAGATAAAAAATTGCATAGAGATGATATAATATAATTGTTCTACAACGTAATTATAAGTCATCATTTTCAAATCGTATGATATTCTTTTATTTGAATATTAAGAATACTATATATTTTCTTGTTTACAAATGTGTTTTTGTTATGACCTTAAAAAGTTTGTTTGCCGTTACCGTTAAAACTATATTAAATAGATACCCATCTTAGAAAAAAATTCATGTAAAACCAATTGCTTAAGCGCTATGAAATTAAATCTTAAAATTTTAATTCAATTTAACGGAATAATCAAGAAGGCAGTGGCGGCTGGTGTTATGGTTGCACCGTTGCACAACAAAATAATATTCGAAAACATTAAGCAGGTAAAAGTATCATAAATTTCAACGGAGAGCGTTTAGATCCTTACCTGAGTAATATAAAAGTTTAAGATTATACGTTTATATTTGTAAATTGTGTATGCCTTTGTTTTAAACACCATGCGTTGGCGAATATACGTAGTCTTGCTTCTGCTTCATACAGCCAATTCTTGTCGCAGTTCATCAACGATCGTCCCTGTGGAATTTGAAAGACAAGACGATCTCTCCTCCTTATGTTTATAACACATAAAACAGCACACTTAACTTTCAGATTTAGAGTAAATATTTCAAAGACCAACTGTTGTATCTACGATGTTTTATCAATTAAAATCCTATCTGGCTATGAAAACAAACAAGGTCACATCTTAAAAACGCTCTTGATTCTATCAGGCAGCAGAGGTTCGTCATCTCCATAATATTTTCAAGTTTTGTATTTCTTTTTAACGTGAATTTTAAGAAACATTTATTGGTACTCAACACATACATTCTTATCATGCTGAACACGTCCTTTATGCAGGAATAAAATTATAAAACAAAGTCGGGGAAACGTTTAAATGATTGTTTACATCGAGCAATTGCTAAAGTGTAACAGGTAATTTAACACAAATAAATTTTAATTTAAAGTATATGATTTACGTTTGTTGGTATAATTCTAATTAATTATAGTAAATAATATTTTATATTTTTTGAACAACATGTATATTGTATTATTTATTACAATGTTTCTACAGTTTATTTTACACTACTGTCATCTTTATCAGATTACAAGTAGATGACAGTAGTGTAAAATAAACTGTCGAAACATTGTGATGAATAATACAAAAAAAAGTTTTTGTCCGAAAAACAAATTTTAATTAATTATCACTAATATTTAAACAACAAAGATATTGCGAGAAATTATGAATATTAATCTAATTATCTAAACCTGGTATATTCTTCTTCTATGATGCAGCATCCTTAGTAGTTATACTTTAAAATTTCAGAGTGACATGTTAACGAATGGGTGAAACGTGAATAACGTTTCTGATATTAAAATATAGATGCTAAAGTATGTAAAAAGTAATTTTTCAAACTATGCAACTATAAAAGAAATACTCAAATATTCGTATGTTACCTAGATAAATATTAATGCTTGTTGGAAACATGACAGGTGTACGTGTGCTTAAAATTTTAATTGGCAGCTTAAACAAAGTATTTGTTTTTTTATACAACCATTAGGGATTCTAAACAGTTCCCTACGTCTTAATATTTTTAAATGCGGTGTTTTGCTTTCTCTGTCAGGATGACAGTTACTCGATTGCAAGGTATTGTTTGTTTGTTTTTTAAATATAAAATTTGCTTCTCTCAAACATAACGATATGTTTACTATCATGTCTGGTTTCAAAAGATAATTTTCAATATTATCATTGAGTAACATCGTCTTAAGCCGGTTGTTTAATAGCTTATTACTTAATTACTTAAAACAGAACCTTTTGATTTTAAAGTTAATAATTTTATCTAAATAATATTTTACAACCTTCTGTATTTACGGAAATAATAATTGCGACCATAAAAACTGAAGTGTGTAAAATTAAATATCATAGTGGAGGAAAACTGGTGGATATTAAACGTGGGAATTGAACGCTTTTTAAAAAAGCATCCAAAAGTACTCTTGTTTTAAAAGTTACATTTTAAATACACTTTATAAATGCATAATGATTAAGGAAAGAACGTTGGAAAGCAGTAAATTTCCCCTGACTCTGCGTTGCCTCAGGGAATCTTGTTAGGCCAAGCGATTGTTGCTCGTGGAAATAGTGCTCTCTCTGTAAAGCAGTAATTTAAAATAATAAAACACCGGTAGTGTACACGACTACAGGGAACCAGCGGACTGAACTTGTCCACATGTCTTCCTTTGCAGTACGCAACAAATGTATGTATCACATTCCACAGTATAAAAAAGTAAGCAATTAATTATTTCTTAAATACATGAATAAGTACGTAATACTGCGGGCAATAAATTATACTTAGAAGAGCCTAAAATGAAAATTATGAAAAAGACGAGATTCATGGGAAAGATAACTGAACCAGCTTTTGTCCAGGAATATAAGCAAATTTTCTTCTACAAAATTATACAAAACAACGATGGATTTCAGAGACCGGAAAATAAGGCTGAATCATTATTCACACACACACACACACACACACACACACACACACACACACACACACACACACACACACACACACACACACACACACACACACACACACACACACACACACACACACACACACACACACACACTATAACGTGTCACCGAAGTTACAATTCGGGAACCTGGTTAATTGGCTCCGGTCAATTAAACAGGCTGCCGTAATCTTTACAAAATCATAAATAACTGAAAAGTAAACAAATGTTAAAGAGGATCCCGTGAATTGAGGGATATTGACAGGGGTTTGGTAGATTTATTCACTCTCCTTTTGGACCATGACATCTCTTTATTACATAAATTTAGCAATGAGTATATTAAAGTTAAAACATTTGTACCTCTTGTACAAAGAGAATTAGAGTAATTTAGTAATGAGTTACCATAGTTTTCTTTTATTAATACCCTCGGATCCGAGTACTTCGTTTCAGCATATGATATTACATTTATAATATTTATTCTTGTGTCATCTTAAATATTGCTTTATTTAACCATATTTAATTATAATATTGGTATCTCTTAATTATTATTTTATTATTTTACATCGTTAAGTTTTTTATCAAGTTGCAGTTTAATACTATTATTAGTCATATTCTCCGGTAATTATGCGTGTTGATGCCGGTTTCGGCAGGTTAAAGCCGGGTTAATTATTAAGGGGTGTTATCGCAATTGTATTCTCGAATTCTTTTGGGTTTTAAACTATTTATTTTGGGTATTATTGCGGTGTTACATTATCATTTTCTTTAGGGGTTTATGTTTTGTTTTAATGTGAGATTTTAAATTATTTTAAATTTCATTTATTTCCTTTTTTATTCTTTAAAATCGTCACATACTCCTCCACTTAAAAATCGACACGGGGAATTTTAATAAGGAAAATTCGAAAGTGGGGTACTGGGAGTATGCTTGCCGTTACCGTGTGAAGTTTAACTTAGTACACGGTTTGTTTTCTCTATCTCTCTTGAAATTCATTTATTTCTTGTCTTGTTCTCATTCGTGAAATTCCCTTTATCTCGTTTCTTAAAACGCTAACTTAGATTTTAATTCTTAATACTAATTTCCGTAACTCACAATATCGTGGGCCGACTGACATCGGCTTACTCTAACTACATCAGTTAGCTTTCAGCACTCTCTAATGATTACCTTGGCACACTCTAACTATATCAGTTAGCTTTCTGCACCATCATTACCCTTTTCAGTCGGCGCCGTTGTGACTATGTTACGTTACATATATAATTCTTAATTACCTCTAATATAACCTAAAGCGGATCCCATATTCCACTTTAGATTATTTCTAATCCTACTTTCTTACGCTACTGAGAGAAGCGGAATTTCACGAAGATAATTTTTATTCTCTCTAAATGATCAGCTGTTACAAACTATGCGAGAGGGGACACACTGTACACAGGTGCATTGTATTATACACGCGGTGGTATTCTATTGTTTACCTAGGCACCAGTTCATAACAGTAAGAGGAGGGTGACTTACTACATTTCTCAACACGCTTTATTTTTCTCGAACAGGCCACGACCGGGTGTTTACATAATTCACATATACTTTTATTATTATTTTCTTTTTACTTATTTCACTAATACACTTTTATAACACGTTAGTACAATTTAAGATGTTATTAAACCTTTTATTTTAAATGACTTATTATTTATTATTATTACCTTGTTCTGATTTTAAGAAACGATTTCTTATTTGTTTCGAACTCGTTTATTTACTTAGGGAAGCATCATTCCATAAAATTAATTAGTACACTTGTTTTATTTAGTCAGTAGTTTATATAACTCATCGTGTCAATAGAAACACGAATTACACATCTATGCAGGCTTGTACAGGAAAACTAAAGGTCTTAAATTGTCGCAAAATAGACGTGTTAGAGACTGAATACTTTGACACGTACATACATGAATTGGTATAATACAATCTAATCTTTTCACGTATAATTATATACGAGTATGTGCGTAATCTCACACAAAATATACACTTATAAATATCGTCAATATTATTCATCTATGCTACTTAGCCTTTTTCTTTTTACATACAATTTCCTAACTGAGTGCATGGATCTACAGAGTAGAGTATTTTATAAGTGACACTAAGTACACTAACCATTTACACAAAATGAAACCAAGAGCAGTGGCGCATTTTAATAATAAAATTATTTACTGGTTTTTTTTTAATTCGATTTAATTTTCAACATGTGTCTGAAATCTTTTGTTACTGAGCAAGGGATCACACACTTTGCAATACAATAGAGGGAGGTGATGTATTGCCTAACTCGACGTGGCAGAGTGTAACAAAGGGACAATTTGGTACAAGCGGTAACAGGTCATTTTCCTGTCTGAGATTGTCGTTAAACAGACAAGTTGGGTAATGAATTTTTAAACAGGTTTTACTCTGGGCTTACAACGTTTAAATAATTATTATATTATATTTAAATATCCTTACCTTATATATTATGGTTATTATATTATATTATATTATTACGTCACATAATGATTATAAAAACACACTATCCTAATTCTGATTTTACTTACTTCAATTCTTCCTTTTGAGTATTTTAAATTAACACGGTAGTTAAACTGACAGAGTGAATAATTCGACCACATATTAAATGACAAACGCAGAGAATTTTATTTTGCTATTGTCATTGGCACATTACAACAAAACAAAGAAAAGCAAAGCAGCATAGCAGAGATGCGCATTTATAACGTGTCACCGACGTTAAAATTCGGGAACCTGGGTAATTGGCTCCGGTCAATTAAACAGGCTGCCATAATCTTTACAAAATCAAAATAACTGAAAAGTAAACAAATGTTAAAGAGGATCCTGTGAATTGAGGGGTATTTACAGGGGTTTAGTAGATTTATTCACTCTCCTTTTGGACCATGACATCTCTTTATTACATAAATTTAGCAATGAGTATATTAAAGTTAAAACATTTGTACCTCTTGTACAAAGAGAATTAGAGTAATTTAGTAATGAGTTACCATAGTTTTTCTTTTATTAATACCCTCGGATCCGAGTACTTCGTTTCAGCATATGATATTACATTTATAATATTTGTTCTTGTGTCATCTTAAATATTGCTTTATTTAACCAAAAATTATTTAAATTAACGCATGTTATTGCTAAACATGAAATTACATTTAATTTAATTAAACCTGTCTTTCTTATTTTACTTTACGTTCATTTTTTTTATCTATTTAGTGTTTATCATACAATATTCCACTTCAAGTTCTGAACCACGGAAGCCAAAGTTCCGTGTCACCAGTGGGTATCATCCTCAGCGAATCGGCGACTTTCTCGGTTGTCCTGGTGTCTTGTAGTTTTTCTGAAGATCAGGTTTCTGTTGTTGTTGAAGTTCGGGTGTCATTTTAGTCATGGTGAGTCCTGGTTCTCTCTTTCTCAATAAGTTGTAGTAATCGCTTGTTGTTTTGGATCTTTTGCACAATTGGTTTATTCACTTGGAATCACGTCACATGTTGATTTAGTTATTGAGTTTCACATTATGATTTTACCACATTTCTAATTACATACACTTTATTGTTTATTTTTCTAGAGATGTCATAGACGCGCAATTCTCATCCACACTCACTCGTTTACTACATATCTACTGTAATTGCACAGGTAGATTATATTCGCGGTTCACATGGCGTTTAAATGTGTACTTAGTGCCGCTACGTCTCAACAGGTGATTTTATTAACTTTTGAAAATATAATTACTATACCGCATCACGGCAGTATGCTGTTTACGCCTCGACCGCTCCATTTCAAGTGAGTTATTAGTTAAGGGGTGAGAGTGGTAATCTCGCGTCATTTACTATTCAGCATAAAAGTAGTTCCATATTCCGATTAATATTTACTCGTGTATTCTCTGACATATTTAATTATATTATGGTATCTCTTACTTATTATTTTATTATTTTACATCGTTAAGTTTTTTATCAAGTTGCAATTTAATACTATTATTAGTCATATTCTCGGGTAATTATGCGTGTTGATGCCGGTTTCGGCAGGTTAAAGCCGGGTTAATTATTAAGGGGTGTTATTGCAATTTTATTCTCGAATTCTTTTGGGTTTTAAACCATTTATTTTGGGTATTATTGCGGTGTTACATTATCATTTTCTTTAGGGGTTTATGTTTTGTTTTAATGTGAGATTTTGAATTATTTTAAATTTCTTTTATTTCCTTTTTTATTCTTTAAAATCGTCACATACTCCTCCGCTTAAAAATCGACACGGGTAATTTTAATAAGGAAAATTCGAAAGCGGGGTACTGGGAGTATGCTTGCCGTTACTGTGTAAAGTTTAACTTAGTACACGGTTTGTTTTCTCTATCTCTCTTGAAATTCATTTATTTCTTGTCTTGTTCTCATTCGTGAAATTCCCTTTATCTCGTTTCTAAAAACGCTAACTTAGATTTTAATTCTTAATACTAATTTCCGTAACTCACAATATCGTGGGCCGACTGACATCGGCTTACTCTAACTACATCAGTTAGCTTTCAGCACTCTCTAATGATTACCTTGGCACACTCTAACTATATCAGTTAGCTTTCTGCACCATCATTACCCTTTTCAGTCGGCGCCGTTGTGATTATGTTACGTTACATATATAATTCTTAATTACCTCTAATATAACCTAAAGCGGATCCCATACTCCACTTTAGATTATTTATAATCCTAATTTCTTACGCTACTGAGAGAAGCGGAGTTTCAAGAAGATAATTTTTATTCTCTCTAAATGATCAGCTGTTACAAACTATGCGAGAGGGGACACACTTTACACAGGTGCATTTTATTACACACGCGGTGGTATTCTATTGTTTACCTCGGCACCAGTTCATAACAATAAGAGGAGGGTGACTTACTACATTTCTCAACACGCTTTATTTTTCTCGAACAGGCCACGACGGGGTGTTTACATAATTCACATATACTTTTATTATTATTTTCTTTTTACTTATTTCACTAATACACTTTTATAATACGTTAGTATAATTCAAGATGTTATTAAATCTTTTATTTTAAATGACTTATTATTTATTATTATTATTTTGTTCTGATTTTAATAAACGGTTTCTTATTTGTTTCGAACTCGTTTATTTACTTAGGGAAGCATCATTCCATAAAATTAATTAGTACACTTGTTTTATTTAGTCAGTAGTTTATATAACTCATCGTGTCAATAGAAACACGAATTACACATCTATGCAGGCTTGTACAGGAAAACTAAAGGTCTTAAATTGTCGCAAAATAGACGTGTTAGAGACTGAATACTTTGACACGTACATACATGAATTGGTATAATACAATCTAATCTTTTCACGTATAATTATATACGAGTATGTGCGTAATCTCACACAAAATATACACTTATAAATATCGTCAATATTATTCATCTATGCTACTTAGCCTTTTTCTTTTTACATACAATTTGCTAACTGAGTGCATGGATCTACAGAGTAGAGTATTTTATAAGTGACACTAAGTACACTAACCATATACACAAAATGAAACCAAAAGCAGTGGCGCATTTTAATAATAAAATTATTTACTTTTTTTTTTTTTATTCGATTTAATTTTCAACATGTGTCTGAAATCTTTTGTTACTGAGCAAGGGATCACACACTTTGTAATACAATAGAGGGAGGTGATGTATTGTCTAACTCGACGTGGCAGAGTGTAACAAAGGGACAATTTGGTACAAGCGGTAACAGGTCATTTTCCTGTCTGAGATTGTCGTTAAACAGACAAGTTGGGTAATGAATTTTTAAACAGGTTTTACTCTGGGCTTACAACGTTTAAATAATTATTATATTATATTTAAATATCCTTACCTTATATATTATGGTTATTATATTATATTATATTATTACGCCACATAATGATTAAAAAAACACACTATCCTAATTCTGATTTTACTTACTTCAATTCTTCCTTTTGAGTATTTTAAATTAACACGGTAGTTAAACTGACAGAGTGAATAATTCGACCACATTTTAAGTGACAAACGCAGAGAATTTTATTTTGCTATTGTCATTGGCACATTACAACAAAACAAAGAAAAGCAAAGCAGCATAGCAGAGATGCGCATTTATAACGTGTCACCGACGTTAAAATTCGGGAACTTGGTCAATTGGCTCCGGTCAATTAAACAGGCTGCCATAATCTTTACAAAATCATAAATAACTGAAAAGTAAACAAATGTTAAAGAGGATCCTGTGAATTGAGGGGTATTGACAGGGGTTTGGTAGATTTATTCACTCTCCTTTTGGACCATGACATCTCTTTATTACATAAATTTAGCAATGAGTATATTAAAGTTAAAACATTTGTACCTCTTGTACAAAGAGAATTAGAGTAATTTAGTAATGAGTTACCATAGTTTTTCTTTTATTAATACCCTCGGATCCGAGTACTTCGTTTCAGCATATGATATTACATTTATAATATTTATTCTTGTGTCATCTTAAATATTGCTTTATTTAACCAAAAATTATTTAAATTAACGCATGTTATTGCTAAACATGAAATTACATTTAATTTAATTAAATCAGTCTCTCTTGTTTTACTTTACGTTCATTTTTTTTATCTATTTAGTGTTTATCATACAATATTCCACTTCAAGTTCTGAACCACGGAAGCCAAAGTTCCGTGTCACCTGTGGGTATCATCCTCGGCGAATCGTCGACTTTCTCGGTTGTCCTGGTGTCTTGTAGTTTTTCTGAAGATCAGGTTTCTGTTGTTGTTGAAGTTCGGGTGTCATTTTAGTCATGGTGAGTCCTGGTTCTCTCTTTCTCAATAAGTTGTAGTAATCGCTTGTTGTTTTGGATCTTTTGCACAAAAGTTTTATTCACTTGGAATCACGTCACATGTTGATTTAGTTATTGAGTTTCACATTATGATTTTACCACATTTCTAATTACATACACTTTATTGTTTAGATTTCTAGAGATGTCATAGACGCGCAATTCTCATCCACACTCACTCGTTTACTACATATCTACTGTAATTGCACAGGTAGATTATATTCGCGGTTCACATGGCGTTTAAATGTGTACTTAGTGCCGCTACGTCTCAACTGGTGAGTTTATTAACTTTTGAAAATATAATTACTATACTGCATCACGGCAGTATGCTGTTTACGCCTCGACCGCTCCATTTCAAGTGAGTTATTTGTTAAGGGGTGAGAGTGGTAATCTCGCGTCATTTACTATTCAGCATAAAAGTAGTTCCATATTCCGATTAATATTTACTCGTGTATTCTCTGACATATTTAATTATATTATGGTATCTCTTACTTATTATTTTATTATTTTACATCGTTAAGTTTTTTATCAAGTTGCAATTTAATACTATTATTAGTCATATTCTCGGGTAATTATGCGTGTTGATGCCGGTTTCGGCAGGTTAAAGCCGGGTTAATTATTAAGGGGTGTTATCGCAATTTTATTCTCGAATACTTTTGGGTTTTAATCTATTTATTTTGGGTATTATTGCGGTGTTACATTATCATTTTCTTTAGGGGTTTATATTTTGTTTTAATGTGAGATTTTAAATTATTTTAAATTTCTTTTATTTCCTTTTTTATTCTTTAAAATCGTCACATACTCCTCCGCTTAAGAGTCGACACGGGTAATTTTAATAAGGAAAATTCGAAAGTGGGGTACTGGGAGTATGCTTGCCGTTTCTGTGTAAAGTTTAACTTAGTACACGGTTTGTTTTCTCTATCTCTCTTGAAATTCATTTATTTCTTGTCTTGTTCTCATTCGTGAAATTCCCTTTATCTCGTTTCTAAAAACGCTAACTTAGATTTCAATTCTTAATACTAATTTCCGTAACACACAATATCGTGGGCTGACTGACATCGGCTTACTCTAACTACATCAGTTAGCTTTCAGCACTCTCTAATGATTACCTTGGCACACTCTAACTATATCAGATAGCTTTCTGCACAATCATTTCCCTTTTCAGTCGGCGCCGTTGTGACTATGTTACGTTACATATATAATTCTTAATTACCTGTAATATAACCTAAAGCGGATCCCATACTCCACTTTAGATTATTTATAATCCTAATTTCTTACGCTACTCAGAGAAGCGGAGTTTCACGAAGATAATTTTTATTCTCTCTAAATTATCAGCTGTTACAAACTATGCGAGAGGGGACACACTTTACACAGGTGCATTTTATTACACACGCGGTGGTATTCTATTGTTTACCTAGGCACCACTTCATAACAATAAGAGGAGGGTGACTTACTACATTTCTCCACACGCTTTATTTTTCTCGAACAGGCCACGACCGGGTGTTTACATAATTCACATATACTTTTATTATTATTTTCTTTTTACTTATTTCACTAATACACTTTTATAACACGTTAGTATAATTCAAGATGTTATTAAACCTTTTATTTTAAATGACTTATTATTTATTATTATTATTTTGTTCTGATTTTAAGAAACGGTTTCTTATTTGTTTCGAACTCGTTTATTTACTTAGGGAAGCATAATTCCATAAAATTAATTAGTGCACTTGTTTTATTTAGTCAGTAGTTTATATAACTCATCGTGTCAATAGAAACACGAATTACACATCTATGCAGGCTTGTACAGGAAAACTACAGGTCTTAAATTGTCGCAAAATAGACGTGTTAGAGACTGAATACTTTGAAACGTACATACATGAATTGGTATTATACAATCTAATCTTTTCACGTATAATTATATACGAGTATGTGCGTAATCTCACACTAAATATACACTTATAAATATCGTCAATATTATTCATCTATGCTACTTAGCCTTTTCCTTTTTACATACAATTTCCTAACTGAGTGCATGGATCTACAGAGTAGAGTATTTTATAAGTGACACTAAGTACACTAACCATATACACAAAATGAAACCAAAAGCAGTGGCGCATTTTAATAATAAAATTATTTACTTGTTTTTTTTTTTATTCGATTTAATTTTCAACATGTGTCTGAAATCTTTTGTTACTGAGCAAGGGATCACACACTTTGTAATACAATAGAGGGAGGTGATGTATTGCCTAACTCGACGTGGCAGAGTGTAACAAAGGGACAATTTGGTACAAGCGGTAACAGGTCATTTTCCTGTCTGAGATTGTCGTTAAACAGACAAGTTGGGTAATGAATTTTTAAACAGGTTTTACTCTGGGCTTACAACGTTTAAATAATTATTATATTATATTTAAATATCCTTACCTTATATATTATGGTTATTATATTATATTATATTATTACGTCACATAATGATTATAAAAACACACTATCCTAATTCTGATTTTACTTACTTCAATTCTTCCTTTTGAGTATTTTAAATTAACACGGTAGTTAAACTGACAGAGTGAATAATTCGACCACATATTAAATGACAAACGCAGAGAATTTTATTTTGCTATTGTCATTGGCACATTACAACAAAACAAAGAAAAGCAAAGCAGCATAGCAGAGATGCGCATTTATAACGTGTCACCGACGTTAAAATTCGGGAACCTGGGTAATTGGCTCCGGTCAATTAAACAGGCTGCCATAATCTTTACAAAATCAAAATAACTGAAAAGTAAACAAATGTTAAAGAGGATCCTGTGAATTGAGGGGTATTTACAGGGGTTTAGTAGATTTATTCACTCTCCTTTTGGACCATGACATCTCTTTATTACATAAATTTAGCAATGAGTATATTAAAGTTAAAACATTTGTACCTCTTGTACAAAGAGAATTAGAGTAATTTAGTAATGAGTTACCATAGTTTTTCTTTTATTAATACCCTCGGATCCGAGTACTTCGTTTCAGCATATGATATTACATTTATAATATTTATTCTTGTGTCATCTTAAATATTGCTTTATTTAACCAAAAATTATTTAAATTAACGCATGTTATTGCTAAACATGAAATTACATTTAATTTAATTAAACCTGTCTTTCTTATTTTACTTTACGTTCATTTTTTTTATCTATTTAGTGTTTATCATACAATATTCCACTTCAAGTTCTGAACCACGGAAGCCAAAGTTCCGTGTCACCAGTGGGTATCATCCTCAGCGAATCGGCGACTTTCTCGGTTGTCCTGGTGTCTTGTAGTTTTTCTGAAGATCAGGTTTCTGTTGTTGTTGAAGTTCGGGTGTCATTTTAGTCATGGTGAGTCCTGGTTCTCTCTTTCTCAATAAGTTGTAGTAATCGCTTGTTGTTTTGGATCTTTTGCACAATTGGTTTATTCACTTGGAATCACGTCACATGTTGATTTAGTTATTGAGTTTCACATTATGATTTTACCACATTTCTAATTACATACACTTTATTGTTTATTTTTCTAGAGATGTCATAGACGCGCAATTCTCATCCACACTCACTCGTTTACTACATATCTACTGTAATTGCACAGGTAGATTATATTCGAGGTTCACATGGCGTTTAAATGTGTACTTAGTGCCGCTACGTCTCAACTGGTGAATTTATTAACTTTTGAAAATATAATTACTATACCGCATCACGGCAGTATGCTGTTTACGCCTCGACCGCTCCATTTCAAGTGAGTTATTAGTTAAGGGGTGAGAGTGGTAATCTCGCGTCATTTACTATTCAGCATAAAAGCAGTTCCATATTCCGATTAATATTTACTCGTGTATTCTCTGACATATTTAATTATATTATGGTATCTCTTACTTATTATTTTATTATTTTACATCGTTAAGTTTTTTATCAAGTTGCAATTTAATACTATTATTAGTCATATTCTCGGGTAATTATGCGTGTTGATGCCGGTTTCGGCAGGTTAAAGCCGGGTTAATTATTAAGGGGTGTTATTGCAATTTTATTCTCGAATTCTTTTGGGTTTTAAACCATTTATTTTGGGTATTATTGCGGTGTTACATTATCATTTTCTTTAGGGGTTTATGTTTTGTTTTAATGTGAGATTTTGAATTATTTTAAATTTCTTTTATTTCCTTTTTTATTCTTTAAAATCGTCACATACTCCTCCGCTTAAAAATCGACACGGGTAATTTTAATAAGGAAAATTCGAAAGTGGGGTACTGGGAGTATGCTTGCCGTTACTGTGTAAAGTTTAACTTAGTACACGGTTTGTTTTCTCTATCTCTCTTGAAATTCATTTATTTCTTGTCTTGTTATCATTCGTGAAATTCCCTTTATCTCGTTTCTAAAAACGCTAACTTAGATTTTAATTCTTAATACTAATTTCCGTAACTCACAATATCGTGGGCCGACTGACATCGGCTTACTCTAACTACATCAGTTAGCTTTCAGCACACTCTAACTATATCAGTTAGCTTTCTGCACCATCATTTCCCTTTTCAGTCGGCGCCGTTGTGACTATGTTACGTTACATATATAATTCTTAATTACCTGTAATATAACCTAAAGCGGATCCCATACTCCACTTTAGATTATTTATAATCCTAATTTCTTACGCTACTGAGAGAAGCGGAGTTTCACGAAGATAATTTTTATTCTCTCTAAATGATCAGCTGTTACAAACTATGCGAGAGGGGACACACTTTACACAGGTGCATTTTATTACACACGCTGTGGTATTCTATTGTTTACCTAGGCACCAGTTCATAACAATAAGAGGAGGGTGACTTACTACATTTCTCAACACGCTTTATTTTTCTCGAACAGGCCACGACGGGGTGTTTACATAATTCACATATACTTTTATTATTATTTTCTTTTTACTTATTTCACTAATACACTTTTATAACACGTTAGTATAATTCAAGATGTTATTAAACCTTTTATTTTAAATGACTTATTATTTATTATTATTATTTTGTTCTGATTTTAATAAACGGTTTCTTATTTGTTTCGAACTCGTTTATTTACTTAGGGAAGCATCATTCCATAAAATTAATTAGTACACTTGTTTTATTTAGTCAGTAGTTTATATAACTCATCGTGTCAATAGAAACACGAATTACACATGTATGCAGGCTTGTACAGGAAAACTAAATGTCTTAAATTGTCGCAAAATAGACGTGTTAGAGACTGAACACTTTGACACGTACATACATGAATTGGTATTATACAATCTAATCTTTTCACGTATAATTATATACGAGTATGTGCGTAATCTCACACAAAATATACACTTATAAATATCGTCAATATTATTCATCTATGCTACTTAGCCTTTTTCTTTTTACATACAATTTCCTAACTGAGTGCATGGATCTACAGAGTAGAGTATTTTATAAGTGACACTAAGTACACTAACCATTTACACAAAATGAAACCAAAAGCAGTGGCGCATTTTAATAATAAAATTATTTACTTGTTTTTTTTTTTATTCGATTTAATTTTCAACATGTGTCTGAAATCTTTTGTTACTGAGCAAGGGATCACACACTTTGTAATACAATAGAGGGAGGTGATGTATTGTCTAACTCGACGTGGCAGAGTGTAACAAAGGGACAATTTGGTACAAGCGGTAACAGGTCATTTTCCTGTCTGAGATTGTCGTTAAACAGACAAGTTGGGTAATGAATTTTTAAACAGGTTTTACTCTGGGCTTACAACGTTTAAATAATTATTATATTATATTTAAATATCCTTACCTTATATATTATGGTTATTATATTATATTATATTATTACGTCACATAATGATTAAAAAAACACACTATCCTAATTCTGATTTTACTTACTTCAATTCTTCCTTTTGAGTATTTTATATTAACACGGTAGTTAAACTGACAGAGTGAATAATTCGACCACATATTAAATGACAAACGCAGAGAATTTTATTTTGCTATTGTCATTGGCACATTACAACAAAACAAAGAAAAGCAAAGCAGCATAGCAGAGATGCGAATTTATAACGTGTCACCGACGTTACAATTCGGGAACCTGGTTAATTGGCTCCGGTCAATGAAACAGGCTGCCTTAATCTTTACAAAATCATAAATAACTGAAAAGTAAACAAATGTTAAAGAGGATCCTGTGAATTGAGGCGTATTGACAGGGGTTTGGTAGATTTATTCACTCTCCTTTTGGACCATGACATCTCTTTATTACATAAATTTAGCAATGAGTATATTAAAGTTAAAACATTTGTACCTCTTGTACAAAGAGAATTAGAGTAATTTAGTAATGAGTTACCATAGTTTTTCTTTTATTAATACCCTCCGCTTCGAGTACTTCGTTTCAGCATATGATATTACATTTATAATATTTATTCTTGTGTCATCTTAAATATTTCTTTATTTAACCAAAAATTATTTAAATTAACGCATGTTATTGCTAAACATGAAATTACATTTAATTTAATTAAATCTGTCTTTCTTATTTTACTTTACGTTCATTTTTTTTATCTATTTAGTGTTTATCATACAATATTCTACTTCAAGTTCTGAACCACGGAAGCCCAAGTTCCGTGTCACCTGTGGGTATCATCCTCGGCGAATCGGCGACTCTCTCGGTTGTCCTGGTGTCTTGTAGTTTTTCTGAAGATCAGGTTTCTGTTGTTGTTGAAGTTCGGGTGTCATTTTAGTCATGGTGAGTCCTGGTTCTCTCTTTCTCAATAAGTTGTAGTAATCGCTTGTTGTTTTGGATCTTTTGCACAAAAGTTTTATTCACTTGGAATCACGTCACATGTTGATTTAGTTATTGAGTTTCACATTATGATTTTACCACATTTCTAATTACATACACTTTATGGTTTAGATTTCTAGAGATATCATAGACGCGCAATTCTCATCCACACTCACTCGTTTACTACATATCTACTGTAATTGCACAGGTAGATTATATTCGCGGTTCACATGGCGTTTAAATGTGTACTTAGTGCTGCTACGTCTCAACTGGCGAGTTTATTAACTTTTGAAAATATAAGTACTATACCGCATCACGGCAGTATGCTGTTTACGCCTCGACCGCTCCATTTCAAGTGAGTTATTAGTTAAGGGGTGAGAGTGGTAATCTCGCGTCATTTACTATTCAGCATAAAAGTAGTTCCATATTCCGATTAATATTTACTCGTGTATTCTCTGACATATTTAATTATATTATGGTATCTCTTACTTATTATTTTATTATTTTACATCGTTAAGTTTTTTATCAAGTTGCAATTTAATACTATTATTAGTCATATTCTCGGGTAATTATGCGTGTTGATGCCGGTTTCGGCAGGTTAAAGCCGGGTTAATTATTAAGGGGTGTTATCGCAATTTTATTCTCGAATTCTTTTGGGTTTTAAACCATTTATTTTGGGTATTATTGCGGTGTTACATTATCATTTTCTTTAGGGGTTTATGTTTTGTTTCAATGTGAGATTTTAAATTATTTTAAATTTCTTTTTTTTCCTTTTTTATTCTTTAAAATCGTCACATACTCCTCCGCTTAAAAATCGACACGGGTAATTTTAATAAGGAAAATTCGAAACTGGGGTACTGGGAGTATGCTTGCCGTTACTGTGTAAAGTTTAACTTAGTACACGGTTTGTTTTCTCTATCTCTCTTGAAATTCATTTATTTCTTGTCTTGTTCTCATTCGTGAAATTCCCTTTATCTCGTTTCTCAAAACGCTAACTTAGATTTTAATTCTTAATACTAATTTCCGTAACTCACAATATCGTGGCCCGACTGACATCGGCTTACTCTAACTACATCAGTTAGCTTTCAGCACTCTCTAATGATTACCTTGGCACACTCTAACTATATCAGTTAGCTTTCTGCACCATCATTACCCTTTTCAGTCGGCGCCGTTGTGACTATGTTACGTTACATATATAATTCTTAATTACCTGTAATATAACCTAAAGCGGATCCCATACTCCACTTTAGATTATTTATAATCCTAATTTCTTACGCTACTGAGAGAAGCGGAGTTTCACGAAGATAATTTTTATTCTCTCTAAATGATCAGCTGTTACAAACTATGCGAGAGGGGACACACTTTACACAGGTGCATTTTATTACACACGCGGTGGTATTCTATTGTTTACCTAGGCACCAGTTCATAACAATAAGAGGAGGGTGACTTACTACATTTCTCAACACGCTTTATTTTTCTCGAACAGGCCACGACCGGGTGTTTACATAATTCACATATACTTTTATTATTATTTTCTTTTTACTTATTTCACTAATACACTTTTATAACACGTTAGTATAATTCAAGATGTTATTAAACCTTTTATTTTAAATGACTTATTATTTATTATTATTATTTTGTTCTGATTTTAAGAAACGGTTTCTTATTTGTTTCGAACTCGTTTATTTACTTAGAGAAGCATCATTCCATAAAATTAATTAGTACACTTGTTTTATTTAGTCAGTAGTTTATATAACTCATCGTGTCAATAGAAACACGAATTACACATCTATGCAGGCTTGTACAGGAAAACTACAGGTCTTAAATTGTCGCAAAATAGACGTGTTAGAGACTGAATACTTTGACACGTACATACATGAATTGGTATAATACAATCTAATCTTTTCACGTATAATTATATACGAGTATGTGCGTAATCTCACACTAAATATACACTTATAAATATCGTCAATATTATTCATCTATGCTACTTAGCCTTTTTCTTTTTACATACAATTTCCTAACTGAGTGCATGGATCTACAGAGTAGAGTATTTTATAAGTGACACTAAGTACACTAACCATTTACACAAAATGAAACCAAAAGCAGTGGCGCATTTTAATAATAATATTATTTACTTGTTTTTTTTTTATTCGATTTAATTTTCAACATGTGTCTGAAATCTTTTGTTACTGAGCAAGGGATCACACACTTTGTAATACAATAGAGGGAGGTGATGTATTGTCTAACTCGACGTGGCAGTGTGTAACAAAGGGACAATTTGGTACAAGCGGTAACAGGTCATTTTCCTGTCTGAGATTGTCGTTAAACAGACAAGTTGGGTAATGAATTTTTAAACAGGTTTTACTCTGGGCTTACAACGTTTAAATAATTATTATATTATATTTAAATATCCTTACCTTATATATTATGGTTAATATATTATATTATATTATTACGTCACATAATGATTATAAAAACACACTATCCTAATTCTGATTTTACTTACTTCAATTCTTCCTTTTGAGTATTTTAAATTAACACGGTAGTTAAACTGACAGAGTGAATAATTCGACCACATATTAAATGAAAAACGCAGAGAATTTTATTTTGCTATTGTCTTTGGCACATTACAACAAAACAAAGAAAAGCAAAGCAGCATAGCAGAGATGCACATTTATAACGTGTCACCGACGTTACAATTCGGGAACTTGGTTAATTGGCTACGGTCAATTAAACAGGCTGCCATAATCTTTACAAAATCATAAATAACTGAAAAGTAAACAAATGTTAAAGAGGATCCTGTGAATTGAGGGGTATTGACAGGGGTTTGGTAGATTTATTCACTCTCCTTTTGGACCATGACATCTCTTTATTACATAAATTTAGCAATGAGTATATTAAACTTAAAACATTTGTACCTCTTGTACAAAGAGAATTAGAGTAATTTAGTAATGAGTTACCATAGTTTTTCTTTTATTAATACCCTCGGATCCGAGTACTTCGTTTCAGCATATGATATTACATTTATAATATTTATTCTTGTGTCATCTTAAATATTGCTTTATTTAACCAAAAATTATTTAAATTAACGCATGTTATTGCTAAACATGAAATTACATTTAATTTAATTAAATCAGTCTTTCTTGTTTTACTTTACGTTCATTTTTTTTATCTATTTAGTGTTTATCATACAATATTCTACTTCAAGTTCTGAACCACGGAAGCCAAAGTTCCGTGTCACCTGTGGGTATCACCTCGGCGAATCGGCGACTCTCTCGGTTGTCCTGGTGTCTTGTAGTTTTTCTGAAGATCAGGTTTCTGTTGTTGTTGAAGTTCGGGTGTCATTTTAGTCATGGTGAGTCCTGGTTCTCTCTTTCTCAATAAGTTGTAGTAATCGCTTGTTGTTTTGGATCTTTTGCACAAAAGTTTTATTCACTTGGAATCACGTCACATGTTGATTTAGTTATTGAGTTTCACATTAGTATTTTACCACATTTCTAATTACATACACTTTATGGTTTAGATTTCTAGAGATATCATAGACGCGCAATTCTCATCCACACTCACTCGTTTACTACATATCTACTGTAATTGCACAGGTAGATTATATTCGCGGTTCACATGGCGTTTAAATGTGTACTTAGTGCCGCTACGTCTCAACTGGCGAGTTTATTAACTTTTGAAAATATAATTACTATACCGCATCACGGCAGTATGCTGTTTACGCCTCGACCGCTCCATTTCAAGTGAGTTATTAGTTAAGGGGTGAGAGTGGTAATCTCTCGTCATTTACTATTCAGCATAAAAGTAGTTCCATATTCCGATTAATATTTACTCGTGTATTCTCTGACATATTTAATTATATTATGGTATCTCTTACTTATTATTTTATTATTTTACATCGTTAAGTTTTTTATCAAGTTGCAATTTAATACTATTATTAGTCATATTCTCGGGTAATTATGCGTGTTGATGCCGGTTTCGGCAGGTTAAAGCCGGGTTAATTATTAAGGGGTGTTATCGCAATTTTATTCTCGAATTCTTTTGGGTTTTAAACCATTTATTTTGGGTATTATTGCGGTGTTACATTATCATTTTCTTTAGGGGTTTATGTTTTGTTTTAATGTGAGATTTTGAATTATTTTAAATTTATTTTTTTTCCTTTTTTATTCTTTAAAATCGTCACATACTCCTCCGCTTAAAAATCGACACGGGTAATTTTAATAAGAAAAATTCGAAACTGGGGTACTGGGAGTATGCTTGCCGTTACTGTGTAAAGTTTAACTTAGTACACGGTTTGTTTTCTCTATCTCTCTTGAAATTCATTTATTTCTTGTCTTGTTCTCATTCGTGAAATTCCCTTTATCTCGTTTCTTAAAACGCTAACTTAGATTTTAATTCTTAATACTAATTTCCGTAACTCACAATATCGTGGGCCGACTGACATCGGATTACTCTAACTACATCAGTTAGCTTTCAGCACTCTCTAATGATTACCTTGGCACACTCTAACTATATCAGTTAGCTTTCTGCACCATCATTACCCTTTTCAGTCGGCGCCGTTGTGACTATGTTACGTTACATATATAATTCTTAATTACCTCTAATATAACCTAAAGCGGATCCCATACTCCACTTTAGATTATTTATAATCCTAATTTCTTACGCTACTGAGAGAAGCGGAGTTTCACGAAGATAATTTTTATTCTCTCTAAATGATCAGCTGTTACAAACTACGCGAGAGGGGACACACTTTATACAGGTGCATTTTATTACACACGCGGTGGTATTCTATTGTTTACCTAGGCACCAGTTCATAACAATAAGAGGAGGGTGACTTACTACATTTCTCAACACGCTTTATTTTTCTCGAACAGGCCACGACGGGGTGTTTACATAATTCACATATACTTTTATTATTATTTTCTTTTTACTTATTTCACTAATACACTTTTATAACACGTTAGTATAATTCAAGATGTTATTAAACCTTTTATTTTAAATGACTTATTATTTATTATTATTATTTTGTTCTGATTTTAATAAACGGTTTCTTATTTGTTTCGAACTCGTTTATTTACTTAGGGAAGCATCATTCCATAAAATTAATTAGTACACTTGTTTTATTTAGTCAGTAGTTTATATAACTCATCGTGTCAATAGAAACACGAATTACACATCTATGCAGGCTTGTACAGGAAAACTAAAGGTCTTAAATTGTCGCACAATAGACGTGTTAGAGACTGAATACTTTGACACGTACATACATGAATTGGTATAATACAATCTAATCTTTTCACGTATAATTATATACGAGTATGTGCGTAATCTCACACAAAATATACACTTATAAATATCGTCAATATTATTCATCTATGCTACTTAGCCTTTTTCTTTTTACATACAATTTC
Organism: Magicicada septendecula; assembly: GCA_034769895.1. Lineage (NCBI taxonomy): Eukaryota > Metazoa > Arthropoda > Insecta > Hemiptera > Cicadidae > Magicicada > Magicicada septendecula. The sequence goes on from CM068367.1 coordinate 292,283,930, forward strand.
CTAACTGAGTGCATGGATCTACAGAGTAGAGTATTTTATAAGTGACACTAAGTACACTAACCATTTACACAAAATGAAACCAAAACAGTGGCGCATTTTAATAATAAAATTATTTACTTGTTTTTTTTTTTATTCGATTTAATTTTCAACATGTCTCTGAAATCTTTTGTTACTGAGCAAGGGATCACACACTTTGTAATACAATAGAGGGAGGTGATGTATTGTCTAACTCGACGTGGCAGAGTGTAACAAAGGGACAATTTGGTACAAGCGGTAACAGGTCATTTTCCTGTCTGAGATTGTCGTTAAACAGACAAGTTGGGTAATGAATTTTTAAACAGGTTTTACTCTGGGCTTACAACGTTCAAATAATTATTATATTATATTTAAATATCCTTACCTTATATATTATGGTTATTATATTATATTATATTATTACGTCACATAATGATTATAAAAACATACTATCCTAATTCTGATTTTACTTACTTCAATTCTTCCTTTTGAGTATTTTATATTAACACGGTAGTTAAACTGACAGAGTGAATAATTCGACCACATATTAAATGACAAACGCAGAGAATTTTATTTTGCTATTGTCTTTGGCACATTACAACAAAACAAAGAAAAGCAAAGCAGCATAGCAGAGATGCGCATTTATAACGTGTCACCGACGTTACAATTCGGGAACTTGGTTAATTGGCTACGGTCAATTAAACAGGCCGCCATAATCTTTACAATATCATAAATAACTGAAAAGTAAACAAATGTTAAAGAGGATCCTGTGAATTGAGGGGTATTGACAGAGGTTTGGTAGATTTATTCACTCTCCTTTGGACCATGACATCTCTTTATTACATAAATTTAGCAATGAGTATATTAAAGTTAAAACATTTGTACCTCTTGTACAAAGAGAATTAGAGTAATTTAGTAATGAGTTACCATAGTTTTTCTTTTATTAATACCCTCGGATCCGAGTACTTCGTTTCAGCATATGATATTACATTTATAATATTTATTCTTGTGTCATCTTAAATATTGCTTTATTTAACCAAAAATTAATTAAATTAACGCATGTTATTGCTAAACATGAAATTACATTTAATTTAATTAAATCAGTCTTTCTTGTTTTACTTTACGTTCATTTTTTTTATCTATTTAGTGTTTATCATACAATATTCTACTTCAAGTTCTGAACCACGGAAGCCAAAGTTCCGTGTCACCTGTGGGTATCACCTCGGCGTATCGGCGACTCTCTCGGTTGTCCTGGTGTCTTGTAGTTTTTCTGAAGATCAGGTTTCTGTTGTTGTTGAAGTTCGGGTGTCATTTTAGTCATGGTGAGTCCTGGTTCTCTCTTTCTCAATAAGTTGTAGTAATCGCTTGTTGTTTTGGATCTTTTGCACAAAAGTTTTATTCACTTGGAATCACGTCACATGTTGATTTAGTTATTGAGTTTCACATTAGGATTTTACCACATTTCTAATTACATACACTTTATGGTTTAGATTTCTAGAGATATCATAGACGCGCAATTCTCATCCACACTCACTCGTTTACTACATATCTACTGTAATTGCACAGGTAGATTATATTCGCGGTTCACATGGCGTTTAAATGTGTACTTAGTGCTGCTACGTCTCAACTGGCGAGTTTATTAACTTTTGAAAATATAATTACTATACCGCATCACGGCAGTATGCTGTTTACGCCTCGACCGCTCCATTTCAAGTGAGTTATTAGTTAAGGGGTGAGAGTGGTAATCTCGCGTCATTTACTATTCAGCATAAGAGTAGTTCCATATTCCGATTAATATTTACTCGTGTATTCTCTGACATATTTAATTATATTATGGTATCTCTTACTTATTATTTTATTATTTTACATCGTTAAGTTTTTTATCAAGTTGCAATTTAATACTATTATTAGTCATATTCTCGGGTAATTATGCGTGTTGATGCCGGTTTCGGCAGGTTAAAGCCGGGTTAATTATTAAGCGGTGTTATCGCAATTTTATTCTCGAATTCTTTTGGGTTTTAAACCATTTATTTTGGGTATTATTGCGGTGTTACATTATCATTTTCTTTAGGGGTTTATGTTTTGTTTTAATGTGAGATTTTAAATTATTTTAAATTTCTTTTTTTTCCTTTTTTATTCTTTAAAATCGTCACATACTCCTCCGCTTAAAAATCGACACGGGTAATTTTAATAAGGAAAATTCGAAACTGGGTTACTGGGAGTATGCTTGCCGTTACTGTGTAAAGTTTAACTTAGTACACGGTTTGTTTTCTCTATCTCTCTTGAAATTCATTTATTTCTTGTCTTGTTCTCATTCGTGAAATTCCCTTTATCTCGTTTCTCAAAACGCTAACTTAGATTTTAATTCTTAATACTAATTTCCGTAACTCACAATATCGTGGCCCGACTGACATCTTCTTACTCTAACTACATCAGTTAGCTTTCAGCACTCTCTAATGATTACCTTGGCACACTCTAACTATATCAGTTAGCTTTCTGCACCATCATTACCCTTTTCAGTCGGCGCCGTTGTGACTATGTTACGTTACATATATAATTCTTAATTACCTCTAATATAACCTAAAGCGGATCCCATACTCCACTTTAGATTATTTATAATCCTAATTTCTTACGCTACTGAGAGAAGCGGAGTTTCACGAAGATAATTTTTATTCTCTCTAAATGATCAGCTGTTACAAACTATGCGAGAGGGGACACACTTTACACAGGTGCATTTTATTACACACGCGGTGGTATTCTATTGTTTACCTAGGCACCAGTTCATAACAATAAGAGGAGGGTGACTTACTACATTTCTCAACACGCTTTATTTTTTTCGAACAGGCCACGACCGGGTGTTTACATAATTCACATATACTTTTATTATTATTTTCTTTTTACTTATTTCACTAATACACTTTTATAACACGTTAGTATAATTCAAGATGTTATTAAACCTTTTATTTTAAATGACTTATTATTTATTATTATTATTTTGTTCTGATTTTAAGAAACGGTTTCTTATTTGTTTCGAACTCGTTTATTTACTTAGAGAAGCATCATTCCATAAAATTAATTAGTACACTTGTTTTATTTAGTCAGTAGTTTATATAACTCATCGTGTCAATAGAAACACGAATTACACATCTATGCAGGCTTGTACAGGAAAACTACAGGTCTTAAATTGTCGCAAAATAGACGTGTTAGAGACTGAATACTTTGACACGTACATACATGAATTGGTATAATACAATCTAATCTTTTCACGTATAATTATATACGAGTATGTGCGTAATCTCACACAAAATATACACTTATAAATATCGTCAATATTATTCATCTATGCTACTTAGCCTTTTTCTTTTTACATACAATTTCCTAACTGAGTGCATGGATCTACAGAGTAGAGTATTTTATAAGTGACACTAAGTACACTAACCATTTACACAAAATGAAACCAAAAGCAGTGGCGCATTTTAATAATAATATTATTTACTTGTTTTTTTTTATTCGATTTAATTTTCAACATGTGTCTGAAATATTTTGTTACTGAGCAAGGGATCACACACTTTGTAATACAATAGAGGGAGGTGATGTATTGTCTAACTCGACGTGGCAGTGTGTAACAAAGGGACAATTTGGTACAAGCGGTAACAGGTCATTTTCCTGTCTGAGATTGTCGTTAAACAGACAAGTTGGGTAATGAATTTTTAAACAGGTTTTACTCTGGGCTTACAACGTTTAAATAATTATTATATTATATTTAAATATCCTTACCTTATATATTATGGTTAATATATTATATTATATTATTACGTCACATAATGATTATAAAAACACACTATCCTAATTCTGATTTTACTTACTTCAATTCTTCCTTTTGAGTATTTTAAATTAACACGGTAGTTAAACTGACAGAGTGAATAATTCGACCACATATTAAATGACAAAGGCACAGTATTTTATTTTGCTATTGTCATTGGCACATTACAAGAAAACAAAGAAAAGCAAAGCAGCATAGCAGAGATGCGCATTTATAACGTGTCACCGACGTTACAATTCGGGAACCTGATTAATTGGCTCCGGTCAATTAAACAGGCTGCCATAATCTTTACAAAATCATAAATAACTGAAAAGTAAACAAATGTTAAAGAGGATACCGTGAATTGAGGTAATTGACAGTGGTTTGGTAGATTTATTCACTCTCCTTTTGGACCATGACATCTCTTTATTACATAAATTTAGCAATGAGTATATTAAAGTTAAAACATTTGTACCTCTTGTACAAAGAGAATTAGAGTAATTTAGTAATGAGTTACCATAGTTTTTCTTTTATTAATACCCTCGGATCCGAGTACTTCGTTTCAGCATATGATATTACATTTATAATATTTATTCTTGTGTCATCTTAAATATTGCTTTATTTAACCAAAAATTATTTAAATTAACGCATGTTATTGCTAAACATGAAATTACATTTAATTTAATTAATTCAGTCTTTCTTGTTTTACTTTACGTTCATTTTTTTTATCTATTTAGTGTTTATCATACAATATTCTACTTCAAGTTCTGAACCACGGAAGCCAAAGTTCCGTGTCACCTGTGGGTATCATCCTCGGCGAATCGACGACTCTCTCGGTTGTCTTGGTGTCTTGTAGTTTTTCTGAAGATCAGGTTTCTGTTGTTGTTGAAGTTCGGGTGTCATTTTAGTCATGGTGAGTCCTGGTTCTCTCTTTCTCAATAAGTTGTAGTAATCGCTTGTTGTTTTGGATCTTTTGCACAAAAGTTTTATTCACTTGGAATCACGTCACATGTTGATTTAGTTATTGAGTTTCACATTATGATTTTACCACATTTCTAATTACATACACTTTATGGTTTAGATTTCTAGAGATGTCATAGACGCGCAATTCTCATCCACACTCACTCGTTTACTACATATCTACTGTAATTGCACAGGTAGATTATATTCGCGGTTCACATGGCTTTTAAATGTGTACTTAGTGCCGCTACGTCTCAACTGGTGAGTTTATTAACTTTTGAAAATATAATTACTATACCGCATCACGGCAGTATGCTGATTACGCCTCGACCGCTCCATTTCAAGTGAGTTATTAGTTGAGGGGTAAGAGTAGTAATCTCTCGTCATTTACTATTCAGCATAAAAGTAGTTCCATATTCCGATTAATATTTACTCGTTATTCTCTGACATATTTAATTATATTATGGTATCTCTTACTTATTATTTTATTATTTTACATCGTTAAGTTTTTTATCAAGTTGCAATTTAATACTATTATTAGTCATATTCTCGGGTAATTATGCGTGTTGATGCCGGTTTCGGCAGGTTAAAGCCGGGTTAATTATTAAGTGGTGTTATCGCAATTTTATTCTCGAATTCTTTTGGGTTTTAAACTATTTATTTTGGGTATTATTGCGGTGTTACATTATCATTTTCTTTAGGAGTTTATGTTTTGTTTTAATGTGAGATTTTAAATTATTTTAAATTTCTTTTATTTTCTTTTTTATTCTTTAAAATCGTCACAACACACACACACACACACACACACACACACACACACACACACACACACACACACACACACACACACACACATTTTTTGAATTGGTGAAAATGTATTTAAACACCAAGTGTGGCACTCCTATCACAGATTGGCTTCCCACTAAAACACTCCTATAGATCTCTTTATCTCGTTTATCCTGTTTACCTCATTCCTTAGGGTAAGATTTTCCTGCTATTAACGGCTCATGTCTAACCGTTTGCCGGTAGTCCAATTTTGCCTTATTAGGTCGAACGATGCCCCCTACCTACCATGGCCTCTACGTTATTCCAGGAGAGCTTTCTTCCTAGCGTAGCTCCGACTATATCATAAGGAGCTATCATACTAATCTGTGTTACCAGGGATGCTCTTCTTATGGTCCACATAAGAATTTTATATTGCCGGATATATAATGAATAATTCCATCCATGATTGGCGGACAGTATAGACAAATCGGGGCTGTGGGCTTTTCCATCTGAGGAAGGGGACGTGCGATCGGAAATGTTCGTGACCCCTGAGGAAACTCCTTCAGGTACAGTCCGACCTCCCCACGTTTTCTTACAATCCACAGGCTCATGTGCCTGATGAACACTGCAGTCAAGAGTCCTTTCGTCTCGTTGTCCCAAGCTCTTTCGCAGCTATCAAAAGTGCGGAATCTCTCCTCTTGTCTCGTGATCTTCACGCCGACCTCGTCATTTCTGAGGTAGACAGCTCTCCGCTCATTGGTATGAAGATATATGGGAATGTTCGGAGACAGTACCAATACAGATACAGTACAATCAGCGGAGGCTATCCTCAGTGGTCTCGGCCTCTATAAACCGGTTGCGGTACATCTTATTATCCAGGGTACCCGCCCACATGTTTGTGCCATACAAAAGGATTCTACTGCAATGACGGCGCTTGCTGGTTTTGTGCCACCTAAACCTGTGCATTAGTCTAAGTGCCGTGATATTTTTAGAATTACCTGCTAAAAAAAGTCATCCTTGAGTCAATAGGCACACCATGATGTTTAACCATAGGCTTTAGGCTTTGTTTCAACAATCGCATCACCGACTCGCAGAGGCAAGTGATGGGAATTCTCTTTTCGGTCAGGATCTCGACCTCAGTTCTGCGCCTCATTCGAGCCGAGTTCTGCCACATAGTCGGCGTGGTACTCGAGCCGTCACGTCTCGTCAGATAGCTTCCTCGCAGCAGACTGTACTGTCGTAGATTTTTCCAGCAGATCCTAGATCCCTGGGCTGCCCCAGACGTGATTGTCATTCTCCTCTCCTCTTTCCTGCTTGAGTAAAGTAAAAGTGTAAAAAGACTGTACAGACTGTGTTTGTTCGGATGTGTATAAAACTGGTCGTAAGCTGCCACCCGGATTGTGATAGCATGATTTTTCTCCTAATATTTTTGTCTTAATATTTTTAACATCTGCTCCAGCAATTCAAAGAAGAGAGTGTAAGTAATATAACATTTTTTTAAACTCGGAAAAAGTAATTTTCGAAATTAAGGTTATTACTTAAATTTTCAAAACACATGATCATTGAGTAAAGAAATAAATTACGTCAATTTTTTCTATGTTAACGTTTATTTTTTCTGTGTTTCCTGTATGTTTTCTCAACTCATTCGACTAATCAAACGAATTGTATTTTAAAAATATTCAGTTCTCACCAAGCTAGAGAATGTAATGATTGACATAGTGTAAAACGTATAACGACATTAAATATTCTAAAACGTGTTAACACCGATGAAGAATTAACACAAAATGTGTTCTAGAGTAAAGAAGATTAGTGCGTAAGACGTTAGGTGAACTAAACAAGATTTTCTGTTCCACATTTAGAACTAGAACTTTGTAAAAAGGGGTTTAAAAATCGATAAAGGTTATAGGTAGTGTGAGGTTGCTTGTCACTGAGCTTGTAGCTTTGTAGCTTGTCGTAATTAGAATCTCTGTAGTTTCTTTATGAGTATACCTACTTTGCATGTATCATTTTAATAATGTCACCCGCACGACGCGTTTGATTCACCCCCCCCCCACACACACAAAGCAAACGTAACGAGAAACCTCCTGAGTGCGTCGTATACATAAGTACAACCAATGTTGACAACTTATACAACAGCTGTCACGACAGTCAGAATGACAAGCCAGACAATTAATACCTAACGCGTTTTCTGTGAGTTTGATATCTCCGACGTCAGCATTCAATTTACATTGCAAAAATGTTGGAGAGTGTAAAATTTTCTAGAACAACCCCAAGAAATTAAGAGAATAAGTGAACAGTAAAAGTGGAAGGGAAGAATGAGGCTCAGAATTACTATAATTAACAACACTACTAAAAAAAATCTAAAAATTTTTTTTTAATTTTGTGAAAAGTTGTACTTTAGTGAAAATAAGTCCATCCAACACAGAATCTAATTGTTATGAAATTATCATGAAAGTAGGTCATATATGCATTCGATCTATAAGTATGACATATAACTTTAATACTATACAAATTATATAAAAATTGTTTATAATTAAACATCACAAAATACTTTAAACAGTGTTTGTGCACTATAAATATGTATGGTGTAGCAAGGTGGTATATCACATAATCAATTTGCGAGTTATGCTCATAATTGTACCGTGTAATATCAGGAATATAATTACAGGAAACACAATTATTCTCATTTTTGTTAGACGTTTCGTAGAAGGTTTTGAATTAAAACAAAAAATATTTAGCAAAACCTAAAATCTATTAAGAACAAGAGTAAAGTACACACACAGCAACACAGCTGCCAAAATAAAACTATTGAAGTAGCTGCTTTAAACTACCTCCCAGCTTTTCGGCCATTAAGTGGCAGCACTTGTTGTTTTGGAGGCAAAGTGCTCGATTTAAAGTGCCTATACGGTTTTACACGCTGTTCTATGATGTTGGCTGTTGGCTGCTGTCTCAAATCGATATCTACTTATACATCTTTACTCACTTTAGGCTTGTATTACGAAAATTAGGAAAAGTTATCAAAAGACCATCATAAACGATGGTGTGAGTACAATAAATATTATTTGAAATAATATTGACAGGATTCCAAAAAATTAATTGCAGAATCTGGCAGACGAATGTTTCTTGTAACCTGAAACTGTTTTACAATTGTCAAAAAGTTTAAACATTTATAAAGGGGTAATAGAAACAACTATTTCGTATAAAGTGTTAAAAACAACTAGTTTTCCTTGAAAATAAAATAAAATTATTACGTTATACTATTCATAATCTTAATAAACCACATTCTTCCTAAATAGTAAGTGTACACTACTCCTTATTTCCCTGGTGTGTTGTAGATGAATAGTTGATTGAAGTGATTGTGCAGTTATGTCGTGATACCAGATTTTGATATTTATTTCCCACTTCAATTACATTATCTCTAAACCCGCTACTTACTGTGATTACAGAACGGTCGTTAATGTCCAGACTTTCAACAATCTTTCCAGTTACTGAAATACTTAAAATCTGAAACTGGTATATATTTTTACTATATTGGATACATTTATGGCATTACTTAACTAATCATAATTCGTTGAGGATCTCTGCACCTTAAATATGGTTGATGCAGTTAAGCATGCGACATTTCGTTGTGGATATAAGTGGCACTCTAAACCATGTGTAGTTAAACTTGACAATAACAAAGAAATATATTAGAAACGAAAAGAAACAAGGGTAAGGAAAGGAAATGATAAACCGATTTACCGCTTAATAGTCGGAGTATATATAAATATGAAAGTAGATTATTTTCTTAATATAAAGTAATACAAAAAACATAATTAATTGCGAATTGACTCGTACGTAATGGAAAACATTGTCATTGTCATTGTCATACATATTGTGATCAGAAAAATGTTGTGTTTCAAATAAGCCAGTATTCAGAACAAATGAAGTGTGTTACGATTTGGCAATCACAGTACGGAGGGAATGTAGAGTTAATGATTTGTTGGGTGTAATCAAGCTCTATTGACAATTGATGACTTTAATTCTGAATGTAATAAAGGTTATGTTAGCGACGGTAATTCTCAATGAACAGAGCTTTCGTTTAAAATTAAACAATAGATAACAGCAGGAAGTAATTAGTTGACAGCGAATTCCGTTATCTATACAATAAAGGGGTGATAACGGACTTTTGTGAATTTAATAATTATGTGACATATATTTAATCAGTTACAAGTTAACTAACAGATGACGTCAGCGCATATCAAGTCTTTTTCATAACGGTTTCTCCTTCATATAGGCCTAACTTTGATTTCGTATAGATACGTGTATAGGAATTCCTCGAATTATGATAGTGTCGACCTTAATCGCATGTTATAAATTTATAAATCTCCGCGCGGGCGGCGCCCACACACACACACACACACACACACCCAGACTAAACACAGTTATCGTGCATTGCTGTATTGCTGTAAATTATAAACTTGTTATAGCGTTTGTAGTAAACAACTATTTTAGGAAGGGTACCTTTTAGTAGTTACCTTAAAATTAAAAGTTCAATTTCTAATGGGTTAGGGTAAATTTACTACCATTACGAAGTTTGCATTTTTATCACGGAAACAAAATTCGTAAACTTTAAAGATACAAACTTAAAAATATATTATAACACAGATAAAATTGTTTTTAATAAAATAAAACCTAAAACTAAATTCAACATTCATAATAAAAATGGAGTTTACAAAATAGAATGTCCAGATTGCAATAAACTGTACGTAGGCCAGACGAAGAAAAAACTCTCCGAGAGATTCATTCAGAATCGCAATGCGTTTTTAAACCCTAATCTTTACCAATCTAATTAAGCCACACACTGTTTAAATAATAAACATAAATTTCCAAATATTCAAAATGTCAAATTAATTAAATACCTACAAGAAGGTAACAAATTGAATATCTGGAAAAATCTTAATATTTACAAACACAATAATCATAATCTACTAATAAAGAAAAAATTCAAATAAAAACAAAACAAGACGATTTATTTAATATCATACGTTTATTAGAATAATAAAATTAAAACATTAACTATATTATAAATAACTGACTATATAAACATTACAACAATCGAAAATAGAATTGAACTAAAATCGATTATCCATTAACTATATTGTAAGTTAAACATTCATTAAGCTACAATTCAAACAAACCTCTGAAGATACAGAATAATTTCTGTGAAACTTACGTCAGGTGAAAATAAACCTACTTGCAGTGTATTTATTTGAAGATATTACATGACATATAAATTATAAAAGACAGATTTTGTACGTCAAGTCTTTCCCTCGTTGCCTCACGTTGGATTCGTCAATTTATAACGAAAAGGATTCGTCAATTTATAACAAATAGAAATTGTATGTGTGTTGTGACGTTGTTATGATGATGTCGGGTGTTACACTCCGCGCACTTTTAATACTTACTAATGGCTGGTTTCTCTGCGACGATGTTGTCCTGCAAACACAACTTATGCTAACATGTGTATGTGGGCGCCACTTGGATATTTGTTCTAAGAAATTATTATTATTAAAAAAAAATTGATTTCTTAGTTGTTAAATTAATTCTATAAAAAAATGTGAACAAGACAGTTTGAATTGTAAATAACGTATGTTTAACGAACTTTCTTTTTATAAAAATCGTGTGAAGGACTAACACTCGAATTTAAACAAAATTGCAGAGTTACAAAAAATTATTATTGACTAGTTTTTTAAGTAAGTATCGGCTAATAAATATTTTTATTGCTCATGTGAACAGCATGAATTTAATGTATGAAAAAACTTTATACTCAGGACGTGACTCCTTTGAACTATCAAGACAAATCAGTGGGATGCTTTACAAAAATTGTGTGATTTGAAGGTAAGGTGTTTGGCATGTGTAGTACAATTGTGTGACAAAGGATACCAGGTAAAAATGATTTTAACTTTTGAACAACTCACGTAAGTATTTTCTTCACTGGACACTGTTCTTGGGGACGATTCCAATCTTGCGCTCCTTCGTGTTTACGTTCCTCGCGCACTGGTAATTATTTATAAGTCAAATTACGGTTTTAAAACTCCGCACGATTGAAATAAGTTTCGCACTGTATCTATGCTTTGAATTCTGGCGGCGGCGAACAGCTGTCTGCGTGGTTTCTCGATTCGGCCGTCACAGCGCTAGTTCCAGACTCAATGTTGAAGGCTAGTGTCAGTAAATCGTTTTGGGAATTTTGTCAAAGTCAGTTTGTCTTAGCAAATACCAGCAAAATTGATTCCCTCTATTAAAATCGGTCCTTTTCAGGGCCGCTGGATATCTGGCTGTGTGCGTTCTATTAAATATGGCGTGTTGCTGCTCTATTCAACAACACGTTAGCGTATAATCCTTGTATATGTTAAGTCAGTATTTTGTCATGTACGGGAAAAAGCCTCTCTGTGTTCTCGTGTTGAATTCTTGTTCTTCGACTTCGCCTTGGACGAGATGATCGGATTCGTAGGTGATGTGTCTCTTGTGGATTCAAAGCATAAAGTGTTTTCTGTGTCAAATTTCGTCTTCCTTTTATACTCTGTAAGGCTCATTGTTTTAATTTTTTGACATGAACTTCCGGTATTTTTGAGTAAAATGTTCTTCTGGAACGTTCGAGAATATGCAAATGGAACATCATAGAACAAATTTGACTTCCGTAGAAGCTTTAGAACAAAAAATTCTTATTCTTCATACTCAAGGATATTACTGAAATTATTCTGGTATTTGTCAAACAATTTTACAGAACTACTTACAATCTGCATGCCATTATTATTTTTGGATTTTCTGCTTTCAACTGAATACAATGATACCATACACGATTGGTTTTGAACAAATTAAATCTAATAAAGTAACATAAAATACAATTCTTACCTTGTAGTGTTTGCACAAAATTCTAATTCTTTAATTATTAAAATGTTATGAAGTTGCTTAGTTCTTGCTATAACATTAAAACATAACATATTTATCCTTTCATAACAAAATAAACAAGTATTAAAACATATAATACATAAATAAGTTCATTTTTCTATAAGCATTACATATGGCCTAGATTTTTGTCATTAGTTTTTGATGATAATTTGTCTTTTTCGGTATTATTATGGGATTTTTTGGGTATTCACTTAGAGTTTGTTATATTGTTTATCTTTGGGAATACCTGGTTTATCCTGATACATTTTATTTTTACTGTAATATTACTTAGCATCATACTGTTTTGCAAAGAAAAGTTATTTTCTTGGTGTGACAATTTTCACTTTTATATTTACAATTCTCTAAGAATTAAGCTTGTCTTCAACTGAGCAAGTATGTTTCCATTGTACATTATAGGATTGTACATTTTTCCTTTATTTTTTCTAATATTCTGCAATTAGTCTGTCAAATATGACTATTTTTGTGATTGTTTTTTGGCCTCAGCCTGGTATGGTATAGGTAAATAGTTTCCTAACTTGACTGTTAAAGTGTTTTAGGTGGTCAAATATATAAGTATAGTTACATTATATTGTATTTCAACTTTAGAATACAATTTTGTTGCATTTTGACAACATTAAATTCATAAATATTACAATTTTATATGTTCATCACATGTTTTCAGTTTAACACAGTTTTTGACTATTTTAATTGATTTCTAATCAATTTACAGCTTTCTCTATTTAAAATAATTTGTTCGCCTTTGTCTAATTGACATTTACATATAGTATTTATATTAATTCTATAATAATTAATTTTCACATAAAATCTGAGTGATTGGTCTTAGCTCCTAAACCTAGATTTTTTGTCATAACATTTATATATTTTTATTTTAACTTACATCCTTTTTAATGATGTATTCAAATCATTTAATACATTTATTTTATTTATATTACAAAGTATAATAATAGATCTTGTCCGTTAATTCACAATAAATAGTTTTTTTATACCCTATTAAGAGTTACATTTCTTAATATGTAATGACCTCATTTTGGTCATTTCTGAGATTATCTGTTTCTCTTATAGTAGTTTATCAGTTTTACACTGCTCTTCACTTAAACAATATATATTGGGTTTGAGTCTTAGTCATAGTCTTTGTCGTTTTTTCATGTTAATGATATTAATTATCGGACAATATTACAACATTTTTTGGATTACTTTGGTTCGATACTGTTCACCTCACCTTCCTCTTATGATAATTTACTTTGCAATTAAATTCCTTTATGGAACGTTCTGTGACGTTACAAAATATACACATATTTCCAAAGAACTCTTACTTGGAGCTACTTGTGACTGTGTTTAAAACAATGTGTTACAAAAGTAAAAAGCGCGCCCTTGGACTTTGTTAAACCAACTTTGATTAAATTCAGGTATAGATACTGTACTAAAAAAAGTAAGAAACATCGCATTTTAATTTATACATTCATTTATTAAGTATAAAGTGTAAGTATAACAGTGATAACTGCTGGAACGAAAAATGCGTAATTGTATGTAATACTATATATTATAATTTTTAGAATCTCCTACATAAGCTAATATTATTTGTATCTTATAATGACACTTGGCTAGGTACTGAAGATACGTAACATGTGCAAAACGTCTGACAGTATTGCTTAAAAATATGTATTGACACTAAAGATAGTGTTGATTTTTTTATGAATATTAGAAATCTGTGTAAACAGACCTATGTTTGATCTTTTTTAATTAAAAATGCTTTCTGATAGCTGAAATTTTGAAAAATCGGTAATATCTCACTCATAAAAAATTTAAATAAATTATTATCAATCATTATGTAAGATAATTTGTGCAAAAATAAAAATGCATGTCAGTGTTTATTCATTCCTATAATTCTGAGTTATAAACATTTAACCTCTGAATTTAAATTTTGAAAACTGTATTTCCTTTTTAGCTGCAAATTTATTATGAATAATAGATTTGTTGCAATTTTAAAGTCTTGATTGTAATTAGCAAATAGTAAAAACACGATTAGTTTTAATAACGTTGGTAAAAGTGGTATTTATTGTTATTTGGCGAACACCTAGTTATAAATTTATAAATCTCCTCGCGGGCGGCGCCCACACACACACACACACACACACACACACACACACACACACACAATGTATAGTCTAAACACAGTTATCGTGCATTGCTGTATACTATAAACTTGTTATATCGTTTGTAGTAAACAAAGTTCGAGTTCCCTACGTATTTTAGGAAGGGTACCGTGTAGTAGTTAACTTAAAATTAAAAGTTCAATTTCTAATGGGTTAGCGTCAATTTGACATGCATGTAGACAACGTACGGTTTTGTTACTCTTTTCCGAGTGACAGATACGATTATCTTTTCCAGTTCAGTGAAGCAATAAAGAATCTAATAACGGTGGTTGACAGATCTCTTCACACAATGAATGTAAGCTGTTATTCTTTTGTGCTTGGCTAAGTGCCAGTAGTAGATCTCAACTTCCATTACAAATGTCACTTGTCTTTTGGAAATGTCTTATGGCTTTGGAACAGCGAATTAAATGTACCGGTGCGGTATACTGTAAGTTGACAAATACGATTTTTCATATTTATTACAACTTAAGTATAAGGTGACACGGAAAGGAAAGAAATATTTTTGTTTACTATTTTTTGCGCTAATTAAAAGTTGAGTGTTTCTGAATGCACCTTTTATATTCCTTTATATACTTGAATAAAAAATGTTACAACGATTTTATTATTTACTATTTATACAAACTATTTACACATTTATACTTTTACATTTTCTTTATTATTATCTCTCCTTCGTTACTCTCTCCGATTTTTCCTATTTAAATAATTTAGTGCATTGTCACCTGATGCTGTAGATCATTCTACCCGCGTGTGTGTGTGTGTGTGTGTGTGTGTGTGTGCGTGTGTGTGTTGTCGTGCCTTGTCGAACGTCTCGATAATAATCGCTAATCGCAAAACAAGTCATGACATTTACTCGTAACTATCAGATTGTAAAGGAAGAAAATTCTTTAAGATACGTAGGTATAACTTATCCTGGCATTACCACATATCGGATATTGACTAATCAGTCCCGAGCTTGTCAGCGATTGTTACAGGCTTCCCGTTCTTTTTATAACAAGAATTATTTGATTATTTTGGCGACTTACATCGTCTGTAGAACAATCCTGGCAAATATAATAATTGTTCTTGATTCCCGACATTTTTCACTTCACAGCAGTTCTTTGTTCCTCCGTAATTATTTGTATATTGGAGTAATTGATAAAAAATTACACTGACACTTTATACGTTCACACATTTGCATTACCGGGGGTTTACGGGGATACAACATTCTGCCCAAACCGATCCTGTGTTCGGTGCAATAAATGGGTTTCGCACAAATAAGTGGGTACGTATAGTATTCATTTCCTTACCGGCATCACACACACACACACACACACACACACACAAAAACTTACAGTTTCATTCTTCACATCAGGTCATATTCTTGTCTGAGATTGTAGTTTTAAACGGTCTCGGTCAGTTGGGATGAAATGATGTTTTTACCTGTTCTTACACGATCAATTAAGCCCGCACTTTAGGTCTGTTTCTAATTCTCTTTCTAATGCAATACGAGAATTACAAAATGTATGCAATGTATTATTAAAAAACTATGTAGTAGTACACAAAATAAAATAAATTTAATTTTTTATTTTATGTTACAGTATATACGAGGTTTGTAATAAGTTAAGTTATCTAAATAGTGATTATTACGTACTTTGGTCATGATACATGAATATGTGCACAGTTGTGAGAATAGGGATACATTTAAAAAATTTTCAGATTTGTTATTAAACAAATCGTAATTTTAAAGTTCATAACACAACTTTCAAACACAACACAAGTTTTGAAAGAATTCATCTCAATTGTTACACATCAAGATACTCTCTTCTCTCTACAAATTTAACATTTATATGTGACGTGGTGTTTTAACGTAACCAAATTATCCCATACCCCTCGGCCTGGTTAGGTATGTAAATGTATTAGAGATACGTTCGACACACGAACTCGCACGCACCAGAACGTAACACTGCACATCTAAAATGTGATTTGATTTTACATGACTCCATCCTGGGCCAATTCGACAGGAAGGAGTCTGGAGAAAGAGATATAATAATAATGAATTATATGCTAAGTACAATGGCCTTACAGTTGTCCGAGTTGACAAAATTAATAGATTAAGATGGGCAGGACACGTTCAGAGAATGGATAACGAACGTATGGCAAAAAGAATTATGAAACACAAGCCAATAGGAAAAAGGAAGATTGGAAGACCAAAGAACAGATGGCTGGATCAGGTCAGCAATGATGCGAGGAAGCTGGCAGCAGTGAATTGGTGGCGGATGGCTGAGGACGGGAATAAGTGGAGGCAATTTCTTTTGGAGGCCAAGGATCGATCTGGGCTGTAGAGCCAAGGATGTATGTGTGTATGTGATTTTATTTTTTAATCACAGTAACTTGTACAAATGGAATCAAAATGTATGTTCACTACAGGCTCTTGATTATATTGCTTGTTAGTTATAATTTTATCACTTAAAATTCTTACCAGAGCGTAGATTTACTTTTACTTAAATTACATTTTTTTGGTCAGATGGAAAGTACATAAAAAATTAATTTATTTTCATAATTAGAAAAGTTGTCAGTCACATAGTTAAAACATTAGAAAGTAAATTATATATATTAGATAACGTGTTCCCAAAAATCTTACGCTGTAAAAAAGTTGTTATTTTTTTACACATTACAACAGTTGTTTACATCGTCTTAGAGTTTTTTGAGTTTTTAGAGTTTTCAGTAAAAGTGTGCTTTCAAATCCAAGTGCATATCTAGAACAAAGCAGATTTAGTTTTAATCAAAATGTTACTTTTATAGTTACTATATATATGTTATTTTACAATACATCACTAAAATTTTGATATTTTTTTATTTCAGATTTTTAAATTCTGTGGGCTGTCGACCTTTGGGTAAAGTGTAAAACATATATAAACTACAAGGTGCGAAAAACATAAACTGAAAAAACATAAGATATGCTGTAGAGATGGTACAATATTTTAATTCGGATTGGGGAGTGTATTTTGTATTCAATAAAGAAAACATTTGGGAAAATAACATTCTCCACACTGATAAAGTAGTAAAAATATTAGGCCTAATGATCACTTACTGAAAGCGGACGATGCTCGTATACTGTACATGAATTTTTGTATTACTGTTCATAAGTCGTTTTACTTTCTAACTGTCAAATTAGTACATAAAAGTATGTAATGATAATTCGTATGTATGTTTCCTTCAATTATTATTACTACACTCCAAACACCTTTTTTTTTAGCACAAGACATGTGAGAAACTACTTATTCTTAACCAACTAACGACTAGAAAAGTATCTAGAGAAGCAGTTCAATAAAAACAGTAACATTCATTGTTAGGTTTGTTTGCATCCTAAATAAACGCTGTTGTTTCTTCCGTCTTGGCCCGATGCCATTGGCCTAGTCCCCGTTCCTACACAAACATTCCACGTCGTGCTCATATTCAATAATTCAGTGCCTTACAATTTTTTGACATTTTTTCCTGATATCATATTAAATTTAACGCTCAAGTAGAAATAATGGTTGTGTTTTATTGCAAGTAACGTGTACTAAAACAAATTGTTTCCTAATCTAGGAGTTACGTCCTTTAATATTAGTGCATATACAAAGTAGATAGGTGATTAACGACAGCAATGTTTTTAGATTTTGCGGTTAGAGTGCGCTTTCCAAGTGCATATCTGGAACAAATCAGATTTAATTTTAATCAAAATGTTACTTTTAGAGTTACTGTACGTAATTTTACAATAACTTAAGCCTTTATGAAAAGTGAAAGACTAATAATATGAAAGATCCATTTTCAGAAGGTAAGGAGTTTAGACCTTCTAGGAAGAATGGTTTTACTACATTTATATTAACTGTTGTTCAATAATTTAAAGAACAATTTACATGGAGGGACTCGAAATTAAATAATTAACTATCGAAGTAAATAAGAATCCAAACCAAGATTGAAATCCAGTTACTGAGAAAAAGATACCTCACCCTATACACCCTTCCAATATAACATGGTAGAAAATCTACTATATATGAATATCAAAGTCAAATATCCACGTCAGTAAAGACCCAAACTCAACAATAAGAAAATAAGATACTTAAAAACATTAAGTCCTTGGTATCTAAATCTGATAAAGAAATAAACTAGTGTACCTTTTGGGGTATTCAATAAATCTGGTATATCAAAATTTAAATGCTAAAAATATCAGATGTTCCTAATTACTAAGTTAATGTGATTAAATTCCGACCTTTCACATTTCACATACCAATGGATTCTATGCAACAGAAAATATAACATTAAGGTGGAAAAACACCTCGCGTTTCCGGTCTAATACCTTTGTTGTCCAGTCATAATCAGACATAGTCCCCAGTAAGCTAAGTCTTTCAATTTTAAAAATTACAATTATTTATGAGTTGAGAAAATTAAAAATAATTCTGATGTAAATAACTAAACTTCATTAAAATTTATAATATATTACAATACAATTGAAAGACATTTGTTTGTCTTCCATACATTAGAGTTACTTTTTTCATGTAAATGTTTACGTATTTGAACAGAAAATAGTCTGGACTGGGACAAGCACCAATTATTTCGGATTATTAACTGTCTATTGCGTAAGTTATACTAATCTACCTATTATAGGAAATAATTAATAAGAATTAATAGATGATAAATCCATTTGAACATGCTGATATTGGATTGGTAGCTAGCAATTTCTGAATCCAAGCCGTCATCGCTTTCCAACACGGCCCTGTTATATAAACGTGGTATAAGTTGTTAGAAGAGACTAGAAGATTTAGTATTATAACTGTATAAAAAATACGCTATATTTTTATTACTACTAGAGAATTGGAACTCTATGTCTGATCGCAGGCATTTCATTGGCAAATGCATTAAACATATACATTAAGAATTTTAGGCTACAAAAAATTGTTTACGTTTAATAACATTGGATTCATGTAATTCGTTTGATCAGATGATAAACAATTTTAGACATAGAAAATTGTAATTCCGACAATTGAACCTTCCAATTTATGGACTTGGAACTTTCAGAGAAATTACCGATACGTTGAAGGAGTTGGCAATCGAATATTGGGGACGCTATACGGATTCAAAAATTAGGTAAAATTATAAATTAAGAGGTTAAAGAAGAAGCAACAAATAATAACCAAATTATGAGACTGTATACTGCTGGTCTTTACTGCCACTCTTGAATTCATTTTTATTTACAATTCACTATTCCATGGAATTTAGCAAACCTTTGATACTAGAATAACTTGGTTTGCTGCTAATGATTCGTCGCCGAAGTGTATTATTTGGAGTCTTAATATAATTTATAACATCGTCTATCTCACATAAGGGGTTATGGATTTTACTGAAACAAACGAAAGAAAAATACTGAAACGTCTGCAATATGAGGTTGTATGTAATTAAAACAATCGTACGTAGAAGCCAGCAGTTCTAATAATTCATCTTTGGTATCTGACATAGGATAGAAGAGCCTAACGTTAAGGTGAAGATGAGTGTTTACTAACAATTCTTCGGTTGTACTCAAAACGTCTGAGGGAGTGATCGCCAGTTCGCTTCTAGTAAGTTTAAATCATAAAACCAAATATCCCTAAAAACGATTCATTCTACTAATAACAGACAGATAGACAGGCAGACAAACACACACATAACAGAATCAAATTTTATAAATTAAAAATTCTTTATAAATTTTTGTGAAATTTGAAAAAACGGATATAATATTTAATAAAAAGAGCAAGATATTTATGATTATTTACAGAGTCACACCACTAAAACAGTTCAAACGTTAGGCATAATAAAGAAAATGACCTTTTTTCATATCAGAACAGTATAAACAATAACTTTTCCTTGCATTTGACAAAGTAAATTTTTCAGTCACTGTGATGTTTATATGCTACGAATTAGACAGTGAGCGTCCGAATGAGTTGGGAACTGCGGTCTGTACAAGAAGTCATAGAACTGTCTTTGATAAATATAAGAAAGACAAAAAAGAGGAAACTAATAACCAGACACTAAAAGACTATATAACTTACATAATTATGAAAAATGGAGGTGGAAAGGATACTTGGTTAAGAGAGGAAATTTAAAAAAATAACTAAATAAAAGACAGAAGGGGGAAGTTGAAGGCTTAATGCACATAGTGGGGTACATGTTTAAGTCCTGCCGTATAAAAAACTGGACAAATCACGTTTCATAAGAAATCAGAGAAGGATAAGTTGTGAAGTATTTTAACAGGAGGTAATCTTAGTGATGATGTACAAGTATGTATTTCAGTGTGCGTACACCAGCATAGAGACACTAGAGATTTCTTTCTTTTCAATTATTGAACAGTAGATATTTATGTTACATTATTTCATTATTCTCTACGGTCTTCAGAGACATACATCAATTAACTAATTTATAATTTGCAACACAGTGGTACAGTAGTAAATTACTGGGTTTACCATTTACCTATTTCAATTGATTAGATATTACCTATTACTATAACTACGTACTATGAAAGAGTGAAAAATAAAAAAAAACATTAACCGTTAGCACACTGAAGTACAATCAACGTGACAATTTTAACAGCTAAAGTGCTTACACGTAATACAGTAATAAATTCTCACCCCTAAGTAGAAGAAGCAACAGTTGGTTTCAGTATTGCAGTGCATTAAACGCGTTATTCGTAACATCATCAGTGATGGACATAATCAATTATTCGTGATGCCTTTTGTTTATTACATTATTAGCAATTGATGTTTAATTTATACTACCAGATAAGTTGCGGCCACATAACAGTTAAACTTGAATTGTATACGACTGAATAATGCATCCGAAATCACAAATTCGCACGTAAAAAAAACCTTTAGGAAACATCGTTCTGTGCGTGGGTGTGTGAGCGTGCTTGCGTCAAGTAAGCAGGATATTAAATGTAGACAAAAAGGTATAATATAGGAAGAAAGACACAATAGAAGAATACGGGTAGCACAACTGACTCTCCATCTTTCACAATTGTCTGAACAAAGTGGCGACTTTAGGGTGAAAAATGCGACCATGCCGCGCAATATCTTCAGAATAAAAATAAATATAGTTGAACCATGGTGGGCAGGTTTATTAAACGTCAGTAATCCTTGTCTGAGTTTAATTTCCTTAGTCATATGTTACGATGAATAAATACAGAAAATTTGGGAATTAACTTTTCTATGTTGGCTACTTATCGGATTTATTTCTCTGTCTGTCTAACGGACGCAAACAACACAGCACTTCCGCCATTTCCCTACGAATTATACAGTCTACATAAAGTTGTGGAGCGTGTATTAATGCACGTCTTTAACACTTAAAGTAGTTGTTTTTGCAGCTACTGTGTTAACTTTATTTAACATTTTAAAACAGATATTTTTAAAACTACACAACAACGTAATTTAAGATATATTAACAAACAATAAATTTATCTGAATCCTGTAGTTTACATTACCGTTGATTTTTCACCATTAGTGGAAGCATCAGACATGCGGTATGAGAGAAAACTGAGCATCAAAGAAATACTAGTAGGAAACCGTATAAAGATTCCCGAAGGGACTTATTCTTTCTGTTGGTGATAAATATAAATTATACAATGCTTACTGCTTGTAATTACCGTTGGGCGCCAGAGATGAGTATCTCAGGGTTCATTAAATAATGACTCTATCGTTCAGATGCTAATAATATTTATATATTGAATCAATTATTCTACAGTCATGTAAATTGAATTTCACAATACACTGATTATCAAGATTACCATTAATTATAAGACATACATATTTTTATCGATACCATATAATAATACACATCATAATATTTCATCATTATTAAATTATTTCATTTACTAACATTTGTAAGATATTAATTTACTTAATCGATTCCAAGTATTATTATATCTTATTTAATTTCATTACGTTCTCGTTCTACAAACTTAATTTGCTACTTTATACATTTACATATCTAGCTTGGTATCCCTTCTGTCATGTCATAACACATAAAGTATATTGTTTAGTATCTGAACGAAATGTGGGGTCTTTTAGAATGAGATGAGTATAAGTTTGGTAGACATTCAACTACTATATGTTGAGATTAATTGACTTATGAATTGTGACATTATGGTATACTGTTACTTGTTAGTAGGATTTCTCCTGAATGATCGGTTTGTCCACACTATACACTGCACTTATTGACACTTGCATTTTATCACTTTGCTCTGCTTTTGGTACACACACGTTCGCGGTTGTTAACTAGCGTCGCCCACACATGTATAGATATTGTAACGTGACAGAAACAGATGAGCCCATAAGAGTAAACTAAAGCAAACCCAATCGAAAAAAAGATGAAAATCATAATAATAAATAATAAAAAATTTAGAAAGTTTAAAGGAATAAAGAAATTAACATAACTAAGAAGTACAATACATTAGTTAATAAGAAAAACGTTATGTAAAGTACCTTATAAGAAAACAGTATTGTAAACTATATTAAATAATGAAAAGTGATACCAGTGTAATATGTAAAAGTGAAGTGTAGAGAATAAAAAGTGAAAAAACACAAAAGTGGGAAATATAAAGTGAGTACAAACAATCTTGGAAAGATGATAATGTTTAATAACCAAGGTACTTTACCTATTAATACATGAAGCATTAAGCTTATTATTGTTTTTTCATTTGTTCAGAATAATATTATTATCATAATCATCAATCTTGTTGATGACCATAATTGTCATAGGTTATAAGCCAGGTAAATAATTGAACCCAATTATTTTGGTGATGAACAATGTTATTTCTTTTAGGGAACACTAATACCTAAGGCTTATTAACTAAATACTATAGTAAATAACTAGTCAAATCGAATGGAACTAGTAGATAAGCAACATATCAGATGATATGACAGAAATAATTATAATGTTAATAACCAGTTCTTATGTTATGTTTATGTTATAAAATCTATGTTGACGTTAGAAGAAATTTGTTAAAAAATGTTAACCATGGAAGCAATAAAAATAACAAACATATCAGAAGATGTCGATAAAGTAGAACTCGAGAATGATATCATACATAGAAATGAATTACCATCAAATAGTGTAAACATTGTACACAAATACAAACAGAGAAACAATAATTATGCTGCGCTAGCAGAAGTAACCTCTGATGCATATGCCAAGATAATGAAGAATAAATCTGTTTTTATTGGATATGAAAACTGCAGAGTGTATGATAATTTTAATATCAAATGTTGTAAAAACTGTTGTGGGTATAACCATTCATTGAGAAAGTGCAAAGACACTTTTAAAAGACAACAATCATGCTACAAATGTTCAGGTAACCATGATGCTACAGTATGTACCTCTGATATAAATAAATGTATTAATTGTATTAATGCTAACAAATACTTAACTAAAAAAAGATCCATAGATCATTCTGCAAATGATATTCAAAACTGTGAAAGTTATAAAGTAAGATGGGAGCAGTATATTTGTGATACAAACTACCCCTGGAAACCAGAACCTCCATTTAATTACGTTAGGCCTAGAACTAGTTGATTAGATAAAATTTTGTATTTAAAAGGAAAAATCAAAAATCAAAATTAACCTATAAATAAATTTTTTATGGAAATACAAGAATATAACCTTAATGATGAATTAATTTTTAATAATACAGAAGAGATAAATCTCAACCCCATTTTTTGTGACTCTGAGCTTCTGACCCTACATGTCAACATCAGAAGTATACAGAAAAATATTTTAAAACTTGAAACTATGTTAAGTTCTTTTAAACATAAACCAGATGTGATAATATGCACTGAAGCTTGGCTCATGGATAATATTAAGCTTATAAATATAACAGGTTATACACATTTTAAAAATAACAGCAGAATAAATAAAGCAGATGGAGTGATTATTTATGTAAAAAGTAACCTACAGTATCAAACCATTAATGAACAATTTAATGATTTAAAAATCACTAGTCTGCTCATAGAATTAACAAATAAAAGTATTTTCAAAATTTCTGGACTATATCGTTGTCATGATTATCAGATTGACAAATTCATTAAAGATCATGAAAAATTTATCTTAAGTAACAAAACTGTTGCAAACCACATGATTTTGGGTGATGTTAACTTAGATCTCATTGAGTTTAATGAAGAAACTGAGGATTATTTCTACCAATTACTGCAAAATGGTTATGAATCGATGATAAATACTTGTACTCATCCTATAAAGAATTATAAAGATGGAACTTGCATTGACCATATTTTCATGAAAGGAATATACACAGCAAAATCTGGTAAATTAATTGACTCAATCACAGACCACTACCCCGTTTTAATATCACTACATGGAAACAACATAAAATGCAAACTTACAGTATCTTTTGAAATAAACAAAAAAAGATTTTTGGAGCTGTGTGCTTCAGAACAATGGCAACAAGTCTGTAATACACCAAATAACAATGAAGCATTAGAATTGTTAATAAACAAGATTCAAACTATCAATGAACTTTCACACACAACTAGGCCAAAAATTCAAAAACCAAGAAAGACCTGGATTACCCCTGCTCTCATTAATTCAGTTAATAACAAAAACAAATTATATAAAGCCTGGAAGAATAGTCAAGATGACTTGCTAAAAAAAGAGCTGTACTTAAATTACGAAAAACGACTTAAATCATTACTTAGGACTGCTAAAAATAGGCATGAAGAAAAACAACTACAAAACGCTGATTCTAAAAAAATGTGGAGATATGTTCATCTAAAATTGGATCGTAATTCAAAAAATAGACAAATAAATGATATTTTGATTAATAATAAACTTAACAGCAATGACTGGACAAAGGCTAATTATTTTAATGAATTTTTCAGCACAATAGTATCTAGGCTGAATGAAAGTGCGACTCCTCCTATTCTGCAGCATGAAATACCAGATATATCAATTAATCAGCATACTATGTTTCTAACACCAACAAATGAGTCAGAAGTTTACCAAACTATTCGTGAACTCAAAAATAAACCTGGTGGGTGTGATGAAATTCATGCCTATACAGTTAAGCTAGCTGCTCCGTTCATAACTCCTGCTTTGACTCACATTATTAATACTGCTATGATACAAGGTACATGTCCATATCAATTTAAGAAAGCTGTAATTTGTCCTATATATAAGGAAGGTGTAAAAAGTTTGGTTAACAATTATCGACCGATCGCACTGATATCAAATCTAGCTAAGATTTTTGAAAAAATTATTTTTACCAGATTATTTAAATTTGTAAAGAACCATAACCTGTTAAGTGCTAAACAATTTGGCTTTCTCAAGAAGAAAGGTACAGATGATGCTATAGCCCTACTTAGCAAATTTATTTATGAAAATCTAAGTATTAGCATACCAACTGTTGTAACTTTTTTGGACTACTCCAAAGCTTTTGACACTGTCGATCATGGCATACTTATATCCAAATTACAGAATATGGGAATAAGAGGTGTAAGCTTATCCCTGATAGCCAGTTATTTACATGACAGGACACAAGTTGTAAAGGTGAATGGGACTAGAAGTCAGCCTATTAAAACAAATGTTGGAGTGCCCCAGGGCTCTATATTAGGACCTTTATTGTTTATTTTATATATCAATGACTTACTAGTGTTACAAGATGTATTAATAGCATATGCTGATGATACAGCAGTACCAATGAAAGCAAAGACATGGCCTGAACTTGCTACAGATATGTCAACTAAATTAGATATTATATACTCTTGGCTCTATCACAATAATCTAGTACTCAACATAAGCAAGTCTGTTTTTATCACCTTTGGAAATTATAGAGACTCTGTTCCGCATGACTTTGAAATTAAGATAAATGGTCAAAAATTGAAAAGAGTTAAATCTAGTAAATATCTAGGAATAACATATGACTTTAACATGAAGTGGGATGTACATGTGGCTAACATTGTAAAAAAAACCAAATACTTAGTCTACGTTTTTTACAGACTTAAACAAATTTTATCAAAAAAGCAACTAATACAAATATACTAAGGACTATTCCATAGTGTGGCAGGGTATGCTATCATAGGCTGGGGGGGTCTATATAAATCATCTCTAGACGCATTGGATCGGCTGCAAAAGTGTATTCTTAAAATTATAGGAGTCAATGAACAAGATTCGAATAAACCATTAAATATTAAACAGGTGTTTGTAGTGAATTCTATAGTTTATCAATACAATGATCTAAAAAGTGAGTTTTTGCAAAATCGAATCAACACACGGTATAAAAATATTATATTGCCGCGACACCTATTAAGTATTGGGCAAAGAAGCTATGTGTATTATGCCATAAAATATTTTAATGAATTACCTAATGAACTGAAAAATCTAAGTGTAAATATAAAAGTGCTTAAAAAAAAAATCAAAGAAAAAGTTAGGAACATTGTTATTGAATAATCAAAAAAACAGTCTATTATGATATGGACCTTTTTTTCTCTTTTTTTTTTCATTAATTTATTGAATTGTGTTATAGTACAAACTAAAATTTTGTTAAAATTGAAAAATAATTTATTTTTAATATTTACTATGATCGGTGAGGTAAAACTCACAATTAGTATTAAGTATATAAATATTAATTCTAAGGACCAACCTATGTACGGGCATTTATGCCCCCTATAGGTCCTTTATTGTATAATTTTGATTATATGTAAAGGAAAATTGGTAATAAATATTATTATTATTAAATATTATTATTGAAGCATGGGATAGGACTAAATGGTTTGTTAAAAATATTACTGTAGAAGGAGGAGAGTAATTTATAATTTTCAGAAGAATTTTGTATTTAATTGCAAGATTTTTGATGTGAATGCGAATGAACATCTTATGGTTCGTTCTCAGTGTCATGTAAGGTTTTGCCGCGACCAATATTTGTGTACTTTCGAGGGCCTCGTGTGCAAAAACTATAAGGATTACAGAATATCTAAAACTATGACCGGATAGCCCGTTTCGTCGACTACCGGAAATGGTTTGTCGCGAGCGGAGGGGGGGTTGCGCGGTGACGTCACAGCGCTGCGCGTGGGGGTCTAAATTTGAGCTTGTGTGGACACGGCGCGCGCTCAGTTCAGTTGTATCTCCGGAACGAGTTGGTCGATTTTAGCGATCGAGGTGTCTACTGAGAGCTGAGAACGTGAGTTAGACGTTAATAACACAAGAAATATAAAATTAACATTGGAAAGCAGAAAATGTAGAGATATTGTGAAAATGCCGCGTCCTCAGAAGAGAAAGAAGGCTGTAAATCTGGAACTCCGAACAAAATGCGTGCACCACGACTTACAAATATAGAACGTTGTCGGCTACGTCGATTGCAACAAAAGGATTTGGAAAGAAGACGCCAGAATTCGAATTTGGATGGTGGAAGTGGAGCGCCCAGTACAAGTAGCGAGTGCGTACAACGTTTGGAGCAACCTAGCACTTCGTCATCGTGTCGAATGGATTTGGAAATTCATGCAAATTCGCTGACTTCGACACGAGGGCAGTTATGGCATCATTGGTCAAGTAATAAATGTTCCAGTTGATGTGAACCATATGGTGAAACAATTGCCTCGACAGTTGGACGACGATTATGAGATAAATGTTAACATCAAGAGGAAATTAATGCACAAATCGTCATATTTGAGCGGGTATGTTCGGAAATCCAATGTAATGCAATGGCTGCAGTACTTGGTGAAACAGCCGTTGTACCGTATGTATGGAATTACCATCGATGGAACTTTGTTGGACAATATATGTGTCGACAGAATTGACGATGATGGGGATTGTGTAGAAGAGGCACCAGTGTTAGACTCGGATTGCATTGTGGCCAGGCAACATACACTTTTGTAGAACGAGGAGAACTGTCTTGATATAGCGCCCGGCCAACACAGTATGCCGTTGAATATTGTGTACGATACACACGCCGAGGAATTGTCGTTTCCAAATATTTACTTGGGTATAGATCGTCGCTACAAAGATGGTGTAAGAGTGACTCCTTATATGATGGCCACGAGTGAAATTAGACGTAAAGATCGGCGAGGTGTGACCCCACAACACATCTTGTATATGGCGATGAAAATCTTGAGAATGAGAGTCGTCGAGGGAATGTTTCATACTTTCAAAACGTCCAGCACAGTTAATGTGACTCGTGGTATGTTAAATAATAAGGAGTTCATACGTGATTGCATGGAAAAGAATTTGTCATTTCTTAAATCCATTCCAAATTCGACGCAGTATTGGCAGGATCGTAAGCGTGACTTGTTTGCAATGATGAGCCAGCTTGGGAAGCCTACTGTGTTTCTTACGTTGAGTGCAAATGAAATTCGTTGGCCAGGTTTGCTGTCGGTGTTGCATCGCCTAAGTGATTCATATAAAGATGTGCAAAATGTTGAGGCACTTAGCAGATCAATGCGGTGTCATTTGGTGAATGAAGATCCAGTTACGTGTTGCATTGTGTTTAACTGGTCGACATTTTGATGAGTATGTTGTCCAGTAAGACAAAGGCGAATCCATTTGGTGATCGGTATCGAGTCGTTGATTACTTTAAGCGCATCGAATTCCAGCATCGAGGCAGTCCACATGCGCATATACTCTTATGGTTGAAGAATGATCCTAAAGAATCAATCAGTGAAGATATGCCACGTACAATCGAGTTGATGAATACATTGGCGAGCGTATCGAGGGGAGATTTGCCTGCAGAGATGTACTCCAATCAAACGCACCAGCATACGTTTACTTGTACCAAGCGTGGAGAATCAACGTGTCGCTTTGGAATCCCGTATTGGCCAATGCGAAAGACAATGGTACTGTTGCCACTCGCTAAAGGTGATCCGAGAAAAGCTACCATGCAGACATCAGCTGAGCGTTTAAAAACAACACTGGAGCAGAAAGTGTATGACAGTGTTGAAGAATTTCTTGTAGACAACCATTTGACAGAGCGTAAATACCTCGATACAATTCGAGCTTCACTGCGACGGCCGACGATGTTGTTCAAACGTAATATGTCTGAAATCTACACCAATACTTTCAATCCGTGGTTAGCCAGAGTGTTGGGCTCAAATAGTGACTTGCAATTTATACTGGACGAATATAGTTGTGCGACATATGTTGTAGAATATGTTAACAAGGCGAATCGTGGAATAAGTCATTTGCAACGAGAACTCATAAAATTACAAGAAGAGAATCCGGAGTTGGGCTTCACCGAGTTAGTACGCAAGATTGGTGTGAAAGTTCTTAATTCGGTCGAAAGGTCGGCACAGGAGGCGGCCTGGTATTTGCTTCGTCAATCGATGAGCCATTGTAGTCGTCAAGTTGTGTATATTCCAACGGTGTGGCCACAAGAACGACAACGATCAAGGAAATTGAAACCTCAAATGGACTTGGAAATTTTGGCTGATGATAGTACGGATGTGTGGACCAAAACTAAAATCGAACGTTATGAGGAACGCGATGAATCGTTAAAAGATCTATGCCTCGCTGATTTCATAGCTTGGTATTCTGGAAAGAAGTCAGTACAACAGCAGCCAGACGAATGTGACGATCCAAACGGCGATCAGAATGATGAGGTTCGATTTATCAATAAGAAGCGGTCAGTTCCATGTGTTATACGTTACAGACAATATGATATAAGTGATGTGGTCAATTACAAACGGGAAATGGTTACGCTATACTATCCGTTTCGAAATGAGACAGTTGATATACTCGATCGTAATAGGTTTGTCGAGATCTATGACACCAACGAATCCGCAATTCTTACTAAACGTCGTGAATATGAGTCCAACATAAATATTGAAGAAGTGATGCGAGAAATTCAAGAATTATATATTCATAACGATATAGGCGAAAATGCGATAAATGAGGAGCAAAAAAATCGATATAATTTTGTGAGTAGCGTGTTGAATGATGGCAACCAAGAGAATAACGATGACATCGATGCAGCACAGGCTTCGTCTGTGGGCATATCTGCTGTACGAAAACGATCGAATGTGCTTTCAAAAGAAGACTACTGCAAACTGTTACGCAGTACTAATAAACGCCAGCGAGAATTCATATTGGAAATTATACATCGGATCCGTACATTCGGTTCGCCGCCAATCCAAGTGTATCTCACTGGGCCAGCCGGTAGTGGCAAAACTTATGTGTTACGTGTATCCATGGAGACCTATAATCGATACACTCAACAATACACTACACGACGAGATGCTTACATTGCTTGTGCGTCGACTGGAAAGGCCGCTGTAAATTTGCAGGGTACGACCGTTCACTCTGCGTTTCGTATAAGCCTAATGCGAACATCAACTTAATTGCCCCATGAAGCTTTGCAGTGTTTCCGAACTGCCTTCGTTAAAGTAAAATGTGTAATAGTTGACGAAATAAGTATGATTGGGTCCGATGTTTTCAATAAAATCAACTCTAGACTGAATGAAATTACGGGCGTATATGATCAACCATTTGGCGGCATGGATATCATTCTGACTGGAGATTTTCGGCAATTACCGCCTGTAAATGCTACCCCCGTTTATAAATCACCACGAAACAACTTGGGTGGGTGCGTATTGTGGCAATCAGTTGATTTCTATCCGCTCACTCAGGTTATGCGACAAAGCGACCTCTTATTCTCTAAAATTTTGACGAAGATTGGTGATGGAAAACGTTTAAACTCTGAAGAAATGGCAGCGATCGAGTCTCGTTTCAGAACAGTTGAATGGTGTAGGGAACACGAACCAAATGCAATACGCCTCTTCCATAGAAATCATGATGTGAATGCTTACAACCGACTTGCAATATCAGACAGAATTTGTAGCAGTGCCTCCGATTTGATCACTGGCTACAATAACAGCACTCAACTTAGCACTGCACGAGTCAAATTACACAAGCTCAGTGTGATGGAAACTGGAGGTTTGCCGTATCTGCTTAATTTACAGAGTGGTATGCCTTATATGATTACAACTAACATTGATGTGGACGATGGAATTATTAATGGTGCAATAGGAATACTTGAGTACATCGAAGAAGTCACTCATAAAACAGCAGTTCAATTAGTCCAACAACGCGACGAGTCTACACAAATCAATCCTTATATCAGATTGTGGCTACACTTTCCACAAGCCCACATCGGCAAAATGGCAAGACTAAAAGCAGCACCAAGAGTAATTTGCAGCAATGGTCTAATAGATCGAACTTGGATACCCATCTGTATGCGTAGCGCTAACATCAAACTCGGTGGTTCTATAAGTTGTAAACGAATGCAATTTCCAATTGTACCCGCTTGTGCCATAACCATACACAAAAGTCAGGGAGGCACATTTGACACGGTTGTGTATGACTACAGCAAAAGTCAGCAAATACAATTGGTCTATGTTGCAATGAGTCGAGTAACAAGCATCGAAGGTCTTTACATTACGAACTCGCGCAACGACTTTAAATTCTATCACGGACTTGGTTGCGACAGCTCACCTGTTAGAGAAATGCAAAATGAATATCTGCGACTCGAGAGCTATCCACTTAATACACTTACCAAACGTGTTGAACTGTTTATGAATTGCTCCGACAGTTTGATTGAAGACGACACGATTGTAATATTCTTCGTTGGAATGAATGCGCAAAGTCTCGTTGCACACAAACTTGACATTGAAACGGATCCTGTCTTAACGAGAGCTGATTTTCTTATGGTTTCAGAAACATGGATTACAAATGACGAGTCTGTGCAGCTTGAAAATTATAATCTCATCTCATATGAACACGAAGCCATGGATAATAACCCCACTGAACAACAACAACAACAACAACAAAAGAGAAAGGCTGGCGGTGTTGCAATTTATCAACGTCGTAACAACAAGCTATGTGCTATGCCTTTCAATATACCAAACAATATAACTCAACGACTTGGTGTATACGTGGAACCTGGCACAGGCGATATTGCATTGGCACAAATCACAGTCAAGAATTCTTTCAGATTAATTGCTGCCTCATTGTATATTCATCCAAATGCAGAAACAAAATACATTAAACTTCTCCTCTTTCGAAGTCTTTGTAGATTTGGGCGCTCAATATCCTAAGGTCATTGAGGAAATTGAGCCCGACATTACAACGCCAATATTTCTTACTGGTGATTTCAATGTCGATCCCAACGATCCGAGAAATGATTGGCTGGTTCCATATATGCAAAAAGAATACGATCTACAACTTGTACAAACCTCTCCGACTACACTTGGAAACACCACAATCGACTTAACGTTTGTACGTCAACTTAGTCCGACGAGTATGCCCTACGTTTCATATTTTAGTTACCATCGACCAATTGTTCATAGGTTAGCCATTTGTACTAATGATTTCGATGAATAAATGTTATGTATAGCGTAATTTTCTTTCTTTCATTTCAACTTTCTTTCTGACAAACAAAACAAAAGAATCTCTCAATAACGAGAGTAACGTATGTAATTTCGCATTCACGAAATAAAGATCCGACGGGAGTATCAAGAATACTCCCTGAATGTTTTTAAATTGACTAAAAAACAAGTGATATAATCTCAAGCATACACTATCACCTAAACATAGAAATTAACTTATAAAGATATAAAATCAATTAGCCTAATCAAAAGGTAAAACACTAGGGATTAATAGGGGTAAACTATAAAATTGCCACTGTTAGATTTTTCCCTAACAAATCAAAGGTAATGACCAATTCCAGGGGTATAATATGATTTTGTGATGGTAAAAAAACCCAAATGGCTTAAACAGCATAATTTGGTAAAAACACAGAACATTTATTATGACACACACACAGGCCATATTTGGTATCATTGTAACTGTAATAAAACAAAGAATTACATGCTGTAAATTAAATTAAGATAAACTATTTAACAAATAGAGAGTAATATGTACTAGGGGAAAAAAATCTGTATTGTAAGAAATATTAGGTCATGTGACCTCAAAATTCAGTCACATTATCCAATCAGGAATTAGAAAAATTGGTCAAACTATTCAAATTCGAAAGAAAACGGTAACAGTGTATTGTTAGCACGAAAAAAGAACGGGTCAGTCCTATGTCTAGCAGAGTGAAAGTGTACTAAAGTATCAAATCTGCGTGTGCAAGGTTATAAAAAATTAAATTCAAAATCAATAAAATAATAATAATAGTGAAGATTTAAGAAGACAGAAAACCAATAATAAGAATAAAAGAAGAAACACAATAAGTATGCAAGACTAATAGCCGATAATAATATTGGTTCTATCAACAAGGTGAGAAGTTCGTTGTCTTATAACCAAACATTAACGATCACACCACACTAAGAAAAAACATCACAGACACTATTAATTAACACTCCAGTGAAAGGAAACGAACAAATAACTATTTTTACAGTAAAATACTCTATATAATTCCATTCATATTAAGGGAAATGGATGGATGAACTTTAATACAAAAACGATCGTCTTAATAGCGGCCATGTTGAAATTTTTGGACTGATGCCGTCTTGTCAAACCAAGACACGCGGCGTTAGCGAGCTTCGGTAACGAAACAGAAGTAGGGGTATTATGAGAGTTCTAACGCGGAAGTGACGTCATCCCCCCGCCCCGCCCCCGCCCCCGCCCATTTTGGCGGGAAATTTGAAAATGGTGGTGGTGGGGGTGGTGTTGGGTGTTGACTTCCGGTGTGGGTGTAGAGGTGGGGGGTAGTGGTGGGGGTAATGGTGTGTTGTGGTTGGTCGTCGGCTGTGTGGTGGTGGTTGTTGTCGTCGTTGATTGGGCGGGTCGTCGTCCATGTTGGAAAATTGCGACGTTTTCGGTTGTTGCTGGAAAATTGCGGCGTTGTCGAGTTGTGCGGTGTGTTGTGTCGGCGGCGGCCATGTTGGAAAATCATCGATGTGTGCTGGTTAAGCGTCGTCATGGCCGCGGCTCGGCCTCGGCGGCCATGTTGGAAAAATCGTCGTCAGCATGTGCTGGTTAAGCGTCGTCATGGCTTGGCCACGGCTTGGCCGCGGCTCGGCCGTAGATTGGTCGACGTGTGTCGTGTTTAGATTTGAGTTGTCGGGTAAAGCGTCGTCATGGCTCGGGCGTAGATTGGTCGACGTGTGGGGTCGGCGGCCATGTTGGAAAAGCGTCGACTTTGAACCTCTATGTCGTTCATCTCCTTTGAGGTTAGAGAAATAAATATATGTGTGCTGCGTCCCTCGACGCATAATTGAAAACCAAATTCACTTGTAAAATTTGTATATCGTGCATCCATCGGTTAAGCGTCGACCATGTTGTCGCACGTGTATAGGTTTGTAATTTCTTGTGTGTATAATTGAAATCACTTCACTTGTAAAAATTGTGTAACACATATCATGCATGGAAAAAGGATAGTTGAAAATAAATACTTAAGCATTGGAAAAAATGTACATGTATATTGTAAACAAAAAATACATAGAATAATATATACAACAAAATATATACATTACACACACACACACACACACACACACATACAAATTTAAACGAATATATATATACAATAAATATATACAAATCAACAAATAAATACATTGCAAAAAAATATAATAAATAAATGAATGAATTATTAAAAAATAATAAATAAATATATATACAATAATACTTGTTGTGCACAGCCATCTGTAACAGAAAAAATATAAACAATATTAGTGAAATATGGTTAAAACTATTAGGTTGGATTAAAATAACGTTTATGAGCACTGTAACATACCTTAAATATGCATACGTGCATAGAAGGTCCGCGTCGGCTTGCCGAATGCATATAGCCGACAATGCGGACATCTAGGTGGAGCCCCCTCCAACGCCACCGTCTGAAACCAGTTCAGGATACACCGATAGTGATAGGCGTGTCCACACGCCAAACCGAGGAGCCTCTGTCCGTCGTTGTAATCCTCCATACATATACTACACGAGGTATGGGGCACTATACCCTGGACAGGACAGAGTTCTCCTCGGTGCCAACACCATGTCGGTAAGTTCCTGCGCATAAGAAGCCTCATCGTCGTTGGCTCACTGTGTATCCTGGGTTCAACTGTTTCAAGAATGTCAAATAAGACCGGTGCTTCTTCTGGAGGGGGTCTTATACGGGGATCCCTCTGCAACTGCAGCGGCAGAAGGTGCATATGTTGAGGCTGTGGTTGTGGTTGCGGCTGCGGTTGCGGCTGCGGTTGCGGCTGAGGCTGCGGTTGAGGTTGTGGCTGAGGTTGCTGCTGAGGCTGCGGTTGTGGCTGCGGTTGCGGCTGAGGCTGTGGGTGAGGCTGTGGTTGAGGCGGCGATGGTGACTGTGGATGCTGCGGCTGAGGCTGTGGTTGAGGCGGTGGTGGTGACTGCGGTGGTGTAAGTGGCAGCGATGATCTAGACTGTACCGGTTGAGGCACCGACTGTGGTTGCGGCTGAATGTCACTGTGGACAAAAAAAAATTAGACATAAAAATCATGTACGGTCGTGAAATAAAAGAAAGTATGTTCGCATAAGAAGAAGACTTACATAGTTACATCGATAACCGGCAGCGATGACTCGTAATCTTCATCGCTATCGTCTTCTGTATCATCGTTGTAATCCATTGAATCATCATCGTTCAACACCACCGTTGAGATATCACTGTTGTTACCGTCGCACTCCATGATGTTTTCATTATTGCTGAAAAAAAAGTACAAATTTAAAACCAGATGTAAACGCAATAGTAAAAGTGAATGTTAATGAAAACGGACGTACCGACTCGTGCCGGGTTGTGGAGATGGGGTCCGGGGCCGCAGCAGGTAGACCCCTCTCTGCACAGGATCTAGTCCTTCAGCATCGCTGAAAAGAAAAGAATAAATTGAACACCAGATGTAAAAGTGATAGTACAAGAGATTTGTAATGACAACGAACGTACCGACTCGTGCTGGGTTGTGGAACTGCAGCAGCAGATGGTTCGCCAGCATCACTGAAAAAAAAATTATAAATTGAACACCAGAGGTAAACGCAATAGTACAAGAGATTGTTATTGAAAACGGACTTACCGAGTTAGACGTGCGAGCTCCATTATAGCACAGTGTAACCGCTGCGTAATATGCGGAGATATGGGGGGACCCGTAGCAGCAGCGGGTGGAGGTGGACCATCAGCATCACTGAAAAAAAAGTATAAATTGAACACAGGAGGTAAACGCAATAATGCAAGTGAATGTTAATGAAAACGGACTTACCGACTCGAGCTGAGTTGTGGAGAAATGCTCCCCAGCAATGCACGACGTAACCGTTGTGAACTATACGTAGCAGCAGCAGGTGGAGGTGGACCATCAGCATCACTGAAAAAAAAAAGTATAAATTGAACACAGGAGGTAAACGCAATAATACAAGAGAATGTTAATGAAAAAGGACTTACCGACTCGAGCTGAGTTGTGGAGAAATGCTCCCCAGCAATGCACGACGTAACCGTTGTGAACTATAAAAAAAAACAGTAAGTCAGCCGAATGGAATATTCTGTTTGTACACATTAAATAAAGAAAAAATATATTGTATTTACCGTCGTACTCGTTGCTCCTCCGGCAGTCGTTTATTCACTTTGTTATTGTTGTTGTTGTTCATTCTGTAAAACGTAATGAAAATTGTAAAATAATAATTAGGTAAAGAACATAATGAAGTGTGTGTGTGTGTGTGTGTGTGTGTGTGTGTGTGTGTGTGTGTATGTAATGCTGAACATCAACGTAAGTACTTACATGCAAGATGTGAAACAAACTGTATCGACAAAACAAGAGACTTATATATATATGGATATTCTCGACGGGAGTCTGCTACAGACAGAGTCCCCCCACCCTCACACACGCTGCGAGGTCAGACAACATCTTGTTTAAAATTAAACGCATATTCCCCCTCCCTCGCAAAGCTCTCGTCGATTACATCACCAAAGACTGGCGTCCTGTTTCACAAGGTTAAACAAATTTATGTACACATGAATAAGACCCCCTACCATCACAACGTTCACACGTGTACATAGCGTGTGAATGTCTCAGCGGGAATCGATTACATCCTGTATCACAAATTAACTGTCGCCGTCTAGTCGTCTACCCCCCTACCCCAGTGATGCTTTATCGAATATAGTACTTTTTATACATGAAATACGAGTTTATTCTTACCGTTATTTACTGGTCCGTGTACCTCTGTCTCTTCGTGTTAGGACCAGCAGCGTCGTCGGATAGCGCACGTTTACGCGTTCTGAAGTGTCCGTACGCGAGTGTAGTTACACCGTCGTCCAGTACGTACCTCTTATCGTCATAAGGTGACAGGGAAAGCTTTGTTACACGTTGCGTGTACAGCTTATGACGATCGCTTCGTATACACTCGGCAGAGGTGAAAACCGTACGACTGTCGAAAAGACACTCGCTGTACAATCGATGTCGTAACCTTTTTTTTATTGCTGTCCTTGGTACACCTTTCGCCACCTTTTTGTCGGTGCGGTCGGACAACAGGAGCGAGTAACATTTTGCTCTGAGTCCGACGAATTCCCTGATGGGTTTCCCATTGGTCTCATCCTTGAACTTCCCCACGACTTTTTTGTTGTCG
This sequence comes from Magicicada septendecula, assembly GCA_034769895.1. Taxonomy (NCBI): domain Eukaryota; kingdom Metazoa; phylum Arthropoda; class Insecta; order Hemiptera; family Cicadidae; genus Magicicada; species Magicicada septendecula. The sequence goes on from CM068367.1 coordinate 292,322,129, forward strand.
TCGCAATGACAAGGATGATCCGTGGGATAGTCCGACGTGTCGAAAAGGTGGAGATCCTCTTTCATATCCGTGTACACGTCGTCAGTCTGTATGCTGTAAAGCAAACTGTCCGTGTCAGTCATTAGTAATGTCAATCGTTGACCGTACTTGGCGACAGCGTACCGATAATGAAAATCGTACATTATCAATTTGCTGACATCGAGTACTGTGAAGCCGACGTACACCGGACGGCAAAGGAATATCGTTCTGTTTCGTAAGGCCAGTCCGACCAAGTCATCGGTGTAGCGGATCATACGCTTTAGCCGTGGATTGGAAACCAGTTTCTGCAGCCGTCGTTCGTTAGAGACTAGTTGGAAGTCTATTCGTTTCCTCACATTCTCCAGCGATTTGCCATAGACGGCGTTGACCATCAGTTTGAAAAAATCCTTTTCAAAACTGTTGGTGGCTGCTGCTCTCTTTTGCGTGTTGAAATCGATAAACGGTTTCAACCACGCTCTCTGTTTAAAACTCAACACCCTATGGATCGCTTTCAATTCTAAACCAAGACTCAGATAAAACTTTAAATTTCGAAAATGGAGAACGTATTTTTGCTTGTCGTCCAAAGTTGTCAGCAACTTGGGAACGGACGACGAAGGCGTTTCCGATCCTCTATACCCTTTTGTATAGTGTAGTCGCGTGTGCAGTCGTCGAGAGTACGGTGAAAGTATGTCGGGATTGACGCAGGAACGGACGGGGGCCAGCGGATAATCGGAGTGAAGGTCATGAAGTTTAGATGGATAGTGTAGGTCGACCTCAAGTATGTAGCCCATGTCACTGTCATCACTCAGAGTACGTACGTCTAGTGAGTCGATCTCGTTACGATTGAGCCATCTAAAGTCGCCGTAAGGGAGCGGCTGTGACATGGCTGCACCGTAAAGGTTGTTGCAGTCGGTGTACAATATGAAAGAGGTCGGCTTTGAAGCATCATACTGATCAGCGATTAGCGGGTTGTTGGCCTTGGCATAGCGGTTGGGTACCATGCTAACGCCACCGCGAACGGATGATTCGATAAAAAGATGCTGATCTATATCCTTCAACAGTTCCAGTCGCACACCGGTCATCTTTAACATCGCGTGCCAAGCAACGCCGGGAAGCGAGTAAAGATGAGCCGGATCAATCTGGTAGTACCGTATGGCCATCTCACGAAACGCCTCGAAGACGTCAGCCAGCAGCAGTACATCTGTTTTAAGATAAAGATCGTGATAATCGCCCAGCGTGCGGATTCCGAAAGTCTGCCACACATTCTGTGCATGTGCGTAATCTTCGTCCAACACGGGCGTTTCACTCAGCCTATTGAAAAAGTGTTCGCGTGCGGGCAGACGTGTTTCGTCGAACTTCTCGCTACCCGTCATGTAATCGTAAGGGTACACCCCCTTACGTAAGAGTAGCTCGAAGTGTTCTTCGAAACATTGCTTTGTTAAAGCGAAATCCGCACCGCTCGCGCGCAAGTTTCCAACAAGTGTATCCAAGGACGTGTTCAAAAATTGTAACGTGTCTACGAAACGCAGGGCACCCAACGTGACTGATACGAAGCGTTCACTAGTGGTAGCGATACAAGTGAGAGTTTCATCATCGTATTTACCCAACCCTTGTATCAAGTGATGTGCGTCGTAACCTCGTAAGTTATGGAAAAAGACGGGAATATGTTGGGCAGTCTTGCAGTTGAGGTTACATACGTTGTGAGCTGCGCCAAGGTATCGTCCATTCAGATGACAATGGTTGCGCACCTTGTCGTCATCGGTCAGTGGGTTTTCACAGAGATGGCATACGACGGCATTCGTGAAAGATAATATGTCACTATCACTCATAGTCATGGGGACATTGGTACGCATGATCGTGTACAGTTCATGCTCTTCAACGATTAGTCTATCGAGAAAGGTTTCTATCACGTTCTCACCGCGATAAACGACCTGAGGTTTGAAAATATTGCGTTCGTGGTCGACTATGAGGTATGAGAAACCTGAAGGAAGATGTAACGACTCCGTTGTGGTGGACGATGTGTGCGGAGGAGCGTCGCAACGATGACAAGGCACAATGAACGATTCAAAGTCTGCATATATAGCGAAAGGGACTTTTTGACAGTAAGTGTAATTTCTGAAGTACATAACCTTCTCCTTCTCTTTCGTTGGTAAACGAATTCTCTGTTCGCCGTACGGTGAACAATGGGGGACGTGTTCGGTAAGGAGTCGTTCTTCACAGAACCTGTGCAAGCAGTAATTACAATAGAAAGAACGGCCGTTGTGTTTGGTTAGTGAAGAGAATAAGCGACTTGTATTTTTTATTAAACAGTAATGTTTTCGATCGACAGTGGTAAGAAGTAATAGATTAACGTGATGTTGTCTGCCGTTGGAAGGTGTTATTCTTAACGGGTAAATTTCATCTTCTTCGTAACCGAAAACATTTATGGAAACGTCAGTATTGTCTCGTTCAAACTTCACAATGTCGCATAGACGGGTGGGATAAGTTATACCAGAAGTGATGATACTGTGGAAATGTGATTTGTATTTGGATACACGCTCGCTGTCTCTGTGTTGTGGAAACAGTGCGGCCAACACCGACCATACGAAACACATTTGATCGCCTGTATTGTTCACGTTGATGATGGATTTAGTACGAGACAATTCAGGGGGTGTACGGATGAAACTGGAGGCGGCCAGTGGTTGGTACCGTGAGAGAACGAGTTCTAAGGAGACGATGTGGTCCAACGCCCAACCGCTACCCTCGCGTGTGAATTTATAAATTGACTCGATGATTTTGTCGTAAGAAGCTTCTAAACGATTGGGCAATACGTCTTGGTCACCGATCAGCGTCGTATGACATCGTCCGTGAAAATAGGCTTCAGTCGTCACTTCTTCGTCCTCGTCAGTGTCAGCGTTTACGATGTACTTGACAAATCTCGCTTTAACCGTTATATGCCACTTTATACTAAGCAAACGTCTCAGTTCGTTTAGAATGTCCGTACATAACGTATCGTGCATTTCATCAATAAAGGTTATGACATCGTTGACACATTCTTCGTCCTCCGTAACCGGTGTGTAAACGTACGACACCAACGCGCCACGCAACGAATGTTTACATTCAACAGAAAAAGACTGCATTGTTGGCACTATAACAACAAGAACGTGAAACTACAATTACTTGCACGCTTGAGCAACAATGGAAGACTGACGTGAATTTGGAAAATAATCGATGCTTTATATGCGCTATGCGAAAGTTAGCCTGCACTAGACTCGAGGTAACTACGAAATGAACGCCTGCAGCGATCCCCTCTCCGCTTACACTACCGGCTGCGCACGCAGCTATCCGCTCCCCTCCACTATGGTTTCCGTCGACAACGATCCTCCCCCTCCCACTAACGGTTGCGCGCGCAGCTATCTCCGAGGAGGTTGAATGTATTGTAGTAAACGAGCATTCTCGCTTCAAATATGGACGTGTGCACATATTCTTTTGCACACCGATTAAGCAGCTTTTACAACATCCGTCGTCGAGGCAATATAAAATTTTACGTTCGGAAATATCCGAATGCGAATGTAAAATTATTTGATCTGGCCAAAGCCGGGTTTATTTACGAAGGCGACGCCGATGTTGTGAGATGCTGTGTATGTAAAGTACGAATTATGGATTGGACGGTGGGTGATGATCCCGTCCAAATCCATAAGGCGTCAATGCCTACATGTGATTTCGTCCGCGAGCACTTGTAGAAGTCGACGCACGCAAAAAACGGCTCTTTTCAGAGCCGGCATAAACTCACATAACATACCCGTTTGGGTAGTAGTAGTACTATGTGTTAGTACTAGTAGTACTATGTGTAATACTACTACTACTACCGAATGAGTGTAATCAGTTCAAAGTCTGAGCGATGGTGCCCATGATAAAAAAAAATAAAAATAAAAAAAAATTCCTCAAATATTATACGTATACACTTTAAATATCGTGTCGATGTCGAAACGGTATCACTTGCATCACGAATCGATGACACGATGGACGTCTATCGATACGACGATGGGAAACATTTCGCGATAACAAAACCGTTACGAAGCGCGATACGGTCCAACTTATGTTCCGTGTATTTTGTTAAGAAAAAACGATTTTGCGGCAACTACTGTACACGTTACAAATTCGGTGTTGACAGATATCACGGACGTTGTTGGCGTCACATAAAAAAACGTAGCGGTGATCTGCCACCAATCGTGCTGTTGATGATAGTCACCGATCGTATACACAACAAATCACGTTGGCTTAAATTTATCGAAGAGTGCGAACGAAACAACGTACCGATAGAACTCGTGGTTTACGAAAAGAATATGTTCAAGTGTACTGTACGTCACGGATGGAATTTTCTTTCACGTTTCCGTCCGATTCCCGAACTGTATCACGCCGTTCAACGCGTGCACGGCTTACACGATTCTCACGGACAGATGAACTACGCGACTGTGTACACCGACATGCTCGCCTACGGAAGTTCGATACCGCACGCTTCTTGTTGCATCGTCCTTACGGAGCGCACTATTCCGATACGTACACCGATTGAAATATACAGAAACGCGGTGGCGATAGCGCCAAAGTGCGCACTGGATCCCAGCTACAACGTAAGTTTTGACGTGCACTGTCCACCGTCCTCATTACCGACACTATCGAGAGGTAAACAGTTCACGTTGGTGAACAACAAGGCGCAGGGATTGTTTTCGGTACCCTTTCTGAAGGAGGCGTTGCCTACACTCCACGAGAATTGCGAATACTTTGGTCTACACTATTCGCACGAACAAGGGTACACGGTGAAAGACCGACATTTGTACGAACAGTGGCAGCAGTGCACGGGCGCTATGGCGGACGAATTTTGGTTGTTGAACTCGTATCTGATACACCTGCACATGAAGTCGGGAAGTCAGCGTCCGATCGCTGAACTCAAAGCTAAACACATGTGCGAGCGCCTACCTGCGGACGATAACGTCATAGTCGCGGAAATGCATGAGTACCGCGACAACGTTATTCGTAGCGTCATGTTCAAGGACATGAATTCTGTCAAGACTGTAAGAGCGTTGGACACGAAACAACACACGCTCATGAGATATTACAGTGGTATGAGCCTCGTGCGTAATGGTTGCATGAAAATCAGTTTAGCACACGTTTTAACGTACTTGCGCAATCGCAAGAAGAACGCGCTGTTCTTCCGTTCAGTCGAAATGATATAACTGGTTGTGGAGCGGTGACATCGTGACAGTCTCGTGATGGAAGGCGCACGTACCAGAACGAGAGTTACGTTCAGCACTGAGCCAACGGTTTACTACGTTCCAGCGTATTGCGAATCACGGTTCGCACGACGTGAGAATGAAACGGCAGGTGAAGAACATACAGCAGAGCGTTCGCAAGACTATCGCGATGGAGTTGCACAGACCGGTAAGAAGGAATTTTCCGAGACGTGCAGTCGAGTTGAAGGGACTTCACGACTTGTACCAAGCGGACCTGGTAGAGATGATACCGCACGCGAAGGTGAACAAGGGATTCAAGTACCTCATGACGATGATTAACGCGTTTAGCAAGTACGCGTACGCCGTTCCGTTGAAAACGAAAACTGGTGTAGAGGTCGCACGAGCTCTGGAACCGATTCTGCGTGCTAATAAAATGAAATATCTGCAGACGGACAACGGGAAAGAGTACTACAACAACACCGTACAAACGTTGCTGAGCAGATACGGTGTCGCACTCTATTCCACGTATAGTGAGAAAAAGGCGTCCATTGTGGAACGCTTCAACCGTACGTTGAAAACGCACATGTATCGTGCGTTCAGCGAACAAGGTCATTACCGTTGGTTGGATTTGTTACCGGAACTGGTCAGGTCGTACAACGACAGTGTGCACAGAACGATCGGAATGAAACCGCGTCAGGTGAACGAATCCAACGAACGTACGGTGCTGCAACGGATTCGTGTGAAAACAGCGAGGAGCATTGACTATAAACGACCAAAGTTCAAAGTAGGCGATCGTGTGCGTATAAGCAAACACAAAATGACGTTCGCCAAAGGATACACCCCCAATTGGACAAACGAGATATTCCTCGTTCACGCGGTACGTACCGGCAGCGTACCCGTCACTTATTCGCTAAAGGATCATACGGGAGAAGTGTTAAAAGGTGGTTTTTACGAACACGAAATCAGTAAATCGGACGTCGGTGACGTGTACTTGGTAGAAAAGATCGTGCAACGTAAAGGCGATCGCGTGAAAGTCAGGTGGTTAGGATTCGATGGTAAACACGATTCGTGGATAGACAAGAATAACTTGCTATAACAACGAATCGATTCGTGGAAATAGAATCAGTATGCGTTGGTGCGTTACGATGTCAACATGCGCGCTGTGTACAGTGTGAAAGACGTTGTGTCGCATCCCGGCTACAACGAGTACGTCGTGAACACGCCCGCTGACTACGTCGAACGCATGCGCAGGATCTTAACGGTACACGAGTATTGGCAGAGGGTTAGCAATCGTGTGTCGAGGTTCAGACTCAGCGAAATAGTACCTAGTGGCACTGGACTCGATCACTACAAAGAATGTGTTTGGTCGAATCCAAACTGTGAAACGGGTCCGGACACTTGTGTGTGCAGTTACATATCTGTCGATTGTACCAACATAGTACGACTATTAAATAGACTGTTGACAGAACGACAACATGAAAATATTGCAACAAGCGCACAGACTAAAAATAAAGGACGTGGACTATTCGAAATTGTGTGGCGATGGTGGTGGCGGTGGTTGTGGCAGAAAAAATCGTAAACATGGGCGTCTTCTGCCTGATACCGTACGTTCGATCATCTGCGGACCTTCAGCATGCGGGAAGACTAATGTCATGTTCAATCTGTTGTTCGATGTGAACGGGTTGAGATTCGCGAACCTATACGTGTTTTCTAAATCATTGTTTCAACCCAAATATCGGATGCTGGAGACCCTGATGACACGACTTTCTGACGAAGGAATGGGTTATCACGCGTTCAACGATAACGATGAGGTACCACCTCCCGACGAGGTCGATCCCAATTCTATTATGGTGTTCGACGATGTGTCTTGCGAAAGGCAACATAACATACGCAAGTATTTTGCTATGGGACGACACAGCGGTGTGGACGCGTTTTACCTGTGTCAGACGTACAGTCAAGTGCCGAAACAGTTGGTTCGCGATAACGCCAATCTAATAGTGTTGTTCAAACAGGACGATCTCAACTTGAAGCACGCGTACAACGATCACGTCAACACGGACATGAAATACGAGACGTTTAAGAACGTGTGCACCGAAGCGTGGAAAGATCGATACGGCTTTCTCGTCGTGGACAAGGATTCTTCTATCGATGGCGGCAGGTACAGAGCCGGTTTCGACCGTTTCATAGTCATTGATTAAAATTCCCGGACCGTTCGCAAGTAACAGCTGTTCACTGTGCGTAAATACACATGTTCCGGTGTCAGCGACGTTAGTCGACGCACCGTCGTATATCGAGATGGACGAAAAGAAGAAACGACTAGCCCGTGATATCGACACGATCAGCGATGACATACGGAAGAAATACCGTGCGTTAAAACATGGGATCCGTGAAGAGGAAGCAACGTTATCCAAAAGTTACAAACCGATTCTGGAACCGTTACAAAGTATTTCGCAAGCGTTGGTTGAAAAAAAACGAAAAACAACAAATGAAAAGCCAACGAAAAAGATGAAACGTGAGGAGGATGTGGACGAGGGGGAGGAGGAGGAGGATTCTAGTAGTAAGATCGACGTGGGAACACCGATGCGGACACCGCGTTTCCTGAAAACGACTACGTTAGCCGAAACATCGGACGATGACGACGAGACCGATCCTAGTCTCAACATCGAAAAAATGTTAGCCACACCGGAAGGAAGGCGCGAAGCGCGTAAATATCTGCTGACCCAATACGACAGCGAATCGTTAGCGAACAAGTACATGCGTATGATCGTATCTTCTGAACGTGATCGACTGATGGACTATACTTACGGTGTAAGACACGCGAACGGAAAATGGATGATCGGTGACTCGCTGTTTGAAATCGAAAAGGACGATACGATCCTCATCGACGGTAAAAGGCGATACAAAGGTACACCGGGTCTATACGAACTCGTGTTCATGAAACACCCTAACGAAAAAGTTTACAACGAAGCGGATCTAAAGGCGTACAAAGATATATTACGCACCACGAACGCGCACAAGCATTTTTATTTAGCGAGCGCACAGGTGAACGCGAACAGAGGTGTAAAGTATAAACGGGTAATATCACAACTGTTCCCACCGAAACGTACGGGACACGGGCATAATACCGACCGAACGTATATGGTGGCATCGAGAAAAAAAGACAAAATCGATTACGTGCATTGGGACGATCCGAACGAACTGGTGGACAGATTGCGACTGTTGATGGCGTCACAGCGCGCCGGAAACGGTGGGCACACGAACGAAATCGTTTCCATAGTAGAAGAACTACGTGAAGCCGACATCATCGTATAAATATGACCGCTATACGACAACATCCGTCAGTGTCGAGACACACAATGTACACCACGCTAGTGTTTATTATTGCGCTCGTCGTCGCTAACGCGAACGATATAGATTTCGCTTTAGATTACTTGGTGCGATACGGATACGTGCCCGATGATAGTTTACGACTCACAGACAACACCACTATCGATGTGGACGCCTACCTTCGGACGTTTCAAGTGAATTACAATTTAACCGTAAATGGAGAATTAAACAACGAAACGATTAATCTGATGCGAGCGCGGAGATGTGGTAACGAAGATTTCGTGACGTACACCTTACGAACGCCGTGGACCAAGAGACGACTGTCTTGGCGGTTCTTTCACGGTACCGCCAGCGCTATAGAAGCGTCACGACAAGCGTTCGCTGTATGGTGGAAACATTCGAATCTGGAATTCGACTATCGACCCAACGACGTAAACGCTGACATAGTCATCGCTATGAAATATTTTAAACACAGGTGTCTGACCTCCAGGTGTTCGATCTGCGGGTACGATTTGGACGGACGAGGAGGTATACTCGCTCACGCTTACTACCCGCCCGATTTACCGTATAACACTACCGAGATACATATGGACTACTACGAATCGTGGAATTATACGAACGCAACCGAAATACCGGACGATCAGACCAGTTTTCTTCAGGTGCTAACGCACGAAATCGGACACGCGTTAGGACTGTCTCATTCCCTCGAGAGAGATTCGATCATGTACCCTTTCTACGTGCCGCGGTCGGACGGTCCGTTCGACCTTAGAGACGACGATATAAGAGGTATTCAACGCTTGTACGGGAAGCCGCCGCCACCGCCAGCTACGACGACGACGACGACGACGACGACGTCGACGACGACGCCGCCGACGACGAACGATACCCTCCGGGCGACGGCGGATTTATGTCGGCTAAAGAACGTTAATCAATTTTTAATAATCAACAGACACATGTATATAGTGCACGATAACTTTTTGTGGACACTGGATCTCGAGTCGAAGCGTCCGAGCGGGAGTCCGCTTCTGTTGACGGATTGGTTGACGTTCTTACCGTCGACGTTCACCAACGTTTCGGCGATGTACCAGAGACCACGCACCGAAGAAGTGGTGCTCTTCATAGATAACTACGTATACATGTTCGATATACACAGTCTGCAGTCGGTGAACGGGTATCCGCGTCCGATCACGACGCTCGGCGTTCGCACGATGATGAAAATAAACGCGGTGATGCATACCTACACAGGTCGAACCCTTCTGTTGTACAACGATATGTATTACGGTGAGATAGACGAGTGCACGTTCACGATCAAGAAACACGGATACGTTAAAGATCGTTTTGTCGGCTTGCCAGAAGCCGTTGATAGCGCGTTCCGATACATCGATGGAAAGATTTATTTCTTCAAAGACGGACGCGTATACGTGTACGATGAATTTCTAAATACAATTGTAAAAGGAAAACATACCGATGGACTCTCCGTTGTCGGAATAAAATGCATAGACAGTACAATCGTATCAAAACTAATCGATTTATTACGCGAGTACGTATAAATGCCGTGCACGGCGTACGACGTGCATCATTCACGAGATGAGTGTTGACAAGTTCGGCAGACACCAGAGCGCAGTCAGAGCGCGAAGGGAGACGCGACGCAGTCTGCGGGAGGATATCGGTATCGCGATGACCGAGGACGGGCACTTCGACGTAGCGGGGAAAAAAATACACAACTTGGGCGAACCGCACGACGGTAACGACGCCGTTTCACTGCGGTTCATGCGCGAACACTGTCTGTTAGCCGATCCGCCGACGACACAAGGAATAGACGTGAAAGGTCGTAAGCTCGTCAACGTCGCCGCTCCCGTCGATCTCGGGGACGCTGTCAACAAGCAGTATGTAGATTACTCGTGCTTGCGTTTTACACAGCTGGGACCGAACAAGAAGAACGGAGCCGTCGTCGACGCGCGAGACCATCGCATACAGTCTCTGAGGGAACCGATTCGTGCGAGAGACGCTGCGACCAAAGTATACGTGGACTCGAAGATCATACCGAAGGATACGAACTCTAACCTAATGGTCGGCAACGTGCGGATAACACAGTTAGCGCCGCCCGTCAACAACAAGGACGCAGTGAACTTGGAATTTTTGAACCGACACACGATCACCGTGGCAAACGACACTTATTTCAACGCACAAGGAAAGACTATTCTGAACGTCGCTGACGGTGGTGCACGGCCCACGGACGCAGTGAACGCACGTCAATTGGAGGAAACGAGGCAGTACGCTAAGTGCGAAATGTACAAACTCGCGAAAGTGTTCCAACGTCGTTGGGAGAAAGTGGTATCGTATATCTATAAATTGCATACGCACGCAGCGCGTACTTCACTCGGTGCCGAAGAGGCAGAGTTACTACTTACGAGCAAGGCGGAGACGAACGAGTTGATTAGTGATCTGGACAAATCCAAGGACGAGCACGATTGGAGATCCCTTTATCGTCAGCAGTCGAAAAAGTAGACATGTATGAACTACGTAGTCGCGTTGATAAAAAAAGGGGGCGTGGTCTCATAGGAAAAATAGTTAAAAGCGCGGTACCATTCGTCGCGAAGTCAGTACCTACGCTGATCAATCGAGCGGTGGACGTATTACCGGTGGAACTACATCTGCCCGGCTACAGGTTCTGCGGACCCGGAACGAAACTAGAGGAAAGATTAGCACGAGGTGATCGAGGAATCAACGAGTTGGACGAAGCCTGTCGCGAACACGATATCGCTTACAGCAAGTACAAGGACAACGAACGAAGACGTGTAGCGGATCGTGTGCTAGCCGGCAAGGCGTGGGAACGAGTGAAAGCTTTGAATTCAGGCATCCGCGAAAGAGCGTACGCGGCGGCCGTAGCAGCAGCGATGAAGGCGAAATCCGCTTTAGGCAGCGGGCTATGCTGCAGTGGCGGTGGTGTGCGTAAACGTCGACGTCGCACCAGACGAGGCAAGTCGGTTCGACGCACGATAATCAGGAAGAGGAGGAGAGCAACGGGGTCGGGACGACGACGAAGACGGACCGGTGGTAAAAAGGCTTCAGGACTCTACCTTCGTCCGTACCGAAAAAACTAATCAAAATACCCGTGCGTCCGTTGTCCGATCGAGATCTGTACGAGTACACGAAACGATTGCGTGTACCTTATTTCAGAGGCGTGTACATGCGCGACGCACTTTCTAGTACATCACCGTGGGAGAACGAAAGCGCGATCGTGAATCTGGACGACGCTACCGGACCGGGCACGCACTGGGTATGCTATAAGAAGCGAGGCGACAGAGTCATGTACTTTGACGGATTCGGCAATCTGCGCCCTCCTGTCGAGCTAATACGGTACTTTGGATCGAACGTGACCGACGTTCGTTACAATTACACACGGAAACAACCGTCGGACACAGTCGTCTGCGGACATTTATGTTTGGAGTTTTTGACATCGAACGATCAGTAAACGACAAGATGTCTTCGCTTACGGTCACCGTCACGGGAACGGATCCGAGCGCACTGGTTTGTGACTTTTTTCCGCCGCTTGAACTGACAGACGGTGAATGGTACGCGGGGCTACTGGATTTTACCACGTACAACTCTATACCGAACGTGGAAAGCGGAAGAAACAACGTCTTTCCCGTACTAAAAGGACCACGTAAAACGTTAGAACTTTTCAAAATACCGACTGGTGTTTACGAAATCAGTGATATCGAAACGTACCTGAAGAAAGCGCTATTAGACTCGAAATTTGCTCTACGACCCAACAATAACACACTGAAATGCGAACTTTATTGTTCATACGAGATCGATTTCGGGAGTACGGAACACACAATCGGTACCATGTTGGGTTTTTCCAAGAAACGCAAGTTAGAAGCGTATATATTACACACGTCGGATGCGCCTGTAAACATTAACAAAGTGAACGTTTTGGAGATAAGGTGTAACGCTGTACAAGGTTCGTACAAAACGGGACGAAACGAGCATATACTGCACTCGTTCTATCCGACCGTCGAGCCAGGATTCAAGATAGTCGAAACGCCCAGAAACGTCATTTATTTTCCACTTAACGTACTACAATTGCGTAACGTTACAGTGTCCGTACACGATCAGGACGGTGATATCGTTAATTTTCAAGGCGAAGTCATCACCGCGCGTATACATCTGAAACGTGCGTAGTAATCATGGGATTTTATTTCACCGATACCCCGGTGATGAAGAGCGGCGGTGGCGACGGTGGTTCGCACCGCAAGATAAAAGAGGACGACACTTTCGGTAAAGGTATCAGTAGACGTTCGTCGTTGACACGGTTAACAGCAACTAACAGGCGCTACCTGATTTCACTAGGATTCAAAATCAAGAAAAACAAGTAACATGACGGACAGCGGTGTCGTCTTATCGGTCGAACGCCGACCATTTTTTGAAGACAACATCACACATTACGAATATCATCCGCACGCACCGTACGCGTCGGCGTCACGATACGGAAATAATGATGAGATACGCATACCTATCCTGCAACAGGAAGTCTTCACTTTACCGATGGAAAGTTTCCTGTACGTTGAAGGCAAGTTGAACAAAAAGACCGCCAGCACCGATACCGTGAACGTGAAAATGGTCAACAACGCGATAGCGTTTCTCTTCGAAGAAATCCGTTACGAACTGGCTGGTGTGGAAGTGGATCGTACCAAGAGCGTCGGTATCACGTCCACTATTAAAACCGTGCTATCTGCCGGCAAGCAGGACATTGTTTCGATGCAAAACGCCGGTTGGGTTGCTCCTACAGCTAACGAGCTAACGCCGACCGGCAAAAACGGTGAATTCAACTTTTGCATACCGTTGAGGATGCTGATGGGATTCGCCGAGGATTTTACACACGTAATATTAAACATGAAACAGGAACTGATACTGTTGCGCACTTCCACCGACGTTAACGCTCTTTTCTCGTCCACGGATGCGCCCGCTAACGCTGATATAGAACTGACCAAAATATCTTGGATGATTCCGTTCGTGTACGTGAACAACGAAGTGCGGATACGACTGTTGGAAATCATACGCAAGGACCTACCGCTATTCTTACCGTTTCGCAGTTGGGAACTGCACGAGTACCCGGCATTACCGACGACCGACAGACAAACTTGGACGGTGAAAACAACGACACAACTGGAGAAACCACGGTACGTGATACTCACCTTCCAGACAGCCAGAAAGAACAATCTGAAGAAACACGCAGGTGAATTCGATCACTGCAAGGTGACCAACGCGAGACTCTTTCTGAACGACAAATACTATCCGTACGATAACCTGAACCTGGATATCGATAACGGACGTTACGCATTGCTTTACGACATGTATACACGATTTCAAAAATCGTACTACCATAGAAGTCAACCCAACGTACTTCTAACACCGACTGAGTTCATAACGAAAGCACCGCTATTCGTCTTCGATTGTAGTAGACAGGACGAGTCGCTCAAGTCTTCACCAGTCGACGTCAGATTGGAATTCGAGTCATCGGACAATTTCCCCGCTCAGACCGCGGCCTACTGCTTGATACTGCACGATTCGCTCAACGTGTACACTCCGTTATCCAACACGGTGCGCAGGCACAATTAAACGATTACTGTATATTATTGTTTTTGCTGTAAATAGAATTTTGCTTTTTAGTATGTTATGTATGCATTACATGTATGTGATTTTTTTTATTAAAAAAATGTAATAAATTTTCATGTATTTTTTATTTTTTTAATACCCGTAACATTGGAGGGGGAAACGTCTTATTATTATCCCCTCCCCCTATTCTTCACTCAGTGTTTCGTCGGCACAAGTCGCAAGAGGACGCACAAGATGCTTTCAAACGATCGCGAGGATGACGATAACAATCCCAACAACCGCTATTTCAGACAGTGCGGCGAACCGACAACAATGATCAAGTCCTTATCACCGGACGATAAAGAAGTGCAAGTCGCCTTAATTCAAAAAATCATATCCCCGTACCCGCGTTACAGAAGCTTTGAAAACCGTTTAAAGAGTTTTAAAGAATGGCCTATATCGTTGACGATAACACCTAAAGAAATAGCAGAAGCAGGTTTCTTTTACAGCGGATGCAACGATAGAGTGATTTGTTTTTGCTGTGGAGGCGGTTTAAACAAATGGGAACGTGGAGAAAATGCTTGGACAGAACACGCGCGTCATTTCCCTGTGTGCTCTTACGTAATGTTAGTGAAAGATAAAAAATTTATCATCAAGGCACTGGGCATCGTTACCGAACCGGTAGCAGTGGTAGCAACGGCAGCAGAGAACGAACAACACACCGACACGTTCAAAGAGAATATAAAAAAGGAAGAAGGGGGCTCGAATCGTGATACATTGTGCAAAGTTTGTTACGCGCAAAATCTTGAAGTTGTACTTATTCCCTGTCGACATTTTGTCACATGTGTGAATTGCACCATCACCCTAAATACGTGTCCCTTATGTAGAACCGCAAACACCGCTTACATGAGAGCGTATATCTAGTTCGTTTTCACGCTTTAATTTCATCGCATAGTGACTACAGCGTTTGACAGAAGTGTTTATACCCCCTCCACTAATCTCGCATACCTCAGTGTTTGAACAGTACGCGTTGAGGACGGACGCATGGAGCTGTTAACTCCGTACGAGTACAGGCGTTGCAGCGACTTAAAGCACGCAGTACTGTACCCTATAGAAATTTTTGTATACGACGTTTTGACACAGAAATTTGTTGCAGTAATACGTGACGAGCAGGTAAGGTACAAAGTAAACGTACCAAAAAAATTCTTTACGAACGTCTCAAGACATACAACTTGTCTGTTCCGCAAGACGGACGGATCAGCAGCGTTCCTAGTGTCACCGAACACGTTGTTTGTAACGAAAAAAGGATGAGCAACGACAAGCTAGCAGTCATACTTGACTTTCACTGTTTCATCGACAACGATGGTAACGAACTCGTAAAGGAACTAGCCATTATGGACGTCACCGCATTTGCCAGCAGGCATTGGATATTTGTACCTCCAGAGGGCACAATCGTTTCGAATCACAAACACATGAGGACAAACCGATGGTTAACGGACTATTATCATGGTCTAGAGTGGACGGACGGGGACACATCGTACGATCATCTTGTGCCGATATTAGTAAAATATACGTTTCCTTTTAACTATGTTTTCGTAAAAGGATTGCAAAAAAAAAGATTTCTGGAGAAGCGTATTGTACATTACAATATTATAAATTTAGAAGATTTCGGTTGTCCCAAACTCGAACAATTACATTCAATACATGGAACAGCCTGTCTCACGCACCACTTATTTCCGGAAATATGCACAAATCATAGAGTACACGCTTTACGCGAGTGGGTTGTATCAGATTTTAGAATAATCAATATGTTTCTGGTAAATTACTAATTGGATACATTGTTGTTTAGCGCTTACGTAATAATATCAACCGTCGCCTACCCCCCTCCTCCCCCTCTGTGGAATTAGATTACAACACCCTGTCTAGACATATAAAAAAAAAATTAGTGCCACCGACATGTTCGAACACGCATAAAAAAAATAATTATTAACGTCGTCGACTTGTTCCCGCACGCTCGAGTGGAGTCGATGACATCACCCTGTCTAGACGTATAAAAAAAAATAACCAGGTCGGCTCCCCCCACCAACCCGCTGAACATGGCTTGGGAAAGCAGCTGCATCCTGTTTCGCAGGGTTAATAATTACCGCAACGAGTGGTCCCCCCTCCCCTGCGCTGGCCGGTTCCCCCCCTACTCAACAGTCACCATTCTTATACCGGTACGAACAAGCGTTATTAATTCAGACCTTGACAGACGTGTGAGCGGAAAACAGGTTCTTCATTTGGAAAAAAAATGACTTCATTCGTTGCTAAGTTCGCGGCCATCAGCGCTATTGAATATAAAAAAATTAAAGATCTAGTAATGGGAGTAAAATACCCAATAGAAGAACTGCAAAACACAGAAGGAAAATACGGGAATGCCGTAATTGCCACTATCCAGGATTACAGGGAGAGTAGATTGAAATATCGCGTTTATCTGCCGAAAAGATACGCGGGCGTCTTCGATGACGACGAATTAAAAAATTTAACGCCATATTCACTACATCTCATATACCGTGGAGAAAAAGACAGGGCTTACGTGGTGGACATTTTAGACTAAGACCCAATGGACTGAACATTTATATTTGTATTTCATAATGTATTATTTACTGTTTAATTTATAACGCTTAGACGTATTTCATGTTTTAATTATAAACAATTGTCATTACAATTCATTGTGTGTGTGTGTGCGCGAGCGCGCACCATTTTAACTTCAAAATATAACGTGCTTACATTTATTTCAACTGTTTTAAATTTGCACAATTGTCATTGTATGTACGTTTACATATCATGTATTTCATTTGTTTTAATTATACGCAATTGTGAGCGCGTTTACATATTGTATTTTAAATTGAAATATTATTGCTAAGTTCGTGGCCATTAACGCTATAGAATACAAAAAAATTATTGGAGGTAATGGAAATAGAAAAAAAAATAGAAACAAAAAAATACACTAGTAATGGAGGTAAAATATGAGCAATGCTGTAATTGCCACTATCCAGGGACATTAGATTGAAATATCACGTTTAATAACAAATATATTATTGTATTTCATAATGTATGTATATGTGTATGGATTATTTTCCATGTAACGCTTAGGCGTATTTCATTTGTTTTAATTATAAGCAATCGTCATTACAAATCATTGTGTGCGCTTGTGCGTGTGTATACATATTATGTATTAACTTTTAGCTTACATATATTTCAATTGTTTTAAATGTACACAATTGTCATTGTATGTGTGTACGTTTACATATGTATTTTAATTTGTAATTACATGCAATTGTATTTAAATCATAATATAGTGTGTTTACATATATTTAATTTGTTTTTAATTATACACAGTTGTCATTGTGCATCTGTTTACAAATTATTATGTATTTTAACTTGTAATATATTTTGCGTACATGTATTTTATTTGTTTCAATTAAACGTTAATGCTGTAACATTTCACTCTATTTAATTTCAAAAGCCCTTCGAACATTGACATTATTCTAAATAACAGTACAACTATTCACCAGTCAATGTACAAGCTAGAACGTCATGTGTTATTACATACAATCAGTTAATAAAAATTTCTTCACTTCTCTCATAATATACTATAGAAACTAAACAATAAATATTAAAACAAACTGCTAGAACGAGCGTTGTGCGCCGACCGTTCAGATGTTATTCAATTAAAGAAAAATACAATTTTAATTTAAAATAATTACTACATGATACTGTTACGAAAGATTTCAAAAGTCCTTCGAACATTGACACTATTCTAAATAAAAGTACAAGCTAGAAAAATCATGCGTTATTACATACAATCAATTAATAAAAAAATTGATTCACTTGTCTCATAATATACTACAGAAAATAAACAATAAATATTAAAACAAACTGCTAGAGCGAGCGTTGTGCGTCGACCGTTCAGGTGTTATTCAATTAATAATTTAAAATAATTACTTCATGATACTGTTACGAAAGATTTCAAAAGTCCTTCGAACATTGACACTATTCTAAATAACAATACAACTATTCATCAGTCAATGTACAAGCTAGAAAGTCATGCGTTATTACATTCAATCAATTAATAAAAAAAATTGCTTCACTTGTCTCATAATATACTACAGAAAATAAACAATAAATATTAAAACAAACTGCTAGAACGAGCGTTATGCGTCGACCGTTCATGTACGAGCGTTGTGCGCCTACCGTCCATGTACGAGAGTTGTGCGCCGACCGTTCATGTATTATTCAATTAAAGAAAAATATTTGCTTGCTGATAATAGACTACATAAAAATTAATTTAAAACAACTCACCCTTATGTGCTGGAAGATTCCTGCGATGTTTTGTACACTATAAAGAAAAATTCAATTTTAATTTAAAATAATTACTTCATGATAAAGAAACTATTAGAACGAGCGTTGCGTGTTATTCAAGCAATTAAAAAAAATCAATTTTATTTAAAATAATTACTTGCTGATAATAGACTACAGAAAAATAATTTAAAATAAACTCACCTCGTACGTGATCTTCTAATGATGTCCTGTCAGATTCCTGCGATGATTTGTATTCTAACTGAGCAAATCGTGCGGCTTTTATACAGAAAAGCCCACACATGGATGCATACGAAAGTGAAGGTATCAGGTAATCCACACCTGATGACAAAAAACAGCGAGACAAAGGCGACAAAGATGCAAAGCAAGGAGACAAAGGCGACAAAGATGCTATAGTTAACCACGCCCGAAATCAAGGACGACCGCTGTCGAATTTGACCCAATGTTCCTTTCTACCGTGCATAATGCGTGTTACACAATTTTTACAAGTGAAGTGGTTTTTCATGATGGACCAAAGCAGAAGACAATACTCTTTTTACTATGAGCGCTCCACACAATAATATAAATAGTAATTATGTTTTCCATGCATATTGCGTGTTACACAATTTTACAAGTGAAGTGATTTTCATTTATACACGAAGGATCAAATCAAAGAGAGTTTCATTTGTGATATGCGGAATACACTACACTTTTTTTACTACAGCTTCTCGTGAGATATAACAGACCATCAGAATAATAAAAATAGTATTTATCTTACATGCATAATGTGCGTTAGACAATTTTTACAAGTGCAGTGATTTTTCATAATGGACCAAAGCAGAAGACGATACTTTTTTTAATATGAGCGCCCCCCACAAAATACATAACCAACACAAATGGTAATTATGTTTTCCATGCAGAATGCGTGTTACATAATTTTACAAGTGAAGTGATTTTCATTTATACACGACGGATCAAATTCATGATGGACCAAAGCAGAAGACAATACTTTTTTTTATTATGAGCGCCCCCCACAAAATTACATAACCAACACAATAATATAAATGGTAATGCGTGTTACACAATTTTACAAGTGAAGTGATTTTCATTTATACACGACAGATCGTATCAAAGAGAATTTCATTTCTGAGACGGAGAATACACTACACTTTTTTTACTACAGCTACTCGTGAGATATTGCATACCATCAGAATAATAAAATGGTATTTATCTTACAAGCATGATGTGCGTTAGACAATTTTTTACAAGTGCAGTGGTTTTCACTTATGCAGTGCATACACGCGTGGGTGAGAATTTCTTACAACCGATGCAGGAAGAGTCTACACTTATTTCTATGTCCATGCGATAAAAAAAAAATTACATATCAATCAGAATATGGTACTTCCTATCTTACGTGCATGATGTATGTATTTTTTCCATAC
Organism: Magicicada septendecula; assembly: GCA_034769895.1. Lineage (NCBI taxonomy): Eukaryota > Metazoa > Arthropoda > Insecta > Hemiptera > Cicadidae > Magicicada > Magicicada septendecula. The sequence continues at coordinate 292,342,068 of CM068367.1, forward strand.
ATAGATGCACGATATACAAATTTTACAAGTGAATTTGGTTTTCAATTATGCGTCGAGGGACGCAGTACACATATATATTTACTTATTTAACCTCAAGGGAGATGAACGACACAGATTTTTAAAGTCGACGCTTTTCCAACATGGCCGCCGACCGCCGAGCCGCGGCCAAGCCATGACGACGCTTAACCAGCACACATCGACGCTTTTCCAACATGGCCGCCGACCCCACACGTCGACCAATCTACGCCCGAGCCATGACGACGCTTTACCCGACAACTCAAATCTAAACACGACACACGTCGACCAATCTACGGCCGAGCCGCGGCCAAGCCGTGGCCAAGCCATGACGACGCTTAACCAGCACATGCTGACGACGATTTTTCCAACATGGCCGCCGAGGCCGAGCCGCGGCCATGACGACGCTTAACCAGCACACATCGATGATTTTCCAACATGGCCGCCGCCGACACAACACACCGCACAACTCGACAACGCCGCAATTTTCCAGCAACAACCGACAACGTCGCAATTTTCCAACATGGACGACGACCCGCCCAATCAACGACGACAACAACCACCACCACACAGCCGACGACCAACCACAACACACCATTACCCCCACCACTACCCCCCACCTCTACACCCACACCGGAAGTCAACACCCAACACCACCCCCACCACCACCATTTTCAAATTTCCCGCCAAAATGGGCGGGGGCGGGGGCGGGGCGGGGGGATGACGTCACTTCCGCGTTAGAACTCTCATAATACCCCTACTAACAGACATTATTTATACATAATTAATTATACAAAATTCAGTTTCTAATGTAAAATTTGATAGAAATTAAGATTAATTTGTAAGTATTGTACTTCGCTACGGCATTTCTGACTTTTGTAATAGTTCAAAGAACCTTAGAATTAATATAAGTGTTGTAAAAAATTCCAACACAACCAACTATTGTAATTCTCGACCCTAGAGACAGAGTCGATGTATTAAATAACATTTCGAATTTAAAATCTAATAATTAAATAAAAACCCAAGAGTTAATGCATCAAAAGAGTTTTATTTATTAGATAAAATATAATTTAAAGAATTTCAGCATTTTATAACAGGAAGAAGACAGAGAAAGAATTAAAATAACTTATTGAAGAAGGTGACTCACAGCTATTCTACCATTGGGTGAAGCGATTCCACAATCGAACGCAACATTACTTAATAATTATTCAAAATTAGAATTTTACCGCGTTTGACAGGGATCGTCTAGACTTCCACGAATTCTTAAATTAAGAAGAACAGGGCATTAATTAATTGGAAAAAATAAAATTTAAACTAAGAACCTAATTGAGTTAAAGAAAAAATAAACTTTAAAGAAAAAATTTCTTAATATTCTATTTTAATAAAATTTTTTTTTTAACCAACGTTAATAAAATTTATTGAACCATAAGAAAGAACAAAAATATTTTTTTTTATAACGACACGTTATAAAATGCCGTCCAACTAGTGAGGCTTGAATTAGGAAGAAGATTGTACTACAATCCAAAGAGAAAAAAATAAATTCCTAATTTTGGCAGGCAACTATTACAAGTACAGAAATGCACACAAGAGGTCGTTTGAAGAAGAAGACACAGGACCCGGAGACAGAAGAAGGTAAGCAGGAACGAGAAACAGAAACGATCCAGGACACTGAGATGGAAAAACAGGCGGGTGACAAGGAGGAAGCTAGAGGAGACCCGAATCTAATAAAATTAATGGAATTAATGAATAGTATGAAGGAAGATGTTAAGCAAACTAACGAAAATTTTAAACGAATGGAGGAAAGTAATAAACAAATGAAAGAAGAAATTAATGACAATTTTAGGAAACAGGAGGAAAAAATAACCGAACAAAATAAATAAACTAATGAAAATTTAACGAAGCAAATAAATGAAAATAATAAACTGACAAATGAAAAAATAGACAGTATGAAGGAAGAAATAAATGAAAATTCAAGGAGACAAAACGAGGTTTTGAGTGAAACCTTAATGAAACAAATGAACGAAAAGTTTGACCGTAGTGACGAAAGTCTAAAGCAAATGAAAGAAAATAATAGGCAAACTGAACAATTAGAAAACAAAATAGATAATATTAACAGAAAAACTGAAGATACTAATGAGAGGATGAAACAAATCAATGAAAAAATTGAAAACATTAATAAGGACTTGAGCCAAACCATAAATGAACAAAATCAAAAACTGAAGGAGACTATTAATGAGCAACAGGAAAAGATAGATGAGAAATTTGAAAGGAATAATGAGAACTTAAAACAAATTAATGAGAGGATCGAAAATATCAATGAAACAATTAGTCAAAGGGTCGATAAAACAGATGAGGAATTCCTAGTGTTCAGGGAAAATATAACTACTCAAGTAAGTAACATGGAGAATAACAATAAAATTAAAATGGACGAAGTACAGAAAGAAAACAAAAAGGAAATAGACAAGATAAATGAAACAGTATCCAACAAAGTTGAAGGCATCAAGGGTGAATTAGGCCAAGTAAAAGGACAAGTAGGCAACATCCAAGAAGAACTGGGAATCCTCCAGAATAGGCCAGTACATTGCCACCAAAATTTAATATCGGACCGCAGAGAGACAATATACTTCAAAGATTACCGAAGAAACCCAATAGAATTCCTGGAAAGGGTAACAGAATGGCTCAACAGAACCAGAGAAAACAGGTGGAGCAACATAAAAAATTTCCTGGATGAAGGATTCAAAGGCAAATGACAACTGGTGGTCAGCCATCAGAAACGAGGTAAATGACTACAACAGTTTCGAACAAATATTTAGGGAAAAATACTGGTCGGAGTCGGTCCAAAATCATAGTTAGGGACAACTTATGTAACGGAAAATACGAGACAAACTGGGGTCAGTCACCAACTGCATACTTCCTGGGGAAGGTGTGTGTAGCCCGGAACCTAGAACCGAGGATCCCCGAAGAATGCCTAATCACAAAATTAGCATACCATTTCGAAGATGGAATTAGCCAAGCCAGACTGAATGGACAGATAAAAACAATAGGGGCTATGGAGGCACTGTTAGGAAACCATGAACAGGAAGGGTATTACCGTCGCTCCAGAAGACAATATGATAGGCCAAACGCAGACAGAGGGGACCAAAACAGAGACCAGCGCCAACGGGTGAATTATGTGCGCAGCGGTGACAGTAATAATAACAACTACAATAATAGACTAATAATCATTACCATAATATTAATAATTCAAATAATAATAATAATCGATGTCAAAACCGGAATAATAATAATTACCCAAGTAATAACAATCACAATCAAAATAGGACGAGCAGGAGAAGCTTCGATAATGGGCGAAATTCTAGATACCATAATAATAGAAATAATGAAGAAAGGAGATACCCACACCGAAGCAGAAGTAGCGAAGACCACGCAAGAAATCAGAAAGTAGGAAGGGAATTCCGAACAGACAACAGAAGTAATGAAGAATCTGCAGCAAGCACTCAACCACAGGAAATGGTGGGAAACTTGAGTCTGCAGTGAGAACTACAATTAGCCCATCACTGCAGAGGGTAAACGGGCGGATGACCAATGATCATGTAACCAATCAAATTAAAATAATAAGCAGACAAAATTATTTGAAAAATATACGCCAAGCGCTATTAGAGGATGGAGATACAACGACAAACAAGGAAAACAACGAAATAGTATTGTTACGACGGTTTCGATCGTCGTAGGTACAGTGGAAACAAAATAAGTACAAGACACCAATTAAGTCACTAATCACACCTTTAATTGTTACAGTAAAACAGTTCGTAATTAACAACACAGTCTCTACAACAAATCAAATGAAAATTGTACACACGCAATAAAATGTCCACAAATATTAAAACTCAATTGTATTACAATTATACCGTCTGATTATAAAACGCAACACTTCAATAATAACTACTTGAACGTACACAGTAATAACTCGAACCGCTCTGAAAATATATCGCACTAATACTCTGGAACCGCACTATCCAATATCTCGCATGGAACTGAAAACTAAGGCCGCTACCCGATGTATTTATAGTCACGCTCACACACCAGAAGCTTCCAAACTGCGTCTTTACTACGTAATTACTACGGCCTTGACACAGTCCGAGCGCCCGAGCGAAGCCCGGCACAGTCGAGAAGATTCTCGCAAAATGCGTCTAGTAGCACGTACACCACACGCTTACATCGAGATCCTTCTGGCACATTCGATAAACGCGTAGATTGTTCAGTGCTGTCGTAGCACTGGCCCTCCTTAAGCCTGTTCGTCCCGAACTGGCAAAGCGTCTTCGAAGTAATATTCGACCAGGCGATCTAGGTGGACGTCCTTGCGAAGGATAATTTTCCCGTTCTTTGAATTCAGTCTCGTGTGATCCGAACATCACGTTCCCAGGAATGCGAGTCTTTCGCGCAACCACTAGTTTCGCTGGAATCACTCCCGTTGCGTCATGTACTGATGACCTAAATACCACTGGCTGATCCAAGTTTGTTTGGTTCTCGTCAACAACCTCTTGCGTAACCTCATCTTCAGCCACTTTACCCTCGGGCGCTTCTATCAGCTCAGGAACAAGCAAGAGTTTTGTCTCGACACCCATAGTTGGCTTTCCAATCACTTCTTTTGTCGTTATACTTATTTGTACTTCCTCTGCTAGTTCTTCCTCCATTTCCGCTTGCAACAGGGAGGGTTCCTCTTGACCAGACTTGTTGACTTTTTCTTCTACTAATGCCACTCGCTTAATCGAATGGTTGGTAGACCCTGTCATTTTAGCCATGCAAAGCTTTATCTTCTCTTGGCCATCCTTCAGGACATTCTCTCTCAAGTCCACAACGAATCCGTAGGCATTCATAATGTCCGTGCCAAGAATCACTTCATCGACAACGTCTGCAACGAGCATTTGGTGTTTAAACTCGAGAAGACCCAGATGTACACGTACGTCTACCTTTCCTAGCACCTTGACGGGGCTTCCAATCACAGTCTGTATTGTACAAGAGCTAATTAGAGGATGGCGGTTACAGACTAAGTCAGGGCGCACAATGGACACTGTTGCGCTCGTGTCAACTGTAAATGATGTTGGTTTACCATCCGCAAATCCATTAACAATCAAGTTTCCACTGATCTTATGTAGCGTGGAAACTGCGTGCTGTTCTGGGGCTTTACTTCTCCAATTGGTGCGATCAGTCTCTTCTCTCGGTATCTTCTTCTCCCAACAGTCTATCTGTAGATGACCACGTTTTCCACAGTTGTAACATTTCGGTCTTCTGTCTTTTTCAAATCGTTGCGACTCTCTTGAACTTTTGAATTGTTTGCCCGACAACATTTTTTTTCTGCACCCTTCGTAACGGTAATATGATACAGGGATTTTCTGACTGCAACGTGATGGCACAAACCCATTAATGTAGCGGGACGCTGACTTGGCAGCTTCAAACTCTAGGGCGTGAACAAGAGCTTCTGAGCTATCTCGGTGTCTTGCCATTCGTAACACTTGCTGAAGTTCACAATCTCTGATGCCATCAATAAATGTCTGCACCGCAAACCTTATTCGGAAGTCTTACGGTGCTTCAGGATAGGCCAATATAATCAATCTGTCGATACTTGCTTCAAATTCTTGAAGACTTTCCCCGGAACGTTGTCGTCTTGTTCTCAACTGAGCGTAGTACACCTCTCGCAAATGTTTATCACCGTAGCGTAATTCTAGAGCTTTTATCAACTAGGCATAGATGTTCTGGCTGTCAGTTGGCACTTTCTGTAGTAATTCTGCCGCGGGCCCTTTTAATGCAAAAACAAGTGAAACAGCCTTGTCTTTCTCTGTCCAATTATTTGCGCATGCAGCAGCTTCAAATTGGCGGAGGTACGTTGCCCAGTGACGACTTCCGTCAAAGGTTGGAGCTTTGACATGAACTGTCCCTACTGCAGGCAAAGTGACTTTCTCTATTGACTTATTTTCTGTGTCTTTTTCTGTCTTTATCACTGGTGCATTCTGTTCAGAAATTTGTTTTGGTTGAATCTTCATGCACTGTTCAACTTCAATTTTAATTTGTTCTCTTATGTTTGCCATTGAGTTTTCTACTGCAGATATTTTTGTTGACATAACTTCCTCCACAGTCAAGACAGATTTTTCTACCTCAGATATTTTAGTAACCTGTTTATTAAGCTCACCTCGTAGGAGACCCAATTCTGCTGTACTGTGTTCTTGAATCTGTTTCTGCTCCTGTAATAATGCTTTTATATCTTCCGTTTCCTGTCGTCGCCGTTCCTGTGTCTCTTCTCTTTCCTGCCTGCGTTTTTCATCCTGTCGTTTTTCTGCTTCTTCTCTTTCTTGTCTTCGTTCTTCTTTTTGTCGTCTTTCTGCTTCTTCCGCCTCCTGTCTGCGTCTTTCCTCTGCTTCCAGCAGGAGGGTTTTCTGTCTCTCTTCCGCTTTCTCTGCATCCTGTCGTCGTCGTTCTTCTGTCTGCAACAACAGCGACTGGAAATTTTCCATCATCTGACTGGCATCCATTGTTTTTCGATTAATTACGAATTACACTCGTCTTGTACAAAGTATCCACTGTTTCCACTGTTAACCGTTCCATCCCAGTTCTGACACCACTGTTACGACGGTTTATTCGATCGTACACCAATTACGATCACAATTAAGTCACTAATCACACCTTTAATTGTTACAGTAAAACAGTTCGTAATTAACATCACAGTCTCTACAACAAATCAAATGAAAATTGTACACACGCAATAAAATGTCCACAAATATTAAAACTCAATTGTATTACAATTATACCGTCTGATTATAAAACGCAACACTTCAATAATAACTACTTGAACGTACACAGTAATAACTCGAACCGCTCTGGAAATATATCGCACTAATACTCTCGGACCGCACTATCCAATATCTCGCATGGAACTGAAAACTAAGGCCGCGACGCGATGTATTTATAGTTACGCTCACACACCAGAAGCTTCCAAACTGCGTCTTATCTCTCGTGAACTACGTAATTGCTACGGCCTTGACACAGTCCAAGCGCCCGAGCGAAGTCCGGCACAGCCGAGAAGATTCTCGCAAAATGCGTCTAGTAGCACGTACACCACACGCTTACATCGAGATCCTTCTGGCATATTCGATAAACGCGTAGATTGTTCAGTGCTGTCGTAGCAGTATTTATACAAGCTGACTTGCAGGGAGTACCGTCGGAGATAATGGTAGATACAAGGGGCTAATGTGTCTCTTATAGATGTACTGGAATTTAACAGAATTAAGGAAGAGAGTAAAGAAAAAATATCAACACTTCCAGTAAGTAATATGGTAATAGTGGGAGCAACAGGCAGATTAAATAAAACTGTCAGGCAAGAAGCCATGCTAGAAGTGTCCAGTCAGGGCCAAATAATAATAATGGTGTTTATGGTAGCACAAGGACTACCATTTAAGGCGATGATGGGGTGTGACATACTACGACAACACTCAGCCGTCATCCATATGTGCAACGGAAAAATAACCTTGTACCATGAAAAAGGGGAATGGTCGAGTGAGACAAAGGGTCGGAAATGTGCAACTCACGGTCGACAAACATTCACTCTATTTAATGAGGAAAGGGAGAGTTTTAAAACACCAGGTAGAAAATCAGCCCAACTAGAATATGACGAATGGAACCGAAAACTAGCAGAAATCGACATATTTACTACTACTAAAATGAAGGAAATAACAGAAGGACAAAAGCAACAGCTCACCAGAATATACCAGAAATACAGAAGTGTATTTTCCGATTTGCCAGGGAAGGCAAGAAAATTCGTATGCGAACTAAAATTCCACTCAACTATTAACTTCAATAAGAAATCGTACCCGATAGCACAATCATTGAGACCTGCAGTCAAGAAGGAGATACTGCGAATGTTGGAACAAGACATCATAGAATACAGCTCATCACCTTACACGAACCCAATAGTAGCAGTACAGAAGAAGGATGGGGCGGTACGCCTGTGCCTTGATGCCAGGGAAATAAATAAAAATATTATAAATGATCGAACTTCACCTGGAGAAATAGAGGAAATAATGAAGAGATTCAAGGGCTGCAAGTATATGAGTACATGGGACGCTGTATGTGGTTACTGGCAGGTAGAGCTGCATCCTAATAGTAGACAATACGTTGCATTCATAATCGAAGGCAGAAACTATCAGTTTAAAAGACTTCCTTTCGGCTTGGTGAATCCCGTGGCGATATTCGTAAAGTGTAAGGATCAAATCCTGGGGAGAGAAGCACTTGAATTCACCACAGTCTATGTAAACGACATATTAATTACATCCACCACGTGGGAAGAACATTGCAAAAGAGTAGACTTAGTATTGAATAGATTGATGAAAAACAACATTACCGTACATTGAAATTGGACAAATCCAAACTAATTACCAATGAACTGCAATTCCTGGGATTTGTATTAACGGAGGACGGAATCACGACGTCACCAGAGAAGGTGGTTGCAATACAAAAATTCCCAACACCAAAAAACATCAGGCAGCTCCAATCATTGTTGGGAGTCTGCAATTATTATAGAAAATTTCAGAACAATTATTCAAATCTAACAGATTTGAATAATCAAATCTATTCAAGCACCTATTGTCAACAAAACATAAATGAAAATGGAGTAAGAATGATGATGAGACCTTTAAAATAATCAAAAACAAATTTCTGGATAAAATTATGCTTCGCCACCCTGACTTCAATAGAAGATTTTATATTAACTGCGATGCAAGCGATGTGAGTCTGGGGGCCGAGATTTACCAAGAGGACAATGTGGGAAACCATCTAGTATTGAGTTTTGCAAGCAGAACATTAACCTGCAGTGAACGCAACTACACAATGACGGAGAAAGAACTGTTAAATGTAGTATTTGCATGTAATAAGTTCCGTACTTACATCCTAGGTTTGCCAACCACGATACGATCAGATCATAAGTCCATATCATTCTTGCAAAGGTGTAAATTGCATCATGGCAGGTTCACACGGTGGATATTGGCGCTCCAAGAATACCATATCACATGGGAGTATGTCCCGGGTAAACGAAACACTGTAGCCGATGCCTTATCACGAATCAACCTGGATAAGGGCACTTTTGAGGTAGATTTATTTGGAAGCTCTATCATGTGTATGCGGAAAAGAAAGAATTAGCCAACCTATTGAAACAAATAAAGGATGAGCAGATGAAAGATAATAAATTAGATCACATTAAAAAACGAATTCAAAACAATGACATGAAATTGTTACCCTATTACCAGATGTTAAATGAAATAATGTTTAAAAAACCAAAAACCGAGGACAACAGATGGAAGGTGTACATACCTAAAAATATTGAAACGCAAATAATATCAATTTACCATAGACTGTATGGACATATGGGACCAACTAAAGTAACTAAAGCATTAGAGGAACACACCTACATAAAAGGAATGAATAAAAAAGTGAGATCAACGCTAAGGAAGTGTGAACTATGTCAAAAGGTAAAGGTGAACAATGAAAATAAGGAGGGTGCACTGATCACAATAACATCGGAACAAAAATTAGAAAAAGTATTTTTAGCTATTTGCGGACCTTTTCCACGGAGTGGAGGAAGACAACGTCATAAGTACATAGTTATTATTTGGGATCACTTCACAAAATATACCAAGCTATATCAAATAAGCAGAGCATCCACCAGGGTAATAATAAACTTGATAATAAACCGATACATAGTAGAGATAGGGAAACCGGAATCAATAATAACGGACCACGGAACCCAGTTCAGAGGGAGAAGTTGGCGCGAGGAGATGGCAAGCAGAGGAATAAAGACCTACAAGACCTCCGTCTATCATCCCAGCATCAATTCAGCAGAAAGAGTACTGCGGGAGGTAGGACGGATCCTACGAACTTACTGCCATAACGACCACAGAAGGTGGAGCGAATATGTGAAAGATACTGAAGAATTTCTAAATTTGTGTTACCATGATACATTAGGCATCTGTCCGTACCAGCTAATACATATGAGACCACCACCAAGAGAAATAACTGAATTAATAACTTCCAGAACAACCACCAGAAGAAATAAATCTACAGAACAGGGTGCATCACCAAGCATATATGAGAAGGAAGAAACAAGAGAAGAAGGGAATTCCCAACATAATATACAAAAACGATGAAAAGATACTGATAAAGAACCGACAACAACCGAGTAGTACCGAGGGGATAGCAAAGAAGCTGCTTCTGTTTTACGTAGGACCCTTCGTAATTAAGAAAGACAATGGAAACAACACCTATGTTATTGGATACCTAAAAAACAATAAGATAAAAGGAACTTATAATAAGAGCGAAATTAAAAAATGTTATGAATGAACATTGCAAACTAATTCTAACAGATTATTTTCAATAAACTCCTTTTAATAAAAATAATCATGTTTTGGTGGGGAGGTAATCTGTAACGTGACAGAAACAGATGAGCCCATAAGACTAAACTTAAGCAAACCCAATCGAAAAAAAAAGATGAAAATCATAATAATAAATAATAAAAAAATTAGAAAGTTTAAAGGAATAAAAAAATTAACATAACTAAGAAGTACAATACATTAGTTAATAAGAAAAACGTTATGTAAAGTACCTTATAAGAAAACAGTATTGTAAACTATATTAAATAAGGAAAAGTGATACCAGTGTAAAATGTAAAAGTGAAGTGTAGAGAAAAAAAATGAAGAAACACAAAAGTGGGAAATATAAAGTGAGTACAAACAATCTTGGAAAGATGATAATGTTTAATAACCAAGGGTACTTACCTATTAATACATGAAGCATTAAGCTTATTATTGTTTTTTCATTTGTTCAGAATAATATTATTATCATAATCATCAATCTTGTTGATAACCATAATTGTCATAGGTTATAAGCCAGGTAAATAATTGAATCCCAATTATTTAAATAATTAAATAACATTGTTCATGTTATTTCTTTTAGGGAACACTAATACCTAAGACTTATTAACTAAATACTATAGTAAATAACTAGTCAAATGGAATGGAACTAGTAGATAGGCAACATATCAGATGATGTAAGAGAAATAATTTTAATGTTAATAACCAGTTCTTATGTTATGTTTATGTTATAAAATCTATGTTGATGTTAGAAGAAATTTGTTAAAAAATGTTAACCATGGAAGCATGGGATAGGACTAAATGATTTGTTAAAAAATGTTAATGTAGAAGGAGGAGAGTAATTTGTAATTTTCAGAAGAATTTTGTATTTAATTGTAAGATTTTTTAAATTAACTAAAAAACAAATGATACAATCAGAAGCATACACTATCACCGGAACACAGAAATTAACTTATAAAGATATAAAATCAATTAGCCTAACCAAAAGGGTAAAACACTAGGGATCAACAGGTGTAAACCATAAAATTGCCACTGTTAGATTTTTTCCCTAATAAATCAAAGGTAATGACCAATTCCAGGGGTATAATATGATTTTGTGATGGTAAAAAACCCAAATGGCTTAAACAGCATAATTTGGTAAAAACACAGAACATTTATTATGACACGCACACAGGCCATATTTGGTATCATTGTAATTGTAATAAAACAAAGAATTACATGCTGTAAATTAAATTAAGATAAACTATTTAACAAAGATAGTTTTTTTTTGTAACCAACGTTAATAAAATTTATTGAACCGTAAGAAAGAACAAAAATATTTTTTTTTTATGACGACAGGTTATAATATATACTTCTTGCCTCTTACTTCCGCGCACATAAATAAGTAATACTTCTTCGCATATAGCTCGCGCACAGATATATAATGATACTCACACTGCTTTCGCAATAGTTTATTTAATTCTTTACTTATAATCCATTATAACGCTCTATACACTATTTACACGTTTGGCGTTAATGTTGCCCCGTTCTAGTTACTTTGATTTAATAATTAAGTTATTCTGCGGAGCGACATAGATTCTCCGTTGTCAACGACAAATTTAACTTGCGACTCCCCTTTTCTCTTCAACTATTCTCTTTTTATAGATCTCGCATAGGTACTCTCTCTCCTGTCGTAGTTGGATCCATTTCCATTGGTTCTAGTTTGACTTTTCCCCGGTACATTTGAATGTACCCAGTCATACATAGCTATTTTTTCGCGCGCTGTACTGACGCTTTTTTCGATTGGGTGGATGGCCACTGGAGCATTTTTTTTACCGCGTGGCAGTTTAACTTGTTAGAAAATGCTACTTTCTAAAATTCGCACCTTATATTGGGGTGTTTTTTAGAATCACTCCGCATTCCTCCATTTTTCTTATCTCCTGGTCGACGGCGTCCTGGTATTTTAATGGTATTGGCCATCCTCTTATGCAATACGCCTTACGACGAACTTGTGTTCATAAACTATTATCCTACCTGGTTGTTCCTTGAATATCCTACGATTTCTTAACTCTTTCTTCTAACTCTTACGATCTTCTAACTCTTTCTTCGTTTGGGTACTGATTCCTGTAACCTCCTCCAGCTTTTGTTGGATCATTATTGTGGTAGGTTCCTCTCCTCTGTATATTTCCATCGTTAGCATCTCGGAACTTTCGGGTACTCCTCCTTCCGTAGCATGGTTATTAAATGTAAGCTGATTGTTAGGTAAATTAATGATACACCCACCTTCTTGCAGCTATTCTATTCTCATTATGCAGTCCCGTATCAAATCAGATACTATAATAAATATACTATCGATTACATATTGACCGAATTTCACCTCTACTAGTATTTGTTGGGTGATTTGCTTGGATTTCTTACCAATAGCTCCTTTCACTACAGTATTAGTTAACTTTAATAAATTCAATTTCCCCATTTTGTTCTTGTTTTGTTGAACCATAACGCTGAAATTGCGATTATTTGGCTCCCAGTGTCGATTAACGCAACGACTGGTACCTCATTTAAACATATTTACAATTCAGGACATTTAAATTATCGTGTTCTTTCAATTTCTTTGTCATCTTCTAATAAATCATCCCTTACATTTAAAAACGTGGTACTAATTCCCTTATAATTACATGCTATATCTAACTTACTTCTACGATGAGACTTAATTAGTTTTTTGGGTTAGGACTCCTTGTATTCGATGTTGACGATTGTCCTTGTGCTCCACTTATACTCTCAATGGCCTTGACCTGTGATTCGTTTATTTGCTTGTGCGGTATTTGGTTTACTTCCCTCCGGTCTTGCTCATTGTTACTTTGTACTTGGTTCCGCCCTGGGTTATTGTGGTAGTCTGTCTGTCTGTCCATTCTTCTATTCTCCCACGGGCGGTTCGCACAGTCTTGTTGTTCTCGTTTTACCTGCAGTTGACTCCCTAGGTTGCTCGTACGGTCATTGTTCACATTCTGCATTGCTGTAAATTCCATTAGTAGCATTTGAAAATCTGCAATATTACTCACCCCTCTTGTAACGGTAGCGACATCTATATCATGGTGGTAATGCCGCGCTAATTTCCTTATTAAGTGTTGATCAGATATGGGCGGGATAAGTTGGCGATTTTGTAAGATACATCCATGTACTGGATCATGCTCAAACCACTTTCACACCTGTATCTCCTGAATTCCAGACGATCACGCATCTCTTCTTGTACCATCTGATTCCAGTATTTTGCGATCAACGCCTCCTGGAATTCTCGAAATGTAGTGATATCGTTCCGGATTAACTTCCACCATATCGCTGCCTCTCCTTCCAGGTGTCCTGCGCCCACTTTACCGCTTCGCTTACGTAATATTCATTCCGGATCTCCTCCAACTCCTTTATGAACTCCACAGGGTATTCCCCTTCTCCGTTGAATGTAACACTCTTCAGATGCTCCACTGTGATCCCGCGTTGCATCGGTACTGCTCCTAATTGTGCAATTCGCGTTCTCACTTCCTCCTTTACTTGCGTCAACCGTCCATCTACTTCTATACAATTGTTCTCGTACCGTTCCGTGAGTTTTTGGATCTTTTCGTTACTCGTTTCTCTAACTTCATTTAATTCACGGCTAATCTCTTCTCTATGTTGATTAATCTGTTCACCGTTTTTCTTATTATTAGCGGTTACTTTTTTATTTTGGATTTTAATTTCCTGTGTGACCACAGCTTGATTTTGCCTGATCATTTGGTCCCCATTCTCCAAGTGTTTTTTCACTTGTGTTTGGAAAGTTTCCATCTCTTCGTTCACTACTTCCCTCGCTTCCGATCTCATTTTCGTCAATAACTCTAGATATATACTTCTTGCCTCTTACTTCCGCGCACATAAATAAGTAATACTTCTTCGCATATAGCTCGCGCACAGATATACAATGATACTCACACTGCTTTCGCGATAGTTTATTTAATTCTTTACTTATAATCCATTATAACGCTCTATACACTATTTACACGTTTGGCGTTAATGTTGCCCCGTTCTAGTTACTTTGATTTAATAATTAAGTTATTCTGCGGAGCGACATAGATTCTCCGTTGTAAACGACAAATTTAACTTGCGACTCCCCTTTTCTCTTCAACTATTCTCTTTTTATAGGTCTCACGTAGATACTCTCTCTCCTGTCGTAGTTGGATCCATTTCCATTGGTTCTAGTTTGACTTTTCCCCGGTACATTTGAATGTACCCAGTCATACATAGCTATTTTTTCGCGCGCTGTACTGACGCTTTTTTCGATTGGGTGGATGCCCACTGGAGCATTTTTTTACCGCGTGGCAGTTTAACTTGTTAGAAAATGCTACTTTCTAAAATTCGCACTTTATATTGGGGTGTTGGGCTATTGTCTTTTGCAGGTCACTGCCTCTCCTTTCTAACGGGACTTGCGCGTTTTTTGCAGTTTTGAACATACAAAGCATTTTATGTGTTTATGACATGCAGGGTGCGGATGTACATTGTATTTTTTATTTTGGCCGTCGCCAGTGAGTCGGCGCATTTGGCCTCGCCCATGTCTACCTATTACAGTTTTACTGCTCTATTCAATCTTAGAATAGATCAGTTTGGATTTAGAGCAGGTAGAGGAACCAGAGAAGCAATCTTGGCTCTGCGGCAGATCTTGGAGAGGAGAATTGAAGTGAATAGGAAAACCTATTTAGTATTTGTGGATCTCGAGAAGGCGTTCGACAATGTTGATTGGAAGCTGTTGTTTCAAACTATGAGGAAGTCAGGACTTGACTGGAAAGTTAGAAGGGTAATCTTCAATATTTATAGGTTGCAAAGTACTGAAATAGACATAAATGGATGTAAAAAGGAAGCAATAATAAGAAGAGGGGTAAGACAAGGTTGCCCACTGTCACCGTACTTGTTTAATTTGTTTATAGAAGATGTTGTAACTGAGATAAAAAGGAGTTCTAGGGGAATTAAAATAAATGGGAAACGGATACACAGTATTCGCTTCTCAGATGATATTGTACTGATGGCTGACTCAGAAAAGGATATGACCCGAATGTTAGGTACGTTTAACAAAATTCTTCACGCTTGGAGATTGAGGATAAATGTTAGGAAAACTAAAATAATGGTTGTAAGTAAAAAAAGAGAAGACATTAAATCAACCATTATGTTGAACAACACAATATTGGAGCACGTTACTGAATTTTGTTACCTGGGTAGCATAGTTACAAGTGGGAATAAGTATCTGGCAGAGATTAAGAGGAGAGTAGCTCTGGCAAAACAAGCATTCCAGAGCAAAAGGAACTTATTAACAAACAACCATATTAGTATTGAAACAAGGAAAAAGTTTGTTAAGGTATTTGTATGGAGTGTTTTAACTTACGGGTGTGAATCGTGGACCTTAGGGAAGGTGGAGAGTGACAGACTTCAGGCAATGGAGATGTGGATTTGGCGGAGAATGATAAAAACTAGTTGGACAGATAGGAAGACGAATGAACAGATCTTAGAGGAAATAAATGAGAATAGAACACTGCTTAGGAGTATAGAGGTGAGGAAGATTAAGTTGATAGGGCATATGATCAGACATAGTGCTTTTTTAACTAACATCTTTGAGGGCAAAGTAGTGGGGAAGAAGCCCAAAGGAAGACCAAGAACTGCATACTTCCGCAGCACACTGAGTGTCGTGAATAGTGGGTCCTATGGAGAAATGAAGAATATCGCAAGGGATAGAGTGACGTGGCTACAGCGACAAGGCATTGCCTTTAGGAGTTAAAAAAATTCAATCTTAATAATTTAACAAAATTTTATTAATCAATTACTACTACTATTTTGTCCATTAATTATGACTGTACATGATATGGGATTAATTAATAACTTGTAAAGTTACACCACTTACTCATCTGAAATAACAGAACTTAATAAAAGTATTGATTTTAGTGTATGTAATGTCGATTTTAAATCATGTGCTGCGTGCGGTGGTTGCTCTCCTGATCGTAATAATAATTAAACTTAATTATACAGGCACTTGTTCTTTAACCCAAGGAATATTAAGAAATCGTATGTTATGAAAGCAGTGATCCCTTGACTATTAGAACTGAATTACAAGAACTTATATTAACAAAAACTAATCGCTCAAATACACTCTAAATTTACAGTGTTCAAGGTTACAGTGATCAGTTCCACTATTCTGGAAATAGCCATATTATTAATTTTTCCAAGTTTATAAACTTCTATTAAAAAGTTGCCAGTTAATCCTACTAAACTCCTGCTACATTAGACATCTACAATCGACCTTCATCTGGCTCTGCACAATTTTGAGTCACGGCTCCAAAAATACGGGAATCATATACTTAGCTGAAGGAAAACAATATATTATAGAGACATAGTTGCGATGAAAATTTATCTGTGATTCCTACTGATGAATAGACTGTACTAGCATCTAATACTTTGAATATTTAGGACGAGTCAAGTGATAATGTTTTACTGACAAAAGTTTTATTCTGTTATGAGATACTCTTAAATCGACAACAGCAAGTAATTCGCAAAAAGGTAGTACATAATTTGTAACTTAGTAAGTCAAGAAATGCAAATATACTTTGTAAAATTCACTCGCACGGGTACACGGGGTATATATAAGCTTACAATTTTTTTATACAATTGTGTGCGTATAATTACATACTTAATACAACGGTGTATCAAGTCTGCAATTTACTTACAAAGTATCCTTACTCACTTGAGAATAAATATTGCAGTCTGTAGAACTACCATGACTTATGACTGTTTAACATTAGATACACTTTGTATTCAGTGTGTAAATCTCATATCAATATTTAGAAGGTCTCAGTCTCAATTCAACGATATAGAAAAAGCGATATTGCACATATATGTTTTGAGGTAATATTTGAAATAAATTTACTTAATTTCTTTTGAAATTTAATAAACATCTGTCACTTAAAAAGAAGAAAGAATCTTTCAAAGCAAGTTTAGTAGAAACAATTACGGTCACTAAGCCGTACAAAATCACATTATAACAAGTTAAGCTATAGACAATAAAAGAAATTTAGTGGAACAGGTTTGAAGGAATGTTATTCTATGTTACTGCAAACCACCAACAAAAACGTAACTTCATATTAGCGAATCTCTATAAACAGACATTGAAGACTGTTATCTGCAGTCCTCTGCTGATGTTATTGCAGTGTTTTCAAGTCACTTCAGGCTATATTCAGCCACTATAAAACCACGGAGTTTCAGTTGTAGGAAAGACGCAATGAGCTGATTCTATAAATGGCAATAGCTAATTGGTTTGATGTACAAGTAATTTAGTGACGCTTATGTCAACTGCTGTACAATTAGGGCCTAAGTCATATATTGTAAGAAGTGATATTGATTACAAATGGCAAATAACCATTTAATTAATTGGAGTGTTATTTTTACAATGATTTAAAATTTACATTATTAAATAACCTATCACCTGTAAATGCACTTTTATTTTCTCCTTAAAAATTTCAACAGTGCATTATAATCTATACCTTAGGCTTTTACGGCCGGCGTCCATGGTGTTGGAATGTAATTGATTTGTTTCCGGTCTGTTAGGCCGTGTGGTCCACTCCTCCCGCTGTTAACAGACACTTCGGTCTCTTCTCTGGAGGACATATTCAGTGAAAAGAACGTTTCGGTAACGAACACGGGTCTTCGCCAGTTAACCACAGTACTGTGGCAAAAACTCTTTGCAGAAATACTGTGGTTGACTGGCGAAGAGCCGTGTCAATTACCAAATCTTCTTACACTGAAGATGGCCTCCAGAGGAGAGGCCGAAACGTCTGTGCATAGAGGTAGCAGTGGACCACACGGCCTAATAGCCCGGAGACAAGTCGACTACATTCCAACACAGTGCATTAAGTGTTACTTTATGCGTAGGATTCTGTTATGCATAACGTAACGATTAAATTAGGAAGGTGGGTGTAAAATGAACAGAAAAGTAAGAACAATGAGTAAACATTTTCTCCTAATATGCATACAACTGCGAGGGATGAACAATAGGCTGACGTTAATTGGGTTAAGATAAAACAGTTACTGTGCATAATTCATTTAAAATTAATTACTACAGAAAACATGCAAGTTGGCAATCTTCCAGTAGCTGTTATCAAAGCAATGCTAGCAGCTAGACGATGAAACGTAGAACAAACACTGAGGTTCCTATTCACTGCCACAATTGTTCTTATAAAAGTATTTCTTTTTTCTTTTTTAAAACTACTCTTAGCTTTAAAACACATAAGAGATTTTTAACTATAATATAATTTACACAGACTACAGTTTTTACGAATTATTTAGTTCAGTTCCTGAAAAAAAAATGTTAATAATAAAATATGAGGTACAGTATTGGACACCAACTAGAAGAGATTGCAACAATTTATTGACTATAAAAACGTGTTACATGGTTATAGAAACTAAAATGAATATGTTTATAGTTAAAAAACTGTTTGCTGTCATTGAAAATTAAGTGCTACATTCTACTGAGAATGAATGTAAATTAGAATTAAACGATTTTAGGAAACCGAGAGTTAAAAACATTCAGTTCAGGGTATGTTTTCAGATTACAACCAATATGAAACAGTGATATCATAGAAGTGGTGTGTTGAAATTGTCGAAAAACTGTTGTAGGCTACTAGTTATATCAATTTCTTCCAACAAATTTCATTACACTTTTAAAAGAACTATTTTAGCTTCAGGATTTATTTACTTTGTCTTGTAAATTGCAATACAATAGATTTGTCATAGCTTTGACTTTTAGCAAAGTTTTATAGACAGTGAATGAGCAATTTTATGTACGCTGTACTACTCTTGTTCATAATAAAAATTAGTATAGAGTTTAAATTTTAAAAAATATTCGAATCTAAAGCTTTATGCTACATTTTCTGTATGTATGTATGTCTGTCCAAAAATACGACATCTGAGTTCAGTTATTCCTTTAGCAGCATAATTCTTCTAATTAACCTAATATACTTGGATATTTATTCTAGATGTATCTGCCAAACGTGAATCTTGATGTAAGAGACATTACTAAATACGAATATACAAAGTCTTCCTAAATGTAACGAAATTAAATGTTTCCCATAAATAGGGCTCATTTGGAGCCCATAAATTGGGTTATAAGACTAGAAATGCTAGACACGATAATTATAATGTTTGTTGATATTCACAAAATGTTTAGCTTTTGAAACCGTGCGGTACAGTGTTTTAGTGCTTGTTACTTTTTACGCAAAGCTATATCAAATAGTGTAATGTACTCAAACGTTGTGCCAAAATTTAAGATTTTAAGCGGAAAACGAAATTACGAAGATGTAGCAGTGTTTTGGGCTGAAATGTTTATGGAACGAAATATATGTTTAGACGAACTCCTTCATGGACGGCCAAATACACTACAAAGGACGAAAATCTTTCATAAGTAGCAGATCTCATCTATTTTTATCGTTAACAATGTTTGGGCGTGCATTAGATTTAAGACATTATAATACTCTTAAAATTTTGAAGCATAATTTGAACATAAGCAAAATCTGCAGAATGAAACCCAAATGATGCATGTCTTACCCTTAATACGCTCATTAAGAATGAAAGATTTTATTCAGAGTATCTTATCTGTGATGAACCGTTTGAGTAAGATGCAGAAACAAAACGAAAAGTCAAAACAAAACGTCAATGAAAAGAATTAAACACAAAGGAAGAAACAGCAGATCCGAGATCCTTAGGCCTATTACTTTTCCGACGCTCGCGGTACTGAACATTAAGAATTTGTCTTTCAAGGACAGGAAGTCAAAATGTTACTACCACGGGGTCCTTGAGAGGAATTAGAAAGGATCATTTGTCCGCTGAAATATTATTGCCTCTTGGACGTGTTATAACTACAACAAACCACCACTGATTTGGAATAAGTTACAAAGCATAATTTCCGTAATTCCTATACACCCTTATTTCCCTGATTTGGCTCACGTGATTACTTCTTTGTTCAAAAATCAGAAGCCCACTCAGGGCCTGCCATCATTTAAAAGTCTGGGGAACATCAAAAACGTTATAATGGATCAGGTAAAGACTTATGTTTGAAGACTTTCTACACTGTTTCAGTTAATGGGGATAACAAGAGAACTTCTTTGAGGAAGAATATAATTTTTTTAGTTATGTGTCATTATATCATTTTGAACAAGCAATATCGTTACCTTTTAGACAAACCTAGAATTCTGAGTAGTCTGAAATGTGTCTACGCAGCATGCAATAAGTTAAGCAGCACGTACACATGTGTTGGTATATAATATACCTAGGTCTTCCTCGTTAACGGTTTACTAACGTAGACAGCCTCATTAAACACTGTTCAATAAAATTTATTTTGTTGAGTAGATTTGAAAATTTCCTTTTACGTACATTGCTAATAAAACTGGTTAATGTTAAAAACACAGTGTGTGCAATTTACCGTCGAAACGTTTGTTTCAGTGTGCAGCAAACTTCTAGAAACATGTCAAAACATGATATAGAGAGAACAGGTTTGTAATGTATTTTCGCTATATTCTAGACTGTAATATCTAATGGAGAAAAATTTTTAATTTCTGCAACTGCCGTGATGTGTGTTATTAGGTAAGCGTATACGGTAAAATGTGCTTCGTATAAGGCTTTCCTTATTGCCATAAATTTTGGTTCCCACGTTGGGAGGGCAGAAATATTTTATTCAATATACTGCCACGGACACGTATGTTTACATTCCTCTGCGATCCATTTTTTTAAATGTTCTACGTACACGCCCCTGCGGTTGGTTACCCTCCTTTGTGTCGTTCTGATGAATTATTTGACCACGGCTATCTATGTCAAACGTATTTCATACGGTAAACCATTTCTTCAGTTTAGAAGAAATTTTGTGAGTCCTCAACTAACTGAAATTTTTCAGAGAAAATAAAATTATGCACATAGTGTTGAGTGATACGGTGACCAATAATGAATCAAACGTGTCCTTACAGTTTCCCAATTGTCAAAATAATTTGACTCAACTTTAATTATTATATATGTAGCGTACAATTACAGACATGTCTTTACTAAATACGGAGAAAATGAATTACTGGGTATTTGTAAGAGTCGAAGAAATCAGGTTAGACATATAAGATAAGACAGATAAGCCTACGCCTCTTGTTCGTTACATCGGTTTCTCGATTTCTTGATTCGTTAATACAGTAATTCGATTAATTGCTGTAATTATTCTGAACTAGATATTCTACGACAGTTGAGGAATTAAATGTTTTCGTATTTACGAAAAACAATTAGGATTTTATTATGAAAATTAAGAAGCCAAAACCTTCTTTTTTACGTAAGATTGAAGTAATTATTGCCTTCACTACTTTATATACAATAACAGTTACGTTTGTTACAATACTGCCCACTGCTTTTATCCATTGTACTTGAACGTCTTAAATGATAACTCAGTTCAATTATATAGAATTGTAACTGTGAAGAATGTTGACACTGAAAGCTAACGTTGAAAAACAACAGAAGTGAGTGATGCCAGTTCGTTTTCTGTTTAACTCCGGTGAATTCAGGAAATTAACAAACGCAGGTGCTAATAAAATGTGGAAAAAGTGCTCTAAGTACTGTCTGTCTCTTCTGCATCCGTGTAAGCACACGTTATATGACGTTAATGCAGGATAGTAGATACAGAATTGTGTACCTTAATGTCCGGCAACATTAAATCGGAGTTAACACACTAATACATTACAAAGTTCATAGAAACTCGTGGATTCACTGTGAATCTTGATTTTCGGAAGATCGATAGTTACGAGAAAACGTAAAACTTCACATAGCTTAAGTTGTTGAAAGCTGAATTTATTTTTATCTTTATCTATTGATCTACAATTTTAATTTTTGATCGGTGTTACCGTAGAATTTTAATTCTTAAAACCACTTCGCTTAAGTAGCTATTGACATTCGAGGAGGGGAGGAGTGAAATAAAACTTTTACAGTTTTTTTACATTTCTTCTCGAAATCCTAATATTTTTCAACAAATATTCTTGTATATATTGAATTTAAAATAACAGTGCACTCAATTTCTCATTATCAACAGTTAATTTGTAAATATTAAGAACAGATTCCCTCTTTATCAGGATCTCTAATAATAAGTTATAACAATGAATTCAAATTGTATATGCTGTGTACAAAATATCTTCAAAAGTTGTTTTGAAAAACAGTTAGAAATAAGTAATAAATGTACTAAAACTGAATGTCCAACAAAAAATAATTCGGATTGTACAAATGAATTTTCTGATAGGAAATATTTATCTGAAATAGTTTAATAATGTATGAAATATTGCTCTATAAACTAACTGGAGTTAGAACTGCTGGCAAAACGTTAACAACCCTTGTTGGATTTTTGCCAGCCTATTGATACTCTACTTTAAATCACTGCGATAATATTACGCCTACAATATCTGCTGTACCCTTGCACAAAGGCTTTAACGTATTGTTGCAAGTTAGCAATTCTTTACATTTGTGATTCTAGTAATAAATTTACTGGGATCGCGCTTGCCCCTTGTAAAGGAATTTAATTGTTATTTAACAAATGCACTTGGCCCTTTAGAAGTGATTAAATACTTTCTAACATGGTTTAGTGAAAGTAATTATCAATAAGTGTATGGTTGCGTTTTACTTTTGTAAACTTTTTTCAAGGTAAAATAAAATAAACGCAGGAGAGAAGTTCGAAATGAAACGTAATAGTTGTTAACAAATAATAAATGTTTTTAAGACACAGTTGTAGGCCTACTGCATTAAAAAAAAGTTAGGTAATATAATGTTAGGTGTTCATTTACCACATATGTTTATCGGCAAAATGAGGTGTATTATTTGCAAACTTGATTTCTATATAACAGTTACATTTGTCGGTAAAATAATATATAATATACTTTATATAATATTTAAAAAGAAATTTTTAAAGAGGATATTACTGTATTTATAAATAATTTTTTGTTAGATGTTTAAATTATTACAATTTTTAGGACGATATAAAGGCTGATACCTATGAATATCACTTACGAAAAAAAGGTGACAGAAAAGGCAGGCAAGCAACCTTAACAGTCTAACAAACTTCAAAAATTTTTTAAAGTTTTACAACGTAAAACATTCTACTTCACTTACAGGACTTTTTATGTACTATTGTGTATGGTATATTATATTTTATGTATGTTTACTTAATTGAATATTTGAGCAGGCCATATCTACTAATGTAGCTGTATTTTATTAGTCCTGGTGCTGTCATCCGGCAATAATAATGTACGTTAATGTATTCTGAAAGCATTAAAATACATTTATTTAGTAACATACGCTTGCTTATAATAAATATTAAATTAATATAAAAGAATTTTTCTCTATTAATCAAATTCTATTAATTCTATAGTGAATTCAATTACCCAAAAGGCAAATTCACTTTTAAGTGACTATACACTTGAAGTAAAACTTAAAGATTAAATTATAAAACAACCATTTAGTGTTAGCCACAAAAGTATTTGCACTGATACTAAAAATACGTTGACTTGAAATAACAAGAGACCGGTGGCGGTTCGTCCATAAGGTTCAGTGGTTCAGTGAACCCCCTAAATAATTTAAATATCTTTAAGGATTTGTTGAGAGAATTGTTTCATATTTAAACAACGAGATTTGTAAGATTTATCTTGTTGAATTGAACAATAATCAATTCGCCTTATAGGCGAATTAGTCGCTACTACTGTTTGAGATGCAAAGCAGCTCTCAGCACCTCCTAGACTGTGTAGACAGCTTTGGAGGGGGAAAAAATTATACCAAAAATTACATTCTGTATTTCATTAAGTATGCAATGGAAATGTGTGCAGTGAAGTAAACACAATCAAATAAAATAGTGAAGTCTTTGTCCTCTGAAAATAAAGTGTGTTGAATGTAGTCATCGAATAATTATAATAACGTTAAGCTGACCGAAGCGTGTATAACCTCCAAAGTACTTGCTGGTATTTTTTGTGTGTTAAGTGTTCAGGTATTTCTTATTTTTGTATTCAGTCCATTGATTTGGTAAAATGAATAGTGTTCAATGTATTTTAAAAACACATTTTTCTCTCTCTCTCTCTCTCTCTCTCTCTCTCTCTCTACTGAAGATAAATGTAAAATTAAGGAACTCGGTAGGCCGTTTCCTGTTTTATATATTATACAGAAACATTTAACTATCCTTTTGATTTAACTATATATTTTCAGAATAATTTACAAATATGATAAACACAACCTAATATTAGGCCTACTTAAAGTTGTCAACAGTGTTAATTGGAATGGGATAATTGCTCTTATGTTAGTACAAACATTCAGATATTAAACCCCCAACTGTCAGAACCATGAGCCACGATTGTAAGAGACATCCGTTTTATTATCATCCGGATAACAAATGTTTGAGGTTAGTATAGGCAGAGACGGCTCACTCATAAGGGCACACGGTCACGTGCCCACAAAAAATCACGAATAAATAAATATTGTAGAAACAACGTCATTTGACTTCATCGCTGTAAGTTGTAATAGTGGAAGTCTGGAGAAACGTTGCAACGCCAAAAGAAACCTGGCAACATAGCGGCGGGCACAGGAAAAGCCGTGCCCCTCGTATCAGTATTATTCAGTATATTCAGTATCAGTATATTCCCAGTATTCTTTTCTACCTTCTTAACACTCGTGTGGTGAGGAGCTTAATGCTTATTTCCCATTGCGGTCGGGCACACAAACCTAGAGACCAGAATGCACAGTGTTGAGGAAGAGATAACTTGATGAGAGTCCTTACGTGTACAAAAAATGAAATTTGAATTACTCGATTCAATCATTCAATACCGTAGAAGTGATACGTAAAGAAAAAATGTCTTCATGATATAAAACTCATAATATAAAACTCAAGATCAAAAACGAAAACAAAAGAGCGTTTGAGATGCCGTGCTTGTCAGTGTATGAGATCATAACATGTGTGCCAGTCACAGAAAGGGAAACACGTTACTACAAAGGTTTCTAGCATATCTGAAAAATGTTTGATACCTTAAATTTACGAAACGGAAAATGTAAGAGGCCGTAAGAGAATAGATTGCCAACAATGACGATGTATCGACTGCGATCCAATTAATATATTAGGTTTCAACAGACCTATATAATATTACACGACCATTTAAGTTGACGTGTTCATGTGTTTAACAAAGTCAAAATGCAGAGAACAAATAACATACAAATACAAATAGCAATTTCAAAGGAGACATGCCGAGTCACGAAGACGAAAATCCACGGAGTCAAAACCGGGCATAAGATGCTATGAAATGCAAAATAAATTGTACAAAATTATATGAATGTGTGCATATACATAAGAAGCTTTTTTTATGATCAAGCTAGATTTTCGTCTGTTTTTATGTCAACTAGACGTGGTGTAAAGCACTATTTTTATGTATTTACCAACTACAAATATTGTAAAATACGTAGACGGACGCCATAATAAGCAACTGTTGATTCTGGAAATAAAAGTCACTAAAATACAGTAATTGTAAACTCTAAAATTTTAGAAATCTGTGCGCTGCCAATAAGAATCATTGCAAGATTCATACAAATCGTGTTTACGAACCCGTGAAGCAAGAAACACTTGCTAATGGCCTTCCGTGTTATTTCTTTTTTCTATTCCTTCCTTTCATTTCCTCCTTCAATTTTATTTCTTCTACTTTAATGTAGTATAATCAATTTGCTCCGTGAACTTATTTTATCCTATTGTTTTTTATTACTTGTATTTTTAAATACGTTTTAGTATAAAATACCAGGAATATTCTATCTGTTATATTTCTTATCCACGTAAGTATACTTCATGCATGAACGACTCAGTACCATTACCTAGTTCTAACAAAAATATGTAACAAAGTGTTTGTTTACTCAGTATCAGAAAACACTAGTTTTTAGTTTCTCTCAGTCTTAAACTAACATTCATAGTGTGTGTGTCACAGTTCAAACTTATTCAGTTTTATTTCTATTTTTTATTTCTACTAGTAATTTTTTACAAACCACTATGTTATCTTTGGTATTGACGAGCGCTTTCGGCAGTCAATACCAAATATAACATAGTGGTTTGTACAAAATTACTAGTAGAAATATTTGAGACCACTAACACTCCAATATAACAATAAATTATATTTTTTAGTTTTAATCATGTTGAAAAGAAATAACAGTTTAACTTTAATCATCAAATCGAAAGACATATGGCTATAGGTAATTTTACTGACTTGTGTTCTTACGAAGTCGATATCAAATTGATTCAAAATTTTCATCCACGTATTCGTATGTTAATTAATGTGATTGGTATCTAGCACGATATTTACTGCGTCGTAAGCTGTTTTGTACCCAAGGTTTGGTTTTCCTTCGTGTTTTTTTAACCGCGTTTTCTCTTATGAATTTGGAACATAGTCTTACGTTTCCATTCCTCACAGTGCTGGACGGATCCGACTAATTTTCTTCAGCTATGTATACATGAACGGTTTTACCGTCGTTAAAGTTGTGCAGCCCATATTACGTTACTGTGAAAGAAATTTCCTATCAGTTGTAGACTTCTTTATTCCAGTGGCAATTTTGTTTTACATTTTTATTATGTTGGCTGTAATGAGAATAAGATTCAACGCAAAGTAAAAGACCTGCAATCTTCTTATAGTCTTTTTCAGTTTTATAATAACTAATTAAATAAAATTATGTGACCTAACATAGTTTCAGTAATAGCAAGATTACTAGTAATAGTAAGTAAATAAATTAGACCTACACATTGTTACATCAATGGACGAAAAACTCATTGTAGGTTGTCTGGAAAAAAAGTTAAATGAAGTTCAATTTAAATATGGTATAGATCCAATCACAAACTATGTAGGCCTATATCAGAGGAAGAAACTGTGTTTGGTTAATGAACATGTATTAAATGAGGTATCGTCATGCCACACTTAAGGCTTCTGTATGCTTGGTGCAATTGTGCTTTCGAGTTAACATCGGGATTCCAGTATTCAAAGAGTTAGAAGAGTTTTAATGACGTCACCGTTCATAATTTATGTTTTCCCGGGCACTATTATTCTTGCTTCATTTTATCATATATTCTTAACATTCTTAACTACTAGCTGGAACGATGTTTGTAAAATTATTTTAAAATTTTATTAATCAGTTCCATGTTTGTGCTCATAATATTAATAAAATTTACTTTCCTTGTTTTAGTTTAGTGCAACTATACTTCCACTTACGATTTATATTGTCTAAAAGTCATACCACACGCACTGTACAATTAATTAATTACATTAATGTATTAATGTACAATATTATTAAGTTTTAAACACATAAAAAACTGAAAACAAATAGTAACCAAGTAGTTTAAGGTATCGCAAAAATATCTTTCAGGAAAGTTTCAGTTCATGTTCATGTTACACTTTACGTAACATGAATCGTAAATTGAGTTTATGCTGAAAATAAACAAATTTGATACATAAATTTTTTTAATTAAACGTACTAACATAAAGAGGCATATCTCTTGTCGTTTAATAGTAAATGGTTTTGTTATACCTCGAAACAGTAAGTTCTTAAAGCAACATACAAGTCCAGGATATGTAACCTTTTTTACGTCTTGGTTTACTATATAGTAGCCCGTCCGTAAGATAACTGGAATAGTGACATCTCACTGACAGTTGAATTATAAAATTAATAATAATATAAATTAGCAGTAGAGGAAAAAATCAATGCAGATAATGATAAGAGTAAATAAAACACTAAACATTAAAACAGGAGGAACTTTTTCCGTGTAAGCCTACATAATTTAAATTGTTTCAATTGAAGGACAATGGCAATTGTAGATTCTCAGTGCACTGTAAACGTAAACATAATGCGCAAGTTATATTAATTTATTTTTAAAATTATCATTACGTAGATTACATTATTTTTAAATTGAGCTATTGTCTGTTGAGCTATTGTCTTTTGCTAAATTTAGCTTAGTTCCAGTACATTAACGATAACATTAATAACGTATCGTTATTTTACTATTACATTTGTCTCACAAAGGTGAGACAACTACAAGCAGGCCACTCAACGCGTTAAACAAACGGAAATAACATCTCGCTTCTTCCGGAATAGAAGACCCACGCAGTCGAGGACGGACCAAATCCGAAAACAACTGTACGAGCTCCATTACAAGACAAAAGCCAGAAATCGTCACTAATCACAACAGATCAAAACGATGGCCCATATCGTTTTTCAAATTCTTTCAACTTCGTGTGTAAATGCTGCGTAGGCTGCGTGTTTCAGGCTAATTACTCCTGGGGGTGAAATGTTTATGTAGCCTATGATGGTTAAGGTATCTTGAGTAAGTATGCTGATAAAAAAGCGATAAGGTGCGTTGCGTCGAAACGCATAGTAGATAATCCTGACCAATCTTCTTAACGTACGCTTCCTATGCCTTTAGAATTTTACTACTTGGTTACAATATCTTCCCCATGTGCCTGCCTAATTGCTGTGCGGTAAGCCAACGAGTTTCAATGTAGTCTGCAATAATGATTCAGGTTTTTGAATTTTTTGTTAGTTCATGAGGTTTAGGTGCGTTGAAGATTTTATCTTTGGAATTTAAGGTTTATGGATTTACAACAATTCCTTGATTTTGGTTCTGAAAACCTTTTTCAAATAAGCTGTTAAATTCGTTTTGATGAATAGGCACGAAAAGTGTCTTTACGTTTGTCATAACGTCAGTAGAATTTTTCTCGTCCGCCAGGAGAATGACATGTCGGCTTTCCTTCCTTTCGCTTCTTTGTCTACTTCCTGATATTTAAGTGCGATATTTAATGATTTGGTACTTTGGAGAAGGTGTGCGATGTCTTGTCGTATCGTTTGACTGTGCGGTCATGGACAAGTACAGTACATGGAGTTGTGTGATATGAGATGTAGTTCTCTTGCTCAGCTGTGATGGTGGTCTCATCTAGCTTACAAGTGGAGACTTAGTATGGTTACAAGGGATTTTGGTTCTCTGCGGCTGGCAATATATTTTTCTGTTTACCGTACTATATTTTCTGGTCAATCGTCGCGACGTCGCCTAGGATTCAGTCTTATTTCGCATTTTGTTCCACCTTTGTAGTGTGCAAGATATTATTAGCCATAGTGTTACCTACCACATAGTCATTGAGAGTTTCACTGAAAAGAATTGGCTAAAATAAAATGGACTGTTTGTAAGGTATACGTATATCATTTTATTGCCACTAGTCTGTAAGTAAGATAAATGGATATTAATATGTCACGACTAGGTATGAGGGATAAAAAAACTTTTTTTGAAAACTCGGTTCAATACAAAGTAAAAAAGGAATTGAAGAATAATAACTCTGCTATGTGATTATTATGTATGAAAATAAAATTCGTTAAAGACGCAACGTGAGATTTCTAAAGGCGTTTGGCAAAATGTATTAGGAATACTGTACAAGAAATTAAAACGTTTGACAAGATCTATGTACACACAAAGGAATACGGAAATGCAAGTATAGCCTGTAACGTCTGCTTATAACGTGTAACGTGGAAGTGTTGGGACTAAATGTTTGTTTAAGTGTGTGTGTGTGTGTTTGTTTGTTTATGTACGTACGTTTTATATGGACTGTTGAACAAATGATTTACCGTATGTTAATTTCTAAAACACACGGGGTATTCGGCATGTTGGCATCATCGTACACTAAGCGGATTAACAAACTCGTGTGTACACATTAACATTTAAATTAGCGGTTTTGAACGCGATTTAATGTGTCAAAATACTAACAAAATACTGCAATGCCTGATACAATGGCTTTGTCAGCAGCTCTCTGTGACGTGGTTACGCATTACAGCGGTAAGCAGGCGCCATATGGGATTGATCTCATTACAGCACATGAATTAACTTTCATTGTGTCCGAACGTCATCGAGTTGCCTGCACTGCGGCAGCACCGAAACCTGGATAATACGATCTAGAATTTTATTTTATGCGAATGCATTGATATTTGTAATCCAAATTGGCATTTTAAGTGTTATTACGTGATAGCGAACTTTAACGTCCAACATTAAGTCGACATCGGATGCAATAACATCTAACATCACAAGTGTTATTAGCACTTTTAACAGAAATATCACTATCAACACAATAATAATAATTCCTATGTAAAAGTTTTACTGTTTGTATGTTAACATTTAGAATTACTTCTTTACAGGAAAGTACTGTACTTCTTATGAAATCACACACACACACACACGCGCGCGCGCGGAAATCACATTAAACCTTATGGTATTGAGACTACAGGTAGGGGACCATCTAAAAATAGTTTCTCTACAGAATTTGGCCACTTTCATGCTTCTGCCACTTTTTTGCCCGTATTCCAGTATTCTTCCTTTGCTGAAATAACTTCAACCGAGCCGTTAAACATTTGTCTTGTTGTTCTCCTATACGCTTCTCAATTTGTCTGACTTCCGTATAGTCTTAACTTGTCTCTCATCTCGCATCTGCTTTGTAAGGACCATAGTCTAGAAGTCACAGCACAAAGGGGAGTCCCTGTACACCAAGGAATTAGTAATCTCCCTCCCTCTTCACTCCTCATCTTTCTTTCTCTTTCTCTTTCTCTTTCTCTCTCCGTCATCAGTTTAGTTATTGGTTTGATGAGGTCTTCCAGCTTCTGCTATCTACAGCTAATATATTTATCTCCAAATACCTAAAATACCCCACATCCTCAACAATCTTCTTCGGTCCTCCTATGAGAACCACTCCCTGCAGTTTTTCCTATTCACCGCAACTTTTATCACTAAAGTTATTAATCCTTGCTGCCCCATCTGTCTGCATCGTCTTCTCGTTATAGTTTCCCATAAACTTTATCTTATGGAGAGCTAAATATAGTTTTGGCTACATAGCTTAAGCAGATCTTGAGAGCTGATTATTATAGAAACTAATACCTATCCTCTATGAACTATGATAATAAGTAGACGAGAATAGTTTTTACAACTTAAAAAATTTACGTGTTTTGATACAATTTTAGTAATTATTGAATCACTTGGGTGTTACTTATATTCAACGGACAATTTTTTTTACAGAGGATAATTATTCCTAATTTTTTTTACAGGGCATAATTGTTCTAAGTTCTCTGATTTTTACAATCTAACAGTTTATGATTTATAACAATCAGGGTTATAATTAAAACTAATTTTTCACGATTAGTTGCATAGCGGTTTATAAGCAGGATCCGCACTTCCCACCTGATTATTGTCAACAGAAATAATATCTTAACAAAAACCAGACGCAGGTTACTAGTAATACCTTACAATCATTTATGCTAACGGTAAAGATGAGTAACAGAATTAACACAGTTGCACACCACTATAGAAAAATTATTCCGAATGCAGAATGAAAAAAATAAAAACGAACGACATATTTGGTTCCAGAATCTACAACTTTCAATTAAAATTTAAGTTTGATAGTACTTTATGAAAGGTAAACTACCACTTTAAATTGTATTAGTCGTTATTCTCAAACAGTAATATCTGTAATTCTAATATATATATGAAGCTTCTGTTAGCTAAAGATATTAGTTTCAAATATTTTAATTGATTTCATAGAACTACTAAATCAACATAAATTCCATGGAATTACACCAAAAGAGTATAAACTATATACATTTTAAATTTTAGTAAATGCTATTTTAGCAGAAATTTATTGCTACAGCAACAATATTCCCAGGATGATGAGCTGTGAAGCTTGAAAGCGCTAATCGGAATAATTTTTCTGTAGTGGTGTGCAACAGTGTTAATTTTGTTTGTTTCCACTAACACAACTTTATTAATTAAAAAAAAAGGTAAAGATCAGATCTAATGGACACAAAACTGTTTTTCATGAGTCTGTTGTACACCTACTAGTAGTTTTTGATTTTTAACTATCAGTTTTAGTTTGTGTATTCAGAATAATCTTAATTTTAACAAATAATTCTGCACAGTTGTTTAATCTCGATGTGTATTACAGGTTTTTCTTTTACAAGAGTAATAAATTACGTTAAAGAAACATTGGTAAACTACAAACATAATTAGCTAACAATTGTATTAATTTAAGGCGCAATTAATATCTGTTTATTAGCCTATTTGAGAAGAGAGATAGAAAACAGGTTTCGTACTTTTTGAAATAATTATCACATGAACAGTAACTGTTAATTAATATCGTATTATAGGCCTACTAAGTCAACACAGAAGTGTTTACAGAAGTAAGTCAGTGTTTCGATTTACATAGCGATACATAATGTAAACTTTCTATACTGTGTACAATGTTTGTTCTACGTAACAACATTGACGAACGTTTTGTTAGTATTCATGTATTAGTTTCAATGTTGGTTTATAAACTACGTGTCATCTCCTCTCAGTCAACAGTCAGTAGATTCTTCCAGCATTGCTGTATATTTTACATCATTGATAAATTCTTTTTAATGTACAACTTATAAAAACTCTATGAGATTCATAAACCATTTTGCGCATGATGGCTTGACGTTGAGATATTTGGTTGTCAAAAGTATTGTTACATTACATTAGCTATTTATAAATTTCCATATACTATTTTACAACTTTACGCATTAACAATTTCTGTAGCGCAATTATTGTTTCTTTTTTCCTTTTTCTATTTTCATTACGAATTAAATCAGTTTGTCGTTACCCGATCCTGTCGATCTCTTTGTGTGTGCGTGTGCGTGTGCGTGTGTGTGTGTGTGTGTGTGAGAGAGAGAGAGAGAAAGAGAGAGAGAGAGAGAGAGAGAAAGAGAGAGAGGGAGAGAGAGAGTGAGAGAGAGAGTCTTTGATGTCCTCTAGAATCTTTCATGTGTAGGCCTATATGCTTTAGCCTCGCCAGATGTTCTGCTGGGTTATCAAGGCGTGACAAATGATACTGACATTCAGACCGCAATTATCTGCGGGACCACCAAAGAAAATGGTCTGTCAGAGTTCGAAAATATGTAGTCTACTCTTCCATTCTTGTTAAAGATTGATTAAACACGCCCAAACCTCTCCCAGGATTGTTAGAAGAGTCTTAGTATCATTTCAACAATCTGGCAGTAATTTCCCGATGTCAGTGATTGGCATTTAGTATAACACTTATTTAAAATCCAATTGTTGTAGACGGTTTATAACGTTTTACTCTACATCACAGAAATTATTTTTTGTATGGTGTAATTAATTCACAACCGGAATGAACTTTTTAACTTGAATGAAAAATTAAAAGATCACAACAACGGTGGGAAGAACACTTAGAAAGAATGTCAGATTCCAAACTGGCCAAATACGTCTGGAAATACAAACCGTATAGGACACAGGTATGTGGGTAGACCCAAGAACGGCTAAAAATAGACCTCGAACCTCGAATAAGGTACGATCCTCTTCGTCTCGTCCCGTCTACAAGATTCAATTGTCAAAAATTAATATTGTCCCACGGACAACGAACCTGGTTTCTGTTGAACAATTCTTCTAGTCTCTCCAGGAATTCTAGAGGGCTTCTGCGATATTCTTTAAAATTGTTTATATGGCTGCAAGAATGTAAAACGCTGACAAATGAAGTTTTTACCGTAAGATTTGTAGGAACTGCATAACAAAACTGCTTTGTTATCTATCCATTTAACAACTACCACCTTTTTATTATTGTCGAAATTCCTGTGAAGGGTGGCAAACATTGGAGACGTTCACGGCTGGAGGATCTCTGAAGGCGGAACGGAGAGCACCTTGCATTTGCCGTGTTGTGAAGATGATGAACTATATTATACTGAGCGTATACTTATCCAGATCGCATTGGTACAATTCGTTTTTAATTTGCATTATCCAGTTTTGCATATTTTGCGTAAAACGTAAATTTTTTTATGTAAATATTTTTCCCGCCAGTACAGGTCTCACGCATCAAACTGTTATACTAGTTGCTCACTTTATGCACTATACTGTTTACGGATTACACTTTTGCTCGGTCTTACCCCTCGTGACGTCGCATCAGCTAACACACACCTGCACTATTTATACCATACAGGTTGTCCATTAACCTTTTCACACTTTTTTGGTTGTCATAAATTTACATCTGCGTCTCTGTCCATTCTACATGTATTGTTGTACTGTATATACTCCATCAATTACACAGTCAAAAGTCACTCATATTATATCGTTTGTCTACGTCTATCGACTTGAAACGTCTCCTATAGCCTATACTTAACTTTTTCGACAGTCATTAAAGAAACCACATTTTCAGAAACACAGACCAAGAGTCATTTTTGGGTTTTTTAGTAACTCTTTAGTGACACGTTTTCATCATGGGTATGCTATTGTTATGTTATATGCCTATCGTTTTCTATATGTTGCCTATAAACAAATTATTTGCATTAGGCCTACCACGTCTTTGCGAAGTATATTTAAGAGTAAATTCATAAATACATTTGCTATAAAACACAAAATTAATATATTATGTGTGTGTGTGTGAGTGTGTGTGTGCACTTGCTTACGTAAGTGCGTGCGCGAGCTTGTATATTTTACAATCCGAGTACTGAAAAAAGATACCTATACTCTAAAATGGCATTTACTAAAATTTAAATTGTATATAACTTAGTTTGTAACTGTTTGGTATAATTCCATAGTGTGTATATTGATTTAGTAATTCTATGAAGTCAATTACAATTTTTGAAACTTATATCTTTAGCTCACAGAAGTTTTATATACCCTATATATCACAATTACTGATATTACTGTTTGAGAAATACATTTCAAAGTTGTAGTTTACCTTTCATAAAGTACAATTAACCTTTTTAATTGAAAGGTTAAGATACAAATATGTCACAGACTCGTCCGTCCTTATTTTCTTCATTCATTTAAATATATAATCCTTACAGCCACGGAAAGCTAAACGTGAATAGTTTGTAAGTCTAATTTCTGAGGCCCTATACCTTTATACTTGAATATACTGTATTTTGTGGTATTCTACATAATTAAAGAAATGTATATTCATCTTCATACAAAATTATATGTAAGACGTACCGTTCCGTTTATATACTTTGTTTTGTTGCTATTAAATTTGCTTACCACACACACACACACACACACACACACACACACACACACACACACACACACACACACACACACACACACACACACACACACACACACACACACACACACACACACACACACACACACACACACACACACACACACACACACACACACACACACACACACACACACACACACACACAGAGGTATATGATACGATGTACAGGGGTCTCATAGACTAAGAAATCGGTTGAATCGTATATTGGAATGCTTCGGATTTATTAATGATATTATCAATTGCATTACGTTACTTTAATACTGTTTATGATAACAAAATCAAACTAATTGTACTGTACTCTCTCCGTTGAGCTATTTAAAATTGTTAAAACAATTTTCTCTTATATTCAAATACAGAAATTTTTAATTTATATGAGGTCTTTTTTCTTTTAGATAGTAAGTGTTTTTTAATAAATTTATAACAAAATAAATTCACTTTCCTTTAATATGAAAGACAAGATGTCGATGATCCAGTCTGGAAGGCAGGTGTCAGTTGTTACTTCTAGATATCGTTGCGATCTCCTCCTGTTCTCCGGCGTTCAAGGTCGTTCTCGGTTTGAATACTTCTACAAATATTAGTTAATTAATTTTAACTGTAATTTATTTCATGTATTAAATGTACACAATGCTCCAGCAAACTTCAAATGTCTTTTTTAATGCCTATGCGGATAACCTTGTGCTTTACCGGATTAGTAATATTAAATAATCCACTAGCGTACTTTGTGACTTGTGTTCGTACGCTTTCGTAGACAAATCGCCTAAACTGGAGCAGCACGACCACGCGTTATCAAGTTCAGAGACAGACTGAATTTGACGATACGAAGTACAAAATCAACGGAGATTTTAACCAATTTCTCGAACGTTGATTGGCTGCTATATTCCCTTTCTATGCGTCTTAAGTAAAGATAACTTAAGATAACTTTTGTATAATATTGTCAAAGCGCAAATTCTAGGCTGTCAAAAAAAAACTAGTCTAATTTTATTTTTTTAAAGAAAAAAACTCATATATTTAGTTCTTTAATTTATGAACAAATATTACCACTCGATAGCTTTTTTATGGGTATTCTGGTGTAAGTCTCATGTCAGAATTTTTATTTTTACGAAAGTCATTTAATTTAATATGTTTTTAATAATTATCCAGGATCATAGTTACATACTCTCGCACACGTCTACTCGCCATATGCCTACGCATATTTTCGCATCACTTCACAACACTAATTTTTTTTGCTGTCAAAGTTACTTAAATATAAAAAATTTAACGTGTATATGTATTGTCTATCATTCAATGTCCAACCTACAGTCTTTACTTAGACAAATTTTGATTGCAACATACTATCACACGCCCTGAGTTACAGGGTTAGATGTAAATTACCATTTTATATGCATATTCTACCTATTGCAATATATTGCAACAATACATATATTTGCATATTTAACCAGGTCAGAGTTTTGTAAGTAATTAGTATACAGAGAGTACTATAAATATTTTTAAAAATTAGTACGTGTAAGTACAGGCTATATACATGTTGAAGCCTGTCAGAAGTCAAAACACCTGGCCCGACTGAATGTTTACAGTGTATGTCGTATGTATGTGTATCTGTGTGTGTGAGCCAGCTCAGACCTGCATTATTCTGGGACAGGGGAGATGACTTTTTGGTTTGTATTCTTACGATGGTCTCCTTGATCGTCGTATGTTACAGTGGAAAAATCAAAATACAAGACACCAATGAAGTCACTAAAAACCAGTTTTAATTATCACAATTAATAGTTTGTATCGACAAGTTATTCAACAAGAGTATTCTCATACAGCAATTTAAAGTTAATCTGTCCACACAAATAATAATGTCAACTATAAAGAATTCCGCTACTTTTTACTAATACACCACGTGAAACGCACTGTGTACATCGCTCGACAATTACTCGAACCTCACTTGAATAACTCGCCACTTAAACTGAAACTAGGCATCGCTGAATGCTTATATTTATACCTCTCTGAGATTCTAGAATAATCCATAATACGCGTCAACACTACACTAGAGCGTAATTACAACATTACAGCTGGTTCTGCTGGGATAGCCGAGAAACATGTAGAACGTTCTGTAATTCCATAACAGTATTATTAAATCACGTATTGGTATGATTAATGAAAATAAATAAATATGTTTTTTAACTGTTACAAAAGATATCGCAATTCTAAAATATCGGTATGGAGAACCATACATGACTTCCATGTTCTAAGATTTATATTTAAAATCATATTCGAAATGAAATATTTCCATAGAAACTACGTCTTTCTACTTATTGCTTCAGCATTAACCACGGTACTGTGGTCACTAATGTATACCACCTCACGTTTTCGCACTCGATTTTCACCGATGATGGCAGTCGATGGCACTGCCGAAAAGTCTGGTTTTGCAGAAAACATTGAACTACGGCTAAAGAGCCCGGGAAGCAATTTTAACAAAAAACTACTTCTTTGTTGCCGATAACGTAGTACACATATAAAAAATTCTGCCCTCCACCTTCAACTATAATTTTTAATAATAGAAAATTACCCCCACCCCGTTCACCTAACCTCTTCATTTATAGATATTTCATCTACGTTTCTACAGTGGAATACTATGAGCTTCTTATCAGGATACTTTATTTATAAAAATTAAGTACTTTACTCTTGTTAAATCATAAAATGTTTCAGGTAAACTACCCCTTTCTCTTAACCGAACTTCTCCAAAATCAACAGACCTTCCGTCCTCTACAATTCAGGGAAGCATGCAAAAAAATATTTGATTCTGTTTGAATGTGCGGCAGTTATCGTTCGTCATGGAAACATTTCTCTTGTTATAACATAAAATGTTGCAGGTAAACTACCCCTTTCCCTTAACTGATCTTCACCAAAATCAATAGTCCTTGAGCTCTCTGCAACTCAGGAAAGTGTGCAAAAAATTATTTGATTCTCATTGAATTTTCGGCAGTTACCATTCGTCATAAAAAAATTACCCTTTTTAAAACATAAAACGTTCCTGATAAACTACCCCTTCCCTTAACCAATCTTCAACAAAATCAACAGACCTTGAGTTCTCTTTAGTTCAAAAAGGTATGCAAAAACCTAGTTGATTCTGTTTGAATTTACGGCAGTTATCGTTCGTCATATAAAAAATTACCCTTGTTAAAACATAAAATGTTGCTGGTAAACTACCCCTTTCCATTAACCGATCTTCACCAACACCAATAGGTATTGAGAACTCTACAATACAAAGCTGTATGCAAAACATCATTTGATTCTGTTTGAATTTGCGGCTGTTATCGTTTACTATGGAAAAAAATTACCCTTGAAAAAAAACGTTGCTGGTAAACTACCCCTTTCCCTTAACCGATCTTCACCAAAAACGACAATTCAGGGTACTCTACAATTCAGGCTTGTATGCAAACAATTATTTGATTCTGTTTGAATTTGCGGCTGTTATCGTTTGCCATAGAAAACACCCTTGAAAAAACATAAAACGTTGCTGGTAAACTACCCTATTCCATTAACCGATCTTCACCAATAACAGTAGGTCTTGAAAACTCTACAATTCAGGGCTGTATGCAAAACATTAGTTGATTCTCTTTGAATTTACGGCAGTTATCGTTCGTCACAGAAAAAATACCCTTGTTAAAACATAAAACGTTGCTGGTAAACAACCCCTTTCCCTTAACCGATCTTCACCAAAAACAATAGGTCTTTAGTACTCATCAAAACAGGGCTGTATGCAAAACATCATTTGATTCTGTTTGAATTTGCGGCTGTTATCGTTTACCATAGAAAAAGTAAAAAATTACCCTTGATAAAAAACCGTTGCAGGTAAACTACCCCTTTCCCTTAACCGATCTTCACCAAAAATGACAGATCTTGAGAACTCTGCAATTCAGGGCTGTATGCAAAATATTATATGATTTTGTTTGAATTTGCGGCTGTTATCGTTTGCCATACAAAATACCCTTGATAAAACAAAAAACGTGGCTGGTAAACTACCCCTTTCCCTCAAACGATCTTCACCAAAAACAATAGGTCTTTAGTACTCAAGAAATCAGGGCTGTATGCAAATACGTATTTGATTATGTTTGAATTTGCGGCTGTTATCGTTTGCCATAGAAAATACCCTTGTTAAAACATAAAACGTTGCAGGTAAACTACCCCTTTCCCTTAACCGATCTTTACCAAAATCAACAGATCTTGAGAACCCTAAAAGTGAGGGCTGTATGCGAAACACTATTTGATTCTGTTTGAATTTGCGGCTGTTATCGTTTGCCAAACAAACAAAATTACCCTTGATAAAAAAAAACCGTTGCTGGTAAACTACCCGTTTCCCTCAACCGATCTTCACCAAAAACAATAGGTCGTGAGTACTCTACAAATTAGGGCTGTATGCAAAAAATTATTTGATTCAGTTTGAATATGCGGCTGTTATCGTTTGCCATAGAAAAAAATCTACACACAGACACACACACAGACACTTTTTGAAAAATGACTTTTTTTCATGTTTTGAGTGTAGTAGAATCATATTCTGCAATAATCTCGAACACGATTTTTTTTGCCATCACCATACTTCCATTTCCTTAAGGAACATGGAAGTAAAACGCCATTAGTATAAGTAAAGACGACTACAGGTTGCCGTCATAATTATTTCATATCATCAACGTCTCACTCCTTTTTTTAAATTTAAGTTTATTGTGAAGCCACATATACTCAACGCAACGAACATTCAAAAAACCTACGACCTAGCCGGTGATTAACACTATACAGTTGTGTTGGGTACATGGGCTGAAGTGTATTCATTGTATAATACTTGTAACCTTGCAATGTATAAAAATTGAAATTACAATTACTTCTGCAAGGTTAATATTCTTATTTTTTATCGATTTATTCTGCAAGAATCTTAACGAGTTAATTATAAATATAAGCTGTATATTGTGCTGCTGTAAAATACAACGTTACATAAACCTTAATAAAGTAATAGAAATTTATAAAATATGTAATTTTGTTATATTTAAAAAAAGCAATAAATCTTTAGACTATATTAGATTCGGTAGAATGTCTGAATCTATAGTGTAATTTTGAGAATTTTGGTTAATGCTTTGAAATAATAATAATAGTAATAATAATCAATGCTTGCACTCTTTTAATCTCCATCGGCCCCGCCAGATTCGAAGTATTTATTCGCTTTACATGGCCATCCCAAATTCTATTCGGTTGCTTCCCGAAATCAAAATCCATCTTTTTTTACCTTTATCCTTGTTCATCTCAACATATGTGGCTGATTGGGGTGCTTAGACGTAATTAGAAAAAAACGTATGGCAACGTAGAGTTGCCCGTACTGTCTTCATCATGGAGTTCCATATGAAGTCCTCTCGTAAGGCCAGGTGAGATATGTAGGCAGCAGCATGCGCTAAGCTACTATGGCAGGCCCATATTATCTCGTCGATTAAGTGTTGAGGTATGAGAATCTTCCACCGATCATCCATCAGCTTATACAAACATTTTTTTCCACCTTATATCGCGGATGATCTAGCTGCTGTAGACTGTTTTTCCTAAGAACTATGCTTGAATCCTAGTCCTGCTCGGCGTCTAACTTACACAGTTCCTGTTTTAACTCCTATGGGATCTCACATTTAATTGCTACAATTTTAACATCAGTGTTTTCATGTTTATTTAATTATTATTATTTATATCATTATTATCATCACTGCCAGTTCTCTCGACATTTATATTAGGTATAGTTATCGCAATAACGTCATTTTTATCCATAGTGTACTTGTCTATAGATTCGTTTAGTTTAATATTATACAGTTTATTATTTTATTTTACATTCCATTATTTGTTCATATAAATCAAGTTTCGTTTGGATATTCTGCAGGAGGTAAATTCCAATAATAAAATTCCTAGCTCCATTCATCTTTGCCTCCATAGGCATGTACATTTGCCTATCTATTTTTATTTAGTGCTTATGGTAGTCTGCAACTGTGTATTATTTACAGACAGTATTGGTAATCGCTTTAATTGTTGTTTATTCTTATTTACAAATTTATAATTTCTGACAGATAATTCAGCACCCGTGTCTATTAGTATCTCCGTATACACTCCATTCACTCTAGCTACAATAGTAGAACGCATATTTTTATGCATACAGTTATTAATTTTTTCCTGATTATTTACGTTTTATCCTGATCTTCTAACGATTTATGAAACAACTAATCTTACACATCAGCTGGGCACACACCATTAACATTAAATATCTTAACTAAATGAAAAATATATTGTAATAACCGTCTGTGACTTCTCGTATATGATGTCCTTTCCTATTGCGACATGTTTCGAGACACTTGTCCCATTTTCAAAGCATAAAATTTGTAGCACATATCATTCACTTATATCAGTATACTTGTCAAACGTTAAAATCCATACGTTATGATGACCACAAATAGCACATTTTAACATAACGAACTATATTATTTTTTGTAACATGAATATGCACATCGGGCAAACAGTGTACACTGCGCAGTGACCTACCGCGCATTGACCACAATTGATTCTTGTTATCTTAGTATCTCAACGCGGTGTCGTACAATATATTAGATTTGAATAATAACTGGTCGTTCAAAACGTGTGGCTTGGTACTAGTGTCCCTGAACGCTTTGTACACCTCAAATTCCTCGAGTGCGTTCATATAAAAAAACTGTATTCCTACTAAAAATTAAATATCTTACTGACATTGATATTTCTGTTACTAAATTCCTTATAATTAATTTCATTTCTTCTACTAATATCGTTTTTTACTCTGTTTTGTTTAATTATGAATACTGTGGATGTATTAAGTTTATGAATTTTTTTGTTTTATTTCGGTTTTGTTTGTGTCCAGTTTCTGTGTGTACTTGGATCGATTAGGGGTTTCATAAGATCATAGGGACCTGGACCTTGACTTTTGCAGCCTATATCTTCCTATTGCAATAGCAGTACCAACAGATCTTCCAACCGGCTTATCTCTCTGGTCATCACAGCGACACAGATGTTCTGATCAAAGTGATATGCCAATTTATGGATTAGTCCAATTTCGGTAAGTGGTATATGCAGGTATTTCGCTTTCGCCACTTGTTCAATCACATATTGCTCCTTTGTTTGTCGCCCATATTTGTACTTACCGAATTCCAGTCAATCACGTACTTTGCACTGAATATCTTGATTCCAGTACCTGGCTTCATATTCAGTGTTGCTGTATTTTAAAATGTTAATACTTAATTCGTAGGCAAAGTAATTAAATAACACTTGTAGGCCAGCACAAAAGTAAGACTTACCTTTTTTTTAGAGGGGAAAACTTGAAACCCCCCTTTTATTTTATAAAGTTTTTATGAAATTTATTTTATTTTATTTTATTTTATTTATATTTATTTTATTTATTTATTTTTTTTTAATTTAAAGGGGAGAGACATAATATTTAAAACTAGGTATTGAACCTAGAGGAAGCATAAAGTGTGCAAAGACATAAGCTACAATTTCAGACATGTCCACTGGGTAGATGACAGGACTTGCAAATGAAAAAACTCTCTATCAACAATAACAAGTGCAAGATTTATTTGGCGTCCAGTCACATACGTGATATAATAAAGGTATAATGGAATAATTGCCAAAGAGTAAAATTGA
This sequence comes from Magicicada septendecula, assembly GCA_034769895.1. Classification (NCBI taxonomy): domain Eukaryota; kingdom Metazoa; phylum Arthropoda; class Insecta; order Hemiptera; family Cicadidae; genus Magicicada; species Magicicada septendecula. Next base: position 292,385,284 of record CM068367.1, read on the forward strand.
AATACATTTACATCTCTATGTTATACATCACTGCATTACCGACTGATAAATGATTGACAATAATTAACTAAGTGATATGCATAATCCCCTTAATTCAAAAAAAATTGACTGGCATGCATCGTTACATACATACATTATTCTACAACAGCATAATATTATGAGTGACTGCTTAATACAGTGATATCTGGTATTTGATGCAACACTATGTCAAAGATAAACATTATAGTATTTAATATTTGATATTTGAAGTTTAATGTTAAATTTGCTAGCTCTTTCTACAATTCTTTCAGCACATGTGTTATAACATCATTAATATTATTATATTCCCCCTTTTGAAAATTACACATAAACACATACAAAATACATATAACACACACCCAATTCCTGCACTAACCCTCTCGCAATAACCCTTCGCATTATATATATATATATATATATATATATATATATTTTACAAGCAAAACCAAGCTTAGAAATTCACACAGTTAGTGTCACATCTAAGGTGAGAATTCATGTAATCACAAGAAACTGATTTGCCCCCAACAGAACAAGATGACTTGAAATTTATAAGTTAATACATCATCAACAATTTTGAATCAAAAACTCCGAGAACTACGGCATAATCATAGTTAAAGCCACAATACATGAACGAAAGTCAGACACCCTTAAGTTCTGAATTATGCCCACATGGCAGGACGGGATTATGCAGGACATAACCAATGCTCAGATACATAGAATACCAAAAAAAAATTGGGAAAACTAGAGCTGTTCATCAAGGTACATGTGTATGTGCAATTCCCTTACATAGTATAAGAATTTTGTAAAATGTTACATAAGGTGCTTAGTTGTATTCAATGTCCGAACATGCAGACACAAAACTCAACATGTGTGTTTACAGATCTTGTGCAAGTTAAATGTGGGGTATTATAAGTCTGTTTCCAAGAGCGTCTGCCGATACACAGTATTGTGGTAGATGATAGTGGTGAATATAAATAGAAAGATCACACCTGGATAGTCCAATGTAACTAGGTGGCCCTGTGGCTAGGATGTAGCTTGTAGCCTGGACTGACAACTCCTGGGGGCAGAATTTCTCCAAGTGTGTGTCTGTCTCCCAACTGACGGCATCTCACGGCTCATGTAGCTTGTAGCTTCTCTGCACGAGGGGTTGACAGATGTTCGGCCAACCCCGACACCCATCTCGCCATTGGTCGAGCACCTAAGACAGGCAATTTGCTGTATGTGTCATAAAGAACATAACATCATCACAGCTCGCACACACACCACAATTATAATAAGGAGAAAACACATTTTAATATTTATCAGGGCACCAGAACCTCTTCACAACTTATTTTTATTAATAATTTGCTCGGACCACAAGATGTGCCTTATTTCGTCTTATAAATCTGATTTTTATAATTCTTTTTATAACCATAAAGTTCTTTTCTACCTAGGCTATTCTCATTAACAAACACTGAAGGGGGGCTGAGTGTAAGAAATTTTTAAAATTTTTATAAATGCTTCAATCGAGTCAATAAGTTACATTGACTTCAATTGTAATTTAATTCAATTGTACCCTAATTCATAGCTAACAACTCACGCACAAACAAGTTACCGTTTATTAAGAAAACCTGTAACACAAAATATTTTGAGGTTAATAGTTGAGTTATTATAAAAACTAAATGCATACCTGGAGCTTGCTTTAATCTATCTTGCCATAGTGGAGTACTTCAACCAGGCAGAACAGATCGGATACCGTCAATCGAGACCAGAGAAATTTCCTCGGTGAGGGTTGGAACAGAAATGAGGCCGATTACATCGCAATTTCCACCCACGAAACTTTGCTTCTATGCAGGTTAGTGCGTACAACAGCTGTGCCGGCCAACCAAATATTTGTCACTGCTTCTAACAAGCGGCTTATGTACACACAGCGACGACGCGCGATACGTGAGCATTGCATGACGTCGAGAACGCGCCAGTTTTTAAAAGAAAAGATACACGCCCATGCAACCGAGCTTCGCGTTTTAACCGAGCGCCGAACAAAGTACGGCACACCCTCACCCCAAAAGGGCAACATGGTTGCCCCAAAACTTAACATGGTCACTACACGACTGCTGTGGGATTCCTGGGAAACCTCAGACATCTATGCACTCTTGGTGGGTTCAGTGTCTCAGGGAAACGAAAGACGCAGAAGGAAGGAGTGTAAGTTATGCCAGTGTGTGTGTCTGAAAGAGAAAGTGTAAGTGTGCGTCCTGTATGCTCGCCGGGCCCTGGTCCGCATGCAGAGATAAGGAACAGAAAGAAAAGGAGAAAGACAAGAATCGCTGGCGCCAGCTCTGAGTACTGACCACCCAAGGCCCCCTAAAATCAACAACTGAGACCCAGGAACCAAACAACATCCCCAACGGAACAACGACTTTGCCACCACTCACACCTATGTCTTATGGCAAAACTTTAGTTTCGAGATGTGAGTGGTTATCCTCTCAACATCCCCACCGGGATCACCCAATTTTACCGTAACGGGCGACACAAACCGAAGAATTCGGTATGGTCCCGACCAACGATAACACAGTTTAGCGTCCCTTCTGTCTATGGCTGAGCTTATCGGATGGCTCTGGCAGTAGACCAGATCGCCAACCTTAAAAGGGTTTGGAATTCACCCCTGATTATAGCGACTACGGACGCGCTCGTGCGCACGAAGCAATTCTTCCGGGCCTCCTTCCATCTATCCACCGTCTTAATGTCCGGATCGCTAGGTAGAAGATCCTCAATGTTCCACAAGTTGGCCAAGGGAAGAGTCGGCGAGAAACCAAACATAACCTTAAATGGTACGGCCTTATGACTTTCATGTAAAGCCGTATTAAATGCCATTTGCAACCACTTTAGATTTTGATCCCAACAATCTTATTGTTCAGCGTGATAGGCGATAAGGGCTGAACGGAGATTCCGGTTGAATCTCTCCGCGTGGGATGGCTGAGGGTAGTAGGGGGAAGTGGTCACACGTTTGATGCCATTAGCGAAACACATTCGCCGGAAATCACTTGAGATAAACTGTGGTCCATTGTCCGAGACAATGGTGGCCGGAAGACCGAAATGCTGAAAAACATGGGTCTGTAGCACAAGGATGGTCGATCGAGCGTTTGCCTGTCGTAAGGGCAGTAGCCAGACAAACTTGGAAAAAGCATCCACACAAACAAGCAGGTAGGCATTACCTGACTTGCTACGAGGGAAGGGTCCCACGTAGTCTATGAATAACTTCTCCATCGGTTTGCTCGCCACATCAGATGACAATAAACCCAATTTGGTGTTTTGTGCAGGCTTACTCAAGCCACAGAGATGACATGCTTTCACACGAGCAGCTATGTCCCTATCCATGCCCTTCCAGATAAAATGTCTCCTAATACTGGAAATGGTCTTCGAAATTCCCTTATGTCCTCCTACTGGGGAATCATGATATTAACTGAAGACCATGGGCACGAGCTTGCTAGGCAGCACAATCTTCGGGGCACGTCCTTTTCGTTCTCTGCAGCACAGGACGCCCTTGGACAAGAAATATGGGGCCTGTACGTTACCCTCTTTTAGATGTTGGATGATCGGACCCAACTCTTCATCATTTAACTGATGGGGTAACACATCAGTGAAAGCCAAAGGAAAGTCCAGTAGAACAGAACAGGGTTGCTCAGAGTGGGCTTCACTGGGTTGGGAGAACATGCGTGACAAGGCATCTGCAACCACATTTTGAGTTCCCCTAATGTGTTGCACTTTGAATTTAAAGGATGATATTTTGACCACCCATCGTCCTATTTTACCCAGTTGCCGGGGATGAGCAAGAAGCCACGAGAGAGCCTGATTGTCGGTCTCGAGCAGGAACTCAGCATGTTCCAAGAAACGCCTGAACTTATCTAGAGCGTGCACGACAGCTAGACACTCTAGTTCATACACTGACGACTTCCTTTCTTGTTGGGTCAAAGTCCTGGATATAAACGCCACCTGCTGCCTAGCACCATCAACAACCTGGGACAGAACCGCCCCGAGCGCAACAGAACTCGCGTCCGTTTGTAAAATAAAAGGTTTAGAAAAGTCGGGCATCCGCAACACAGGCGGGGAGATGATTGCCTCCTTGAGGGTATCAAAAGCCTGCTGTTGCCTCTCACCCCATACAAATTTGGTTCCCTTTTTTCTGAGTTCATTTAAGGGAGCGGCGATCTCCGCGGCATTAGGGATGAACCTACGATAGAAATTAATCATGCCTACAAACCTGGCAATACCCTTCGCATCCCTAGGAGGAGGAAAATCTCGGATGCCTTGCGTCCTCTCCGGGTCAACCGTAACACCCCCGTGTGAGACAAGATGCCCCAAAAACGAAATACTATGTTGAGCAAATTTGACTTTTTTCGGATTGACAGTGAGACCAGCACTCCTCAACCGACACATTACCTCTTTCAGATGACACAAATGTTCTTCATAAGTTTTACTATAAACTAATAAGTCATCCAGGTAATTAAAAATAAATTTAAATTTGACATCATGAAAAACCGTGTCAAGAAGCCGCGTAAGGGTTTGGGCCCCCACTGCCAGGCCCATAGGTACCCTAGTGTACTGGTAAAGATTCCACGGCACGCAGAACGCCGTGTAGGGTCGGGTTTCTTGAGATAGAGGTATCTGATGATAGGCCGCATTGAGGTCAATGACGGTGAAGTATCTGGCCCCACTGAACCAATCGAAAGCAGAATGTAAGTCCGGAAGGGGAACAGAATCCACTTCTATGTTCGCATTTAATTTCCGATAATCAATTACCATACGCTGTTTATCCCCAGGCTTGGGCACCAGAAACGCTGGACTAGCATAACTAGAATTAGAAGGCTCAATTACCCCTTGCTCAAGCAATTCTTGAACATTCTCTCTTAGGACAGCCATTTTTGGAGGAGCGAACTTGTATGGGTGTGAACGTACTATGGTGGAGTCAGTTCGGCGGATTTTATACTCCAAAAGGTGTGTGAGCCCCAGGGTAGGAGTTAACACTGTAGAGAATTGCTCACACAGCTGATTTAAGGCATACTTCTGGGAAGGAGTGAGATGGTCTCTTGCTGAATCGGGACACTCTACCTCCAGGATACCTCCCTTAGCTCCCTGGTACCCAAGAAAAGGAATGACAACTTCCCGATTAAACTTGAAATAGCAGTGGTGCCCTTGAATGTCTAATACGAGACCACTCTTAGAGATGAAAGCGGCACCCACGATACAGTCGACTCCCAGAGCCGGAGAAACCAAAAATCGCCACACCCATGAAAAACCTTCGATTTTAATTTTAAAGGAAACCACCCCGGAGATGGGCAGAATTTCCCGCGATGCAGTCCAGCATACCACCGAAGACTGATCCGACCCTATTATAAAGCCCTGTTTTTCAAGGTCCGCACACACTCTCGATGAAATTATGGACCGGGCCGATCCAGAGTCAACTAAGGCTCTGAGTTGACCCTTTTTCAACTCGAGCAACAGGAAGGGGCATACTGAAGTGTAGTTGGAGACAGTTTGCAAGACCTTGAAGCCAGCAGATCCGGGACCTACTACCTGCCTGGGGTTAAGCAAATCTGTAACAGAATGACCTAACGGGGAAGACCTCCTCCGACTTATCTTCCCCGGGTATTTAAGTTTTTTCGGTTGTGTTCATTTCGGGAAGGCACCGGACGCTGTCTAGTATCGGGACAATAGCGTGCAATGTGGCCGGGCCTGTGACATCTGAAGCATACAGATTCACGAGCATCACTACTTTGAATGGCCGCAGACCGAGAACCCTGAGACCCGGACTGCCCTACACGTCGCTCGACTACTTGGCGATCCCCACTACGCCTAGCCTCGTGACCTCTAGTGTCATCGTTACCTTGAATGGTCTTGGACAGGACACATAGCCTGTCCCGATCGATAAAGCTCCGGGGATGTTCAGCAAATACTAAGCGTGACCGTTCTTGGGGAGTCACCCCTTCCAGAATAGTTTGGATAATTTCGCCCTCAGGCAACCCCAGTCTCAGGATCCTGGCTGCGTCCTTAATGCTTGAAATGAAATGTGCGAGGGCCTCCCCATTTGCTTGTACCCTGTGAAAATGCTTTTGCCTCAGCTGCTCGCGCAGCCTCCCCGGTATGAAAGCGTCCAGCACTTCCCTATGAAAATGGTCGATACCACCACCATCCCGAAGGGTGCTGGTCACCCGCTCAGCCATAGATCCCCTGTAGTACGGGTAAATGAGCTCGAGCAATGTCCGCCCCGACATCCCCGGAAAATCTGCCAACTGAAAAACAATCTGAAAAAATTTTAAAAGTCCTTCAACATCCAACCCATCCACTACTGGGAGGCGCTGAATGACCTCGGACAGAGGGTTTGGGAGCTTGTGATAGCTTGCGGCAGCCACCCCCGAGAAGGCAGGAACCGGCGCTGGAAGTTCTAATTTGGCCGCGGTCTCAAGAGAAGAGGGACCAGTATTCGCGTCCGCGGGGCGATGCTGGCCGAGAGAAAACTCTCGCAATGCCATCGTCACTTGTTCTCTAAGTGGAGTAATGGTTTTCTCTGATTCCGAGGAGGTAGCCTGTGATTCTGAATTCTGTAAGCGGCTTAATACATGCTGTAACCGCTGGCGCACCCTCTGTCTGGCCGTGGAGGTTGGTGCCGCCGACTGCAGGCCTTCGGCCAAATCTCTAAGTTCAGCGAATTTCTCCAGACACAGATCCACTTCCGCAGTGACATCAGTGAGTATCACTCTGCCGCTCGGGGCCTCACCGGAGGCCAGAGCCTCCCGCAGTTGCTTCCTCAACGAGGCGACCGTCTCTTGCGGTTTCCGACCCCGGAACCGGACCTCCCACTCGAGTTGGTCATCCACCGCACAATATTCACACACAACAATGTAAAGACAATAAACAAAAGGAAAACCAACAGGAAGAACTTGATCATTCAAGTGGCTCCAGAGTGCTCTAGCGATACGACGAGATGGGTGTATAATGAAGGCAGAGAGAGAGCTACGCGAAATGCCCAGAAGAGAACACAACTACACAAGACTACAAATCTAACTCACAATACACAATCCACAAGAAGTACACATAACATCCAAATAAACACCCATCAGTGCTGTTCCAGCAAATTCCAGAATCAATTCATGTTGAAATTGGTGCGTCACAATGTGCCCAACTTCCAATATTTCAACAGGATTTAACAATACATTACAACACCACGACATCTGGTCGGACCATAACCGCATTCATAAATCAATGTGACCCCAAATAGAATGGCCTCAATAAAAAAAAATCACTACATGACCGGGGGTGCTATAAAGACACGTTCACTCTACTACAGAACAAGTCCCAACCAAAAACAGACAAGTACTGACGGCACCCGATCATGCTCAAAAATTTTCTAAGATCCCAGTGTATGTCGGAATAATATTAATTAACTCACTTTCATGCTCAATATACCATTAACCACGCAATTATAAACCCTTACAGAACCTACCTTACACTCAACATCACAAAGTCATTATGCAAACACTAACACAAATTAAATTTAATCTACCTTTATTCATTTCTTATAAACTAGCATGTCATCCAGATTATTTACTTAATTAAACTGTTCAAAATTTCGATTAACTTCTTCTTTAAATATCTTTGACTCAGATAAAAAAAAATAATTTTGACACAATAATTTGCAAGTCCTAACGTCAGGTGACATGCCTGTAGCCACACCAAGTTTTATTTAACATCAATAAATGCAAATCCCCACAGATTCTAAAACTTCCAAAATTCAATGAATTAAGTGCTGACATAATGTTTACTACATATTCTGAATGCATATGATTATATAAATCCATTGAATCATAACCACGCTCTGATCTACCATTTGAAACCCCCCTTTTATTTTATAAAGTTTTTATGAAATTTTTTTGATTTTATTTTATTTTATTTTTATTTTTTATTTTATTTTATTTATTTTTTAATTTAAGGGGAGATACATAATATTTAAAACTAGGTATTGAACCTAGAGGAAGCATAAAGTGTGCAAAGACCCAAGCTACAATTTCAGACATGTCCACTGGGTAGATGACAGGACTTGCAAATGAAAATATCGGTATGGAGAACCATACATGACTTCCATGTTCTAAGATTTATATTTAAAATCATTTTCGAAATGAAATATTACTATAGAAACTACTTCTTTCTACTTACTGCTTCAGCCTTAACCACAGTACTGTGGTCACTAACGTATACCACCTCACGTTATCGCACTCGATTTTCACTGATGATGGAAGTCGATGGCATTGCCGAAACGTCTGATTTTGTAGAAAACATTGGAATACGGCCAAACATCCCGGGAAGGAATTTTAACAAAAACTACTTCTTTGTTGCCGATAACGTTGTACAATATATATAAAAAATTGCATAAAATTAATGGCTTGTATAAGTTAATGTTTGATCTCCATTAAGTATTGCTCAAGTTTCCAAAGTTTAAATATTATGATGTCCGTAATTAAAACATCAGAGCAGGTTTAGTGTGTATGAGGGTACACAGTGGACAAAAATGATCAACATTTCCTATTGAGCGTTGCTACAGTGTTCCTAGTTGCAGCGTTCCTATCAAGCTGAATCTACAGTGTATGTTTCACAGAACAAACACGCGAAAAAGAAGGAGCGCTCCGAAGTCACTCATCGACCCTCAGCATCTTGCAGAGGGTTCATTCACTAAAGACGAAAAGTCTGTCTATGAATCGTTCCTCTGTAAACACGTGCAGTTACACTGCCCAGCGATCCACAGGAAGCAAATCGCTATCCACGCTGGACACTTTTTCGGCTTGCACGCGTTATGTTGGTATTGGTTTCGGCACTTACCATTTAAAAAGCGTGCAAATGTAAGAAAATAAACATGAGTGAGGCCAGAAATGAAGCGAATTTTGTGTGTGTGTGTGTGTGTGTGTGTGTGTGTGTGTGTGTGTGTGTGTGTGTGTGTGTGTGTATGTCTTCCCTGCCTTTTTATTGCGGTAGTCATAATAATAAAATGGAAACGTAAACATTACATAACTGAGATATGCTTGCCTGCCACTAACGATATATTATTTTATACATGTATATTAACTCAAACATAATTTACATTAAAATGAAAAAATTCTAATTTTATTGCCTGGCAACAAAATTATATTATTTTTACTTCCATATTCCTTAAGGAAATGGAAGTATGGTGATGGCAAAAAAAATCGTGTTCCAGATTATTGCAGATTCTGATTGTACTACACTCAAAACATGAAAAAAAGTCGTTTTTCGAAAAGTGTCTGTGTGTGTGTCTGTCTGTCTGTGTGTAGATTTTTTACTTCCATATTCCTTAAGGAATGGAAGTATGGTGATGGCAAAAAAAATCGTGTTCGAGATTATTGCAGATTCTGATTCTACTACACTCAAAACATGAAAAAAAAGTCGTTTTCCGAAAAGTGTCTGTGTGTGTGTCTGTGTGTCTGTCTGTCTATCTGTGTGTAGATTTTTTGATATGGCAAACGATAACTGCCGCAAATTCAAACAGAATCAAATAATTTTTTGCATGTAGCCCTGATTTGTAGAGTACTCACGACCTGTTGTTTTTGGTGAAGATCGGTTGAGGGAAAGGGGTAGTTTACCTGCAACAGTTTTTTTTTTATCAAGGGAAATTTTTTTTTTTGGCAAACGATAACAGCCGCAAATTCAAACAGAATCAAACGATTATTTGCATACAGCCCTAAATTGTAGAGTTCTCAAGACCTATTGTTTTTGGTGAAGATCGGTTAATGGAAAGGGGTAGTTTACCAGTAACATTTTATGTTTTAACAAGGGTATTTCCTATGGCAAACGATAACAGCCGCAAATTCAAACAGAATCAAATAATGTTTTGCATACAGCCCTGATGTGTAGAGTACTCAAGACCTATTGTTGTTGGTAAAGATCGGTAAAGGGGAAGGGGTAGTTTACCGGCAACGTTTTTTTAACAAGCGTATTTCTATGGCAAACGATAACAGCCGCAAATTCAAACAGAATCAAATAATTTTTTGCATACGTCCCTGAATTGTAGAGGTTTCAAGGACTTTCGATTTTGGTGAAGATCGGTTAAGGGGAAGGGGTAGTTTACCTGCAACCTTTTACGTTTTAACAAGAGTAAAGTACTTGAAAATTTATTTAAACTTTTTGAAACAATGGTAATTGTTAAATATCGGTATGGAGAACCATACATGACTTCCATATTCTAAGATTTATATTTAAAATCATTTTCGAAATGAAATATTACCATAGAAACTACTTCTTTCTACTTACTGCTTCAGCTTTAACCACAGTACTGTGGTCACTAACGTATACCACCTCACGTTATCGCACTCGATTTTCACTGATGATGGAAGTGGATGGCATTGCCTAAATGTCTGGTTTTGTAGAAAACATTGGACTACGGCCAAATACCCGGGAAGGAATTTTAACAAAAACTACTTCTTTGTTGCTGATAACGTTGTACACATATATATCAGTGGCGAAGTTACATGGAGGCAATTGAGGCAATGCCTACTCTAAAAAATTCTGTAGAATAAAAATTATAAATACGTATGAACTACATAACGTAAAGATTATACATTGTTACTGCGACTGTCAAATTTATTAAACCGAAACGTGCTTTATTGAGCGACCGCTAGATGGTGACAGGTGAGATTCGGCATAGTTCGTTTAAAGCGGATGAGGCAACCTGAACTTGCCTCAGCGTTTTTTGTATACATCGTATGTAAGCAATGTAGTGGTGTGATCGGGAAGTGTAGGGAGGGGGGATTGTCCCGCGCTGTACACATAGAGCGTTGAGGCATGCCTCATTTCTGTGGTCCAAACAGTTAAGTTAAAGCGCCTGTGTTGTTTCTAAGTGTTTATTTTATGCGGTTATTAAAAGTGTCACTGTTATTCCGCTGAACTAACAGATGATCAAGATTGTTATTTGAATTATTTGTAACATTAAACATATATATAGAAACTAATCAAGTTTAAAAATTTGAAGTTCAATCAGTTGTATTATTGTGTATGACTAATACAAGGATTGTTCAATAGACACACGTATAGAGCTGTAAAGCATTTTTTATTCAACGATTTTAAAAGAAGTCTCCAATAACATTAAGACATGAGTTCCACTGTTGCGCTAACCTGTAGATTCCCTGCTAGTAAAATTCTTACGGCTGTTTGTGGAACCATTCGGTTACAGCAAACTCTACCTCAGCGTCCGATTTGACCCACCGTCATTTTAGTGATTCCTTAAAGAAAATTTTGGATAAGATTTTTGCCTACCCATTCATTAACTACTAGCTTCGCCAGTAAGCAAATTGATGTCCATTTTTTCGGCTTGCACGCGTTATGTTGGTGTGGGTTTCGGCACTTTCCATTTAAAAAGCGTGCAAACATAAGAAAATAAACATGAGTGAGGCCAGAAATAACGTGAATTGTGTGTGTGTGTGTGTGTGTGTGTGTGTGTGTGTGTGTGTGTGTCTTACCTGCCTTTTTATTGCCGTATTAAATGAAAAATATTATATTACATTAAAATGAAAAAATTTTAATTTTATTGCGTGGCAACAAAATTATTTTATTTTTAACAATTACCATTGTTTCAAAAAGTTTAAATGAATTTTCAAGTACTTTACTGTTGTTAAAACGTAAAAGGTTGCTGGTAAACTACCCCTTTTCCTTAACCGATCTTCACCAAAATCGAAATTCCTTGAGACCTCTGTAATTCATGGACGTATGCAAAAAATTGTTTGATTCTGTTTGAATTTGCGGCTGTTATCGTTTGCCATAAAAAATTACCCTTGATAAAAAAATGTTGCAGGTAAACTACCCCTTCCCCTTAACCGATCTTCACCAAAAACAACAGGTATTGAGTACTCTACAAGTCAGATATGTATGCAGAACATTATTTGATTCTGTTTGAATTTGCGGCTGTTATCGTTTGCCATAGAAAATACCCTTGTTAAAAAAACGTTGTTGGTAAACTACCCCTTTCCCTTAACCGATCTTCACCAAAAACAATAGGTCTTGAGAACTCTACAATTTAGGGCTGTATGCAAATAATCGTTTGATTCTGTTTGAATTTGCGGCTGTTATCGTTTGCCATAGGAAATACCCTTGTTAAAACATAAAACGTTACCGGTAAACTACCCCTTTCCCTTAACCGCTCTTCACAAAAAACCATAGGTCTTGAGAACTCTACAATTCAGGGCTGTATACGAAACATTATTTAATTCTGTTTGAATTTGCGGCTGTTATCGTTGGCAAAAAAATTTCCCTTGATAAAAAAAAAACCGTTGCAGGTAAACTACCACTTTCCCTCAACCGATCTTCACCAAAAACAATAGATCGTGAGTACTCTACAAATCAGGGCTGTATGCAAAAAATTATTTGATTCTGTTTGAATTTGCGGCAGTTATCGTTTGCCATAGAAAAAAAATCTACAGACAGACACACAGACACACAGACAGACAGACACACACACAGACACTTTTCGGAAAACGACTTTTTTTCATGTTTTGAGTGTAGTAGAATCAGAATCTGCAATAATCTCGAACACGATTTTTTTTGCCATCACCATACTTCCATTCCTTAAGGAATATGGAAGTAAAAATAAAATAATTTTGTTGCCAGGCAATAAAATTAAAATTTTTTCATTTTAATGTAAATTATGTTTGAGTTAATATCTTTTTATATACAGTGGAACTTGGTTATTACGGCCTCGGCTGTTACGTCAACTCGGGTGTAGCGTTATTTTGTCATAAGTCCGGTCAAACTGATATCTTTAACATTATAAAAATTCCCGGTTTTAACGTCACTAAATATTGTACTACTCTGTTATAGCGTCAAATATTTCTCAGATATTTTACTCTAAATTTCATATAAACGTATATATGTGCGCGCGCGCGCTAGCCCATGGCTACAGACATACATTGTATGCAAGCGATAAGCACTGTAACAGGACTGCCGGCGCCAGCCATTTTACGTGCTCCAACGGATGGCTAGATCGATTTAAGGCCCGACACTCGATTTCCTTTGCAAAAATTTGTGGTGAGGCAAAATGCGTAGATCTGAACGTTACAGGCGATTGGGTGCGTAACACTTGGCCAGAAATTAGACGATCATATAAAGATGAAGACATCTTTAATGGACATGAAGCCGGAATTTTTTATAAATTAACTCCAGATAAGACTTTCAATTTTAAAAATGAAAAGTGCGTTGGTGGGAAGCTCTCTAAACAAAGAGTTACAGTTTTTGTTTGTGCGAACATGACGGGAACCGAAAAAAGGAAACTTTTAGTTATCGGGAAAAGTTTGCATCCTAGATGTTTTAAAAACATCAAAAAACTTCCTGTAAGTTACACTGCCAACATAAAAGCGTGGACGACTTCTAGTATTTTTGAAGATGACTTCTGTACGTGTGTATGTCACTGAACTCCTCCATGTATAAAATAATATATCGTTCGTGGCAGGTAAGCATATCTCAGTTATGTAATATTTAGGTTTCCATTTTATTATTATGCCTACAGCAATAAAAAGGCAGGTAACACACACACACACACACACACACACACACACACACACACACACACACACACACACACACACACACAATTCACGTTATTTCTGGCCTCACTCATGTTTATTTTCTTACATTTGCACGCTTTTTAAATGGAAAGTGCCGAAACCCATACCAACATAACGCGTGCAAGCCGAAAAAATGGACATCAATTTGCTTCCTGTGGATCGCTGGGCAATGTAACTGCACATGTTTACAGAGGAACGATACATAGACAGACTTTTCGTCTTTAGGGAATGAACCCTCTGCAAGATGCTGAGGGTCCCATGAGTGACTTCGGAGCGCTCCTTCTTTTCCGCGTGTTTGTTCTGTGAAACGTACACTGTAGATTCGCAGCTTTATTCTAAGCAACGCTCAATAGGAAATGTTGAAAATTTTTGTCCACGGTGTACCCTCATACACACTAAACCTGCTCTGATGTTTTAGTTACGGACATCATAATATTAAAACTTTGGAAACTTGAGCAATACTTAATGGAGATCAATCATTAACTTATACAAGCCATTAATTTTACGCGTATTTTCTATATATACGTGTACAACGTTATCGGCAACAAAGAAGTAGTTTTTGTTAAAATTCCTTCCCGGGATATTTGGCCGTAGTCCAATGTTTTCTACAAAACCAGACGTTTCGGCAATGCCATCGACTTCCATCATCAGTGAGAATCGAGTGTGATAACGTGAGGTGGTATACGTTAGTGACCACAGTACTGTGGTTAAGGCTGAAGCAGTAAGTACAAAGAAGTAGTTTCTATGGTAATATTTCATTTCGAAAATGATTTAAAATATAAATCTTAGAATATGGAAGTCATGTATGGTTCCCCATACCGATTTTTTTCCTATGGCAAACGATAACAGCCGCAAATTCAAACAGAATCAAATAATATTTCGCATACAGCCCTGAATTATGGAGTTCTCAAGACCTATTGTTTTTGGTGAAGATCGGTTAAGGGAAAGGGGTAGTTTACTGGCAATGTTTTATGTTTTAACAAGGGTATTTACTATGGCAAACGATAACAGCCGCAAATTCAAACAGAATCAAAAGATTATTTGCATACACCCCTAAATTGTAGAGTTCTCAAGACTTATTGTTTTTGGTGAAGATCGGTTAAGGGAAAGGGGTAGTTTACTAGCAACGTTTTTTTAACAAGGGTATTTCCTATGGCAAACGATAACAGCCGCAAATTCAAACAGAATCAAATAATGTTCTGCATACATATCTGACTTGTAGAGTACTCAATACCTGTTGTTTTTGGTGAAGATCGGTTAAGGGGAAGGGGTAGTTTACCTGCAACGTTTTTTTTCTATGGCAAACGATAACTGCCGCAAATTCAAACAGAATCAAATAATGTTTTGCATACGTCCATGAATTACAGAGGTCTCAAGGAATTTCGATTTTGGTGAAGATCGGTTAAGGAAAAGGGGTAGTTTACCAGCAAACTTTACGTTTTAACAACAGTAAAGTACTTGAAAATTCATTTAAACTTTTTGAAACAATGGTAATTGTTAAAAATAAAATAATTTTGTTGCCAGGCAATAAAATTATAATTTTTCATTTTAATGTAAATCATGTATGAGTTATTAGTATAATGGATTAATTTACACTCAAAATGTACAAACAGAAAATTTTGTTACAAACATCTATATCATTCGTGGCAGGCAAGCATATCTCAGTTATGTAATGTTTACGTTTCCATTTTATTATTATGACTACCGCAATAAAAAGGCAGGGGAAACACGCACACACACACACACACGCACGCGCGCACACACACACACACACACACACACACACACAATTCGCGTTATTTCTGGCCTCACTCATGTTTATTTTCTTACATTTGCACGCTTTTTAAATGGTAAGTGCCGAAACCCATACCAACATAACGCGTGCAAGCCGAAAAAGTGTCCAGCGTGGATAGCGATTTGCTTCCTGTGGATCGCTGGGCAGTGTAACTGCACGTGTTTACAGAGGAACGATTCATAGACAGACTTTTCGTCTTTAGGGAATGAACCCTCTGCAAGATGCTGAGGGTCCATGAGTGACTTCGGAGTGCTCCTTCTTTTTCGCGTGTTTGTTCTGTGAAACGTACACTGTAGATTCGCAGCTTTACTCTAAGCAACGCTTAATAGGAAATGTTGATAATTTTTGTCCACGGTGTGCCATCATACACACTATACCTGCTCTGATGTTTTAATTACGGACATCATAATATTAAAACTTTGGAAACTTGAGCACTACTTAATGGAGATCAATCATTAACTTATACAAGCCATTAATTTTATGCATATATTTTATATATATATCAGTGGCGAAGCTAGTAGTTAATGAATGGGTAGGCAAAAATCTTATCTTAAATTTTTTTTAAGGAATCACTAAAAGGACGGTGGTTCAAATCGGACGCTGAGGTAGAGTTTGCTGTAACCGAATGGTTCCACAAACAGCCGTAAGAATTTTACTAGCAGGGAATCTACAGGTTAGCGCAACAGTGGAACTCATGTCTTAAGGTTATTGGAGACTTCTTTTAAAATCATTGAATAAAAAATGCTTTACAGCTCTATACGTGTTTCTATTGAGCAATCCTTGTATTAGTCATACACAATACTACAACTGATTGAACTTCAAATTTTTAAACTTGATTAGTTTCTATATATATGTTTAATGTTACAAATAATTCAAATAACAATCTTGATCATCTGTTAGTTCAGTGGAATAACAGTGACACTTTTAATAACCGCATAAAATAAACACACTTAGAAACAATACAGGCGCTTTAACTTAACTGTTGGACCACAGAAGTGAGGCATGCCTCAACGCTCTATGTGTACAGCGCGGGACAATCTCCCATCCCAGCACTTCCATATTACACCACTACATTGCTTACATACGGTGTATACAAAATATCGGTATGGAGAACCATACATGACTTCCATATTCTAAGATTTATATTTAAAATCATTTTCAGCCAAACAGCCAGGGAAGGAATTTTAACAAAAAAATACTTCTTTGTTGCCAATAACGTAGTACACATATAAAAAAAAATTATCCCCTCCCCCTTCAACTATAATTTTGATTTATAGAAAATTACCCCCAGCCCGTTCAACTAGCCACTACATTTATAGATATTTCATCTATTTTTCTACAGTGGATTATTAAGATCTTATCAGGATACTTTATCAAAATTAAGTACTTTACTCATGTTACAACAAAAAATGTTTCAGGTAAACTGCCCTTTCCCCGTAACCGATCTTCACCAAAATCAACAGACATTGAGTTCTCTATAGCTCAGGCACATATGTAAAAAATTATTTGATTCTGTTTGAATTTACGGCAGTTATGGTTCGTCATATAAAAAATTACCCATGTTAAAACATAAAACATGAGATTTATAAAACATATCTAAGATTTATATTTAAAATCATTTTTGAAATAAAATATTTTCATAGAACCTACTAACGCTGGGGAAATCTGAGGAGCCAATCAGAGTTGGGCCTACCTGTCACTCTGCTGAATTTGGTGGAAAGCCCTGTCACTGTCGTCAAAGTATCAGACTTGACAGGGTCCTCTTTTTCTGCAAAATGGGAGAGGCTTGAGATGGAGTGAGTGACATGGTCCCCACCTCAATGAAGAACCATGAGGTGGTATAAAAATATATTTAAATTTTGAAAACTGAAAATTCTTTTCTTGTTGTAAATATTTATATTTTATAATCAAAATGACTTTATTTTTGTTACCTGGCAACAAAATTATTTTATTTTAAACAATTACCATTGTTTCAAAAAGTTTAAATAAATTTTCAAGTACTTTACTCTTGTTAAAACGTAAAAGGTTGCTGGTAAACTACCCCTTTCCCTTAACTGATCTTCACCAAAATCGAAAGTCCTTGAGATCTCTACAATTCAGGGACGTATGCAAAACATTATTTGATTCTGTTTGAATTTGCGGCAGTTATCGTTTGCCATAGAAAAAAAAATGTTGCAGGTAAACTACCCCTTCCCCTTAACCGATATTCACCAAAAACAATAAGTCTTGAGTACTCTACAAATCAGCGCTGTATGCAGAAAATTATTTGATTCTGTTTGAACTTGCGGCTGTTATCGTTTGCCATAGAAAATACACTTGTTAAAAAAACGTTGTAGGTAAACTACCCCTTTCCCTTAACCGATCTTCACCAAAAACAATAGGTCTTGAGAACTCTACAATTTAGGGCAGTATGCAAATAATCTTTTGATTCTGTTTGAATTTGCGGCTGTTATCGTTTGCCATAGGAAATACCCTTGTTAAAACATAAAACGTTACAGGTAAACTACCCCTTTCCCTTAACCGATCTTCACCAAAAACAATAGATCTTGAGAACTCTACAATTCAGGGCTGTACGCGAAACATTATTTGATTCTGTTTGAATTTGCGGCTGTTATCGTTTGCCAAAAAAAAAAAAATTTCCCTTGATAAAAAAAACCGTTGCTGGTAAACTACCCCTTTCCCTCAACCGATCTTCACCAAAAACAATAGGTCTTGAGTACTCTACAAATCAGGGCTGTATGCAAAAAATTATTTGATTCTGTTTGAATTTGCGGCAGTTATCGTTTGCCATAGAAAAAAAAATCTACAGACAGACACACAGACACTTTTCGGAAAACGACTTTTTTTCATGTTTTGAGTGTAGTAGAATCAGAATCTGCAATAATCTCGAACACGATTTTTTTTGCCATCACCATACTTCCATTCCTTAAGGAATATGGAAGTAAAAACGCTGAGGCAAGTTCAGGTTGCCTCAATAAAGCACGTTTCGGTTTAATAAATTTGACAGTCGCAGTAACAATGTATAATCTTTACGTTATGTAGTTCATTCGTATTTATAATTTTTATTCTACAGAATTTTTTAGGGTAGGCATTGCCTCAATTGCCTCCATGTAACTTCGCCACTGATTTATATATGTGTACAACGTTATCGGCAACAAAGAAGTAGTTTTTGTTAAAATTCCTTCCCGATATATTTGGCCGTAGTCCAATGTTTTCTACAAAACCCGATGTTTCGGCAATGCCATCGACTTCCATCATCAGTGAAAATCGAGTGCGATAACGTGAGGTGGTATACGTTAGTGACCACAGTACTGTGGTTAAGGCCGAAGCAGTAAGTAGAAAGAAGTAGTTTCTATGGTAATATTTCATTTTGAAAATGGTTTTAAATATAAATCTTAGAATATGGAAGTCATGTATGGTTCTCCATACCGATATTTAACAATTACCATTGTTTCAAAAATTTAAATGAATTTTCAAGTACTTTACTGCTGTTAAAACATAAAAGATTGCCGGTAAACTATCCCTTCCCCTTAACCCATATTCACCAAAATCGGACTTCCTTGAGATCTCTACAATTCAGGGACGTATGCAGAAAAGTATTTGATTCTATTTGAATTTGCGGCTGTTATCGTTTGCCATGAAAAATTACCCTTGATAAAAAAACGTTGCTAGTAAACTACCCCTTCCCCTTAACCGATCTTCACCAAAAACAACAGGTCTTGAGTACTCTACAAATCAGGACGGTATGCAAAAAATTATTTGATTCTGTTTGAATTTGCGGCTGTTATCGTTTGCCATATAAAATACCCTTGTTAAAAAAACGTTGCTGGTAAACTACCCCTTCCCCTTAACCGATCTTCACCAAAAACAATAGGTCTTGCGATCTCTACAATTTATAGCGGTATGCGAAACATTATTTAATTCTGTTTGAATTTTCGGCTGTTATCGTTTGCCAAATAAAATATCGGTATGGAGAATCATACATGACTTCCATATTCTAAGATTTATTTTTAAAATCATTTTCGAAATGGAATATTACCATAGAAACTACTTCTTTCTACTTACTGCTTCAGCCTTAACCACAGTGCTGTGGTCACTAACATATACCACCTCACGTTATCGCACTCGATTTTCACTGATGATGGAAGTCAATGGCATTGCCGAAACGTCTGGTTTTGTAGAAAACATTGGACTACGGCCAAATATCCCGGGAAGGAATTTTAACAAAAACTACTTCTTTGTTGCCGATAACGTTGTACACATATATATAAAAAATATGCTTAAAATTAATGGCTTGTATAAGTTAATGATTGATCTTCATTAAGTAGTGCTCAAGTTTCCAAAGTTTTAATATTATGATGTCCGTAATTAAAACATCAGAGCAGGTTTAGTGTGTATGAGGGTTCACCGTGGACAAAAATTTTCAAAATTTCCTATTGAGCGTTGCTTAGAATAAATCTGCGAATCTACAGTGTACGTTTCACAGAACAAACACGCGGAAAAGAAGGAGCGCTCCGAAGTCACTCATGGACCCTCAGCATCTTGCAGAGGGTTCATTCCCTAAAGACGAAAAGTCTGTCTATGAATCGTTCCTCTGTAAACACGTGCAGTTACACTGCCCAGCGATCCACAGGAAGCAAATCGCTATCCACGCTGGACACTTTTTCGGCTTGCATGCGTTATGTTGGTATGGGTTCGGCACTTTCCATTTAAAAACCGTGCAAATGTAAGAAAATATACATGAATGAGGCCAGAAATAACGCGAATTGTGTGTGTGTGTGTGTGTGTGTGTGTGTGTGTGTGTGTGTGTGTGTGTGTGTGTGTGTGTGTGTGTGTGTGTGTGTGTGTGTGTGTGTGTGTGTGTGTGTGTGTGTGTGTGTGTGTGTGTGTGTGTGTGTGTGTGTGTGTCTTCCCTGCCTTTTTATTGCGGTAGTGATAATAATAAAATGGAAACGTAAACAGTACATAACTGAGATATGCTTGCCTGCCACGCACGATATATTTTCTCTTATACATGACTAGCAGAATACCCGTGCTTCGCTACGGAGTTTCACGTTGTACGTAATGAAAATGTTAGTTTAATTAATAATAAAGTTTAATTAAAGTAGGCATCTTAAAAATAAATAGCTGTTGCCCACAACTTCGTTCGCGTGGTCTTCAATTTAATGCGATAATATATTTAGAACAGAATCTATTCTATTGGGTTGCCATAGTAACCAGATATAATAGTTTTTTAAGACCGCAAAGGACCCCCCAGAGGATCGTATCGAAAAAAACACCTGTCCTATGTTGGTTCTCCCGTTGCGTAAAATATTTGTGCCAAGTTTGGTTGAAATCGGTCCAATGGTTTAGGTGGAGACGTGGAAGACCCCAAAGGACCCCCCAAAGGATCGTATCGAAAAAACACTTGTCCTATGTTGGTTCTCCCTTTGTGTAAAATATTTGTGCCAAGTTTGGTTGAAATCGGTCCAGTGGTTTAGGAGGCGATGTGGAAGACCCCAAAGAACCCCCAAAAGGACCCCATCGAAAAAACACCTATCCTATGTTGGTTCTCCCATTGCGTAAAATATTTGTGCCAAGTTTGGATGAAATCGATACAGTGGTTTAGGAGGAGATGTGGAAGAAACCTTCGCGGACATGCGCACAACAACTCACCGAAGTTTCATCGCAATCGGATGAATGGTATAGGAACGCATACGGGACAAACAAAGAAACATTCATTTTATATATAAGATGTAAACTATACCACTTACTTGACATAAACCGTGATAGCTAAGCTAATGTACAACATATATGTATTAATTATACACATAAATGTTCCTCGATGGGCACTCTATCTATTGGCGAAAACTTGAATAAAATCCGTTCAGTACTTCCTGAGATTAGCGATTTCAAACACAGAGAGAAAACGGACCGACGTTACTTTATACTATGTACAGATTTACATTAAAATGAAAAAATTATAATTTTATTGCCTGGCAACAAAATTATTTTATTTTTAACAATTACCATTGTTTCAAAAAGTTTAAATGAATTTTCAAGTACTTTACTCTTGTTAAAACGTAAAAGGTTGCAGGTAAACTACCCCTTCCCCTTAACCGATCTTCACCAAAAACAACAGGTCTTGAGAACTCTACAATTTAGGGCTGTATGCAAATAATCTTTTGATTCTGTTTGAATTTGCGGCTGTTATCGTTTGCCATAGGAAATACCCTTGTTAAAACATAAAACGTTACTGGTAAACTACCACTTTCCCTTAACCAATCTTCACCAAAAACAATAGGTCGTGAGAACTCTACAATTCAGGGCTGTATACGAAACATTATTTGATTCTGTTTGAATTTGCGGCTGTTATCGTTTGCCAAAAAAAAAATTTCCCTTGATAAAAAAAACCGTTGCCGGTAAACTACCCCTTTCCCTCAACCGATCTTCACCAAAAACAATAGGTCGCGAGTACTCTACAAATGAGGGCTGTATGCAAAAAATTATTTGATTCTGTTTGAATTTGCGGCAGTTATCGTTTGACATAGAAAAAAAATCTACACACAGACACACAGATAGACAGACAGACACACACACACTTTTCGGAAAACGACTTTTTTTCATGTTTTGAGTGTAGTAGAATCAGAATCTGCAATAATCTCGAACACGATTTTTTTTGCCATCACCATACTTCCATTCCTTAAGGAATATGGAAGTAAATATCGGTATGGAGAACCATACATGACTTCCATATTCTAAGATTTATATTTAAAATCATTTTCAGCCAAACAGCCAGGGAAGGAATTTTAACAAAAAAATACTTCTTTGTTGCCAATAACGTAGTACACATATAAAAAAAAATTATCCCCTCCCCCTTCAACTATAATTTTGATTTATAGAAAATTACCCCCAGCCCGTTCAACTAGCCTCTTCATTTATAGATATTTCATCTACGTTTCTACAGTGGATTATTAAGATCTTATCAGGATACTTTATCAAAATTAAGTACTTTACTCATGTTACAACAAAAAATGTTTCAGGTAAACTGCCCTTTCCCCGTAACCGATCTTCACCAAAATCAACAGACATTGAGTTCTCTATAGCTCAGGCACATATGTAAAAAATTATTTGATTCTGTTTGAATTTACGGCAGTTATGGTTCGTCATATAAAAAATTACCCATGTTAAAACATAAAATATGAGATTTATAAAACATATCTAAGATTTATATTTAAAATAATTTTTGAAATAAAATATTTTCATAGAACCTACTAACGCTAGGGAAATCTGAGGAGCCAATCAGAGTTGGGCCTACCTGTCACTCTGCTGAATTTGGTGGAAAGCCCTGTCACTGTCGTCAAAGTATCAGCCTTGACAGGGTCCTCTTTTTCTGCAAAATGGGAGAGGCTTGAGATGGAGTGAGTGACATGGTCCCCACCTCAATGAAGAACCCATTGTTTTATAAAAATATATTTAAATTTTGAAAACTGAAAATTCTTTTCTTGTTGTAAATATTTATATTTTATAATCAAATATCGGTATGGAGAACCATACATGACTTCCATATTCTAAGATTTATATTTAAAATCATTTTCAGCCAAACAGCCAGGGAAGGAATTTTAACAAAAAAATACTTCTTTGTTGCCAATAACGTAGTACACATATAAAAAAAGATTATCCCCTCCCCCTTCAACTATAATTTTGATTTATAGAAAATTACCCCCAGCCCGTTCAACTAGCCTCTACATTTATAGATATTTCATCTATGTTTCTACAGTGGATTATTAAGATCTTATCAGGATACTTTATCAAAATTAAGTACTTTACTCATGTTACAACAAAAAATGTTTCAGGTAAACTGCCCTTTCCCCGTAACCGATCTTCACCAAAATCAACAGACATTGAGTTCTCTATAGCTCAGGCACATATGTAAAAAATTATTTGATTCTGTTTGAATTTACGGCAGTTATGGTTCGTCATATAAAAAATTACCCATGTTAAAACATAAAACATGAGATTTATAAAACATATCTAAGATTTATATTTAAAATCATTTTTGAAATAAAATATTTTCATAGAACCTACTAACGCTGGGGAAATCTGAGGAGCCAATCAGAGTTGGGCCTACCTGTCACTCTGCTGAATTTGGTGGAAAGCCCTGTCACTGTCGTCAAAGTATCAGACTTGACAGGGTCCTCTTTTTCTGCAAAATGGGAGAGGCTTGAGATGGAGTGAGTGACATGGTCCCCACCTCAATGAAGAACCATGAGGTGGTATAAAAATATATTTAAATTTTGAAAACTGAAAATTCTTTTCTTGTTGTAAATATTTATATTTTATAATCAAAATGACTTTATTTTTGTTACCTGGCAACAAAATTATTTTATTTTAAACAATTACCATTGTTTCAAAAAGTTTAAATAAATTTTCAAGTACTTTACTCTTGTTAAAACGTAAAAGGTTGCTGGTAAACTACCCCTTTCCCTTAACTGATCTTCACCAAAATCGAAAGTCCTTGAGATCTCTACAATTCAGGGACGTATGCAAAACATTATTTGATTCTGTTTGAATTTGCGGCAGTTATCGTTTGCCATAGAAAAAAAAATGTTGCAGGTAAACTACCCCTTCCCCTTAACCGATATTCACCAAAAACAATAAGTCTTGAGTACTCTACAAATCAGCGCTGTATGCAGAAAATTATTTGATTCTGTTTGAACTTGCGGCTGTTATCGTTTGCCATAGAAAATACACTTGTTAAAAAAACGTTGTAGGTAAACTACCCCTTTCCCTTAACCGATCTTCACCAAAAACAATAGGTCTTGAGAACTCTACAATTTAGGGCAGTATGCAAATAATCTTTTGATTCTGTTTGAATTTGCGGCTGTTATCGTTTGCCATAGGAAATACCCTTGTTAAAACATAAAACGTTACAGGTAAACTACCCCTTTCCCTTAACCGATCTTCACCAAAAACAATAGATCTTGAGAACTCTACAATTCAGGGCTGTACGCGAAACATTATTTGATTCTGTTTGAATTTGCGGCTGTTATCGTTTGCCAAAAAAAAAAAAATTTCCCTTGATAAAAAAAACCGTTGCTGGTAAACTACCCCTTTCCCTCAACCGATCTTCACCAAAAACAATAGGTCTTGAGTACTCTACAAATCAGGGCTGTATGCAAAAAATTATTTGATTCTGTTTGAATTTGCGGCAGTTATCGTTTGCCATAGAAAAAAAAATCTACAGACAGACACACAGACACTTTTCGGAAAACGACTTTTTTTCATGTTTTGAGTGTAGTAGAATCAGAATCTGCAATAATCTCGAACACGATTTTTTTTGCCATCACCATACTTCCATTCCTTAAGGAATATGGAAGTAAAAACGCTGAGGCAAGTTCAGGTTGCCTCAATAAAGCACGTTTCGGTTTAATAAATTTGACAGTCGCAGTAACAATGTATAATCTTTACGTTATGTAGTTCATTCGTATTTATAATTTTTATTCTACAGAATTTTTTAGGGTAGGCATTGCCTCAATTGCCTCCATGTAACTTCGCCACTGATTTATATATGTGTACAACGTTATCGGCAACAAAGAAGTAGTTTTTGTTAAAATTCCTTCCCGATATATTTGGCCGTAGTCCAATGTTTTCTACAAAACCCGATGTTTCGGCAATGCCATCGACTTCCATCATCAGTGAAAATCGAGTGCGATAACGTGAGGTGGTATACGTTAGTGACCACAGTACTGTGGTTAAGGCCGAAGCAGTAAGTAGAAAGAAGTAGTTTCTATGGTAATATTTCATTTTGAAAATGGTTTTAAATATAAATCTTAGAATATGGAAGTCATGTATGGTTCTCCATACCGATATTTAACAATTACCATTGTTTCAAAAATTTAAATGAATTTTCAAGTACTTTACTGCTGTTAAAACATAAAAGATTGCCGGTAAACTATCCCTTCCCCTTAACCCATATTCACCAAAATCGGACTTCCTTGAGATCTCTACAATTCAGGGACGTATGCAGAAAAGTATTTGATTCTATTTGAATTTGCGGCTGTTATCGTTTGCCATGAAAAATTACCCTTGATAAAAAAACGTTGCTAGTAAACTACCCCTTCCCCTTAACCGATCTTCACCAAAAACAACAGGTCTTGAGTACTCTACAAATCAGGACGGTATGCAAAAAATTATTTGATTCTGTTTGAATTTGCGGCTGTTATCGTTTGCCATATAAAATACCCTTGTTAAAAAAACGTTGCTGGTAAACTACCCCTTCCCCTTAACCGATCTTCACCAAAAACAATAGGTCTTGCGATCTCTACAATTTATAGCGGTATGCGAAACATTATTTAATTCTGTTTGAATTTTCGGCTGTTATCGTTTGCCAAATAAAATATCGGTATGGAGAATCATACATGACTTCCATATTCTAAGATTTATTTTTAAAATCATTTTCGAAATGGAATATTACCATAGAAACTACTTCTTTCTACTTACTGCTTCAGCCTTAACCACAGTGCTGTGGTCACTAACATATACCACCTCACGTTATCGCACTCGATTTTCACTGATGATGGAAGTCAATGGCATTGCCGAAACGTCTGGTTTTGTAGAAAACATTGGACTACGGCCAAATATCCCGGGAAGGAATTTTAACAAAAACTACTTCTTTGTTGCCGATAACGTTGTACACATATATATAAAAAATATGCTTAAAATTAATGGCTTGTATAAGTTAATGATTGATCTTCATTAAGTAGTGCTCAAGTTTCCAAAGTTTTAATATTATGATGTCCGTAATTAAAACATCAGAGCAGGTTTAGTGTGTATGAGGGTTCACCGTGGACAAAAATTTTCAAAATTTCCTATTGAGCGTTGCTTAGAATAAATCTGCGAATCTACAGTGTACGTTTCACAGAACAAACACGCGGAAAAGAAGGAGCGCTCCGAAGTCACTCATGGACCCTCAGCATCTTGCAGAGGGTTCATTCCCTAAAGACGAAAAGTCTGTCTATGAATCGTTCCTCTGTAAACACGTGCAGTTACACTGCCCAGCGATCCACAGGAAGCAAATCGCTATCCACGCTGGACACTTTTTCGGCTTGCATGCGTTATGTTGGTATGGGTTCGGCACTTTCCATTTAAAAACCGTGCAAATGTAAGAAAATATACATGAATGAGGCCAGAAATAACGCGAATTGTGTGTGTGTGTGTGTGTGTGTGTGTGTGTGTGTGTGTGTGTGTGTGTGTGTGTGTGTGTGTGTGTGTGTGTGTGTGTGTGTGTGTGTGTGTGTGTGTGTCTTCCCTGCCTTTTTATTGCGGTAGTGATAATAATAAAATGGAAACGTAAACAGTACATAACTGAGATATGCTTGCCTGCCACGCACGATATATTTTCTCTTATACATGACTAGCAGAATACCCGTGCTTCGCTACGGAGTTTCACGTTGTACGTAATGAAAATGTTAGTTTAATTAATAATAAAGTTTAATTAAAGTAGGCATCTTAAAAATAAATAGCTGTTGCCCACAACTTCGTTCGCGTGGTCTTCAATTTAATGCGATAATATATTTAGAACAGAATCTATTCTATTGGGTTGCCATAGTAACCAGATATAATAGTTTTTTAAGACCGCAAAGGACCCCCCAGAGGATCGTATCGAAAAAAACACCTGTCCTATGTTGGTTCTCCCGTTGCGTAAAATATTTGTGCCAAGTTTGGTTGAAATCGGTCCAATGGTTTAGGTGGAGACGTGGAAGACCCCAAAGGACCCCCCAAAGGATCGTATCGAAAAAACACTTGTCCTATGTTGGTTCTCCCTTTGTGTAAAATATTTGTGCCAAGTTTGGTTGAAATCGGTCCAGTGGTTTAGGAGGCGATGTGGAAGACCCCAAAGAACCCCCAAAAGGACCCCATCGAAAAAACACCTATCCTATGTTGGTTCTCCCATTGCGTAAAATATTTGTGCCAAGTTTGGATGAAATCGATACAGTGGTTTAGGAGGAGATGTGGAAGAAACCTTCGCGGACATGCGCACAACAACTCACCGAAGTTTCATCGCAATCGGATGAATGGTATAGGAACGCATACGGGACAAACAAAGAAACATTCATTTTATATATAAGATGTAAACTATACCACTTACTTGACATAAACCGTGATAGCTAAGCTAATGTACAACATATATGTATTAATTATACACATAAATGTTCCTCGATGGGCACTCTATCTATTGGCGAAAACTTGAATAAAATCCGTTCAGTACTTCCTGAGATTAGCGATTTCAAACACAGAGAGAAAACGGACCGACGTTACTTTATACTATGTACAGATTTACATTAAAATGAAAAAATTATAATTTTATTGCCTGGCAACAAAATTATTTTATTTTTAACAATTACCATTGTTTCAAAAAGTTTAAATGAATTTTCAAGTACTTTACTCTTGTTAAAACGTAAAAGGTTGCAGGTAAACTACCCCTTCCCCTTAACCGATCTTCACCAAAAACAACAGGTCTTGAGAACTCTACAATTTAGGGCTGTATGCAAATAATCTTTTGATTCTGTTTGAATTTGCGGCTGTTATCGTTTGCCATAGGAAATACCCTTGTTAAAACATAAAACGTTACTGGTAAACTACCACTTTCCCTTAACCAATCTTCACCAAAAACAATAGGTCGTGAGAACTCTACAATTCAGGGCTGTATACGAAACATTATTTGATTCTGTTTGAATTTGCGGCTGTTATCGTTTGCCAAAAAAAAAATTTCCCTTGATAAAAAAAACCGTTGCCGGTAAACTACCCCTTTCCCTCAACCGATCTTCACCAAAAACAATAGGTCGCGAGTACTCTACAAATGAGGGCTGTATGCAAAAAATTATTTGATTCTGTTTGAATTTGCGGCAGTTATCGTTTGACATAGAAAAAAAATCTACACACAGACACACAGATAGACAGACAGACACACACACACTTTTCGGAAAACGACTTTTTTTCATGTTTTGAGTGTAGTAGAATCAGAATCTGCAATAATCTCGAACACGATTTTTTTTGCCATCACCATACTTCCATTCCTTAAGGAATATGGAAGTAAATATCGGTATGGAGAACCATACATGACTTCCATATTCTAAGATTTATATTTAAAATCATTTTCAGCCAAACAGCCAGGGAAGGAATTTTAACAAAAAAATACTTCTTTGTTGCCAATAACGTAGTACACATATAAAAAAAAATTATCCCCTCCCCCTTCAACTATAATTTTGATTTATAGAAAATTACCCCCAGCCCGTTCAACTAGCCTCTTCATTTATAGATATTTCATCTACGTTTCTACAGTGGATTATTAAGATCTTATCAGGATACTTTATCAAAATTAAGTACTTTACTCATGTTACAACAAAAAATGTTTCAGGTAAACTGCCCTTTCCCCGTAACCGATCTTCACCAAAATCAACAGACATTGAGTTCTCTATAGCTCAGGCACATATGTAAAAAATTATTTGATTCTGTTTGAATTTACGGCAGTTATGGTTCGTCATATAAAAAATTACCCATGTTAAAACATAAAATATGAGATTTATAAAACATATCTAAGATTTATATTTAAAATAATTTTTGAAATAAAATATTTTCATAGAACCTACTAACGCTAGGGAAATCTGAGGAGCCAATCAGAGTTGGGCCTACCTGTCACTCTGCTGAATTTGGTGGAAAGCCCTGTCACTGTCGTCAAAGTATCAGCCTTGACAGGGTCCTCTTTTTCTGCAAAATGGGAGAGGCTTGAGATGGAGTGAGTGACATGGTCCCCACCTCAATGAAGAACCCATTGTTTTATAAAAATATATTTAAATTTTGAAAACTGAAAATTCTTTTCTTGTTGTAAATATTTATATTTTATAATCAAATATCGGTATGGAGAACCATACATGACTTCCATATTCTAAGATTTATATTTAAAATCATTTTCAGCCAAACAGCCAGGGAAGGAATTTTAACAAAAAAATACTTCTTTGTTGCCAATAACGTAGTACACATATAAAAAAAGATTATCCCCTCCCCCTTCAACTATAATTTTGATTTATAGAAAATTACCCCCAGCCCGTTCAACTAGCCTCTACATTTATAGATATTTCATCTATGTTTCTACAGTGGATTATTAAGATCTTATCAGGATACTTTATCAAAATTAAGTACTTTACTCATGTTACAACAAAAAATGTTTCAGGTAAACTGCCCTTTCCCCGTAACCGATCTTCACCAAAATCAACAGACATTGAGTTCTCTATAGCTCAGGCACATATGTAAAAAATTATTTGATTCTGTTTGAATTTACGGCAGTTATGGTTCGTCATATAAAAAATTACCCATGTTAAAACATAAAACATGAGATTTATAAAACATATCTAAGATTTATATTTAAAATCATTTTTGAAATAAAATATTTTCATAGAACCTACTAACGCTGGGGAAATCTGAGGAGCCAATCAGAGTTGGGCCTACCTGTCACTCTGCTGAATTTGGTGGAAAGCCCTGTCACTGTCGTCAAAGTATCAGACTTGACAGGGTCCTCTTTTTCTGCAAAATGGGAGAGGCTTGAGATGGAGTGAGTGACATGGTCCCCACCTCAATGAAGAACCATGAGGTGGTATAAAAATATATTTAAATTTTGAAAACTGAAAATTCTTTTCTTGTTGTAAATATTTATATTTTATAATCAAAATGACTTTATTTTTGTTACCTGGCAACAACATTATTTTATTTTAAACAATTACCATTGTTTCAAAAAGATTAAATAAATTTTCAAGTACTTTACTCTTGTTAAAACGTAAAAGGTTGCAGGTAAACTACCCCTTTCCCTTAACCGATCTTCACCAAAATCGAAAGGCCTTGAGATCTCTACAATTCAGGGATGTATGCAAAACATTATTTGATTCTGTTTGAATTTGCGGCAGTTATCGTTTGCCATAGAAAAAAAAACGTTGCAGGTAAACTACCCCTTCCCCTCAACCGATCTTCACCAAAAACAATAGGTCTTGAGCACTCTACAAATCAGTGCTGTATGCAGAAAATTATTTGATTCTGTTAGAACTTGCGGCTGTTATCGTTTGCCATTAAAAATACACTTGTTAAAAAAACGTTGTAGGTAAACTACCCCTTACCTTAACCGATCTTCACCAAAAACAATAGGTCTTGAGAACTCTACAATTTAGGGCTGTATGCAAATAATCTTTTGATTCTGTTTGAATTTGCGGCTGTTATCGTTTGCCATAAGAAATACCCTTGTTAAAACATAAAACGTGACAGGTAAACTACCCCTTTCCCTTAACCGATCTTCACCAAAAACAACAGGTCTTGAGAACTCTACAATTTAGGGCTGTATGCGAAACATTATTTGATTCTGTTTGAATTTGCGGCTGTTATCGTTTGCCAAAAAAAAAAATTTCCCTTGATAAAAAAAAACCGTTGCAGGTAAACTACCCCTTTCCCTCAACCGATCTTCACCAAAAACAACAGGTCTTGAGTACTCTACAAATCAGGGCTGTATGCAAAACATTATTTGATTCTGTTTGAATTTGCGGCAGTTATCGTTTGCCATAAAAAAAAAATCTACAGACAGACACACACACAGACACTTTTCGGAAAACGACTTTTTTCATGTTTTGAGTGTAGTTGAATCAGAATCTGCAATAATCTCGAACACAATTTTTTTTGCCATCACCATACTTCCATTCCTTAAGGAATATGGAAGTAAAATGACTTTATTTTTGTTACCTGGCAACAAAATTATTTTATTTTCAACAATTACCATTGTTTCAAAAAGTTTAAATAAATTTTCAAGTACTTTAATCTTGTTAAAACCTAAAAGGTTGCTGGTAAACTACCCCTTCCCCTTAACCGATCTTCACCAAAATCTAAAGGACTTGAGTCCTCTACAATTCAGGGATGTATGCAAAAAATTATTTGATTCTGTTGAATTTGCGGCTGTTATCGTTTGCCATAGAAAATACGCTTGATAAAAAAACGTTGCAGGTAAACTACCCCTTCCCCTTAACCGATCTTCACCAAAAACAACAGGTCTTGAGCACTCTACAAGTCAGGGCTGTATGCAAAACATTATTTGATTCTGTTGGAATTTGCGGCTGTTATCGTTTGCCATAAAAAATACCCTTGTTAAAAAAACGTTGCTGGTAAACTGCCCCTTTCCCTCAACCGATCTTCACCAAAAACAACAGGTCTTGAGAACTCTACAATTTAGGGCTGTATGCAAATAATCGTTTGATTCTATTTGAATTTGCGGCTGTTATCGTTTGCCATAGGAAAGACCGTTGTTAAAACATAAAACGTTACCGGTAAACAACCCGTTTCCCTTAACCGATCTTCACCACAACAATAGGTCTTGAAAACTCTACAATTGAGGGCTGTATACGAAACATTATTTAATTCTGTTTGAATTTGCGGCTGTTATCGTTTGCCAAAAAAAAAAATTTCCCTTGATAAAAAAAAACCGTTGCCGGTAAACTACCCCTTTCCCTCAACCGATCTTCACCAAAAACAATAGGTCGTGAGTACTCTACAAATCAGGGCAGTATGCAAAAAATTATTTGATTGTGTTTGAATTTGCGGCAGTTATCGTTTGCCAAAAAAAAAAATCTACAGAAGACACACAGACACACAGACACACACACAGACACTTTTCGGAAAACGACTTTTTTTCATGTTTTGTGTGTAGTAGAATCAGAATCTGCAATAATCTCGAACACGATTTTTTTTGCCATCACCATACTTCCATTCCTTAAGGAAAATGGAAGTAAAAAATTACCCTTGATAAAAAAAACCGTTGCCGGTAAACTACACCTTTCCCTCAACCGATCTTCACCAAAACAATAGGTCGTGAGTACTCTACCAATCAGAACCGTATGCAAATAATCTTTTGATTCTGTTTGAATTTGCGGTTGTTATCGTTTGCCATAGAAAATACCCTTGTTAAAACATAAAATGTTGCTGGTAAACTACCCTTTTCCCTTAACCGATCTTCACCAAAATCAATAGGTCTTGAGAACTCTACAATTCAGGGCTGTATGCAAAACATTGTTTAATTCTGTTTGAATTTGCGGCTGTTATCGTTTGCCAAATAAAAAATTACCCTTGATAAAAAAAACCGTTGCCGGTAAACTACCCCTTTCCCTCAACCGATCTTCACCAAAAACAATAGGTCGTGAGTACTCTACCAATCAGAACTGTATGCAAAAATTATTTGATTCTGTTTGAATTTGGGGCAGTTATCGTTTGCCATAGAAAAAAAATCTACACACAGACAGACAGACAGACACACAGACAGACACACACACAGACACTTTTCGAAAAACGACTTTTTTTCATGTTTTGAGTGTAGTACAATCAGAATCTGCAATAATCTCGAACACGATTTTTTTTCCGTCACCATTCTTCCATTTCATTAAGGAACATGGAAGTAAAAACTCTATTAACAATAACAAGTGCAAGATTTATTTGGCGTCCAGTCACATACGTGATATAATAAAGGTATAATGGAATAATTGCTGAAGAGTAAAATTGAAATACATTTACATCTATGTTATACATCACTGCATTACCGACTGATAAATGATTGACAATAATTAACTAAGTGATATCCATAATCCCTTAATTCAAAAAAAATTGACTGGCATGCATCATTACATACATACATTATTCTACAACAGCATAATATTATGAGTGACTGCTTAATACAGTGATATCTGATATCTGATGCAACACTATGTCAAAGATAAACATTATAGTATTTAATATTTGATATTTGAAGTTTAATGTTAAATTTGCTAGCTCTTTCTACAATTCTTTCAGCACATGTGCTATAACATCATTAATATTATCATATTCCCCCTTTTGAAAATTACACATAAACACATACAAAATACATATAACACACACCCAATTCCTGCACTAGCCCTCTCGCAATAACCCTTCGCATTATATATATATATATATATATATATATATATATATATATATTTTACAAGCAAAACCAAGCTTAGAAATTCACACAGTTAGTGTCACATCTAAGGTGAGAATTCATGTAATCACAAGAAACTGATTTGCCCCCAACAGAACAAGATGACTTGAAATTTATAAGTTAATACATCATCAACAATTTTGAATCAAAACCTCCGAGAACTACGGCATAATCATAGTTAAAGCCACAATACATGAACGAAAATCAGGCACCCCCAAGTCCTGAATTATGCCCACATGGCAGGACGGGATTATGCAGGACATAACCAATCCTCAGATACATAGAATACCAAAAAAAATTGGGAAAACTAGAGCTGTTCATCTAGGTACATGTGTATGTGCAATTCCCTTACATAGTATAAGAATGTTTGAAAATGTTACATAAGGTGCTTATTTGTATTCAATGTCCGAACATGCAGGCACAAAACTTAACATGTGTGTTTGCAGATCTTGTGCAAGTTAAATGTGGGGTATTATAAGTCTGTTTCCGAGAGCGTCTGCCGATACACAGTATTGTGGTAGATGATAGTGGTAAATATAAATAGAAAGATCACACCTGGATAGTCCAATGTAACTAGGTGGCCCTGTGGCTAGGATGTAGCTTGTAGCCTGGACTGACAACTCCTGGGGGCAGAATTTCTCCAAGTGTGTGTCTGTCTCCCAACTGACGGCATCTCACGTCTCATGTAGCTTGTAGCTTCTCTGCACGAGGGGTTGACAGATGTTCGGCCACCCCCGACACCCATCTCGCCATTGGTCGAGCACCTAAGACAGGCAATTTGCTGTATGTGTCATAAAGAACATAACATCATCACAGCTCGCACACACACCACAATTATAATAAGGAGAAAACACATTTTAATATTTAGCAGGGCACCAGAACCTCTTCACAACTTATTTTTATTAATAATTTGCTCGGACCACAAGATGTGCCTTATTTCATCTTATAAATCTGATTTTTATAATTGTTTTTATAACCATAAAGTTCTTTTCTACCTAGGCTATTCTCATTAACAAACACTGAAGGGGGGCTGAGTGTAAGAAATTTTTAAAATTTTTATAAATGCTTCAATCGAGTCAATAAGTTACATTGACTTCAATTGTAATTTAATTCAATTGTACCCTAATTCATAGCTAACAACTCACGCACACACAAGTTACCGTTTATTAAGAAAACCTGTAACACAAAATATTTTGAGGTTAATAGTTGAGTTATTATAAAAACTAAATGCATACCTGGAGCTTGCTTTAATCTATCTTGCCATAGTGGAGTACTTCAACCAGGCAGAACTGATCGGATGCCGTCAATTGAGACCAGAGAAATTTCCTCGGTGAGAGTTGGAACAGAAATGAGGCCGATTACATCGTAATTTCCACCCACGAAACTTTGCTTCTATGCAGGTTAGTGCGTACAACAGCTGTGCCGGCCAACCAAATATTCGTCACTACTTCTAACAAGCGGTTTATGTACACACAGCGACGACGCGCGATACTTGAGCATTGCATGACGTCGAGAACGCGTCAGTTTTTAAAAGAAAAGATACACGCCCATGCTACCGAGCTTCGCGTTTTAACCGAGCGCCGAACAAAGTACGGCACAATCTATTACCCCGTGTACATTGGCGTGTGAGACTCTCACCCACTAAAACCCCTCTTCTTCGTCACGCAAGGGCCGTCAATCCGTTTGCGAAGCTGTATAATTTATCCTTGTTCATCTTTCATTCGTTATTTTTTTATTACTCGCCTTTCCTGCTACCAACCTCCATCTATTCTGCCAATAACGTCACTAACGCTTTGCTAACTCCCTTCTGTTCTTTGTCTTTCTTCTGACTCCTTGTTTCTTTTGATAGTCCTGATCTGTTTTTTTATTCGTTTTTATATATGATCTGCATCTATCCACCCTGGCACTAACGCATTACCGCTGTGCTAACTCGCTTCTGTTCTTTGTCTTTTTTCTGTCTCCTTGTTCCTCCTTATAGCCGCTTCGACCGTTAATTTCTTTACTCACGCATTTTCTACTGCTTCCATCTATCTTGGCATTGAGGGGTAGTGCTGTGGTAATTAACTTCTGATTTTTCTTTTCATTTTGTCTCCTTGTTCTTCATGACAGTATTCATTGTGTTGTGAATTATTTCCTCCAATCACATTTCTTCTGTTCTTATTCTTCAAGCGCTCTATCATTGTATCGGAATCCCAGCAGGGCGTGTG
Organism: Magicicada septendecula; assembly: GCA_034769895.1. Taxonomy (NCBI): domain Eukaryota; kingdom Metazoa; phylum Arthropoda; class Insecta; order Hemiptera; family Cicadidae; genus Magicicada; species Magicicada septendecula. The sequence goes on from CM068367.1 coordinate 292,420,915, forward strand.
CCATATAACGGATTCCTCCCTATACGAATCTAAACTAGTCCTAGTCTGTTCTTCGTTTTTCCGTATTCCCTACTGTCTCCGTCCATCCTGTTGCTAACACACTAGTGCTCTGCTAACTAGCTTCTCTTCTTTGTATTTCTCGTGTCTGCTTGTTTCTCATGATAGTCCTAAAGCTGTCCTTTTTATTTGTTTGTATGCATTCTCTGCTGTCTCCACCCATCCTATCGCTAACACACTAGTGCTGTGCTAACTCATTTATGTTCTTTGCTTTTCTTCTGTCACTTCGTTCCTCGTGATAGCCTTAAATGTACGGTGTATTATTATCGCTAGTCATGTTTCTTCTCTATCATGCACCGTATAGCCACATCGGAGGGTAGACGTGTCCCAAAAGAACGTGTACCATTAACACGGATTCCTCCCTATCCATTGCAGTGTAATACGGTGGGCTGCACAGTATCACTTCGCAGTATGTGCAGCCCCTTTCATTGTCTTGCTTTCCGTTCCTCGTTGTGCAGATTTAAACGCCTATGACTACTTACAACTTGAGAAATATAACAGTCATAAAACATAATAAAAATAATAAACATTATAAACACAATAGACACAATAAGCACAACAGACATAATAACCATATTAGACGTAATAAATATAGCATTATTCATGGGATATACAGAATATAACGAACATAATAAACATAAAAAATAAACGTAACATTATGAAAGTAAACACAATGAAAATCATGAAGTAATGTGCGTAGTAAACATATGAATATATTATAGACAATTACTGCATTGAAAATATGTACTTAATGTTGATAAAAAACATATTATACATAACAGACACAATACAGATAACATTGTAAACGTAACGAACATATTGTAGAATAATCGTAGTAAACCTATTGAAAATAATGAGCACAATTATAATAGTGTAGTAAACAATGAAACTAATAAGCATATTAAACGTAATATACACAGTAAACAAATGTTCTTAATAAATATATGAACGGTAACATTCATACCTTGACACTGACGTGAGTAACTTAGTGGTAGAGAACTCGCTTTGAATTGTATGTTATTCGTCTCGCTGTGCTGCGGGACCTTCGTCAGTAACAATGCGACATCTACACGCGTGAACACCACAACATTCCTTCCCCGCCGTGCTCGTGGTTAAATGCAGACTCGTTTCTCTGTGGCGGTGGTATAGAGTGAACTATACGCAGCTAAAGACGACAATAACGATGACGGTGGTGATAATGATTATAGTTCTACACCTAATGTACGTAATGAACTTAATATACTCAACAAATATACGAGTACAAATATAATAAACCCGTAGTATGCACAACAGACATGATAATCATAACATTATGTACCTAACCTACGGTACCGACTAAGCTAAATGAAAATATTTAAGTTAATAAATATAGTACAAGTAATTAGCGTATGAAGTAATTAAAGTCCGTATATTTGAACGAACATAATTAAGGTAATAAGCTTAATGTGTGTGATGAACTAAAATGGCATAATGAACACAATTTTCGTACTTAACATAATGAGAATAATTAAAATTGTCATACTGTTATGAACGTAACAATACAATGAATACAGTGAACATATTGGAAATAACGAATATTATGAAAATAAAGTACACCTGAATAGGCGTTATGAGTATAATGAACATAGTAAAAGTAAAGAACATTATAAACACTGACTTTAAACATATTAAACATAACACACTTGACTTTATATAATTTAATGTACAAAATAAATATGATTGACATTGTTATAATAAATATAACATTATAAATATAAGTAATTATAGTAATATGCATAACGAATATGCTGAACATAATGCAAATGATATGTGTGTTTAACATAATGGAAATAATGACGTAATGAACAGAGTAAACATATCGTACATAATAGACTCAATAAACATATCGTCGCGTTCACACTGTTTGCAAGAAATATCATTAACATATTTAAAATAATGAGTTAAATGAATATAATTAATTTAATTAACATATTAACACAGTGAAAATGGAATAAATTTAAGATAATGAGCAAAAAAAATTATATACATAGTGACTGTGGAGCAAGCTGAACATAAAGAACGAAAAAAAAATAAACATAATTATTAAAATATGCTTAAATTATATACCAAAAATAATGAAAACGTTGTATATGCTAAACATAATGGACAAAATAAACATATTTCGCTAATGTCATATGGTATAATAAACATTACTATATAAGCATAATGTATGAAATAAATATAATTGGCATTATTATAATAAACATAACTTTATATACATAAGAATATATATATAATATTAACATAATACATAATAACATAACAAATAATATAAATAATGAAAATAATATGTATGTTGAACAAAATGGACATAATGACATATTGAACATGATAAACGTAACAAGCAAGTTATACATAACGCAGGTAACATTATGCACGTATTGAATACCATGAAAAAAAATTAACATACTGAAAATAATGAGTATTAACATATGTAATACACATATTGAAAAAATTTAAAATAAAGTACATCTAAACATGTGGAGTAAATGAACATAATGTACATAGTAACCATGAAAAATAATAAATATATTAAAATAGTAAATATAATATTAAAAATAATAATTATGTAAATATAATGAATGTACAGAACATCATGAAAATAATGTTTAACATGATAGACATAATAGCATAATAAACACAAAAAATATATTATACATAATAGACACAATAGATACATTACCTACACGTTATATATTATAATTAACATAATAAATATTTAAAATGGTGAGTGTAATGAATATAGTGAATTTAATTAATACACATACTGAATATAATGAAAAAAGAAATAAATTTAAACGTAACGCGAAAACGATTATAAAGCACATAATAAATATATTAAAATTATTGGATTGATGGACACAACACTGTTAACTTAATAGACAAAATAACATACTGAGTATAATAAACTTAATGAACAAACGAACATAATGTACATAATGATCATGAATGAAATTAAATATGTTAAAATAATAAACACACGGTAACAAAAACAAAAGAACGTGACATTATGAACATAAGGGGCGTAATGGTTACAAAACATGATAAACAGAACTTTATAAACATAATAAAGCATAAATAGTTACTAATAATATATAGTTAACATACATATACAAAAATTTAAGGAACTCATGTTATTTAAGTTAATAGAATATTAAAATTAACGAACCGTTTATGCACTGTGTGAAATTATTATGACAGCAATTTTGAAAGTGATGTGTAATATACGAATAATTTATATGCAGAGATGGAAGCGGTTAGAAATTATTCACTAAAATACTTACATAGACGTTATTCTATGTAAGTTTACTTCAGTTACTAATACAAGTGTTGAGCACGACCAATGGGATGCAAATACTTAGGATAATCTTCACCAACACGGAGTCTTCCGAGGTCTTCGCTCACCATGAGCAGGATACGCTTGAAGCTAAAGAATATACTATTTATTGAAATCTGATATTTAACAGTATTTAACAAACTTACATATTCTATAGCTCTATATTGTTTTTTTAATCAGCAAATTTTTTTATGCCGGAAACTTAAGTAGCAAAACTACATAAATAACATTTATAATAATGGTGTTGCGATTATTTATTAATAGCATACAGCAAGAGGTAGTTTCTTAATAGGAAATTCCATTTTATGTTGTTTTATTATTATTTAAAGAGTCTTGTTATAAACAATATTGGTAATATTAATAGCTTAATTAGATTCTTGGGGATGTTACAGTGTTAAGACAATTATGATAAACATTATGTATAATTATTATCACGTCACCTATTTTTATGAATTTAAAAAATGAGACTAAAATCGAAATATAATACAGTATTTAACAAACGTATAGGTCTATATTGTTTTTTTTAAACAGTAAACTCTTTTTCAGGCCAGAAACTTAAGAAGCAAAACTACTTAAATAAAAGTTTAATGAAGAAAGTTGTGTTAGTGGTTGAAATCACAAGCAGAATGATCACTGTTGCACACCACTATATAAAAATTATCCCGATTAGCGCTTTCAAGCTTCACAGCTCATCGTCAGATCGGAATTCCGATCATTCTGCTTCTTACTTAAATAAAGTTATTTATATAGTGTTCGGGAACATAGTTTATAGACTTTGTGTCGTTGACGAGTGGTCATGTAAGAATCGTACAAAGAATGCGATGTAGTAAACCAGAGAGGGCAGAGTAAGGAACCAAGATGAATAAGTAAACAAGATTTGTAAGGAAACAATTTCGGTGGTAGGGATAATAGAAGAAAATAAGAATGAACGGAAAGGCGCGCAGAAAGGGCGGAGAGAGAAAGGTTGCGGAGAGAAATATTAAAATACAATACATCCTGGGGAAGGTTTGTAGCCTAATCATGGGAGAAGGAAGAAGCAGAAGAATAAATGTACAAGAACTGTACACGTATAGGAACAAAATAGTGTAGATATATGTCTACCTGGCAGGACACCAAACGAAACGCTATTTACTGTCCAATCAACAAAATTATTTTGATAGAAATTTAAGTCATGGAAACGATGTTCATTGTTATGATTCGTTTGTTGCATGTAAGTGGTTTTTGTTTTTAGAAAATGTAAGTATTTAACTATGTTTTGAATATTACTTCCTTCAGTTTGTGATGTTTCAAGTAAAATGTTTTCCGTCATTAGAAACTTTTGATGATGTTTGTTAACAGGATACAAATCGTGTGTATAGGATTGTTATACGCGTTTACCGAGACTTGAGAGTAATCACAATATAAAATACTTAAAACTGAGCAGTCACGATATTTCCAACACGTTGATGTAGTGTTGGTGTGGCTAAGCTTATCATTTCTTGTCCACACATATTTTACGATTATGTTTAAGAAATGAGACACCATTTTACCATTAGGAGCGAACGTACGTTTTAATTGTGTGGTTTTTAAGACATTTACCCACGTATTTTTAACATTATTTTTATAAACCGATTGTCCAAAATTCTATTCACGATTTCTGCATTCACGTGGTACAATAGTGCGTTTTGTATGCTTATGGTTCCGCCGATCTTATTCACAGTACACTTGGGCAATCAGAATAGTTTTTCTTTGTATGCACCAACTCTCATCTCTCGAAAAATAGGATGTAAGCAATAAAATATTTTAATTGGGGACTCAAGCGATGCGAATATTATGCCACGTTATTCAGGTTAACACGAAACAAGAAGTATGTAACACGTACATATGTCACATATGCATGTAAGATGTAGATATGTAACATATACACGTTAACTCCTCTGTATGTATGTGTTTGGCACATATTCATTGTATGGTATATATTCATGGTATACTTTGTATTTGCATAAATTTTCCTATTTACACAGACGTGTGTATATGTAAGCAGACCCGTAAAGGCACACATTGATTGCCTTTGATGTCCAGTCTTTATAAAAAAAAAACTTTATAAAAAACACTTGTAAACTTAAAGACAAAAGAATGCGTATTAAAGTATAAGAGAAAATTATTTAAAAAAGGTCAACAGAGACAGTTTACTTAGTTTATTTGTTGTCATAAACAGTATTAAAATAGTTAGTGCAATTTAAAAAAATCATTAATAAATCCAAAGCTGATATAATTATAATAAATCATCAATATACGTTATAACCGACTACTTATTTTATGAGACTCCTGTACTGTGCCGGGATTTGAATTCCCGGCATGTTTGAAAGATCGCACCGAGGCTGCGGCCTTCGGGTGAGGCACGGCTGACTGGATCGCCGACACCGTGGCGCGCAACGTCGACGCAATTCAGCTGGCGGCATCAGCTGTTCGATCAAAGTTTACATTCCGCTACAAGCTTCTTGTGCGAGATGGTTCGGTAGAGGCTTGCAATCGATTTCATTTCTTTATAAGGATTCAGACTGTGCATCTCGAGGTCTGACGGCGGTGGTAACTAGATTCTTTTCTTCTCAACTCGCTATGACTTGGTGAAAATTATTAGTGCCTCAGGTAAAGATCATTACTTTGTGACAGTGTGTGTGTGTGGTCTTGGTGTTACGAGGCGAAAGAAAATTGGGGCACTTATATTTCCTGACAGCCTACTGTACATAAAAAAACGTTACAGGGTTCCCGAACAGCCAGGGGAAAGGGATGAAGACATGGTAACAACGACATCAGTTATCATCGGCTGAGCTGTGTTCGAGAACGCTCCCCCGTCGCCGTCGAACTAAGAGATCTTCCAGGACCACCAAGAACAGCTGTCCCGAATATTAGCAGGAGGCTTTGAACTCGACATCACCTTTACCACACTAATTGTCAGGACCTAACCGGTATCATCAATGCTTCAGAAGTGCAGGTGGGAACATTCCGTTTATTTAACCTAGACAACTACACTCTACCAACGGTGTTCAAAGCAAAAGGACATACATAAACTTATAACATTGTTTTTTTAAAATTTATAATGATTAAAATGGTTAGAGCATGTTTTATGGGTGCATATTTGTGAATTGTATTATTATTATTATTATTATTATGAACTGTGTGCTAAAGCATCCAGTGGTTATATCCTAAAGCATCCAGTGGTTATATCGTTTAATTAATATTCATTATTAAGAGTATTGTAATTGTCATGAATGTACGTTGAACATATATAATTCTTGATAAAACTAAAGACAGGTACCGCCATAGATGAAAATACGAATTCATTTTCCCAGCATAAAGAAAACATGCATAAACAGAACCTTTATGTTCACAATGATTAAAACAAAATAATTGTCAGGACAAGTCCTCTGTGTGTGTGTGTGTGTGTGTGTGTACATATATATATATATTACATTTAATATTTATAATTAAATTTACCTCAAGATGTTATTTTTATCCTTTATTGGAACATGTTTCGGGTACTATCTTGTACCCATCCTCAGCCTTCCGGTTTTTTTGTCTCGTTGCAGACAAAAAAACCGGAAGGGTGAGGATGGGTACAAGATAGTACCCGAAACATGTTCCAATAAAGGATAAAAATAACATCTTGAGGTAAATTTAATTATAAATATTAAATGTATTATATATATCAAGAAACGGACTGTAGCAAAAAGTGACTATATATATATATATATATATATATATAAAAGTATATTTGTAATTCATATTGCTAGCTGTGCAAAAGATCTAATTGTTATACGGCTTGATTGTGATTAATACAGATCGAGAATAATTATATTTGTTGATGGAATGAAAACTAAGTACTGCTCTTGAAATACAAAAATTCATTTGTTGAACTCAACATGTACAAATATGTCATGTTAATGAAATAAGAAAACACTAATAAAAAAACTGTTACTGTTATTCCAGTGTTTATTTGCAAGTCCTGTCACTCTGGGCTCCAGCACATTTTCGCTTCATCTAGGCCAAGTGTCTAGTTTAACATTTTTACGTAACGGCTCTAAGTGGCCGTTACAGTACATTGCAATATATTGTGGTAACTGACGTTACGTTTTAAAATGAAATATTTATCTCTGACTTTTTTCGATAGTAGGCTTAATAAAGGTAAAATGTTTTGCACCCTTCCTCTTTAAAGTATTAATTTATTCCCTCAAGGAGTTTTTAATAACCTCCAGCAGCAGTATAATAACTTTTAATACATTTCCAAAACTTTTTGTTATAAATCCAATATAATAATATCACACACACACACACACACCATGTTTCCCATTTCCCATCATTGTTTTCCAGTTTTTAATAAATGGAAGATGGAACGGAGTACCCTGCTTACTTGCATGACTTTGTATTAGACGGTTCAGTGAAACAAGCGCAGCTTACATTACAAGATATATATGTCCTAAACTGCGTTGTAAATGCAGATATACTACAAACTAACGGAGATTCTTCTGATGAAATTTACCAGTACCTCAGACAAGGTTGATAATGCTGAAACTTAAAATAATGTTTTTCGATAATGACGGAATTCTGACTCGAAAACTGAACATGACCGGCTTTGAGAGGAGGCTTATTTATAATATTTAAGATAACTAAGAATTAAAAATTAAGAGTTGCAGTAAATGTGAAGAATGAATTTGTTATGAAAGGACGGGTTCTTGTGTTAGAAAAATAATCCTATTTTTATGTATTCGTAATCCTATTACATGCAAAACAAACTACTTAATCAATTTACTTAGATTACAATTTATAATATTCTGTTTTTTGCCAAATTGATATAAAACGCACCTAAAGTTTAAACATTACTTTATTCTGTAAAAAAGTAACACAACACAAAAAGTAACAAACAGTAACTTACAAAAAGTAACATTACTTTATTCTGTAAAGTAAAGTTTATTCTGTGGGCCATAGTTATTCTGTTAAAAATGTAGATGACATGAGGATTAAATAGGATATAAATGTAGATGACATGAGGATACGAATTTTAATAAAATATTTACGGATATAAAACTTCCTGTGACCTTTTTGGTAGTAATATTGGACTCACTAAAGAAGAGATTCACATCACATTACACGAGAAGTAGGGCTACAGCTAGTACGAAGATTATTTTCTTAAGAGACAAGAGCACGAAGGATTTGACTGATTGACAAGGAATGAAAAATTAAACTATTCAGCTTTATCAAAAAAAAAAAAATAAATAAAAAATATACAAATAATTAAAAGCAGGAATGGAGGATTTGAAAATACCAAGATCATCATCACCATCATTATCATCTGTAAGGATTAAACCGAGGATGATTTGTTCCGATATCAAACTGGCAAAGGTCACTCCAGAGCTTCCTCGGACGTCCCACACCTCTCCGTCCCTTTAGCTTATAGTTACATAGTTGTTTGAGGATGCAGCAGTCATCCATTCGCAAAGATGTTCCCACCAATTCAGCCGATACTGGGCAATCCTGTCGAGTATACTCACAATATTCAGTTCCTACCGTACACCTGTGTTTCTTCTATAATCATTGAGAGTATACCCTGGCACGAGCCTGAGAGATCTCATTTCAGCCGCTTGAATAAGACTGGCCTAAAATACCGAGATCTTTAGCTAAGTAATAACTGTAGGCCTATCGTAGAAAAAATATATTAGAGTTTGGAGAAAGCCAACAGTGAAGTAATAAAGGTGATGACAATCATGATGATGATAAAGAATTTCATATTGTTGCTTTATACGCGTCGAAGGCTGACCGTAAGATGCTAGTGTTTTATAGATACACTACAGATTTGTTTCTTTATCACTTCACTTTGAGATCACGCGGTCATAGAGTTGACCGCCGTTATTGCCGTCATTATTAATACTAAACAAATTGACAATTACATAAAATTAGATTCTAACTCTTTGGTTTTTTGTGACTATAACATTTTTTTAAACAAAGCATGTAGTACAATATTAGTTAAGAATTCATCTGGCAAATGCCTTAATACAAGTGACAACATCATTTAATAGTCTAGTACGATATAATGGGTGATTTCAACACGGTGTACTAATGTTCAGTGAGCACCTGCCTCTCACATAATTATTGTACAAATAGTATCTAATCTAATCGAATTAGTTTGTGCTGAATGAGTACTATAATGTGTAATCATATTATGGAAGTAACAGATATTCAGTGTAGCATAAACAACGTTCAATACGAAAACATAATATAAAGTGTAATTAGGGAAACTACATGATTATACAGTGGATACTATTATATACAGTATTTGGCAATTTTTGTTTTACCCGTTTGAAAATTAAGCCCATAGTTTTAGCCAATTTGAAAGCGTAACAAATCGACTGGAAATTCAGCTAAATATGCTGGGGGACAAACGGATATTACTAAACTGATACTGTGTTGATTATGTAATGCTTTATTGACACTGCGTTTACAAAAACGCATACAACCCAAAGTGGATAAAACTGCTTGTAAAATACGAAAAACTGCTTCGTATTTTTTTTTAGGAAGACAATAAATAATTGGACTCTCTAGGATCAGTTCAACCACAAAATAATTTCTAAAGATTCATAGTTTATATACTATATTGCTTATTACGTCATGATAGATTAATTTGTTTTGATGGTTTAGCAACATACTAAAAAATCGGTATGGAGAACCACATACATGACTTCCATATTCTATGATTTATATTTAAAATCATTTTCGAAATGAAATATTACCATAGAAACTACTTCTTTGTACTTACTGCTTCAGCCTTAACCACAGTACTGTGGTCACTAACGTATACCACCTCACGTTATCACACTCGATTCTCACTGATGATGGAAGTCGATGGCATTGCCGAAACGTCTGGTTTTGTAGAAAACATTGGACTACGGCCAAATATCCCGGGAAGGAATTTTAACAAAAACTACTTCTTTGTTGCCGATAACGTTGTACACGTATATATAGAAAATACGCGTAAAATTAATGGCTTGTATAAGTTAATGATTGATCTCCATTAAGTATTGCTCAAGTTTCCAAAGTTTTAATATTATGATGTCCGTAACTAAAACATCAGAGCAGGTTTAGTGTGTATGAGGGTACACCGTGGACAAAAATTTTCAACATTTCCTATTGAGCGTTGCTTAGAATAAAGCTGCGAATCTACAGTGTACGTTTCACAGAACAAACACGCGGAAAAGAAGGAGCGCTCCGAAGTCACTCATGGGACCCTCAGCATCTTGCAGAGGGTTCATTCCCTAAAAACGAAAAGTCTGTCTATGAATCGTTCCTCTGTAAACACGTGCAGTTACACTGCCCAGCGATCCACAGGAAGCAAAAAGCTATCCACGCTGGACACTTTTTCGGCTTGCACGCGTTATGTTGGTATGGGTTTCGGCACTTTCCATTTAAAAAGCGTGCAAATGTAAGAAAATAAAAATGAGTGAGGCCAGAAATAAAGCGAATTTTGTGTGTGTGTGTGTGTGTGTGTGTGTGTGTGTGTGTGTGTCTTCCCTGCCTTTTTATTGCGGTAGTCATAATAATAAAATGGAAACGTAAACATTACATAACTGAGATATGCTTGCCTGCCACGAACGATATGTTTTCTCCCATACATGATTTACATTAAAATGAAAAAATTATAATTTTATTGCCTGGCAACAAAATTATTTTATTTTTAACAATTACCATTGTTTGAAAAAGTTTAAATGAATTTTCAAGTACTTTACTGTTGTTAAAACGTAAAAGGTTGCTAAAACTGCCCCTTCCCCTTAACCGATCTTCACCAAAATCGAAAGGCCATGAGTTCTCTATAATTCAGGGGTGTATGCAAAAAATTATTTGATTCTGTTCGAATATGCGGCAGTTATCGTTCGTCATAGAAAAAATTATCTTTGTTAAAACATAAAACGTTGCAGGTAAACTACCCCTTTCCCTTAACCGATGTTCACCAAAAACAATAGGTCTTGAGTACGCTACATATCAGGGCTGTATGCAAAAAATTATTTGATTCTGTTTGAATTTGCGGCGGTTATTGTTTGCCATAGAAAATACCCTTGTTAAAACATAAAACGTTGCAGGTAAACTACCCCTTTCCCTTAACCGATCTTCACCAAAAACAATAGGTCTTGAGAACTCTACAATTTAGGGTTATATGCTAATAATCTTTTGATTCATGTTTGAATTTGCGGCTGTTATCGTTTGCCATAGAAAAAAAATTACTCTTGATAAAAAAAAAACCGTTGCCGGTAAACTACCCTTTTCCCTCAACCGATCTTCACCACCGGTCGTGAGTACTCTACAAATCAAAAAATTATTTGATTCTGTTTGAATTTGCGGCTGCTAGCGTTTGCCATAGAAAAAAATCTACAGACACAGATAGACAGACAGACAGACACACAGACACTTTTCGAAAAACGACTTTTTTCATGTTTAGAGTGTAGTACAATCAGAATCTGCAATAATCTCGAACACGATTTTTTTTGCCATCACCATACTTCCATTTCCTTAAGGAATATGGAAGTAAAATGCGAAGTCGATTGGTTTAGTTGTTTACTTTATTTTAATGATTTAAAAAAAATTAACTACCGTATAACTGAATATTACACAATCATTAGTTGTAACTTTTTGACAATCGACTAGTAAATATTAAACACTAAATAGAATTGTTTTTACAAGAAATTCTTCTTGCAATTAAAAATATGATTACGACACTAAAGTTTAACAAAACGAACGTATAACTACAAATTATTGAATTTTTGTCTTAAAACTTACTGTTCCTGAACTACAAATTACTAAGTCCTGGCATTTAGAAAGACACTAAAAACCGACAGAACATTTATTTCGTGTAGTTTTGCTTTTCTTGTTACATTTCTGTACTATTATAATAACTTAGTTGAAATACTTGTCAGAAAAAACTGTTTCAACGTAGGGACATATTTTTTCTATTTTGGGAATCAAACGACAAATGACAATATGTCATTAGCGTTTCATTTGTCATGACAATAGGTCATGGGCGTTCTTTATTAGTTTTAAAATATAATTCAAAGTCAGACTAGCTACTAATCCTAAAACAAGTTTTACTACTGTGTTAACAGTATCTTAAAAACAGTATCGTAACAAGTTACGACAAAAACTTCAGAATAAGTTGCGCAGGGTAGTACAGTGGTTAAGTCTGGGAATTACAATCTCAAAGACTGTGCTGCGGTCGTGGGTTCGAAGTCAAGATCGCGGCTCGGTCTGCCTGCTCGACAATGGAGGAGGACAATAATAATACGCGGACATCGGTTTCGTCCGGCATGCGTGGGCTAGATAAGTAACAAAGGCACGCTTACACTACACAAGAACATAGCACCCCCTCCTCCTTTACATAATTCCTTCTCCACCGTGCTGTTTGTCACCAGTTTCTAGATGACTGATTCTCTCTGGTGGTAGTGGAACATGTGATGTACCACGGCCAGGCGTCACACGTCGTAGGGCTAATGCTTGAAGGGAGAATAAGAATAATTAAGAATAAAACATTAAGCTATTTTTAAAGATTTCGTAATCGATGCAATGTTACGCTTTCAATTCCCGAACAACGAAGTTGGAAATTTAATTCAACTTACAATACGATATATAAATTTATATCATTCTTACATTATTGCAGATGAAAGGAGACAAGGCTCGTAATAAATTATGTATGAGGGAAGCTTTAATTTTCATAATACAGCAGATTACCTATGGAGAATAATAAATTTACGGTTAAGATACGGTGACCCCATCTACGCTACTTATACCACTCACAATTCAAAAACAGAGTTCAGCGTTGTGAGACAAGCTTACAAGTACTTGAGGTCAACATAGTCAAACTGCTGGAACTCTGACGAATGGCTGATTTTTACGAATGGCATATTCATAAAAAGAAAGGTTTAGTTGCTCATTCTCGCTGATAAGTTCAAGGTGAAGTCCAACTACTACAATGCACTTTCGCTGAAAGTTCGTCACGGATCAAATATTTTCACGTCAATAACTCATTTTTGTTGCATAGGTTTCGAAGTACACTTATCCTAATCGCAAGAAAAACGAATGTTGTGGATAGTATAAATGTGGACAACGTGCCTTCGGCACATAGAAGACGATCTGGTATGTACGTAATTACCTGCTGATACGCTATGAGAGATATATAGCGGAATGTAAGAATTTGGAACTGAACATTTGACTTATAACATCAATACAAGAAAGAGTTTCTAGATTTAAAAGAACAAGTCAACAATTATTGTTAATCAACAAATCACCATTACCAGTACACATTTACAAATGTATTATATATAAACTTCGATGAAAATTTACAAACAAGTGTAATTTTATTCAAGTGTTAAGTGTAGTGTGTGTTTGTTTATGTGTGTGCGCGCGCGCGTGTGTTTTGTGTATGTTTACACAGGCATTTCGTTAATATTAGACATTTTGAATATAAGACCACGATATTTTCGTAGCAGTGTTTCATTAGCGATATTAAATTCCTGTATTATTTACAGACGTTGTGTATACAACGATCAGGTTGTAGACTATATAAAGCCAACCACAGAACGACTTGTACACTCACTTGTTGGCAACATACTTTAAGTAAATTATACGGTCCCACTGACTTAATGTAGACTGTTCGTGTCGTTAGTATCAATAGGGCTGACGTTTTACAGTCGCCTATCGCATACAAAACGTGATTAATTACTGCCTTAGAAAGCGGAAACTTGGCTATTCACATCTTTACTCCAGTTCACTTACTCTCCATTTAATAAAGTCCGCGGCTCTTATAATCCCACTCTGTCCAGACACTTAGGACAAACATGTACTGAGAAACAAAACAAAGTTATAGGATGTGTTATTTCAAATAATGTTACATCAATCAGGGATTTTTCCTGTTTCTACCCCTTATATTGAAATCGCCTTAAACTCGTTTACACTGCACGTGATTTAAGAATCTTATTCTCAATCTCTCCTCCTACGAATATGCCATTACTCTAATGTTCTAGAATATTTCAATAATATCATAATCATATAACCATTGTGCTGATCATATTTTCAGCTATTGATATTTATTTGAAACGATTAAAAGCATTTTACAAATCTATTGTTTTCTAGTTTAACTATTTTCTCTATATCCATTTCAGTATACATTCCATTTTCTACTCCCATCATACCTTAGGAAAATTATGCAATGTTACAAAACCTCCGGACCCTCTGTTCGATATCATCGTCATCTTCACAACACGACATAGGAAAGGTGCTGCCTGTTCCGCCTTCAAAGATCTTCCAGCCATCTCTTCCTGGGTCTACCCACATACCTGTGTCCTATAGATTTGTATTACCAAAGTTTTTCCAAAATTTCCAAAGCTTGGGATCTGACATTCTTTCTCAGTATTCTTTCCACCGTTGTTTACCCACGATTTAAAGAATGTAATTTATAGCGCCCCGTGTATAAGTGTTTTATGAATACGTGAGCGAATCTTGTCGACCTTTCAGATCCGTGTGAATGATCATAGTGCGAATTTTCAGAGAGATAACACTTATCGATCAATGTGGGCTGTGCATGTGTGGGAGTAGCAATGTAGAGTTTTATAGCAGGAAGCAACAATTTTCAGTAAAGAAAGAAATAGTTTTAACGAAGATTTAAGGAAGCTATTTTTGATTATTACAAATAATAAACACATTAGTCAGATTATCCGCGAAATTCTGAACATCTGTCTTCGTTCCATTCGTAAAGCACTTTATATAGGTAGGTATTTTGACATGATAATGTCTTTTGGCTGGGGCCATTTGAAAATTTCTGTAATGTTACATAGTATGACGTTACCATAGTATCTAACCATAATACCGGTAATGCTGTTTTGTTTAGCACAATTTACCAGCCGGGAATCATTAACTCAAACCGCGACCGCTAACATGAAATTAAAAATAGAGTAACCATAGCAACAATAGCAACTGAATAAGAAATAGTACGGTAACTGAGTAATCAGTTAGAAAATTGAGATGGCAAATAATGTTGTACTTAGCTGGTGGCCGAAAGACATTATCATGCTCTTTGGCTTTTGTCACTAGGCAGACAGTACTTGATTTTTAACTTAAGCAATGGATAACTAGGTATTTTATCTAATTTATTGCCATATTTTTGCTTTTAGATACAACATCCACAGGAATACACTGTGGATGAAGACGAAAGAGGCGCGGGGCTTGACGGACAATCCAGCGAAAATCCCAGGTCGCCAACCTGTAGTCACAGAGGAAGAAGAAAATAGGTTTGTGGCTCGTGCAATTGGCTTGTCGTCGTTCGGTTTCCCAATAACAACCTTCGATCTACGTTGTGTGGTAAACGCGTACCTGGAAAGAACGGGGAGAAGAGTGCCTGTATTTAGAGAAGGCAATTTTCCTGGAAAGGAATGGGCACGGTCTTTCATGGAACGCCACAAACAAATTCTCTCTGCACGAATGTCCAAAAATATTACTTATGCAAGGGCCTCGACGGATCGAGAAGTAATTGACATGTTTTTCTCTAACTTGGAAAAAGAACTGGAAGGTATCCCGCCTGAGAACCAATGGAATTACGATGAAACAAACTTAGTGGACGATCCTGGAAGCAAAAAAGTTATAACGCGAAGAGGAGCGAAGTATCCTGAACAGATTCAAAATGCATCAAAGGCATGTACTTCGATTATGGTATGCGGTAACGCTGTGGGAGAACTGGCGCCGATTTATGTCAACTATAAATCCGAAAAATTGGGTCCACATGGACTGAAAACGGACCATTGGGAGCAAGATACAATCGCACCAAATCAGGGTGGTTTGACCACCGAGTTTTTGAGGACTGGTTTACAGCACTTATGCTCCCTATCTTGTAAAAGCAAGACGGTACGAAAGCAATTATTGGTGACAACTTAAGCTCGCACTTAAGTCTAGAAGTCCTACGTCTTTGTAAAGAAAATGATATAAAGTTCTTCGCGCTCCCGCCAAATTCGACCCACCTCCTCCAGCCGCTCGATGTGGCATTTTTCCGTCCTCTAAAATCCCCCTGGAGAGACGTATTGACAAACTGGAAAAAACTACCTCTGGGAGCAGATGCATGAATGTGTCGAAGGATGAATTTCCACGTCTTCTTAAAGAACTGATAGCTGCCCTGGAACCGGATGCCAAAAATCATCTGAAGTCGGGATTTCGAAAGACAGGAATTTTTCCACTGGATAAGACCAAAGTTTTGCAGCGGCTTCCCAAAGCAGTCCTTGAAGAAAGCCTGGGGTGATGATAGATCACGTGGGCGAAGTCTTCATAGAAGAATTAAACAAGAGGAGGGAAGAACTAACAAAAATCCGGGCCACCAGGAGACACAAAAAGTTGAATGTCCCGCCGGGAAAAAGTATCGGTTTTGCCGACGTTCAAGAAGCCAGCACCAGCGAAGAGGCGACGAAATCCGCCGGAAGGGAAAATACACAGAGAAAGGCTTCAAAGTCCTCCTGTAAGAAATCTTCACCCTTAGAAACGACAGACGAAGAGACGGACAACAGCAGTGAGACGTTTTCTCTTCGAGATTCCGACGATGGCATGGAATGGTTCGAAGAGGATTCAAATGAGTCTGATACTGACAGTTCTCCGTTGTCGGTGATCCCAAACAATACCAGCAACGTCTTTGAACTAAACGGTACCAGTACTACCGATAGTTTCAAAGCGGGTGATTTTGTGGTGGTAAACTTCGAGAACCAGCTTTTCCCCGGAACAGTAACTGATGTTAAAGACGAAGGATACATGGTGAGCGTTATGGAGCGATCAAAAATATACTGGAAATGGCCGGCCCGACCAGATGAAATTTTATACTCAACAAACGAGGTTCTATATAGTATCGATCCCCCTAAGCCAGTGGGCAGGCGAGGGCTCTTTGATGTCAAAAATATAGATTAAGCTACGGTACGATATCCAAAATTTGTAATAGGTACCGTTCTCAAAATGAAAAACCCTATTGTTCTCTATTCTTAAGTAAAATAATAGTGTATTAAGCTTTTAATAAACGTATTACTGCCTAATTTTGTGACAAGTAATTTTTCCTCTTGCATTTCAAGGCAAAAACACAGATGTCACAAAGTAGCCCCACTCAGTGGGGCCACTTTGTGACAAATTTTAACCTTAATTTCTCAATGGTATTTACAGATCCGGGCTAGAGCAATACATTAGTATGTAGGGAAAGGATGTACCAATGTTTTGCAATTGTTCGTATTGGGCTACCTTTAAAACTGACCGGCTGGTACAGGAAAAACCTTAAAATCCGTCACAAAGTAACCCCACCTTACGGCCGTAAGATGGGGTTACTTTGTGACTGTAGGGGTAACTTTGTGACACATAGTCATTTTTTCGTATTTTGTATCTCGCGCCGCGTCAGTGATACCGGGGAAGCAAAGAGCAGCGTTAAACCCTTGTCCGACATACTGAGTCACCTAGCGGCCAGCGACCGAAGCTGCTGCGCGTTGCTTACCTTTGTTGGCTAGTGTATTGTAAAAAACGTATATCACGCTGTCGACTCAAACTTCGGAAACTTTGTGTGCTGAAGCCTAACACCTTATAGAACCAGCTACCACAGGTAATTATTTTTAATTTTTAATATGTTGGTTAGGTTGTGGAGCAATATAAGTTTTGTGTAGTGATATTTCCGAGAGATGTGAGAACATAACCAAAATATCGAAATATTGCGGGGTTACTTTGTGACACGTCGACACTGTCACAAAGTAGCCCCACCAGGTTTTCGTTTAAAAATCACAAATATATTTTTGTTTTGCAGTATCTAAAGAGGGATAAAAAATTATGAGAAGATATAAGCGTAAGCTGGGTGCTCGTCCCTACCGAAATTACACGGATAGTTCTCTAAATGAAGCGGTACAATTGGTCCTGACGAAAAAATTGTCTCTGAGGAAAGCATCTGAAAGGTTCGTGAGCTAAACATTTTTGTGTAATGATTTTTACAGTAGGTAGCGTAGTTGTTGGGTGTTCTTAGCGGTTTGTCCGAAGGCGGTGTTTGCTTCCTACTACCACTTTTACTGTATACGGGTTGGGCTTATTGCGCTCCTGCAGCATTGTTTTGTTGACCTTTTAGGTGTGCAAGTGTTCGTGTGCATTGTGCTGGTGTTTTATGTGTGAGTGTTGTGTATTTTTCATTGTAAGTATTTATTTGTATTATTAGTAGTTTTTTTAGAGGGAAAAATGCTTATTGCACCGTCAGAGGAGGTCGTGCTTCCTCTGGTGTGTGGGACTCTCACCCACTAAAAAAACCACCTACAATTCAGGCATTCATATCCATCCTGGAACCACTTAGCGTATTACTTCAGGATGGAGCCTATTGCGCCCCTGTCGGGCTCCTAGTTGTTCCTCATCTTCTACTGCCCGTTGGGTGTAAGTTGGGCCTGTCTTTTTTTCTAGTACCTACTGGATAAAAGTATTAGTATTAGTATTGGTATTAATATTAGTAAACTTATTAGTATTAGTATTGATATTAATATTAGTATTGGTATTATTATTGGTATTTGGTAATATTAGGATTATAATATTAGATATAATAATAATTATTATTATTAAAAATACTAATTATTATTATTAGTATTTTGAAGATGTACTATGTAAATATTTTTTATTTTTTCCTCTTTCATTCTTTTATTTAATATTATTTATCACTTAGGCTATATTAATCATGTATTAATTAGTAATTAACCTGAAGACATCTGCCGATGGTGTGGTTTAACGAAACCGTCGCTCCTTATAATTTTCCTGTGATAGCAAGGGGCCGTTATTTAGATCCTATATGTCTAATCCCTCACGGAGATGTTTAAAATAAATTGCGTGTCATTCCGATATGACCTTTGCATACGCCTTCATAAATAGTTTTAGAAACCTCTTACCGTTTATTATCTCTCATCCCAATAAAATAGTATATGATTCAGAACTGTATGTATACGTGTTCAACACAAAATAATTCATTATTTTAAGTCTAATACTTTTTAATCTTTAATCTTAAATACTTACACATTTATAATTTATATATATATATATAAAATATTTATATATTAGGTACTTAATACGTCATATAATATACAATATTTATTATAGCTACTAGTCTTCTTCCCTATGTCTACAATTTAATATTTTTTGTAGATCTTCATGACAATTTAAAAAAAGCAGTTTACGAAGTCACAATAAGAAATTTATTAGAAGAGCTTAATTTCACAATTTCACTTCAGTCACCATACACATTGTCATAATTATCTCATGTTATAAGTTGCAATGTTACAAGTATTATAAAATGAATATACTTCTGTCCATGTACCAACGCAACTATATGGTGTTAAACACCGGCTAGGTCGTAGGATTTTTGTGTATTCGTTGCGTTAAGTATATGTGGTTGCACAATAAACGTATTTTTTAAAAAGAGTAGTGAGACGCTGATGTCATGAAATAATAATTTAAACATAGTAAAAGAATCATCCAACGGTTTATTAAACAGTTAAGAAAAATTAATTGATTATTAAAATTTGAAATTAGGAAATTCAAAATATTCTCTTTCATAAGGTTACACTCTAAAAATATAACATATCTTTGCTATTCAGCATACATTAATAACATATAGTCTTAAATATCTAAACATATATGATGAACAAATTAGAAAATGCTTTTGTATTGTTTGGGTGTCCGACTTTGAATCATTATTAAACATTTTAACAAATAGCAACTGATCTATAAAAATACTATTAACTTTACCAAATTAAAGTGCTGCTATTAATATTTTAATAAAATAATATTTACTTTAAGAATATTTATGATTTATAATGACACACACAATCTTAAAAATTGAACAAAATAAAATTATTATTTTTGACAACAATTTACAATTATGTCTTTTACTCTGAATATTTACACTATTTACATTTAAGTCTTTACATTATTTTAGATTATATTCTGTTTTTATAAGTTTTTGTTTACCACAAGAAAATAATATAATTGTTCATTTGTCACCTGCGTATTGCCAAAGTTACCCTTGCGTGTGTACGTGTGTACGTGTGTGTGTGTGTGTGTGTCTGTGTGTGTGTGTGCGTCTCCGGAATGATGATAATGACGACGACGATGATGCTGATGCGTCCTTCGTACTCTATAGCCTGTTCTTGATGGTGGTCCTATGCTCCTCGATCAATCATTGTGTATTACAGATGATAGTGATGATTATGATAATGTTCAAGTCGATTCAGCAGACGGATATAGTGACGCCATATGAAACTTTCTCGAGTCTGACGATTACATGGACAGTTTCCTCCTGTGAAGATATCTTGAGTCTGCCCTTGCCCAACATTGCCTGAGGTATTTATACTAGACGGGAAACTGACATGTCAGATATTGTTTTTAAAATGTTAAATTTTTTCAATTCGAGTGTAGCGCCCATTTTTTTGCTGATCACTTTTTAGTCCGTTTTCGCGATCACGTAAATTTGATCGGTAGGCGAGTGGTTGCATTGTCTTCGTAATTTTTTACTCATCATGTACATACAGCACACTCGTTAATTACTAGCTAATTGCGGTAGTAATTAACTTTAATTAATATGATGTCTTTATTTTTGCACTTTTCTGCAATATTTTGCATCACCATACGCGTTTAAATGTCTTTAATCTAATGGTGTTCTTAGAATTGTGATATGTCTTTGGTAACAGGTAAAATATTTATTAATTTACTTTTAATCATGTCAGTACCTGATTTAGTAATAAAAACCAACAATTCATACGTCTCCCCCTCGTAGTACAATGCTGGTCCGTGCTGATTCTCACACACACACACACACACACACACACACACACACACACACACACACACACACACACACACACACACACACACACACACACAAACGCTGTAAACAATTCCGTTGACAGGTGTACGCTTTGGACATGCCACCGCATGTACACGCCTGTCCTTTCACGCACAAAATATTTAAAAACTATTCACCATACTATCCTTACACTAATATTTACAAAATACTGCCCTGGGTAAATATGTAAATATATGTATTGTTGCAAAGTATACACGGAATGGTTTAACATCGTAATAGAAAATATGCGTATGTAATGCCAAATAATGTTCACTTCGTACGGATAAAATACAAAATGACAAATATAAACGCCTTTAGTTACAAAACAAGGGATGGTTAATAACATAAAGGGTAACTCATATATGTATCATACACTTAAGAAACTGAAATGACAGTTTCTGCTGTCATAAAATAACAAATTAACAAACAAAAAATGACCACTAAACCTAAACAATAAAAAAATAATATACCCATGAAAGTTTATGTAAGGCGGAAAGCACAAATACAAGGAGTATTTGAAAAATAAGGCAAAAAATGAAAGTGAACATTAAAACAAATTCAATAGTTTAACACACGTAATACGAGTTACCTCTGTGTTACTGACAAGTAATGAATACATAAACCAATAATTGAAAATTTTCTTAAGATTTATGAGGCCAAACAAAATCTAGTTTCAAGTGAAGCTGGTGGTATACGTATGATATGAGAATTACTGAGGACAACTAATACATTATGTGCCAGTTCATAAGGAATAAAATAAATTTTGAAAACCAAACTTTTAAAATTACTTAAATTATAAAACAATTTATTAAGAATTAAAGGATGAAATGATTGATAATCATTGTAAACCACTAAGGAGGAAATAAATGTAAATTAAAC